>OZ007590.1:172316436-174716436 GCA_963931845.1 Maratus michaelseni | reverse complement strand
AATAGCGTTGTCTTACAAGGTAGTAACATATTATCAAGGAAAAGGTTTACTTCTGAATATCACAAAAGAAATTAATGACTTCTTTATTTCATTTATTTCAAAGGGAAAGGTTTTAAAATGTTGATGATAGGGAGTTATCTAATACGCTAGAATCATGAATTATTTATGAATAAATTAAATGGAAGGTAAATACAGTTATCAGAACACTCTGGATTAGGATGAAATTTGATTTAAAAAGAAATAAAGTGTTTTAGAGCATTAAAGTTTATTATGGCAAACATTAACCACTTCTATATTTTCATGGAATTTTTTTAATGCTGTAAGTTTTTTCTTTAAGATTTTGATCCAGTTTTCAACAACTCTCGATTTAGTTTGCTTTTACATGTAAAAAATAAAAATAAATAAAAAATAAATACATAAAATAAAAATAAAAAAATAACTAAAAATACTCGATTATTCGGAATATATACATTAATAAGAAGATTGAAAATCACTCACCTATACCGTTTTCTATGGAATTATAAAGTTGGAGCGCTAAAAAAGGTGGTTTTGTATAAGTTTCTTTTTTCCCCCCTTTTTTTTCTCAAAAGAAAGAATACACCATTTTCCTTTCGAAAGCCCTGTTTAAAAGCATTCTTTTAAACAGAGAACATAATTGAACGGTGTACCGTGTACCCCTTCCCTGTAAACACATACATACACACACATGTTTTCAGCAACTTTCTAACGTGTTTGCTTTAGCCTCTGTAAAAAAAAGCTTACTTATTCGAAATTTATACATTAACATGGTTTGATTTTTTTCTTTTTCTTTTTTTTTGTTGGGGGGGGGGGGTAATTTTCCCCTTTAATCCTAATTTTAGGGGTGATCTATAGTTCAAGTTTTTAATTATTTCAATTGTTTTGCATCATTGCAGCCACATTATACTTACTCCGAACATTACAATGCTATAAAATCATTTGCTTTAGTATGTCATATTATAAATATGCAGTATAGTCCCAAAAATCTACACAGTCTGGGACCAAGGGCTTTGCAGATTTCTGAAATGTACGAATTTTCAATCATCTGTGAAGAGGAAGGCAGAAAATTATTAATGAAAATTTTCTTAACTATGGATAAAAATAATTAAAAATTTTGTGACCGATTGGGAAGATTCATGATATATTGCCTCGTGACCGATTGAATTTCGTGACTTTTTTCTATGACTATTTGACAAAATTCGCGATACTTTTCTCGCTATTTTTTTACGAAATTCACAACTTTTTTTGCATGATCGTTTAACGAAATTCGCGATTTTTTCCTCTCAACCAATTACCGAAATTGATTTTCTTTAGCGACCAATTGACTAAATTCTCTATTTGTTTCTGTTATCTTCTGACGAAATTCGCAATTTTTTCTTCTATTATTTGACGAAGTTCGTGATTTTTTTTTCACAAGACCAGTTGTCGAAATTCGCGATTTGCTTTATCTATCTTCAGACGAAATTCGCGAATTTTTTCCGCATTTATTTGATGAAATTCGTAATTTTTTTTCGCGACCATTTGTCAAAATTTGCGATTTTTCTCCGAGACCGATTGACGAAATTCACGATTTTTTTTTTTCGTAACAGACTGACGAATTGGGGAATTCCACAAAAATTAAAAAAGTATTCGCGAAAGAAACACATCCCTGGAAAAGAATTTAGGTGGGGGGGAGGGGCACACATAACCCATTTTGTGCGCGAATCGCTCAATTCTGCAGGCTACTTCAAACCCTGATTAATAAGAAGAATATCGAAAATCATTCTACTTACCTATACTGTTTTCTATGGAATTATAAAAGGCATTGACAACTGCAGCAGCAGATCTTTTCTTCCAGCTGAATAAGAGAAAAAAAAATAAGGAAATTGAAAAAACATTCTTAGTGTCAATTAGTTAGAAACAAATTAAATAAAAGTTGCATAATCACTGACAATTTAGAAATCTCCGAATCGCAAAAGAAGAAGTGCGCTTCTTAGTAATTAGATTTCGTCATAACCCCTTCTTGAAAATAGCCAAATACTTTATTTAACCGCTAAAGATGCAATTTCAGACTGTTATTAAGTCTTTCATCTCAAAAAAGTAGGGAAACTTCTTATCGAGTCCCCCTCCTCCTATAAATGTGATGCATCTTTAGACAGACTATATTTGTACCTGACGATGGCGTCAATTAATAATCTCACCGGACAAAATATTAGTCACTCTCTGCCCTAGAAACTTCTCTCTAATACCGTACGGTGCGGCCTCCGGCCTTGATAACCGTCTGAATTCGAAGAAGAAAAGCATCCACAAGATTTCTTACGTATGCCGCATTCAGTTAACGCCACTTGCTAATAGGTGGATTACGTAAAGCCACCAAATTACGGGATGCAGTTGTCGGTGTTTTACTCGCTATTCCAAGTAGTCCCACAAATTTTCTATTTGGATTAGTTGATTTAGCAAGCAAGTGGAAAGGCGATAGGCTTCCTGAGTGTTCATCAAACCAGTCACTTATACAAGCAGCCTGTGAACACAGTTGCTGTCATCTTGGAAAATGGGTATGCCCATAGCATACTCATCATGAAAATGTTCAATGCAGGATAACACATGTCCACCGAAAATGCTGTAATAAACAGCCTAGCTCCTTTTAATGGTCACCTGAATCATTGGGCGGAAATTATACTACGAAAAACACCCCTAAACCATCAGAGAGCCACCTCCGTCCGGAACTACCTCCTACATGACTGCGTATTGAATGCCTCATTTGAACATTTGGCCGTCGTCGGTTCACTCGACGTATAGCATCATTCGAAAAAAAATCAAAATCGCGATTCGTTGGATGCGCTTCCAGTCATCTAGTGCCCATCTCTTTGGCCCCACAGCTACGGTGAAACTTTATGTGCCGCTGTGATTAATGGCTTTTTGTGAGATACCTAACTCCTGTTCCTTCGCAATGTTCGCTCGGAAACAGGTTGGGATGTGCCTTCCATCACTGAATGTAATAATTGATGCTGGGTTTGAAACAGACTTTTACTGAGAAGACGCAACACTCATTTCCGTCACGTCTGGGTTACGATCTTCTTCCGACCACGGTTCTGATGCCGCGTTTCATGGCCACCACCGATACACCATTCCTTGTAGATACGTTGGTCAGTCCGCTCCGATACATCAACATATCGAGCACCTTCACTTACTATGTGGTAGTCGGCACACCTAAACGTGAAATCCCCTTTTGTCGCTTCGTCACATCCTTGTATTTACTCATATATTAATGCATTACTTCACAACAACTACTACGACATACTTCTATGATCGCAAAGCAGCAGTCCAGGTTCAGTTCATCACGTCCCTTCTTTCCAACGTCATCTGTATCGATATAACGAAACCATTATGCTTTCATGCAAGGGTGACTTTTTATCAGGTGAACAAATAAGTTTAGCATCGACATACTTCAATCGAAGATCCTATAATTAGTATACTAAGGTAATGTCAAAGCGGATACCTCGTCTGTTGCATTAATGGAGTAACACCAATTTCTAAATACTATGGAAAACATCTGATGATGTGCCTTTTTCTCAGGAACAACAGAAGTGCTTTTAATAAATTTATGTATTTATTTATTTATTGTTATGATTAGCTATATTTCTAACGTTTTGTTTTCTGGAAAATCAATCCTTTTTTTAGTTACGTTAATTTTAAAAGTACTTAGACATTTTTGTTTGCGAAATCATATAACTATTGCAATTTTTGTTTTTGCTTTTTGCCGAACTCTTAATTTACAGTTTAGCTATTGGAAAAATAAATAAATAAATAAATAAAAACAATTTTAAAAGAATTATTGAAATTAATTCTGTATTCCTAAAGAAATTTTTTTTTCAATATTAGATGTTTTCCATAAGATTTCGCAAATGGTTTTTTTCCAAGAGTTATTGTTAATGTTATTTCCAAATGTTATTTTTCCTACACTAGTCACGCGAAGAAACACGACAGCTAATGTTAAATCTATGGGAGCGTTCCTTAGAAATATCTCGCTTGTATTTTAATATTTTTAAATGCTTTTTGTTTTGCATAAGATACCTGAGATCGATATCTAATGTTGTGCGTTTGTACTTTCTCGATTTTAGTTTTTATTCATATGCGGACACTTTCTCTTTTAGAACCGGTTCTGAAAATGATAGTATCCTCATATAAAAAAACTGCAACCAAAATCAAAAAAGTAAAAACGCTCAACGTTAGATATTGGTCTCAAGTATCCTATGCAAGAAAAAAAAATCATTTAAAAATATTAAAATGCATGCAAGAAATTTGAAAATAATACTTCCATTAGCGTGCGAGTGTTGGCATAGACTAGCGTAGGTTCTAAATAACTATTCTGAAAATAACTAAACACTAATAGTGATGGGTAGTTTTATATTTTTAACTGAAGAAACTGGGCGTAGCATAAAACTGATTTATTAATACAACAAGGTTCACAAGAGAAAGTTGTGAAGATCATTCAGCATAGCGGTGCGATTCAATTTGGCATAAATTAAAAAAAAAAGTTCACTCCACAAACGAGTTAATTCGGGTTAATTTTTTTTTTTTTTAAAAGCTTTTGGTAATAGAGTTAGCTCGGAATAATTAGATAAATGGTTAAATAAAAAAGCAACATCATGAAATCCAATACTAACTCTCCTTTTACGTTGGGTTTCCTCAGTTTAGATAGCACGTAATCTGTTGCCCATTTGCGAAGATTGCGGACATTTTCGAAATAGCTGGATGAGTTGAGATGGAGCTGAAAAAAGAACGGATAAGATTTTCTCCTAAGAACACACATACACTTTAAATTTCATCATCTATAATTTAGACTATTTTCTAAAATTTAATTTATTTACTTACGCCATCGTAAATATCAGCAACTTTCCATTCTTCTAGGAGTTCGTTGGGATAGCCGATATACGTAGCCATATTTTCAGCCTGTTTTGAAAAAAATAAAAATAAAGAAAAGATACGTTGGGTAAATATTCTAAAAAAAAATATTGTTCTACGTGAAACTTTCTGATATATTTATGAATTAATTTTATACGCGAAAGCATGACACTTGCAGGTATGGGCTTTTGAAGTGATTTGGAATCGAATAGTTTTTCATTTTTTTCTAAATAAATTACATCTTGAGTTATGACAGTGATTGTTGTCTCATAACGACCTGTCTCATAACGACCTGTCTCATAACCATATCGGGCTGCTGCCTTCATAAAGAAACGGGAAAAACGATTCGATTGCATATTTTTTGAATGAGATCACATGCCAATCTGAAGTGTTTACAAATGGAAATGAATTTAGGAATGTGTGAGAAAGTAGACAGTTTGGATTTGAGAACAGCCTTAAACTATAAGCATGGGAATTAGCTTATCAAGTTCACAGAATTTAGATAAAATTATAATTAAATATATACTATTAAGATACGAAGACGTTTATCTCATATTTTCGAATAATATAGCTTTGCGCCCAACCAAGAAATTAATTGTCGTAGAATTGAGAACAAGTTAGAACTGATGATAAGCAAATATTCTAAATATTGATGTAAAATAGAATACCATGGAAAGAAACTTCTTTAAAACACCATAAAAAGCGAAGTAAAGGCAATATGTTCCGAATGATTTTTTTTCATCAGGCTAAAAAAACCGTGCTAATATTTTGAGCGCAGAGGCAATACAAGAGAAAGAGTGGGAAGCAAACAGATGTGAGCGAATAGCCAATGGGAAAAAAGAAGATAAATAGAAAACAATAAAATGCGTTCATGGAACAAGCGTAGAAAAATTGGAGGAAAAGTCACAAAAGATACAAAGAGTCATATAAAAAGAAAAAAACAATAAAAGTAAAATAATAAATGAAAAATTAAGCTGCAAACACTGAGCTCCATATATAACAGGAGATGTGTAATGTATATGTTCCTATCTCCCAGCAGTCAGTGCGGAAGGATACAGTGACGATAATTTTAGTTCGCATTCATGGCAAAAAATTCTGTTTATCACATTCCCTTACATGATTAGAGAATAACTTATTAATTAGATAAGCATAGCTTAATTACAGATGCATAAGTTAGGATAATAGTAAATGAGAACACTATTATTTAACATTGACAAAGTGGACCATTTTTTTACCTTTGTCTTGCATGCTTCATTTGCCTTTCAAACTTCTGACCGCCGAGTCAGAACTCCTGATATACATGGAGCTCAGTGGCTACAAAATGCTAAATAATTACAGTGGTAGAAAGAATTAAAAAAGCATCAAAAGTTACCAAAAATTTTAAATCTTGTTATTTTAAAAACTATTAGAATCACATGTACTGTCCAGATAAAAAATATAAAAATAATAAACGCACAGCACCCTATTAACACTGTCGCATATAACCATATAAAAGTGTTCCTGGTACTTATCGATTAGTAATAACGTCTGCTAATTAATACTGTACTTAAATTTTGCTTGGGAGGTCGTCTTCATACTAAAATTGCAAACTTGAAAATTTTCATTACTAATACTTTATTTTGCATCCTATTTAGATTCTTCGATAAAGTTTACTTCATGATAACAAACGAGAAGACATTCAGTCAAGAAGTTTAGTTAATTTAAGTAATTATATAGTCAGTTTGGAATTTCTGATTTTAAATTCATTTTTAATCGTTGCAAAACATATCACAATGCGGGTAGTTTCTGAAGAATCACGCAAAAACTACTTCGTAGAATGAGCTGTAATATTGGATTCGCACATTTGAATGAAGCCTTTAGAAACCGATTTCTGTTAAAAAATTCATAGGTTACAATTCATAGTTTAAAGTTAATTATAAATTTATATTCACACTACAGGCCATCCAAAATGCTACACCATGAAGGAATGCAAATAACAGAATGATATTTATTGGACAAATACATTATAATGGAAAGGACAGGTGATTACATTTTGAGAAAATTAGGAGATATAGATCCTGAGAAAACACTACCCAAAGCACCCACCTCTGACCACAATAACAGCATTGATCTGCCTAGCCATGGAGTCGAACAGAGATTGGATGTCATGTACGGGTACATCAGTCCATGCAGCTTCAACACTATGCCACAGTTCATCAACCGTAGTGACGGGCGAGCGGTGGTGGGCCAGTCGCTCAGAAGCCATTGACAGGACATTTTCAATTGGTGAGAAATCAGGAGAACGTGCCGGTCAGGGCAACAGTCAAACATGTTCTGTATCAAGGAAGGTCGCTGGAAAGCTGGCAATGTGCGTTTTCCACGATGCCGCCAAACATGAATGCTGGCATCATGATGTTGTATATGACGCAGGAATGGCGTCTCACGTCGTCTTTGATGAATCCAGGCTCCGTATGCAGCATCATGATGCCAGCATCCATGTTTGGTGGCATCGTGGAAAACGCACATTGCCAGCTTGGTAGTACGATCGCATATTGGTCGTACTATCCTGACCTTCCTTGATACAGAACATGTTCGACTGTTGCCCTGGCCGGCACGTTCTCCTGATTTCTCACCAATTGAAAATCTCCTGTCAAAGGCTTCTGAGCGACTGGCCCGCCACCGCTCGCCCGTCACTACGTTTGATGAACTGTGGCATAGTGTTGAAGCTGCATGGACTGATGTACCCGCACATGACATCCAATCTCTGTTCGACTCCATGACTAGGCAGATCAATGCTGTTATTGCGGCCAGAGGTGGGTGCTTTGGGTAGTGTTTTCTCAGGATCTATATCTCCTAATTTTCTGAAAATGTAATCACCTGTCCTTCCCATTATACTGTATTTGTCCAATAAATATCATTCTGTTATTTGCATTCCTTCTGGTGTAGCATTTTGGATGGCCAGTAGTGTATATAAAAGAAATTAAATTTCGAGAAAAAATGAATTGTCACCCATAATTTTTTAAAACAGAAATCAATTTCTAGAAACTTCATAGAAACTTTCATAGAAATTCAAAATTATAGCTCATTCTATCAAGTATTTTTGAGTTGCTTAAACCACTTCCCGCGTTTCAATCTATTTTGTAACGATTAAAAAGAAATTTAACGTTAAATTTAAATCTGCATAATTCCTAAACTACTTGACCGAATGACTTTCTGGTTGGCATCCGAAGGTAAAATTTACCAAAAAATCCGAATAGGATGTCAAAATTACCTATGTCAGTATTGAAAATTTTAAAGCTTCCTACATTTTCTATATGTAGACGACCCCTTAAGCGAAATTTAAGTATAGCATTAAATAGAAGGTGTTACTAATAATTGACTGGTATCAGTTACATTTTTATAGGATGATTTGAGGTTAGTAGGGGGTAGTGTGATTTTTTTTCTGGACTGTACAAATGTTAGAAATGCACAACCCTACTCTTTTGAATTTTGAAATCAAATATATTTACTTTTTATTAATTTTGAAGTTATAAGTAGAGATGCATACTTGATGAACTGGGCACATGATAATGCTCAAGTAACTTAATCATATGAGCAAATTTTTTTATCCCCCCATCCAAGAAAAAAAAATACTGAAAGTTATGGAAGGCGGAATTTGTTACACGATATTCTACGTCAGTGTGGTTCAACTATGTCCCGTGGGGCCTCGGTGGCACCACTATTTCCGAATAATGATCTTCGCTTTAATTAATTGCAGAAATTATGTTATTAAGTAAGAAAAGATTGCTATTCGGAATTAATGAACTCGCAGGCCGCAGTTGGACAACACAACTCTAATTAATTGTTAAAAATTTAGTTTATTAATTAATAAAATCTTCCTAAAATTGTAATTTAAGTGAATATTTTAGTACTATTATTTTAAATATCTTCGTAATTTTATATTTTACAATATTTTGTCAAAGAAAATAAGTTGTTTTTTTTCCCTCGATTTTGGATACTTACTTTTTCTTTCGCCCTCTCTTTCGTCTGAGCATCCATCCAGTCAACATTCGACAAAACGTGCAGAAATTCACGATGGATATAGTTCACCATTTCAAGTGCCTGAAAAAAAGCGACAAAAATCATTAAACGATTTTCTAATCCTAATAATATTATAAATCTGATTGTGTGCAAATGTTAGGCTGAAGCCAGCGTCAAAATTGCCAGCGTGAAGCCAGCGTCGTGGAGCATTTAATGATCCTGTATTTTTGCATATAGATTGATTATAACCGTGAAATGAACATAGACTAGTTTTTGTTTATTTTATTCAAATATTTTTCTTAATAATTCAAAGTTTCGTTATTTTCATAGAGAATAAATGGACATTTTTTCGTATAATATTTTAAAATGGTTAAATTTACTTTACGGTTGCTAATACTTTATCGTTGCCAAAACTAATTTAAAACCCGTAATAATAATTTATACTCAAAAATTTAGTTTCAATTGAAAAATTTTCACGTGAAAAATAAAAATGAAATAAAAAAATTGAAGAATTAAAAAGAAGATTAAATAATATTATTAGAAATAAAACGTACTTTTCTTAGTTTTTGATAATAATACAAGGTTTCAATATGCGTAACGATAGGAAACAGGCCAATATGACGTCATACATCGCAAATAAAGAGGAAAGGCTTTGATTGGTGAAATAAAATGATCTTGGGTTTTTTCTTCACTTTTTTTTCTTTTGTATGGTAAAATACTTAGCGTTTTACCGTCTGCGCACGGCTAATATAACTATACCGTATTTTTTATTTAAATTTTAAAAAAGTAAAAGGCAGTTTCAAAAGAAAATGGTTAGCAAATGTCAATAATATGCTCCGCAAAATTATCTATGTAGAAAATGATGTCATGGATAGCGAGAAATAGCTATTTTCATTCTTAAAACTAAAAGAAATAACTCGATTACCTAAAAAAAAAAATGACGAATGTTAATAGTTCCATTTTTGTTGATAAAACGTAAGATTTAATATTATTTCGTTAAAGTAACATAATTTCCCCTATGTCAGTATTGAAATTAATTGCCTGGAAAAGAAAATTAACAAGAATTATGTCATTAAAAAGGGATTTCTCTGGGGAAAAAGAGACGTCATATTTGAGTTAAAACGGGAATTTTCCAATATGTTTTAAAATGAGTGTAAATCAATTCTTTACATTAATAATACAAGGATCAGTAAGTATAATAAAAAAGAAAACTGCCCAGTTAAACTGAGGGCATTGAGCTCACAGGCTATTCACACTAATTGTATATTATACTCTTATTTCAAAGAATCTGAAATAAGAGAAAAATAAAGAAATCAACAATATATTAAGGGAGGGTCATCCCCCCGTTACCCCCCCCCTCATAGTTAACTAATGAACCCCTTAAACTAATCAGGGAAGTCTCTATAATTACAATGAATATATATACAAAATTTGAAGAAAATCGGATAATTCTGCATGAAAAACCCATTTATCTAAATTAGGGATGGGAATTAGCCCCTCCCCGTTTCCCCCCCTTTATACTTAACCAATCAATCCCGAAAACTAATCAGGGAAGCGTCTTAACCCAATGAACCTATAAACAAATTTTGAAGCAAATGGGATAATTCTGCATGAAAAACCCATTTATATAAATTAAGGGCGGGATTAGCCCCCCGTTCCCCCCCCCTTTATACTTAACCAATCAATCCCGAAAACTAATCAGGGAAGCGCCTTAACACAGTGAACCTGTAAACAAAATTTGAAGGAAAACGGAATAATTCTGCATGAAAAACCCATTTATATAAATTAAGGGGGGGATTAGCCCCCGTTCCCCCCCTTTATACTTAACCAATCAATCCCGAAAACTAATCAGGGAAGCGCCTTAACACAGTGAACCTATAAACAAAATTTGAAGGTAAACGGATATTTCTATGAAGAGTTATCGCGTTACGTACATACATACATACGTACGTACAGAACCGGCGGGCACATAAGCTCTCAGGCTTTGATAGCCTGTGAGCTAAAAAGTAGATAAATTTCACGCCATATTTATAACGAAATTTTTTTTTTATCTATACTGATTATTAAGCATGAGTATTCGTTATATACAGATGAGAGTTTTCTGCTAAAAATCACATCATAATTTTAAGAAAAGGGAAATGAATACGGATCTATTATATTAAAATCTGACCGTGTGTTTGTATTTCGCAACAACTCCTAGACTATCGAACGCAACGCTACTTAATACCGGTGATCATTGATCCCAGGATGTCACACAAACTCTCAGAATTAAAAAAATTAAATTAAATACCAAGGTTTTTTTTTTGTAAATTTTAACGAAGTTTCTGTAAAAACGGAAAGTAAATTACTCCATATTTATGTATAAAAAAGGCGAAATAAAACAGATCAGTATATTTTTTACACCATTTTCTCATTAAAACTGAAAAACAGAATTTATTTTCACTTTGAATAGATGGTAAAAACAAAATCTTGATTTCAGTAAATTATCTGAAAAATTAAAACATATTTTCACATATTCAAACTTCATGAATCAATTTATTCTGGAGAACAAAAATTGCCTGTCAACATACTGTCATTTAGAAAACAAGATTTGTTTCAGCTATGCATTAAAACAAGGAGGCAGAAATGAATTTAAAGAAAAAACATGTAGTATTTCCAATTAATGTTTTTTTGAAGGATGGCTGTTAAGATGTTTCACAAAGGCGTTAAAAGTAAAATTGTTTATCAGGTAAAATTGACATTTGTTTTTACCCAATTCGTCTATTTCCACGATTTTATTTGGCCCTCCTTTTTGTATTGGTTGCAATTTTATTTTCGCGATTCTTTGGCACAAAATTTCACATTTTTAAGACTGAGTTATGTCAAGGTCCCTATAACAAAAAAATACCGTATTCTCTCCTATGAAATGTGATAAATAGTTAGTTAATTATTAACGTTTTTAATTATCGGGAGTGAACTATTTTGCGTAATTAATGTATTTATTTTTCTTTTAACGTTACGTGAACGAAGTCACGGGTAACAGCTAGTTTACCATAATTTCCGGTGTATAAGCCGCGGGTAAATTAAGTCTGTTTCAAACCAGAATTATTTTTTTAGAAATAAATGCAAATAAGTGCCAAAATGTCACACGTTATACATTTCATTAAAAACAATTTCCGGTCGGAAACCGATTTATTTGAACCGCAGCTTATAGACTCGAAATTACGGTAATTTAATAATAATTATTATTATTTAAGAACAAATGAGAAAACTGTGTAATGGGCAGACTTTATCACTGTATCGTCACTTAGGACTGAGCGGTGCTACATGGACCCGAAATAAAAATCTCTTTTAAATCAGTCCTGTGCCTAATGTTTTGAGATTAATGATGTGATGTACTAAAAGCCAATCAGACTACACAGCAAACTAGTCGTTGGGGGCCACCGTAATACTTACCCATCATGGATATGCATAATATAAAATATGAAAATAAAACATGCGTAAACTATTTATAAAATGCATTACAATTCGAATCAAATCCTGCCTTGAGGACGTCATAAACTTTAAATGCTCTATTACTAAATTGCGTAAAAGAAACATCCTTATAACTCCAAAATTGATAATCATATTAAATAATGGCGTCGGATTAAACGTCTCATTTCCAATTAAATATATCTTTGTATTGAAATTTGAATGAAATACAGGGTCATGAAAAATCGAAGATTGTGGAAAATAGGATTACAAATATCTCAGTAACTTATTATCTGATAGACTTCATTCTTTATGCAAAATTTAAGTTTTTTTATTGTCTTTTATATTCACTCCTTAAAATAAACAATTTCAAAAATTTTTATGTACGTTTTATCAGAACGAATATTTCGAGAGTCCGAAAAAAATAGTTCCGGATAATTGAGGTTACTGAAATTCAATAAGCTGCTTTCCATTATTACATACTACGTACATACCATATTTCAAGTCTCTATCTCAATTTGTTTTGGGAGATAGAGCGTTTACAGACACACACACAGTCAGACGGACGGCAAATTTTCTTTTTCTAAAAATATGTTTTTCGAATCTCCAGTGTCTGAAACGTGTAAATCCGTCAATTTTTTTTTTTTGATATTCAAAACGATTACAAAGCTTACCCTATACTACATATGATGGGTAAATAAAAAAGACAAATGTTTCTTAATCTACGAAAATATAATATAACCGCGAACGAAAATATACAAAAAGATCTTCCAAGTTACCCACGATTCCGAAATGCGTTCTTTATCTAGCGAAACCTCAGCAACAAAAATATATTTTCGAGATTTAAATATACATATATAAAAACGAAATTTCTTTTGCTGCCACTGATTTTCATAAACGTTTCCAAGTCGTTTTTTAGAGTGTATAAATCAGTTTCCCCAAACCAAAATATAGGTTTTTAGGATTCACAATTAAACATTTTCAGCTGCGTAATTAAATGTATACATGCAATAGTAACAAAATAATATTAATTTTAATGCCAATGTTAACGCTGTTAATTTAGCATATTTGTCTTTAAAAATGTTTGTTGAACATGAACATGTTTACTTTTGAGAAATGATAGCATCCAAAAAACCTATACACTGCAAAAAATAATTGTTGATTTTACAGTATAAAACTGGCACCCAGCTGCCAGTATTATAGCGTAAAATTAACAGTATTAAACAGTAAAATAAGCAGTAATACGCTGCCGTGCAAGCAGTAATACGCTACCGCGCATGCACTTTTCGTAAAATTAGTGACAGTAAAATAAACTTTGTTTTTGTAAATGCTTCTTTAAATCTCAAAAATGCATTGGTTTCTGAGGTTTCAAAAGATAAAGAAAGCTTTTCGGAATCGTGGGTAACTCGGAAGAAATTATAGATCTTTGTTCGTGGTTATATTATATATTCTTAGATTAAGAATCATTTGTCTTTTTTTACAGTGCAGAAATACAAGTGAAACCTTAAGCACCACATGAATATTTTCTTGATACAAGAGGACAGACATTGCGTCATGAAGGGTTAATATATATTTCATAGAAAAGTTTGTTTAATTCGCTAAAAGCCCTATCAGAAAAAGCCCTATCTGAGGCGCAAAAATTTAAGAACTATAGCAGCCCACTTTGATTTTTCAAGATCATATTACGCTATTGGTCTGTTAGGTGAAACAGTGAAGATTCTCACATACCTAGTAGGAAAAGTTAATGTAAAGTTTCCCATATAAAACCCTTATTACATTGCATTTTTCAAGCCTTATCACAATGAACCTATATACAAAATTTGAAGCAAATCGGTTAATTTTGCATGAAAAACCCATTTATCTAAATTAAGGGGGTATTAGCCCCACATTCCTCCTCTTTATACTTAACCAATCAACCCCAAAAACTAACCAGGGAAGCGCCTTATCACAATGAACCTATATACAAAATTTGGAGGCAAATCGGATAATTAAAGAATGAAAAACCCATTTATCAAAATTGAGGGTGGGATTAGCCCCCGTTCCCCCTCTTTATACTTAACCAATGAACCCTCAAAACTAAACAGCGAAGCACCTTATCATAATGAGCCTATATACAAAATTTGAAACAAATCGGATAATTCTATCAAGAGTTATCGCGTTACGTACGTAAATACACATACGTACGTATACATACAGAACCTGCAGGAACATTAGCTCTCAGGCTTTGATATCCTGTGAGCTAAAAAATAATTAAAAAACTTCTTAAGTGATCGCAAATTGGAAAGAATGAGTAACAATAAGTGAACCGTATTTTCTTTGTAACAATGCCGTAATCGAATTGATTGTGACTCCTATATCCTCAAAAGCGATGCAAAGGAACTCGCAAGCTAATCTTCAACCTATGGAAGCGTTCTTTAAACATTTTTCGCTTGCATTTCATTTTTTTAAAGGATATTTTTGCATAATATATCTCAGGTTGATCTCTAACCGTGTTAATTTTTACTTTTTCGATTTTGGTTGCAGATTTTTTTTTTATATATAAAGTTACTTTCATTTTAGGAACCGGTTCCAAATGTGAAAGTAGCCTCATTAAAAAAACTGCAACTAAAATTGAAAAAGTACAAACTAACAACGTTAGAGATTGACCTCAGCTATCTTATGCCAAAAAAAAAAAAAATCATTTAAAAATATTAAAATGCAAGCGAAAAATTTGAAAAGAACGCTCCCTTAGGTTTAACATTAGCTTGCGAGTTTCTTTGCCATACTAGTGTAGGCTTTTAAAACATCAAATTTAACACCATTTTCTGAAATTCTTTGTTTGTATAGCAAAAAAGAGAAACACTGTTTGACTTCGTGGGATCTAAATAACATACTATTTTCGTTCAATTATGACAAATTATATTCAAAAGTGACTTTGTGATTATGCCAGAAAATAGCCAACTTAGGTTTAAAACAGCTTTTAATTACAATAAAAAATGAGAATCCTATGCAATGGAAATCCTTACCAGGTCTTTACTGCCATCTTGGAAATGATGCCTGACATACAGTGAAGCGAGAGCAGTGCTCAAGCTCCCGGATAACGTTCCCAAGCAGTGTTCCCATCTAGCTTCCTGACGAATTTTGCCTGTCAGGATGGAACTATAGTGCTGCGAAATCTCACCCCAAGCCCGGTGTAGCGTTGGGAAAGCTTGACCGACCACTCGCCACATCAGGTAATTGGCAATAACTCTACAAAAATTAACAAAAACAAAAAGTCATTCATCATGAGATAGATCATGGAACACTTTCCAACACTACCGGAATACTGTTAAGAAATTTCCTTTTTGTTCATAAATGAAATGAGATATCTAATTAATCATAAAACACACACAAACACACACAACACAGTAAAAATTCATTTTCAGCAATTGCTGTTCATAGCTGATAATATGTACGAATTTTTCCGTGAAATCCTGTTATGATCTACAGACCGCGTAATACACTAAAAATTAGTTTAGTTTTTAAATGGATATCGCAGCTGAAAACGCACATCCAGAAGTCATCCTGTAACCGAATTATTTTGAGTATCTCTGTAAATAAATGATAAATTCTACGTATTCCATTAATCTATATAAAACAGGCTGTAGTGCACCTCAGTAATGTATATAAATTTCATGAAATAGTATGTAACATCAATAAAATACACTGCAAACGATTTTTCTACATAGATAAGAATACAATGCAATACTTTTGTGCGTCCCTGTAAACGATCTATAATTGCTTCTTATTCTATACTCTACAGAAAACATGTTGTCGTCCGCATCAGCGACACATATCACTATGTTTGAAATAGTGTAACATTATTAAAATGTACTTAAAATGATCTTACCCAATTGACCGTAATGTAACGGAATACTTTTGATTGTCCATGTAAACTAACATTACATGGTACTCACTTTCTTTTAAATACCGAACATTCAATAACATATATCAACTACATGGCAATCCGAGTATATTAACGCGAGTTAGAGCAGTGACAGACAGACGTTCAGACAAACCGAATTCCTGAACACTTTTCAACTCTCTTGGAAAGAGTTAAAAATCAGTTAAAACTATTTTGTATAACTTACGACTGAAATATATTTATGTGTAAATCCACTATTCTTTGCGCCTATTCCTTTCAGAATAAAGAAAAAAAAATTATTTTAAATCTATAAATTTTACTTTCTATTTATTCGAAGAATAGCTAGACCATTAATCAATACTTTAAAAGTTCAAAATTTTTAAATTATTACTTATATCTTTGATTTTTTTTATGGTAAATTAGGAAACAAATTAAAAAGTTTTGGTGAACGGTAATAAGAGACAAATATAAACATTAATGAAGCCGAAAACGGCTCTTAGAAACCAAAAAAGTGAAAAGCTGGTTAGCGTATCTAAAACTTCATTTATTAATCTAGTAAACATGTCAAATAAAATTTTGAATTCATTATTTATATATTTAAAATAAATACTTTTATAGTCTTTGGTCTAAAGAATAGTTGACAAATTAAGATGATACTTAGCGCAGTAGAATATATAATCATATAAAACTGACCAGATATTAAGCATCACCAGAACTTTTAAACTAATTTCAGTAACATTCAGCATACCGTCATCAGTATGAAGAAAGGTGGAATATTGCTTATACACTGCAAAAAAAAGTTGTTGATTTTACAGTATAATACTGGCATCCCAGCTGCCAGTATTATACCGTAAAATTAACAGTAATAGACAGTAAAATAAGCAGCAATATAAGCAGTAAAACAAAAACAGTAAAATAAGCAGTAATACGTTGTCGCGCAGTATTATACTGCAAAATCAACACTTTTTTATTTTTGCAGTGTATACTATATGGAAGAGAAGTGGATTTGAGGATAGGTTTATTGACTAATAGAATTGCAAGGAAATTACAAGAAACAGCCAAAAGAAAATTATATAGGAAAAGGATGGCAATTAGTTAAAAATTTTTGGTGCTTAAAACGTTGTTTTATCTGATTATATTGTAAAGAACAGCTGATTAACTGTTATACAGCAGTAAAGGAGTTTTACCTTTTATCGGTCGAAAGCATGAGTTTTTCTAAATTTTGCACGTAGTCTGGAGCAATGACGATCACTTCTTCAGAACGAGAAATTTTGTTCATGAGGAGTTTGTTGAAGTACTTGTCCCAGTTCAACTACAATCAAATCAATAGTTTTATTTGCCACCAAAACAACTATTATCAGCAAAATTTTATTAGTATTATAAAAATTCAAAATTTATAACACACTATAATATACAAATTACTACGAAACGCCGTTCACATGTTTTTCAAGAGACCGTCAATAATCCTCTAAGGAGAAATTTCATAACTGCGCAAATTAAACTCGCTTCCTATACGAACAAATTTTGCTTAGATCTTGAGAATAAGCTTCAGTCATGTTAAAATTTATTTATCTCTCTATATAAAAATCATTGTTGGTTTGTATGTCCCTTATATAAATCTACAGTTTTTGACCCATTTGCACGAAACTTCATATGCTTCATATGCATGTTTTAGAACATGAGTAAAATTACTGTCAACTTAAAAAAAATATCAGACTACTCTTTACAATTTTTTTCAACCACCTACCATGGCTTATCATTATAGAAATCTTTTTTTTTAATTTTTTTCATTTTATAATGCAATTATTTCTTTCCTGTTACCACAAAGAGAAACTGCGTACAGACAAATATTTTTAAAAGTCAATAAAAATTCCGACTCACTCGCTATAATTTAGCATTCAAAATTTACATCAAACTGAAACCATAATGCGAATTTTTCGTACATTTAATTTAAAAAAAAAGTACTAGAAGTACGTTAAAATGACGTAGTACCTTCATTTTCAACCTTCAACAGTTTGCCTTGTCTTAACCACTATTCAGTACAAAATAATTTTAGATAATGAAATTTATTTACCTTTATGATGTTTAAAAAAAAATATATCTACATCCAGCGTACTTTTTATGGGAAACTTATAACGTTGCAATATAGTTTGAAAAGTTAGGATATTTTTCTTTCTTTCATAATTTTTATTTTTATTTTAGGTGTAACAGACATTTCAGAAATATTTTTTTCAAAAAACGAAACTTGTGAAAAAAAAGTCCCATAACTTTGTAGCTTACCTCTGGTGCTAGCTTGTATAAATCATCTACTGTCATTTTGTTGTACAAGCGGCTGATATTTCTCCTTTCCTCTCTTGGCACTGAAAACTAAAAAAACTAAGTAAATAAATGACTTTTAAATAACATTCTTTTAAATATGTAATACAATGATCCAAATTGTAGATTCCACAGACTATTCGACCCTGTGTCAACAGTCGGGTTGACTTATTCGGGATTAGGTAAACAGTTCAGTAGAATCATTGGACATACAACATATAAACTAGTCTAATAAGAGGAGCATTCGATTATTCAGTATCGCGCTGTCACATTTTTACAAGTCATGAAAACTATCAAATCACTATAAATTTTAAATCGTTAACCCAAACATTACTTTTAAATCATAAACTATTATATAATTAGGGAACATTCATTCGACACCGGGAAGTGGAAAATACAGTAATTTAGCAATATTTTAGTTGATTTGGGATAATCTAAAAGTACTTTTAAGATGCTAAATTTGAATAAAAGAAAGAGTATATCTAATTCTTTTGTATTTTCAGTGGGATTATCAAGTTAGATAAAAATTAAAATATACTCTCCCTTCCCCTACCAAAAAAATCCACCTGTATTCCATCGCATGATCTCTGTGGCCAATCGACATCACCGCCTCTCGAAATGAAGCGTCGTCCAAAACTTAGAATGCAAAACAGTACCATATTCTCGAATGTTCTGTGAGCTGTTGTACAGTCTGTCTTAAAAGTTTCAGCAGAACAAGAAAAAGGACATTTATTAAACGAGAATAAAATAATTAAACGAAAGAGCATTATTTATTTATTACATTATATAAAATCATTTAAATAAATGATATCAGAAGGGATAATTATTGCATTTTATTATTTTTACACAATAACGCTGATTCATAAGGATATCATACAACTAGAAATTTTTCCAACTCAGCGAAAAGGCATCTATGCCGGAAATCGAGCGCAGAACCTTTTGATTTAAATTCCCAATGCTCTTCCGATTGAGCTACTTGGAACGACAATCGGTTGTCGTTCGATTTCCGGCCTGGACACCTTTCACTCAGTTGGAAAATTTTCAACTTGAATTATTACAATATCACGACTTTCATAAAAATCCATAATTATACAGTGTCTCGAAAGTTTATGCCAAATGAAGAAAAAAAGATAATCATTTAACACTTCCACAGGATGTTATTTAATTATTATATTATTCTGGTTACGGACAACCTCAAATAAGTGAGTTCCCATTGAATCGATCGTTTGCAAAGTTATCGGTGGCAAAGAATACCAGCAGGCTTTCTCAAAAGCCACATGAAATTCTTCAATAGATGCTTAATGCTTTTCATTTTTGTAAACTTCGTGAATTAAGAAATACCCAAATATTCTCAATTGGGTTTACGTCTGTTCTTACAGCTGACAAATCTAAAACATAAACATTTTGTGCTGAAAAATACTGTTTTATATCGTGAGTTGTAGATTGAAGCATTGCCATAATGAAATCTCCACCCAAGTCGCCAAATGAAAGTAGATGTTATTCTAGAGTTTCTTGATACTTAGTTGAATTTTATTTCTCACGAAGAAAGGCCAGGGCGGTTTGGCCATAAAAGCCAATCACCCCTCAAAAATCAAGGAATTGCTGTAGCAAGTCCGCTACATTTTTTCATTCAGATTTCTTAATTGTCATCACATTTTGAAGTAGCAATGTTCGTCCTATTTAAAGACAAATTAAACAACGCACAAATAAGGCGAATAATACGATTTATGTTTATAACAAATGGCCTTTATTTTTATAGTTTTCAGGGACTTCAGTTGTTCTAAGAGCTGTTTCTGAGCCTCTTGACACCACACTTCCCATGCCATCTCCACCGTCTGCCTCGTCCTACATCGGTCTCGAAGTGATGGTTAACTAATTACGATTAGATAGTCATTGTGCCACCAGTGAGGTTGTATTTAGCCTCTGGTGCTCTCCCAACTTTGGGATTGCCTTGTGTACCACCAGAGTTTCTAAATTTTAATATGTTTTTCGACCGTGCTCTGTTTAATTAAATTTAACGTTATGTCCTTTTCACTTTCGATAGAGGGTTGCGACTCTCTGAAAGTACTGATTAAGCACCAGCATTGACTTGACCTGACTTTCGAATAATTCTATTTAAAAAAGTGGTAGCAATCAAACAATCTAAATTTTAAAAAACAAGTAGCGGATTGGCGACACAGCAAAGGCTTGTCGGGATCTTTTCTGGGGTTATTCCACAGAAATTATAGTACCATCCCAGTCAAAATCGTCGAAATGACATTTTCTTTTGTCGCTGAATAACACGGTGACCACGTGTTTCCATACCACATATATATTTGGGTTCAATTCATTCTGGCCTGTTTATTGTGGGATTTTAACGCGCAGTTTTCAATACATTTTTTAAACAGTAATTTTGTATTCTCTGATGCATCTATATATTGAGTTCTTCGGCACATTGACAGTGAGATTATTTTTTAATTGACTTATGGACATATTTTGTTTTGCTACCAATTTTTCAATTTATCGATCACACTGAACACACTTTACAAGTAACAGTCCACATCTTGGTTTTAGGTCAAAATTGTTATTTATAGAAAGTACCTGGTGTATACTATTTTTGCCTCGCTTTGAAAGGTTTGAAATTGTAGAATTTTGATAATGAGCTTATCTTTCGATTTCAATTTAAAAATATTTAAAAATATTTTCCTTTGAATTCCGTAGAACTTTAGAAATTTAAATAACGAACGAGAATTGAATATCTATTTTTATATTAGGGAAAATTATATTTCAACCGAGCAGTCCAGCATTTGTTTTAATTTACACAAGGGGGTTGAACTTTTAAGACAGTGGTTTTCTAACAGGAATCGAAGAAAGTATGATTTTTAAGTAAAAAAAGTAGAAGCCAATGAAATTTCCTTATTAGAATTAACTTTAGTTACATTTTTAATATTTATTGTGAAATTATTTCATAAACATCGTATTATTATATTTTAGTGTGTGCTTAAATTTTTGAGACGGAGTGTACCATCCTGTTGAAAATAAACACCGATTCCAGCAAGTCCACGAAAGAAAATTTCTCATTCACCATTATATGAGACAACGTTGCCAGCATTGTCTGACACCGTTGGACCTATCTTAATGGTCGATAAACAAATTAATAATCAAAACCTAAAATGCTAAAATTCCTAATTGGTTATTTTTCAACTAGCGCAACGCCGGTCAAAGCGCTGACGGAGAGTACGAACAAAATCACTAGATGCAGCAAATTCACAATGCAGCAATCTCTAAAATGCACGAAACTCGTTAAAATCGCGGTCACTAACGCATGTATGAATGCTGCACGCATATGAAAAAAAAAAAAAAAAAAAAAAAAAAAAAACATAACTGGATGCAAAAAACTCGAAGTGCTGTGCAACAATCCTTAAACTGCACGAAACTCGTTAAAGCCGTGGTCACAATGCATGTATGAGTGCTGCGCGCACATACATGCGTTCAGATATTACATAGCGCACATACATGCGTTCAGATATTACATAGCGCCCATACATGCGTTCAGATATTACATAGTGCACATACATGCAGTCATGTCTTTTAGAAATTCTGAAAGACATTTGCAATTTCCTGCCGCTTGTTTAGATTTTATTTATGTCTTTTAGAAATTCTGAAAGACATTTGCAATTTTATACCGTCTGTTTAGATTTCATTTATGTCTTTTGTTTAGTATTTTTTAATTTATATGTTGTCTTAATAAAAATTCCATAATAATACATAATCTTATTTTGTTTAATATTCTTATTCGTGGTTAGAATTGGTACCGTGCTAATGGAAAAGGACCCCAAATTGTTTTTATTTTATTTCTATTTAACATATAAACACTTTTGAATAGCCCTTTATAAAGGTCTGCAGGGATTAGGTCCAATTTTCTTTCTTTAAACTTGGGCCGATCAGAGACTTACTTTATTTTTCAGTCTCAAATCTTCTGGTTAGGCTATTTTTTTTAAAAATAAAAATAACAATGCCATTGCATATTTGTTTAAGAGGATCTTTAGAAGTTTATTTTATTTCCATAAATTGCAAAAAAAATATTTTTTAAAATCTGTTTTTTTAATAGAGCTTTAAAATTATGTCTGTTTTTTTTTTAAAAAAACATTCTTCGATTTTAAACTAGAATAAATTTTTATTTCTTCACTTGATTGTTATTGTCTAAGTCTCTAAGTGATCATATTAATGTTGTTGATATTTTGTATTTCTATGCAGCAATAATGTGGTTACAACTATATAAGAGTTATAACAATGGAATTAATTAGGCTGCATATCTAGTTTCGTTTTAACATATGGCATAACTTTAAATTTTACACTATCGAATAGAACAAATAATGTATTTTAAAATTAAACTTTGTTTGACTACTGATTTTTTAATGATTTTTAAAATAATTTTCAAGCATTTATTTTCTGATATTTATATCAACAATAAACATTTGTTTGCTTCCTAATAATATAAAGTAATATTTGCAGCAATATAAATAAATATGCAAAACTAAGAAGAAAGTGGCAGCGTTATCACAATTGGCAACTGAAATTATATGTCTCTAAGTTATGCAGATTTGAGACGAGTCTTGACATGTTAATCTCTGGTCAAGTTTGTATCGGAAGAAAGCGACTTAAAACTCTCAACAGGTGGCTGATAAAATAATGAATTTTAACTCGTTTGTATAGATCCTTACGTTAGCCATGGCTATTTCGAAGAGGAGCGCCGCTTTCATGTCGTTTTCGGCTTTAGTCTTGTTGGCTCCAAGAAGCACTGCACTGTCCACCATCAACTGATAATAGGCGGACACCAACGGGTCTTCCACACCCTTCAGGAGGTAATTGCGATCCGGCATACCGAGGCTGGCTTGATCTAACTACGAAAAAATGATGCAATATGTTAAATCAAGTCATATAAAGACAATATACAGGATGATTCACTCGAAATATACATCTTTCGTGAGGAATAATTCAAGAAAGAATAAAGATGTGGCACTCTCAATAGAGCCGGTCTGGACACAAGGGATAGCGGCAAGCGCAGTGTACTGGAGGACCACGCTTATACAGATTCCAACGGGAATTAAAGATTATTTTTTAACATTTGAAATTTTGCCCCTGGGACCGAAGTTAGTCCTATGCTTAAAAGAAGCCTAATGGGACAAAGATTTTTTTTTCAAATCTTTGAAAAAAATTTAGAGTTACAAAATTTTCTTGAATCTTGATACATTTAAAGAGAAAGCTGGCCTTCGCTCTAAAAGGCTTATCAATAGATAAAAGATATTCATGCTTATTTACTGAGTGTTTCGTTTCTTTTATTTATTTATTTTTATTTTTTTTTTTTTTGTATTACGTCCTGAGCATTTACGTAAACGAGGATTATGCCTACAAAATGAAGTGTCAACTGGCCGCTTGCATACCAATCAATTATGAAACATTAAAATAACAATTAAAATAAACTCCTTAATATGCCATTAATATTTAGCGTACTCGCTATAGCGTAGCATAGGATTTTTTCAAAATTTAAATAATTGTGAAAAGGGCGGCATTAAAAAAAATCAATTTGGTCCCATAAAAATGTCCTTAAAATGCTTATAAAAAATCGAAAAATGAAAATATAAAATAAAACTACATAACGCCATACAGAATTCAATTCTACACATTTGTATTAAAATAAAAAGGAAATTGATAGAGAAAAAATGTTCCTAAGAAATCCAAGCGACCAAGTAAAAATAAAAATGTATTTTAAAAAAATACGTTGCTTTAACTAAATTTTAACTTGTTTTATACAGCGGTATATTTATCGCTGTAACTTTTGTAATGATTCGATTTTCAAAAAATCATTTTGGAGCTATATTCTAAGCACTATACGCTATCAAAAAGCGAAAAAAAAAAAAAAAAAAAAAAAAAAAAAAGAAGCGCTTTTCTTAAAGTTTGAAGCTGATGCCCTCTCTTAAGAAAATGTAAACTTAAAGAGCAAAAAGATCAGAATATTAAAGAACTGACAGTGTCGTAGACTAAAAAGAATGACGAAGAAAAACAGTGCGGAGGTTCAGTTATCTCATCAAATCGAGATAAAGTGTTGATCAGTTATCTCGTCAAATATAGACCTTCCTTAAAAATGATCAGTCTTCTAAAAAAGATGACATCGCGTGGACACCTTATTTTTAAGAGTCTGAGATATCATACGCAAAAAAAATAAAATAAAAATAAAATAAAAATAGAAATAAAAATAAAAAATCATTTGAAAATATTGAAATGCAAACGCGAAATTCGTAAAGACCGCCTTTATTGGTTTACTATTAGTTTGCGGGTACTTTTCCAGTATAGGGGGCCTTTGGCGTTTTTTCAAAAGCTTGGCGCAATTCGGGCTTCGGAAAGTGAGATTTGTTGCCAAATGATAAACAGCTATGAAAAAAACCTGATGAACGTTTATGCTTGTTTATATATGTATTTATATTACATTATATATATATATATATATATATATATATATTGTTATTGTTTTTTATATACAAATTACTTTTATTTGTATATAGAAATAGATAAATGGCTTCTTTATATTAAATAAATTGTATGAATATTGAAAAAAAAATTGCTTGTGTATATGAAACAGTGAGTAGTGCCAGGAAATATGTTGTCAAATTTCGTTCTCTCACCAAGGGCCCTATACACTGCAAAGTACCAGTTTGCGAATGTTGTCGCATGACAAGAATAGGTTCTCTCCCAGCTGTCTCACTATGTATCTCGCGATTTCCACAAGCAAGACATAAGTAGCTAAAATATATACATACATATATATATAATTTTTGAAGCGATTTTGTATAAAAAAATTCTACAGTCAAAGGATAAAAATGCAAATGATAATATGTGCAATGATACTGTATTACATATTGGAAATACAGGGTGATTTGAAATATGCAATAAAGAAATAGACATCGGTGGAAGGGATTTTGGAAAAAAAAAAATCCCACGTTAAGGGATGGAGTTCTGAATAAATAAAAGAAAAATCATCTGCCATGCAGTCACTTACATCTACAATGTGTCGTGTGTTGTTCCTGATGTCGGGTCCGATGGAGACGGAGAGGAAGATGTTGTGACCGAATCCCACTTTCCTTAGGGTGAAAAGGGCCTCCATCCAGTCGAATTTCTCAGCTTCCCACTTCTCACCTTCCACCGCCGGCCATCCACCCAGTTCAAGAACGATGCGGTTCAGAGGCTCGTTGCCCATCATCTCGATGTGCGCTAAGAAAAAAAAAAAGAGACAGAAAGAAAATAAAATTTATTATTCCTTTTAGATTAAACAATTTTAACAAAATTTTCAAGTGGTTTTTATGCTTATTTTCAACCCAAGGAAAAAAGAACATAATTAAAAATTCCTTCCGACCTGTACTGGGAGGAAAAGGTAGCTTCCTTATTCCTAGTTTTTAAGAATTCACCTAATTTTGCTCAAACACATGAAGCTTAAAATGCGTGGAACTCGATTATGGGAGATTTTCAGTTTTCACCAATACTAAATTTGAATGGAAATTTTGAAAAATTAGTCGGCTATCGCCAAGTTGGCCTGATTTAGGGCGACCTATTTGTGTCGCCTAGCTTGTCGAGACTTTAATGCTGGTGGGTCTGACTGTGTGGTTTTAAGCGTTATGAGAGTAGCAACAATGGTTAGAACAATTAAAGTAAATTTGCGAGAAACCACCTTTTCTAAAGCTCATAAATGGAACCTGATTATGGAAAAATCAACCACCCTAGAATTTCAAACTACTATATTTCAGCCATTTTTTTAAGACAGAGGCAAAACTAAAAATGTTCCCGAATCCTTGTTTCAAGGGCAAACATACTTAAGAGTAAAAAGTTTTGGATTTCTAATTTTTTTGTATATTTTCTTAAAACTTGAAATCTTTAAGTTACCGCCATTGTGGAATAAAATAGATGGCAGATGAAGCTGGCCAACGAACTCGGTCGACACCTTGGTAGGTCCTGAAGATGTCGTCAGTAGAGCGAATGAAACATATGTAATCTATATTAAAAGGTATTTTTAAACATTTCTTGTTATGTTTTTATCACTTTAAGCATTAATTAGACTTTAATTTAAAGTTAACAAGTGTTTTTATTATATTATTTGAATTCTTTTTCGTTTAAAGTATTTCGTGAATTTACTTTTCAAACAGTAATTCAAATTTGTTTAAAGCATATAGCTCGCGTGTTATGAAAATGTATTGTTTGTGCTTCCTCAATTGTGTATTGTTTGTGCTTCCTGTAATTTAGTTTCTCATCACATGACGTAATAAGATTACGCCTTTAATTTTTGATAATTATACGACGATATTCCACGTTTGTATCGGAGCCAGCATTTAGAGAGAAACTCAAACGAAATCAAGTGCGTTTATCCTATTTCTGAAGGCCTTCAAATCGACAGTCTAGACGGGCGAAGCCCGGCAAGTATATATAATATCGACTGAATAAAAATAGATAATTTTCTTTAATTTACTATGCTGCTTGTAAACGATGCTTACCTAATTGCTTTCGTATTTTAGAAGTGATAACGTGCAAACTGTAACCCACCCCCTCCCTCTTCCCCCGTCACACTGTGTCACACTTTGTGGATTCCCTCCCCTTCCTTTTGGAATGTGACATAATTAATGAATGATCCCAAAAGAAGGATATACTCCGAATTCGTGCTAATGGAAAATTTGACTGCAATAATAATAACAACAGAAGATGTTGCCACTTTGTTTCTGGAAAAGCCGTGGTTGTTTTATTGCGACCTTCTCAGATTCATAGCTTCACTTTCACTCTACTTTCGGAAGCTGCCTCTCAAACAGATCCCACATCTAAGAGCCCACGCCAAATTCATTAAACCTTTAGCTTTAGCCTATCATTTTTTATTTGAAACAAGAAATATATCTTAAAACAATTTAAGTAATAGGCTTTTAATCCAAAATTTAATGCATTGAATATGCCTTATCATAGACATCGGAAGGTGTATCAAATACCTGAACACAAAACCGGCTCGTTAGATAAGTGATTTCAATCAAAATCGTAAAAAGAGAATATTGCCCCAGAGGAGGTGCAGCCCGCCAATCTATATTAATAAAATTAAGTTTATGCCTATGTATGTGCGTGTGTGTCTGTCTGCCTATTTGTTGATGATGACTAGGGAAGTTTATAATAGTAATAGGCTTTTAATCCAAAATTTAATGCATTGAATATGCCTTATCATAGACATCGGAAGGTGTATCAAATACCTGAACACAAAACCGGCTCGTTAGATAAGTGATTTCAATCAAAAACGTAAAAAGATAATATTGCCTCAGAGGAGGTGCAGCCCGCCAATCTATATTAATAAAATGAAGTTTATGCCTATGCATGTGCGTGTGTGTCTGTCTGCCTGTTTGTTGATGATGACTAGGGAAGTTTATCACCCTTAGATAATTTGGATAAGGATAGACGAAGACAGATCCGAGTGCACCTGAATTTCAGATTTCGGATTTTTTGATATTTTATATTGAACGTATCAATTTGCGTATTTCCCCAATCTTCCAAGTTCGCCGGCAATTTTAATCTACTCAAGCAATCCAAATTCAATCTTTTTGCCCGATATAGTAAATTTTAACCTTTTTTTAAATAAAATTTATTCGGAATTAGTACAGCGATTTTCGATTTTTTTGCCATTTTTTTAAGTGCCCATTTTGCGGAAAACGAGAAGTTTCTTTTTATCAACCAATTTCTATTTGATAGGTTATAGTCCAGTAGAAATAACATTTTACCTTACAAAAATTCGGGTAGTTCTGATTTTTGGGTATGTTGTAAATGTTGACCCTCTAATAAAAAAAAACAAGATTTCGACCTTCTAGACCTTGTGCGTTTTTCACAATATTGAAAAAAACAATATTTTTCGCACTTTTTTCGATTTTTCTTAAATAACTCAATTTTAATGCATTTCACAGAAAAAAGTACTGTTACCCTTTTGTAGAGCATAAAATTCTCTACAACATGCAGTATTCATGTTTGTAAATTGTCCAAATAGGGGGTAAGATTCGGAGCCGGGAAAATTCTAGACCTTGTGCGCTTTTCACAATATTGAAAAAACCAATATTTTTCGGCACTTTTTTGATTTTTCTTAAATAACTCAATTTTAGTGCATTTTACAGAAAAAGCCCTTTGACCATTTTGTAGAGCATAAAATTTTCTACAACATGCAGTATTCAGATTTGTAAATTGTCCAAATAGGGGGTAAGATACGGAGCCGGGAAAATAGGGTAAAATTTGCAAAAATCCACTAAAGACGTAAGTTTTTGCTTAATAACCTACTTTTAGTGCGTTTTAGAGACAAAAGCACTTTCAACATTTTGTAGAGCATACAATTCTCTACAACATGCAGTATTCATGTTTGTAAATTGTCCAAATAGGGGGTAAGATACGGAGCCGGGAAAATGGGGTTAAATTTGGAAAAAATTTAAAAATCCACAAATGACGTTAGTTTTTGCTTAATAAATGCACTAAAATTGAGTTATTTAAGAAAAATCGAAAAAAGTGCCGAAAAATATTGGTTTCTAAAATATTGTGAAAAACGCACAAGGTCTAGCAGGTCGAAAACTTGGTTTTTTTATTAGACGGTCAACCTATAATAAATGAAACTATCGACTATCTCATGTTCTAAAAAGTTTATTGTGACAATTTTGTTTCTAAAATGCACTAAAAGTGGGTTATTAAGCAAAAACTGACGTCATTTGTAAATTTTTACATTTTTTCCAAATTTAACCCTATTTTCCCGGCTCCGTATCTTACCCCCTATTTGGACAATTTACAAACATGAATACTGCATGTTGTAGAAAATTTTATGCTCTACAAAATGGTGAAAGTGCTTTTGTCTCTAAAATGAACTAAAAGTAGGCTATTAAGCAAAAACTAACGTCTTTAGTGGATTTTTGCAAATTTTACCCTATTTTCCCGGCTCCGTATCTTATCCCTATTTGGACAATTTACAAATCTGAATACTGCATGTTGTAGAGAATTTTATGCTCTACAAAATGGTGAAAGTGTTTTTGTCTCTAAAATGCACTAAAATTGAGTTATTTAAGAAAAATTAAAAAAAAGTGCCGAAAAATATTGATTTTTTTAATATTGTGAAAAACGCACAAGGTCTAGAAGGTCGAAAACTTGGTTTTTTTATTAGAGGGTCAACCTATAATAAATGAAACTATCGACTATCTCATGCTCTAAAAAGTTGATTATGACAATTTTGTTTCTAAAATGCACTAAAAGTGGGTTATTAAGCAAAAACTAACGTCATTTGTGGATTTTTACATTTTTTCCAAATTTAACCATTTTCCCGGCTCCGTATCTTACCCCCTATTTGGACAATTTACAAACATGAATACTGCATGTTGTAGAGAATTGTATGCTCTACAAAAGGGTAAAAGTGCTTTTGTCTCTAAAATGCACTAAAAGTGGGTTATTAAGCAAAAACTAACGTCATTTGTGGATTTTTACATTTTTTCCAAATTTAACCATTTTCCCGGCTCCGTATCTTACCCCCTATTTGGACAATTTACAAACATGAATACTGCATGTTGTAGAGAATTGTATGCTCTACAAAATGGTGAAAGTGCTTTTGTCTCTAAAACGCACTAAAAGTAGGTTATTAAGCAAAAACTTACGTCTTTAGTGGATTCTTGCAAATTTTACCCTATTTTCCCGGCTCCGTATCTTACCCCCTATTTGGACAATTTACAAATCTGAATACTGCATGTTGTAGAAAATTTTATGCTCTACAAAATGGTCAAAGGGCTTTTTCTGTAAAATGCACTAAAATTGAGTTATTTAAGAAAAATCAAAAAAGTGTCGAAAAATATTGGTTTTTTCAATATTGTGAAAAACGCACAAGGTCTAGAATTTTCCCGGCTCCGAATCTTACCCCCTATTTGGACAATTTACAAACATGAATACTGCATGTTGTAGAGAATTTTATGCTCTACAAAATGGTGAAAGTGCTTTTGTCTCTAATATGCACTAAAATTGAGTTATTTAAGAAAAATCGAGAAAAGTGCCGAAAAATATTGGTTTTTCAATATTGTGAAAAACGCACAAGGTCTAGAAGGTCGAAAACCTGGTTTTTTTATTAGAGGGTCAACCTTTACAGCATACCCAAAAATCAGAACTACCCGAATTTTTGTAAAGCAAGACCCTTTTTTGCGCTATTTCTACTGGACTGTTATTCATCTAACCTTATATTTTATACCCGTGTGTGGAGCTGACTTCTGTTGCTTGGATGGGAGAATTTTTTTGTGACCAAATATTGCTCATCTTACTATACAATATGTTCGTGTTGGACAGGTTTTCTGTTTCTTTGCACCAGTATTGCATCTAATACAGTATTTGGTATTTTGTACTATTTCTTAATTTTATTCAAACATTCGCAATATACTTTCACTTAAATAATTCTTGTAATTTGTACTTTTGTTTCTTTAATCCTTTTATTATGCATTTTTTTATTATTGTGGTTTATGTTGTTTTTTATATCCTCAACGAATTGTAGAGACTTGTGTATTTGTAGTAATTGTAATAACTGTAATTTATGATATTAACAATTTAGTAACACTATTGCTCAATGGAAGTTCATAATATTGTTCATTCACAGTTGTTAATTTTAGTAACAATATTGTTCAATTGGAAACGTTTATTGAAACTACTGACTGTAAATATCTATAGCACTTCAATAAATAATAAACTGATTTGGCGATTGTCCACGATCACACTTATTTTTACTTTCTTCTATATACAAAAGAAGAAAGCCCTGGAATCTTAAAAAAATTCGACTTCCATTTTTTGATAGATTTAAACGTTTTGAGATGTTCTGAACACTAATTGACTAATTTTTTTGTACAGAGTCTGTCTGTTTGTCTATGTATGTGTGGGACACAAATTTTGTCGCCGCTCTACCTCAAGAACTAAAGCACGGAATTTCATCAAAGTTCAGATTCTGTTAGACCTTGACAAAAACTGGTGCTGATTAAGGTTTGGGTGCATATTACCCAACAGATGGCGCTGCCGATTAATTACGATTACCGTAATAGAGATATTTCGGCATATATGGGATGAGATATGATATAATCAAACATCATATTCAGTTAAACTCTGGCGCATTTAGGTGCTGATAAGATTTTGGTGCATATAGCCCAACAAGTGACAGGGCCAATGCCATGTTCTATTATTCAATATTTCCGGGATACCTGTATCTTAGCACTCATGCGATGGAATTAGATCCAATTTCATACTCAGTTAGACCAAGAGAAACATTGGTACTGGTTTAAGTTAGCTCAACTGGTGGTACTTCTGTGCTTTGCTTTTTATGAACTCTGCGATCGATATATCTCGGCATGTATACGGTATGGAATTTCATTAAATTTAATATGAAACATATTTATTAAAAATTATGTTGATTCCTTTTTGGCTTTGTTCAGTCAATACAGGCCTACCTATGCAATTTTTTGCTTCGACTCTTATCGCTCTATTTCAGTTTGTATTATGCAGAAATACATCAAATTTTATATTTGTAGTTATTAATTAAAAATTATGTTTTCTCAATTTTGTATTTGGATACATAAGAAAGAGCGCTGTTGAACTGTGCTTTTTATTCTCTGATCCCTGTAACTCAAGTTAAAATGAAAAGAAATGCGCTATACTTCGTAATTGTTGATGTGTAGCAGGGCTATTTAAATTTATAATAATAATAAAGAAGAAAGTTTTGTGAGCATACTAGTCTTTTATCTGACGCAAGAACTGGTGGACATCTTGTACAATATTAGCCTACTAATTAACCTACAAGTACAAACTTTTTTGAAAAACTGAATAAATGATTTATATATAAAAACATTGCTACTTTTGATCAAAATTGTCTTCTGTAATGTGCTTAGGTATCTTAATTTTGAAACACTTTGCCTTTTGAAATAATAAATCACGGGACTAGCACCAAGGGTGACAATCTAATAAAATAAACATTTTTGTTTATAATACATGTATGGAAAACAGGTCATGAACGGAAGGAAGACAAACGTCTAAAAAAGAAGAGATAAGGTCATGACACACTTTATCGGTTTGTATGAAGTTGAGTGAGAGATAATTTGTGAAAGAGGCTTAAAAACATCACTCGTATTTCAAAATAGAAAAAAAATCAAAAGGTATCTACTAATAATTTCTTTTAAAATATAATTTATTTCAGACAATTTAATGTATTTTGTCAAAATGTATTTATTTATAGTTAGATTCTCCTGCATAATGATGTAAAAGATTCTTTAAATTTTATCGAAATTCAAAGTAATTAGGAGTTATATAGAAAACTATTCGTATGTGCCAATCCCAAAACTTTCTTCTATCTCATACTACTATCTCATACTTCTATCTCATGTTAATGCTTCAAAAACCATAATTTTTTTAAGTATGCATTTAAGAATGTAAACATGCAATATAGCAACACCACATATGATTTACACGAAAACCTAATCAGCACCAAGATCTAACAGAATATGAAGTTTCATAAAATTCCGTGCATTAATTCTTGAAATATGACCTACTAAAATCGTGTAAATCCTGAAAAAGCAGTGATACCTGTTGGGTTATTTACACAAAAACCTAATCAGCAACAATTTAAGTCAACATTTAACTTAATCTGAAGTTTGATGAAAATCCGTACATTAGTTCTTGAGATAGAGCTATTGCGGAAATCGTGAATAACGCAACCTAGCAACGTCACCTATCGGACGATTTATACTAAAACCCAGAAACGGATCAACTACCACCCGGGCCCCTAGGCTTGATCTTTTTTTGCCCCCTGCGCTCATACAAAGCAATATATACAGGGTTATTCAAAATACATGTTTGCTCATTTATCTCTTAAACTATTTATGATAGAAACGATATTCCAATTACAACAAGTAAGGATTTTAGTCATGGCATTTGTTTTACAAGGGGCTTTATGCATATTAAAATAAGAAATTTAATTTTTACACGGCCCCTATAAGTCATATTTAGGAAAGTGTCCTTTTATGAAGAACATAAAAAAATCCTATTCTTTTATGGCCAAAACTTACTAAATTATTATACTTCATATTTTATGAAATTTTAGTGTTTCCTGACACTAAAAACGGAAAGAAGCAACGTTAGTGCAGGTAAACATTGAAATTCCATTAATTTTAAAGTGCTATAATTCGGTACAAACTGGAAACCGAAAATTTTCATGAATCCAATACTTTCTTCTTATGAATATAGAAGAAATTAAAAGGGGAATAGCATTTGGAATACCATCTATATGTTAATAACATGAAAGATTCAATAAATTAATGAAACAAAGAATGTTGTACACCATTTCTCTTTTGCATAAAATATCAGCCCAATATGAAGAAAAAACCCAAAAGAAAATTTTAGCACAGGGGCCCTTTTCTTCCGGGCTCTTGGCTTCAGCCTACTCAGCCTAATGGGTAATCCGCCTCTTCTAAAACCTAATGAGCAAACCACTTTATGTCAACGTCTAACTGAATCCAAAGTTTTGTTAAGTTCCGTGCATTAGATCTTGAGATAGAACGCCCACAAAATTTGTGTCACAAAGACAGACACACACACAGACTAAGACATTTTCTAAAAACAGTCAAATCGTGTTCAAAACCTTCAAAAACATATGAATCCAATTCTTTCTTCTTGTACAAATAGAAAAAAGTAATAATATGCAAAATTTGATGCTTTAATGAACCATACCACAGTTAAGTCTAATAAACATATTTTAATTTCCCTTTAATAGTACACTGTTTTGACTTTGGTCTGGACGATGCAAAATATGAAACAAACCTCTGAACTACCTGAGTTTTTGTGATCGAAAAATCAGATAAAGTGGTTTTCTTTTTTATAAATAAGGGCAAATAATAAAAAAAGAAATTGAAAACACACAGTTTAACTTATAGGTTATCATTGTATAGATAAGTATAGTATGAACAAATATGGAAAAATGCCACCAGAAAACTTAAGCTTTTTAACAGAAATTTTATCACAAACCCAAAGTTATTAAACAAAAGAATTTTCCAAAAAACTTTTTTAAAGTTTTTACTTATAAAAAGCAAACAAAAAAAAAGCTAAGTTTACTGCAAACAGTAAGGAAATTATTAAAAATATTTTCTCTTAACACGTTGACTGCCATGGGGCACAAATATGGGCGCCATCAATATTTTCATTGAAGACCATTTATTACTATGAAACTATAGGTAATTTATTACCATATATTTGAAAAAAGAACACCGTGTACCCCTCCCAGGCATGTTTAGCGATTTTATTTTATCTTTCAACGTGTAAAACTAACTAAAATTTGATATTTTTGAATTAAAAATGTATAAATTAACACTTTATCGTCGAAGCCTGTAGCGGTCAGTATGTTAATATTTAGACATTAAAGAATATTAGGACATTAAAGAATATTAGAAAATGTTGGAAATCTGCAATATCTAAAGAAGACTAGGATACAGTGGTCCATTCTTGTATTTTTCCCTATATAAGTGAGTAAATTACCCCCCCCCCCCCCACTCGCATGCATATAAATCATATTTGTGTGCTCATAAAGTTGTCCATTGTATCCAGGATAGACTTCAGCACCACCAAACGATAAAACGCGTTTTCAATGCCGGAAAATACGGAAAATTAATAAAATTCAAAGAATCATAACTCAGGAAGTTTTTATGGTAAGATAATAGATTTTTTACTGTTTTACTGGTTAAAAAGCTACTTCACTCACGCGAAAACACCCGTTCGCTAATGTTAATCCTTTGGGTGAAAGTTTGTAAAATATCTCGTTTATATTTCAATATTTGTAAAATATTTTTTTTTTTTTGCATTGTATAGCTTAGGTCAATTTCTACGCAACCCGTTTTTTGCTTTTTCTATTTTGTTTACAAGTTTTTTTTTATTAAGATATTTTCACTTTCGTAACCAGTTTCGTGAAATATCCTCATTAAAAAACTTACAAAATCGAAAAAGTACAAAACAGCCTACGTAGAGATCGACCTCAGCTATCCAATGCAAAAAAAATCATTTAGAAAAATCGAAATACAAACGAGATATTTTGAAAACTTTCTCCCATAGGATTAACATTAGCAAGCGGGTGTTTTCGCGTGAGAGAAGTAACCTCTTAAAGCATGGAGAAAGCTTTTCTAAATGTAAATGTATGACACACCCAGGGTGCTTACGTTTTTTACGATTGTCACCACTATTTTTCGAAAAGTAATCTTCAATTTATTTTATCGCAAAGTTTGTAACAATTGCCTGCGACTAAATAAGGTGACGATTATTATTTGTATTTATTAGTGACAATGTAAAAACCATTCATACCCTGCGTATGCGCGGAAAAAAAAAATATATATATTTATTTTGACGTAAATAGATTTTTAGATGGTGATTATTTTAAACATTGTTTTTGTAAATGGAACAATTCCTATAAAATCAACGGTTTAAGAATTACCTATTGGTCAACGATAAGAGTGAACACCCTGTATATTGTATATTCATTTACACATAAAATTGACTTTTTTCTTCCAACGCAACACTCAATTCGTTAATGTTAATATAGAATGCCAAGCAAAAAGTGAATTTCATATATTTCTCTTTTTACGTATAGGAACACACATTACTATTTACATACTATCATTTTCCATTCATTAAAGCATAATTTATTAACCCCCTCTCCCTCCCCTTTCTCCAAAAATATAAATAAATAAGTGACTGCATAAAGCTTTAAAGAGATTTTTCATCTATCCATACATAATAATTTCAGACATTTTAATTCAAACCCACATAACTTTTTTCCCTATAAATGTGATGCGTTTTTGATTACTGATGATCGTTAGCTACTCATTATCTTTTAGTGATTTTTTATTTCAAACAAATTCGTTTAATATTACAACTTTGGAAATACTTTATGAAAGACATTATCTGAATAAAACATCTAGATAAAATGATAAAAAAAAAAGTTCATTTAAAAAGTATCTGAATCGGAACATTTTAAACTTTTATGTATAAATAGATAAAAATTGCTTTATGATTATGCCTCAAGAGAACGTCATCTTAATTTAAAACCAATGACTATCATAAATATAATACCAAAACTTAGAGAAATTTGACCCTATCTGTAATACTCTTTACATTTATTATTATTCTGTTTTTATTTATAATTGTTATAATTTGCATGTAATAGTGATAATATAAGTCTACACTAAAAAAAAAAAAAATATTTTATGTTATACTAATGGCTTTCCAACTGCCAGTACTATACCGTAAAAAGAAAAAAAATCAGTGTGTATACTACTATCACTTTATTTATGTTTCGTAATTAAGTACAAAAATAAATAAAAAGTACGGTTAAAGCTTCATACATCATTGCTGAGAGTTTTGTTTCAAACGTATGCTTCATTCTTTTTAAATAAAAAATGGGTGTACTGAAACAATGTATGATAAAGGAAGGAAAAAGTAATAGAAAGTTGCGATGTTCGTTTAATCCTGTTGCAGCAATAATGCAACATTTTTCAAACGTCTTTAACCCTAAAGAGGAAGACCGTCATTTTGACTCCTTGTGGCTAAATTAAGGGAGAAAATAACACTGAAACCGTACATTTTATCTTTAAAATATCTGGAATTTGTTGAAGCAATCTATAAACAGCTAGTATGTGGGAAAATGCCATTTTCAAGGAGACGTCAAAATGACTAATACTTACAAACGAAGGGGATAAGAGGGATTTTTCCATTCCAAGGTTAAAAATTCTTCAATAGCTTATGCAGTAGACTGAAATTGCTTTTGTACATTTCTTTTTTCTTTTTTTAAATAACTTTGATGTAACTTTGGTTATTGAGGGATCAAGAAATTGTCAGCGACAAAAAATGAATAGAAAGAAAACGTTCTACTACTAAAAACGTAAGAGGTTAAAAAATTACCAACGACTGTTTACCGATTTGCTGTTGAATGCAAACGTAACACTTGCAATTGAAAAGCTTCTTGCAACCCAAAATTATATGTAAACATTACTTTTGCATGAAAAGTTTAGTGCAAATTAACATTTATGAGGGTTCAAATTAAAATTAATTTGGGTGCAAATTACATGTAAATGTTAGGTTTTCATGTAATTTTGGGTTGGAAAAAGCTTTGCAATTGCAAATGTTAAGTTTTCATGTAACAGATTACCTATCAAAATGTGGTATAACAGACCAAATTTTCGAGAGTGTCGCAAAACTAGAAAATGATGTATGGTAAAAATATCATCTGTTCAAAGTAACGCAGACAAACGGGAGAGATTACTTTAATGAAAGTTAAATTATGTAAGCACGGCAATTTCTTGGCATATTTTGTTTGTCCTCAGTAATTTATTCTTCTGCATTAAATTGTTACTAACGCTTTTTAACTAAAATGACTAAATTAAAAAATGTGTTTATTTTAACATTGAGGTGATAACCTATTTAAGTTCTGTTAAAAACTGAATTGAATTCATTCAATGAAAGGGAATATATCGCACGCCATTCAAATATTTAGATCGTTTAATGCGGACAAAAAAATGGCCTTCTTTGTGGAAGTCTTCACTAAACGAGAGTTCACTGTATTGTCATATTAACAGTACGCAAAATAACTACTGGCATATTTGTTACATTTCGGTAAACTTTAATATCCCCGCCCCCATTTAGATAACTAATTTTATTTATTTATTTTTTAACGAAAAAATAATTTTCCCTAAACATTTAAAAAACGACCCGAAAGGGTTAATGATAGTATTTTAAATTTGTGGATATATTTTTCAAATTAAATTATTATAAATAATATTCACAATACTCAAAAATTTAAAAAGTCAGCAGCCTTTTATTATTCAACCGTCACAAAAAGTAAAGATTTCTGATAGAAAAAAAAAGATGAAGTACTACAAGCAATTTGATATGAAAAATAATGAATTTGAAGCTATGCTACAAAAAATGCTTGAAAGTATATGACTGGGGAACAAACTTCAACAAATTTGTTTTATCCCTTGCCATTCGGATCCAGGCCTGTGGATCAGTTTCAATGTCCGATTTGCTAGCGAGAAAATTTGCAGCAGCAAGTGACAGACTGTAATCTTCACAGGACACAGCATCGTTCATAATACAAAATGCATTTTCGGAAGTCAAGTTTCTGGCCAAGAAATTGGAGTATTTTTCTTTCGCCGTCGTCAATTTCATCTCGGATAGGGTAGAGTAAACAGTTCTCACGTGTTCGTCTAGGAATCGAGATTGACCAGTGTACAAAAAAGATGCGAAAGACATCCATAAACGTTTACCAAAGCCGGCTCGTGTTTCTAGTTCTCTTATGAATTCTTTAGGTATACGAGATCTAATTAATAAAATGTAACTGTGTATTTTTACGTGGCATCGACTGAAGGAAATGTCATAAGTTCTACCGTCTCTAAAAACGTCGAACATATCTTCGGACAGGTGAACTAGTTCATTATAAATATATTTGGAATAAGGACCTGTCAATCTAAACTTTGTCAAAAAACCGACTTTCGCCCAAAACGTCAATTCACACGAAAACGTAAGCAAACCATCCGAAAGCAAGCTACTCGACTCTTCCAATAGCTTCGTAAGTGGTATATGTTTACTAAGACCGTATTCACCATCTACGCGAATATCATGTTTATCAGAAAAAGAATAAAGACATTTACCATTGCAGTCACTGACACGTATTGTTAGATGTACGTTATGAGTCGTTGTGCGAGGTTCTTCAGTTTGCCTCTCTAAATAAATTACAATACTATAATCATCCTCATCTGAAGAAGTTATGCATTTCCATTTCATTTGCCATTTATCATCACCGCAAATTGTAAAATTGTACAGAGCTGGACACACGGCATCCAGAACACTACCGTTTTCAACCTTAACAATCCACTGAAACTGAGTATACTTCATTACTTCACGATATCCGATTTTTTGAAGCATCCTTTTCAAAATTTCTCTTAGTCGAGTAAATCCGTACTTTTCTGCGGCTTCATAAACCTCTACCAAATAAACATTTAAAGATTCTAAAAACTTAACATCTCCGGTATACATATAGCATAACACAGCTTCCATCACACGAGGGTCTTCGTCCACTTCAATCACATCCACTCTTCTAGAATCAGCTTCGCATACAGCATTGTAAAACCATTTCGAACGGAATCTTAAGATGTCTTTGTGGCAGTGCATTTTGTCTTTACCGTTGATCGAGAGCACTATATCAGCTGTCTGATGGCTTTTCCACAAACACTTCATATCCGACGACAAATCTAATAAGTTGTTTAAGTGATTTCCGGTAATACCTTCCAAAGGTATGTTATCGTCAAAACAATCAAGGCTTTTTTCTTCTGCATCACACATTTAAACAAAATCCAGAATGAGGAATGTGTAGAAATTTTTATATTTCAAACATGTATTGTTGATCAGCTAAAAAGTTTACCACATGTTGTACTCATGCTAAGTGAAGTTTTTTGGTTGGTTGGCTAGTTGTTAGGTGAATTATTGTAAAAAAAGACATTTACCACAATTTGCTTAGATGATTTTTTACTGGGACCAAAGTACCTTTATAAGAGAGTTATGACTAATGACGAATAAAATTTGAACTGTCGAGAGGATTTTGGACAAAAGCAGAACTAGTGAACCTGTCATTATCGTCAACTTATGTCGGTTTACAAGCAATTGAGTTCGTCCAAGCGAATACCGTTAAGTTCTGTAACTGTGTTGTTTTAGTTTGGACTAAAAATTACAATGTCAGCATGCGTCTGTGTGTATGTTGCCACTTTCGTATAAAGGCACTGTAGGATGGGGAGTTTGGATAAAAGCAAACTTGACGAAAATATGAGGGGTGCCATTATTACCAAGCTAATGTTTATAACAAAATTTATTTACGCAGCTACTTAAAGTTGCAATAAGTTTTTATTATTGATTTGTTCTTTATAAATTATTTCGAACTAAATCAACAATAATCAATATTTTTGACAGTTAGTTGTAACAGTTTACAGAAAGGTAAAAAGAATACTCTATCACAGGAGGATTCCTTTAAACGAGTAATGCCAAGGCTACATTAGATACCGGGTTGGCTCATTCATTCGAGGCTAACGAAAAAGACAGGATACCGCGGTACACTTATCTTTCCACTTACTTTTCCACTTTTCACTATTCCACTTATCTTTTTTTACAGACCGTTAGAGTGAGGTGATGCTCTTTTCGTACACCTGCATTGGTGCATTCGAGCATCACATGACTCTCGCGGTCTGTAAAAAAAGATACGAGTAAAGCACCGCGGTAGCCTTTCTTTTTCGTTAGCCTCGTCATTCATTATTATGACGTCACAAATTGTGGCTGGCCACGACCACCAATTGGTACAAAGCGACGCACCCATCCTTTTGTGCCAATCGCTGTATGTCCTTCGTTTTGTTATTTCGCTTTGTACCAATCGGTGGTCGCGGCCAGCCACCATTTGTGACATCATGATAATGAATGAGCCAGCCCTGTAGATAGTGTAGCCCTGGTATTGCCAAGTTCTATAAAGTGGATTACGATAGTTTGGACAAAAACGTCGAATTTAGTATGTGTTTGTTCATATGTCCAGGGCTACATTAGATACCGGGCTTGCTCATTCTCGAGGCTAACGAAAAAGACAGGCTACCGCGGTGCATTCGACTTATCTTTTTTTACAGACCGCTAGAGTGACATGATGCTCTTTTCGTACACCTGCATTGGTGGATTCGAGCATCACGTGACTCCCGTGGTCTATAAAAAAAGATACGCGTAAAGAACCGCGGTAGCCTTTCTTTTTCGTTAGCCTCGCTCATTCTCTATCATGACGTCACAAATGGTGGCTGGCCGCTACCAGCTATTGGTACAAAGCGAAACGACAAAATGAAAGACATATAGCGATTGGCACAAAACGACGGGCTCGTCGCTTTGCACCAATCGCTGGTTGCGGCCAGCCACCTTTTGAGACGTCATGATAATGAATGAGCAAGCCCGGTATCTATTGTAGCCTTGATATGTCACTACTTTAATATAAAGGTTTTCGAACTGAAATTTTTTAGCACTACAAAGGCTTTCGTAAAAAAATAAATGATTTTTGAAACTGCGAAGTCTGTCTGTGAATATGGATCATTTATGGACCTTTCTTTCCTTTAAAGGCCCATTTACATTATGGAGTAACAGGGTTCCCCATGTCTACGAGTTCTGCAAGGCACAGGTTTTCCAACCAATCAGCCTGCTTCACTGGTTGTTTACGCACAGCTGATTGCTTGAGTCTTATGATTTAACGCCTGGAACGGCAACATCTTGAGCGATAACGCTATAATGTAAATGAACCTTTATATCGTTATCGTCCTGTGCCTCGCAGACGTCTTAGACCTGGAGATACGGTTACGCCATAATGTAAACGCAGCATCATCGTACTAGACGTTGGCGTTCCAGGCGTTAAATCATAAGACCCAACCAATCAGCAACGACGTAAAAAAACAATGAACACGCTGATTGGGTGGGAAACTGTGCCTCGCTGAACTCGTAGACCTGGGAGACGGTTACGCCATAATGTAAACGAAGCGTTAGAAATCAATCAGCTGTCATTTTCCATTCAAAGTGATCATTTAGCTTGAACACCAGATAGATTTTTTCCTATTTACAATTCAAGAAACTGTTGTTCTGTTGCGTAATCTATTCGTATTTCGTGAAAATTTCGAACTATATTATTAGATTTATCAAGTTTTGAAAGTACTAAACTCTATCTGGAACCCGACATTTTTCTTCCTAATCAAATTATCGATATTTGATTTAGATCTGTTGAGGTGAAACAGGTATCAGTCAACCCTTTCATTTTCTTGTTTTCATATTGTAATAAATTCCCAAATACTGATAAATTTTTCGTTTCCAGAATCTACTAATAATAACCATAGATTATGAGCGAGATTCAAGTAGAATTTTTTGCAACTTAAGTAACCTATTGTTTTATTACGTTGTTGGTTGGTTGTTCACATATATTATGACGTGTACTTAGGGCCCGATTCTGAGTGCTGTCGGTCAACACTAGGCTGCCTCTATACGAGAGTGGCGACATATAGGATATACAATTTGATTTGTTGAGGCGTTTTCGGACAAAAGCGGATTGCCAAGCATCTTGGCAAGGCTGCCATTATCGCCAAGCCAACGTTGTTAACTTGTCTCACTCGTCTAATCGAACCCGTCTATGCGAGTATCGCCAGGTTATGCAATGTACGTTTGCCGTAGCTTGAAAAAAAAAATCGTCTGTCTAAGCACAGTCTCAGCATGGGTCCTGTCAATGCTACACTAGGTACCGGGCTTGCTCATTCATTATCATGACGTCACAAATGGTGGCTGCGAGGCTAACGAAAAAGACAGGCTACCGCGGTGCATTCCACTTTTCTTTTTTTACAAACCGCTAGAGTGACGTAATGCTCTTTTCGTACACCTGCATTGGTGCATTCTAGCATCACGTGACTCCGGCGGTCTGTAAAAAAAGATACGCGTAAAGCACTGCGGTAGCCTTTCTTTTTCGTTAGCCTCATGGTGGCTGGCTGCTACGAAAGACATACAGCAATTGACACAAAACGATGGGCGCGTCGCTTTGTACCAATCGCTAGTCGCGGCCAGCCACTATTTGTGACGTCATGAGAATGAATGAGTAAGCCCGGTATCTAGTGTTGCCCTGGTCCTGTGCGTATGCCGCCATTCTCATATAGAGACAACCAAGTCAACACCATCCTATATATAATGCCTCAGGACTGGCAACGCTAAATTGTATGACGTAGTTGTGGATCGGCTGACGTTTTAATGTGTACATACATTCGTGCTATTATACATTTGCTTTGTAAATTCATTGTCAGAAATTTTATTTATGATTATGAGTTTTTAAATAGTGCACAAATGTATTGTACTCTTTTGTAAGAGTAATTCTAAAACTGACAGTAAAGTAACCGTTTTTGGATTTCCAAAAGATGAACAATTGAAAATTAAATGGATTGCTGCTAGTCACCGGAAGAATTATATTCCCAACCATAATATCTCATGTTTGTTTTTATTGCTGATTTACGAGCTTTAAATTTTCACCTTTTTTATTTAACAAAAAGCAAAACTCAGATAATCAATTACTGAATAAATTGAGCATGTATGATTATTCGTAATTTTGTTTTCTGAAACTGTGTGAGAGGAAATACTTTAAAATTTTTAAAATATCTCTAACATTTCTTTATTATTTGTAGATGCAAAGATTAAAATTTAATTATTAAACATAAATTTTTATGTGGTAGTGATGAAAGAAAAAAATATATATATGATTTTTATAAGATAAGTAACAGAATTTATTACTAGAATTTTTCTATTTTTATTTTATTTTTTATCAAACTTGCACTTTTCATTCTGTGGCATTTTTCTTTTGTCATAAAATATATAAGATCTACATTTGAAATATATATATAAACCTAGTATTAATGCAAATTGCTTGGAATATGTTTCAGAGTTGAGCTTTGTTTTAAATCAATTTAATAGGCAGTTCATATTTTACTTTGAAGTAACATGTAACTTACTTCTTCTCTAAGGTGCCATTAATAAGATAGATGTCACCTGGACTGCACTAGATACCGGGCTGGCTCATTCATTATCACGACGTCACAAATGGTGGCTGGCCGCGACTAGAGACATAGAGCGATTGGCACAAAACGGTGACGCGCCGCTTTGTACCAATCGCTGGTCGCAGCCAACCACTATTTGTGACGTCATGAGAATGCATGAGCAAGCCCGGTATTTAGTGTTGCCCTGATGTCACTCTCACTTTGACCATCCTGACGTCAGCTTCCCTTTCCCTATGTCTCAACTTTGATAATTAGAAGTACTGAACTTTTACAAAATCGAAAGGAAACAAGACTTAGTAATAATATAAGCCCTGTTCTCACACACAGTGTAAAACTAAAGAAATTTTCTGGTATAAAAATCTCAATTAATTATTGATTAGAACAACTGTACAATCCCCCGGCTCTCTTGGCATTATTGCAAATTAAGGCAGGGACACAGATTAAATATACATCCAGATACGACAGTAGAGCAAAAACCCGAACCAGCGCGATGCTAGAGAGCTACTGAGAACAGTCTGAAACAAATGCGCACGCGCGGGATCTATAAACTGTTGGATTGTCACTATCCCATGTACCTGTTGACAATTTTGTTTATTTTATCGGCAGCTTTTTGATAGTATTTAACTTAACTGCTTAGTTATTTGCTTAGTTAACTTATTTGCTTAGTTTCTAGTATTTGTATAATAAAATAAAATACGTTTGATGTTTTAAATAGTAACAAACATCGCCGAAACTGCTTAAAAAAAAGATAGATGCTAAACAAATAAGATAAGCAATACCTACCTGTGGCGACACGCCCGGAACGTTTGCGACTGTTGTCATTAGGGGCTCTGAAGTTGCGATTCGGTTACCATTGAGCTTATGGAAGTGTCCTATCTAGTGTAATATATTTAATCTGTGAGCAGGGATCCAGATTAGGGTTCCTCTATATGAGAGTGGCGACATATGCACAGGGCGCATGCTCAGACTGTGCTTAGACAAACGTCAGTTAGTTAAACTATGGCAAACCTACATTCTAGAACTTGGGGATACTCGCATGCACGAATTCGATTAAATGAGTGAGACAAGTTAACAAGCATTTCATTGGACATGGTAGGCTCACCAAGATGCTTGTTTGTTTTGTTTGTTTATCGAAAACATACATCAGACTTGTGTGCTTGATCCAAATTTCCGCTTATAAATCTTCGTCAGGATGAGTACTGGATAGACACAAAGAAATTACGACACGGAATAATTACAGCCCGCACTCCAAAAAGAGTGTGCAATGGAGTTGAAGGGAGACGAACCCGTCACCCTGTCTCCTACGTGCCCAAGTGATTAGCGGAATGGGTTTTAAAGACTCTGTTACGGAGGGCCCACCAAGATGCTTGGCAATTCGTAATTCTCTAAAATCGTCTCAACCAATCAAATTTCACACCCCGTATGTTGCCACTCTCATTAGAATCACCCTATTCCAGATAGATTTCGGGAATAAGATTGACCAACAAAAACCTTGAATTTTGAGAAATTTTCCAAATGAGCGAAAAATTCGCAAAAATGCAGTCTTCTGATTGGTCAGTTTCGTTTTGAAAATAACAAAAAATCTATCTGGATTCCGGCCTTAGAGCAGGGCTACACTAGATACCGGGCTTGCTCATTATCTATCATGACGTAACAAGTGGTGGCTGGCCGCTACCAGCTATTGGTACAAAGCGAAACGACAAAATGAAAGACATATAGCGATTGGCATAAAACGACGGGCTCGTCGCTTTGCACCAATCGCTGGTTGCGGCCAGCCACCTTTTGTGACGTCATGATAATGAATGAGCAAGCCCGGTATCTAGTGTAGCCTTGCTTAGAGTGATATGGATAGAGTTGCAAAAATCCGGTTTATCCCAGGTTTATTTCCAATAGACCCGATTTATTCCCAGGTGTATTCCCAAAATACTCGGTTTATTCCCCCAAAAACAAGTTTATTCCCCCAAAACCGGATTTATCACCTGGTTTGAACCGGGTTTTTTCTAGCCTTTGCAACTCTAGATATGGAAGAACAAATTCTCGATCGTATCATTTCTGGGTGAAGGACAAAATATCTCGAGGACAAAAAAAATATCGTGTGGACAAATCTCGAAACAAAAATTACGCATCAATGATAGGTTATACACAAATTACGGAGCGAACATTTAATCTGGAATTTCTAAATGGGATTTTGGCAGGGATTCAGATAGAGTTTTCGCTATTTTCGAAACGAGAATGACCAATCAGAAACATACGTTTTTGAGAAATTTTCGCTCTTTTAAAAAAATCTTGCAAAATACAAGTTACCGATTGGTCGGTCAGACTTGTTTCGAAAATAGCGAAAGAACTGCCCGAATCCCTGCCTTTAAGTGGTTTGAAATTACCTGTTAATTAAACCGTAAAATTCAAAGGATTAGCTAAAATATAAAGTGTAAAAAAAGAGATATTGATTTTTCTAATGTTCTATAGTGCATTTTCCAAAAATTCCAACATATAGACAAAATGAGAGCTTGATCCAATTTTAAAAATAAATAAATGTAGCAATTATTAAAAAGCCGTCAAATTTACCACATCAGAATATTTTCAAACATAAACTATACGCAAAACAATAACATTTCAAAGAAAATAGGATTTTTTTTATTGGATATTTTAATGAAATAAAAGCTGTAAAATTTCTGAAACAGTTTTAAAATGATAACAAGGTACTAAAATCTTTTGAATTCTTTAAAATAATTTTGATAATATTTAGAGAACTTTGCAAATAATGTTATACCACAGAAAGATCGCTCCCCACCCCCTGAATTAGAAGGGATCATATACCTTCTAAAGAGAAGGGAGAGGGGTATCAAATCCTTTAAACTATATGCTAAGCATAATTTGTGTGTATGAGGATTAAAACGCGTTGGTTTTTGAACTTTATAAGTATTCACATGGTTCTCTTTCCCATTCATCTGGCGATGTTTTGCTCTTACGATAATTTATCCGTGGGAGATTTAGTCCGTGCATGAGATTTAGTTTGCACATGAGAATTTGTACGGTGATATTTTGGCCGAAAGATTTTCTTTCACTACCATTATAGGTATGTCAAGCCGCGACCTACGTTATACACGGCGGTGCATGACGTTTAAAACGTCACATGGAGTGGATCATTTTTACACGGCGATTGGTGAAAAACGGTGGGTGCGCCGCTTTGCACCAATCGCCGTATAAAAGTGATCCACTTCATGTGACGTTTTAAACGTCATGCACCGGTCGTATATAACCAGGGCTACACTAGATACCGGGCTTGCTCATTCTCTATCATGACGTCACAAATGGTGGCTGGCCGCTACCAGCTATTGGTACAAAGCGAAACGACAAAATGAAAGACATATAGCGATTGGCACAAAACGACGGGCTCGTCGCTTTGCACCAATCGCTGGTTGCGGCCAGCCACCTTTTGTGATAATGAATGAGCGTCATGATAATGAATGAGCAAGCCCGGTATCTAGTGTAGCCTTGATATAACGTAGGTCGCGGTCAAGCCGCAACCTACGTTATACAAAGCCGACTCGAGGCTAACGAAAAAGAAAGGCTACCGCGGTGCTTTACGGGTATCTTTATTTACAGACCGCGGGAGTCACGTGATGCTCGAATCCACCAATGCAGATGTACGAAAAGAGCAACACGTCACTCTAGCGGTCTGTAAAAAAAGAGAAGTGGAATGTACCGCGGTAGCCTGGTTTTTTCGTTAGTCTCGAAGCCGACTCATGACGTTTAAAACGTCACACGGTTGGATCATCTTTACACGGCCATTGGTATAAAGCGTCGCGCCCACCGTTTTATGCCAATCGCCATGTAAAGATTATCCACCCCGAGGCTAACGAAAAAGACAGGCTACCGCGGTGCATTCCACTTATCTTTTTTTTACAGACCGCTAGAGTGACGTGATGATCTTTTCGCACACCTGCATTGGTGCATTCGAGCATCACGTGACTCCCGCGGTCTGTAAAAAAAGATACGCGTAAAGCACAGTGGTAGCCTTTCTTTTTCGTTAGCCTCGATAGCGGTCTGTAAAAAAAGATAAGTGGAATGTACTGCGGTAGCCTGTCTTTTTCGTTAGCCTCGATCCACCCCGTGTGACGTTTTAAAAGTCATGGTGTATATAACGTAGCGTACATGTGTATAACCGCGACCTGCGTTATACCAGGGCTACACTAGATACCGGGCTTGCTCATTCTCTATCATGACGTCACAAATGGTGGCTGGCCGCTACCAGCTATTGGTACAAAGCGAAACGACAAAATGAAAGACATATAGCGATTGGCACAAAACGACGGGCTCGTCGCTTTGCACCAATCGCTGGTTGCGGCCAACCACCATTTGTGACGTCATGATAGAGAATGAGCAAGCCCGGTATCTAGTGTAGCCTTGGTTATACACGGCCGGTGCATGACGTTTAAAACGTCACATGTAGTGGATCCGAGGCTAACGAAAAAGAAAGGCTGCCGCGGTGCTTTACGCGTATCTTGTTTTACAGACCACGGGAGTCACGTGATGCTCGAATGCACCAATGCAGGTGTACGAAAAGAGCATCACGTCACTCTAGCGGTCTGTAAAAAAAGAGAAGTGGAATGCACCGCGGTAGCCTGTCTTTTTCGTTAGCCTCGTAGTGGGTCATTTTTACACGGTGATTGGTGTAAAGCGACGCGCCCTCCGTTTTACACCAATCACCTTGTAAAAATGATCCACTACATGTGACGGTTTAAACTTCATGCACCGGCCGTGTGTAACGCAGGTCGCGGTATAACATAGGACGTGCTTAAACATGGAACGGCAGAATGCTACCACCAGTGAAAAATGACGTCATAAATGTACTTTCTAACTATAAAACTGCAAAAATCAAAATAATTACGTCAAAATGACGCAATTTTTTATTGATTTTTCGTTTCGCTGCTCTGTGTTTAAGGCTTCAGAAAAGAGACCCCTTCCATAGAATAGCTGAATGTCGAGCGTAAAATTAATGTTTTAAAACTTAGAGTAAGTTTTTTTTTCAAAATGTGAAAAATATATAAAAAAAGTTGAATGAAAGTTATTAAAATATGAAATAGCATATGTTACAGGACGTATCATTTAAATAAATTACGATTTAATTAAGAAATAGCACATTACCTAATCATAATATACTTACTCGTGTTCATGCAGGATTCGTACATATTCTTTAAGTTTTGAATGTATTGTGGATCATTATCTTTGATGCCTGTCTCTACCATGGCTGTAAGAATAATGAAAAGATAACGGTTAGTTAATCGCTAACAAGTATTTCATAAAATTAAGATAAGTTGTCGCTCAAAACAACTCAATATTTTTTATATTATCTTACTTTTATACTAAAAAAGTTTTTGAAATTTACTTCAGTGATCGTCTAAAGAGGTTTAATTGGGAAATTAAATGATTTATAAGTAGAATACTTACATCTCAAAAGCTGATCCAAGTCATCTTGAAGTAAAGAAAACACAGAAACTGATGACCTGTCATCGGGGATGAGCTGTTTCTTGAGCCAGCCTCCACAAGCAAATTCGTAAAAGTTCTCGCACGGCTCAACATTTTCATTTATGTTGTTTAAAACTGCGGCAGCTGAAACGAGAGATTATTTTTAAAAGAATGTAAAATATAAAAGAAATATAAATCTGAATTTTCAAATTAATTATTAATTATTATTATTGCGTCAGAATTTTCCTGCTGACTTAAAAAAATGACATATTTTCTTAAACTATTTTTTTTTAATTCTATGCCTAGGACATACAAGTGCTATTCAATGAAAATGCATCTTTAATTTTTTGTGATTTCGAAATACAAGAACACAATGTATACGGCAACAATCCCCTCAGTTGGTTGGTTATATAGGGTTTAATGGCATAAGGCTCCATTGGGGACAAGCTGCGCCAAACAATCCACCCAGATTGCATTAAATTATTTCTACGTGAATAAGGTACGGACATTAGTCTCGAGTAACGCGAAATTAGATTCAACTGTCGGCATTGTTTGGTTTTTAAATCCACATACCCTTAACTGCTGTTAGCGGTCTCACAGACCGCTGTTTTTTCAATCTTCACAGTTTAACGTGTCATTTTCAGTTTATCTCTAGGTACCAGTGAAATTTTATTGCGTTAGGAGCCTTAGCACCATCGCTAGAGACTTCTGAATAGGTAAATTTTAATTATAGTACTGTACATAAAGTTTAGTACAGAAACAGTATCCTATGAGTTAATCTAGCCTTTTATTCAAGCCTATGAGTCAATCTAGCCTATTATCTTCCGATCAAGCGGTCTCAGAGACCTCTCACAGTAGCTATGAGACAATTTTTGCCACAGCAATTAAGGCTTAATACTATTCCTGATCCAGGTAGGTACACTCAATTGACGCCAAAACAAACAAATCACTGAAAAAAAAATATCGTTGATTGCCAGTACAATTTTCGGATTTTTACGGTTTTTTTCGCCACTGAAATGATTTTAAGAATGTTTCAAAAATTAGCGAATATGGATTTAAGAATATACTTGAGATATAATAGTGGCTAGTTAATTTGTAGTTTTCGTTAACACTTTGAGATTTTTTATATTTTTACTCTCTAAAAAGAATTTCCGTATTTTACCGCTACAATTTCCGGATTTTTACGAATTTTCTTTTGCAGAGTATTATTAAGTATAAAAGTCACAGCTTTAGAAAAAATGAAAATTTAGCATTATCTGTGAAAGAGATTCTCAAATCCATATTTTTTGACACATTCACGAAATTACTTTCATCGAAAAAGAAAAATTTTTAAAAAATGAGAAAATTGCGCTGGCAATCAACGGAATTGTTTTTTTCCCCTTAGAGTGTAAGTCATAATATTGCTCATCACTGTAAAAAAGGATAAATGTTCCTTGAAAGTTTCTTTTCTAGCAAGACAGTTTACAAAAAACGTAATAAAAACTTTTCCAACTTACCAACGGTTCTGAAAAACGCTTATTTATCTTCAGAAACCTTAGAAACCAATAAATTTCAAACATGTAAAAAAAGAATTTCTGAAACAAAAGTTTATTTTGCTGTCCGTAATTTTCGGAAACGATTCCGAGTAGTTTTTACGGTATACTAATAAATTTTTCTCATCCCGGAATATCGGTTTTTTGGATACTATCAATTCTCAAATAAACATTTTCATGTTCAACAAGCAAACATGCTAAATTAACTGTATTGACATTAACATTAAAATTAACATTGTTTTGTTATTGTTACATATATAATTTCTGCTTACGTAGCTGAAAACGTTTGTTTAATAATTGATATCATCTGAAAAACCGATATTTCGGGTTAAGAAAATTAATTTTTACAATGTAAAAGCAACTCTGAAACGTTTTCGAGATCCTTTGTTTACTTGACTTTCCACCTTGATATAAACGCTAAACTAACGAATTAACATTTAATCTTGCATTGGCGTCTTTATTTGAAAAAAGTCATTTATGCTCATAAGCTGAATGGAGTACAAACATTAACTTAATTTTGCATAAAGCTGTATTTTTACTTTTCTTTAGTAAAAAAGGGGGAGTTTTCTACACTTTATTACTGGTTTTGTCATTATCATGTAATAAACATTCCCGGAAACAAGAGAAATGTTCAAATTTCACAAGTAATGCCCCTTTATTGAACAGTATTGTACATTTCTCTGCCAGCTCTAACTTTAGTTCTATTTTTTGCGAAAATGGAAAAGAGTTCTTTTGATTAGTGGAAGGATTTTTTTAAAATATGTATAAGATTTATTTTGTAATAACGGGCCATCTAAATGTCATTAGATGTGCAAATAAGTTTCAAACATGGAATAATAGTTCCATGGTTTCAAAGCGTTTTAAGCACGTATCTTAAAAGAGTGTATAAATATGATTGAAAATAGATTGCTGCAGAATTTACTTGCAAAAAAGTAAAATTAAAGTCTCTCTATATGTATATGTATAGACGTGTGTGTCCCCATATTTCACTTTGCAGCCACAAATACCCAGCGCAGAACACTGGTGTTTGTCTGTGGCAGTATAGCTTCGAGTCTCCCATCGTGCACTATGGTAGTTGCATGTCGGTAGCTGTGGGGGTGTGGGAGATAAAGTGGTTGAAAGTGGTCAACCTAGGGCATTTTCATATTTCAACCATAGTGTTCTAAATAAATGTTAGGAATCTTCTTCAACGGGAACTGGTTCATTCAGATTGACATGAACTAATTAAGATATAGATAACTAAGTAAGATTTCGCGCTCTCTAGCGGTGGAAATTGAAAAATGATACTGCAGTATTACAATACCGTAGGCAGCGGAGACGAGTGCCGGAGTTTCGTTCGGAAAGATGTTTGTTTGAAACAGAATGAGCGGCAAAAATGACTATTTTTGTCGAAACTGAAAATAAAGTTACTGATTTTCGGACAACGCCGGACGGATCAGCTAATGTTATAATAAATTCAAAACAAACTTAGTTCGTGCAGCATATTAAAACTATTATTTTTTTTATCATTTATACGCACTTTTACGACGCGTATTTAAAACACCCTGTAATTAATTTGTACACCTAATAAAATTCAATCTGACTTTTAGCAGTTCAATTGCACAATTTTATTACATTTTTAAATTCAGCACTTTAAGAAATGCGACAAAAAAATGTTAAGAAAAAAGTAGAAAGAAAGAAAAGTGTAATTCTAAAAAAAAAAAAAAAAAGAGAGAGAGAGATAGAACCCGAACTAACAGAATCTTTAAAAATGCAATTCAATGAAACTAATAGAATATAATACCTTAGGGCCTTAAATTTAGCAAAGTAGAATCTTTAACTGTGAAAAATTAATTTTTCTATCTTTTAGTCTCTTCAGTTTCTTTTCATTAATTATTAATACGTTTTTTATTGAAATTTTAGAATCTTATTTAAAAAAAAATCTTTTTTATAATTGTTTGAATCAAGAATTTTTTTCCTACATTTTATTTTTCCATATGGGAATTTTATGTAGCTGTCAATATGGTACAGAGAAAATCACTTTAGTTGTAAAAAATGAATCCATTTCTGTGTTTTTATGTAGTTGACCATTAGGATGTAATGAAAGAATTAGAGTGTAATAAGATTTTATGAAGAAATGCAAATTGTACATATTCCTGTGTTATTTTCAATATTTTTATTTATTTTCTTCTTGTAGTAGAACGTAAGAATTTTAATTTTTAAGTTAGTCTTTCAACAATTTTTTATTATTAAAATTGTATTAGAAAAAGTGACCAAGAAAATAAAATTTAATTATCTTTATTGATTGTTTAATGTATACTTCATTTATTTATTTCGACATTTTAATGTATGTTTACGCATGAAGTTCCAACTGATGCTCCAATTTTCATAATCCTCTTTTTTTTGTTGTAAAGTGTTTGTTTTCGTGTTGGACCCTTCTAAATATTTTATGACCCTAAAAAATGTTTTTTTTTTTTTTTTTTTTTTTTTTTTTTTTGTACCGTCTAATTTTGATCAAGATACGACGGTCGCCAAAAAATCATCTAGATATGTTGATCAATTTTACTAAATTATTTTACATTTAAACAAGGACCAAAAGTGATGCATAAGGCATAGATTAGGAATTTTTTTTCAAAACTAACAGAATATTATTAAGAAATTTCATTTTTCCATACAATGAATTGAGATACCAAAAATAAGCAATTTAAGAAACACATAGCGCAGTTAAAAATCCATTTTTTTAATGTGATTTTTATTGAATATACGTTACCGTAGATGCACGTTGACAAGACTGTTGATAAAGTTTTCGGTTGAATCCCTCAACATACACTTATTATTTCATTAAAAAAAAAAAAAAAAAAACCCTAAACATGCAATAACTACACATTCATTAATTTCATCATGTTTTAAGAAATATTTCTGAACATATTTGATTTATAAAGCTTTTAGTTACAGTAATCTTCATGTAATATAATGTAGGTTAAACAGTGTTAAGCTCAAGACTGACTAGTGAGTGGGATTTGAAACGATATTCTTCACCGGTAGAACGATTGATACGAAAGTGGTTAACAAGGTTCCACTGCATATTCAAATTACTACCGGAGTGTAAGTTACCTGGATTAACATATATAATGTATCACCAACAATGGAGATACTTTGAGGCAGGACATTATAACTAAAGTACCTCTATAAGAGATTGGCGACATACGCACAAGGCACAGACTGAAGTTTTTGTTCCACACTATAGTAACCCACATTCTAGAAACCGGTGATACTCGCGTGGACAAGTTCGATTAGCGATTCGGAAGCGACAAGTTAATAAACAGTAGCTTGACCTTAATGGCAGGGTCCCAAGGTGTTTGGTAATTTGTTTTTGTCAAAAATCGTCTCTCTCAATCAAATTTTATTGCCTGTAAGTGGACACGCTCTTGTAGAGTGCATGCTACATTGTTAAAAATATCGTGAAAAATTACCTGTGTTTTTAAAGGCTCTCTATTTTCTGACCAATGAGAATACTACATAAATGCCCTTGGAGCGTTCTCATTAGTCAGAAAATAGAGAGCCTTTAAAAACAGAGGTAATTTTTCACGATATTTTTAACAGTGAGTTATAATTAGCTTATAATTAAAGAGTATACGTTTAAAGTGACCAAACGTTCACAAAATTCGAGGACGTCTTCAATTTTGGAGACTGTAGTTCACGCAATTCAATTAGTTTTTGGTTTAAAATAAAAATTACATTTTAAGAAGGTGATAAATTCGTGGGCCAAAAAGAAAAGACAATTTTCGGGTTCCCAGCAGGACTCTAATGTGGATAACAATACAGGGTTGGCACAAAAACACGATGGTAAGAAACAATCCCTTGAATTTGGTTTTATTTTATTTTATTTATTTATTTATTTTGTTAAAAATTATTTTTTAAGATATTCGTTGTACTTTTCATTACCAATTACTTCGATTCTACATCTACTGAATCCATATATCTTGGTGCTCTCTCAAAAAATTTGAAAAATTGTTTTCCTTTTTGTCAAACTTATTTTATTTTCATGTGGTGTTATAACTTGCTTCGGTATCTTGCGAGATGTTTTGACAGTAATAGAAAAAACTAATTAAATATTTTCAAACTTGCAATTATATTTGAAAATAAATAAATAAATCTTGCATCGAAAGTACTTTTTTTCCTCTATCTGATTATGTAAAAATTGAAATTATGTAATGTTTAGAAGTGATGCAAGAGCAATAAAGGCGAAAGTCATAGAACTGTTGCCACAATCTTTATACATTTCTAAAAATATCGTCCAAAAAATGAACTATTATTATTATTATTATTATTATTTGGAGACGACAGAAAAGTTGGCAGTGAAATAAATGGGTCTTTGTCGTTAATAATAAGCGGTTTAAAAATAATAAATTTTAAAACTATGAAAGCTTTAAAACAGCCCTGATATAAAACCGTTATCAAACTTGGCCACCCTATATATTCTTTGTTCATTACAGAGGATACCACGACGGAAAGTGTCAAAACAATGAATGTTTCACAAGAAAGGACCAGAATGCAAAAATAAATAAATAAATAAACTATGCACTTAGGATCAAATTCAGAAATTAATCATACTCACCAGCTTTTACACAACCAGGAGTGAGGCATATACCGATTTCTTTGGGTGGGTAAATGGCATTGTACAATGGCGATAAATAAACTAACTTATCACTTTTCCCTGGAAGACTGTAACTGCTACCTGTAAATAATACATAAAGATTCTTGTTTTAAAAATGAGAAGTACGTAACAGATGCAATGCTTTATATTAAAAGCAACTTACTTAGAAGCTGAATGAAAAAAAAGTCAAATGAATCGCAAGCAAGAACAACAAGAACAACAACAACAACAACAACAACAACAATAATAAAGTTATAATCTGTAAGGACTTTTTATAGTGTATGTGAAGTTTCCCGTCATGTGACGCAATGAAAGGAAGGATTTTCGTCATTACCTGCGTTGTGGCTTAACTTGCATAAGATCGATTCGAGATACGGATTTTCATTCCTAACTTTGACATTAATGAAGGTATTGCAAGGATAATTATTTTACCTTGTAAGAAATCGGATGAAATCTCAAGAAGTGCTAGTAGTGTACAAGAATCCGCTCCGCGACACTGTATGCACTCTCAGCTACATTCCGAAATAGAGAGCGCCTAGACTAGCTTTGGCGAAACTTTTAATAGATGCGTGCCTATTTATTTTTACTTTTAAATACATGGCCAACTAAACAACAAATTTAGTAGATCGAAAAGTATGGAATCAAAATTATTTTCGAATTCAAAAATAATTAAATATTGAAATATTGAAATATTGAATTCTTTGATTTATTTGAAGAAAATGGTTATACTGAACTGAATATTAAAAATTATTTATTCAAAATTTAAAAATATGGGTAATATACGTATATGTATTACACTGTAATGATTATAGAAACAAATATGTTTTACAAATTAATTAAAAAAAAGTCTTTAAATGTGATTTCGGTTTTTGCACATTGTTTGAAAAATAATTAATATAAGGCTCACATTCAGTTAATTTTAACAGAATGCAAACTGAAATGGAGTCATCTGACAGGTGCTTTCTATTTGATTTTTATATTATTAATTTGCAAAAGTATTGACTCGCAAGCATAGATAAACAGAAAATTGTTAAAATGACAAGTAATTCCTCAAAGCAATTTCTTTAAATACCTCTGAAATTAAAGTATAAGTTGCCATAATTTTACCATCTGTAATTTTTACTAATGCCTAATAATTTTTCCTTTGCGATACTTTTCAAATATTCTCTTTGTTCCTTAAATCCTATCAAATTATATTAGAACTTAATAAGCCGCAATTAAAAGTCTTCAATTTCCAATTAATAAAATTTAAACAAGTTCAACTCTTATAAGTTCGTGTGTGATCTCACTGTACATTGATTTAGAGCCACAGGCAACGCCGGGCCAAAATTATTTATACAAATTTTATTTAAACACTTTCGCGTGCCAAAAGTGGCACGCGTACCACGAGTTCGCCGTCCCTTGTCTAGACCCCCGTTGCTTAGATGCAGATGGTAGTCACTTCCAGTACCTCTCACTATGTTATCACATTTCACTCAAAGCAACGTAAATATGAGTTAAAAAATTCGTTACATTATCTCCATTATTGTTAAAGTCGTGAAGAAAATCTGCGTACGGATTGTCGTGGGACACTTTATATTTTTGACTAAATAAGTGGAATGTGCCCAAGGTTCTTGGCAAATAGTATTCGATTTGATGTGTATTATTGGTCCTCCTGTTTTGTTCCAGGATTTTGAGGACAACCTCTATAGGCATTACATATGTGTGACCAGAGTAGAATCATAATTTTTCTTTTCTCTTCCCCCACCCCTTTCTCTATTTTAATTATACAACACCAGTAATTGAGAAGTCTATTACATAATTTCTTCTTTTTCATTATTCTTTTAGAATAACTAAAGAATTTTTTTTTTCTTTCCATTTTTAAAGAGGAAATTAATTTCGAAATATAAGTTTTTCCGTAAAATGTGGAATTTCCTTTTAAATAATTCATTGATAAAGTACATTAAAATCTTTAGAATACTTAATTTGAATTAATCATATATTTTAAATTATTTCGATTATTTAGTGTTCTTAACTATCTAAACATATAACCAAAAAATAATAAATACTTCAGAATTTTAAAAACTGGTTTAGCATAAATTAAACTTTTATGTGGTACTTCTTATAATCTACACTTTCTATTTTCTGATAAAATCATATAGAATTTTTTATCTCCATATTCAAATTGTCTTCAGATACTCTCATTTGGGTTCTAAAATACCGAACTTTTTTTTTTTGTTGTTCTATTTTCCCATGATATTAAGGCTGTTCTCAAATCCAAAGTGACTGCTTTCTGACACATTCAGGAAATTCTTTTTATGCTTAGATGTATGATATTTGCTCTTACTCAGAAATTATTTAATCGAATACAGTTTTTTGTTTGTGATAAATGAAAAGGATCTTTCAGAAAATGCTATCAAAGTCGATGTTTGGAACAAAATTTCTGAACACAAAAGACCGAGTACGGTCATCATGAGACAGCAGTTGCTTATAAATGAAGATGTAATACATTTATCGAAAAGTAAAAAAAAATCGATTACAAATCACTTTAATAATCAGTCATGCCTGCTATTTTCCTGCCTCTACGTTTAAAAATGAACCCGCGAATACGTCGGAAAGTTTCCTGTTGTTGAGCGGAGTAAAATATTTGTTTTGAGAACTGCCTGAAAGCAGCTTTCAGAAAATATTATCAAAGTTAATGTTTTAAACGGATTTTATGTACCATTGCTGACGAAAAACACAGGCTGCCGCACTGCGTGACACGTGGATTGCTTTTGGAACCTCTTGAGTCACGTGCTACTATTTTCTTAACGCAAGTACTGGAAAAGCACGAATGCAGGTGCGCACAAAAAGAGCATCACATGACCCTAGTGGTCCGAAGGGAGACGAACGCGAAACGTTGTGCTGTAGAGTCTGAAAGATATAGTGTGGAAACCAACTATTCCAGTAGTGCTTTCAAAATTCTAAAAAATTGAATCCGATAAACGTTGAATAATGCTGAACGATAAATGTCGATCACAGCGACATATGCTAAGTGTTTTCAACATAAAAATTGTATAAGGATTGTATAAAGATTAAGATAGCAGATGTCGCTGCGATCAGCATTTATCGTTCAGCATCGTTGGAAATGTATCAGATTCAATTTTTTAGCACTTTTTGAATAGACGGTTGCCACACTATATCTTCTAGACGCCATAGTAGTGCGGCAGCCTGTCTTTTTCGTCAGCCTCGTTCGGGACATCATGACGTCAGTTTACACTGGAACGTTTCATCAGTGAAAAATGACGTCATTAATGCATATTTTCATTTATAAAACAGGAAACAGTAATTCCGTAAAATGTACATAATGTTTCGCTTTTTTGTTGAACCGTTCTCCGTTTATCGCCCCAATAAACAGTCGACTATTGGGTTAATGCATAAATTTGTAACTTGGCCCTCCGTGGTTTAGTGGTTAACGTACCACCCCGCTAATTACTTGCAAGCATAGGAGTCAGGCTACGGATTCAACTCCCGTCACCTCCATTGCACACTCATTGTGGAGGTCCGGGCTGTAATTCTTCAGTGATGTTAATCCCTTGTGTCTATCAAGTCCTCTTCTCGACGATGACTTATAAGCAGATATTTGTATCAAGCACACAAGTCAGATGTATGTTCTCAATAAAAAAAAAAATCGTAACGTATTAGTAAAACATTCGTGTAGTGTTAGGAACTCGTTTACCGCTTATCATTCATTGCTTGTCATTCGTATTGTGCTTGTTTGTAACTATGTCTGGAATTTGGCTCATGTGAAGAAAATGTACTGTTTTTTTAGGTAAAAAAGATGGAACGTCAAAAGGAAAAAAAACCTCGAATAATACCAGAGTTGCCACATCTCCGGCTTTTCGCATACCAGTATTTTCTTAGAGAAAATGTCGATCGTTTAAATCTCAGAATTCTCCGATTAAATAAAGGACAATTTCTGAACTAAAATACTGGTATCCAAAAAGCCGGAGATTTGCCAGCTCTGCAGTACGGACATCTTCCAACTTTTGAGTTTAACAGAGGAGCAAAAGGCGTCTGCAGTGTCTCTAAATACTTGCGCTGTATTCGAGAATGCAGTTGACGAAAACATTTCAAGGAGATGTTTCTGTCATTTCAGAGATGGTCACTTTGACAATTCAGACGGCTATCGGGTTTTGATCAGGAAAATCTCCTGACTTCTGTAATCCATACACTGAGATAAAATCATAAAGAATGGAGGGATCCCCCACCACATGGGCTTACAATAAAATATGTGTTGTATGTAAAATGTGTTGTATGTGTGTAAAATGTTGCTCTAAGGGAAATCCTTCCCAAATGATATCTCTATCCAAATAATTATGTTTAAATACATTCAATTTTTTTGTATTTTATATTTATCAGGTAAGACTATCTTGTTTTGGAATTGAATAGTGTAACATATAAAACTTATTATTTTGCAAGTTAAAAGGGAATTTTAACTGCTTTCATTTCTTTACATGACACCTCTGATAAAAGTATTGATATCGCTATAAATGAGTATATACAAAAAATAGATTAGTGTAAAGACGAATAAAATATAGGTTTAAATGATTTTGTTTTGGTTAGATTTTTAATTAAAAAAAATCTGTTATTCACTATGTTGGAAGAGTTGAAAGCTAAGATGGAGAAAGATTTGAACTTTAAGATATTATTTATGAGGAGAAATGAAAAAGGAAATTTCATTTCCAGCAAGAAAATGACTGTTCCATCATTGATGAACAAGACATAATTGCAAAGCTACACCCACCAAAAATAATTGGCGGCACAAGCATACAGGGTGTCCCAAAAGTCTCCGTACAACTTCAAAAAATTTTTAAAAAAAATAATAGGCCTACAGCAAAAATAATTACAACAGTACATAGAGTAACTTAATTTTTTTTTTGTACTACCTTAGTATACTTGTACATGAAATCCTTTCGTTGCACGAAGAATATCAAGTCGATATTCCAATTCCATCCACGTGCGTTTCAGCATGCTAACATCAACAGTAGTTACAACTGTTTGATGAAATCTGAACAAAAGTTAATAGTCTCATGGAATTGAAACAAAAGATCCAAACAGCAGTAGCTACTGTTGATGTTAGCGTGAAAAACGTTCGTGGATGGAATTGGAATATCGTCTTGATATTCTTCGTGCTACGAAAGGATCTCATGTTGAAGTTTACTAAGGCAGTAGAAAAAAACTTTTTAAGTTACTCTATGCACTGTTGTAATTATTTTTGCTGTAGGCCTATTATTTTATTTGTAATACATTTTTGAAGCTGTACGGAGACTTTTGGGACACCCTGTATTTTTAATTTGATTTGGATTTTACAAAGTATAATATAAGATAAAATAACTTTTGGGATTTACAATAAACCTTAGGAATGTAAATGTCACACTGTCTTTGTCATTTTTTTTACCACATTTTTGAAAATTAAATATGAATTTTCATTTAAAAAACATGTGAGGGAGGGATGGGACATTTTTCTTATTAATTTAAATGGTTTATTAACCTAAAATTTTAATTATTGTCATCAAATTTATATTTTTTAAGTATGTTAAAATGTTTCAAGATATTTTTCTGAAAATTTCCATTTTGTACTAGCGTAACGTAATTTGTAAAAATTATTTTTGTTAAAATTGTTCCATCCCTCCCTAATCATCACTGATGGTGGCAAATTGATGATAACAGTCCTTACTGTAACATAGGCTATATTTTATGTCGAGGCCATTACTAACAGGGGAATACAAGAACGAAAAGTGTTCTAACATTGCGATTTGTGTGATACTGAAGTGGCTAGAAACTTAAAATTTGACATGGTAGTTACTTATACGATGTAAATGCTCTCTAAGAAGAGTTTCTAAGAAATTCGAAATTTAAAAGGGTGTAATGAACGAAAAGCATTCTAAAAATGTTCTAAATTACAATTTAATTGTTAAGGATAGAAATTTAAACATTGACACGACTGCTCTTTTTAAGACGCAAATGCACGCAAAGAACTGTTTAAAAAAATGCGAAATTTAAAATGATGCAGGGGAAAAAAAGTTCTAAATTACGATTTTTGTGATACTGAGGTACTACAAACTTTAAAATTGGCATGGCGGTTACTTTTAAGATACAAATGCTCGCTAAGAACGGTTTCTAAAAGAAATCAAAATTTAAAAGGGTCAAATGAGCGGAAAACGCTATAATTTACGATTTCTATGGGATTTTACATAATACTTGTTAGTTAATTAATTCCAAATCCATTTCAAATTTATCTGACATAGTTGCAATTCTGATTACAAATCACTAGCAGCTCCATCTATGTGTTATTCCAATATTACTGTCTTCATTATTGAAAAATTAGTTTATTTATTAAGTTCTAACTAAATTAAATGTCAAAACTAATTAAAAACACTTAAAAATGTGAAGTTTATATAATCAAAATGCTTCACTTTATAAAAGCCAATTTTGGTCAAAAAAGATAAATTTTAGCCCCCCCCCCTATCCCCGCCAAAAAAAAAAAAAGTCAAAACCAATAAAACCACCGGCGTGAACTTTTTTTTTTTTAATTGTTTTTTTAGCCGGCTTTTTTGCAACCCTGCAATATAATAAGCTTTTTCCTCTTTTTGTGATTATTTATTTGATTTTTTTGTCTCAGCCCAAGACAACGATGAGAGGGTCAGCTACGTTAGTTATATTTTTCAAAATCGGACCCTACGTACCTGATTTCATCGTCTGGTAATGGTAACCTACGATGGCCAGTGCGACTGCCATAGCTGTACACATGAGAAGACATAGTCCTGCAACGCCGCAGAGTATCCTTTCGAGACGAGACCTTCTGTTCCACCAGGGAGGATTTCTGGAAGAAACAAAACTTTTTATTCTTACAGTTAGTAATGAAATTTCATTCAAAATTAATCAATTTGAAAATCAAGGGCTCAGACAAGAAAGAACGTGAGTATTTCATTTCTAAAATGCGCGAAATTCTGAAAAAAGTGGTGCACCAGCATCACCAAAATACCTTTTTCGAATAAGGTAATTAATGCAATTATACAAAAAATTCGTTAATAAATTAAAAAAAAAAAACTTTGCCGATATATTTGCTTCTAGTAACCGCACTGCTTATGAAAACTGAATGTCATTTGAAATTTGAGTATTTTTAAGGCACGGGCTTGAGAATGAAATAAAGAACAACAATCGAGCTCTCACTACGGTTATAGTGACAAAATTTTGAAATTTTCAAATGTTTTCAACGTAAGATGATCTTTACGGTGAAATAATAACATTGAAACAATACCTGTAGGTAGTGAGAACATTTTACTGTAGCATTTTAAGATCAAGTTTGCGTAACGTTGACCGGAAACAAGTAAACATTTTCCTAGTTGTTAAAATACTTTATTACAACAAGCATTATCCCAACGCCACAAAGTATTCTTTCGAAATGAGATCTTCAATTCTAAATGGGAGGATTTCTGGAAGACCGAAATAAGTTTAAATTAGATTCCGATCCATTGTAAACACCCAAAATCGACATCAATGCTGGAAATTTAGTGTCATTTTTTTTAAATCGGAGATCTAACACTCTTTACTAATAGTAATTTTCGCCTTATTTAATGACCTATTAAATAAGATGGATTTTACTATTCGAAAATATTGGTAGATTTTTAATTACAAAAATCTGCTAAATTGGCAACTCTGCGTGATATGTATTTATCGAATAGCAATTCGTACAAAATAAATCTAAAATATTTTAGGCATGCATTTGCCTGTATTTATACTGCATCAAGTGATGAAACATGTAAACAAACGCGCTAGTCATTTTCTTTTTAAGACACGTGATTCCCGCTGTCATGTCCGTAAGAAAATATGACGTAATTTTCACCATTAAATGCTTTTCGCGCATAATAATCCAATTATTTAAAAGTATTCTTTCTTTTTTACTATTTACGTGTAAATATATTTTTCAATTATGTAAATACTATTATTTGGGCATTTTAAAATCTGGCAACAATAGGTAAAAACTTATTATTTCAAACTATAAATTTCATCTCTATTCAAAAAATAAAATTTTGGCGAAAAAAATCGGATTTTTTTTTCAAAATTATACAAAATTAAAAAGGGTTTGCACACTGCACATCACAATCTGGTCAAGTACATATGTGTCTGCAAAAGATGGTGAAAATTGCTATGCATAGTTTTTTTTTATCCTTATAAAACTTTTTTAACGGAACTACTCTGACGATTCCAACATTAAATAGCTCTTAAAATAATTATTCGGTTTAAAATCTGTCTTCCGAGTGTTTATCATACATTTCTCCATAAAACTACCAGTTTTCCTGTTTTATATATGCAATTTTTTTATTATTATTATTATTATCAGCCGAGAATGGATAAAGGTCACAATAAATTCAATTACGGTAGCGGCTGCAGCATTAGTTACTTTCTTTTAGAATATAGAGCTACATTAAATATTCGCGTAACATCAAAAATGATTTATCACGAAAGTGCATGAAACAATAATAATAAAAAAAGACAGTTTTTTATTTGCACTGGCAATAGGATCTTAACCCAAATTTATCCCTCGTTTCATTATTTCAAATCATAAAATTCATATACAAACTTTTTTATTTTATATTATTTATCAATCTATCCAAATATTTATCCTGGAGAATTTTCGGAAACTGTCATAAACAAAATCAAGTATATTCATCTCGTTTTCCTCAGGGAATGAGTTCAGTATCTTTATTGCCATTCGTGACGAGATAATTTCATTTGGATCCTTGGGAAACGTGGCAACAATCACCATGGAGACAAATTGGAGAGCTGTGTTTTTCAAATTTAATTTTTACCCTTGCTTTGTTTTCTTCTAGATTCGAATGAATTGTACAATACGAAGCTTTTTGTATATTTTACTTATTTTATTAGCACAACCCGTTCTTCATGAGGGTAAAGGATAAAAATTTCACATATATCAGAAGTAAAACATCTTAATTTCAAAAATGTCGTACCATAAGTTAATTGTTCTTACTTAATGTTTTACTTAATGCAAAACATTATGTAAACAAGAACGAAAAATCATGCGTTAAATATAGATTATGTAACACTTACAAAACACTTTTAAATTTTTACTATTTTATCAGGTCTAATGTCTGATGTCTAAAGAAAATGCATAGCACATTTAAAAATCCGATTTCAGGAATTACCAACAATATTTGGAAAAATATCAGGATTCTTTTGTGCAGTCTTCAATATGATCTATATAGTGGTATATATACTACATAGAATGCTAAAATTTAGTTCAGTTAGGAAACGCATAGCACAGTTGAAAATTCCTCTTCAGTAATTTCCGTCAATAAACGCAAATGTACTCAAGATGTTTTGTGTTGCCCTGTATATGATCTATAGAGCTTATACACACCAAGTAATAGGCAAAAAATTAGTTAAATTTAAAACGATTACCGCAACTGAAAACGCACTTCGAGCAATTATTATTAACAGTCAGTACTTTAACCGAATACTTTTGCGTGTGTCTGTAAATGAATGATGAATGCTATACATACAATATTCTATAGTATGCCTCTCTTGTAATGTTCTTCAGTAATATATGTCAATTTCAATATGTTTGAAATATTGAAATATTATTAAAATAAACTGCAAACGATTTTTTCCCGTAGACCATAATGTAACGGAATTCTTTCAAGTGTCCCTGTAAAGGAACTATAAGTGCTACACACCTCAATTCCAATACCGAACATGCTATCGTAAACCTCAATAACATATATCAATTGCATGACAATCCGAGTATATTTACGCGAGTTAGAGCACGGACAGACAGACAGGCAGACAAGTGGCAGAAAGACAGACAAACCGAATTCATAAACACTTTTCAACTATGTTGGAAAGTATTAAAAAACAAGTTAGGAAAAAAAAGATGTTATACACATATATATATGTGTAGATATAGATAGATAGATATGGATATATATTCAATTGGCTTCATAACAAATAAAAGTGTAGACTATACAGGGTATCCCAAAAAATTTGAAACGCGTTTTAAGGTTTTACCTATTGGAGATGCAAATTGGTAATGTAAATTGCAAAAGTGTTTAAACATTGGGTGCCTGCAGAACAAAATCCAGGAAGGGGAAAGATTTAGGAATATATGTGCCCATAGTCCGCTGCTATTACCACGGTTTTTTTTTTTATCTCTCTCTTTTAATGGAGAATATGAACATAAAAAGAACATTTTTTTCATCAGTTTAAAATACATTTCCAATTAAGATAATTTTTAACGCATGAACACAAAAAGAAAAACAGAGCTACAAATTGTCTTCTGCAAGGGTATTTAGACACCAAAAAATCCTTAGTTTATCTTTCTCTTTGAGTTAAATTATTTTAAATCATTTAAGGAAACTAAATTTTATGAATTTCTTTTTTTTCTTCAAAATCATGAGAGACAGAAATCATTAGTTAATTATTTTTGAAAATCCATGGAGGAGCAATTGCCCTCTCCTTTTTTTGTCGGACGTCCACGTGTTCAAAATAAGGTAGGAAATAAGATCATGTTAGTGAAATATACCTCCCATTCATTTAACAAAAAAATTAAACTTTTAAATTTTTACACAATCCGCTACACAAAAGTGGTCAATTATATATATATATTTTTGTGCCAACAAAATCATTGCAAAATACTGCTTACCTATAACTTTAAAATTAATAGCATTGTAATGAAAAAGAAACTGACTTAAAAACCTTTTTTCGTACCATATAAAATGCTAATTCATTAGGAAAAAGTGACCTTATACAAACTGACGATGACAGTATGTAAGACAAAAGAATGTTAATAAGTATGAAAATATCGTATCACAAATACATCTAAATAAAGCATTACATAATCAGAAATCATGTAAAAAGATAAATGCACTAGGATTCCTGGACGTACAACTCATTCGATCAGAAGATAAACTACTAACAACATTATTCAGAAAACCAAATGCAAATGTTCACATAATCCCAAAATACTCAAGAACTCCCTTCCCATACAAAATAGCTGCAATAAACACATATATTCATAGAGCTTTTAAAGTATGTTCAACGGAAGACCTCTTACGCACTGAAATAAACAAAATTAAAACAATAGCTAAGGATGTAGGATACGCCACCAAAACAATACAACAGTTAATCGAAAAAACGACGCGACGTCAAGATATGATAGGATCCAACCAGCTCAAAAAGAAACAAAATTTACAAATTCAATCCCATTTATAAAGTGCATTTTCCTAAAATTAAAAAGAGAATTAAAAGAAAAGCTTGAAATAAGTACTCCCATAACCCCAGATCCATCGATTTTCAAATTAATCAGATAAGAGCAGAGAAATTTAATTATCAACAGACATCCGGAATATACAAGATAAATTTCAGTGATAATGAAGGAAAAGCTATTTCATATATAGGTAAGACAAAAAGGAAAATTGAGGGCAGAGGGAAAGAACACAGAATATATATAAACTTAAATAAATCAACCACTGCAATAGCCAGATTAAACAACAAATCTTCAATTACAATAGATTTCAATAATGTCGAAAAATTAGCCAATTATAATAATTTAATTACGCATTACAGAGAGAAGCCATAGAAATATTTGCATCAAACTCAGAAATATGTAATGACATGATGCACGCAAAAATCGATAATAGATGGTGCCATACGTTATTAGGAAAGGAAAAATGAGGGTTTTCAACGAATAGACTGACGAGGAAGAAACATCAGTACTGAAGATGCCTCGGGAACAAGAGGTGAAAATATTTTAGAACTTTTAGCATATTGACTAGTTTTAGTGTAATTTTAAAAGTGTATTTTTTTTTTCAAGCTTTTATACATGTACACTTCTCTTTGATGTGTTTTTAAATAAATTAATATCTGTTTTAATGGGTAGTGCAAGTAATTATTAAGATAAATGTAGTTTTAAATCCTAGAAACATAATTGAAAAAAAAAACAATCAGTTCAAAAAGCATTTTTAAAACGTTTTCTCTGAAGCCCATTATGAAAATTAGCTTTTCTAATAATGTATCTATAAATTCTTCGTCTTCTAATATCGTTGCAAGCATCGATTATCTTTCATTTAAGGTCAAATGCATATGTATTACCGTCCGTGTTTCTTCTTTCTTGCAGTATCTCAGATATTTGCATTTCTAATTTGGTATGGGATCCCCATTCACAGTGGTCAATTTTCAATTAAGTATAACTCAATCAATTTTAAAGATCGGAGTAAGCAGTATTTTAGTATGATCTTGTTACAGAAAAAAAATTCTAATTGATAAATTTTGCCTAATAAGTAAAAGTAGTTTGCCCTCAAATAGTATTAAGTAGTTTGCCTAATTATCGTAGAGTTTTTAAAATTGCTTTAAAATTTATTCTAAACTTTCGTCATATTATTATTATTATTATTATTATTTTCAAAAAATAAATCTGGCTTTGCAATAATTGCTGTTTTTTATGCATTAAATATAGACCTTTCATTTTATATCACCTAGAGGCATATTACGAGCATATGGCCATATTACATGCATCTGACCATATTACCTACATCTGGCTATATTACCTGCATAAGACCATATTACCTCCATTAACTCGTATATTTTTTAAACAAACTGCTGCAGGTATACATTTTGACTACTTTAATTTTTAAAATATATATCTATTACTGAGTGGGCTTTGTTAGTAAATTTTTATTTTACTTTTTAAAATCAGTTATTACTAAAAATAATCTTACTTGTTACTTAAATTATTGTTAAAAAAATTCTAACCTTAGGGTGGCCATATTACCTGCAGATATGAAAATTAATATTTACAAATCCTTGTGTTACATTTTTCTAACTATTGCATCAAGTTACATAATATGACACTCAGAGCCGAAAGTAATGTCCCACTCTCTACTTAACATTCTGATTTACAAAAATCTTGTTTCCCACTTTTTATCAATCGATACAGAATTTCATCATAAAAGAGCCGCTAAAGTTACAGTGAAAAATCACATTTCTATTCTGGATTCCCGAAAGGATATGAATTTTATTCACCATCTTCAAAGAGGTTACACCATCCGCTAAAAAAGTGGGTAAGGGTAACCATGGAGACAAATTGAAGTACAAGTACTTTGAATCCAATTTTCATATTATTTTTCCTGGATGCCCGAGCGAAAAGTGGAAATTTTCTCCCTTTTTCCTTTTGAATTGTGAGATAAAATTACCATTACCTTTTCTTTAATAAGTTGAGTCAGGTTAACGATTTTCAAATGTGTTATTTCGCAAATTTAGCTAAAGCTTGCAAAGATACATTATCGCAGGAGCGAAATAAAAATCTCTGATTACAAAAATGAAATAGAAATTCTTAGACTTTGATTTTAAGGTTTCTAAAATTTTTATTTAAGTTTTCATAGATTTAAAAAATTATATTAATTTAAGTGCATACTGAAAATGTATCTGAAAATTATTTAAGAATTTCTAAGACCGGTTCCAGAAGAAAAACAAAACTCACAAAAAATGGAAAGAAAATTAGCCTTGTCTCTTATTATTTAAAGGATCGAAAATTTTTATATTTGTAAAATTTTTTGATTGATTTAAATGCTCACTAATATTCGAAACTGCTAACTAATCACACAGGGAGAGTTTTTTTCCTTTATTTTATTAAAAAAAGAAGGAAAAAAAAGCTTATAAAAATTAACACTTTAAAACTACATTCAAAAGTTCAGATATTATGAAAAAAAAATTCACAATTTGTTTGTATTATTTTAAAGTTTTCTTTTATTTAAATTTTAAGATCTTTTTTACATTTTAAAATATTTAAATACATACTATAATATAAAAACTTTAAAAAAAGACTAAAGTGAGTTTTATTAATTAATTAATTAATTATTATTTTTAAATAGTTGCAAAAGCTAACGTACTAAGATTATAAACAAAATATCGTGTATTTCAAAGAAAAAAAAATAAGATTTGTTTCATATTGTTTAAATAATTAAAACTTTTATTTAACTTAAATTTTTATACTTATTTTTTTTATTATTATTTTTCCAAATATCTGTTATCAAGAAATTCTCAAACAATCCAAACATATAAGAAACATCCTAGAAAATGAACTTGATGCCGTAAAATTACTTTGAAAAAAAAAAAAAAATACTTTGAAGAAATAATTTCAGATTTTATAAGAATGTTTCAAGAATTTCAAATTTATTTGAATCACAATTTTCCAAAAATTCTATGCTTTTATTTATTTAAATTATTATTGTTATATCAAAACTTCTTAACAAACTATCGTTTCTGAGACTATGCGGGGTAAACAGACTGAGAGACAGATAGACAAAAAAAAAAAAAAAATTCATTTACATCGAATAAATAGTCGAATGAACTTAGAAATAGGTGTTTTTCTTAAAATCACTCACAGACAAACACTCCGATAATAATAATAATAATTAGTGATGGGCATAACGATTATTTTGATTATTCGAATGAATCATTCGGGCATGCGCAGAAGCATATCTGTCAAACTACAAATCTTTTTTTATTCAATTACTACCAGAAATTTTGAAAAAAAAAAGATTTGAAGTTTGACAGATATGCTTCTGCGCATGCCTGAATGATTCATTCGAATAATCAAAATAATCGTTATGCCCATCACTTATAATAATAATAATAAAAGATAAACATTGCGTCAAGGATAGATTATGAAACACTTTCTAACATTTCCAGAATATTTTAACAGAACTTCGCTGATTAATAATGTAAATAAGATATCTAAGCAAACATTTTGAAAAAAGCATGACACATTTGAAAATCAGATTTTAGCCAACAGATTTTTATACACGCCACATATTACACAAAGCCACGCAAAACTTGGCACATTAGGCAAAAACACGCTTAAAACTACCGAAACACTTCCAGAAATTATCATCCGTAGGCGACCATGTATCCAGTTCTTTGCGTGGCCTTGTATATCATTTTTTTTATCCATATTCTACAAACATCTCTAGTATACTAAATGTAGTTTAGCTTGGAAATGCATAACTCAATTAACAACCACCACTAAGCAATTCACGCTCATACTTAGCAATGCTTTCGAATTATTTTGTGTATCCTGTATATGGCATTTATGCACTCCACATAGTATGCAAAAATTTAGTTAAACTTGAAAACGCATACTATAACTGAAAAAGCACTTCCAGCAATTATCGCTAATAGACCTCAGTATACTTCGCTAATGGACTTTAGATAACAGTACTTCGGATATAAAGTACTCTTTCCGAAGTCTTTTGTGTTTCTCTGTAAATGAACGATAAATGCTATGCACATCATATTCTGCATCAAGTACCTTGTAGTAAACCTCATATTGTATATATGAGTTTCATTATATTTGAAATCATGTAATGTAAAGTAAAATACGTTGCAAAGAGTTTTCCCCCGTAGATCATTATGCAAACGAATTCTTTTTATGGTTCTGTAAATCAGTGATAAATACTTTCATCGCATATTCTACAGAAAGCATGCTTTAGTGCACCTCACAAATTCATATCAGTTTCATCATGTTTGTAATAGTGTAAGATAATTAAAATACAGCGCAAACGATTTCTCTCCACCGACCATAATATAACGGGATTCTTTCGAATGCCCCGGTAAACGAACTATAAGTACTACGCATACCCTATTCTATAATAAGCATCTGGTATTGCAATTCAGTGATGTATATGAATTTCAATACGTTCGAAATAGAGCATCCTCATTAAAATACACTGCAAAGGATTTCCCCCTCCCCCATATACCCTAATGTAACGGCGGTCTTTTGAGTGCCCCTGGAAGTGAACTATAAATGCTACACACTTCACTTTCAATATCTAACATACCATAGTAATCCTTAATAACGCATATCAATTACACGGCAATCCGAGTATATTTACACGAGTTAAAGCACAAACAGACACGCCCCCCCTCCCCCCCCTAAAAAAAACAAAAACAAAAACGAATACATAAACACTTTCAACTATGTTGGAAAGTGTTAAAAATAGCATATATAAATCGTTTCTAATTTTTAAAACTATCAGTTCAAACTTAAAAAAAAAAAAAAAAAGACTAAAAATTTGTTAATCACATTTTTTTTCAACTACGGTAATAATAAAAACATTCTCTATATGATAACACTTTTTCTTCCTTTTTAGATCTAATATATGCAAGGATCAATGCGTTTTTGTTTTTTTTGTGGGGGGGGGGGGCTACCACTATTTAATACAACAATAAACAATATAAAAAACACCAAATTTAATAACCACAAACAATAATGTTCGTGATAGATTCTTGCAAATATTGTAAAAATCTACAACAAAGATTATTTTTAGAAATTGTGACAGCTAAATAAGCGATCGCCCCCTTCGCCCTCCCCCCGTGGATCGGCGATTTTCTAAACACTTTTTTAATTTAATCCTTGAAACTACATTTTTGTATTGAATGCAAAATAAAAATGAAGTAATAGTGGAAAAAGTAATTATTGTTTCAATTTTTAAAAAATAGGTGAAGAATGTCACAATAAATAATTTAAATAAAAATAATAATAATAAAAAAAATACAATTCAAGAAAATACAAAAGCATTATAACATTTTGTTATAAATTGACTAATACTTAACATATATTTTTTTCTATTTGACCATTCTCAAGAAAATATTCTAACAAGAAAATATTAGCGCAGAAATTATTATGATTAAAATGATAGTAATCATCATCATCATCATCATCATTATTAGTATTAGTATTATTATTGTCTTATGCGACAAGCTAAAAACAAGATTGGCAACTATATCTTGGTATTAAAGTTCTGCAAGACTTCGCGAAACCATGTACTTTAGACATCTAAATACATTTCAAAAATAATTTAAAAGATTAAGTTAATAACAAACGTATCAAAATAAAGAATTTTTTTTTAAAGATTTTTTTTTTTAAAGTTTTAAAGTAACATTAATGTATTGAAAAGCAACTGCAAAATTAGCAAAAAAAAAAAAAAAAAAAAAAAAAATTCTACAACTTTTCAAAAATACTACTTTTTTTTAATTAAAAAAAAAAAAATGTAAAATAACAGAATATCAAAAATTTTACATTAATCGATGAATTTTATTTAAGAAACAACTTTAGTTGCACTTTTTACAATTCATTCTCTATTTAAAACATTTCAAATAATGGTGTTAATTTTTAAAGTTTTGAAATCCTATACAAAATTTTCTTTTAAATTATGCATATCTATATTATGAAGCAAAAACTTGTTCGTGAGTAATGTTGACGTCATATCGTATATCGTCAGTAGCAGTTGTAACAAAAGGACCTAACCAATCTATTTAGCATTTTTGCGCAAATTTAATTATACTTCTAAACATCGCACAATTTCAATTTTTATACCGTCGAAGATGGGGAAAAAAATGTAAATTACAAATGCAATTTGTCTAAAAACTGTATCTGAAATTACATATTTTTATGGTTTTTAAAATAATTTTTCAGCATGAATTTTTTTAAATCTATCTTTCTCACATGCAGATTTATCACATGCCCTCTTACGAAAGATTAACCTGTTTGCACTTAAAACAATATAAATACACTATATTGCCAAAGGTGATTGGGCACTTGCGATTTTAGACGTTTTGTTAACTATCTAGAAAAGTACATGAGGAATTAACCTGAAACTGAAGGTGTGTAAACAGTATAGTATAGGTTATATATTTCCGCGAAGATTTTTTTCCCGAAACCCCATAGGGGACTGTCAACAAATTGAAAAAGAACGAATATCTTTTGGATTACCCTGTAAAAACTAATGTAGCAAAAGCGTTCAAACTCGAGATTATTAATAAGTGGCTTATTGTAATATACTGTGTTCCTTTTTATGAGGATAGCATGTATACTTGTAGAGAAATTAAGGTTTTTATAAAAGCAGTTGCAAATTTCGCTAAGTTTTTTGCTTATAATTTGCAGAGTTCTTAATATAAAAAAAAAAGTTACTTTGAGAAAATATGTCAAACAACATTGTACGTAATACTCTGCAATCAGAATTAAAAAATAATAAAAATTGGATGAAAAATGAGCAGGTTTACTAAAAAATGTTTCACTGCGTATGCGCGGATGCAATCAAAATATAATATGCATAATGTATTAGCTAAGTATATAGAGCAACTTTTGTGAAAGTCTCAAAATCATAGCTTGAAAATTCTGAAAATTATCGTCGATAGAATAAGCTCGAAATCCGTTGTTCCCAAAATGAAGCAAAAAGATGAGGGGTTGTATCCAAATATAGTAATACGTGCAATATTGTGTACGCTATCTTGGCACTAATCAACAGATATTTGATAGAACCCCTCATCTTTTTGCTTCTTTTTGGGAACAACGGATTTCGAGCTTATTCTATCGACGATAATTTTCAGAATTTTCAAGCTATGATTTTGAGACTTTCACAAAAGTTGCTCTATATACTTAGCTAATACATTATGCATATTATATTTTGATTGCATTTGCGCATGCGCAGTGAAACATTTTTTAGTAAACCTGCTCATTTTTCATCCAATTTTGATTATTTTTTAATTCTGATTACAGATTATTATGTACAATGTTGTTTGACATATTTTCTCAAAGTAACTTTTTTTATATTAAGAACTCTGCAAATTATAAGCAAAAAACTTGGCGAAATTTGGGACTGCTTTTATAAAAAACTTAATTTCTCTACAAGTATACATGCTATTCTCATAAAAATGAACACAGTATATTACAATAAGCCACTTATTAATAATCTCGAGTTTGAACGCTTTTGCTACATTAGTTTTTACAGGGTAATCCAAAAGATATTCGTTGTTTTTCAACTTGTTGACAGTCCCCTATGGGGTTTCAGGAAAAAAATCTTCGCGGAAATATATAACCTATACTATACTGTTTACACACCTTCAGTTTCAGGTTAATTCCTCGTGTATTTTTCTAGATAGTTAACAAAACGTCTAAAATCGCAAGTGCCCAATCACCTTTGGCAATATAGTGTAGTTCAGCATTTGATTCCGGCTAATATTCTATAATGAAATTAAAACTTCATCAATAAATATATAAAATAAAACAAATAAAACATTAATTTAACAAATATGCCAACTACGCGATTAAAGACTGAAATAATCAGAATGAAAAAGGTTGCTATAAGTAATGAAATCTTTGGCGATTTCTTCGGCTGTTAACCAATGGCTTGAGGCTAACACGAAAGTATCACTTTTAATAAATTTAAAAAAAGTTATTTGGATATTTGGAATTTTTCCTGTAAAAAGCCTTTTTGGTGTTGTTAGTAGGCAACTAAAAAATATATTAAATGTTAAATATTTATTAGAGTTTTCAATTAAAAAGGGTTTTCACATATGTTCTGTACACACCGGGTAATATGTTCTGCAACCCGGGATGCCCGGGTTGGATCTCCTAGTATTATTAAACTTGGAATGAAGGGTAATTTCGAAAACAGAATTTTAGCTCAACATACAAAGTTTCAAAAGTGTTGAAGAATTTTTGATCTAGGCTGTAATTAAAAGAAAAAAAAAATACTGTAATTTTTCTTCAGCATAAAGTAGAAACAAAATTCAAAAGGATTTAGAATGATAAATCCAATTTTATCAGTTTGAAGATTGCAAAAATTCATATTTTTTTTCCGAAAAATGACATTTTAATACACTGCAAAAAAAGTGTTGATTTTACAGTATAATACTGACACCCCAGCTGTCAATATTATACCGTAAAATTAACAGTAATAAACAGTAAAATAAGCAGTAATACGCTGCTTAGAATAAGAATAAAAGACTTACAAGAATGCAGCTTTCATCGGATTAACAACAGAAGGTGTGATAGTTGCCATATAAGAATCAACGGATTTTTTGAACCTATAAGTTTCCGAATATTACAAAAGTGTTAATAAAAAGTCTTGTATAGAATTATTCTTCATGCCAGTAAGAATTTTCCATCGTCGTGATGCATGTACTTCATGTTTCTTAAGATGTTAGAGATTTTAAAACGAAAAAGATAAATTATATAGATGTTTTCACATTAATGTTTCAGAACGTATCACAGCTGTAGAAAGAATTTCACAATACTACGTCCTAGAGTACATTCTTCGTATAAAATATTTGTCAACTACTCCAATTTTAGATCGTGCTAATTTTTAAGGTTATTCTGGTAAAAAGAAAACAAACACCATATTCTTTGACATATCATTATTAAATCAACCTGCTGATGTTATCTTCAAATATTTCTCATTAAAGGGTAAACGTTATCTCCAGTTATTATGCACTAATTTCATCACACGGCTGCCGTTAAATCCTACTGTAACTAACAAATACAACAAAATGCTTCTGCTCGAGAGAAATAAATCAAAGGAACTACTGAAACTGACTGTTAACGGAGTACGAGAGAGAGTGCAACGGCGAAATTAAAGTGATTATTCATCTATAGTAATTTCGTAGGTATTTCCGCACTTTTAAACAAAAAGCCACTTAATCAGCTTAATATTGGAAATGCATTAGCTTTTATCTGGTCGTGAAAAATGCCATTTACCGAAGAGTTCAATCACCTCCCGTCGAACATACTTTCGAAAATATATTCCAAGCATCACACGTGACTAACGGTCAGTATACATATTTTAGTAGACTTCACGCTTCTCTGGTCTTTTTACCTCTCATGTTTACTGCAGACCAGTGAAAGCCAAAGTGATTCAGTATTTTTCTTTTTCATAATTCTGTACGCGGCAGCAGAAGTGAATGTTTGGGTCTAACTTGATCATTGCGTGCAAAACCGCTCAAAAACCATTAGAGCGACAGATCCAACAATACGCTGGCATTTCCGGGTCTGTGCTTCTTTATCGGAATTTTTATTTACTTTCTCTTGTCGTTGTTGTTTACAATTAATTATTAACAATTTCGTCTGACAGACAGTAAAAGTCTGATCAAGAAATTGATAACGCGATCAAGTTCACCCATCCATCGTTCTGGCGTTGCAGATGAATGAATTATGTAAAAAAGGATGGATTTTATTCTACAGAACTACATTTTTTATTGATCTGACATAGATTTACTATTGTGTCATTTAAAGTTTAAATGCTGTCAAAAACAGCAAACGCTTTGACATATATGTTTTCTTTACAATTTGATGGAGCAATATGAGATTTAAACGAAAGGTTACAGGTAGAATTTTTTAAAGAAACGAAAAAAGTGTTGGATGTAAAGGAATTCAGACATACATCATAAGTTTTGGAATTAAATAACTGTTATTTAACTGAAAAAAAATTATTACTAATTACTAATGCTACTACTATTAATAATAATAAATAAAAGATGACAGAAATCATAAATGCATTATTATTATAACTCTAAAATAATTTATTTTTTTTAAATTTTGTTATAAATTCAACCTTATATAAACATATGTAAAACCTATATATAACTGACTCAACCATATATTCTACCCTGTTTGAGTCTTGCACATTATTTTATGATCGAATTTCTATTTAAGTTGAATAATTGTTTATTTATCTTATTTCTATTTAAGTTGAATATTTATTTATTTATTTATTTTGATATTTGAACTAATGTAGGTTTTTAATTGTCTTGTTTCATATATATATGTTATTAGGGGCTTAATATTGTCAATTTTAGGCATAATGATGACAATATTTAATGAAATGACATATATTTTTATGAATATGCTTATAAAGCCCTTCTGAAGATTCTATGAGATATTCATTGTTTTCCAATTTTTGCTTTTTCATCCTATTAAGTATAATTCCTGCAGTGTCCGTTCCATTGCTTTTTATAATGTCTTATCCTTTGTTTTTCACATGTGTTTTCGTTCATAACTTATTAAATATTTGAGTAATGGAATGAGATTACAAACTACTCTGAATCGAAGATTAAATATTTTTACGTTTTGCAGATTTAGGATGGACTTTCTCAATTTAGCGTTAAAAATATAATATATTAAAATAATTTTCTTCGATTCTATACACCTCGTTAAAATCAAATAAAATCTGTTGAGGCTTATTTGCTAGTTCTATCTTTATACTTCAGTTACAGTTACGTTTTCTGGAAAGATTGGCAATTCGAACAGAATTTCCATTGTCATCACGAGAAACATGAAACATCCAACCATTATACTCGCTTTAATTATGCAACAGAGAGGAGCTAAAACGATCTTATTTCGACCTTTGCCGCCATAAAACTACTGAAGAACAGATTTTATGTTTTATGGAAATCTCCTTATCTTTACAGTTTCAGAAATAAGAAACAGGATTAGAAAAAACATTACTAACAAACCATAAAACTGAATTTATAATTAAATCAATATTTTAATCTGTACAAAATTTTAGTAATTGAGAAAAAAAAATTATATTTACAAAGAATTGGGGCTTGCATAAAAAAATATATTTTTTTAAAAACCATATAGCATTACAATTTTTTTTTTAATTTGTTGAAAAATCATAAATTAACACTTAAAATTATCATTTACTTTAGAAAATTATCATTTTCAAATTTATATTTTCCGATTTAGTGCTCAAATATAATAAATGAAAGCAATTTTCTTTAACGTGATATTTTTCTTTAAAGCTTAAGTCTGCTCTCAAATCAAGATTTCAAGACCAAATTTTCTCGAGACCATTCGCTAAACCATATTCTTCTGCAAATTTATAAAAATTGCAGATATTCTTATTTAGATACCATGAAGCTGAGATAGAGTAGGTATTTTCATTTGCAAAAGAAGAAGATGATGATGATGAGGAAAAATAAAGCATCTTTAAAAAAAAAAAAAAAAAAAAAAAAAGTAAACGTGCTTTAAACCGATTTTTCGGATATGACAACCTCCAAGAGGTAGCAGTAAGATATAATATGTACAGTCTGAAAAAATAATTAAAAAAATAACTAAACTGTTGCAGAAATTTTTTTAAAATAGTTATTCGATTTTAAATTGTCTTTTTTCAATTTATGTTTTAAAAAAAATATATTAAAGGGCCGTATTTATATGGAAATAAGAGCAAACTTTAAAAATTTCAATGCTAACATCCATATTTGACTTCGTATTTTAACTCTACGGCAAATTTTCAATCTGGATACTAAACGAGACGCCATTCGCTCAAGAAGATTATAAATCAATCCTATTTATATCTTTGCTTTGGCGAGAAACTCGTGTTACTTTATCGCAGATCGCCAAAACCATTCTCGATAGTTTGGCTCTTATATGTTGCAAAGGCTTGATTTTTTTTTGATTTTTTTTTAGTAAAGTGTTTTGCACCAAATTTTGTCATCAAAGCTACTTGCGGCTGAAAAGATTGCCACGTTTGTAGACAAAGTAGCCTCTATTTTAGCCAATGCAGATATATGCCTGCTATTGGGCTTGGCTAATAAGATTTCAATTTTTTGGAAATTCTTATGTATTTTATGTAATTTCTTCAATTTTTTGCTTAGATAAAACTATGCAATCGGGCTCAAAGTCAATTGGCGTAGATTTGGCGAAAACTTAATTTAATTTTTGTAACCATTGTTGTAACATAATAGTTACACTTGTACATTATTGTCTTGTTTGACGCCAATCTTGACTACGGATTCGATTACGGGAAATTAGCTATTTTATCCATGCTCATAACATAGGTATATGACATAATAAATTGTTTCCTTTCGCATACCACATACTACTTTCAATATTTTTATATATTTCGATTTTTGGCAGTTCTTCTGCAATGTTTTCCTCCAGTGCGAAGACAGAAGATGTTTTTTTCAAGATATGACATTCTAACAGATCGACTATATACCCAAAAAACATTTTGGGGGTCAACGAATTTTATTTTTTATTTTTTATTTTTTATTTATTTATTTATTTATTTATTTTGTCGTGTTCAGATCGGATTTCGAATTGATTTTAAATAGAATTTTCGGGTTCGGAACTCTAAGTAGCATATGTTAGCTTCAATATGTTTGAAAAATAATATAACCATTAAAACACACTTCTGATAATTAACAGCAATGCATCCCAATGGTTTTGTGTATCCTTCTGAATGAATGACAATTATTACAGACGTTATTTTCAATAGGGGACATGCCATAATCAACCTCAATAACAAGTGTTAATTTTGTACTAATCCAATTATATTTAAATAAGTTATGAATTTTAATTATTTTAACGTTTTTAAAGAAGTTAGTCAGAGCAAAGACTTTCCAAACAAGTTTTGGAAGTGTTTAAAAAAAATAACTGCCTGCCCCCCCCCCCCCCTCTTCCAATTTTGTCTCATAAAATTTTCTGTATATCATAAAATATATACGTCTTATTTTTCATAAAGACTAATCTACATATTATGGGAAATAAAAATCGTTGTTCGATTCTTTATCACTTGAGAAAAAATATTTCAAAATACCACGCAAGCTTCAAAATATATGGAATTCTTATTTTTTTAAAATTTATAAAAGAAATTCACGTTATCGAGAGGAGAAAAAAAATTAAGAACTCAAATAAAATCTGTTGAAGTTTTATTGTCAGTTTTATCTTATACTTCAGTTACAGTTCAAAAATGTGTTCTTCAAAATTGCTATTTTCAAATAGGATCCTCTTTGTCGTCAAGGGAAACGCGAAGCATTCAGCCATTCGGCCATTATCGCTTTAATTATGCAACAGAAAGCAGCCAAAACGATCGTATGTCGACCTTTGCCGCCATAAATTATTGAAGAACTCCATTTCATACGTTTATGGAAATGTCTTTAACTATAAAATCCAAAATGAGAAAGGGGTTGCAATAGAAGTTATATTTTACGATCGCATGTAATGAGTGTGTGTCAATATTGACGAAATTAACATAAAATGTTGGAAGCGGAACTAGAATTAAAATCGTGAATTACACGTTTTATCACTAAAAAATTACATCCGGAATCAAAATGTTTTGGTCCCTATTTTTACGTTTACGAGGCCATAAAGAAATGTAATCGTTTTTAAATGTATAATTATTACGAAGCGAAGCATTTCTACAGAAGAGCTATTGGAAAGTCACAATCGGTTGCCATTATAAAAATCGTCTGTAATTCAGAATGATGTATGTGTATGGTTATATAAAAACGCATCTTAATTTAACAATTATGTTATGGCTATCGCAAAAATTTATTTTGCATTATTCTAATATATTAATTAAAATAACGCTACTAAACATCAACAATTAGGAAATAGAGTGAATTTCTTTAACAAAGGGTGGGGCGATATATACAGGGTGGTTATAAGTATCCCTACTTGGAACTGTCTGTAGCTTGAAGGAATAACCCGAATGAAACCAAAATCGGTACATTTACTATTCGAGAAGGGAAAAGAAGAATGGAACCATAAAAAAAATAATTGCAACAATCACCGACAGATGGCGCTACTGAGTGTGAAATGTAATGTGTAATATAAGAACAAAGAATTAAGACGTCAAACCGGATGGCACATCTAATTTATTGGAAAATGTCACAGTGAATGTGGTTACGCTTTCGCATGGCGGTGCCGTTTATATTCAGGTTCTACATGGCCATTGTGCTGGAGGACACATTCCAGGCTATGCACGACGTGCTCAACTGCGGAATGTAATGCATCAGGAGTGATGTTTTGCACATGTTGTGATATGCGGCAAAGTCATTGAGGTTTGCGACACCTCCACGATACACAATATTACACATTACATTTCACACTGAAAAGCGCAATCTGTCGGCGATTATTACAATTAATATTTTTTCTTGTTCCATTCTTCTTCCCCCTTCTCGAATAGTAAGTGTGCCAATTTTGGTTACATTCCCGTTGTTCCTTCAAGTTATAGACAGCTCCAAATAGAGATACTTATATTATAACCACCCGGTATATACACTTAATTTTAATTAAGATTTGTACTAGATTGTTTTAACGAAAATTTGTTACTTTTATTACTTTGGTGGGGAAAAAAAAAAGTTGTAAAATTGCATTTCTTTATTTTTAAATAAAATGTTTCGAAAATTCGGGTGCGAATTGAACATTACAGAAACATAATTACTTACCCCTGAAAGGGTTAAATTTAACTTGGAGTTACAGGGATCGGCGAATTAAAAAAAAGTTCAGTTCAATATCGCCCTTTGTTGAGTATTCAAATACAAAATAGAAAAAAAAAATCTATATTAATTTATTATTTTATAATTAAGTTCTAAAAATATTAAAATGTTGTGTTGTCATAGGAAACATACCTGTGAACATTATTTTTACAATTGTAGCCTATTAAGAAGTAAAAAAAAAGAGAAAAAAAAAGTTGAATTAAATAAAAGGATATAAAAAGAAAATAACTCTCAAAGTTACGTTTTCCTATTTATTCAGAGGGCAATTATCACTCCCACTAACGTTGTTCATCGAAAGCCAATCTTCATTTCAACCGTCAGGTAATCATGATGCACGCATTTCTCGCTCGGTGACCAGCAGTAATAATAACGCCCCTGCGCCATAACCTTTCCTCACTGAAAATATTTCCGTCTCTACCCGGAGTCCATTACCGCCGCATTTATTATTAAAAGCTCAAACAAGGCTCTTTGTCTGTGATTTTCATTCCGGGTTTTTATGAGTACTCGTAATCGATAAATCATTTTTCAGCGATTGATATGTTGACGTAATGAAGCAGATAAATTGGACGAATTAAAGCTGTTCTCACAAGGAAGGTCTCCATAAGCTCATGCTCAGAAAAAATTACGAAATATTCTTGTCATAAAGACATATATGTCTATAAAAAAAATTCTGCGGAACCTCGATATAGCGTCCGTAAACAAATAAGGAAAATTTCATTTTTTGGCGATTTATCGTCGGTTGGGGATATAATGAAATTAAAAAATAATAATAAATAAATACGGTTTTACTATAAATACTCTTTAAGAAAAGACTTTTTGTACTCTTCATACACTGCAAAAAATAACTGTTGATTTTACAGTATAAAACGGGCACCCCAGCTGCCAGTATTATACCGTAAAATTAACAGTATTAAACCGTAAAATAAGCAGTAATACGCTGCCGCGCAAGCAGTAATACGCTACCGCGCAAGCTGCCAGTATTATACCGTAAAATTAACAGTATTAAACCGTAAAATAAGCAGTAATACGCTGCCGCGCAAGCAGTAATACGCTACCGCGCATGCGCGGTAGCGTATTACTGCTTGCGCGGCAGCGTATTACTGCTTATTTTACGGTTTAATTCTGTTAATTTTACGGTATAATACTGGCAGCTGGGGCGCCAGTTTTATACTGTAAAATCAACAGTTATTTTTTGCAGTGTACTGAACCAGCTTAAGTAAGTTTAACTTAAATAATAACACTTTTATAATTACAGTTTTGTCATATACATTTATATGTATATATAACGAAATTTAACGATCGTATTATAGGGTTTAGAACAAAATTTAAATCGATTAAAATTGTTTCAAACTCAAAATTAAGGTCCGATTCTGGGCACTATCAATTCGGTTTCGATATTGTTAGTATAGGAGGCAACAAGAGAACAGTATTGTTGCCTTAGAAACGACTAATTCAGTATCGAAATTTATAACGACAACATTCTTAATGAGGCAGTTACTTTTAAAATTCAATAAACTTTTCAGTCGGTGAAACCGTCCAAAATTAAATAACTACAGCAGCACATAACTTATATATATTATATAAGCTTATAGAAATAATAATAAACAATTTTATCGTTTCAGTTTGAATTCATTAAGTACTGCGCATTTAAACACTCATTTAACAAGCAATTTCCAAATGCATTAAAATAGCTTTAAAAAAAGTAGGCATTAAAAAGTTTTGCTCGCCAAATTGTGTCTTTTTGTGCCAAATACTGGAAGATATTTTATTTTTTTACAGATTTTCTACTAAAATTTCTCAACTAAATGTGGCTGATCCTTTATAAAGTACATGAGTGCTTTCACATAAGTGCAATTTTTTTTTTTTTCAAAAGATTTTGAGTATTGCGCTTTAAGGAGACCCTTCTTGTCAGATATAGTAGACTCCCAATAATCCGACACTCAAAGGACCAGTGGTATGTCGGAAAATCGAAATCGTCGGATAATCAGGAGGAGATGGATGTTTTATTGTACAAACGTTACACTATGTATGGTTAAAATTACTAAATAAAATAAGTAGCTCTGTCACAAAGTAAATAAATAATTGTTGTCATAAAAGATTGGGTAAACTCGAGGGGAAAATTCTGCTTCCTCCCCCTCTTTTGTAATAAATAAAAATAAGTTAATTTCAAGAAAATGAAATTATTGATGCATTTTTAACACTTTCCAACCTAGTTGAAAAGTGTTTATGACTTCGGTTTGTCTGGCCGTCTGGCCGTCTGTCCGTGCTCTAACTCCCGTAAATATGCTCGAATTCCTCTGCAATTTTTATATGTTATAGTCGTTATCTATAGCATGTTCTCTATTTCAACGGAAGTGTGTAACACTTATAGTTTTTTTACAGGGACACTCAAAAGAATTCCATTACATTGCGGTCTATGGGGAAAATCATTTGCGGTTTATTTAAATAATGTTTCACTATTTTAAACGCATTGAAATTTATATATATCACTAAGGTGCATTAGAAGAAGCTTAATATGGAATAGGGTGTGCATAGCACTTATAGTTACTTTACAGGGACAGTCAAAAGAATTCCGTTACATTACGTCTATGGAGAAAAATCGTCTGCGGTTTATTTAAATAATGTTTCCCTATTTTAAACGCATTGAAATTTATATAAGGTACATTACAAGAGGCTTACTACAGAATATTGTGTGTATAGTACTCATCGTTCATTTACAGGGACACACAAAAGAATTCTCTACTGTCTGTTAACAATAATTCCTGGAAGTGCGTTTTAAGTTACTGAACGCGATTTTATTTTTAACTCGCTTTTTGTCTATTACGTGGTGTGTATAAATTCTGTAGATTCTATACAGGGAAGCACAAAAGTTCGCGAGCACATTTCCGTATTATTTAAATCCAGACGGAGAATTTTAAACTGTGCTACGCGTTTCCTAACTGAACTAAAATTTAGCATCCTATGTACTATATATACAAATCTATAGATCCTATACAGGGCTGAATAAAAGTATTCGGATTACTTAGATGTTATCTTTCAGCTTATTAAACGGTATGATTTGTAAAATTATTTTGGAAGCGTTGGAAAGTGTTACATAATCTATGCTTGACGCATGATTTTTCGTTCTTGTTGTTTTTTCTTTAGTTATGATTTAATTTCAGCAAAATTCCACATTCTAATATAAAGGGGTTCTAATATCACTTTTATAAACATATCTGCTTTTTCCTAATTTTCGAACTATTTTTTTAACAAAGGGAAATATGAAGGGATATTTGATGTTGAGAATTCTTCCGGATTTCCGAAAATTTTCTATCCATTTTAAAGGTATTATTGTCGCAAAATTTTGCATTACTTAATTAAATTTATGACGCATTAAAATAATTTAATAGCATTTTATTCAATTATTATCATTTTTACCATGTTTAAAAGCTTTGAAAGTGTATCAATGATTTATCGGTAAAAAAAAAAAAAGAAATATTGGAATTACAGACATAAAACACCGTTTCGATGAAATAACGTAAAGGGTGCCGATTAATCGAGTGTATCATGCAATCGAGCGTTGAATAATCATAGGCAGTTTCATTTACACAAAGTATGTGAATAATCAGTTACTACATAGCGCACAACCAACAGAGTAAAAAAAATCTCCAGACCGGGGATCGAACCCCCATTCTGCTTCTCTCAAAAACGTGGATTTGAATTTTTCTGTAAACAGCTATGGAGCCATATCCAACTTACACACGAATACAGTTTTCAAAGACAAAGAATAAAGAACAACATGGCCTCTCCCACCTTCCCCAGAAAATACTTTATTTTATGCCAAACAAACATGAAAGTTTATTACTTTCATAATTTAGATTATATAAAATTTTTGATACATGCTAAACATTTTTTAATTTTCAAGTCTTACTATCGAAAATTATCGTTAAAGTGTGCTCCTTTCATGAAAATCTGCAAAATTTCTTCTTCTTTTATTGTTTCTCAATTGTTTAATAAGAGTGAAAACAAGTGTTAAACAGATAGACATAAATGAAATAAAGTTAAATTAAAAGAATGATTCACAGATTTCCAATTGTCCGGTAAATCCATTTCCTCGGCATTAACACTACATCGAATGAGAAAGCACGAGTATTAGTGATTAACATCGCAATATAATTTTCGCTTGAAATGAAATTTTGGGTTGTTAAATTTACATTATTTTATTTTTTGTTGTATGTAATCCGTTTTGTTCATTTAAACTCCATAATAATGACAAATTGATAAAACAGAATAAAATAAAAATTGCAGTTTATCAAATTCCAGTTTTCCTGTAAATACATTTCCCCAGAATTAATACTACATCTAATGATAAAAAGTAAACATATTTCATTAACAACGTAATAAAATTATGGATCAATATAAATTTAGTTTATGTTTCTTTATCTGGTATAAGTAGGCATGTGAGAGTAAATATACATTAATGCACAATTAAATGCATAAAAAAATATATTATATCAATTCACAATTATATTTTTTATCTTTTAAAAAATTACGTATAAATTTTGGGTTATTCGTAAAGTTCTTTCCGTTTGGGAAAACCAATTCGTACCGGAAAATTCTGCACGTCAATTATTACACATTGGATTTCTGAATTAATGCCTAATTATTAAATGATAGAATTTTCCGGTACAAACCAACTTTACCAAACGGAAATAACTTTCCGAATAACCCAATAATAACATTGCTGAATTATTCTTCAAGATAAATAAACAGGTCACCACACTTAGCAATGTGCGAGAGGCTGTTAAACCACATTTGGTTCTTTGCAATTGTGACCGTAAAAAGTGCAAAAAGTATTCTTTTAAATTAAGAAAAATCACTATGTTAAAAAAAACAAATGGCATGTCCATTAAATCAGACAACCTGGGTACTAAAAACTAAAGGGCGAGAAATACCCAAAATATTTGGTTAAAAGTTAATAGTTTTTTTTAGAAAATATTCTTCATAAGGGCGCTAAAAAAACAATCTCGCTGGAGCGCCATGCTTATCAAAGCCGCTTCTGATAATTAACTCGCGAATTATTCGCTATTATCTGAAATATTATTTTTAGCATTATTCTGCATATTAATCTGTCTTTCTTATATTTCAGAATATAATGTTTTACAGTTTATTCAAATTAAATGATTACCTACTCCTTTTTGTTTTTCACGAAACTTTTCTCAAATTAGGAAATAGAGATTAATATTTACTAAAATGCTTCCCTTGGAAACATTTTAAGGAATCCATTTCCCATACCAAAGTTCTTCAATATTTTCTACATATTCATCTCTGATAACTATGCATCAATCCCCAAAAAAAAAAAAAAAAAAAAAAAAAAACGAAAAACAACAAAAACGCTCAGCTGACGAACTTCGTCGATATGTTTAGAGTCAATGAACGCTGACTCTACAATTCTAAGTAATATGCGTACAAATCTGAACGTCGCTTTTACGCAGACTAGTTATTGTTAATAAATTAAATTAAGTGATATTATGAATATTATTAATTTTCTATTACTTTCGCGCTGAAAAGAAATCAATTAACTAGAACGACTAACGCTTTGTTCTTCGTCTCGTAAATCCATTCATCATGTTAAATATTCTTTCGATGTTAGTCACGAAAATGAGAGGCAGATTCATCTCAGAATAGTATAGGGTGGGTTCAAAATCGCAAAAAAAAGAACAAATAGTGATACGGAAGTACAATTTTTCACCAAAAGCATTGCCAGGATGCGGGATTTTTTTAACAGAAAAAAAAAAGATTTTGGTTAAAAAAGTCAGCTATACAGAGAGCTAACGCGAATGCATATTCTAGCGGTATGCAAATTAGGATTATTGTCTGGGCGAAGCGAAGGCGGCCAATATTGATCGGGGCGCAATCTTATTTGACGCAGTTACCAAAATAAATATCAAATTGTTTTAGGAATTATATTAAAAATAGATTTTAAAAAATCTCAATTAAAGTACATACGTCACAAAAGTTTAGGGCGTCATTTTCACCGGGGGAAGATTTTAGTAGACAACAGGATTAGAGCACAAAAAAAATTACGCATCCACTAATTTTAGAGTACAATAAAATCTATTTAAACTTTATTCAAATGCAAAGTAAATAGCATTTTTTTTCCCATTTGAAAAAAAATAAAAATAATAATAATATAATAATTTTTGCGTGGCGATTAGTTTTCATCAAGATTTCTATTTTAGATATTTTAATATAATTAGTTGTACAAATTGAAGTTATACAAATATAGAGGCAAATGTTTAAATTCAAATGTTTGCCTCAAAAATAAATAAATAAACAGGTTAAAACAATGAAATCAAATTTGCGTTAAGCCATACTTGCTAAGTACACAATTGACAGCAGACTCGCCATAACTTGAACTATTAACGAATATCCATTCGGCTCAATTTTTATATGTAATTATTTTTGGTGTTTTTATGCTCAGATTATTTCAATGCCCTTTGAGGGAAGGCCAGGGCTTAACAAATTTCGTAAAATCTGGTAGCCAGCGAAAAATTCTAGTCGCCAGTCAAAAATATTTACACCCACCCCTCCCCTTCGTTGATTATCAAAAAACACAAAAATTGTTTATGAATTAACCGAGAAAAAATAATAACAAGCATAGTTTAGTGATGTTGAGAATAGTACATAATTTATCTTTTAGAGATTTACTTCAAATGAATTACTTATAATCACTTACATATTATTATTCGTTAAAATGTTAGAATATATTCGTTAGAATAAATTCTGAATGCAGAAATCTGATTTTAAACTTACAAGAAAACTTAAGCATATTTTAGCATCGTACACAGAGACTCGATTGACGGTACTTCTTACTGTTTTATTGATCCCCCACCCCTCCTTTCCCATTCTAATCATGTGACATATGCTAACTGGCTAGAGCAGTAAATAATGGCGTTTTCTATGCATAAGATGGAAAATGCTTTTTTAACTTTGTTCTTCCATTTAAAGTACAAGAGAAAAGGAAGATCACTGCTTGTCGTGCAACGTGTGGGGAGAGAAAAAGGCTTATTTGATAAGTCAATTTTTGTACGAAAAAAAAGTCAGATTAAATAACTTAGTCGCTACGCGCCAGCTAGAAAAACTTGGTCGCCAATGGCAATCTGGCGACTGCATTTGTCAAGCCTTGGTGAAGGCCTAGTTATAAAAGAAATAAGTAAGTGGATCTCTTTTTCGATTGTCTGAATCTGATGATTCTGAATCGAATCTGTCTGAATCTGAATCTGAACACTCTGAATCTGAATAAAAATAATTTGCTAGTTTTATTCCTTTACGAATAAAAATGATTTTGTGAGTGTATCAGAAAGTAGGTAGCGAGTTTGGATTTGACAAGAGCTATAATTTTTCTGCCACCCAGATTTAACCTCTTCACACCCGAAGTACACAAATTGTGAACCTCTATTCTTTTCCTCATAAATTTTTTTTTTTTCTTTTACATTTTGACATCATTTTTATATAGCTGATTTTTTTTTTGTTTAAAAACAAAACCAATAAATGGTAGCATCGATGCTGATTTTCTCATAAAATAAACGTTATTTTCACCTGAGTTTGTAAAATGCCTTCAAGACAGTGTGGCCAAGAAAGTAAGTAATTTTTATAATTATTTAACTTTAATACTTAAAAATGAAACATTTTCAGGATTTATAGATCATTCACTTATTTAAAGCCCTGAAAATTGTGATCGTGTGAATTTAGGTTATTGATAATTAAGTTGCTATTTTAAGGAGAGCTAGTAAATTTAGATCCATATTTGCAAACCTAAATTACAAGTCCCTTATAATAGGGCTTGACAAATGCAATCGCCAGGTTGCCAGCGGCGACCAATTTTTTTTATTTTTATATAATAATTATTATTATTTTATTTTATCTGGCGACCCAGTTAGTTGATCTGGCGGTTTTTTTTTCTTTTTACAAAAAAAAAAAAAAAAAAGACATAAGAAATGAGCACAAATGGCATTTTTTTCTCTCCCAACAATACTAAGAAATAAATTTAGAGACTTATATTCAAGCAAAAAAAAAATAATGTTTAACTTTATAGCAAAAATATGTTCAAATGCAAAATTTTAAAATAATAAAATCATAATTAAGTGACTGACTTCGACAGGAAAATCAGCAAAAAATTGTTTTCCTACTTCATTATTTTATCGATGCCCTTCGCTTCAGATGTAGATTTTGTAACACTCAACTACCCGTGACATTTGAAGCATTCGGCAATCAGCATTTTACGAACATGCCGATTAATTCAGCCTTTGCAGTATTTGTTTTCTTTTCTTTTTTTTTTTCCCAGAGATATATAATGTTGAAAAGTTTTATTAGAAATTTTAGTTTATATCATCTTTCTAAAGTATGTAACTATTTTAAACTAAAGCACTGAAAAATAATTGTTGATTTTACGGTATAATACTAGCAATTGGGATGCAATTGGGATATTATACCGTAAAATCAACATTTTTTTTTCTTTTTTCAGTGTGTAACTAAAAATCCTAAACTATGTTTGTTATTATTTTTTCTCAATTCCTTCATAAATTTTTTTTAGGCTGTTTGAAAATCAATGACGGAGAAGAGGGGGGGGGGGGGGGGAGCTAAAATATTTGTTACGAATACATTTTTTTTGCTGGCTACCAGATTTTATCAAATTTGTAAAGCGCTGATGCCCTTTTGTATCAATTTCATAAAAGGTCTTTATTCTGTCATAATGACGTCATTTTGTTTGCGCAAAAGAGAGTATTTGTAGCATTATTTTTGCTTCAGGTCTCAGGAGGTTAATATTCCAAAACACGTTTTCGTTTTCAATCAACGGATTATCCGTCAGTTACATAACAATAGAAAACGAAAATAATATGCACACGATTTCCATACATTTCTGATTACGCTGAATACTTTGCACGAAAATCGTTCAGTTTGAAACTATGTCATTGCTTGGCGAAATCTTTTCCCAGCGTGGGAGAATTTCATAATATGCAAAAATACATTGAAGGTATCAGAGCTAAAGAAATCTTTGAAGGAAATGATCGCTTATTGTTTCAGTAAAATTTACATTTATGGAGATGGGCCTTTTTGAATTTAAAGAAAGAAAAGATGAAGAATTCTATACTTTAAATATGTAGAAAAGTAAAATTAGTTTTTATAATATTACACTCTTTTATAAGCATTCAATGTTTATCTTGAAAATCACGCCTGATTTAAACATTATTCAAACTATCTTTATAGGATTTCTAAATTGAATTCTCAACGTATAATCGTAATTTAATTAATATGAAAATATTAATTGATTAAAGCTTATTTTTAAAAATATATATTACACTCTTTAGTTTTTATTTATATTTTCTTCTTTATAGTGTTTAAAACTACTACTTCATGGTGTTCCACTTTTTAGTGTTTATTTCGTTGTTGCAACTTCACAGCCAGTTGGCTTTTTTGGCGAGCAGGGTTTGGCACATATTTAAATTCATTGTTATTGTAACTCTTATACAATCGTAACCATGAGGAATATTAGACGCTTTATCACTTGTGGTGGGCTAACGAAAAATGTTTTAAATTTAATTCATTAATTGATAATTAAGTTCTAAAAATATTAAAATGTTGTATTGTCATCGGAAATACACCTTTGTACATAATTTTTATAATTCTAGAATACGAGGAAGTGGGTGAAAAATAGATTACAAAATTCCACCTTTACATACAAAAAAGAAGTTGTGTTAAGTAAAATATTGTAAAAATAGTTTCGACTTAAATCGGTTTGATGTAAATCACCACCCCATAAAAATATCTAAGGAGTAAAAAAAATCCAAAGATGATGGTGTAACTTTTCACAGTTAAAACCAAATGATAGTGAGTTTTATCTTGGTTTTTATATAGTGCATTTTATTGTTTCTAATACTGCAAGGTTTGAAGCATTATGATTACTAAATCATGTTATATTGTTGAACCAATAATGAAATACAAAACAAATATTCTCAAGTTTGTTGAAAAGACGTGGAGTTTAAAAATAAATAAAGACAAGAAAAATTGATGCTGGATTTGATAAATTATCTGGATTCACCTTAAATTATAAGAAAATGTTGCAAAACAGTTGTGATACACAAATAAGAACGTGTAATAAACGCTATACTTAAATTTTGCTTAGGGATTCGTCTACATATAGAAACTATACCATACTTTAAAATTTTCAATACCAACACCTATTTTTGATATCATATCATATATTCTAATACGAGCAAATCTTGTGTATGGTTATATATGCAAATTTTATCTTAAAAACGGCTCTAATGATTTTGACGAAATTTCGTATCCTCCCCTTTTGGGGCAACAGAAAACCATTGGGCTGGGTCACATGTTCGAGAAAATTCGATTAGGAGGTCATTTTGGGTCATTTTGGGTCATGGTCAAGCTAATTGTATCTAAAAAACGGTTCAAACGATTTTGACTAAATTTTGTAGCCGACCATTTTCGGGCACGCGAAGACTATTGGGCTGGGTCACATGTTCGAGAACTTTCGATTAGTGGGTAATTTTTGGGTCAACGCATGTCAAATTAATTTTATCTAAAAAACGGCTCTAACGATTTTGATTAAATTTTGTGTCCTACGAGTTTCGAGCACGATAAAATCATTGGGCTAGGTCACATGTCCGAGAAATTTCGATTAGTGGGTCATTTTAGTCATGGGTCATTATGGGTCAAGCTATTTTATCTTAAAAACGGCTCAGACTATTTACACTAAATTTTGCATCCTATGGTTTTCGGGCACGAGAAGACTGTTAGGCTAAGTCACATGTTCAAGAAAATTCAATTAGTGGGTCATTTTGGTCATGGGTCATGATATTTGAACTCAAATTTAATTTTGGCCGAGCATAGCTCGGTCTTCCCTGCTCGTTTAGATTATTTGCTACATTTTAGGTAGATTTCGTAAGAAATACTACCAATTACATTTTCCCCTAAGTTGGAATTTCTGAAAAATTTTTGCAGATCTACGCCGATCATGCCTCCCAGAACCCCAAAACCAAAAAAACTCCATAACTTCTTAATTATGATACGTATCGAATCCGTTTAAAGTTTTTATTACTTTTAGGAAAAGGGCCGAAAATTTATGTCTAACATATTTCTGATATAATTAAAAATGGCCCCAAGGGAGGAAAAAAGAGGGGTTTAAGAAAAAAAAATTCATAACTTCGTCAATTCACAAGATATCAAATTCGCTTAAATTTATTATAAATCCTCTTAATATTATTTACAACTTTTATATTTACAAGTTTTTTATAGGACCAACCGTTATGGTAAAAAAAAAAAAAAAATCCCTGCCGGCTATGCCTACAGACACAGGTAGATTTTGAAGTTGGCGGTCCCAACTGCCGCATCATGGCGAAAAGATAATTTCTTCTGCAATTCCCAACAAACAAGCGCCCCACGGTTTGCGTCTTCTAAATCTACCTGTGCCTGTAGGCCGAGCCATCAGCGATTTTTTTCATTCGGATACCAAACAGGAAGTCATTCCATCAGGTAGTATGAGATTTATGAAGGTTTAAAGTTTTGAATTTCTAATATTGAATTCATTTTTAATAATTTCAAAACAGATCGCAATGCGAGTATAGTTTTTTATGCATAATTCGAAAACTACTTGGCGGGATGCGCTGTAAAGTTGGATTCGCATATTTAAAGCTTCCAGAAATCATTTCTGTGTTAAAAACATTTCATAGCTTACAATTGATATCTTTCTTTCTTTTTTACTTTTAATTAATTTCAAAAAAAAATATATTTATTTATTTATTTATTATAAATTAATTAAATTTACTATGATTTAAAAAAAAAGTTATATTTTAGTGATTTTTGTTTTAACGATTTATAAACGCGAATACACAGAGCTTCGTTATTGTGATTGTCAAATATTTAGGATATTACATTTTTGGGCAATTCCATATATGTGGCGGAATGACATTTTGAGTTGTAGAATTAAGTTAAAGCAATTACCGAGGCTAACGAAAAAGAAAGGCTACCGCAAAGCTTTACTGGTATCTTTTTTTACAGACCGCGGGAGTCACGTGATGCTCGAATGCACCAATGCAGGTGTACGAAAAGAGCATCACGTCACTCTAGCGGTCTGTAAAAAAGGATAAGTGGAATACACCGCGGTAGCCTGTCTTTTTCGTTAGCCTCGGCAATTACCCTGAAGCTTTTTACAAATGAAAATTGACTTTTCAGTTTGCACATGACTGTTATTGATTAAAATATTTTAAAAACATTATGAAATATTTTTTTTTCCTATTTTGGTCACTCATTTTTGAATAATTTCTTATTGTGTGACGGAATGACATTTTTTACCATGAATCTAACCTGGTATTTTAAACTGAAAACTGTTGTGAATTAAACCATTCAGTTTTTAAACTAATACATATCTTAAATATGATGTAAAAGCAATATAAAATTACAATTTAGAGCAACCTACCTGTCCTAGGGTTGCAGTTATTAACTGTTATTTGACGTGACGGAATGACTGAAAGTTTCTTTAACATATATTAAAAGAAAATCGACTAAACTAATAAATTTCATTTTTTTTTTAATAATACAGAATGATCATAAGAAATTACAATATATAACTATTCACATGTGACAGCTTTTTCAAAAACATATCGAGCATGATTACCTAGTTTATTTTGCATCCATTATTATCAAGTATATTAGTGATGGGCGATTCTGAAAAATTTGATAATCGATCAACATCGATACTGTATAAAACAACATCGATTAAAATATTAATCGATTAATAAATTCTAGTATTGACGTTTTAGAATCGATTCTCACACAGATAGCTTAAAAAGAGTAACTCCTGAACTTATCGATCAAATGACAGGAAATTTGATCATAAATCGTGATAATGGGGATTAGCAGATAATAATCGATATTTCTGGCGCTCATTTCTTTTGCATAGCAGCATATAATATATAAGCTACTGTCAAATTTTGTTTAAAGGCCTTTTTCTTTCCAGGTAAAATTTTTATATTTTCAGTTTAGAGTTAGGGGGTACTAAGAGTGAATCCAGAAAAGAAATAATACTCAAAATATGAATTATAAGCGTAGGGAACCAAGGGGTGGAAGGGAAAAAGCGCTAACTATATTTTAGCTAGAATTTCTTGTCCGAATTTAATAATAATTTAGAAAGAGGAAGGGCTGATGCCCAAGCAGCTGAAAATGAAAGATCGTGAATGTGTAATAAAAATTAGGGGAGGGGGACCCCCGAAATCATAACTTTTTAAATTATGATCAGATTTGAATGGGACCTTTTTTAACATTTTTTCCCAAGTCATTTGGTTAATAACTAAACATTGGTATTATATCTGCAACTGTTTGTCACCACTATTTATGAACAAGGGGGGAGCGCGTTTTGTCCACACGGGGGGGGGTACTTTTCTAAATTTTGCACACATCCCTCATGTGATATATCGTTGGAAAGGTCTGTGAACGCTTAATCACGTTTATTCATATTATGACCGGTATACGGTGCCGACTAGAGATCTATAGCTTTAACGATTTCAGTGCTCGAAGTTCGTGTAGGACAAATTGCGCCACCGGGTGGTGGAACGAGGAACTAATGGATATTGCAGCGCGTGCGCAGCACGACTGCTATACAGTATCGGAGGCAGCGGGGACCCGATCCGGAGGTTCGTTCAGTTAGAGGTTTATACTATTCGATGTGCAAATTAAGGGACTACCCGGTGCCGATGGCAGCGGGGACCTGGGTCGGAGGTTCGTTCGGTTAGAGGTTTACACTATTCGATGTGCAAATTATGGGATTATCCGGCGCATGCGTATCATGACCGGTATAAGGTGCCGAAGGCAGTGAGGACCCAATCCGGAGTATGGACACGAGGGGGATAGACACGGGAGATGCTAATATGATTAGGCGGTCAAAATGAGAGGATGGTCAACGGAGATGCATAATATGATTTAGCGGTCACAGACCTTTCCTACGATATATCACATGAGGGGTGTCGGCAAAATTTAGAAAAGAGCCCCCGTTAAGGGGGGATGGACCCCGGAGATGCATAACATGAATAAGCGGTCACAGGCCTTTCGTACGATGAGTGGTGTCGGCAAAATTTTCAAAAGCCCTCGCCCCCAACCCCCGTGTGGGGAAAACGCGCTCCCCCCCCCCTCCCCATAATTTTTGACGCGGCCTCATTTTTAAAATTTATGTTATGTGTTATAAAATATCGTAAAGTTTCAAACAGATCGCCTTATTGTATTTCCTAATTGTGTTCGCGCCCCTAACCCCCAAAAGATCAAACCCCCCCCCCCCCCCTTCCCCATAACTTTTGACGCGGCCTAATTCTTAAAATTTATGTTATGTGTTATAAAATATCGTAAACTTTCAAACAGATCGTCTTATTATATTTCCTAATTTTGTTCGCGACCCTCCCCCTCCCACCCCCACCCGAAATGTGACGATAATCCCTTATTTATACGAAATTTGAGAGCAACAGCTACTCATCTCTGCCGCTAAAATAATTAAAGTGAAAGAATAAATATATGTAATTTAGTGCTAGAGAGATCGATGTATAATCTATAGATTTCCGTTAGGCGTTATCCTCTGATGGTGATAAGATCGATCTGCAATGACTTTGAAAATAAAGAAAATAAATGATCGATAATATTCGTAGAGACATCGATAAAAAATTGATAAAATCGATCTGGCCATAGTATCGATTAAATCGATAAGAAAGATCGACATCGATAAAAAATTGATAACATCGATTAAATCGATCTGGCCATAGTATCGATTAAGTCGATTAAAAAGATCGATGTCGTCCATCACTAAAATATATGGCTTTAAGACTATTGTAAACCATTAAATATTTTACTACATGCATTCATTTATTAAGAAAATACAAAATAAACAGCAATTACATTTTCTTTTCACAGTTTATTTCAAGAATATTATTTGTACATAACTACAAATATTTCACTTTTCAGCTATAACCTAAACGTTTTGAATCTAAAACATTAATTTGAAAACTTGGAATATATTTCAATTTATTTTTTAACTTAATTGATAAAAATTATTTAAAAAAAAATGATAAAAGTTGACAGTTTCATGGAGCTGTCCTTTTGTTTATTTTACTCAGAAGGCCCCCATGAGTTTACACGGGCATTTGATAGACCGGGTGGCCTATCACATGATAGTTTTGGAATAAAAATGAATTTGCAAATGTGTCAAGAAGATTATTATTGTTGAATGAGGAATAAAAGAAAAAAAGAGATTTCCCTTAATAGAAAACCTTAATCTTATCTTCCTTAAATAAAATTAAATATGCATTATTATTATCATCACGTTCTCTTATGAATCGAAACAAGTATCTAAAAATTCGGCAACTGATAACTTTTTTCTCTGAACAAAGTCAGAGCAATTTTTATTATTAGGAAAATAAATTCTTACCGAAATAAAAAAATTCTGCACCGGAGCTTGAATTTCTGGACCTGTCGGAAATAGACCAGTACTGTCTCGCTAAAAGGAAGCTTTTCTTTTTTTTTTTTTTTTTCCCCACTATTTTCAGAACGTTGGCATTTTTAACACGGTTCGTTCTCTCATCTTGAGACTGACGGAAAAGACGGTTGAAACGGACGAAACGTGGGGAAATTTTGATACTGTATAAGTCTTCTTGTTCATGTTTACTTTTTTTTTTCCCGATTTTATATTTTAGACATATGTATTATGAAAGATTTTATGTTACAGAGCTTTTGCTACATTTACTGAATTGAAAAGTACTTAAGGAAAGCAACTTTGTTATAAGGATATTAGTTTTAAGAAAGCTGCTATGTGGGAAAAAATCTTTTATTTATTTTTTTAAGATTTATGTAAAATAAATGGTAAGTGTGAAATAAATAACAAGTGTAAAATAAATGACAAGTATGTGATTTTTTTTGTAACATGTACACTCTTTAAAGAACATACATTCTTTAAAGAATTAAAGTAAAATTTTATATTTTTTATTATTATTTTTAAATAAAACTACTTTATATTTTAACAAAATTAACAACTAAGAGAAAAAATACAGAATTAATTTCAATTAATTACTATTTATTCATGCATTTTTAGTTTTATTTATGTTATCACTGTTATCACCATCATTATAATAATAAAATATCATCACAATTTTCATTATTAACTTCTTCTTGCTCATTATTAGTATTGTTATTACAGTAAAACTTGTAAAAACAGAGCGTATGTGTGACAGAAACCTGTCTTAAACAAAATATTATCATCCGATTATCCGTTATTTCACAGCAAAAATTTCAACAGAGTGCAAATTTAACTCATGCAGAAATAAAAATGAGTTATTTAATGTGCCAAAAATATTCGCATTGTCGAATGAGGAAAATAAAAATTTTGAGAGCACCTTTAGTAGAAAACTTTCACCTCTTCTACGTTACGCAAAATTAAGCATACAAAATTAATTTCACCTTCTCTTATAATTTGCAAAAGGTATCTAAAAATTAAAAATTCGACAGCAACTAACTTTTCTCAGTGCACAAAATGGGTAGTTTTTATTATGAAGATAAATTCACACCGAAATAAAAGAATTCTGCACCGGATCTTGAATTTCTGGACTCGTCAAAAATAGACTTGAACTGTCTGGCGATTTTTTTTTTTTTTTACTCTTTTCACAACATTGGCTTGACAAAAAAGAGAAACGATTGAAGCCGACGAAACGCAGACTTTTTTTTTTTTTTTTTGCTGTATAAGTCTTCTTGTTTATTTTTACGTTTTTTCTTTCCCGTTTTATATTTTAGACATATGTATTGTGTAAAATTATGTAAAACCCTTTTTATTTTTTATATTCGGTGAATTTGGAAGTATTTAAGGAAAGTAGCTGCGTTAAAAGTATATTTGTTTTATTTATACGTAAGAAAAAAATCTTTAATCTAAAATAAATTAAAAAGCATGTGATTTTTTTCCCGCAACATATACTCTTAATTTAATTGCGGAGAAAACTTAAAATTTATTTATTTGTTATTTTAAAATTAATTTGCATTTAAACAAAATTAATTATTAATACATTATCAACGGGAAATGTATTAATACCTTTTTTATAGATTAGTGATGAAATTATTTTTGCACCAGACGTTTTCTGCAGTGGAAGGCTGATATTGTAATTCAATTTTTTTTGTTTTTTGTAATTTTTAGTACACTAATTTTCAATTTATACTGGCGTCTTTTGAAATATCGCCCGCTGATACCCTGTTAAGAGAATAAATGCAATATATAAAAATTTTCAATTAATTAATAGTATTTATTTATAAATTTTTAATTATATTTTTGTTATTACTGTCATCATCATTATCATCATCATCATTACAAGTTAGAATGCATATTTTTAATATTTTTAATGCTTATTAAATTAATTTCAAAAATATAAATAATTTTCCATGACTGTACGATATCACTGTTATTTTTAACAAAAGAAATTACCTACTCGACATAGTCAACAGAGAACGTGACACTTAACATCTTTCATATAGAAAAATATTCAATTAACTTTTAATGTTCTTTTATATTGCTGTGCAAAAAAATTCAGATCATTGACTGTGGACAATAATTGCAGGAAGTGCTTTTCAAGCATAACTAAACTTTACTGTAGTACATGGTGTGTGTGCGTATAGTAATATAAATATTTTATATAGAGAGATTGCTCAAAAGAATTAGAATTACTTAACTTCTATCGATGAGAATATCTGAAAGCGCGTTTTTAACTATGTTACGCGTTTTACAGCTGAATTATATTTTGTTGTACTTTGTATTGTAAATATAAGTAAATTTTTATACGGGATTGCACATAAACGCATATTGATCCTTTGTCGTTTATAGATGGTGATTACCAGAAAAGCGTTTTCTGTGGTGTTATCTGTTTTCTGTACAATATGCATTTTCGCACACAGTATGTACTTTATATAAAAACCATCAGATCATATCCAGGGCTGCACAAAAGAATTCAAATACATTAACGTATATAAGTGGTAATTGCTGATAATGGGTTTTCAATTTTGTTATGTTTCAGTGTTGTATGTTTCCTAATTTGTTTATTTAGATATATTCTTTCATTGCATGAACGTTACTTTCATAATAATTTTCTTATAATGTTGAAAAGTATTTCTCAATCTATGCGCGATGCACGATTTTTATCTTATTTTTACTGTTGTTAATCACATTATTATGCTTTTTTTTACGAATAATATGTGAAGACTACCCTGTTAAAAATCTGCAGCAAACTGTCCAGTCATTTGACGTAATTTATCTTCATTCTGACCATAATATGGTCAGATACACTTTATAATGTGGTAAAGTAAACGTTATCTTTACAAACGGTCGAATGGCTGGACAGTTGAAAAGTATATTTTTTATAGTATTTTTTTATAGTATTTCTGCTGCAGATATTTGTGTACAGAGTAAAAATTTCTGTAATTCTCGCTAATATCAGTTAAAGATTTATTGAAACAGTCTGTTTTTGTGATCATTGCACATTAAAATCAGCCGCTTTATTTACTGCGCCGCTAAATGTGGTGCACAAGCGTGATTTGATTTTTTAAATTAATGTATAATGAAGTCGATAAAACAAATTATCAATTTCAAAGACGTGTGTTTTTATACATGAAGTAGCATGCGGAAATGGCTTTTCGATTTCATAAAATCTTTAAAAGCATCATCAATAAAATCCGACAAAAACACTTTTGTTTAATAAAATTACAAAGCGAAAGCGTTTTCATTTTTGCCGTAACAATCGATTGTTGGTGACACGTATACTTTGTCTTAATGGCTTTATTCAAGTAAGTTTATGTATATCATAAAATGTGCGTAAAATTAATATTAATCAGAAACGGAGATAGTGCTATTATAAAATCACTATTGTTCACGATGATAATTTTTATGTCCAATACAATGCTTTGATTGTTATTATTATTATTATTATTATTATTTTTTAGAAACCTTATCTTTTAAAATGTATTTGTTTTTCTAGTTGCAGGAAACAACATCTTTCTGGATATCGTGAAATGTAAAGACAAGGAAGCGACGTCCATTTAATTATTCTCGGCGGAAAAACTATCTTTCGTACCTTCAGAAGTTGACAGTGCTTTTCCTTTCCACAATACCATAACGGTGTCTATAAAGTGGCGATAACGGTGCCCAAACAAAAGAGGTGACAGAGTATTTGTCCCGGATATTCAACCAGGCCTAAAATCTCTCTCTCAGTCCTCGAAGTGACTTCAATTTTATGCTGCATGTTAGAGGTTAAACATATTGTTTGGGATTAGATGACACTTTAATGCGGAAAATATCTTGGCAGATGATTTTCGAAAAATGAAATAAGTAAGCTTTTGTTTTAGCTTTTCGCTGACAATAGTTTTATCAGAAATTAAAAATGCGTACCTTATTCGAAAAGGACATTGGAGGAAGATGTCTTAAGTTGTCGGAAATGATAACAATAAAAAGAAAAGTTTGGTGATGCATACTTTAACTTCAAAGGATGGGGAGATAAAATCAAGGAGGTTGGGATTTTATAATAATACTAAAATATAATCAAATCTTTTAAAACTAGTGTAAAACACAAGACCATTCAAATTAATACAATACTTATATGCTTCACCTGAATATTTATTTTATATTTAACTTTAAGGCTTAAAAAATATGCAAAAAACGACTTTTTTTTTTTTTTTTTTTTTTTTAATCAAACTTAATATTTAACAAATTAGCCAAACGTAATTTTAAACAAGAAAGAAGAATCACGCGTCAAACTTAGATTATGAAACTAATATTTTAATTTAAATATTTAAATTAATATATATATATATATATATATATATAACCATTAAATGAACGTTACAACCACCAACAAAAACTGTGAAATTATGAAAAAAATTAAAGTAACTAATGGACAACAAAACAGATCCCCCCAACAAACTGAACATAGATACCAAAAACATAGTATTAAAAAAAAAAGGGAGAAATTAAATAATGGAAATTTGTGCAATGGACAACAAAACAGATCCCCCCAACAAAGTGAACATAGATACCAAAAACATAGTGTATTAAAAAAAAAAGGAGAAATTAAATAATGGAAATTTGTACAATTTAGACAGAATCTTCAGGTTCTAAAATGCCTAAATTTCCACAAATAAAACGTGTGGTTTCATCTTCATATTAGCCATAAAATAGCAAAATAATACGAATTTCTGACAACCACTCCCAGAATGTAGAGAAATACACAATGAAACAACAATTAAGTTCAAAATAAAACATGATTAAAAAGGATTGAGGGGAAAAAAATAAAAACATGAAATTACCCCATTTTAAAGCAAAAATCCAAACTTGAGTCAGCATATATTACAAGAATTGGAGTTTATATATATATTTGTGTATGCACCAAGTTTTATCAATCAGTCTTTATTGGATTTTTTTTAAATAAAAATTCTGCTTTTTTTATTAAGTCAACAAAGTAAAACTTTCCGTCAGATTTTTTTTACCATGAAAAAGATTTTAAAAAATGAACGATTTTCTAGCAAAATAAACTCATTCTATAAAATATCAAAATAAATTCTAATAAATCCTCCTTAAAAAAAAAAAAAAAAAAAAAAAAAAAGGCTTTGAAAAAGCCTTAAAAAATCATTTTCTAAAGAAAATGTCGCATTGGGATGAGCTCACTATAAAAAGTCAAAAACTATAAAAGTTTAAATTTGTTGACATCACCCTAAAATATTCACTTCAGACAATCCCATTCTCCGAAAATAAACATAATCTTCATTGTCTCATAAAACGACGGTATTAAAGTGCCTTATACTATGAAAATCGAATACAACATTGAAGTCCAGAAGCATACGAAATAAAAAAAAAAGCTGTCATTTGCGACTATAGCATGTCGGGTAGATATAAAACTATGTCTGAAACACAACCTTTAAGATGTTTCACCTCGATCAATAAAACTAGAAGTTTATCCGCCATTTGACAATAAAAGGACATATATCCTTTGTCATAAAAAGGACACAAAACAAAGAGAAAACGACCTGTTTATTCTCACGTCTGTTTTAAAGGAGCAAAAAATCGTATATAAAGTGTCATTAACGCCCCTTTATAATAAATTTATTGTTATTTGTCATACTTAAAATTTCTTCTTTTTATTTTCATACACGCATCATTATTTATTTGTACAAGGAAAATATACAGGGTGGTTATAATATAAGTGTCTCTATTTGGAGCTGTCTGTAGCTCGAAGGAATGATCCGAATGAAACCAAAATCGGTACATTTACTATTCGAGAAGGGGGATGAAGAATGGAACAATAAAAAAATCATTGCAATAATCACCGACAGATGGCGCTACTGAGTGTGAAATGTAATGTGTAATACAAGAACAAAAAATTAAGGCGTCAAACCGGATGGCACAACTAATTTATTGGAAAATGTCACAGTGAACGTGGTTACGCTTTTGCATGGCGGTGCCGATCATGTTCAGGTACCACACAGTCACTGTGCTAGAGGACACAATCCAAGCGGTGCACGACGTGCTCAACTGTGGAATGTAGCGCATCAGGAGTGATGTTTCGCACATGTTGTGATATGGGGTAAAGTCATTGAGGTTTGCGACACCTCCACGGTACACAATATTACACATTACATTTCACACTCAAAAGCGCCATCTGTCGGCGATCATTGCAATTAATTTTTTTATTGTTCCATTCTTCTTCCCTCTTCTCGAATAGCAAGTGTACCGATTTTGGTTTCATTCCGGTTATTCCTTCAAGCTACAGACAGCTCCAAATAGAGATACTTAAATTATAACCACCCGGTATATTTCCACAAATAATTATGAAAAGGTATTTGTAATTAAAGGACTTTATATTAGGTCGGTACATAAATATTAGTTCAATATACAAGGCGATACAAAATGATGCATTCAATTTCATACAGTTGTGTTGTCTGAGCTATACATTGTACGTGAATGATGTAAATTACAGTTGATTATACTAGCATTAACGTTCAATGTGCTATCCTCGAGCTGTATGGATATCATATATTTTGACGGTAGCTGAATTCATCTACCCACCCTATGAAGAATATCCTGCGCAAATGAGTTCACCGCAACTGTGATACTTTTCTTTAGTCATCCACAAAGTTGTTGGTACATAAATTGGGACTTTTACATACCCTAACAATAAAAAATCATGGTTTCATGTAACTCACAAATGCAAAAAATTTTTACTGCATAGTAACCATTTTACCAATAACTGAAGCTGCTTTGCAATCCGCAAGATTTAAGGAGCGCTCTAAGCCATGGTAGTTGAAACGTTAAAACGCACTCTTTCAACGTAAGGTCAGTGTCACATCGAGGATGTAGCCGTGTGAAAATGAATCCATCATTTTGAATAACCTTATATATAGACGATATTAGGTCAGTGCACAAATACAAGTTGAAACTAAACAATGCATACATATTTGTTAATTAAGTATTTAAGGCTGCGCAATTATATTAGTTTACTATTGTGTGGCTTCTTAATCCATTGCTTACTAATTGAAACTAATTTTTAAGTTGTTTAAAAGACTGAGAGAAAAAAATCGACAAATGATTAATTGAATTTTTCCTAAAATGTTCATTTCGTGTATCTTTAATTTAAAGTTTCGAATTACGAATTTCTGATGACACCGATTCAAGCAACAGTGAAGGCTTAACAAAATAGTCAGCCGTATGAATCATTCAAAGAAACCTGACAAGTTATTTTAAAGTCGACAATCGTAGAATATGAAGATACAGTAAAACCTGTGTAAACGGTGTCTGTATATAAGGCAATTCTGCCTTAAACGGAAATATTTCAATAGTCCTGGTAAAAAGAATACCATGCAATTACACTATCTAATGTGAGAACTTGGATAAAACGAAAGTATTTTTCGGTCTTCTGTGAATCCGTCCCAAATAAATATCAATGCAATAAGTTGATAAACAATAACCTAGTTTTTTTCCTCTTAACCATAAAAATATTTCCTTTCGATTTTTTAAAATGCAAATATTTTGCAATTATTCTTTAACAAAATGCAAAATTTAAATTTCCGTAAGTTTTTATCAGAATAATAAAATTTGCTGTAAATGATTACTTTTTTAGGAGAAGGGGGGGGCGGGGTGTTACTAAATTCAGTCACAATCTGGCGAATCATCATTGTTGTATCAACGTAAGATGAGTGTGAACAATAAAAATATTTAATTTAATAAAAAGTAAAAATAATACAGAGAAAATAGTGTAACACATGAAGTTCTATGGGGAGTTGGAGCCAACGTTTTAGTGTGTTTGGGTTCACAAATGTTTTGATTTTCAATCTTCGGCGAAATTGGCTAATAACAATCCGATTTTCATGTCGATGCGAGTAATATTTGGGGAAAAATTGTGTTAACAAAAGTTAATTTTTTATTAAAAACAAAAAAAAAAAGTTGGATACGGAAACAGTGTTTCGACAAAAATTTAAAAGTATCATAATTTTATTTCCCTTTTCTGTTCAAAGCTGTTCTCGAAAAATATTCTTCCACGCACAAAAACGCGAATCATTCTGTCACATTCGCGAACTCGTTTTTTCCTCATTAGCATTATTTTTCAGGTATTGACATTTAACTTACTTAGAATCGCTCGCATATTGTTCTCCTTTTTCCTATAAATCCGATAGATTTTGAGTTATAACTTATTGCTATAGAGGATCATTCCGTCATTGTCACATTTAAAAAAATCGTCTCAACACGAGAGCTTTGACTTTATTTTCTGAAAGATTCGTGACTTTTATTTGAAAACATAAAGAACTATTCGATTCCTTGGAGTTTGAATAACAACACCTCCAAATTTTATGTATTTGTGAATAAAAATGATTTCGTGAATGCGTCAGAAAGTAACGAGGTTCGTTCAGCGCGCTGTCGCATATTTTAAGACAAACGTGATTTTCCCGAAACTTTGTTGTTATAAATGGTGCCAAAATTAAAAATTAGTTTTTACTATAGATATCTATAATTGCTCTTCTAACATGTCTCGCTTTAGTATTATGAAATATCTTTCATTTGTAATAGCATAACGACTGTCCGCAAAAAATACATCACGCGTCCGCACACGTGAAACAAAAAAATTAAGGATTCCCGCTGAAAGGCTAACAATAAACATTTAATATGTCATTCATACGAAATGATATACTTTCAATTACTTCCTGTAAACGATATCTTTCGCGTCGTTTCAAATATACAGGGTGAGCACAAAGTCTTGCCCTGATTATAAATATTTATTGTGCGAAATCTATTGTAATTAGACATATGGTTGTTTGGATACATTGCAAGTACTGTTATAAAGTTTTTAATAAGACCACATACTTCATGAAATTTCACCGTGTGCCCGCTTGGCCGCTCGGAAGAATGTCAACGTGGTATTCTAGTTCTCGCCAAGCGTTCGCTAACATGTCTTCTCTAAACGTATACACAACATCTTTTATCCTAAGCTGCATTTCTTCAACGTCAGAAACTGTAGCAAAAACTCTGTCCTTGATATAGCCCCAAAAGAAAAAAAAATCAAGGAGTAATCAATCCTTAAAAATTTAGGTCCTTACAAGGTCCTTAACACGTAGAGTGCCATCTATTTCACAACAAAACTAATAAAAGTAAACTATCCAATTATACAAAATAACATTATTACATTCAACAATTATTTTGTAATAAACTTTTATAATCAGGGCAAGACTTTGTGCTCACCCTGTATATATGTTTAGTTCGTAATTACAAATATTGCTTCAATATCATCAAAATATAATTTGGAATATACTTTCAGAGTGACGATAATTTTCTTCAGAGCATAGCGTTTCTTTTCTTTTCAAACATAATTCCATATTTGTTTCCTAACTTCCGATATTAAACAAAGCTGTTTGTCATACAGCCCACAAAACAGTCGCTTTATGGCACGCTTCAATGACAGCACGCAAAGTTTTGCTCTTTTTTTTTACGAGAGAAAAGCAGGAAAAGAAGTTTTAACTGTCCAGGTTTTATTCTTTGTTTTTGTGATATCATTTTCACGGCCCATTAGCCGGCATGCAATTAACTGGTATAGAATATACCTGCGTTTAACTGCGGCACGAAAAGGTATGGCCATTTTTCGAGCAGTTAAAAGTTTAAGCAATTATTATCAATTAAGCCATCAATGACTAACTTCAATATCAATCTTTTATGCTTTCAAGTTTTTAGATAGGGCAATAAACTGTTTTAAAAATAACGAAGGCGCTCTTCTAATCAGTTAAAAGCAGACTTTTTAAAAAGTTATTCGAAAGTATACAATTAAAAGGAATCGTGAAATATATATATATATATATATATATATATTTTACATTCAACAGTTGTTTAAAAAAAAAACATCATATAACGCTGTTGAAATATACAAGCAAATAAAATTCTTCTATTTATGAATTTACATTTTTCGGTGGGGGCTTTGGGGAGGGGTCCATACAGCTCAATTGATACCAGGCTGTCCACAAGCATAAAGCGCTTGGTATCAACGTTACCAGGTTCGAATCCGTGCGATCTGAGCAATTAGATTTTCAGATTTTTAGTATTTTTCTAACACAAAATAGGGAATTTCGGTCACTCTTTTTCCCTAATATCCTCCCTAAAGTATTTTCGTCCATGGTGGTATTCCAGATAAATAAATAAATTAAATTTAAATAAATCGAAATCCCATCAAAACCACCTTTTAAAACACAGTTTATACACTATTAAAAATTTGGTTAAACATTTCAGCAAAACATGGGGCCGAACAGAATGTTGCTACTATAAGAGAGTGAAACTTTGTTCCAAAATTGGATACTCCGGTTGAACCATGAACTGGTGAAATCTTGAACCGAGATTGGCAAAATGTTAACAATAAACAAGTAAAATGTTGAACCAAAAAGTTATTTTTTTAAACAAGGGTTAATCAGTCCGAGATCTATTTTTAAGGTAGGATTTGACACACTTACGGACATTTACACCAGAACCAGGGATTCTGTCCTGGTATCTCTTGACTTGCAGCTCGCGTTCTAGACACTTGACGAGCAAGCGGTTATCACTATCCCTATACCAGACTATTCAGAGTGCATAGAGTTATTTGTCCTGATTTTCTGCTACAAATTTGAACCATTGTTAAAATCAGCAGTCTCGAAACATCGAAAATGAACCATATGTTGGTGCTTCTGCCTTTTTTTTTTTTTTTTTTTTTTTTTTTTTTAACCGTCAAATGACTTAATATGAAACGGAATAATGGATTTTTTTATTATTTTTTCTTTAAATTGTATGACATGCATACGGGCATACACATGACGCGCATTACCTCAGCAATTCAAAAAGTAGGATTAACAAACTCTGTGAGTAAGATAAACTTTATTTTAATTACAATTTTTGGAAGAAAAAGGAAATCTAATTTTTCTCTAACCCTTAACTGCTGTTAACGGTCGCACTAACCACTGTTTTTTTCTTTTTTTTCCCCTTAGTTTAGCTTGTAATTTTGAATTTAGCTATGGATACTAGTGAAATAAAATTTCATTTGGTGCCCTAGTACTATCGCTAAAGACTTCTTAATAGGTAAATTTGAATTATAATTGTCCTGTACATAAAGTTTAGTATAGAAACAGAATCCTATGAGTTAATCGACCCCTTTAATCATCTTTCGATCATGTGGATCATCACAGTCAGGGGCGCGCCAACCCCGTGTGCAAAGTGTGCGGTGCACACAGGCGCCAGGATGGTAAAGGCACCAGAGATTTTAGGCGAGGAGGAAACATTTTGAGAAAATATATTATTTATTTTAATCATATTAATATGAATTACATTTTCTTGAAATTTTAATTTTGTTATATGGATTTGCTACAAACAAATTACTTACTATAACTTATTTGTAATTCTACTCACTAAATTTAATTTTACTTTGAGCTTAACTCTAATAAGTGTTGCAATAAGTGGTTTAGAGAAGATATAAAATGGAACTTTGTATGAGTTTTCTATTACAAACGTTTGCTTGCAAAATTGTTGTTGCTTCTTCGAGCCACTACAAAAGTACACAGAATTCCCTACGCCCTTAAAAAGTAAAATTTGTATTGATAAGTTGTTGTAACAATTAATTATTGACATAAAAAAAGACAAAAATGCTCAAAGAAGAATGGTGATAATGGAATATACTTCATATTTCATTTGTATTTAGTGATAAGTTGTTTCAAAAGACATTTCTCTCTCTGTAAAAGTGTGTCTGTGTGTGTGTTGGAAGGGGAGCATTATAGGCCGCTAACTGAAGTTCTACACACAGGTGCCGAACACAACTAGCGCTCTCCTGCCCACAGTATCTATTCAACAATTTTTGTCACAGCAGTTAAGGAATAATAATAAAAAATGTTTTAATATTAATATTAGACTAATTGCAGGGCGTAATTTATTTTTGTCATATTTACTGTTATTATTATTGGGGATTATTACTAAAAAAAATGTAACGTTTGTGTTCATCTTAATACGTAGATAGTATCTAAGAAAAAAATTTAAATATAAATAAATAAATAAATAAATAAATAAACGTTAATCTGAATCGATTGGCTTCTTTCTTTTTTATCTACGACAATGTAATATCTCAAAACAGCATCGAGTGGTGCGGTTATTTTTCTTTTTTTCGTTCATCCGTGCATGAATGTTTCTGATCATAGAAGTTACTACGTTAATTTTTCTGCAAAAAATAATGTTCCTTTCAGAAAATATTATACAATTTGATGTTTTAAAAAGATTTTCAATGCATATCGAAAAAGGTAAATATCTAGCAACCTAAATGTTGTAAAAAACTAGTATGCTGTGGCCACTACAAAACTTTCTTCTTATATAAAGATTTAAATGGTTCAAGAAATTAGATTGATTTAGCAAATAGGTTTATATATATATATATATTGTACTGTCCTCTAAAAAGACCTACAGTGAAATGTTTCCTAAAAAAAAAAAAAAAAAAAAAAAAAAAAAAACTCACCCTGGTACAACATTAAATATTTCACTAAAGTCAATTTTTTGTTGTTTTTTTTCTGTTTTACGCATTATTTAGAATAATAAAAATAGTTAAAAACATAAGGAGTGCTTATTTAGTTTTAAAATAATTTAAACTAACAATTGCAGAATTCTGGCAAAACATAAGCTTCATTTTTACAGTTTTTCTTGTTATAATAGAATTTTAGAATGATCTACATAAATTTTCATTTTTTTTTTATGTTAAACCATTAATATAATATAAAAGGATTCATTTTCAGCTCATTATGCCAAGTGTGAATTTTTTTCAGGTAACAGGGGTTATTTTTTGAAAAGTGTTTTTTTTTTTTTTTTTCAAATTCTCGCTTAGTTAGCTGCTATTTTGTAATAAAGTGATAAAATGAAAAATGCTCAACATTAACATCTTAGTCAGAACAAGCTGTAAAAAATCAGCCGTGTTTTTCAAAATTCTTTATTAGACTTTAGATAGAGAAAATTAAAAAAAAAATGTTTTAGCCGACAGCACAATAAATGCATAATATTGTTATGGAATCGTGGACAATGAAGACTTTTAATGGAGGAAAAACAAATTTATTTTCTTCAGCCAATCTTTTCCCATGATGACTATTCTAAAGGTAAATGTTCGTTGAATTGTGTGCATTTAAAGTAAATCATTGAAATTCGGCACCCCCTCTTAGATGTCTATAACCAAAGTGGAATGAATATCTGTTCCATATTCAGGATGCTAAGTGTGAAGTTTCGTTGAATTCTGTGCATTTAAACTGGTGATATAAGCATCGCATATTTCGAACAAATTATCGAATTTCGGCACCTCCTATTAGATAACAGCAGCCAAAATTGAATGACATTCTATTCCTATCGTGAGAATTCTAAATTTGATGTTTCGTTAAATTCTGCGCACATAAACTGGAGATATAACCATCACATATCACATAATCAAACAAATCATCGATTTGCTCCCTTCCTCCTCTTGGGGAATTTTTCCCCAAAATTACACTGAAAAAAAAAGTGTTGATTTAACAGTATAATACTGGCAGCGGGGGTGTCATTATTATACTGTAAAATCGACACTTTTTTTTGCAGTGTACTCAGCACCAGTCCACATAAGAATAGAACTTCATACGGAATTTCATTCTGTTTTAAGCAGTAGTTCGAGAGTTAAATCACCTACAAAATTTGTGTTATAGACAAACACACAGACTTGCGAACAAAAATTTATAAAAACAATCAAATCAATTTTGCACGAATGCAATACTTTCTTCTTGTATAGATCGAACCCTTTGTGGCTCGAATCACATCCAAACGGTGCCCAATTTCATTCAACACATTGAAATAGGGTAGGATATTATACAAAATAAATTGTTTGTAGCTGCTTATGTTAAGTCTGTTTTTTTTTAACTCAGATTTGAAGATATAAGGACATTTTCAGCCAAGTTTTGGAAATATTTTTTTTTTTTTTTTTTTTTTTTTTGCATAAACAAAATTTTCGATCACGAATGTCCAAAACCACACTTTAGTACTCCATTTCCTTCATTTTCTTATTGAATTTTAAAATGTGTGAAAGTATCTTGGTACAGTGTAAGAATAGAATACTTTTATAAAACTTCACTTGCTTTTTGAAAAACGGAAGTTGCAATACATTAGGCCGTGCGTAAAAAAAAAATAATTTAGGTTATCAAATTATAACGCTCCTTTAACAAACAGAGGATTATATACGTCATTAAAAACACAACGGAAAAAAAAAAATAATATTGAAAAGAAAAATCAATGGCTTTGTATATTTAATTTTTCCTCCGACTGAAACCTTGAAATACCTTCTCAGGGATTTGTGTAAGAAAATGAGGAAAAGATTAAGAAGGCTTACATATGTAACAACTGGAAACGGTCTCTAGTATACTCTAAGGAATTTAAAGCATGGAATAATTGTTAATTAATCTATTTCAGCAGATTTTGAAGATCTGTATAATCACTGTCAAAATTTTAAATTTCCACATAAAACTAAAAACACAAAAAGAAATCCAAGATTTTTGTTTCCCAAGAACATTTGATGACTTAGATCACAATCCCGTAGATGCCATAAAAATTCATAAAATTATGTTCAGTTTTATGAACGAATAATGTTAAACAGTAAAAGAGTTATAAAAAATTCCATCCTATAGCCACTTTTGTTTTTTCATTTTTTTTTTTTTGGGAGGGGGGGGGGAAGGAGGACTTTATAGGTTCTCAGCTACAATGCCTTTTTTTTAAAATAAAAGTATGTGAATAGATCCTTTCCCCTTCTTATTCCAGCTTGTATCTACGGACACTGATAAAATTAGGTAATACCTTTTGTAAATATTATTGATTATTCCCCCCCCCCCCCAAGAATAAGCGATGAAAAGAAATGGATTAATTAGAAAATCGTAATAATTAGGAAATTACTGTTTTACGAACCGAAACTACGTACTAACTATTTTTCATTCCACCCCCACCCCCAACGAAAATTGTGCGTGCGCCTATGAGTGATATTGAAAATAATAAAAAAAACCATTGCACAATGGATCAGTTTTTACTTATAATGTGTGGAATTAATGTAATGTATTATGTTACTTAATCTTTGCTTTTGATTTAACCCTTTCGCGACGAACAGCACGGTTACTTGCCGTAAAAGTTGTACAAAATCCTCTAATTTCGCGACCAGTATTTTTGAATAGCATTTTTTACCTTATTTTATCACAACATTACAGTGATTAAATAAGACAAAAATTACGCTTCGAAAATAGTGGTGCCCCAATATTAAAAGAAGAGTACTTGATGCTCGTCACGAAGGGATTAAGAGACAAACGAAAACAAATATTAAGCTAAAAATGTGAATAGAAACATCTTGTTTAATCAATACATCACTTAATTAATTTCCGTTGATATTTTTCTATGGTTATACAGATGCGTTGCATAGATGTAAGTGATGTTTGTATGCTTGGGGTTGTCTAATCTTCACACTAGTTAAGGGAACTCAACATCTCAAAGCAAAAAGTTACTTAAACTTTAGATTTTATTTTTTGTTATTGTTACATGAATGCTGTAAAATAATTGAAATTGAAATTAAAACTTTGAAATTTAAACTTTGAAATTATTTATCTAAACTATTTTCAAAAAGTTCATTTTATTTGCCTGATTTTTTTTTGTTGGTAGTGATATAGCAATAAACTTTAAGGATTAGATTTGGTTTAACAGGATTAATTTCCGAAGAGCAACAATTTAGTATGAGAAAAAGTAGAAAACTTCACAAATAATCACACATTTCAATTAAAAAAAAAAAAAAAAAAAAGACATTGCGTTTAAAAATTTACTTCACTGCTGCAAACAGTTGACAGGTATTTGCATGTAGAAGCAGCGGTAGCTTGTGTTCTATTTATGAAATTTCGCTAATGTGCACCGTACATAATATAGATTGTTTTAGCATCAAAATTTTCAATTTTTTAATAGTTTTTATTTATTATAAAATCACCAAAATCAATTTAAATAATTGTCGACCAATTGTCGAACACCAGATTAGTTGGAATATACTTTAAAATTTAACTAAAAAGCACACTATAAAATTTATCGTTAAAATATCAGAAATTGAACAAGATTGACAGTTTTTACTTTTACAAATCAAATAAAAATACGCATTGTCTACTACCGTAAAAAAAAAAGAAAAAAATTTTTATTATCATCATTATTTATTTATTTATTATCATTTAAAATTTTTGTTAGAACACCAAATTACTTGCGGAATATACTTTAAAATTCAACTAAAAATATATTTCGCTTATTTTCTCTCTAAAGTTGCCTTTAATAAGCACGCTATAAAATTTCTCGTTAAAAAATCAGAAATTGAACAAGATTGACAATTTTCACTTTTACAAAACAAATACAAATAGCGCATCTGCTACCGTAAAAAAGAGACTACTTTATTAAAAGAAAGGAAAACAATGAGATTACAGGAATCATTTTCACCGTTGAAATCACTCATATTTTCCTTCTTTTAACACATGAGTAGCTCGTTTCTCACAGGAAAGATTCGCCCAATGGAAAGTGGTACTTTATTTTTTTTTAATTGTAAAAAGAAATCACTTTGATTTCCTGAAGCAGTGGCTCGAATGATTTCTCCTCGACCATTGCTAGGATTTCCTTATGCTTTGCATAGTCTTGATGATTTTTTTTTTAATTCTAACATTTTGAAAGTTTACAGTGCAATAATAATAAAAAAAAATTCGTTAGTATTATACTATTTCAGTTTTTTAGCTTCCTATCAGTAAATCATTTTGTTGAAAAAAGAAAAAAAAGGTGAATTAGAGAAAGCGATTAGAATTGCTCCTTTTTTGTGCGTGAGAGATTCTTGTTCATATAAGCATTAAAGCGAATGCAACAATTAGAAAAACTTACAGGAAGCTAAATCATTTCATGAACATTTCTTTTTCTTTAGAACGTTTGATATTCTGCTAAGCTAATATACTCGTATATATATGAATACAATACTTAAAAACTATCAATACAGATTTTTTTAATTTTAGTTACATTTTGATTGATATAGTTTTTAACACTGTTTTTGTAATTTTTTTATTTATTGGGGTTTTTTTTTTCTTTTTTTTTGGGGGGGGGGGGAGGGGGGATTTTTATGCCTTCTCTATAGTGTTAATATGTGATTTACGCGAACAATGTTAATATAGGATAAAGACATAGTTTCTCCTGTACAACAACGCGAAGTCATTTTTGTATGTAAAAGGGGGAAATTTACAGATTTTACTATTGAAAAGATTTAGAATCAAATAGTGTTTTGTTTTTGTTTTTCTTGATAGCCTTACGTCTAAAGTTATAACAGATTGCTCCCGAATACGACGTTCTCCGAACTACTGAGTTCTGGAAATACCAAACCTCCATAGCAAAATCCAATAACATATATCAATTTCATGACAATCCGAGTATAGGTACGCAAGTTAAGAGCCCGAACAGACGGCAGACAGAAGACAGATAAACCGAATTCAATTGCACTTTTCAACTATGTTGGAAAGTGTTAAAAAATAATGTAACATCTTTAAAGTACGCCGCAAATGATTTTTCCATAGACCGTAATGTAACGGAATTATTGAGTATCCCTGTAAATGAACCGTAAATGCTACACACTCCATCTTCAATACCAATCATGCCATAGTAAACCCCAATAACATATATCAGTTTCATGGCATTCCGAGAGTATATTTGCCTGAGTTAGAGCACAGACAGACAGACAGACAAAACAAATTCATAAACACTTCTCAATTACTATGTTGGAAAATGCTGAAAACGAAGTTAAGTTAAATAAAAGAGTGAAAAATTACAGTCTCAAATCAAAGGTGTGCGTTATAAGGTGAGATATACGGTAATTTAAAAATATATATTTAATTTTATAACAAGTGTTAAAACCTTATTCACAGCTTGACAGTTTCACTAAGATTTTTACACTTGAAATAATACTAAGTAATAAATAAAACTAAGTACATATTTCAGGAATATTTTGCGAAGCGAAGAGCAAACCAAACATCTTTTAAGAAAAATATGCGGAAAAATATAAGTTAAAAATGTAAATTTTTAAAAATGTAATGTTTTTTTGATGAGAAATTTGAAAATATACGAGTACATTCCAATGTCACAGTGTTAAAATGGGAGAGGAATATTTCAGATCGGACTGATAATGATCCTTAATTGTCACGAATGTACTAACAATCAAAATGAAAAAAAAAATATATATATATAAGTATTTCTAAATAGATTTTATTGCATTCAAGCTTAAAATTCAACAGATATTATTGTACAGCTCTTTATATTTCCGGGGAGGGGTGGGGGGTAAAAATAGATGTAAATAAAAAAAATTAGTCCTAAAAAAATAGTAAATAAAAAAGGATCACAGTCTCATCGATTATTTTTCACTTTTATCGGAGGATTTATTTCCTCATCTAAAACACTTAGACAGTCGGAAATTGAATTAAAATCATTTCCCCATGGAATTAAATGTTCAGTTTACTTCCTTCCCTGTGACCATAACCGTGCAAATCAAAGAAGCTTCTTCGGTTGTAATTCACACTTGTTAAGTTGAACTTATTCTTTCAAAAAAGAAAAAAAAATGGGTCACCAGATAAGAAAGACAAAAGAAAGCAATACTGCTCATCCAAAAAGAGATCTGAGAATTAGATTAAGCGCAAAAAATCCGCACCACAGATATGCTAACTGTTAAATGTCCAGCGAAGATTTATTTGCTTTTGCATCTTTATTACTGTCAACTTTATAGGGAATAATTTATAAACTTTTTAACACCCCCCCCCCCCTCCAAACAAACAAACACACATACACACACAAAATAATAATAATAATAATAATAATAATAATAATAAATAAATAAATAAATAAATAAAAGAGTGCAATACTACAATGCCGTTTCAATATTATGTGGTTTATTTCATCAGGACATTGAGCGATTCGAAATTGACTCTGTTGGCAAGCAATGCATTGGATACTGCTATAGCAGTATAGTTGTGTGCGTGGCATTTTCCAAATCTGATCCAATTGAGTTCAGTGATCCAATTACATGGAGAATTAGAAATCATTTATTAAATTAGCAGTTTTGTCAACCGCACTCATCTTACGCCAATTACTTGATTTTATATTAAATACAGCTTATATATATGCTTGACATTATTTTATTTTTAAATTTACAAAAATTATAACATTATCTAAGTATGTTACATTTATGTTTTTTTTTTTAATTATTCGATCCAATTGATTAATACAGAAATCGGTGAGATCTTGGAAACGCAACTAAGAGGGAAATATAAATGGGGAAAATAGGGAAAAATACTTAAGATACGGTTTTCGGGATTGACTTTTCAAATCATTCGGGGAAATATACAGTGAATGGGGAAAAAATTGCGTTCTGATACATAAACCCAAATATCATATGAGTAGAAAATTTCCAACTGAGTGAAAAAGTGTTCAGAACAGGAGTCAAACCCAGAGCCACTTATATAACATGCCAAAGTGTTACCAAGTGTGAGCTATCCTAAAAAATTCTAATCGACATCATTCACTCAAAGAAGAACTTTGAACATGACGCTAAGCTACCGCGCAGCGCGGTAGCGTATTACTGCTTATTTTACTGTTTATTACTGTTAATTTTAGGGCATAATACTGACAGCTGAGATGCCAGTATTATGCTGTAAAATCAACACTAATTTTTGCAGTGAACAGCATTTGGAAAGTAATTGTTATGGAGGGAATATTTTTTCCCAGAATGGTGACAGGTGGTGATATTTGTCTTATAACGGTTGTGCGGGTAGGTAGTGTAAGTTCGCTGACGCGTCAGAGCGATTGATATAGCAAGAAGTTTAGAAAAGTGGCCTCACTTGGAGGTGCGAGCCGTGATTCGTATCTTATGGGTAAAGAACGTGTCACTGACATGTTAAGTGATGGTGTCATCATCCTGCATGACAGTGCCAGGCCCCATACTGCTCGCCAAACTCAAGAATTGTTGCAAAATTTCAAGTGGGAAGGCTGGAGCCACCTTCCATACAGCCCAGATTTGGCATCCAGTGACTATTTCCTTTTTCCGAAATTGAAGAAACACTTATCTCTAACAAGGTTTTCTTCAGACATTGATGTGAAAACAGCTGCCGAAAATTGGCTCAATGAACAAGGTTGGGATATCTACCAAGCCGGGTTAAACAAGTTGGCCCTGCGTTCAGATAAATGCCTTAAACAGATTTGGTGATTATACGGAAAAGTGATAGGCAAATATGCCTCTTAATTTCTTTTTGTATTTTCTGTCTATTGTGTTAATAAATATGTTTTTATTATCCTTGTAACCTTTTTTTATATTATTCTAAGAGAAAACTAAAATGAAATATGTCACTTAAAAAATATAGCGAAAATCTAGATAGCTAGCAATGCATAAAATATCTGTAAGAAAGTTTATAGAAAAAAATACGCAATTTAAATTAAATTGATTATTTATGCAATCGCTAACAATGCTGGGTAAATGCCACTTATGGGTCAATGAGCATAGATTTTTTTTTTTTTTTTTTTTTTTTTTTCAAAATCACAGACTAATAAACGAGCAAGAATATGTGGCCAAAGATGTACGCTCGTCACCAAGTACAGAATTGTTAATGGATGGTTGATTCTCACTTGCTTACTTGCATGACTAACTTGAAAAGAAAAAAAAATTAACGGTTTATGTCTCTTTCCGTCATGCTGCGAAAAGTAATTTACAAATAATATGCCAGGCAGCATAGTCAATAAGACTCGTAATTTACCAGGACTAGTTAATGAATGATTTCATAGTTAACATAATTTAAATCCCGCGTAATATACTACACATTACTCACTTTTTTTTAAAAATCTTAAGGCATTTATTTAGCATTAACTTGGCTATTAAGTAAAATTAAGTTTTTAAGTGCTGTGCCTGTGTAGATTTTGAGATAAGAAAAAGGTTTCGTAATTTTCAAAAGCACAGAAGATTTGTAATAAAAAATTTCTTCTTCTTATCTTGATTATTATTATTATTATCATTATTATTACTATTATCATCACCAGCATCTGTTTAATTTAACCTATCTAAACGCTGGAGTCATAAGGCATAAATATTCTTGACCGCAATTAGCTAAACAGATTTAATGAGTTAAGTGATCTCATGAGTCTTACTTTTTCACTGAACGTGAAATTTAACGTTATGTTACATTTAGTTTTATTTCTCATTCCTTATAAAACTTAAATACATAATTTTTTTACAAATAATATATGTTCTATACAGCATAATTATTTTAACATTCTATAACTGATATTTTACTTTTTCTTTAAATCTTTAATTTTGATAAAAATTTTAAAAATTATTTTTTGCCTTGCATCCACTGCGTGCTAGACTGTAGCAAATCTATTGGTTCTAGATCCCTAAATAATATTGATAATGATGTAAAACTAATGTACCTTGAACGTATACTTCATTTTTAAGCAATTAAAAAAAATAATTGTTTTTAAATTTAAATTTAAATTATAAAATGTTGAAACAATTCACTTTTTTTTGTTGAAAACATGCTAATTTTAAATAGCCAATGCAATTATAATACTAAATTTGAAGTAAAAGTTATTCCCTGCATCAAAATGAATGTATCTATCAAATTTCTATAAATTGCATTCTAAGTTTTTAAACAAGAACGAAAAATCATGCGTTAAGCACAGATTATGTAGCACTTTCCAACGCTTCCAAAATAATTTTACAAAATATACCGTTTAATAAGCTAAAAGATAACATCTAAGTAAACAATTTGGAAAACGCATAACATATTTAAAAATATAATTTCAGGAATTTCCAACAGATAGAATATTCGGAAAAATATCCGAATACTTTTATTCAGCCCTGTATATGATCTATAGATTTGTATATATACTATATAGGATGCTAAATTTTAGTTTAGTTAGGAAACGCGTAGCACAGTTTAAAATGATCCTTCTGGAGTTTCTGTCAGTAAACGGAAATGGGTTCGCGAACTTTTGTGCTGCCCTGTATAGGATCTACAGAATTTATACACACCACGTAATAGACAAAAAGCGAGTTAAAATTAAAATCGCGTTCAGTAACTTAAAACGCACTTCCAGGAATTATTGTTAACAGACAGTAGAGAATTCTTTTGTGTGTCCCTGTAAATGAACGATGACTGCTATACACACACTATTCTGTAGTAAGCCTCTTGTAATGCACCTTAGTAATATATATAAATTTCAATGCGTTTAAAATAGTGAAACATTATTTAAATAAACCGCAGACGATTTTTCTCCATAGACGTAATGTAACGGAATTATTTTGACTGTCCCTGTAAAGTAACTATAAGTGCTATGCACACCCTATTCCATATTAAGCTTCTTCTAATGCACCTTAGTGATATATATATAAATTTCAATGCGTTTAAAATAGTGAAACATTATTTAAATAAACCGCAAACGATTTTTCCCCCTAGACCGCAATGTAACGGAATTCTTTTGAGTCTCCCTGTAAAAAAACTATCAGTTCTATACACACTTCCGTTGAAATGGGGAACATGCCATAGATAACGACAATAACATATAAAAATTGCAGAGCAATCCGAGCATATTTACGGGAGTTAGAGCACGGCCAGACGCCAGACGGCAGACGGCCATACGGCCAGACAAACCGAAGTCATAAGCACTTTTCAACTAGGTTGGAAAGTGCTAAAAATGCTGCGCGCAAGTAAAAAAAAAATTAAATTAAATTAAATGTTTAAAAAACAGAAAAATATCTGTTGTATTATATTGAAATAATTATGCTACGTAGAACAGATATTAAGATGTCAGTAGTAAAAAAATTATGTATTTGTGTTAGATAGGGGAATAAGAAATAAAATTAAATGTGACATGATGCTAATTTGCACCTTCCATGGAAAAGTAAGACTCCTGAGACCAGTGTTGAATTCAGGGGGTGGAGCATTGAAATCTCCGCCCCCGGAATATTTGAGATTTTATGCTTTTAATGGTTAAAAAGTGCAATCCCCCCCCCCCTCCTCACGGAACTCCATAATGTCCCCCCGGAGTCACAGAAATCCCTCCCTGAGAAAAATATCTGAATTCAACACTGCCTGAGACCCTTTAACAAGTATTGTTAACGTATGTATCTATTAACATTTTGAAATATTTATTGAATTTCACAACAAACTAATTTCTCAGTAAGATAAGTAGAGCGTGAATGAGAAGATTTTTGTTTTAAGTTGCTTTAACAAATATTTAAGTTGCTGTTTTGTTTTCCTCGAAGTCTCACAACTTTCAAGTGCAAATGGAATCGGCCAACTCACATAATTTAATTTGTTTAGCTTGAAGTTTTAATTAAATGTACAATCGATTGCATCGGGAGTTGCTGATGTAAGTCCACTAAATTTGGCCATACTAAAATGGCCATTTCGTGGTTACTTTGTAGCTAGCTACACGCGGCTCTTTTTGCTCGTGGTGAAACACATAAATGGATGTTTCAACCCGAAATAAAATCATCGGGGTTTTTATAAATATTTCTTGACGTTAGTAATAAAGGTATTTTTTTAAATTTATACTATATGATGCCAACTTTCTGTTTCTTTTTTACCTCAATGAAACACATCAATATCGTGACAATCCAATATATCTTTACTTAAGTTAAAGCGTGGGAAAGACCGTAAACAGATAAATCGAAGTCATAAACGCTTTTTTACTATAGAGAATTGAAAAATTTCCAACTGTGTAAAAAAGTGCCCAGAACGGGTTTCGAACCCAAAATCTTTGTCTTAAATTGCCAACGCTCGGCTTATTGAGTGATGCTAACAATAATATTGCTTTAATTGTATTATGAGAGATATAATAGTAATATATTAAATGAGCAACGGTCTGCTACCTGGACCGACAACCGATTGGCGCATTTCCCTCAGATAACTTTAATGGCAATAGCATCTGGCCTTCCATGTATTGTAGATAGTTCAACAGAATATACCACAGACAATGGAAGTATGCGGCGTAACCAATGAATATACCATGTAGTATATTCTGCTGAACTTCGGTTGTTGGTCCAAGTAGCTCAATTGGAAGGACATTGGCAATTTAAGCTAAATGTCTTGGGTTCGACTCCCCGGCCGGTCACTTTTTCACTCGCAAGGAAGGTCTCCCTAAGCGCATACTCAGAAAATTTTGAAAAAATTACAGAATATTCCTCTCATGAGGAATACGTTTATAAAAAAAATTGCTGCGGAATCTCGATATAACGTCAGTAAAAAAAATGAAAATTTCGTGTTTTGGCGATTTTTTTTTATATATATCGCTAACCAGGCCCCTACCTGCCCGGCATGAGTGTCTAGCTTGACGAGTCAGTACCTGGTAGCAGGGCGGAAATCGCCTGATCACAGCATGGCTGTGATCCACCTGACTATAGTTTTGTTGGCATCGCTGCAGTGCTTGCTCTCTAGTGGTTTGCTACAGTTATCTTTGTTTGCTGGTTCAAGGTTTCTATTTAACTTTTTTGAATTGACAGATTTAAAAACAAAAGCAAACATTAAGAAAGAGAAATTAATTGGTATCGTAATTTAGAGCATTGATCAGGTGACGAGACCTTCACCTGACTAGGCACCCCCAGAGGTATGTGTTTTGACGATTTATAGCTGGGTTGGCGACACAATGAAATTTTTAAAAAACGCATTTACGATAAATACTCTTTTAGGAAAAACGTTTTCTACTCTTTATATTGAAATCAGTTTAAGAAGTTTAACTTAAATAAATTCACTTTTATAACTACGGTTTTGAAATATACATTTATATGTACATCTAAAGAAAAATAACGATCGTATTCTACGGTTTAGAACAACATTTAAATTGATTAAAAGTGCTTCAAAGTAAAAATTAATTGTCCAATTCTGAGCACTGTCAATTTGACCACGATATTATTAGTGTCGAAGACAACAAGAGAAAAGTGTTGTTATCGTGAAAACAATGACTTATTCAAAATCGAAATGTATAATGAGAGCGTTCTTAATCGGACAGTTACTGTTAAAATACACTTAAAACTTATCCAGCCGGCGAAACCGTGTAAAATTAAGTAACTTCAGCAATACTTAACTTGTATATTTATAATATAAACTTATAGAAAAAATAATAAAATATTTAATCGTTGAAGTTTAAATTCATAAAGTACTACGCATTTAAACACTCATTTTACCAGAAATTTTAAAATACATTAAAATCGCTTGCATTTGGCGACGAAAAAGTTTTGCTCGCCAAATCGCGTCTTTTTGCGCCAAATACTCTAAAGTATTTTTTTTTTTTAATACAGAATTTCTACTGGGATTCCGCAGCTAAAGGATCAGGGTCCGTAAGCCATGTTTTGGGCCCATGAAATAGACTAAAACTCGATTTTATTATACTGACTTAATTATTTCACTTTTTAATATTAGAAGGTTTATACTTTAATGTACTGTACTGTATTATACTATACTGTACTGTACTGTATATCTAAAAATAAAAGTGTTGCAAAGCTGCGCTCATAGTAAAATATTATAAAATATATCAAAAATTGAGGTAAAATTAGGAGAAATTGCGTATTTTTCATCAAAAACTACGAATAATACGAACTTTGAGCTTGTGTAAGTTATATAAATCCGAGCAAAATGCAAAAATTATGATTGAAATCGTACAGGATAAACCTTCTAATATTAAAAAGTGAAATAATTAAATCAGTATAACAAAATCGAATTTTAGTCTTATTTCATGGGCCAAAAACACGGCTTATGGACCCAGATCCTTTGACTGATCCTTCATTTCGTACAAATATTCTGAGTATGCGCTTTAAAGAAACCTTCCTTGTCAGTTGGAAAATTTTCAATTCGTATGATATCTTTACCAATCAACATGATTGAATTAAAAATGATAAAAGTGCTTTTCAACTATGATGAAAAGTACTTTAAAAAAAAACGAAAAAAGAAAAAACAGAATAGTTATGCCTATTAACTCAAAAAGAGTCTTAAATTCTTCTTGTATTCTAAAGCGCCTCTCATTAGAAGAGTTAAGTTCGTCTATTAATTACACCACTTTAAAAGTGAGGAAGGGGGTCCACAAAATGGTACACAACGTGCCAGGGCGAAGGGGTGGGATAACACTTTGTAGTGTCACATCTAAAATATGAAACAATTGGGTGCACATTCTTTGCAAACAGTAATGTAAAAACAAGCAGTTACATTATTATTAATGTAAATTTTTAAAATATGCATTATTATTCGCGTACAATTAGATATATTTTTCCTTTTCCTTTAAATTTCGAAACCATGAAGTAAAATCACACACTATCGTAACGGTTTTATAGTATTTATATCAATAGGTAATTGTATCCCTGACGAAGATTTTGTAATCAGGTTCCAAACCATTTGACACATTTTAGCCGATTTAATACTATTATTATATTTCTCATAATACAATTAAAGCAATATTGTTGTTGGTATCACTTTTTGTCGACGCCATCCTTGCTTGTGGATCCGATTACGGAATATCAGCTATTTTCCCTCTGCAAAGAGTGCATATAGGTAAGCCTTAAAATGTTTCATTTCGCATACCACATACTATTGGGTTGGTCAAAAAGTTCTTTCCGTTTGGGAAAGTTGGTTTGTACCGGAAAATTCTATCATTTAATTATTAGACATTAATTCCGATATCTAATGTCTAATAATTAACGGGCAGAATTTTCCACTACGAATTCGTTTTCCCAAACGGAAGGAACTTTCCGAACAACCTAATATTTGCAAATATTTTTATGTTCAATTTAAATTCTGGGCAGTTCTTCTACATTTCTATGCAATGTGTTCTTATGCAATGTGTTGTATCCTTGCGAAGAGTGGGTATTGCAAACAAGATTTTTCCCTGGCAAATCGATTTTTAGACCTAAAAAATTCTAATTCGTTGTTTTCATTAAAATCGTAAGAACCGTTTTCGAGAAACCCAGTAAAAATAAATATAAATACAAGAATTGCTCGTTTAAGAATATTTTTGTTTATAAGGATAATGGTTCGTATCTCACCGGAATCTACAATACCCCTTATAATTCTTCTTTCCTTCCTAATTCGTCGTTTTCATTAAAATCGTTAGAACCGTTTTCGAGAAACCCAGTAAAAATATCTCCCCGGAGTCTACAATACCCCTTATAATTCTTCTTTCCTTCCTAAATCGTCGTTTTCATTAAAATCGTAAGAACCGTTTTCGAGAAACCCAGTAAAAATAAATATAAATACAAGAATTGCTCGTTTAAGAATATTTTTGTTTATAAGGATAATGGTTCGTATCTCACCGGAATCTACAATACCCCTTATAATTCTTCTTTCCTTCCTAATTCGTCGTTTTCATTAAAATCGTTAGAACCGTTTTCGAGAAACCCAGTAAAAATATCTCACCGGAATCTACAATACCCCTTATAATTCTTCTTTCCTTCCTAATTCGTCGTTTTCATTAAAATCGTAAGAACCGTTTTCGAGAAACCCAGTAAAAATAAATATAAATACAAGAATTGCTCGTTTAAGAATATTTTTGTTTATAAGGATAATGGTTCGTATCTCACCGGAATCTACAATACCCCTTATAATTCTTCTTTCCTTCCTAATTCGTCGTTTTCATTAAAATCGTTAGAACCGTTTTCGTGAAACCCAGTAAAAATATCTCACCGGAATCTACAATACCCCTTATAATTCTTCTTTCCTTCCTAATTCGTCGTTTTCATTAAAATTGTTAGAACCGTTTTCGAGAAACCCAATAAAAATAAATATAAATACAAGAATTGTTCGTTTAAGAGTATATTTGTTTATAAGGATAATGTTTCGCATATCACCGGAATCTACAATACCCCTTATAATTCTTTTTTCATCCTAATTCGTCGTCTTCATTAAAATCGTTAGAATCGTTTTCGAGAAACCCAGTAAAAATAAATATAAATACAAGAATTGCTCGTTTAAGAGTTTTTTTGTTTATAAGGATAATGTTTCGCATCTCACCGGAATCTACAATACCCCTTATAATTCTCTCTTTCCTTCCTAATTCGTCGTTTTCATTAAAATCGTTAAAACCGTTTTCGAGAAACCCAGTAAAAATAAATATAAATGCAAGAATTGCTCGTTTAAGAGTATTTTTGTTTATAGGGATAATGTTTCGCATCCCACCGGAATCTACAATATCCCTTATAATTCTTCTTTCTTCCGGCATTTACAATCATTGTTCTTTCGAAGACACCTCGTAACCTCGTCGTAAACAGGTGAAATTTTAAGATGCGAGCTCACCTCGAAATGCGAATGTGAGGAAACATTGTTGATGTTTCCTCTCTATTACTATTCATGTAGTAAAGTAGTTACGCTGAAACAATAGCTTTTCAGCCATCACGAGTCTTATTGGGTACCTAGCAGGGGGGCGTTTATCAGCTTGCTGAAAAGATGATGATGTTCCTTATTTATGGTCTAATTGGGTCATGATATTGTGGGGTTAAGGAAAGAAGATATCGTATTTTTGTTTGATTTTAAAACGATGAGACTTTATAAAAGTTCGGTAATCGGAAAATCATGACATCAAAAGAAGAGAAGATTTTAAGATAGATTTATTCCGTTTTTTTCTCACAATTCTCTACAAAATTACCCAATTCCAAAAATGTGATGATACAAGGGACGTTTCATAGAAATTGAGAGTAGGATCATAAAAAATTATGAAATACAGGTAAACTGTCCCAAACAAATCTTAATATTTTTCAAAGTGTTTTTCCCCGGGTGATATATCCCATCGTTTAGTCTCGATATATTTTCAAAGAGAGTGGTGAAGAATTTTAACCCTTTAACTCAGCGATTCCCAACTTGGGGTACGCGTACCCCTGGGAGTACGTGGCGAGTCTGTTGGGGGTTCATAAAAATAATATCGGTAATGGCACTAATCACAAAAATGGTTGAACTAAAAACACATAAACAAAGTTTATAGTTTTAGGTTGCAAAGTTAGTCTGATGTGTAACTCTAATATGTTACTCTCAAAATGAGGGGAAAGGCCCACTAGACCTAGTAATTCATTGATAATTCAATGTCACTAGCTCCACCCACCCCTAATCATATTGTTAAACAATGTTGCAAACTCATCAAGGTTGAAAAAGGGTAAATAATGGCTTAAAAAGGCAAAACAAAAGGGGGTGGGGCTTTGTTTTTATGGGGGGGGAAAGTGCTAAAAAAGAGGCACATTTTTTATTGGACAAAAATTGCTTGTCAAACTTTTTGTCAGAAGCGCTAAAAAAAGAATGCAAAACGCTATTTGAATGCTATTGGTTGTATATAACAATAATTGTTGCAAATTATTAGAATATTTGTATGTGCGTATTTATGTGCTAGTATGGGTATGAGCAAAGACGTATATATACACACAAAATTTTTTCTATTCCGTACATAAAGTATATACACACAAAAATTTTTCTATTCCGTACATAAAGTATATACCGCAATAGACAGCAGGTTTCACCACAGGGTATGATGTCACTTCTGTAACGTGTCATGTTTTCTTTATCTAAAATTTGAACATGAAGGTTATCATTAAAAAGAGTAAAAAAGACATTTAGATTGACAGTGAAATCAAATGACATTGAAATTATAACTTAAATGCCATTCAGGTGACATTGCATTTCTATATAATCAATAACTTAATTAATGATTTTCAACACATAAATAAAAAGAACGTATATTGCATCAGTAGCCAAACAATTTTTATAAACAGCTCTAAAAATATATTGTAAATGTATTTTTTAAGTATTATTATTTTGCCTTCTTTTCATTTCTCCCTTCCAATCCTCGATTCCTTCAAGGTTTTTATACATTTTTAAACAGAACTTTCTTGTATCTAAATGAAAGAACCTATTTTGAAAAAAAAACAAAAACACAAAGACATGATGTTCACATTCTGATTTAGAAAAAGTCACATTATTTCTGGAGTTATGTAACATAATTATTCTCGAAGCAAATTATATGTTGCGTACTAATAAGTACAATAATAAAACAAAAAGCTTTCAGAAACCTTTAAAAAGGGGCTCTCTAACTGAAAAAGAAATTAAGGTTTAGTGCATCACGAAGAGGAAGTAATGGTATATAACATCTCCTAACAAAATTTATTGAATTAGGAATATTTGAAGGTCAGTTTTTAAAACTACTGGAGGCTCTTCAAGTAACACCTTTTACTAGTTTCACATAAATATCAGTATTTTTTTAACAGTTCTTTATTACTTTCTTCTATCTTTACAAGAAGAAAGTATTGAATTCTGAAAAGTTTCAACTTCCGGTTTAAGACGGATTTATACGTTTTAGAAGGTCCTGAAGACGATTTCACTGTTTTTAGAATATGTCTGTCTGTGTGTGTGTGTCTGCATGTGACAAAAATATTGTGGGCGGTCTAGCTCAAGAACTAATGCACGGAATTTAACAAAACTTTAGATTCAGTTAGACCTTGATACAAATTGGTGTTGATTAGTTTTTGTGTAAATAGCCCTACAGGTGGCGCTGCTAAGCTGCATTTTTCACTATTTCCACGATAGGTATATCTCAAGAAGTAATGCACGGATTTTCATCAAACTACAGATTCAAAACATAAGTTGATATAAGTTTTTGCTGATTAGTTTTCGGTGTAAATAGCCCAACAGATGGCGCTTTTATGCTGAATTTTCACGATTTCTGCAATAGCTCTATCTCAAGAACTAATGCACGGATTTTCATCAAACCTCATATTCAGTTAGACGTTGTCATATGTTGTTGCTGATTAGGTTTTAGTGTAAATCTCCCAACAGGCGGCGCTGCTATGCTGCATTTTTCGCCATGTTCACGATTTTAGCGATAGTCATATCTCAAGAACTAATGCACGGAATTTAATAAAACTTCATATTCTTTTATGACATAAGTTTGTGCTGATTAGGTTTTTGTGTAAATCATATCACAGGTACGCTGCAATGTTGCATTTTTCACGATTTTTGCAATAGCTATATCTCAAAAACTAATGCACTGAATTTAATCAAACTTCATATTCTGCTACATTTTCACATAAATAGATCCTTATTACGCTTGGGTGTATATTGCCCAACAGGTGTCGCTTTTATGCGCTTTGGGTTGGGAATTTTGGTTGCAGACATCTAAGAGGATGGGTGCCGAAATTCAATGATTTGTTTGAAAAATGCGATGCTTATATCTTCTTTTTAAATGCACATAATTCAACGAACCTATACATTTAGAATCCTCATGATGGGCATAGATTGTCATTTTATTTTGGCACTGTGAAAGCGAAATCTGAAATATTAACATGTATGAGAAAGAAGAAAGTTTTGGGATTGGCACATCCGACTAGTTTTTTACTTTAATATTACTAGTAAAATTTATCTACAGAACTGTTGCAAGATATACTGGATGCTATGCTATTTGTGAACAAATGGATTTTTGTTTTAAGTTACTTTAAAAAATTGTTGCGTTTCATTGTTTTACTGCTCTTTGAATTGCTTAATTTTCGAATGTGACTAGAATAATGGAACCGGCAGATTGAGATTGTTTAATTTGTTCCCAACGTTCAAATATTGATTTATATATACTACTGTGGGCAAAAAATAGTAAGACTTTTTAATTTAAATTTCGCGCGAAAACCCATTCGTCGAAATATTTTTTTTCTAGGTTGGTATGACTGTCAGTGATATCTGTGCCAAATGTCACATCAAAATAATCATTAGTGTTTAGTTGTACGCTTGTTTTTCTGAAGTACAAAAAGTGCATTCGGCGATTTTTACAATGAGTGAAATTATTCAACAAAGAAGTTTTTGTGTGCGGGATCAAATTTCTGGTGCCGAAACGTTCAGAATGTTGCAAAAGGCCTTCGGTGATAATTGTTTGTCGCGAGCAAGTGTTTTTGATTGGTACAAATTATTCAAAGAGGGTCGAGAACGCGTTGACGACGAACCACGTCCAGGACGGCCATCAACATCAACTGATGATCAACATGTCAATAAAATCAAGGAATTGGTGCTTGAGAATCGACGATTAACAGTCAGAGACCTTACTGGCATCGTTGGAATATCGGAAGGATCAGTGAAAACAATTTTGAAAGATGCACCGATAATGCACCGTCGCATACTGCATTAATTCTTCGTGAGTTTTTCGCCAAATTTTCAACCAAAATCGTGCCGCAACCACCGTATTCGCCTGATTTAGCTCCGTGTGACTTCTGGCTATTCAGCAAACTCAAACGACCTTTCCGGGGAAACCGTTTTGAATCAATTGAAGACATTAAACGTGAATCGCTACGCGCATTGAAGGCTATTCCGGAAATTGACTTTAACAACTGTTTCGAGGATTGGAAGAAACGTTGGCACAAGTGTATTGGGGCCAGGGGGGATTACTTTGAGGGGGACGAAATAGATTTGGAAGAATAAATTAAGAATTTTAAAATTATGAACAAAGTCTTACTATTTTTTGCCCACAGTATCTTTCCTATCTATATTATAAAGGACAAACGTGCCAGTGCGTAACGCTGACGTCATTTTGCGAATGGCAACACTTGACGATGAAATTTCGGTTTTGCAATTTTTGCTACTGCCGTTTTTTAAATTTCTAAACCTCCCATATTTTAAATTTTTAAACCGTTATACAGGGGAAAAAATTTACTTTCAAAAGCAATTTGCTTGAAAACTGTATCGTCATTTACTCAATTATTATTGCATTTAAATTAAATGCTGGAGAAGTCATAAAAAATAAAACAGGGCAAATGACCAGATAAGACGTATCGACGATCTGAAAACCAGTCCATTCGAACCTTTAGTGAGATAGAGGGAGATAAAGATATAGAGCGATACAGGGTGAGAGAGGGAGATAGAGAGAGAGGGATAGAGGGAGATAGAAAGATAGAGTTAGATAAGGAAATAAGGAGAGATACATAGATAGATAGATTAAGGAAGATAGATAGATATAGAGATACATGGATAGAGGGAGATAGAGAGATAGAGGGAGATAGAGAAATAGAGTGAGATAGAGAGAAAGCAAGATAGTAAAGAGATAGGGAAATAAAGAGATAGAAAAATACAGGGGTGGAAGGAAATAGACAGATAGAAAGAGATAGATAGTGAGATAGAGGGAGATGGAAAGATAAAGGAAGAGAGATACACAGATAGAGGGACATAGAGGGGTAAAGGGAGATAGAGAGATCGGTACATCGATAAAGGGAGATAGAAAAATAGAGGGATAGATGTATGGAGATAGATAAAGATAGATAGGTAGACAGGGAATTAGAGAGAGAAATAGTGATAGAGAGAGTGGGAGATAGACAGATAGAGGGAGTAGTGAGATAGAGATGGAGATAGATAGATTAAGGAGATAGATATATATAGAGAGATGCATGGATAGAGGGAGATTGAGAGATAGAGGGAAATGGAGGGATAGATGGAATGTAGAGCTAGGGAGAAAGAAGAAAAATAGGGAGATAAATAGAACGATAGAGAGACAGAGGGAGATAGAGAAATGGAGGGAGATAAAGAGATAGAGAGATAGAGGGAGATACAGAGAGAGAGGGGATAGATAGTTAAAGGTAGAGAGGTAGAGAGATATAGAGATACATCGAAATAGGAGAGAGACAGTTATAGAGAGCGATACATGGATTGAGGGAAATAGAGAGATAGGGAAATATAGAGATAGAGGAATATATAGGGATACGGAGAGATACATAGATAGAGGGAGATAGATAGATAGATAGATAGATAGAGGGATGGATAGAGATATATAGATAGAGGGAGATAGATAGATTGCGGATAAAGAGAGATACAGGAATAGAGTAGACATATAGACGGAGGGAGATAGATAGATAGAGGGAGCTAAGAAGAGAGACATAGATAGATTAGAGATGATAGGAGATAGATAGATATAGAGATACATGGATAGAGGGAGGTAGAGAAATAGAGCAAGAAAGAGAAATAGAGGGAGATAGAAAGATAAAGGGAGATAGAGAGAAAGCGATATAGAAAAGAGATACAGAGATAAAGAGATATGTATAGAGACAGAGGGAGATAAGGAGATAGAAAGATAGAGGGATAGAAGAAAATAGACAGATAGAAAGAAGAGAGATAGATTGATAGAGGGTGATGGAAAGATAAAAGCAGAAAGATACACAGATAGAGGGAGATAGATAGATAGAGGGAGATAGATAGATAGAAGGATTGATAGACATATATAGATAGAGGGAGATAGATAGATAGAGGGATGGATAGAGACATATAGATAGAGGGAGTAATAGATAAATTGGAGGGAGATAGAGAGATTGGGGATAAAGAGAGATACAGGAATAGAGGAGACATAGAGATGGAGGGAGATAGATAGATAGAGGGAGCTAAGGAGAGAGACATAGATAGATTAGAGATGATAGGAGATAGATAGATATAGAGATACATGGATAGAGGGAGATAGAGCAAGATAGAGAAATAGAGGGAGATAGAAAGATAAAGGAAGATAGAGATAAAGCGAGATAGAAAAGAGATACAGAGATAAAGAGATATGTATAGAGACAAAGGGAGATAAGGAGATAGAAAGATAGAGGGGTAGAAGGAAATAGACAGATAGAAAAAAGAGATATAGATTGATAGAGGGAGATGGAAAGATAAAAGGAGAAAGATACACAGATAGAGGGAGATAGAGTGGTAAAGAGAGATAGAGGGATAGAGAGAGATAGTGAGGTAGAGAGATAGGTAGATAGAGAGATAGAGGTATAGGTAGATGGAGATAGATAAAGATAGATACATAGACAGGGAGTTAGAGAGAAATAGGGTGATAGAGAGAGAGGGGATAGTCAGATAGAGGGAGATAGTGATATAGAGATGGATATAGATATGTAGAGAGATACATGGATAGAGGGATATAGAGAGATAGAGATAGATAAATAGAGTTTGATAGAGTGATTAGGGATAAAGAGAGATACAGGAATAGAGGGAGATAGAGAGATGGAAGGAGAAAGGGTGATAGAGAGCGAGAGGAAAAAAGGGAGAATGTGGGAATAGTTAAATAGGTAGATAGACAGATAAGGAAGTATAGAGATAGAGGGAGAGAGATAGAGAGAGATATACAAATAGATAGATGGAGATAGAGAGGTATAGAAAAGAGAGAGAGAGGGGGGAGAAAGAGAGATAAATGAAGATAGATAGATAAAGAAGGATATAGAGAGATAGTGAAATGAGGTAGATGAAATATAGAGGTAGATTGAGAGATAGAAATAGAGGGAGATTGAGAAGTATGTAGGGGAATCGACAGATACAAGGAGATAGATATATACAGAGATATTGAGGGAAATATAGAGATATAGAGTAAGAGAGATAGAGAGAAATGGAGAGACAGAAGCAGCTAAAGAGATAGAGGTAAAGAGGGAGATAAAGACAGAGATTGAGGGAGATAGAGATATATAAAGGGATAGAGAGAGACAGAGAGATAGATAGGGATATATAGAGATATCGAGATAGAGAAAATATATAAAATGAAATACAGAGATTGAGAGAAAGATGGAAATAGAGAGATAGAGAGATAGAAGGAGATAGAGTGATAGAGAGAGATAGAGACATATAGAGATATAGGGAGATAGAGTGCTAGAGTGCTAGAGAGAGCATAGAGACATAGAGAGATATAAGGATGTGTAGAAATAGAGCGATAGAGATATAGAAGGACAGAGGAACGATAGATAGAGATAGACTAATATAGAGGGAGATAGAGAGACAGAGAGATAGGGAGATACAGAGGAAGATAGAGAGACAGAGGAAAATAGTGAGGTATATAGATAGAGGGAGTTAGAAAGATCGAGTGACATACAGAGATATTGAGAGTTAGAAAGAGAGAGGTAGAGTGATATAAATAGAGATAGACAGACTGTGAATAGTGGATGCCCACCCCGGAAACGCAGTTTTCATTTTTGAGTATAAGTGCAATCCCGGAGAGAGGGAGAGATACAGACAGAGAGACAGACAGATTGAGAGAACAACAGATAGACATACACAAACAAATTATGGGGGTTAACACATGAAGGGCTCACGGAGCAGAGCACTTAGTATGTATATAAATCAATATCCAATCCTTTATTATTTATTATATATGTGTGTGTGTGTGTGTGGGTGGGTGGGTGTGATTTTTGTCATACGATAGCACTTGCATTTATGGGCCGATTTGGATGTGACTGAGCATGTGTATAGGACTTACCAAGATCTCGAATGAGTTCATTGGCTAGTTTCATCCGGAATGTTGTTTCAAAATGGCGAGCACTTAAATATTTTAAATTAAAAAAAATGTACAAAAAAAGTTAGAAATCCTAACTGTTTTCCCTAAATGTTTCCCACCGGCTTCAATATAAAGACTCCGGAGAATTGTTTGTTTCGCTTCTATCTTATAAAATGAGTGAGATTTAGTAGTTTGAATTTCCGCAATAGCTGATATGAAACAAGACAGTGAATTAAAAGAAGTTCTCCAGCTTGTAAGTGAAGGTAATGATAGCTTTCTTATTTATTGATTTTAGGAATTCACTACTTATATTCAATACTAATTTTCTTTGATAACACCATTCCTGAATTGCGTGGAAGGCAATTATGGAACATTCCCAGTTTTCGTCAATATATTATTTGAATCGGATTGTTCCCAGAGCAATTAGTCCAGCTATGCTAAGTTGTCTTCAGTTATGGCGACTTGTTTTTATTGACGAAATTGGCGATAATTCGCCAAGTATCTCCAAGCTTGGCAAAAAATTGACGTAGGCCGATATTGTTAAGTACATATGTGTGCGCGCATGCATGTGCGCAAATATATTATGAATACCAATTATATATCTGTTACATATCGCCTTACTTTATGATTTGACTATATAGTTTTAAGTGTATGTTAGTTGTAACAGTAGTTACAATAAATGAAATTAAATTTACGTGAAACAAACGTTTCCTAAAACATAAATTAGCAGTGAACACGATTACAAAAGAATCTTTTATTTTTTATCCGCTATCTTGTTTCAAAATGACAGCCATCCTAGAATTTCAAACTGATATATCTTAGTCAATTTTTGCGATAGAGTCGAAATAAAAAATGCGCTCGGATTCCTGTATAAATACTTCACATAAGGAAAAAGAAATTTTGTATTTCTAATTCTTCTGTATATATTTTTGAATTTGAAATCTTTAAATGGCCGTCATTTTGAAACAAGATGACTGATCAAGCTGGCCAACGAACTCAGTTCAGATCTTGGTAAGCGTCTACATAAGCCACATTTAAATCGGTTTTTAAATACGAGTGCTATCGCATGACAAAAATAAATTATATATGTATTAACATTCGAACGGAGGGGGTCTGCCGATCATGATCGGTGAAAATGTACCAAAAATGTCTTTATAATTGCTTCCGTTCGGACAGCTGCTTACATTTTGTAATGTAAACTACCTAATAAAGGATTCTTCCGTAATCGTATTCACTGCTAATTTATTAAGCAAAAGTGTTTTCTCGCAAATTTAATTTCATTGTCATAACTATAGTTGCAATTCTCATTACGTTTAAAACTATATATTCACATTATAGAAAAATGTTATATTTAAATGACAAAATTTTTTGCTATTCATAAAATATTCTTGTCAAATTATTGCTTATTTGGTGCCAAAAATAAGTAGCCGCCATAAGTGTAGCCAACTGAGCGATAGCTGTCTAAATTTTCAAAATTCCCATTCAAATTCAGTATTGACAAAGATTGGGAATCTTTTATAATCGGGTTCCACAAATTTTAGTTTTCATGTTTTCGAAAAAAAAAAAATAGCTGAATTCTTAAAATCAAGGAACAGGGAAGCTACTTACTTTCTCCTCCCGGTACAGGTCGGAAGGATTTTTTTTTTTTCCTGATCGAGCGCAGGCGTATAACTAGCGCATTCTAATCTGAGTGGTACTTCTTTTCAAAATATGACGTCAAAATAATAATAACAATAGTAATAATAATAATAATACAGAAATGACGTTTACGGAGCTAAATGACAAAAATATTTACATCTAAACTTTCCTCTTGCGCAGTAAGATGAAATATCAAAATAAATTACGATGTTGTTAAGCAAAAATATTTATATTACGCATCCGGAGTTTTAAGTAACCTGTGTTCGGATTCTCACCTTGAGCGGAGCAAGATCATATATTTTTCAGATGAGATAAATTACTATTTATGAGTTTGAAAATCAGGCTAATTTAAAACGAAGCTTCTTTAATACGAATATAAAAGATATACGATGAAAATGGGTAAAAATGGTTGAAAAGAAAAACACAAATTAAAGTTTGGAAAAGTAATTCGATTTAGGATACTTGTTGAAGTTTTCGTAAATATAAAAAATTACGTACATTTTTCAAAATAAATTATTGTCTGGTTAAAAGTCAAGCACTAAATTTGTATTCTTTGAATAAAACATAAATGTTTTCGAGTTCGGTCTTCTTTTTTAAGAGTCTTTAGTAGAACTTCAGGTGAATGTTTCAGCCTTGAATTACTTTGAAAGTTCTAAATAAATTGGCTCATTGGAGGTTCTTATAAGTATGGAAGTCCAAATGCAAAACCTTAGGTGGCACTAATTTTTTTCAAAGATAAAAAAAAAATTGCTCTTTCGTCTCGTTGGGGCCTCTTAAGCCAGGGTTATCTCAATATACCATCAAGTTATATCAAGATGGCCTTGCTTAAGCGTGGAGTCCGGCTACATTGGACCTGCTGAAAACCCCTTATGGCCAGCCCTTAATGTTTTGTTTTAATATTTATTGAGACATCTTAAATAAAGCAATAAATAAAAACGTAACATTTTGAAGTCAGTGTAAAGTTATACTAGTTTTGTTGTTGTTTTGTCTGTTGCTGGTTTTGTTTCTTTCTTTAAAAAAAAAATACAGTGTTTCCTTAAAGAAGGGCTAATGGAAATTAAATAGTCCATAGGCTAGCAAGACAAGCGCAAAATACTTTTGAAAATCACCAGGTACGACACAACTCTGTTAACGTCTAAATCGGTGTAAGGAAAATATCTCAGAATAGTGTCGAGAAATACGCAAGCCTTTGTACCTTAACATAGTATTTTGTCCCGGAAGGGATTACATTATCGAAGTTGATTTTTCCAACAAGAAAAATCATTCCAAGAAGAGAATTGCTTTGTGAAAAGTCTTTGTGTCCGACTCAAAAATTAACCGAATAATCAATAATGCAGTGATTTAGCAATTATCATGCAATAATCTGACACGGTAAAGTTGGAAAAGGGCCATGTGCATAGGCATAGCCTCGGGGGGGGGGGGGGGGGGGCACGAGGGGGCACGTGCCCCCCCAACTTTCTGAACATCAATTTCTAAAATATGATCGAGTCAATTAAGACTTGTCTTGTATTGACCCAAAATGGAAATGAAATAATAACTACTTTAATTTTCATTTTGTATTTCTTCATTTTTTTTTTTTTTTTTTTTTTTTTTTTTACTTAATAAGATGTCAGATCAGTATAGATAGCTCAGCTCTTTTTCTTTGGTGATGAATTTGGTAGCAAAAATTGTGTTGTGTAGTACAAACCCTGATATGAACATTCATTAAACGAATGTTTGAACTATCACTCTCTTACAGCTGCGGTCAATTTCAATGTGTCAGCTGTTTTTCCCGCTGTTTGTGGTTAGTATCTACATGTACTTTTTCCCCTTCTCATTCCGTCTGTAGACTTTGGAAAATGTAGTTGTGTTTATCAGAGAGGGAGTTCTGTTCCCCGCAATATATATTTCATTTAATTTGTTGTAACTTTAATTATAATTTAATCAAGTCATAAATATCCTGCTTTTCCAAGCTGTGTCGCTGGAATTATTTACCAATGGAATGAAACCACACATCACTAAGATTATAAAAAATAATTAATATTTTCTTCATCTAGTTATTAAATATGTTCCTCTCTCTTACTTATTATTATTATTTTTTATTGAAAGCACTTAATCTGCTATTATACCTTCGCATTTTTGAGATGCAATGGTTATGATTATTTTTTTTTTCAAAATGTAAGCCTTCTTGAATGAGCTGTTTTAAAGTTAATATACAGCTGTACCTTGGTAAACGATGGTAATCTGTTCCAGAAATACTGTTGTTAAGCAAAACTGTTGCTATCGAAGGTGCAATTTTCCATGCAGTTTTGCAGGCGTACATATACATACATTAAATGATTAGTTACTTCTTAAAAGTGCCGTTTAAACTTATTTCAAATGGCCTTAAAAGTTTGATAAATGGCTTTTATTTATTATCAGGGCCATACCAAGGGTAGTACGTGCGGTGCCCCCCCCCCCCCACCAGAAGCCAGATACAGTTGTTGTGGTGCTGTTTATTATATTTGTTACAAAAATATTAATTTCAATCAAATGATCTAGCGGAGCCTTCCTCATTTACTTGTTCGTTTTTTTTCCAAGTGAACCTCGAATTAAATGAACCTGGTAGTGGGGTCCAACTGCTTTCAACAGCGTACACCAGTGCAGGCTACGCCTGATCTGGTCTCAAATCAAAACTAACCTTGATTTTTTTAATTTTTTTATTTCGACCGAAATTAGTTTAATATTTTGAGCATCGTAGTTCACGTTACGACGATTTTGCATTCTTCCAATTTTAATTTAATCGCAGGAAAGCAAAATTTAACAGATTTAGTTATTTCTGCTTCGAAAAAAAAGGTCTAAAATTTGCCGAAAAAGCGAAAAAACACTAAAAATTCGCGAGCAATTCAAAACTTGCAGAGGACAAAATATACTTATATTGGTCTAAAAGCTTGAAAACGAATTCATTTTACAAGTGTTAAAAAATTGCCGCTAACAGCGAAAAACCGCAGAAAATCGGGTATAATTTTTTATGTACGCGATTTTAATACAATATATTTAAACCGGATTCCTTTCGCCGCAGAATGCAAAGAAACGCTAAAAATCTCTTTCTCTTTTTTAATCGCAGAGGACGAAATTTACTATATTGGGCTAAAAGATTGAAACTCGATTCCTGTAAAAAATGTTAAAAAAATTGCTGCAAAACGCAAAACGAAAAAAAAAAAAAACGCATGATAAATTAAAATCATTGTACGAATGATGAATAAAGTTTATTGAAAAGAGAAAAAAAATTACTGTATTGGGCTAAAAGAATGAAAGTGAATTATTTTTATGAATGTGAAAATATCTCCACAAAACGTTAAAAAAAAAAAAAAAAAAAATCCCATAAAAAAAAAATTCCACGAAAAATTCAAAAACCACAGAAGACAAAATTTACTGTATTGTGTTCAAAGATTGAAACCAGAGTTCCTTTACGAATGTAGAAAAATCGCCGCAAAACGCATAAAAACGTAAAATTTGGGAAAAAAATAATCGCGAAAAACTTTACAACATTACGCGAACAAAATTTATTACATTAGGTTAAAAATTGTAGCTGGATTCCTTTTACGAATGTCAAAAAATCGCCACGGAACGCGAAAAAGCGTTAAAATCGCTTTAAAAATTAAAATCATAGTACGGATTCGGAATAAACTTTATTGAAAAGAGAAAAAAAATTACTCTATTGGGCTAAAAGTTTAAAACCGGATTATTTTTACGAATGTGAAAATATCTCCACGAAACGTTAAAAAAAAATCACATAAAAAAAATTCACGAAAAATTTAAAAATCGCAGAGTACAAAATTAACGGTATTGTATTTAAAAACTGAAACCGGATTTGTTTTATGAATGTTAGAAAAATCGCTTCAAAATGCGTAAAAACTTAAAAATCGTAGAGAACTAAATTTATTATATTGGGTTAAAATATTGTAGCTGGATTCATTTTACGAATGTCGAAAAAATCGTCGCAAAGCGCGAAAGAACGTTAAACCCTGCATAACAAATTCACGAACGAATTCAAATTCACTATAACGAGTTCCGAATAAACATTATTGAAAGAAGCCAACATTTACTATATTGGGCTAAAATAATTTGGGCTAAAATAATTTGGGCTAAAAGGTTGTAATTGGATTCATGTTACAGATGTTAAAAACTTCCACGAAACGCGAAAAAAAAACCCGCAAAAAGTCGCATGAAAAATTCGCGATTAAAATCAGTGAGTACAAAATTCAGTACAAAATGTAATCGCAGAGTTCAAAATTTAGTAATGGGCTGAAAGATTAAAACTGGACTCCTTTTACGAATGTTTAAAAATCGCAGCAGAACGTGAAAAAACAGCAAAATATCTCATGAAAAATTTAAAAATCGCAGAGGACAAATTTTACAATAATGGGTTAAAAGGTTGAAACCAGATTCGCATCACAAATGTTAAAAAACTGCCACAAAACGCGGAAAAACGCTAAAAATCACATAAAAAATTTAAGAAATATTTAGAAATTACTGAGGACAAAATTTACTATATCGGGCTGAAAAATTGAAACCAGATGTATTTTACGAATGTTTAAGAAAACGCCGCGGTACGCTTAAAATTGAATAAAAAATTCGTGAAAAATCTAAAAATCGCAGGTCACAAAATTTGCTATATTGGACATAGATTGAAGTTGGATTCCGTTTACGGATGTAAAAAAAATCGCCCCGAAACGCGTAAAATCGCATAATAAATTTTCAAAAAATTAAAAAAATCGCAGACTAGAAAATGTACTATATCGGCTGAAAAAATAAAACCAGATTTCTCGTACGAATGTTCAAAAAATTGCCTCGGAAAGATAAAAAACGCTAAAATTCACATAAAAATTTCGCGAAAAATTAAAAAAAGGCAGGACAAATTTTACTATTTTGTGTTAAAAAATTAAAACTTAATTCCTAACAAAAATGTTAAGAAATTGTCGCAAAACGCGAAAAAACGCTAAAAATCACAAACATTTCGCAAAAAATTCAAAAATGGCTGTACGACGAATGTTTAAGAAAAATAAACTTTTAGGTCTAGGGGGCTTTAAGATCGAAACTGATTTCCTTTTACCCAATGTGAAAAATTTCTGCGAGGACGTTTTTAACCAAGATACCACTGTATATATATCGGAATGTGCGCGTGCGCGCGTGTGTTTAATAAACATTTGTGCCCCCCCCCCCAAAATTTTCGGTCACGCTACGCCTATGGCCATGTGAACATCAGTTTAGAACAAATAAATGCATTTTTAACTTTCCAACATAGTTGAAAAATGTTTATGTATTTCATTTGTCTGGCCGTCTGTCTGTCAGTGCATGAACTCACGAAAATATGCTCTGATTGTCATACAATTTATATATGTTATTGAGGTTTACCATGGAATGTTCACTGCTGAAAATAAAGTGTGTAGCATTGATAGTTCGTTTACAGGGACACTCCAAAGAATTCAATTACATTATGGTATATGGTAAAAAGTCATTTATTTACAATGTATTTTATTTTCACTTAAAAACATCATTTGCGGAAAATATTTGATTATTTTAAAAATACGTAAAAATTTTATTTTAAAAATTTAGCATTATGGTCATAGGTTTTAATTATGTCCTTTATTATTTTTTTGTTTTGTTTTATGTTTCTAATCTTGAAATACGCATATGCCTAAGCAAAGAAAGTGCGTCATGAAATATATGCCTATACAGCAAAGAAAAGCTCATTAAAATTTCCCGCGGTGAAGCGACAACGAAAGTATTTACTTCAATTCACTTATGTTTTTCATGCTGAGCGAAACATGTAATCTTGGATTCAACACCAAATTATTTTTCAGGAAAGAATTTTATGTGAAAATGAAGTTAAATTACTCTTTTTCTTCTTTTTGCACTAATATATTCATCACATTTACAATAGCAATAAAAAATATAATAATTAAATCTGTTGAGATAATAATTTGTAAAATTCATTAAATTCTCGCAACCGTGCTAAATTGAAAGCCGGCACAATCTAATGGCAATTTATTATCTGGGAAAGTATTTACTTTAAAGAATGAAAACATAAATTGTTAAATGTGAAAATTCAATTCTTAATTTTAAATAAATTGACTTTATTTAAAATATTTATCTTATTTAATTCGTCTATTCAAAAGGTATTTAATTGACGTCTTATTAAAGTTAAGAAGTACAAAGTAGGAAGTATTGAAGTCTTATTTAATTTATTTATTTTTATTTTTTACTTTATTTTTCATTTTATATTACTCTAGCACCCGTGACTTCGTTCACGTAACATTAAAAGAAGAATAAATGCATTAATTAAGCAAAATATTTCACTCCCGTTAGTTAAAAACGTAAATAATTAACTAATTCTTTATCACATTTCATAGGAGACAATGCGGTATTTCTTTATTATAGGGGTCTTGACATAACTCAGTTTTAAAAAAGTTAAATTTTGTGCCAAATAATCGCGAAAATGAAACTGTAACCAATGGGAAAAAAGCGGTCCAAATAAAATCGTGTGGAAATCGACGAACTGAGTAAAAGCAAATGTCAATTTTACCTGATAAACCATTTTACTTTTAACGACTTTGTGAAACGTTTTAAGGGTGTATTCAAATCCAAGCGGCTTATTTTAAGACACATTTGTAAATTCATTTTTGCTCTAAAATGCATCCAATTGGCAGGTTCTCTTATTCAGAAACTTTATAATGTCCCCACTGTCTCGATTTTTTCACAAAGGCAGAATATATTTCAAAAAATGCTGTCAAAGTGGACATTTTGAACCGAATGTCCCAACGCGATAGCGCTTGAAACAAAAAAATTATCTTACTTTTTTAAATAATTGTCTGTAAATCAATTTCTAATTAATTGAACGAAAATTTAAAACATGGGGCCCTTATAAATGTCTTTATAAATCACGCCGCCAAGTTTCCTATTGTTACTTTTAAAAATAAGTCTGAGAATGTGTCTCAAAATTTTGAGTTGTTGAGCGTGGAAAAATATTTTTTTTTTTTTTAATACCGCCTTAACAGACATCCTTCAAAAAGAATTAATTGGAAATAGTAATCTTTTTTTTTTTTTTTTTAATTCAATTCTTCTGAACAGGGAGCAATAATTGTAAACCTAAATGCAAGGAGCTTAAATTTGCTTCCTTGGTTTAATCTATAGTTGAAACAAACTTTGTTTCTAAATGACAATATGTTAACAGACGATTTCTGTTCTCCAGAATAAATTGATTCATGAAGTTTGAATATGTGAAAATATGTTTTTGTTTTTCGAAAATTTTACTGTAATTAAGAATTTTCTTTCCCCACCTGTTCAAATTGAAAATAAATTCTTTTTTCAGTTTTAATGAGAAAACGGCGTAAAAAATATATTAATCCGTTTTATTTCTCCTTTTTTCTCCACAAAAATGGAGTAATTTAGTTGCCATATTTAGAGAAACTTCGTTAAGATTTACAAAATAATAACAATAATAATAATATCTCGAAATTTAAATCATTTTTTAGGTGCTCTCGTAATTATATAAATACGTAGCACCTATAGTCGTCGTCTGGCCCGTCCGTCCGTCTGTCCAAAACAGCGCAAAAACTATCCAACCGAATGGTTTGAAATTTAATATATATAATCGTTGCAGAATTTTGTTGAGTCATTTCAAATTTTATGAAAATCAAATCAAAACTTAAAAATATATTAATAAAAGTTTTCTTCCTTCTATTAACTCCTATCGTACATAATCTATATAATAAAAGCGCAAATCATGTGACTGGGGAAACAAATACTGGCTGACCTTTTCTTTTTTCATATACCAGGCGACCATTTTATTCAAAATTATTTTTTCGAATAAAATTGCAGAAAAGTTAAATTTTTAGAAAGATCGTTCAAAAAAATTGTTTGTTTGACAGATGAGTTCCATTCAAATAGTATAGATTCTGAGATAACTTCAGTTAAAACCGTCCAATATTCATCCCAATATCCATTAAAGTAAATAAACACAAGAGATTCGTTCATCATGAATCATAAAAATATTAAACCATGTAGGTCATTCGCAAAGCAAGATAGATCTCCGTAGCGACTTTTGCAGCGCTATCTGGTGTCAAAAAATAAATAGATAGACAGCGGGGTTTTTTTCTTTTTTTTTTTTTTTTTTTACACCACAGAATTTTCAATGCGCGACTGTTGAGCATTTATTTTAAAAGTAAAGCTCGCCGCGAACTGTTTTTTGTTCAACCGACTGTCTCTGCAGGACAATAACCAAAAAGTTAGCTATATATCTCTGGTTTTAAACCAGCGTGCTACGGCGGACTGGACGTTATTGCGATGCGCAAATTTTCAGCCTAGCTTTATCAGAATTTCAGGAAATAAAAGAAATATCCTTTTTATGCAACATCTAAAATTACGTGTTTTACTTTGTGATGATGTTTAGTCTAAAAACTATCCATTTCTTGCTCGTTTATTTCAGTATATATAATGTGCATTTTAGCAAACTGGCTCGTTTCATGTCTACTCAACTCAATGGAGGCAAAACTTGGAACTAAATTGCTCTGCATTTTTACATAGTTATAATTCTTCATATTATGTGTAGGAAATAATGAATTACTAGCTCTACGGAAATTGTTACTTTCAGCCTACACCGAGTTAAGAAGTACGTCTTTACTTGAGTGATGCTGCTTCGTGACGTCCATGTACATTAGCTATTTGAATACTCTCAAAGAAAATATACATACATGATATTTATGAAACTAGTCTCAGTCTACACATAAAATTAATGCTGCGAAAGAAATACAGTTGCTCCATGTAAAGAAAAGGGTGAAAATAAATATGGTGTTGACTTAATTGAATTAGTTATTACTAGTTAAAATAATTCAAATTTATTTATTTTATTATCATCTTTTCAGAAGTAAGTTGGATAATATTACTCAATTTAGATGTACAAAATTTAGATTTATTGTACAAAAAAAATTAACAGTTTTGCATATTTTTTCATTGATGAAACAATTTGTTTATGCTGATAAACAACAACAACAAAAAAAAAAAGCACTTTTCGGACGTTTTTTATACGCCATAATTTAAGTGTGGCGTGAAAATTTAACCATATGGGCTAAAGTGTGTCAAGAAAATTTAACTGTGGGTTTAAAGTGTACCATCAAATAAAAAAGGCGGAAGAACTCTGATCTAAATACCGAATCTGACAGAAAATGAAGAAGAAATAACAAAGTCAAAAGTTATTAACTTTTAGAATCAACTGGTAACTTTTGGACCACCGTGTATACTTTTGATTACTTAAACAGAACAAAACTTTGAGGAAGAGATCTCCCGATAGCTATCAGACAGAAACGATTAGAATTCTAACACCTAAAACAGGAAAATAGACAGTTTAATCGGAGAATTTCGAACACACAGTGCTAGAAGCAATCACTACCGAAATCAATCGAAGCGTAAAAACGATTTGCAAAACAATTAAGTGCTTGATTATTATTCTGAAGATAAAATGCGCTTGTCAAAATCAGTCAAGAGTCAACAAATTGCCGTGTGATTCAACTTTACAGTTTTGAGAATAGAGTACTTACAATTATAACATCTAATAAAGTGAAGCAGTATTTGTTAGGTAATATGTTCTTTTTAAACAGCTCTAATTTCTAAATTTGGAATCGTGTCATTGTTTGTTTTAATCCGCTTATTGTCGTTGATTATTGCTTTTAATCGCCGGAATAGCATCGTGTCATTTATGGTAAAGCATACCGATCATGGAAACAGGACTGTAACCAGTAGGGCTTCATAGTGGGCTGAACACCCCCCCCCCCTAGATTTCATAATCTTTCAGTACTAATATCATCTATATTATATTTAATTTTTTTTAAACTTTGTAATCAAAAGTTTTATGACAGGAGCGCATGCCCTCTACTTCTAAATTATTTATATATCGTTAAAGTAGAGGGCAAGAGACAAACTGTGAATTAGCCGCATTAAAAAAATTCCTAGCTACCCCCTGGTTCTGCCGACTGGTTACGCCCCTGCATGGAAATAAACCACAGTCGTAGCGATTGCTGTGTTAAGTTTTATGATTATAAAAGATTATTCATTAGTCACTACTACTACTTTTTTAAGTTATAACCCAGGGCTTTTCTCTTCTTTTCTTTTTTTTTCTGGTAAAGTCTACAATAAAGTAACTTTTTTTTTTCTTTTCTTGTTTCTATCTATGACGGTGAATTGAATTCAAAGTATCCACACAGAACTGGACACTTGTTCCATAATCACATTATAAATTTATATCGTAATTATTTCTTGCAGTGCATATTTTATTTCAGTAATTGGTCGCCGTGCCGGCTGTATATCTATTTAGTGAAATATTTCGACAATGTTTTATTTAGGTTATTTTCATTTACGCCATTTTTATTTATTGACAAGTCCATATCATTCACTTCCCTACAGTGTACAAGTTGTTAAATGGGACGAAAATACTGGAAGATTCATATTTTATGGAAATAAATGCAGAAAAACTGAAACTTCAAACTGCGCGCCACGGAATCCTGCGATACCCTGTTTATAAAAATAGAATCGCTATAACAAGATATTAACTTAGTTTTTATCCTCACTTGGATTGTATAATTTCAATTTGTTTTGAGGTTAGGCTCGTGTGTATCTTAGTACACTTTTTTTCTTTTCAGTATGTCATATGCCAATCAATTTCTTTAACCTGTGAACTCCACACTTCGGTTCAGCACCCGCCCGCGCACTCCCACACCAGTGCGATTTGGGATTCCGTAACTTCAACTGCGTATAACTTTGTTGGCAATAGAATGATAATTAAATATAACACATGAATAAAAAATACGAAATTTAATGAAGAATCGAAATATGATTTTTTTTTTTTTACAAAAATTTAATTTTGTTAATGAAAAATGCGCATTAATGAAAGCATGTTTTAAATAAATGAATGAATAAATAAAATAGAAAAACGCGGTCAAGATTTGAAATTTTGTTCAATGCGAATTCGCATTTTAAGTGGATCCATGCGAGGTTTTCGACTACAACCTGTGAGACATTTGCTGACACTTTTTTAATTAATTTTTAATTAACTGCATTTCTGTTTATCAAACACTGTGTTATAACGAAATATGAGTGTACTATCCCAAAATCCTATCTAAAAATCTTTTGCATGATAGTGATGATGATATCTCATTCAACGTTGAGCTATTTGCATGTGCAGAAAAAAAGGGCTGTTGACATTAGAAACAATATTTATGATGGTATTTTCATAATAATAATAGTATCTATGATATGATAAAGGATCTTTCATAAAATAATCTCAACTTTTGGGACATGGCAATCACGAAAAAGTTATCATAAAGCAGCAGTCAGCAAAAATCAAAGATCTATCAATCGTATTTATACACAATAAAAATAATAATTTATCTATAATTAAATTGGGTTCGCCGAAATTTTCCTTACTGGAACCGGGGAAAGGCAATGGGGAAAGGAGAGGAAGAAGGATGCATCTATTCGAATTTTAATGAACATGTTGTGCAGTGGAGGTAAAAATTCACATTTTATTTTTAAAAACTATTCTTCATTTACCCCTTCCTTTAGGAAATTAAACATTTTCGAAAGATTTGAAATTACGTAGTGTTCAGTCATGTCATCGCCACATTCTCATGTGACTTTCGAGAAGTTTTATGAGTTTAATGGAAATGTTTATTTTGTTATACATTGAATTCGACACGACAGTTCAAAAAATCGAAAATCTTGGTGATTTCTTAATAAAATGAACTACAGTCGATTCAAAGAGCTACTAGGAAATACGGTTAATCCACAAGGTGTGAAGATGTGCTTATTTTGGAGTACCACTATTTTCAAATAATCGTCTTATTAAATAGCAGAATTCTGCGATTTAATGTATGTTGTATAATGAAATAATGTTGTTTAATGTTGTTTAATGTATAATGAAATGTTTTAAATAGTATTTATAACATCATTAAAATACAACACAAACGATTTTTCCCCATGGAAAGTAATGTAACGGAATTCTTTTGAGTGTTCCTGTGTAAATGAACTAACTATAAATAGGACACACTTCATTTTCAATACCAAACATTTCATAATAGAACTCAATAACATGTAGCAATTGCATGGCAATCCGAGTATATTTACTTGAGTTAGAGCATGGGCAGACAGACAGACAAACCGTATTCATAGACACTTTTCAACTATGTTGGAAAGTGTTAAAAACAGACGATTTTATTTATTTTACAGTTTTTGATTGTTGAAGTAAATGATTATTGATTTCTAATATTGAAACAAATTTAGAAATAATTTAAAAAAAAAAATCTGTATTTTTTTTTTTTTTTACTTTTAAGATTTAGAAAGAATGGCAAAGACTGAGTTTAAATTTGGCACTTTCATTTATTTGTACTTTTCCGATTTCTTTCTTTCTTTCTTTCTTTCTTTTTTCTTTTTTTTTCTTTTTTTTTAACATGAAAGAGTTTTTCAAAATTTTGTCGAAAAGAAAGCGTAGTTTAGTTCCTTCCTACAATTTCTTTCAAAAAATCATAGCTTATTCATTTTTTCTTTAATGAGTATGTTCGACAACGGGACATTTTCGGGATTTCGTTAAAAACCTGGACATTTAATTGAAGTGTCAAGACGTCAATATGTTAAGTCTAAATCTGGCACTTACCAGGAAAAACGGGAATGTCTGGTCTCCTTACCTTAAGGCAGAATTTATGTTATGATAGGTTCTGTTTTCAAAGGCTATAGTATTTTCTACAGTATCACGTTTGCCCACCATTTAGATCACATGCAATCTCTCATTAATGTGTGAAAACTTAACATTTTTTGTTAGAATTGTATGGTTTTGCTAGATTTAACATATCTAAAAGACCTAGAAAATAAAATAACTCCAATGATAGACACGCTGGTTGAGTCTACAAACCCGAACGGTTTTGAATACTGATAGAGAAAATTGTCACACGATGCATATAATAAGGCACAATCACGAACCTCCACTTACATATAGTGCTCAATGGCTTAGTCTAACGAGGAACCCAGAGACCCAAACTACCGAAAACCCATTGATCAGGTCACGCGTACGAAATAACCATTGCTGCTAATGGAACCAAATTAGACAGATACACGTTTTATGCCACTGAAATTTGATCGTAACTAAAACCGCCCACCATACACTCGAAAAAAAAAATCCGTGAATATACGTGTATTTTTCTGTGAATTATATTCTGTTAACACACAAAAAATTCAGCTTTAGCGTGCCCATTTTCCCTCAGTTCACCAGTCACACGTAAAAATTACCTCCGATGTAAGCTCTGCATTTTCATCAAATCACAAGGGTTTTCAGGAACTCGGTGGCATAGCATTTTTCCGTGTTAGAAATGAAATTTTTATGTGTGCCCTTTTTTCCACAAAACACAAAAAAAAGAAAAAAAATCGTGAACCTAAGCTCACAATTTCTTTAAATTCCTCAATCAGAAGACGAAATGAAATATATAAGAATTAAAACATGATTTATTTTACTAAAAAGGTGCTAAAAATATATAAAAAGGTTTTTAAAACATAAAAACCATCAAAAGATGTTAAAATCCAAACGCTTTCAACTGTTACTAAACAACCATCATCAGGGAAAATTTCAAAGGAAACCTGAAACTTCCCCTGATGATAGCTGTTTAGTAACAGTTGAAAGCGCGTGGGTTATTTAAACATCTTTTAGCGGTTTTTATGTTTTAAAAACCCTTTTATGTATTTGTAGCACCTTTTTGGTAAAATAAATCATAAGTTTCAATTCTATCTATTTCAATTAGTAATCAGGGTGAACATGACGTCCAAAAATTATAGTTAAACTATATTTTATTACAAAAGACGGAAATTTCTTCAAATAACAGGAAAAACTCTTCCAATCTCAGAGGTGTTCCAGTAACTTGCTGCCGGCCAACTTTTTACGTTTTTTTTGACGATTTTTTTTTCTTTTGAGAGAGAAAGTACGAAAAACTGGCGCTGAATATTATGTGAGCCAACATGAGAAAAAAATACGGAAGAAGTTCGAAGAAGTTGGAAAACAGTTTTGTTAAGTCGCTCTTCACCAACCTATATCAACCTCTTAACTGACTCAAAACAAATATTTTGTAGATTTCAGCAGTCTATTTTCATCCCCAATTAACGATTAATGTACCTTCACCGACAGATTTCCGCTGGTGAAAACTTTTGGCTTTCGGAACTAAATTTTATCACAATCAGATATTAGTGCTCCGAAACATACATCCTCAAAATTTGGTTCCATTGGTTGCAATACAGACTCTAACATCTTATACATTGAATACGGGGGTGTTACTCACTTTAAATAAATCACAATTTCATTTCAAAGAGAATTTTTAAAAAATACAGTATGTACAGCTTTTGTTTTTCTGAATGAATTATGGTGCTTAAATATCGTTTTATTGATTTTACAATATATTTTTAAAGAATAAACGTAGTAGTATTCATTATGTCAGACAACCTTCATCCCTTCGGGATCGATAAAATGAGTATCAAGCTTGCTTGGGAACTAAACAGTGGTGGTACCGCTTTAGGCTGACCCCCGTTGTTATTGCCCATGGTCAAGAAAACAAAGTTGGGAACTGTAGGCCAAGCTCCTGAATAGAGTGTAGCGCCACAGAGTTTTTAGTTTTAGTATTATGTAATATCGTCTTTCAAATCACTTATCCAACCTCGTATGAAAAATAGTAAACTAACAATTCTTATAATTTTTCATACTTCCCACCTTTAACAAATCCGAAAGACCTCAAAAATTTCAATAATGCACACACCGATTGACCCAACATCCCAAACGGTTATAAATAATAGAAAAGAACTGTCACGGGATGCATAAGGTACAATCACGAATCTCCACTTACATATTGCTCAATGGCTCAGTCTTACGAGGAACCTAGAGACCCAAACTACCGAAAAACTCAGTGACCGGGTCACGCGTAGTAAATGACCGGTTCATCTTTTCTTCATTTTTATTTCCGCATGTTTTAGCGGCCCCGATTTTGAATGATGACCCTCCCTTTCCCCCCGTGGCTCTTCTGACCTTTTTTAAGCAATTTTATTTTTGTTTTTTTTATTCAAAGCTTTATCAATCAGAGAGTCTATTTATTTTTTTTATTTCGAAAGAAAATGAGAGTGTTTGAGATGTTCCCTCTCGACCGGTTTTTGTTTTGATGCTTTATGAAAGTTACGAGCGTGTCGGACTTTTGGGGTTTCTAGTACAAAAGGCACATATGAACTCGTGATCTCTGTTTTGAGACCCGGTAAGTAAAGAAAGCAATTAGAATTTCCCAGGGAAACAATGTTTATTTCTGCATATTTTCTGAATGCAAACGTACATTTTCCCACTGTAAGAGGCTACACGATAAAACTGGTTTCCATCACACCTACCAGCTCATCCCTGTGTTTATGACAAGACTACACGTTTGTTCTCATTTGTTCAAGAAAATAAATGTTCAGAACTACACTATACAAAAAAGTGTGTGTCCACCATGCGGCATAAAAAAGACTAAACACCTAAAGAGTGTTCAATGGATTTACAAAACTCTTGATTAGGATAAAGCTTCAAAAATGGTTCAAATCAACAAAAATGAGCTTTTAACCATCATTGCAATATATAACAGCCAATCGCAACAAATAGTTTTATGCATTCTTTCTATAGTCTGCTTTAGAAAACGATGATATGCGCCTGTTTATGTAGTGGTTTTGTAGTAGTGTTTATGTAGTAGAACGGGGGTTTACAAATCACCAAGTGCTTTTTCTTCAAATTCTTCAAGATCAAATTTTTCTTTAAAGGGAGGTCCCGTCTTATTCGCTCTTCTTCATAATAACTGTAACCACTTTATGTTTCGACATTTTACCAGTTCTCGGTTCAATATTTTACAAGTTCGTGTTTCAAATAGAGCACTGAATTTTTAACAGTGTAAACATAACAAAAGGAACTTTTAGTATTTCGAATTTTAAAAACTATCTAAAAGGCTATAATAAAAACTATTACATAAATTAGCTTTATTAATGTATTTTAAATATGAAATTTTATTGAAAACTTTTCAATACAGTAGGGGTCTCTGCCCCCTACAAATTATGCTCGCCAACCTCCGTTCAGACCTGGCAGTCTCTTAAAACCACACTAATTTGCTCTATTTAAAAAAAAAAAGAAAGCAGCTGCAAATGCAGAAACTCAATAACCATTTGAAGATAACTGTTAATTTAAGAAATAGATTCACTGAGCGAAATCAGCATTATTATTAAGATTAATATACTTTCTAGCAATTATTTCAGATCTAAAATAACAAATAAAAGAAATGAATCAAAAACTTCTGTTTATTACTTTATTTTGGAAAGGAAGGGGGAGGGCGATAAAATTCATGCTTGGCCCGGGTTGAAAAAAATCCTAGTTACGGCCCTGCTATACATCTTTCCATTACCGCATCTTTTCCTCGTCTCTCTGGCTCATCTGTCAAACTCCCGCTCCCCTGTAACTGCTGTCAGAACACTGAAAGGCTGCCATGTTATTAACGGTAAGCTCACTAGAGATGGGAAATCTCCACAACTCGGCCAATCTGATGTTCGGTTAGTCTTAGGTTTACAGGGACATCCAAAGGGAAAACAAAACATCAAAAACTTTTCATCACGATAACGTCCGAAATACTGAACCAATTTAAACAGTACATCGATCTTGCAATTATCTCAGATGAGTCAGATGAGTTCATTAATCAAGTATGTTGCTTAAATAATTCGCTTACAAAGATACACAAAAGAAAAAAAAAAAAAAAAAAAAAATCAAATTTTGTCATTACAACGACGTCCGAAATACTGAACCAATTCAAACGTAAGTGGGATAGTGATCTTACCAGCATCTTAGAAGAGTTTTTTTAATAAAGTATGTAACTGTTAAAATTTCTCGACAGGAACAAACAAAAACAAAACATGCAAAACTTGTCATCATGACAACGTCCGAAATACTGAACCAATTCAAACGTAAGTGGGATATTGTATTGATCTTGCCAGCATCTTAGAAGAATTTGTTAATAAAGTATGTAACTTTTAAAATTTCTTGACAGGGACAGACAAAAGCAAAACATCCAAAATTTGTCATCACGATAACGTCCAAAATACTGAACCAATTTGAACAACATATTGATCTTGCAGATATCTCAGATGAGTTCATTAATCAAGTATGTTGTTTAAATAGTTTGCTTACAGGAACTAGAGGTCTGCACGGGCCGAAATTTCCAGGCCCGGGCCCGGCCTGACCCATACAAAAAAAAATTTGGTCCGGCCCGGCCCGATACAAAAATTAAAAGTTTGGCCCGAGACCGGCCCGGCCCGGAAAAAAGTTAAAATCTCGGCCCGAGCCCGGCCCGAGTGAATTTCTACAAAACATAATTTTTACGTCGATTTGGTCAAAAATTTGCCTCGTAGGAGGAGATCTAACCAAAAATTCCTATCTTAGCCTTTTTTTTTTCATGTTTATAATCTTCATTTTCATAGAGGTGCCGCAAGCTGGAATGTTTATTTTTTTAATAAATCTCTATTTGTTTCATGTATGTGTTTAAGTTATCATCAATATTGTTAATCCATATTCCATTTATTGAAGTGTTAAAAATCAGAAAAATGCTATACAGTAAAATCTTCTAAAATGGAATTGCATAGGGAAGAAAAAAATGAGTTATAGACAATTTTCCTTCTTATCAGGTGTAAATGTATTATATATTCTTTTCTTACGTATTAGTATATTCATTTTTAATGGATCAACACATTTTTCAATTTAAGACAGGATTCCGTCATAAGCAGGTTCTTTTTCACACGTTTTACTATATTTTAATTTAGCCATATTTTAATAAGTGTATAAATCTACTATTCTTTAAAAAGAATAAATTTTAATGTTTAATTATAAAATTATGGCCATTTAAAAATGTATGCATGTTTTGCAAAGATTTTTATGCCAGATCTTACTTTACTGACCTTCGAACGGATCAGGTACGCCGAGACAATAATTTTCATACGGATCAAAACCAGGACTAAAAATTTTGAGGCGTGAAGACTAGGAAGAATGAAACCAGTCCCGGCTCTGTACGGAAAAAATAATTTAAGGCACGGCCTTATCATTCAGGAAAAAAGTAAGGCCCGGCCCGGCCCGTAAAGAGTAATCACTAGGCCCGGCCCGGCCCGAGCCTTCAGAAAAAAATATGGCACGGCTCGAGTGCCGCGAAGAAAAATAGGCCCGAGCCCGGCCCGTGCAGATCTCTAACAGGAACACACAAAAGCAAAAAAACAAATTTTGTCATTAGAACGACGTCCGAAATACTGACCAATTCAAACGTAAGTGGGATAGTGTATTGATCTTACCAGCATCTTAGGAGAGTTTTTTAATAAAGTCTGTAACTGATAAAATTTCTCGACAGGGACAAACAAAAGCAAAACATGCAAAACTTGTCATCATGACAACGTCCGAAATACTGAACCAATTCAAACGTAAGTAGGATAGTGTATTGATCTTGCCAGCATCTTAGAAGAGTTTGTTAATAAAATATGTAACTTTTAAAATTTCTTCACCGAGACAGACAAAAACAAAACATGCAAAATTTGTCATCACTATACGAATATCACTGTCCGAAATACAGAACCAGTTCAAATCTAATTGAGACAGTGTACTGATTTTGCAAGTATCTATTATGAATTCATTAGTCAAATATCTTACACTTACACACTTACAGGGACACGCAAAAGTTTTCGATAGCATTCATTGAATGGTTTAGATTATATTACAGTCTACGGGAAATTTTTAAACTATGATTTTAACAAATTTTTAACATTTCTGATATAATTGACTCATAGCCATTTTCTTACATTTGGTGAGCCTAATTTAAAATTTTTCTACAAATTTAAATTTGACATATGTATTTTAAAATAAAAAAATATATAAACAAATCAACCCATTCTTCCGTCTAAGCCGGAAGGATTTTTTTCAAGTGAAAAACTCTAATAGATTTTTTTTACATTTAATATATTTTTTTTAGATTGCCTACTAATAACGCCAAAAGCATTTCTATATAAAAAATATCAATTAAGTAGGTATTTAAATAAAGCTTTGGAATTTATTAAAAGCAATAATTTCGTATCAGCCGCCTTCAGCCAAAGAAATCGCCAAAGATTTCGCTACTTACAACAGCCTTTTTTATTCTGGTTATTTCAGTGCTTAAGCTTTTTTTTTTTTTTTTTAAATAATGCTTGCAAATTATTTTAAATACCATAAAAATCAGTAAATTAGGATACAGTTTTCAAACAAATTGAATGGGAAAATACATTTTTTTTTTATATTCGATGGTGTAAAAATCAAAATTATTCGATATTTAAAAGTAATTAAATTTGCGAAAAAAGGGAAATAGATTACTTAAATCGTTACCGCCGTCAAGCATTAGCCACGAACATGTTTTTGTTTTATAATGTAGATTATTAATATGCCTGTTATAATTTAAATTTTCAAAACTAAAACGTCTAAAATTGCATAAATACAAGAATTTCGTAGAATATAATTTTTGTTTTATTATTAATAAAACATGAAAAATGCAAGTATTTCTTTGCGGACCACAGGTTGGCAACCTCTGATCTAGATCTCGTCCCAAAATTGTATTAATTCTAATCGATAGGTAAAAAGAATTTTATAACTTTTTTTTTTAAATTTAAAATACGGTCTTTGTATCAAGGGTTATGAAAAACATTGTCTACAAGTTTTCATGCAATATATTGGAAAATAGTAAAATCGAGTTCAGACCATTTTTAACCATTATTCTAGAAACGGGACACATGTGTCCCACTGAATAAGAATACGGGCACCAATAAGATAATACGTTAAGGCGTTATTAAAAAATATATATATATTTTTCCACGCTCAACAACTCAAAATTTTGAGACACATTCTCAGACTCATTTTTAAAAGTAACAACCGGAAACTTGGCAGGGTGATTTATAAAGACATTTATAAGGGCCCCGTGTTTTTATTTTTCGTTCAATTAATAAGAAATTGATTTACAGACAATTATTTTCACAGTACGATCATTTTTTTCATTTTTTTTTGTTTCCAGGGCTATCGCTTTCGGAAATTCGGTTCAAAATGTCCACTTTGACAGCATTTTTTGAAATATATTCTGCCTTTATCAAAAAATCGAGACAATACGGACATTATAAAGTTTCTGAATAAGAGAACCTGCCAATTGGATGCATTTTAGAGCAAAAATGAATTTACAAATGTGTCTCAAAATAAGCAGTTTGGATTTGAATACACCCTTAAATGAATTTCCTAACGAGTTTTCTTTATTTTTCTTTCATTTTCTTTTTAATTTAATTTATTTATTTTTACACTGTGCTTAAAAATACTGTCGGTGCATAAAGGGGAAAAGTGCGGCTAAATCAATTTCTTAAAAATATTCGCGTAGTTCGGTGTGTAGTGCCGTCAGCCAGGTCAGCGATGGAATTGAATTCCAAACTTGTTCTTCCTTCCTTTAAGGAAATTAAAAGATTGAAAAAAAAAAAAAAAAAAAAAAAAAAAAAAAGGAAAGACGAAAAAGAAAGAAAAAAAAAAGATTAAGCGAATACTCTCCTGGGGATTATCATGATACAAGATTTGCATGTAATCGTCAAGGCCTCATCTTTTTGCGAATTTTATTTTTCCCTCCACAGAAGTTGCGAAAGGACAACTCCACTCGAAATAGCAACGGTAAAAGGAAAGATGGTTTTACAAATGATGTTTGAATGAGGTGGGATGCAGCCATTAACCTAGAAAAAACAGATCGTGATTTTGTAATGTCAAACAGTCGGTTTGAATCTTGAAACTGGGCGGAAGGTGGGAATGTCACGAAACGTGATGTCTATATTCTAAGAGTTTTATTTAAAATAATGTCGGCTTCCATATAAATAAATGTCTTTACTTCAGCGGAATCCCAAAATAGAAAATTTTTCTTACACATTTTTATTTAACATCGAATCATTCTTGAAACATTTTTAATCATTTTATATCAATTGTTTTAATTTTAAAAAATAGCAAAAAATGGGTTCATCAGATGTATATTCTACCAAATTCCCCTGTGAAATTTCAACTAAAGGTTTCTTAATAAATAGCAAAAATTGTGTTCATCGGATGTGCTATGCAATCTGTATTCTACCAAAATTCTCTGTGCTATTTCAACGAAAGATTTTTTAATATAATAGCAAAAATCATGTTCGTCTGATGTGCTATACAATATGTATTCTACCAAATTCCTCTGTGCAATTTCAATGAAAGGTTTCTTAATAAATAGGAAAAATTATATTCATCGGATGTGCTATACAATATGTATTCTACCAAATTCCACTGTGCAATTTCAATGAAAGGTTTCTTAATGAATAGGAAAAATTATGTTCATCGAATGTGCTATACGAATCTGTATTCTACCAAAATTCTCTGTGCTATTTCAACGAAAGATTTTTTAATATAATAGCAAAAATCATGTTCGTCTGATGACCTACACAATCTGTATTCTACCGAATTTCTCCGTGCAATTTCAACGAAAGATTTTGTAATATTATAGTGTTTGCATTTCACTTAATTGACTTTAGATGGCAGCACAAAAATTTGCAACGCTGTCTGTACAGCAACGCCATCTATTTGCTTCTGTTTTTTTTTTTTTTTTTTTTTTTTTTTTTTTTTTTTTTTAAATCTCTGCTGTGATTAGTCACTGTATGTTTTGATGTTGCTTTTTGTGTTCGTGAATTGTAATTAAATATGTAAAATGGCCTTCACTCGTCGAATATGTAAACGAACTATAAATGCTACACACTTCATTATCAATACCGAATATTATATAGTTGTTCTATCTTGAATATTTAATTAAAGTAAATAAGCACACATAATTAATAAAGATAACTAAATACTGCAATGTGAAGCATTGTAACTAGAGGTTTAATATACAAAAACAACAACACATAACGTCACAGCACACACATTACACAATTACAACTACATTCAATCGCTACTTGCAGTACAATCAAACATACAGAAAAGGGGGCACTAGCGCACAGACCTTACAATTTCTAGTGCAGCCATCTACAGCTTTTTATCTGAAATACAAAAACTGCAATAGTAGACCTCAATAACATATAAAAATTCCATGGCAATCCGAGTATTTTTACCAGAGTTAAAGCACGACCATACAGTCAAACAGAATGCATGGAAAGTATTAAAAAGTATTAAACGATAATGGATTTGTCTAATATGTGTATTTTTAAAATAGGAATATTTAACACCGTTTGAAGCTGTTAAATGTGTATATATATATAATTATAATATCTTTGAATTTCAAAAAACATATCAAGTTCTTGTAACATTCTAATTAAATCTCCTAAGAGATAATTAGTAATATATTGTGTGTGTGTGTGTGTGTGTGCTTTTCTTTTCAAAATCACATGCATGTCCTTTTTAATATGTTTTAAACAATAAGCAAAAAATCAATATTTAATATTCATGTAATAATATTAACAAAGTAATCCATTTAACATAAATCACACACATAAAATATTGTGTAAAGTAAATATATACATATCAAGATAAAAGTCGATTCAAATTCAAAGGTAATTATGATGCTGAAAAATATTAACCGTCGTGCAGTGAAGTTGCAATCATTGAAATATAGAAAATTTTAATCAATCTTCAAAAAAAAAAAAAAAAAAAAAAAAAGAAAAAAAAAGTTCTCTCGTATTCTCTACATATATATGCAGGGTGACCAATCGTTGACCAACAGCTAATTCCTAAACAATTAGCTTTAGAGTTTTTGTTTCAATAGAAAAATGTTTGGGAATGCTGTGTTTCATCAAATTAAAAACCATTTACGTCAAAGTAGTTTTTTTTTTTTTTTTTTTTTAAGTTACGAAATTTTAATTGTTCTACGGTTTCTGGGTCCTACAATAAAATGTTGTTAGCTGTTTTATTCATTCATTTATTTATTTATTTTTAAGTCTAATTTATGGAGTTTAAAGTGGGGAAAATCTTTGACTCATCTATGCAAAACATAATTAATCGAATTTAGTTCAAAGAATTTTTTCTGTTCTATCGAATGGACACGTAAAATATTTTCTAAGAGTTTCACAACTACTTAAGCCTTTAAAAGAAAAGTATAGAAAATCGCAAAAAGAGCGTAATTTCTTTCTCGGGCATAAATTTCAAACTCCAAATTTCCCCCCAAAAAAGTATAAATGAAATTAAGAATTATGTGTGTCGTATAAACGAAACACTGTAATTGAATAGAATGAACTGGATAAAAAAATCATATAGATAAGAAACATATAAAAAAAGCTCCTCTGTACTAGAAAAAGCATTTAATTTAAAAGCATTTAATTAAGCGTTCTCAAATAAACTGCCCAGCAACGCGAAAATTTCTGACTCATTTTTAAACGCAAAGGCATAAAATTGGTAGGCGATTTGGAATCAAAATGAGTTTTTGATTTTTTAATCAATAAATTAGTTATCGAGTTGTAGGCGATTCGTGTCACGTGACGACACGTGTTTCGCCTTTCTCGCTCTGCTGGCTCGGGGATTCGGTTGAAACGCCAACTTTGACAGTAGTTTCTGAAAGATCTGCCTTTACCAAAATTTTGAAAACCTCTTTCGAATTCAAAGTTTCCGAATAAGAGCACCTGCCAATTTCATCTCTTTCCGAATAAAAGTGAATTAAAAAATGTGTCATAAAGTAACCAGTTTGGATTTGAGAACAGCCTTAAGAATTAGTCATCCAAATAAAGTAAGTTTATTTTATTTTAAACGTACACTACTTACAGCTTTCGTATCAAGTCAAATAGTTAAAGCGGGATTAGCATTTTCTAATTTAAAAACGACATTAACTCATTTTATTTAATTATTCATTGTTTTGTGCGAGGCGTGACCCGACGATGACAATGCTTATCCTCCTCAGTAAAGCTGTTGTGGAAATGTTTAAACTTCTTCCGGAAATGTTTTCACTCTTCGCAAAGTGAATTTGGGGATCCGTGTTATTCAAATCACGTTCCTTTTGATGTCAACGAATTTATGCGTCGGTTCTCTTACTCTGGCGGCGCATATGTTAAACCCAAGACTATGTCCACCATTTTGATTCTATTACAGATAATATCAAAGACGACACTATTAAACGGCGGGTCGCGTATAGAATTTGTTTCACTGACCCGATGCAAAACTTTAATCCACATTCACGTAAGTCCTATCGTTGACAAAAACACTATTTTGATGCTCAGTAGACGGTTATGTGTTATATTTTTTACGCATCCCTGTTTTTTTTTAAAAAAAAAAGAAAATAAAAGAAAAAAGAAAAAAAAACACATTTAAAAAAACTTTACACGATACCGCGGCTGTTTTAAAACGTAAAGTATTATTGTGTACCTTAACATCAATTTTTTTACGATTGCTTGATTTTAAAACCAATAAAATCAAAGAAAGAAAAACAAATCATAGCTATGATTATGAACCTCTTCCCAACACATTCAAAATACTGTAACAAAACTTCCCTGGTTATTAAGCTGAAAGATGATGTAAGAAAACAATTTGGAAAAAATCGTATCACATTTGAAAACCCAATTTCAGCAATTACCATCTATAGTCGGAAAAATATCCGAATTCTTTTGTGCAGCCCTGTGTATGATCTATAGATTTGTATGTAAGGAAACGGATGACACAGTTGAAAATTCCCTTCCAGAAATTTCCGCCAATAAGCGGATATGCACTCTAATTGTTTTGTGCCGCCCTGTATAAGATCTTATAATTTATATTCACCAAGTAATATGCAAAAAATTCGTTAAATTTAATTAGTATTGCTCATACACAGTACTATAGCCGAAGTCTTTTGTGTGTCTATGTAAATAAACGATAAATGCTATGCACAGCCTATTCTACAGTAAGCATCTTGTAGTGAACCTTAGTGATATTATATCAATTTCAATTTGTTTGAAATAGTGTAACATTTATTAGAATGCATCGCAAACGATTTTTTTCCATGACCGTAATGTAACGGAATAACTTTGAGTATCCCTGTAATCGAACGATAAATGTTACACGATCCCTTTTCAATACCAAATATGCCATTGTTAACCTCAATAGCACGTAGGAAATACATACACTGAAAAAAAAAATTGTTGATTTTACAGTATAATGGCAGTACTGGCGGTATAATATTGGCGGTACTATACTACGGTATAATACTGGCAGTATTATACCGTAAAATTAGCAGTAATAAACAGTAAAATAAGCAGTAATACACTACCGCGCATGCGCGGTAGTGTATTACTGCAAAATCTTCTACTGTAAAATTTTCTACTGTAATTTTTCTACTGTAAAATCAATTTTTTTATTTTTTTATTTTTTGGAGTGTAGCTATTCGTAATACGTTACCGCGCGTGCGCGCAGCGTATTACTGCTTATTTTACTGTTTATTACTGTTAATTTTACGGTACAATACTGACAGCTGAGACACCAATATTATACTATAAAATCAAACACTTTTTTTTTTTTTGCAGTGTAATAGCTATTCGCCGATATTAACAATCAAAATGTGACATAACACACTAATTTCTTTTGAATGCGTCGCAAAATTGGAAAATGATGTGGTAAAATGTCCATTTCTTGAACAATGGCAAAGAAAAGGATGATATTACTTTAATTAAAGTTAAAGTACGGCAATTTCTCTTGCGTATTTTGTTTGTCCTGAGTAATGTATTCTTTCGCGTCACTAACTTGTTATTTTAACTAAAATTACTGAATTAAATAAAACGTTGCTTATTGTAGCATTAAGTTGTCAACCTATTTAATTTCTATCAAAAGCTGAATTTAATTTATTCAACAAAAGCGATTATTTTACACCATTCAAATGTTTACATTGTTTAATGCGGACAAAAAGTGACCTTCCTTGGAAGTTCCCACTAACGGAAGTTTACTGTATATGTGTGTATACAGTAAAGTCCCGATTTTCCGAGATACAAGGGGAAACAAATATGGTCATTTTTTCCCATTCTGAACAGAAAATCAGAGTTCTAAATTTTTATGACTGTTCTTTCATCTTAGTACTTCGTTGATAATGACTGTTTCTTGATGATGAAAATTATGTCCATCAGAAAAGAAAATAACGCATTCCGAAGATTTTAGTTCGATTGAAAAATATATTCAATACACTGAACAGCAAGAAGAGACTACACTGTAAAAAAAAATTCCTGAAAAAAACGGAAATTGTACTGGCAATCGAGACGCCAGTACTATTTCCGTATTTTAACGAAAAAAAAAATCCGTAAATTCCAGGAAATTTTCCGTGATTTCTGAAATATCCGTTTTTAAATTTCCGTTTTTTAACAGATATCTTCCGTATTTTTTAGATATTTTTATATCGTTAAAATAAACTTTATAGGACCAAAAAATATATATATTTGTCAGGGAACATCTTATTTCTTTTACTTCTGTGCGAGTTTTCAGTAAATAACCAACACTTGGCACGAAGGGATTCGAACGCGGAAACTTCTGTGTAGTAAACTGACGGGCTGTACCATTACGCTACGACCGGATACTTCGCTTCCTCAAATGTTGTTATTTATTTTACATACTTTTAATGATGCAAAAACTTAAAGGTTTTGTAGTTAGATGGATTTTTTCAATATTTTATTTTCATAATTTTTAATATTTTGCTTTATTATATGATGCTTTATAACAGATAAATTTTAACTTTTTATGTATTATATGCGTAAAACATTGTATTAAGACAAATGACTGCTTCTTTTTGCAATAGTACATATACTTTAAAAAATTATTTGTCTGTTGATCTATTTATCAATTCTAAAACAATAATTATCTTAAGTAGACGTATTTATTACATGCTATTAAAGTAAATTTTCTTTATCTCTTATTTTAAAAACTTATGTGAATAAACAATTTTATAATAAATTAAATTATTATATTTAATCTTTACCGAGAGCTTTTGTGTACGATCCTGTTAAAGTGAATAATTTTAAAAAATCAAAACAAAAAAATAGATTTTTAGAGTAAATTTTGAAATTAATGACCTTAGGATAGGTAACTTTAAATTTGGACTCGATAATTTAGTTTAAATTAATTTAGTTTAATTTATAAAATTATAAACTAACGAAATAAATTATAAACTTTATAAAATTGTAAACTTCATTTTTATAAAAGTAAACAAAAAGTTATTAATTATTTTTTATAAATTTAAAGAAAAAAAATATGAACTTCGTAAAATGGTAATTTACAAAATAATAAATTTTAGTTTAATTCACAAATTTATAAGACAAATCAGCTTAGTTTAACACCTACATACCGATAATTTGCAAAAATATTATTTTATAAAACCTTAAAAATATTTTAAAAATTAAATAAATAAATAAAAAATAGATTTTTAGCGAAAATTTTGAAATTAATGACCTTGGGAAAGGTATGTTTAAATTTGGATTTATTAATTTAGTCTAAATTAATTTAGTTTAATTTATAAAATTATAAGCTAACTAAATATATTATAAATTTTATAAAATTATAAACTAACTAAATATATTATAAACTTTATAAAATTATGAACTTCATTTTTATAAAAGTAAAGAAAAAATCATTAATTATATTTATAAATGTAAAGAAAAAAATATAAACTTTCTAAAATTATAATTTATAAAATAATAAATTTTAGGTTAATTCACAAATTTATAGGACAAATCTTTTTTGTTCAATACTAATAATTTGCAAAGATATTATTTTACGAAACCTTTAATAACCTAATATTGCCTCACGTTAATAATATTAAAATAAAATTTTAAAATGTCAGTGAAAAAAATCATAATTTGAAGCACTATAAAGAAAAAAAAAAGTAGATTTAAAACAAAAAAATTTCTGTAATTTATATAAATAAAGTAAATTTCTAAGATTTCACTAAAAAATAAAAACTATCATTATTATTTTCACAAAAAAAATACTGTCCAGACACGGACCCGGTTAGAATGAGCTCCAGGATTGGCCCGAGTCTAATGACAGAAAATAGGCCCACGGGTAGGACCGATCCAGTCCTGGATCCTAGAAGACCTTGGACCCTAGTAAATACAACAATCTTAATTCGCATTTCAAACAAGACGATATCTGTATACAAACCTCTGAACGTTATTTCCGGAAATGGGGAAATACGGATATTGTACTGTTTTGAAAAAAATCCATAAAATTTACGGAAAACTTTCTGCATATCTACGGATTTGAAATCTCCTTCACGGAACTAATGTCATTTACGGAAATTGTACTGTTGTTTTGGAAAAATGAAACTTCTCCGTAAAATTTTACGGAAAATCTCTTGTATTTTCACGGATTTTTTTTAGAGTATACTCTCGCGATTCTGATGATAATTATACAATGGCATAGCTGCCAACTTGTGTGGATTTTTTACCACTAAAATTTAATAGAAATTTTTGACTTGTTTAATTGTTAAAAATTGTTAGATTTCGGCGATTGGATTAGGCAAATTTTACTGCTATTATTTAGTGGTAAGAAAAGCCGTACACGTTGGCAGCTATGCTGAAATATTGTAACATTGTAGCAAAGAAGCGTATATCATCCAACAAACAAAAAACTATCAAGGACTTCTTCAAGTGAACAACTTCATTCCTTATTTCTTTAATAGCAATGAAAGTATACATCAAACAACTCTAAGTCATTTTTATATGCAATCTTCCATAATGTCATTTATTAATCACAATAATTACTTGTACTACCTATTTCGAACGGACATTATATTTTAAAAAAAAACACTAAAAAACAGTGCACACGTTTAAAAGTTTTATAAAGTACCTTCAAACCATACTAAAAGTTAATCAAGATGTACAAAAGCTTTACAAATATTTTCACCTCTTGGTGCGAGTCATCATCAGTTATTGTTGTTTCGTTTCTTCGTCGCTAGTCCTCTTCGTTGAAGTCTTCTTTAGAATAAAAAATATGGAAGACTTGAACGAAGATGATTAGCGAGGAAGAAATAAAATAACAGCAACTGATGATGCCTCGGACCAAGAGGTGAAAATATTTTTAAAGCTTTTATACTTCTTGACTAACTTTTAGTGTGGTTTGGAAATGCTTTCTAGAACTTTTAGACGTGTGCACTGTTTTTTCGCGTGTTTTTTAAAAATAATATAATGTCTGTGTACAAGATTGTGAACTCTAAATAGTACCATAAAAAGTAATAAATTGTGTGTAAATTTATATTTCATCTTCTTAGTTAGTAACGATTTATATAAATTCGGTTTATCCAAGTTATTTGTTTATCTCAAGTGAGCTTGAACCATATTAAGAGCCTACGCTAGTCACGCGAAGAAACGCTCCAGCTAATGTTAAGTCTATGGGAAGGTTATCCCGCGATTTCTCGCTCGCATTTTAATATTTTTAAAGGATTTTTTTTTTTATAGGGTAGCTGAGGTCGATCTCTAACGTTGTTAGTTTTTACTTTTTCGATTTTGGTTACGGTTTTTTTTATAAGCGGACATTTTCAATTTTGGAACCGGTTGGAACCGGTTCTGAAAGAGAAAGTACCCTTATATAAAAATACTGGAACCAAAATCGAAAAAGTAAAAACTAACAACGTTAGAGATCGACCTCAGCTATCCCATGCAAAAAAAAATCCTTTAAAAATATTAAAATGCGAGCGAGAAATCGCGCGATAACCTTCCCATAGACTTAACATTAGCTGGAGCGTTTCTTCGCGTGACTGATGTAGGCTCTTAAGTCGTATAATCGGGACTCTACCGTATATGAAAATCGGAGCATCCGTTCAAGAGTTAAGTCGGGACATACATAGAAACAAATTATATACAAACTAACTGTTCCTTTTCGTTGGAAGTCAGTTAAAAAGGGAGTTCTGCCTTTCAGTTAAAGAAATAAGGAAATTACATAGCATCAGTCTTTGAATCTCGAAACAAAATGTCGACCTGCTCTAGTTTATCTCGAAGTTCTTCTCCAGACTTGTTGAACGAAGGTTATGTCATTAAAACGAGATAGTGTTAAATGTGCGTAATCTCGACTACGAAAGGGGAAATTAAATATGAAATAAACGGGGATATTCTAATTTCAAACAACTCTCGGAATTAATTATTGCCGGAACTGTTGTTTTCTTCGAACGCTTTTTAAGTGAATACGCAATTGTTATTCGAGTAAATTGTATTTACGTTCAACAGAATTACACTGTTTGTTGCCTTCTACATAAAACAGTGTGCAGTTAGCTGATGTGTGTGTAAATATTTGCGACCTTCTTCTCTGCTTAATATGTTTCTCAATCTCATAAGGGGCGTACAATTCATCAGAGCACAAATAATTACAATAAAGAAAAATTTGCAGATGTTACAAGGCTTTAGAAACAGCGTTTTCTTTCATGCAAAATGGAATCGAAAAGACAATCTATAAGTAATTATTTAAAAATACATAAATTGACATATTTTAGACTGAGATGAAAATATTTCAGACATTAAATTCAAATATAATAAGATATATCCCCATTTTTAAATATCAGAAAGACTTGAAAAATTGCAAAATTGTTGTTTCTAAATCCTTTTTAACAGTCACTGATCAACAATATAGACATTCAGAAAAGACAACAGTAGACATAGAAAAGATTTCGAAAATAAAAAGAGTTTTACTTATTGAGTTAAAATTAGAGAGGAAGGGTGTTTTTCTATTATATGAATTCAATCTGAACAGTGATTTTTATAAGACATATCACCATTTTTAAATGTTAGAAAAACTTTAAAAATTGTAAAATTGTTGTTTCTAAATCACTTTTAACAGTCACTGATCAACAATAGACATACAGAAGAGAAAACAGTTAAAATTAGAGAGGAAGGTTTTTTTTTTCTATTATATGAATTCAATATGAACAGTGATTTTTTTAATAAGACATATCCCCATTTTTAAATATTAGAAAAACTTAAAAAATTGCAAAATTGTTGTTTCTAAATCACTTTTAACAGTCACTGATCAACAATAGGCATACAGAAGAGACAACAGTTAAAATTAGAGAGGAAGGGTTTGTTTTTTTCTATTATATGAATTCAATATGAACAATGATTTTTATAATAAGAGATATCTCCATTTTTAAATATAAAAAACTTGAAAATTACAAAATTGTTATTTCTAAATCACTTTTAACAGTCACTGATCAACAATAGACATACAGAAGAGACAACAATATACATAGAGAAGATTTAGAAAATAAAAAGAGTTTTACTTATTGAGTTAAAATTAAAGAGGAAGGTTTTTTTTTTTTCTATTATATGACTTCAATATGAGCAGTGATTTTTATAATAAGACAAGATCAATTATCTATATATCTATCAGATTGGATAAGATTTATAATCTTCCCCATTTAAATATCAGAAAGACTTGAAAATTTGCAAAATTGTTGTTTCTAAATCCTTGGGTATACTTTTAACAGTCACTGATCAACAATAGACACTCATCTGAGGTCTTTATGAAGCTTCCAGGTAATCTAAGTGCGCCGAGGTCACACACACACAAAAGAAAAAAAACTCCAAGAACAGCCTTATAATTTGCTTAATTGACTATATGTCCCCACAAAAATGACAAGTGCTTTCTCAAGCTATTAGCAGAAAAAAAAATAAAAAGTTTTAACTGATAATTATCAGTAACGCAAACAGCTTCCCATTAAATGCTTATAGCAATTCACGAAACCCGGCACGCAACTTTTTTGCATAGCCATTAAACTTCATTTTACTTTCGTATATTCATTTAAATTCATACACGCATTTTAATTATACCAAAACCCGATATTTTTCAATTAAACCAAAATAATTTTTGAGATGTGAAATTCAAATATACTATTTCACAGTTAAGTTAGTTTTCTCATTAGATTTTTTTTTTTTTTTCAAAGTATATGGTAAAAGAGTTTTGATTAAAATAATTTGTCATTCCCAATTTTTAATGAAAATTTATTTAACCATGATTAAATAGCACATTAAATGTTTATTTGCACTTGGAGGGATTATATTTCAACCTAAAAAATGTGAAAAGAGTTTATTTTTATTTTATTTATTTATTTTTAATGGGAATAAAAAAAGAAAATAGAAAAGAATCCAAAACAATATTTTCTACTTGCAAAATTCTGCATTTTCTATTTCCAAAATTCTGTATTTTCCAATAAATAGTAATACCTTTGTTTTATGAAATAGTTTACTCGTTGGCCGGGCCCGTGATAATAACCTTAAATAAACTTCAAATTTTGTATGATTTTATATCTCTGACCCAATTTTGTATGAATTTATATTTTTAAATGAAAAATTCTCAAAAAAATATTAATATTTACTGGTAAAAAGAAGATATTTTCTTGTTTTTTTACGTAAGATCATTTCATAGTTTTTTTTTTTTTTTTTTTTTTTTTTTTAAGTTCTTGTTCTCCGAACTCTTTGCAATTTTTATCGGTTATAAATATAACGGTTTTGCAGGCCGTGTAATATTTTATTGAAAAAATATCGATATCTAATTGTATTAGAAATATGTTTTCTTTTCTCTTTTTTTTTTTATCATAACAGATTAAGTAGTTATCGTCGTGATTTAAAGTAGTTATCATCGTCCGAAATTTTAATCGGTTATAAATATGACTGTATTCAAGCCGTCTTTAAAATTTCGTGAAAAAATATGCATATTTAGTAGTGAAAACATGAACCGAAGCAGCGCGAAAACAGCCCGCGTCTTAGCGTTTCCATCGAAAATTTCTCAGATTTTTTTTTTTTTTTTTAACTATTCATCCGAACTTTTCGAAATTTTCATAGGCGATGTAAGTCTGGTCTGCCGAGATGCTCTAAAAGATTGTGTCGATATACCAACATTTAGTTATTTTTGCGTAGAAAAAAGATCGTCTCCAAGAGGCGCGAAGTGGCCTGCTGTCGCGAATTTTTTGAAAGAGTTAAAAATCGTATTTTTGAAAACCGATTGGATCGTCGAAGAGAAGAAGGTCTCAGCTTTAAAAGCATACTTTTTGTTTATCGGTATCTCTGAAATTGAACTCTGGGAGAACGGCACCGAAGGAAGGAAAAAATCAACTGCAAAAACAACCTTCTTTGAAAAAAAAAACATTCAAAGACTACAACGATACTTTTTCGAACTGATTGAGGCATTTAAGACGTAAAAGTGAGAACTTTAAGAATGTGTCATCCGTTTTTTTCCATATTTTAAACGTTCGACCGATGGGTGTTAAAACAAAAACAAAGAAAAATTGGCATTTGGTTCTTTCCTTCTACGCTCTGTGTAAAGCAGGAACTGCGCATGCGTGTGCGCATCTGTCGATTTTTGCAAAATAAATAAATAAATAAATAAATAAATAAATAAATAAATAAAAGTTCGCTTTTTTAATGAGTTTTTAATTAATTTCTCGGTTTATTATCAAAAAATTAAAAATCTTAACCTCAGGTGCATCAAGACCTGCCGTGGACTATCCTCATCCAATTTTTCAGACTTCTACTTACGGTAGATTTTGCTAGTCATCGAGCACAGACAAACATTTCGTTCTTTTATTAGTATAGATATTACTGAATCGAAACACGTTCATTTTAAAACTAAAGCACAAAAAAAAAAAGAAATATTTTTCAAGTTTCTTAAATATACTTAAGTGTCATATAGTCAGTGCTTAAATAACATAGAACTTGTACTAATGACATTAAATGTAAAGAAGCAAAGAATTTTTGGGTCTATATTATTTGAAAGCAATACAAAACTATTTTGCAGAAAAGTTTTCATTGCAGTACCTATTTTTGCAAAAGAGAAACAAATCAAATACTACTAATTAAATTGTCATTTTTCTCACCGTCTCTTACGAAAAATTCAATTCTTTAAAAAAAAATTTGCGATAATCATATCATTTTTCTTTTGTAAAAAACGATCAGAAAATTCAACGTAACCTCATAGTTACCCACCGATTCAGAAATATTTTCCTTATCTCTAGAAACCATTAAAAGAAAAACCAATGAAAAACTCAGAAAACAGATAGATTTCTGAGATTAACGGGAAAATTTCTGAAAATAATTGGCTTATTTTTGGAGGTTGTTCTTATTTTCTGTTTTAAACTATTATGTTGCAATTTTCTCGGTATCCAATAAGCCGATGTACAGTAGTAAAATTTGTGGTCAAAAGTCGGAAACAAAAGTTACTCTCTTCCTACGCACAACTTTGCATAATTGTGTGTCAGTGCCCTTAACCCCTTGCCTGTGACGCCTGAACGCAGATCGGGCGACGCAAATGCGCCAATTTTGGAATGCCCGACCTGAGTTCGGGCAAGAGAAAATCGGTGTTTCAATTTCGTGAAGCCCGAGCTTAGTTCGTCCAATGCTTAAAAACAATGCAAAGAAACTTTTGGTTTAGTGTATTTAATTGTCTGATAAAATGTGTGTTCTTATAATATTGTAAAAATAAAGTAATCAGACGTAAGTGTTTATGCTTTAATATATATATAATATATATAAACATTGACGAATTATTTGAAAAAGCTACCACGGAATGGGCAATTTTCATATTTCCTTAAACATCGTTATGAAAAAAAGTTGGATATTCAATTTAATCCAGTCGGAATTAATAAATGAGATAAACAGTTTGTACTTTTACTTTTACAACATGATTAATTTTAATTAAGTGTCCTGCTTTTAAGTTATTTTAAGAGAAAACTGGTTTTTTATTACTCTTTCATTCAAATCAACTTGGTTTTTGTACATAAACATGGAACTTTATAATCGATTTTTAGCTGACTTCCTCATATACTTAGAATCCTAATAATATTATAAATCTGATTGTGTGCAAATGTTAGGCTGAAGCCAGCGTCAAAATGAAGCATTTAATTATCCTGTATCTTTGCATATATGTTGATTATAACCCTCAAATGAATATAGGCTGGTTTTTGTTTATTTTATATCAATATTTTTCTTTAAAATTAAAAATTTCATTATTTTCAAACAGAATAAATGGACATTTTTTCGTATATTTTAAAATGGTTGGTTGGTTTGGTTGGTTTGGACCAAAGGGCCCGGTTTTGCAGCTTTTTTTAAAATGGTTAAATTTATTTTACCGTTGCTAATACTTTATCGTTGCCAATATAAAATAAACCCCTGAGTAATAATTTTTAATCAACAATTTATTTTCAAGTGAAAATTTTCCACGTGAAAAATGAAAAGGAAATGAATTATTTAAGAATTAAACAGAATATGAAATGATGACATATTAGAAATAAAACGTGCGTTTTCAAATATTTGATAATAATACAAAGTGCATAAATACGAGTAAGTATGGAAAGCAAGCGAATATGATGTCATATATAGAAACAGAAAACAGATTTGTTTTGATGTTGAAATAAAATGATCTTGGGTTATCAAATTATTTGTGATTAATTTTTTTTTTTTCTTTTTCTTTTTCACATGAAAGGAATTATTTTAAATGTACGTAATATATGTATTTTAAATGTATGTGTTGTAAATTAAAGTTCTGTGTTTTAAATGAAATGAGTGAAATATATATTTTTAATGAATTCAATACGAATGATGGGATAGGTTAGCGATTTATCGTCTGCACACGGCTAACATAAAGATACCATATTTTTTATTTAAATTTTAAAAAGTAAAATATATATATATATATATATATATATATATATATATATATATATATTTTACTTTTTAAAATTTATATATATATATATATATATTGGATGGCAAATGTTAATGATATGCTTCGCAAAATTATCCGTATCGAAAATCGGAAAATCTTAATAAAAATAACTATATTTTTTAAAAGAAAGTTGCTTTTCTCATAAAAGCTAAAGATTTAATATGATTGTTTCGAAGTAACAGCATTTTTCCTCTATCATTTTCCCACAATCGAAACACATTTGTAAATCGTCGTTTCGAACCGGAATTTAATTTTAAATTTCTGTTAATTTTAAAATAGGAAAAACTTTGTTGTCTTTTTTAAATATAGCTTTTTTTAAAGTTGTTTCATAATAGATTTTTGTAAAGTCTTGTAGGATAAGAAAAATTGCATAGATTTTAAAGCAATGTTTAAGTAAAATTACAATATTTTTTAAACTTAAAAAACAACAATGTTATCGAAAAGAAAATCGATTTTACCAACAAATTCGCGTAATGCAAAAGCAAAGAAGAAATCAAAAAGTAATGAATCTGTTTTTCCAGCCGAATTGTGTGAACTTGAACAAGCCAATCGTGCCAATTCATAACATTATAAACGTGAAACCGCGTTCTACATAGTAGATTTTTTTTTACATATAGGTAGAACATCTCCGAGAATAGGGAGGTTAGGGGTCTGTAATTAGGTCCATAGTCAATTTGCTTTTTTTTTTTTTTATCAAGTGAAATTTGGCGCAAAATTAAATACATTGTTGTAACCAGATTTTTTTTGCATGGTAAATACTTAATGGTATTTTAGATCAGGGGTTCTCAAACTTTCAGACCGACGTACCGCAAAATCGAAGTTCATACTTCCGCGTACCACCAGGTAACAAACGTAAAGCTAATATAGAAAACCTGTCTAAAACGCAATATCTCTCCGGGTTTTGTGTTTCCGTCATAGCAGGTTTTACTGTATTTAAAATAAATTATTACATTACTAAATTGACTGCTTTATAATAACATTCAAGTAAAAAGTAGTATCACCATTAAATTTTAATAATGCATTTATCAAAATAATTTAATTTTTAATAATGCACAGTTATCAAAATATAGTATTTTGGTATAGTAAAAAAACTTTAATACTTAAGTACATATTGGTGCACACTGATTCATATACTGTTATAGAAGACTAATGAAAAGAGTGGGCGTGTTTTATCAAGCACAACTTCCTCATGTCTGGCTCAATATTAGGAAGTTTTAGTCATAAGTCAGATTCGATGTTTAGTTTATTCCTGTATTTGTTTTTCATATAACAAAGGGGGAAAAGCACATTCACAGAGGTATGTTGTGCTAAACACAAACAGACTTTGATGATATTAGACGGTATTCTGATATTCTCGTCAGCGAAAATTATGTTACATTCATTCTTTTGAATGTGGACTCCAGTAATCCATCACATGAGAGGAGAGCTGAATAAGTTCACTTCTTTCCTCTCTCGTGAGATACAGTGGCAGGGTGTCTCAAATGAGAAACGAATTTCTTATCCAAAGCTTAGTTAGCGCATTTAACATAGGCTCAATACAACCGTATTAATAATCTGCATACCTTTAAATATGACAATAATGTCGCTCAGTATGCAAGCACTTGCAAGTTTCTTCACACATTTATGAATATACCACCTCAAAACATATGTTGATTCTATCTCAAATCCGAGTATAGTTTTACTCTTTCTGCTTAAATAAACTTAATTTTGATTAATTCAGCACCTTTAATTAGGTTGCCCTACTTAAGTCACAACCACGTCAGGGTGGCTAGTGCTCAGGGAAAAATACAGTTAAAAATAGTGATAAACACCAGTATATTCTTATAGAAAAATTTATGTTGATTATTCGATCAAATAATTAATTTGAATATTTCTAAAGAATATACTGGTAATTATCATTTTTTTACTGTATTTTCCCTGACCACTATTACCTGCACGTACATACTGAAGCTGCAACTCGTATAACAGGTGGAAAACGAACTTCAACCTAAAAAATTGTTTCCAAAACATGACACTGGTCTTCTTACCTGTACGCCGGTAAATGCACATTTGTGCTGCTATAGCCGTAGTGTCTAAAAATGACCGTTTCGTTTTGGACGGCTATTGCCGTCATGCTACATAGTGAAATTCGCTTTGACGGCTATAGCCGCAAGTGTCCGTCAACGTGTTAAATAACATTACTCTCTTGACCATTTTAAGTAACCTTATTCTCTTAAAAACTGGATTTCCATGAAATAGGGGGAAACTATAACACTTTTTGTACAAGAGAAGAAAAATATTTCAATGAACACAATGAATTAATTTAGGAATTATGTTTGAAATAAGACTTTCATTTTAACACCTCCTAGAAGCTCTTCTAGTACAAAGAGAACAAGGGGTTATAAATTACACTTGGAATGTTATTTTGTTTTAATTCCTCCTACTCACAATAGCTCCTCCTACTTCCAAGCATTCAGATTTTTCCTTCAGATAATTCAATTTATAAAGCCTGTTTAAAAACAGTTCTTCCGCTAATTAAAAATACTTCATTCATATATTAATTTTAAAATTAGGTCTTTATTAAAAAATTCAATTTTTATGCATATAAATCTAATAATTGTGTTTTTAATTCTGAAAAACTGATTCTATCATAAGCGGTGCGTGCGAATTTCCGCAAGTCTGTTATACCAAACATTTCTCGTAACAAAAAAATAGAAAAAGCGTTTACAGATCCTAAATAGCATTCGAAATTTTTTTTTAAATTTCCAAGTAAATAAAGACAAGCCGTTTTTGATTCCATAATAATATGCTGCATTTTGTATTTTATTTCACGTACCAGTATTAGACTTCTGCGTACCAGTAGCCAGAGCTTCACGTACCAGTACTGGTACGCGTACCATAGTTTGAGAACCCCTGTTTTAGATTATCATTTCCCCGCTCACCTTTGATGCCAACTATGACTGTAAAACATATTAAAAAATATCAGACGATAATTTTCTAATTTTCTTATTGCTTCATGATGTAAATAGACTTCCTGATTCATACTTTAAACCTGAATTGGTCATGCCATTGTCGTTCAATTTTTATTCCTAATCCTAAATGTATCCTATCCTAAACCTGATAATAACTTTAAAGAATATTCTTTGACACGAATATGTAAATTAAATCAATATCCATAATTGGAATGAATAGAAAATAGAATAAATAGAAATGGCAAAATAAAATAACAAGAAAGTACATTTATTTGACACAAAACCCTAGAGAAAGCGTAAAATATTTCAAGCGCATGAAATAAATCAAAAAATAATCCTATATATACTAACAAAAATATGTAAATTTAGATCATCTGATTTGTGTCGTAGGTATTTATTTGCTTATAGTGTTCTTGACGCGATAGAGAAAATATCGAGGTTAAATTGGGCAGAATTTAAAGTACTTTCTAGCAACCCTTATTTACATTTTAGAATCGCATCAGATTGTTATATCTTTGTGAAATATCTATCAATGTATAAAATCCACAAGCAGTTTGTTCACTATTTACACCACTTAGCGTGAAGCACTTAATTTAATATATACATAAACAAGATAATGTAGTAAGAAATATATAACATATGTCTATGCAAATAAACAATATAATAATGCCCATTTAGTAAGCACACATACACAAATTGTACACCAAATACCACCTAAAATGCACTGTTGTATAGAAGAATTCTGCCAGTGTTGTTTTTCGTTTTACGAAGAGGAATTCCTCGATTTTCACGATTTTACTTGGTCCTCCTTTCTTCATTAGTTGCAGTTTCATTTTCGCGATTGTATATATTATTTGGCATGAAATTTCACTTTTTTAAGACTGGGTTATGTCAAGGCCCCTATAGCAAAGAAATACCGTATGGTCTCCTGTAAAATGTGATAAAGCTTTGGTTAATTATTTATGTTGTTAATTATCAAGTGAAATGTTTTAGTAAATTAATGAATTTATTCTTTTTTTAATGTTACGTGAATGAAGTCACGGGTAACAGCTAGTTATAAAATAAATCATGTTCACAGGTGTGTTTCCGAAGACACTACAACATTTTAATATTTTTAGAACTTAATTATATATTAATAACTTAATTTTAAGGCATTTTTTCGTTAGCCCGCCACAAATGGTCAATTGCCCAATATTCTTCAGGGTTACAACTGTATTCCCAAAACAATGGATTTTATATTGCGCCAAACCGCGCTCGCCAAAAAAAGGGCAAACTGGCTGTGAAACAGCAACAACGAAATATTTTAAGCACTATAAAGTACAAAATATAAATGAAAAATAAGAGTGTATTATACTTTTAAATAATACGATTTAATCAATTAATAGTTTCATATTAATTAAATTATGATTATACGTTCAAAAATCAATTTAGAAATCCTAAATAGATAGTTTAAATAACACTTTTTTTCCTTTTTCTGTTGCCACATATCTTAGTAAAGAAGAAGAGCAAAAATAATATTTTTAATAAATTCACTACTGTTTTCAGCCAAGCGTTAAAAAATAGGTGAATTTTCCATAATAGGATTCGATGTCCACGCCAAATTAACGTTTTGTAAAGGAAATTTTTGAAGAAAATCATGAATTGAAATCTTAAAATGAGGCGCGATTTCCAAGATAAGAATTCAATGCTTACATAAAAAAAACTGTATTTAAACAAAAATATTTTTACTTGTATACTTAATTAATATATTTTACTCAGCAAATGCACGAAATGGCTTGAATTTTACGCTAGGGTTCATAAAATTACACTCTAACTTAACGTAGGAATGTAATTCTCAATTTTGACTACTATATTTTATTTCCGAAAATGAATCGGAAAAGCAGAAAAATATTTTAATTTTGAGTAAGATTTTTCAAACAAATTCACCGCTTTGTGACAGCATGTAAAAGGCATTTTAAAAAATATGTATGCTTAAAAATAATACAGTTCTACCAATATTTCTGGAAGATCCATCAATTCTAAACAAAGAAAATATCGTTTTACATTGAAGTATTTACACGTTTAAAAAAAGGTCTCGTGTTTTACAAATTTAAACTCTGGTATGGCTGTCCACAAGCATTGTGATAAACGTAATCTTTATCACAGCGTTGAGAGGAAAGATAGCCGCTCAGATAACTTGGTCCATTTTATTCATCAGTTAAATAATGAATGAAATGTCAAGTTCCCACACCATTTGAAAGTGTCGAGTTTAATGTTTACTTTCAAGTGTACTTGCACTTGCGTAACATCTAACCGATCCAGCAAAATCGTTAAAACAAGAAAAGAATCATGCATCAAGCATAGATTATGAAACACTTTCCAACACATTCAGAATACTGTAACAAAACTTTACATATTAATAAGATGTAAGATGATGTCTAAGTAAACAATTTGGAAAACACATAACATTTAAAAACCAAATTTCAACAATTATGTCTGTACACAGAAAAAAATAAAACCCAATTTGGGTCGAAAGATTCTTAGGTATGTGCCCAAATTGGGTCATGCCTGTTTTGGTTACCACTGTGTATCCATTTTGGACACTGTTAAATATCCATTTAAAAATAATAATAATAATAATAATAATAATATTATTATTATTATCACGGACACTGTTAAATATCCATTTAAAAAAAAATATTATTATTATTATTATTATTATTATTATTACGTGTATTTAACAGTGCCCAAAATGGATACACAGTGGTAACCAAAACAGGCATGGCCCAATTTGGGCACACACCTAAGAATCTTTCGACCCAAATTGGGTTTTATTTTTTTCTGTGTAGTCGGAAAGGTTTTCGAATTATTTTGTGCAACCCCGTATAGCGTATATTATCTATAGATTTGTATATTTGTATATACACTACATAGTATGCAAAAAAAAAAAAAAAAAAATTCATTTAGGAAACGCATAACACATTTGAAAATTTCCCTTTCAGCAATTTCCGTCGATAAACGAAAAGGGGAGGGTCGTCCAAGAAATTACGCGGTGTACAAGAGTACGCAGAGCAATTGTCTAATCCTAAAAACGAATTTTGCGTTTAGTTACAATTTTAAACGAAGTAATGACATGATAAGTTTATGGTGAAAAAACTCAGCGTATTTTGGTGATATTTGTAAAGATTAAGAAGAGAAAAGGTGATTTTGGCTTTCTCGTAAAAATATTTATGATTTTTGAAAACAAGATCATAATAAGGATTAAAAAGGTAATTTACTTTTTGGGTTTTTTTCGATTAGGTTATTATTGGACTATCTGTCACCTAAGTATTTTGGATTTGCTTATCAATAGATGGCATTACTGACGTTCCAAAGTTACTTAGTGACGATAGTGCAAGAGTGCGCAGTGCCAAAGTGTGCAAGAGTGCGCACGCACTCTTGTCGAACCTGTCTATTATCTATTTTACTTGTCACTTATAACTATAAAATGGGTTTTAAATACTTGCAAAACTTTTAGATAATGCACCTGCATCTGCCGTCGGAATGGTTTCTGACAACAGCTTTATGACAAGTTTCTTGAATTGCCTTAAATCTCTTCATTTATTGTTTATACAATGAAATAGCTAATGTGTGTACTCCTGCACCACCTTACCCTATGCGAATTATTTATGTAATTCTATATATGATCTATAGAAATTATACACACCGAGTAATATGTAAATAATTAGTTAAATTTAAAAACGCATACTACAATTGAAAAAGCAATTATGGCAATAATTGATCACTGACAGTACAGTAACCGAATTCTTTTGTGCGACCCTGTAAATGAACGATAAATGCTAAGCATCTTGTACTTCACCTCAGTGATGCACATAAATTTCAGTATGTTTGAAATAGTTTAACATCATTAAAATACTCTGCAAACGATTTTTGCCGATTGACCATAATGTAAGGAAATCTTTTGAGAATCCCTGTAAACGAACTATAAATGGTGCACACTTCATTTTCAATACTGAACATCCATGGTAGACCTCAATAACATATCTACATGGCAATCCGAGTATATTTATGCTAGCAAGGACAGACAGACAGCAAATCGTAGATCGCAGATAGACAAACCTAATTCAAAAACACTTTTTAACTATGTTGGAAAGTGTTAAAAAAGGGGGGTTAAAAATTGAAAAGGAAAATATATTCAAACTATCGAATTGTAATCTAAGTTTCTACTTATTATTTTGTAGAAAAGGTGCAAAATTAACATTATATTATAAAATTCAAAATCAAGACACAATGGCAGTTTAAATTTTTATGGTTAATGTCCAATAAAAGTTTTAAACTTAGAAATAAAAATATTAATTAAGCTTAGATACACTTATAGACATTACGGTAACAATACGTTAAAATCCTTTTGAAATAAATGCATATAAAGGCTATTAGAAAAGAACACCGATTTACATGTAACTGCCGAGAGATGATAATGTATTCCAAATATCCAGTCCAACATATAGTCCATCCCAAATATATTACCTGTAGTTTAATGATTACATCTTTCATAGAAAACTTTGTACCGTCAGTCTAAATATATTAAACTTTTCTCAAGTTCAAAATAACTCAAATTTTGTAAAATTTTAGTGAAGCTACTCATGCACGGTAAGAAAGCACACACTGCCGTTTACATTTTCAGAGGAGAAAAAACACCCTTCGTAATGATTAATATCAAAACTTCTTATTACCAAACTCCGTCAAACACATACGGGAAAAAAATTCAGTTAAGAAAAAACAACCTTCGTAGTGATTAATATCAAAACTTCTTATTACCAAACTCCGTTAGCGAACACATACGGGGAAACTTTCAGTGAAAAAATAAAAAAAAAAACATTCTTCACAATGATTAATATCAAAACTTTTTATTAGCAAACACATACGGGAAAAACTTTCAGTGAAAAAAAAAAGCACCCTTCGTAATGATTAATATCAAAACTTCTTATTAGCAAACACATACGGGAAAAACTTTCAATGAAAAAAAAAAAAAAAAAAAAAAAGCTCCCTTCGTAATGATTAATATCAAAACTTCTTATTACCAAACTCCGTTAGCGAACACATACGGGAAAAAAATTCAGTGAAAAGAAAAAAAAAAAAAAGCACCCTTCGTAATGATTAATATCAAAACTTCTTATTACCAAACTCCGTCAAACACATACGGGAAAAAAATTCAGTTAAGAAAAAACAACCTTCGTAGTGATTAATATCAAAACTTCTTATTACCAAACTCCGTTAGCGAACACATACGGGGAAACTTTCAGTGAAAAAATAAAAAAAAACATTCTTCACAATGATTAATATCAAAACTTTTTATTAGCAAACACATACGGGAAAAACTTTCAGTGAAAAAAAAAAAGCACCCTTCGTAATGATTAATATCAAAACTTCTTATTAGCAAACACATACGGGAAAAACTTTCAATGAAAAAAAAAAAAAAAAAGCACCCTTCGTAATGATTAATATCAAAACTTCTTATTACCAAACTCCGTTAGCGAACACATACGGGAAAACTTTCAGTGAAAAAAAAAAAAAAAAAAAAAAAAAAACACCCTTCGTAATGATTCATATCAAAACTTCTTATTATGAACTCCGTTTGAAAAAACACATGGAAAAATATTTAAATCAACTATAATATTTTACATATTGCAATGTACGCGAATTCTTTAATATCTACCCTATATATATAAAATCCTAATGAAACGAATTTGTGAAACGAATTTATGAAACGAATTTATGAAACGATTTTATGAAACGACTGATTAAACGACTGATTATGTTTCAGGGCTATTTTTAATAAAATATTAAACGCTTGATGGTGAAATTAATACCGATTGTCCATAAAAATCCGCGGATGTCAAAACTGGTAATAGAATTTTGAAATTGGAATTAGTTATCGAGATATTAATTTTTTTCTAATTTTAATGACATTTCTGTAGTGATGGCAACTAATTACTCAGTTTTTTGTGACAAAAAAGGGAAAAAAATTGAAAAGGATCCCGATAGGGATTATTGATTTCTTTATATTCGTCATTTTCAAATTGAAATTGAATTTATCTTATATTTCAATCGATAATGAAGACAAGATTCTGATTAAATTATGTTTTTCAGGAAAATTTGAAAAAAAAAATCACATTTCTATCGTCAGGATTCAATCGTCTGTCAGCATCTAATTTAATTTATAAACTGAAAATATTTTGAATAAATTCGTCCAAATGACGTCATTTATGTAAACGCAAAAGAATTAATAATAATAAAGGAATTAATAGTAATTATTATTTATTGATATCATTTTGTTATTTTTTTGTAAAATTTAATTAAACGAATTTATAAAATCACTAATTCGGATATTTGAAAAGAATATATAAAATAATAATTGTCCAACTGAACAGAAGAAGAATAAAATATCCTGCTTGGTTTTCTATCCTGCTTGGTTTTTTCCGCCAAGCTTTTTAAAAAAGCGTCAAGACCCCTATAATAGAAAAGCACCAATAGTTCATTGGGTTTGTTTTCATAACTTTTGGCAACAAATCTATGTATTTTAACGAATCTATCCCTTTTTGAAGCTCGAATTACGCCAAACCTAAAAGCAAAGGATCCTATACTGGAAAAGTACCCGATTTTCTTATGGACAATATTCAAGTGACATAACATGGTGTAAAATTATCGTGGATAGCAAATTTGTTTAAATATCTCATCAATTGATGCCGAATAAATGCAGGCATGCATGCACAAAATATTTAATTAATTTTGTATGATAAATAATTATTAGAAAATTCGTATATACATATTAATTAAAATAAATAATTTACATATTTAAAATAACATGAAAATGTGCATGATGGTGCACTAAAATAGAGAGAAAATTAAAACCTGTTACTGAAAATGTCTATAACATAGTACATTTCAATACCGTGGTTCTTAATGTTATTCACAAGCAGATGGATTTTTCTCATCCTTAAATGCAACGGAAGAATAGAATACAGATCGTTGTTATAAAAGTCCGAGAGGTAGCCACAATTTAAACCTAACCATTTTATACAACATGGTTTTCACGTTGTAATTGATTTTACTTATCAATCCCGAAAACAGTCATCAGTTGTCGCAACAGCTGTGTATGAGGCCATGGTAATCAAAACATGCCCCATTAAAACGTTAAAAGCATGGCAACCCAATTACAGATTTTCCAATATTTTTTAAATAAAGCACGCTGTCATGTTTTTAGAGGCCTCGAAGTCTGAGCGGGGGTTGGCGAGCGTAGCTCGCATGGGGTAGGCCCCCTAGTAACCCTATAACAATATAAATACTATAAGTTAAATTAAGATTGCATGGTGACTTTTAATGAAGAACTTACTACCGTCTACTTTAATGACATGCTCAAATACTTTTTTTGTTAATGTTACAGCAGACAATAAAACAGACAAATGTAGTCATAAATACTTTCATCGTATAATGTAAAATGTTGATATTTTATATAAGAAAAATATTTTGTCATAAACATTAAAAAGATACGTAAAAGAAAAACTACACTGCAAAAAAAAATTGTTGATTTTACAGTATAATACTAGCATCCCAGCTGCCAGTATTATACCGTAAAATTAACAGTAATAAACAATAAAATAAGCAGTAATACGCTTCCGCGCATGCGCGAGTTATTCACACACGGGTTAAAACCAGAAATTTTATTTAAAATTACATTAAACTTCTCTCTGATATTCCCTTCTCCAGGGGTCTGGAATGACGGAAAACATCCTATATGATCTTATTTATTAGTTTATATAAAACAAAAGTATTGACTAAAATACATTAAATTTTATTAATATATTTTGGATATATCGCTAAAGTAAGTAAGAAGTAATTTGTAACAATTTGTATATGCTAGAATTGAAAAATTAAAAATATGCATTTAAGACCAACTTTATGGCATATTATGCAATTATATGCTTTAATCATAAAAAAAAAAGCCTTAAAATATGCAATAACACATAATCCGCTTTCTACATATTAACATATCCCTCCTAGGTAATATATATATATAAATTCATTTTTTTTTCTTTGGTCTGAACCTGTTCTGATAGATGCATGCATCTACTTCCGGAATAAGTCTTTCTAATTTCAAAAACATGTGAATCAGCGATACTCGATCGATTCCAAAGATTAGACATGCATGATTTAGTTTGAACAAACTGTAATATTTTCGATATTCTTTCAAATTTCGCTCATCAACAAGATGTTACTTCACCCCAGAAAAAATTACAGGGATTGGGAAGGATTACAACACTATTAACACTCCCATCACGCGCTCAAACCATTAACCTTAAACCTTCAAAACTCACGGGAGCAGAAAATTTACGTTTGCAGTGAAAGGGGGAAAAAAAATCATAATACAAGATGGTCAGATTGAAATTTCCACGTGCGCAGGTGTGTTCACATTTTTACACAGTAAAACAATTTGGCCAAATACATTTTAACATCTTGTCTATATTTCGGCCAATATTGATATGAAATATTGCACAAACATACGAATGTTACACTAATATTGTCAAGAAATATTTTGCCATCTTATTGCCAATATTTTTTACATATTTTGTCCCAATATAACCAATATTGGTTTGCTACTATCGATATGTCACAAAAATTCTAGATTCACTCTAAAACTATTTCAGCCCAGAAACACATATTAAGGTAAAGCCAGGAGAGATGACGAGGTCGGAGAGATTGCGCACATAGAGGTTCGGGGGGGGGGGGGGGGGTAGAAGTAGAGTGAACGCCGCAGCGACTCCAGCTAGTTGTACAATAGCAGTCTTACTTGAAAGTGCACGTTGACTGTTTTGAGCGTCTAAGATAAAGCATTGCTATTTTGTTTTGTTTTCCCAAAGTAAGTGCTTGAATTTTCATAGCTATTCATCAGAATTTCTATACAATGTCAGTTGTATAAAATATTTTAAACTTAAATGATTTCTCATAAGCTACTAATCTAGACTAACAATGTGAACATCAATGGTCCGTTTTAGTAGCGGCCACGTTTAAATAAAAGGCCGCGCAATCTCTCCTATCGAAATTGGAGATTTTGCGCATCTGCTACTTAGGAGAAATGGTGCATTGTTCCCATCAGTTTCTATGCTAGGAGAGATTACGCAGCTTATTGATAAATTTGCATAAAAAAATTAAAAATGAAAATGGACTAATTTTAAGTTAAACGTATTATCAAGTAACTTAATGTTATTTTGTAATCTTATCTGGATTTGGTTTTTCTGATTCTTTATTTTTTTTTCCTTTAATTAAAATTGTTTAATTGTTTTTAAAATTATTTCTTTTTTCTGATTCTTTAATCATTAGGTTGAACTATTCATACCTAATACAATGATATTTGTTCACAAAAACTTTACAACAATGTCATTTAACTCTAATTATTATTGTTAACAATTTAATTGTAGTTATTATTAGTAACATTCTCTCCTACCCATGTGCGCAATCACACCAACCCTGTAAGGACAGATTGCGTAAAATAACTTCCTTGGTTTTATTACAACTGTTCTACTAAATTGCAACATAACAACAAAATAGCAATGGAAATGCATAAAAAACAAATGAAGTAAAAATTATTCATGGATAGTTTAACAAAAAATTAATAATTAGATTTTTTATTGTTATTCTTTTGAATTGTGCGCAGACTCTCCTAGCTTTACCTTATACAATTATTATGCTTTAATCGTAAAAAGCCTTAAAATATATGCAATTGCACATAATCCGCTGTCTACATATTAACATATCCCTCTAGGTAATGTATAACAGGTTGATTCAGAAAAGATTAAACAAACTTTAAGATTGCAGGACAAAACAAATTTATTTTGCGTAAGAAACCAGAGTCGTAATCTATTTCTTCACTCAAAAATACAGTGTGTCTCATTCCAATACGACCATAACTGTCGTTCATAACGTTAAGAATGCCAGAAAAGTTTGAAATGACGAAAGTTGACCGAATATTGATCATGGATTGAACCTGCAAATAATTTACACTGTTACTTCGCTTTGCGTTTATTTATTTGTGTATTATAGAAATACAAATATTTCTAAATTGTAAAAAAAAAAAAAAATGACAAAAGTTAAAATTTTTTTTACAAGTCTTGCAAAAGTAGTTTTGCCATTTTGAAGTCCGAATTCCATATTTTTGAGTAGTCAGTTCTTTTTTACACGAAGCTAACGTAAAAGATAGGCTGCCGCACACCTTTCGCGCTAGACCACTAGAGTCACGTGACCATCCTGTCGTGCATCTGCATTCGGCAATCACGTGACTCAAGCGGTCTGAAAAGAGAGACATTTGTAAATAACTGCGTCAGCCTGGCTTTTTAGTTAGTCTCGTTTTTTACACTACGTATTACGTTGTTTCTCGAGTATACCTTAAGAAGCAAACAAACAAGCAAATTTTTAAGAACAAAACAAAAAATTTGATACATCTTTATGGATTTTGAAGTTTTTTTATAATTTTGTAATTTCTTTACAATTTTGTTGTTTGTTTTTCATGCATAATGGAGAGACAACTTAACCCATTCGGGACCATGGGTGCATATATGCACCCTCAAAAAGAACATACAGAATTTGTTTTAGGCACCAGTAAAAAATAAAAGTAATATTTGCTTTCTCTAATTAGAGCACTTTTGTTAAAGTTTAAGTAAAGGTAGTTTTTTTTATAAAAAGTGGTGCAAACCGAATAAAATTTGTGTAAAAGCCGCCGGTCCCGAAGGGGTTAATAAGCAATGTAACTAAGGAATGACGACTTAAAAATATGGAACCTGGACTTCAAAATGACAAAACTAGTTTTTCTATATTAATTTTTTCGTACAATATTAAACATTTTGTTATGGTTTTTTACAATTTAACAAATATATTTTTTTATTTCTATAAAATATCTATATTTTTAAAACACAAAGCGGAACTCTTAAGACCGATATCGGCTTATCTGAGCATATACAATAAGCATTTTAGGGTGCTTTTCTGTCGCTAAACGGAGTGGGGAACGAGCTCAAAACTAAGGACACTGATCTGATCGAAGTTGGGATGGTCGAGTTGTCTAACACGCCAGAAAGAGAAATTCTTGTTCTCTAAAGGAAGCGTGGGTTTGAACCCCGCTATCAGAATTAGATGTTTTTTATACAGTGTTAGTGTTCTGATAAATCAATTCTATAATGTAAATTACATTTTAATTCGGGAGGAAAATTTTGAGAGTTTGGTTTTTTTCTTCATAATTATTAAGGAAAATTTATCATCTTCAATATATTTTTAATGATTTTGTAATTAAATTTTTTAATAAAAACATGTAATTATCGATTTTGGTAAACATTCAAACACGCGTAAAAAATAAAGAATGAATAAATTAAATGTTTTATTTGAAATTTAAAATACCTAGTTGGGAAAAAAAACTTTCCTATCTTCATTATGACCTAGTAATTTTTATTTTATTTTTTCTAAATTTTATTATTATTATTATTAGTAGTAGTAGTAGTAATAGTAAGTATTTTGAAATACTGAAAATAAACTACTTACATCATAAATGGCATGCGAAAAGAAGCATTCTAGAGAGTTAAACACATGCATTGTGTAAAATTCAAAATCGATTTCAAAATATAATTTAGCCACCGACCGTTTGAGCAATATTGCTACATCGATTACTTAGAATGATTGCATGTTTAAACAATATATACCTGAACTTTAATAAGAAAAAAAGTATAATAGTAAATTTTTTAATAGTAAGATAATGTCGGACACACGATCAACTTTCAGGAAGAAATGCGAAATTGGAATACTCGTTAGGTTAAATGTAAAGAAAAATTTCTTTAAAAACTTTAAAAAAAATTCAAATATCTTTTCTGCATTCAATCAAAACTTATCGAGATATCGAGATATCAAATGAGAATTTTTTAAACAGATAATTAGGGACTCTATATTAAAGATGTTGGACACGATAAAATTTTAAACTCTCTCATGTGTTTACCACATAATAAAGTACAAAATAAATAAATAAATAAATAGTTCATAAATTTAATATTTGTCCGTCTATTCATCAAGATACATTTACGTCACGCTTTTCAAGACCCACTGCTAAATAATTAGGCTGTAGAATATATATAATTATAATATCTTTGAATTTCAAAAAACATATCAAGTTCTTGATATATATATATATATATATTCTTGTAATAATTTCATCTTCTGCACATTGAATTTTTTTTCCACATATCTTTATGCTTTTTCTTCACTTATTTTAATTTAGATAATCTTCACATTTTTGGATATATGCCTTTGTATTGTATTATAACTATCGGTTCATCTATTGTCGATTTTTCATGGGATTTAATGATTATTATTAACAAAAGTTTTATTGTATATATATGTTTAAAGAATAGTATTTTTAACTTAACACAATGTATGCATGTATACAATGTATTATATGTACACAATATAACACAATAATGCTTTACTAAATAAACAATTTATAATCTACTTAATAACATACTACTTACTTAACTACATACTTTTAGAATTAAAAATATTTAAAATAAAAAAAGAATGAAAAATGCTATATATAAAAACATTACTTAATAGAGAAAAATATATAACGTAATTTCATGTGTATTATATAAATCATAAAAATGATTATCATGAATTATTAATATATAAAGTTAAATTTATATAGTTATTTTACTGTTTAAAAATTATATTGGTAAATGTAACGCTTAAAAACGCGTCCAAATTCTAGTTCCACTAAAATGAAAATGAAAATGAATTCTTTAACAAAACGCTCTATTGATCATTTGAGCTAACTCTCTATACTTGAAATCCAAAACACTTCCGCTGCGTGATCATCTAACGGCGCGAAACTGTCATCTCTTTAAAACCTGTCATTAACTCATGCCACAAAACTCACCTGAATCTGTCTCTTCCACTTGTTAAAGTCAGCTGGCTTTGTGTTACAGTGACGGCCATTGACCTCTTTTTAAAAAAAATCTTTTTTCTAAGTCTATGTCCAATTCATGCACAAACACTTCCGAAGCACAAAATTAAAACCTGCCGAAATAAGTTGTATCACACAATCCAGAAGCTTATTTTCATGGGGATGTAAAAACACTTTTACTTTTTCTCAGAGAGATGCTACGGGATAAACTGAATGCCGGAGAAAGTGATCATGTGTAGTATATCTCAGATGTGTGCGCCGCGAAACTCCGCCTCCGGCTATTTACGATTGGGTAAAAAAATCGTCTGCCAATCGCGCCTGCGCGCGCTCATTTCAGATTTGGTGAAAGTTTTTGCGTTTTTTTCGGCCGACGATTCTTCCTTGAACTCGATTTTCTTTACATAAGAAAACGAAAGCGATTTTCTCCAACTTAAAAAAAAAGTTACATTTTTTTTTTTTAATGTTTTTATTTGTTTATTTTATTTTTATTTATTTATTGCAAAATTGTTAATTTCTAGTTTTTTAAATAAATATTCTGAAAGCGAATATTAATTTAACATGTAAAATAAATAAATAAATAAATAAATAAACGATGTGCCCATAGTGTATATTCTTTAAAAGGAAATTATTATGATATTCTTTATTTATTCCTATTTAAATTTGATAATGCAAATGACAACATTTTTCTTTAGTTTACTAAAAAAAACTATTTCTTTTAACTGAAATAAATATTTATAACTTTACATATGTAGAATTATTAAATCTAAATATTGTAATTAGCTTTAATTTTTATTATTTTAAATAATCCTGAATTTAAAAAAAATGCTAATTTTGGATTATTGCAGTTGGGAACTAAATTTTACTAAACAGCATAATAATAATCTGAAACCCTTATTTTTGACTTTAAATATATTCAATAAGAATGTCATTTGTTATTTTATTTGAAAATCTCTTTCTCTCTCTCTTTCTTCTCCATTATTGATAGTTATGATGAATCACTTCAAGTTGTGAAAGAAGTGCAGTTTTATGATTAAGCATAAATGTGAATTTGATTTAATATTGAATGCACATAGCCGATGACCTACGATAGAATCCCTTTCTAATGTTTAAATCTCTCAAATGTATAAAATCATTTCTAATGTATAACAATAACGAAAAATCATGCGTTAAGCATAGATTATGAAACACTTTCCAATACTTTGAGAATACTTTAACACAAATTTACCGATTAAAAAGGTGAAAGTTGTCGTCTAAGCAAATAATTTGGAAAACGATAACATATTTAACAAGAACGAAAAATCATGCGTCAAGCATAGATTATGAAACACCTTTCCAATACTTTCAGAATACTTTAACACAACTTTACCGATTAATAAGGTGAAAGTTGACGTCGATGCAAATAATTTGAAAAACGATAATAAATTTAACAAGAACGAAAAATCATGCGTCAAGCATAGATTATGAAACACTTTCTAATACTTTCAGAATACTTTAACACAACTTTACCGATTAATAAGGTGAAAGTTGACGTCGAAGCAAATAATTTGAAAAACGATAATAAATTTAACAAGAACGAAAAATCATGCGTCAAGCATAGATTATGAAGCACTTTCTAATACTTTCAGAATACTTTAACACAACTTTACCGATTAATAAGGTGAAAGTTGACGTCGAAGCAAATAATTTGAAAAACGATAACAAACTTAACAAGAACGAAAAATCATGCGTCAAGCATCGATTATGAACGACTTTCCAGATCTTCCAGAATACTTTAACAAAACTTTACCGATTAATAAGGAGAAAGTTGATATCTAAGTAAACAATTTGGAACAAACTTCAGTAATTACCATCAATAGTCGGGAAAATATCCGAATTATTTTGTTCAGCCCTGTATATGATCTATAGATTTGTATATAAACTGCATAGTATGCTAAAATTTAGTTCAGTTAGGAAACGCATAGCACTTTTCTGTTCCTTTGATCATTCCTGTGAAGAATTCCTGTGATCTATATCATTTATACACATCAAGTTGTATTCAAAATATTAGTTAAATTAAAAAATCGTACCACAACTGAACATGTGTCTTCAAGAAATTATTGTTTATAGACAGTACTGTGACTGAATTATTTTGTGTGTCCCTTGTAAATGAACGAACTATATGCTATGCCTACGATATTTTATAGTATAGTTAGCCTCTTGTAGTGAACATATATGAATTTCACTATGTTCGAAATAGCCTAACATTATTAAAATACACCGCAAACGATTTTTTTCCATAGACCGTAGTGAACGGAATTCTTTTGAGCACCCCTTGTAAATAAACTATAAATGCTACACACTTCACTTTCAATATCAAACATGCCATAGTAAACCTCAATAACACATATCACTTGTAAGGCAATCCGAGTATATTTACGCAAGTTAGAGAACGGACAGACAGACGGCAGACAAACAAACTGAATTCATAAACACTTTTCAACTATGTTGAAAAGTGTTAAAAATCCAATTTCAGCAATTACCATCAACAGTCGGAAAAATATCCGAATTCTTTTGTGCCGACCTGTATAGGATCTATAAGTTTGTATTATATACTACATAGTATGCTAATATTTAGTTCAGCTAGGAAACGCATACGCACAGTTAAAAATTACGTCAATAAACCGAAATATTCGATATCTTTTGTGCTGCCCTGCATATGATCTATAGCAGCGTTTCTTAAACTTTGTGATCTCGTGGACCCCCTTTGATGTAATATGGATTTCGAGGACCCCCGACATTTTTTTTTTCTTATTATAAGATAAGAAACTATTTTAATGCATATACATTATTTATTTTTCATTACACATAATCTATGTTCAGTTTACAGCGTTGGAAAAAATCAGCTACAATAAGAAAAATAAAGTTTAAAAAAATACATACTTGCTATTTGTTATAAGGTTGCTGTTGCTTTTTTGCTACCTAAATTTGCAAAGTCTGGTTCAATGTTTGAAACATTTCTCCACCAGTCTGCTTCAACATGCAGTCAATTTCTACGTATGTTTTTCATGTGTATAAGGCTGGGGAAAGTCTCTCACACAAATATATGGTGCATAAGGGAAGCAGTTGCTTTGATAGCTTATTCTGCTACTTTTGCACCCGCAGACGTATTTCTCACGCACCACCTCTTGGAAAGCAATTTTCATGGAACCATCGCATGATGATTCCGCATGTTGTTCTTGCTGTAAGAATGTCAAAATTTGGATTTGACTAATATCTTGCGAATGAAATGCATTCCTCAACCACTCATTTTTTTGGCTACAAGATAGGAAAATAAAGTTTGAGCGTTTCTTTCAAGTGCTAAAGGGTAGAACAAAATTTTCAATAATGTTAGGGAAAATTGTCTCCCCAGTGGTTTGCAAGGAACCGAATAACGTTGGGAAGAATTCAAAAATATTATTTTCAAGTCAATTTTCAAGAAATCAATTCTGTTTGTTGTTGTTTCTACTTTGTCATGGATTTTGAAAATGCGTACCGATGTACCTTGTAAGCTTAAATTGAGCTCATTCAGGAAATAAAAACATCTATCGAATACGCCACCTGGACAAGCAAGGATAAATGAATGAAAAACAATCTATCAAACGAAATTTTTGAAATCCATTAAAACTACAATTACTTCACAATGCAATGCAAAAATGTGATTTAAAACTTTTCCGCGTGACAGCTTCCTAATTTCTGAATGCAAAAGTAGATGCTTGTGTTGATTCCCAATTTCTTCGAACAAAATGATAAAATATCTAGAATTCATTGAATGAGCCTTGATATAATTTACTACTAAAACAAATTTGTTAATTATAATCTTCAAATTTTCAGACATTTTTCGATAACCAGCGACCCACGTTTGGATACAACAGTATGTCCAAACTACATGTGGTGTTTTAGTTTTAACCAAACTTATCAAACCCTTAACAAGTCCACTCATAGGTTGAACCCCATCTGTACGTATTCCGATATATCTTGACAAGGATTTTTTTTCTTTTATGAAATTATCAAAACATGGGAATAGTGCTGCACTTGTTCGATGAGTTGGAAGGCATTTTCAAACCCAAAGATCTTCAAATATATTATCACCATATTCATAATGGAAGAAAATAATCAAATTTACATTCTTGGAAACATTTAAAATGCAATAAAAAGGATGAATTTTACACATTCAATCAATTGGGTCTCAATATTTTTCACACAAGTCTGTGATTCTGTCATGAAACTATCATTAAATAATGAAATGAAATGATTTTTTTTTTTTTTACTGTTTTTCTCTTAGCATTGAAATGTCACTTCCGGAAGATTTTGGGTTTTATGCTTATTAACACGTTGAGGGCCATACGTACCGCCGGCAGTGCACACTTTATTTTTATTAGAGTACAGTGTGTGCCGCCAGTGGTCATATGTAAATCTAAATTTAAAGCATATTAATTTTGATGGCACTCCAGTAACATACATTACTGTTGTTCTATGGCATCTCGATAAAGCATATTTTTTTAAAAATATTTTTGAAATTTCTAATCTTATATTTCGGATGAGTTATAGAAGGAATAAAAAACATATTTTGGTTGCAACTCAAAATTTTATTTCATCAACATTATAATAAAATAACTCAATTCATAATTTTTACGTTTTCATAGAAAAACTTGGATACATTTTTATTGCTAATTCTGGTTATTACTAAAATAAAGACAATATTGGTACCGTTATAAGTTTGAAAAAAAAAAACTTGCGTGACAGCCGGCGGTGCATAAAACACATTTTTTAATTCTCTCTCGCACCACTTTCTCAAAACAATTTTTTTTCACATACATTTTGACAGCATGTGCAAGAGAAACATACTATAAAATTATTATTTTTTAAATAGTGGTGCTAATAGAATATAAAAATAGTCAAAAACACAAAATTTCTATCGGATAAAAAAAAGTCTGAATTCAATACTGGGCTTGAGGACCCCTAGCTGTATGCTCGCGGACCCCCAGGGGTCCGCGGACCACACTTTAAGAAACTCTGATCTATAGCATTTATACACACGATTGGTAATATGTAAAAAAACCGTTAAATTTAAAAACGCCGAACCACAAATGAAAACGCACTTCCCTCAATTATTGTTCATAAATAAAACTGTGAAAGAATTCTTTTGTGTGTCCCTGTAAATGAAATTTACAGGGACACACGATGAATTCTATATACCAACCATATTCTATAGCAAGCCTCTTGCAATGCACCTCAGTGATATATACCAATTCCAATATGTTTAAAATAGTGTAACATCATTAAAATACACAGCAAATGTTCTTTTTTCATAGACCGTACTGTAAAGTAAGTTCTTTTGAGTATCCCTGTAAATGAACTATAAATGCTACACACTTCATTTTCAATACCAAACATGCCATAGTAAACCTCAGTAACATATATCGATTGCATGGCAATCCAAGTATACTTACGCGAGTTAGAGCATGGACAGACAGACATACAAGCCGAATTCATAAACACTTTTCAACTATGTTGGAAAGTGTTAAAAATTATTTAAATCAAATATTTGCATTTTTTTTCTTTTTTTTTTCTTGCATTAAAGCATATATAAACACAGTTTCTTAATAATTTATCTTCAGGACTTCATATAGGATACAAGACTACAATATAATTACTAACAATATTTTTAAACCTTAAAAGCAAAAATGAGCTTTTACTATATAAAAGTGATGACATAATAATGCCTTCGTAATATCTTAAAATGAATTTTAGATAATGTTGAAATATTCAATTGGAGATAAATGTATAACTGACAACCTTCCGATATTTCCCAAATCAAATTAGCATGTTTTTAACCAGTCAATTTATATAATAAAAAACCTTATTTTTATGTAATTACTTCTTTAATTTGAATTTTTATGTAAAATTTCTTTTTCGATTTTGTGGGTGGAGAGGGGATAAGTAGGTTTGGCATTGGCAGATATGTAAATATTCAATGAAATAGAGAAATTCATGTTATTCGAGACTTTCCGTAATTTCACAACAAAATGGCCCCATATATGATATATAGTATATCGAATCCAAATTCGAAATAAATTCTTCTTCAACCATTCAGATATGTCCTTAAATAAAACAAGAGGAAAAAAAAAAAGAAAAATCTAATTCCAGTAACTTAGCAAAAGAAATCCAACAAAATTAAGTCAGCTAAAATCTAATTTCCGAAACGTCAAGTGAAGGCTTATACTGAAGGGACGAAAATTTTTGGTGTCTGTCTATAGATATCGCAGGCCATACATTACATACTGCCCGCGATATCTGTCCCAAAAAGCATCCAATTAGCTTGATATTATAGGTAGATGTGGGGTACTTTCTATATAGGTTTAGTAATTAGCTGTATAGTTTTGTGTTTAATTTGGTTAATTCGTACAAAAAATATAGAGTATTTCATTTCATGTAATAATGGTTTTCAATAATAATTCAGACGATTTTAAAATTTTATGATTCACTGAAAAATAATAATAATAATAATAATAATAATAATAATAAATTTAAAAAAAACATTTTAATAATTGATTTAAAAGTTAAATTGTGGATGCTAAATTTTTGATATGGAGGTCTTGAATTGATCTAATCGGTTTGAAATTTTGTCAATACACTTTTCAGGCATTCTAAATTAACTGCATAACTTTTAGTGTAATTTTATACATCTGTTCGAAAAATATAAAACACTTTTCTTTCGTACTTTTACAAATTTAAAATCATTACATATTTATTTTTTTTCTTCCATTGTTTTAAAATTTAACATTTGCCTAGACACTGCATTTCAAAACCTGTCTGAAAAAGAAAATTCAATAAAATCGCGCGATTTTGACATAAGCTGAATTCGCAACATTTTTACTAACAAAAAACAAATTTTCGTTTTCTTTTTTTTCTTTTTTTTTTTGCATTTTCCAAATTAATCATTTTAAAGCAGTAAAAATCAATTTCTTTTCTCAAATTATCAGTCTTTTTTAACAGTTTCCAACCTAGTTGAAAAGTGTTTATGACTTCGGTTTGTCTGGCCATCTGCCGTCTGCCGTCTGTCGTCTGTCCGTGCTCTAACTCACGTAAATATATTCGTATTGTTATGCATTTTATATATGTTATTGAGGTTTGCTATGGCATGTTCAGTATTGAAAATGAAGTGTGTAGAACTGATAGTTTTTTTACAGGACACTCAAAAGAATTCCGTTACATTACGGTCTATGTGGTAAAATCATTTGCGGTTTATTTTAATGACGTTACACAATTTCAAACATATTGAAATTGATATATATCACTGAGGTGCACTACAAGAGGCTTACTATAGAATATGGTGTGCATAACACTTATAGTTACTTTACAGGGACACTCATAAGAGTTCCGTTACATTATAGTCTATGCAGAAAAATCGTTTGCGGTTTATTTGAATAATGTTTCACTATTTTAAACATATTGAAATTGATATCACAAAGGAGCATTACAAGAGACTTACTATAGAATAATGTGTATAGTAAGCATCGCTCATTTACAGGGAAATACAAAATAATTCCGTAATTTCTGTTAACAATAATTGCTGGAAGGGTTTCAGGTTGCTGAACGCGTTTTTAAATATAACTCATTTTTTGTCTATTACTTGGTGTGTATAAATTCTATAGACAATATACAGGGCAATACAAAAGCTCTCGACTACATTTCCGTTTATTGACTGAAATTCCTTAAGAGAGATTTTTAACTGTGCTACGTGTTTCCTAACTGAACTAAATTTTAGCATACTTTGTAGTATATATACAAATCTATAGATCATATACAGAGCAGAAAAGAATTCGGATATTTTTCCGAATATTATTGGTAATTCCTGAAATTGGGTTTTTAAAAATGTTATACCCGATTTGACCTTGACCTTGTTTATTGTGCTGGGGGGATCTAGAGTATATATGTACTAGACGTCGCCGTCGACTGGAAAAAGAAAAGTGAACAAACAGCAAGTGAAAAAGTAACATTAGGATTTAATCACTTTTAAATATTTTTTTAAATAAACAAGTAATTTTTAAAGAAAAATGTTTCTTTGAAATTAAAAATACATTTAAAATCAGACATTTAATAAAACTAAAAAATAACACATCAATATCAAATAACAAAATATTACAGTAGTCGTTTCAAGCTTTATACAAGCTCCCCTTGAGTACACAAATATCAATCTAAAACCAACGCTGTTGTTTACACATGTTCACGTTTAACCCTTTCAGGGGTAAAATACTTCGATTCGTAAAATGTTGGACTAAATTTTAGTATACTTATCTAACTTAACTATCTTATATAATCTTATTAGTATACTTATCACTTATCTAACTGGACTAAATTTTAGTATACTATGTAGTATACAAATACAAATATATAGATCATATACAGCATCCGTGCAAAATAATTAGACAATTTTTCTTAGTATGGAAGGTAATTGCTAAAACTAGATTTTTAAATGTGTTATATGTTTCCTAAACTGTTTACTTACGTATCTTCTTTCACTTTATTTAAAAGTGAAGTTTCGTTACCGTTTGCTAGTGTTGGAAAACGTTTCATGATCTAGCTTGATGTATGATTTTTCGTTCTCTTTAAAATTATAGCGTGTTTCAGAATTTTAATCTATATTTAAAGTGTGTTGCTATTCGAAAAAAACTTAGAAACGCGTATCTAACTTATCGGATTATCTTTATTCTTAGAGACATCTTAACACATTCACGATTTCCTCGCTTTTTCTCAGTTACTTTATGTAGTTTTCTTTTTTTTTTTTTTTTTTTTTTTTTTTTTTCCATGAAATATGAAATTTTATTTTTAACCATTTATTTCGTGACCTTAACAAAGTGCTGTGAAAAATGAATTGAAAAATCGGCGTCTTCAGGGGTCAGTTGAATTACTCATAACTCTCAGCATGACCCAAAAGAGACACTGGAGTAACTTAAAGTGATAAATAATCGATGTTTCAGCAATGATGATTTATTGAATTATTAAACACTAGTTAGAGGTTAAGATCATTAGCTGAAATTTCAACACTACAATCATAAATGTTCTTTATCTTTATCTCGGACGAAGCTAGTTATTTTGTTTTTAAATTATGCATTTTTAATTAACGCGGCAAAGTATATAATATTCTACCAATATTTTTCAATATATATATTATATACAAACTTAATCTTATCCGACTGGCCAATGTTTTTCCGTATCAGAAATTATGTGTACTCAAAAATATTTTTAACAGAATTATGTTTTAAAAAGTATAGTGAATGAAGGGATATGAAAGATCTTTTAGCATCAAAATGAAAAAAAAAAAACTATTGTTATCCTGGGTTTTTTTACAAGCATTCTTATGAAATGCGGAAAAACCCTCCCACGCTCAAAGGGTTAAGTTTAAGAAAATTCTGGGAAAAAATACGGTAAGTTTAAGCTATACAAGAATATAATTTATTAACACCGTAATATAATTTTAGTTAGAAATAAATCTGCGTTGTTAAATTTACATTAATTCGTTATCTTTGGAGGTAGGCCCTTTCGCTAATTTCAAAGAGATGATGATAAATCTATAAATAAAATATAATAAAATAAAAATAGTGATTAAGGTAATTGTAATTTTCCTGCAAATCCATATACTATTTAGTATTAACATTGTATTTCATGAGAAAGCACCAATACAATTTTTTGGCATCTTAACATATTTCGTGTTTAAAAGTAAATCCACGCACTGATACACTGGAGTTATTACGCATTGATTTACACTGATATTATATTATTTTGTTGAAAGTACATCTTTTCGTTCACGAAAACTAAATGATAATCATAGATAAATAAACAAAATACAGACAGTGATTTGAATAATTATAACTTGCATGTGAATCTAGTTCCTCAGCATTAACACTACATCTAATGAGAAAGCGCGAATTAGCTGATTATACTATTTAGTATTAACATTGTAAAACGCAATTGTGATTATAAATAAATTTAAAAAATTAAATTTTTGTGATTTTATTTATTTTTAGAAATATGTCGTTTCATTAATTTAAACAAAATTAATTTAAACGTATTAAGAAATAAAAATATGAAGGAAAAGAACGTGGTGTTCCATTTTGCCTGTAAATCCATTTCCTCAGCATTAACACTGCATCACACGAGAAAACATTCATGAGGTAAATTGACAATGTAACATGATTCTGGCTAATGATAAATTACGTTATTAAATTCATGTAAATTTGTTTTTGATGAATGCAAATCTTTTCAGTAATTTGGAATAAATCCTAATCTACCCTATCTATCTATCTATATTATAAAGGACAAGCGTGTCCGTGCGTAACGCTGACGTAATTTTGCGAATGACAACACTTGACGATAAAAATTCGGTTTTGCGATTTTTGCTATTGCAATTTTTTTAATTTCTAAACATTGCATATTTTTAATTTTTACACCGTTATATAGTGAAAAAAATCTACTTTCAAATGCAATTTTTTTTTTAACTGTATCGCAATTTACTCATTTATTATAGCATTTAAATTAAATTTCAAGTATCAGTTTTTTTTTTAAATCTACACTGTAAAAAAAACTGCAGTAAAATTACGGGCAGAGGCCGGCAGCAGAGATTCCAGTCATACCCCATAAAAAAAAAAAAAAAAAAAAAAAATCAATACTCATCATTTTGTGCAGCCCGTAATTTTAATATAGTAAAGTAATATAGGCAAAGTCATATAGCATTATAATGCACAGGATATAATGCACTTTAAAACACAATAACACTTTGCTTACTGTTCCGTAGCACATAGCACGTTAGATATTCATCACAGAATCACTGTTTTGGCGGGTTAAAATTTTCGAAACACGAATAAAATGAAGGGTTACACCCTAGCGGAGGACAATGTATGGGGTCGTATCGTATTTTTGCTAACATATGGGCTAGAACCGTATGAATATGTGGATTGCTCTTAATTTTCTAAGTATCTAAGGGATAAGGCCGCTTATTTTGTGGGATCAGACCGTTTTTCACCAAATAAGGCTGTTGCCCGTGGAAATTGAAGGGCAATACGCTAATATTGAAGGGTAATACGCTACCGCGCATGCGCGGTAGCGTATTACTGCTTGCACGGCAGCGTATTACTGCTTATTTTACTGTTTAATACTGTTAATTTTACGGTATAATACTGGCCGCTGGGTGCCAGTTTTATACTGTAAAATCAACAATTATTTTTTGCAGTGTACCCAAACGAATGGCTTGAAATTTAATATATATAACAGTGACAGAATTTTGTCGAGTCATTTCAAATTTTATGAAAATCAAATCAAAACTTAAAAGATATTAATAAAAGCTCTGTTAACCCTTTGAGGAGCGGTGGGATATATTAAATCCCACCTAATTTTAATCCGATTCGAACCAGAAGCTTTTAATTAAATTTTGCTTTTTTAACTTTGACGGGAAAATTTGAAAAATTGCTATTCCTTATTTTAAACTAAATTCTTTCGTAAATACCGGCGTGAATTCGACGTTACAGGAACACAATTGATTGCCCCTGAAAGGGTTAAATCCTAATTATACGTAAATAATAAAAAAACTTAAATCATTTTACTGTCATCAACAGTTCCGGTATGATCGTTTCGCTTTTTCATATGCCAGGCGGCCATTTTTATTAAAAAATATTTTTTCGAATAAAATTGCATAAAAGTTACATTTTTAGAAAGATCGTTCAAAATAAATTAATGTTTGAGAGATGACTTACGTTCAATTATGTATACATTCTGCGATAACTTCAGTTGAAATTAGGTTGGCAGTTCAAATTCTCGATCCATGAAAGTAAACAAAAAAGAGATTCACTCGTCGTGAATGTTTAAAATATTAAACCATGGAGGTAATCGTTCTCAAAGCTTGGCGATGTAGCCTGGTGTTTGTCGTAGCGATCATTGCAGGAATTGACATAGTGACATAGGCTAATCATGATACACAAGTTACACGTACACCAATCAAATGGACCGTACTTATGTGTATAGTAGGAGCCATAAAGAACAGATAGGTGTTTCTTTCTATACAAGTAATTTGACAAACAATGACGTCAGCTGCCATTTCCTTATAAGCCAATCAAAGTATATAGCGAAATTATGTTATGTTACGTGCAGACGATGTAATTCATTTCACTGAAATAATAACCATACTTTTTTTACATTGTCTGGTATTCGATATTTGTGCATGGTATAATTTTAATGTAACAGAATTGTAACTAATTGTTTGTAGCTATTGCACCAAGATCTGAATATTTAAACTAGTTATATAGTACGAACGCACCATATTTGTCAAGTTTGACGTACAATTTCCAACTTGTTCTTCTTTTCTTAGTTGTCAAAATATTTTTTTAAATATACACTCAATTTTTTCCGTAGTGGTGAAATCTTACTCACAGCTCGTCAGCTTCGCTAAGATTTTATAATACACATAAACTATAACTGAAATAGAAATGGAAGTCCTTTAAGAAGATTACAGAAAAAAGAAGTTAAAATATTAATTTACTAAGGAGATATTTTAAAAATAATAATGCATTCCCAGCCTGTTTAACATTAGCGAGGGAAATCTGAGATCTCACACGTTTCAAATCCTCTCCTAGAATCGAACCCTCCCCATAACTCTCTGAATTGCGCGACCGGAAAATTTTAAGAAAGTCCGAATTTCAGAGAAAAATTCAATTCACACACAAGTGGATAAATATGTTTCCTGCTATTTTTAACACTTTCCAACCTAGTTGAAAATTGTTTATGACTTCGGTTTGTCTGGTCGCCTGGCCGTCTCTCCGTTTGTCCGTCTGCCCGTCTGCCGTCTGCCGTCTGTCCGTGCTCTAACTCCCGTAAATATGCTCAGATTGATGCCCTGAAATTTTATATATGTTATTGTCGCTTATTATATATAGCATGTTCCCTATTTCAACTGAAGTGTGTAGCACTTATAGTTTTTTTACAGGGACAGTCAAAAGTATTCCGTTACATTACAGTCAATGGGAAATAATCATTTCAAGTGCATTTTGATGACGCTACGTCATTTAAAACATAATTAAATTGATATATAATTATGAAGCGCATTAAAACATGCTTTTTATAGAATATAGGGTGCAAAGCATTTATTATTCATTTACAGGGTCAAACGAAAGGATTCTGTTACACATCGTTCTATGGGGAAAAATCGTTTGCAGTGCAAATTAGTGTATTTCACTATTTCAAACATAATGAAAATTATATGCATTAGTGAGGTGCACTATAAATTGCTCTCGTGTGTGTATATTGCGTTTATTTACAGGACACACAAAATATATTAGTTACAGTAGATGTGCGATTTTTACAGTCTACGTGTGATAAGTGCGTTTTCAACTTTTTGCGTTTTTAAGTTTAACTAAATTTTTTCATAGTACGTGTTTGTTTATAAACTCGGTTGATCATATGTAGGGCTACACAACGGAATCGGTAAGTATTTCAGACTATGGGAGTGAATTGCTTAAGGGTAGTTTTTAATTGTGTTTACGCATTTTCCTGCTGAACTGTATTTAGTAGACTAATAGAAGTTTGTGGAATATAAATTAATTTATATACAGGACTACGCAAAGAAAAAGATACATTGTAGTTTACGGTTGGTAATTGGTACAAGTGAGTTTTAAGTCGCCTTTTAACTTTATATGTGCTGTGTACAAAAGTCTTCAGATAATATACAGGGATGTACAAAAGATTTCGAGTGCATTTCCATCGATTGGCAAAAAATTTCTAAATGTGAATATTCTAACTGAACTAAATAGTTTCGTTACAGTTTTTTGGCTGTGTTGGAAAGTGTTTCATAATCTATGCTTGACGCATGATTTTTCGTTCTTGTTAAACTTGATTTTGAAACATCGAAGTTAACTCGCATGTCAGCTAGTATACATGAACAAGTGATTTTATCATATATTCTAATACGAGCAAAACTTGTGTGTGTGTGGTTATATATGCAAATTTTATCTTAAAAACGGCTCTAACGATTTTGACGAAATTTTGTACCTTACCATTTTGGGGCACCAGAAAACCATTGAGCTAGATCACATGTTCGAGAAAATTCGATTAGTGGGTATTTTGGGTCACCATAGGTCACGGTCAAGCTAATTGTTTCTAAAAAACGATTCAAATGATTTTGACTAAATTTTGTATCCTACCATTTTCGGGTACGAGAAGACTATCGGGCTGGGTCACATGTTCTAGAACTTTCGATTAGTGGGTCATTTTTGGATCAAGGCGGGTCAAGTTAATTTTATCTAGAAAACGGCTCTAACGATTTTGATTAAATTTTGTAATTCTACAAGTTTCGGGCACAAGAAAATCATTGGGCTAGGTCACATGTCCGAGAAAATTCGATTAGTGGGTCATTTTTGGGTCACTGTGGATCAAGCTAATTTTATCTGTAAAACGGCTCAGACTATTTAGACTTAATTTTGCAGCCTATGATTTTCGAGCACGAGAAGACTGTTGGGCTATGTCACATGTTTGAGAAAATTCGATTAGTGGGTCATTTTGGTCCTGTGTCATTATGGGTCATTATGCTATTTGTATCTTAAGAACGGCTCAGACGATTTAAGACTAAATTTTGTATCCTACGGTTTTGGAACACGAGAAAATCATTGGGCTAGGTCACATGCTCGAGAAAATCCAATTAGTGGGTCATTTTTGGGTCACTGTGGGTCAAGCTAATTTTATCTAAAAAAAAGCTCAGACTATTTTGACGAAATTTTATATCCTAGGGGTTTCGGGGACAAGAAGACTAATGGGCTAGGTCACATGTTCGAGAAATTTTGATTAGTGGGTTATTTTGGTCATCGGTCATTATGGGTCAAGCTATTTTTATCTTAAAATGCGTTGGCGACGTTGGCGACATTTGGCGGGAAAATTACCAATGCCAAAACACTTGCTTGGCGCCAAATGAAAAAATATTGCCAAATTTGGTTAATTTGGCGACATTTTTGCGAAAAAATGGCTTTCAGAATCTAAAGAAATTTTACTAGAAATTCCCAATAGGAGCCAAGATACATGATTCAACCAATCAGAGTCCATAGAACGTTCTCGAAAACAGAAATCAACCAATCAGGGTACATATGATAGGGAAAATTGACTTTTAAGATTACCAATGCCAAAACACTTGCTTGGCGCCAAATGAAAAAATATCGCTCAAAGCTAATTTTGATCGAGCATAGCTCGGTCTTCCCTGTGCTCGTTTATTCATGAACAAGTAATTTTATTTATAGTAAAAATTAATTAAAAAAAATAGTTGATGAAAATATTTTTTATGATAGTAAAAAATAAAATCATGTTATAAAAAGTTCCTAAACTTATTTTTTAATTGTCTTAGAATGAAAACATTAATTTGAAAATTTAAAACTTTATGTTTTTAACTAAAATAAAATAAATAATTGTAGTTTTTTAAATGTAAAATTATGAAATAAACATAAATCATAAAAGGATTTTAGACTTTGTCTTTTGTCTGTTTAATTTTTTATTTATTAGTCCCTGTCATTGTTGTCTCATACCGAAATCCTAAACAGTAAGCTTTAGAGATATAGTTCCAGTTGCAGAAATTATTAAAATATTCTCTGGGCATATTAAAAGCCATTTACATCAAAATAGTTTTTTTGTGAGATACAAAGTGTAAATTTTTATAAGTTCTCTGGGTCCTAAATTCCTTTGTTTCCTAACAAGTTAAACAGGAAAAAAAATCGTTTTTTTTTCTGACCAAACCTTACAGAATTGTGATGCTTTAAATTTTCAGTATTTTCTGACGCAAGAAATTTGTTTTTAAAGTCGGGGAACGCTAAAAATTCATAAAATTCAAAGTATCGAACTCAGTAGGTTTTTGTCATAAAAGAAGAAACTATTTTCTATTTTATTTGTTAAAGGATGGAGAAAGTTTTTCTAAACATATAGCTATATAGCTATATAAACATATAGCTTCTAAACATATAGCTTTTCAAACGGATGTGGAGGCCGTATAAAAAAAATTAGTTTCGTAACGTTTACAAAAATAATTCATTTTGGCAAAAATGGCTTTGATGGAGAACGGTTCTTAAAACATTTTTGGTATGCGAACTTAAATATCTCTAAAACTAATGATTAAGAAATTGTCTATTGTTCAGTGATAAGTGGAGGTATCCTGTATAAACATTAATTATATTTGACTTGAGTTATTAGGTAACAATATAAACGTGCCTAATACTGGAGAAGTCAGACGTACAATAAAACCATGTGCCACTCACCATTATAAGAGGCACAGACTGTATTTTTAAATAAGAGGCACTTGAATATATAAATAACAAAGTCACTATGTACCTCTTAATTTCAAAGGCACCGTGTGCCTGTTAATTTCAAGGGCACCATATACCTCTTAATATTCAGAGGCACAAAAATTCCGTATGAACCTCTTATATCAGAGGCACAGTTTTAAGTGTGATATAAAGCAAGCAGCAACAGGAAGTTGACATTACTAAAGGCTAATTTACTATTAATTATTTTAAACGACATTATTAAAGCTGTTAGGTTAATTTAGCCGCGAGTAATTAATGCAATTTTGACGAAACGGAATAATCGGATAAATCATGCAGTCAAATCATCACCATCTCGCAACCGGTCCCGGTCCAGTAGGTGACCCATAAAGATAACCTTCCCGCGGAACAACCCTGATTCGAACTTCCTCGACACCACACAATGCTTTCTCCGTGTGAAAGGAAGTGAAAGCGAATTATTATTATTATTATTTTTTTTTTTTTTAAGAAGAAATTTTAGACCCTTATTTGAGTAAATTAACTTCTAAAAATATTTAGTAACATTTCGTAATATGCTTATTAACCCCTCAGCGATAGGCGTGATCATATGAAAAGGTAAAAAAAAAAATGGCTCAAAAAAAGTTAGTAAATGGCACTAAACCATGTTTACTTTTAAATGTGATATTTCAAAATACATTTAATACATTTTTATCTGGTAACAATCATATTTAATAAATCGCATTAATTGATTATTAGTTAGTTTTAATTGTATTAAATTATCCCCCCACCCCACCCCCATCGACGTTAAGTAACCTTTGATATATTCCATAAAACTTACTTAAAGTTTTATTTTTAAAAAATTGAGGGTCAAGTATGTTGATATTTATTCTCATGTTTCACTTACCTTATGTAACTTTATTAGTTTAACTAATTTTTTTTTAGGACTTAGATCCACCTGTTTGATTGAACTTTAATTTCCGTTGAAATACCTGGACTGTAAGAAGATTTTACTACATTTTCCCGCTCTATCCCAATTGATAGCTGATTAGCTTAACTGCTTAATTTTTTCCCTGAGTAATTTTTGAAATCAATTAAAAGTCATTTGGGCACACGTTTCCTTCGCTCGGATATTCTTATGTCTGATTACTTGGGAATGGAGGGGGGGGAGGGGAGGGGGGAGGGGAGGGGAGGGGAAGAAGATTCACCAGGATTTTTCTATTTATTTATTTATTTGCTACACAAATATTGATAATCACCTGTGAGCAAAGCTATCGTCTTATAACTGACAAGACCAAGGATCAGATACAAATAGACTGTGAGCTGGAATTTTCCAACTGGGCGAAAAATGTCCTGGCCAGGATTCGAACCAGGGACCTCTTGGCTGCCAACGCTCTGACGACTGAGCTATTCTCGACGAATCTGGAGGACCTAATTCACCCAGATAACCTTATTTATCATAGAATCTATTCTAATGTCTGAATCAGCTCAACAGAATAAATCGCAGCTAATGGAACTCCAGTAAACGCTGGATACGTGGTTACACTAGATTAATTTTAACAAAGTTATTCTAATTGGTAAATAAAGCATATGAGTTATAATTTTCCAACTGTACATTTTTCACCCAGTTGGAAAATTACAAATCAGATGATTTATTTAACAATTTGAATAATTGCGTTAAAATTAATCTAGTATAAATCTACTAGCTAGTTGAGAACCAACCCAATAACAAGACCCGGAAGAAATAGCATTAGAGATGAGTTACCTCAACCCGACTATGCTTGAAAATGAACAAACAAATACAAAAACCTTTACAGAGCACAAATACAAAGTTATACAAAACAGTTAACGTCAGAATCGTTCTGCACTGAAAAAAAAAAAAAAAAAAAAAAAAAAAAAAAAAAAGTTGTTTTTACAGTATAATACTGGCACCCCAGCTGCCAGAATTATACCGTAAAATTAACAGTAATAAACAGTAAAATAAGCGGTAATTTTACGGTATAATACTAGCAGCTGAGATGCCAGTACTATACTGTAAAATCAACATTTTTTTTTTTTTTTTTTTTTTTTTTTTTTTTTTTTGCAGTGTAGTGCAGTGCAGCTACCAGTATTATACCGTAAAATCAACAATATATTTTTTCAGTGCATTTCATTTTATGTTTCACTCTTTTTTGTTACAAACTCTTCAAAAAGTTTCTATATTAGCTAATTTGCTTTTCTGTTCCGACAGTCAGCTGTAAGACAAGTTTTTCCTGCAAGAAGTGTCAAGAAAGAATTTTGCAATTTCGCATTGTTTAAGTTCTTTTAGAGACTCTTTCTTATAAATTACTTTCTTTCCTCCATTGTTTTTTATCCGCTTAAGTCGGAGCCATCTTCTCAGGGTCTGAGAGTAACGAGAGACTGATCTTTGTAATTAAGTCAAAATGCTTCCGCAACAACCGCCATTGTTTGATTTTTTTTTTTTTTTTTTTTTTTTTTTTTTTTTTTTTTTTTTTTTGCGATTGTGATAGGATAAATATTTATTCGTCATTTCTTCGGCCGCTAATGATTTGATGTTTCTCTTTTTATCCTGTTGTTGTTTTGTTTGTACGTTTCATTTCGTTACATCAAGCAACTTTGTGGAACTAGCACATTACAAAATATCTGGCTCAAAATGTAAAAAAACATGTAATAATTATAATAAGATTAAATAAATATATGCAATCAAACTGTTGAAACCAAAACAAACCAGAGCGAAAAATCACGCATTCGGCATAGATTATGAAACCCTTTCCACGCTGGCAGAATATTGTTCAAAATTTCATTTTTTCATGCAATGAAATGAAATTTCTAACTAAATAATATAAAAAACACATAACGCAGTAAAAATTCATTTTCTGCAATTGTAGCTTATATCCAGTGATGTATTCGAATTCTTTCGTGAAACCCTGTATGTAATCTATAGCATGTACACACATCACGTAATGTACTAAAAACAAGTTTAAAGTTAAGTTTAAAAATACATACCACAGTCGAAAACGCACTTCCGCCAATTATCAAACTTAATCCGTCCTTTAACCCATTCGGGACCATGGTATCACATATGCAACCTCAAAAAGAGCATACAGAATTTGTTTTAGGCACCAGTAAAAAATAAAAGTAATATCTGCTTTGTCATATTAGAGCATTTTTGTGATAGTTTAAGTAAAGGTAGCTTTTTTAATAAAAAAGTGGTGCCAAACGAATAAAATTTGTGCAAAAGCCGCCGGTCCCGAAGGGGTTAAACAAAATTTTTCTAGTGTCTCTGTAAATGAACGATAAATGTTATGACTGTTATAATCGATAAAAAACGGGTTGTTGTACACCTCAGTGATCCATACCAATTTCATCAAGTTTGAAGCATCGTAACATCTTTAAAATCTCCGTATATCATAATGTAACAAAATTTTCTTGAGCGTCCCTGCAAATAACGAACTATAATTGCTACTTTTTGCTATATTTTACAGAAAACATATTGTAGTCCACCTCATTGGTGCATATGAATGTCATTATGTTTGATTTATCATAACTTCATAACATTATTAAAATGAACCGCAGAGGATTTTTCGCCATAGACTTTAATGTAACTTGAATTATTTTGTGTTTCCCTGTAAACGAGCTATAAATGCACATATTTCATTTTCAATGGCGAACATTTTTTAGTGAACCTCAATAACATAAAAAAAAAAAAAAAAAAAAAAAAAAAAAATAGATAGCAATCCAAGTATATTTACGAGAATTAGTGTACGGACAAACATACAGACAAACAGAAGTCATATACACTTTTCAACTATGTTGGAAAGTGTAAAAAGGAAAAATCATGTGACACGCATAGCGTAGAAAGCACTTTCCAACACTATCAGAATTTTGTTAAGGAAATTCATTTCTTCAAACAGTGAAAACGATATTTAAATAAATAATTATAAAAACGCCTAACACACTTGAAAACTTACTTTCAACAATTACTGCCCATAGACGATAATGTAATCAAATTCTTCTTTTATTTGTCCCTGTAATTGAACGATAAATGTTATGCTTACCAATTTCTATTTTTTTTAAGTTGTAGTGCATATCAGTAACACAGGCCTATTTCGTAATGTTTGAAGTAGCGTAAAACCGATAAAACACACTTCGAACGATTATCGTCCATAAACCACAGAGTATCCGATTTCATTACAAGGCCCCGGTAAACAAGCTATCAACAATAACATGTTACTTTTGTACAATTTCTTAATCTAAGTAATAATATATGTGCTTACATTTTGAGAAACTGTGTCAAAATATCTTACTTATTTTGCTTATTCTTTAATATATCCACTACTATATAGTCTGTTTTTGTACCCATTGTAGAAGTCTCAGAAGTGTCCAATGATCACAATTAGGAACATCATAAAAGTCATGTATAAAATTTCTTTCTACCCATTCACTGCAAAAAATAATTGTTGATTTCACAGTATAATACTGGCACCCCAGCTGCTAGTATTATACCGTAAAATTAACAGTATTACTGCTTATTTTACTGTTTAATACTGTAATTTTACGGTATAATACTGGCAGCTGGGATGCTAGTATTATACTCTAAAATCAACAATTATTTTTTGCAGTGTTTTAATGACTGATATCTTTAATGCAAAGCATTAGAAGATTAAATATACCAAAAAAAATTAAAAATATTACATTTAAAATATTACCTGAATCAAAATTCGGCCTGTGAAAGTTGATTACACAGTTTGTTTGTTTTTTTAACTTGATAAAAGAATCATACCTGATAAAGAAGTCTTTGTAAAGCTCAGACGTCGTTACAGGCATCGTAAATGATATGACACTATGCATAATTTGAAGTATTCATATGTTAAAAGAAGGAAAACTCATACACTTGAAGACACAGTTTCATTATGCGAGTTTATAAAGAATGCCTGTTCTATAAATGTATAAAGGCAGACTATGGTGTAATACAAAATGCATATTCATGCGAGACATTAGAAATTAAACAAAAGGTAATGGTTTTTCGAATGGCCTTGACTATGAACAATGAGTAGAAGAAGATTTTCCGTAGTTGTGTTTGTGTCAATTTGTTGGGCACTATGCCGTTTATTTTCGTGCACTGTAATACCATCTCAATCCCAGTTCACGCATCGGTCTAGACTATATAATAACAAGTTAACAACTGTGTAACCAACTTTTTTTTTCTAAGAAACAAAAAATTTCGGGAAGTTGTTGGAGATAAAATGAACACATTTTTGTCCGAAAATATGTCAGTTTTAAGTGAACTATTACTGATCATAATGCATATGTGCGGACAAAATTTTCAATAAAAATCTCGATTTCAACCCTGAATAAGCACTTATTGTTTCATAGCATTCTCTGAACATTCGAATTCATTTGATGAACATAATTCCTTTTGATTTTCCAAATGATATAGGCATTACAAATGATATAGTCCAGATGATTCATGCAACACTTCAACGTGCCTACACTGCTAAAAAAATCTCGTAATTTTCCAAAAAGTACATAAATTACAAAGGGGCCTTTTTTCCTCAGAAACATGTCGGTAAATTTGGGAAACCGTTTAAATTCTGAGATTTTTAACTGGTTTATTTCCTACACAGTAAAAATGAAATCTGTCAAATTGACAGAAAAAAAAACTGTCAATTTTGGCGCCAGTAGAAAACCGTTTAATTTACAAAAAATATCTGTATATTTTCATTAAAACATTTTTTTCTGCAAAAATATAGGTTTTTTTTCTGTAAAAATTACAAAGTCCACATTTTTTTACAGGAAAAAACTGTTTTTCTTTAAAACAGTTTTTTTTCTGTAAAAAATACAATATTTTTCTCTCAGAATTACAGATTTTTTTACAATGTATTAGCTAACCCACCCGGTGTTGCCCAACCCCGTCAAAAAATCGCACAAAACGCTATAAAACTCTAAAAATCGAAAAAAATATTTATAAATTACTGCATCGACTAAATGAGCAATATAAGCACTTTATTAAGGTATTCTGAAAAACTTTTTAGCTTAAATATTTTATCTATATTTCCCCTAACGAAAAATAATAAAACATTGACATCATTATGAAAACACAGGTGTATGTTTATGCGGGGGGAATGCAGTATATATTTCTCAAAATGCCTCAAATTTCAAGACGATATGCAAGAGTTCAATGTCAATGAACAAACAAAACATATTTATTTTAAAAAGCACCTTATGTTTTTCCCTAGAAGATATTTATCACCATATGGAAATGAATGCGTTATATAACATACGTTTCTAGTGTTATAACGTTTTGAAAATTTTAATCATACAACCTTGACTTTTCAGAACCTCTGTCTTTTCTAGATTTAAATAATAACACTCTTTTGAGTGCGCTTTATTTACACAATATATGTCGTCAAGTCACCAAATGTACCCGTGATGATATTACATGTTTAAGAGCAATCCGCATGCCACCACTGAAATCAAAATACTTCATATAAAAAATTCTCACGCATTCTACTGCGTAAAAAATTTAAACTTCACAAATCGCTGGAAGGGAAATCGTCTACCTGAAGTTCAAAACAATCTGTTTGGTAACACTGGGACAAAGTAGCAAAGTAAGAAGTTGGGTCGCATATAATAAATGGAACAACGCCTTCGTGAACGTCCTTGACAGTGGGAAAACATATTTTCTCTCAGGTGAATGCGGTTCTCTGATATAATTTATTAATCGATAAGTATTTGTTATCTAACTTTCATCACTTATGAGATGACCAAATGTGAAAAGTTTACAAATTCCAAAGCAAGTTCTACATAAATTGTCACTGTTAGCAATCTATTAACTACGACATGTTTTCGGTTGTTATTCTCAAAATAAGTGCGTTACATATAAATAAGACAGTATTAATATTAAAAACACATAATAATTTTACTAATGATTACACTTTTACTTTTAAAAATGTGTAATTTTCCAGTCAATAAAAACATTTATTACATCATAAGATTTCTTTTTCCATACTTTGTCTGAAATAACTAGACGTCATCTATTTTTCGAAAGCTTATTTTTGACTCATCTCTTATATTCTGAAACAAACTAATTATTCACAAGGTCTGATTTAAAGAATGTAAAATCTTACGAACATATGTTCTTGAAAAGAGATTTTACTGAGGATCCTCTTGAAAAATCAGAGTGGCTATAACCTTAATGCTCATTTCATTGTTGCAAAATCTCTTTTTATTGAAACCCCGTCAATAGGGTCCTAAAAAACAATAGTATAATAAGTATAATATAGGTATTTTACAACAAGGCAATCATATTTCATATGACACTAATATACTGGACTGGGTGATTACAAATGAAGATCCCAACTTTGAAGGGCTATTATCTTCTGAACAATAAAAGGTAGTGTTCCATTTCACACATCGAAGTGAGTGAGAAGTTATGAAGTTTCATAAGTGTAAAAAGAAGAAGAAACACGGGTCAGTTTGCGCCACCTGCAGAAACAAGAACGAGATCATTCCGTAGGAGAATTCGTCCCACACGGTTTTCAGCATGTCGGGTGTTACAGTTGCAATAGCTGCAGATTAGAGTCCTCCATCGGGTCGGGTTACCCGCTTTACCCGCACCCGACCCGGGTGTCGGGTTGGCGCTATATTTTTTCGTTGCGGTTCGGGTTCGGGTCGGGTTAACTTCTACTTTTTTGTTGCGGGTCGGGTTCAGGTCGGGTTGCGAGTTGAGGTATTGCGGGTTCGGGTTGACCCGCTTTTCCAAAAGAATGTGCACAATATTTTTGAAAAATGCCATTCTTCTAATCACTTGATCATAACTCACTTTTTTTTTACAAAATGTACTCTATGCAACAATTTTCGAATGTCAGCGACAAATCTCAGTTGCAGTGTCATAGATTTTTCCATTGACTCTTGCTGATAAAACAAAATAAATTGCTAACTCACGAAAATAATAAATTTTCTTGTGGTTAACGCTTTATCTACTAACTCATTATTATAGCTAATGTTTTAATGCCGGGTATCTTGTTTGTGGACTACTTTTTCATAATTGTATTGAAATATGGATTAATTTTCTGTTCCTTCGATTTTGGGTCGGATTCGGGTATAAATATTTTGGGGTTCGGGTCGGTTTTGAGTTGACTTTAAGCAGAATTTTCAAGTTCGGGTCGGATACACAACCCGACCCATGCAGAATTCTAATTTCTTGTCCTCAATTTCAAGTGTAGATGGAATCTTTCGACAAAATCTAAAAGTAGTGAAACAGTGACTACCTTTGAAAAGTAGTTTGTAGTCGCTACTTTTTAAAACAAGTAGTTGTAGATGTATTTAACTTGCATTTTTGATAAAGTAGTTGTAGTTGTAGTTTGCTACTAAAAAAAGTAGTTTTCAGACCCCTGACTTATTTACATTCAAATATACGTATTTATTTTCATAGTTCTGTTCAAACTTTTTGTGAAAGTCCCAACAATCGGACAAGCTAAAACCTAAATATAAACCGGAAGAATTATTCAAGGTTGAACCTGACTCGCAGGAAGAAAATAAGTCATCCCGACCCGAAAAAATAAATAAAAGCAAACCGACCCGCTGCAGGATTCTATTCTACGATCTCGAGGTGTCCGCTATTCCGAGGTTTCACTATACATTTGAATATTAAAGAATATAGACTAGTACATTTTTCTATATAAAATATAAAATTGGTATTAGAGATATAATTGTACATGACGTTTCATTATAGCATTAAAACATAATTTATTATCATTTCATTGCGGGAGAGGGTCGGGTTGCGGGTTGAGGTAATGCGGTTCGGGTCGGGTTGTGGGTCCAGAGATTTTTTGTCGAATTCGAGTCGGATTGCAGGTTGACTTCAAATGGAATTTACGGGTTTGGGTCGGGTACAACCCGACCCGTGTAGGACTCTACTGCACGTGTTAGACGATGATTATATACTGCCTGTTGATTCCCGTTTTGCGTCAGGTTAGAGTTGTATAAAAAAAATATTGATTATCCTGAAGCATGAAGTTTTGCAATTGATTGCCGTAAGTTAAAGGTAACCAGTATCCCCAATTCCTAATACCTGTAGTAGATGAAATTTTGGCAAATATAACGAATACGAATTTTATATCCACCCTAGATTTAACTTCGGGGTATTTTCAAATTCTACTGAAACCAGAGGACATAGCTAAAAAAGCTTTTAGTACTAGCAATGGCTGTTTCGCTTTTAAACGCACGAGTTTGGAGTTATCTGGAACACCATCAACGTTTCAAAACGCCATGAATAAAATCCTGAAACGAATAAAATCCTGAAACCTCTGTTAGGTAGTGGAGTGTTTGTTGGTCTATTTGGATGACATTATCGTCATGGCGGCCTCTTTTGAACATTACTTTTCAATTTTCCAATTTACAATTCAACATTTTCTTTTTTGATGTTGCTAAAGGAAGTCTTTACACTGCTACGTAATGCTTGTTTAACAGTAAAGTTAGAGAAATGTGAATATTTAAAGAGAAAAATAAAGTATTTAGGTGTCAAAATTACGCAGGATGGAATCAAAACTGATTTGGAGAAAACCGTGGCTGTTACTTCTATACTCCCTAAAATTTGTAAGCAGGTTGCAACGTTATTAGGCATGTGTGCATAGTTTTCAAAATTTATTCCTAATTTTTCTAAGCCGCGTGAATCGTTGTGTTCTGTAAAGAGGAAAATAGTAAAGTTTGCGCGGTTAGCGGTGAGATGTGTCGTTGTTCTTGTTCCATCACTTCGCATTTTTTGTCATGGCGAAATGACATCCCATAGCGTAATCTAGTGGTTTTACGGATAATTGCACTTATAACACTTTTCTTGTAGCAAGACGCACCTATGTCAGACTTATTAGTGGAATAATACATAATATGAAATTTTTTATGAATTGTATTGCGTCACTTTCTTGCGGTTGAGCGTTATGTCTTCTTTCAATTTATGTTTAAAAAATTTTTTGGATGGGGGTAAGGGTCGTCTTCATACGAAAATTGTAGAAAACTCTAAAATTTTTTATACAAACAGCATATTTGCGGCTTTTTCGGTAAATTTAATTCGAATACGAAACGGAGAGTCATTCGGTCAAATAGTTTAAGAATTATGAAAGTTTAAAGTTTCGAACGCCTAATGTTAAATTCCCTTTTAATCGTTACAGAAGAGATTGCAATGCGAGTAGTTTTCGAAGCAGAACTCAAAAACTACTTGGCAGAATGAGCTTTCAATTTCGGATTCGCATATTTGAAGCTTCTGGAAATCGATTTTTGTTAAAAAAATATATATATTTAGATTACAATTCAGATTTTTTTTTTTTCGAAAATCAATTTCAAAATATGAGTATTTTCAAAATTAATTTACAAAAAAATATATGTATTGTGACCTATGATTTTCTCCTTTAACATAGCTCGATGTATAGAAAGTTTAATTATATACTAATATAAAATTATTGCCCTTATCGGCAAGTAGTTTTTGAGGTATGCTTTAACAACTATCCGCTTTGAAATCTAAGTTGAAACTACACTCAGAAAAAGAAATTGATTAAAACTACAAAACATGCTTTTTGAGTACATTTTGGTTGTTTTAGCAAAATTCAAGTGAAATTGAACCATTTTACTTCAATTAACAAAACATTTTTGCTGACGATACAAAAATTTTTTTTGGAATTGCAAAAAAAAATTTTTTTTGTTGATTCAAACAAAATTTTTATTGACCTATATTTAAACAAAAATTTTGTTTAAATATAGGTCAATGGAAATTTTGTTTGAATCAAAAAAAAAATTTTTTTGTTGAAAACCATTTTTTTTTTTTTTTTTTTTTTTTTTTTTTTTTTTTTTTTTTTTTTTTGCAATTCCAAAAAACAATTTTGTATCGTCAGCAAAAAATGTTTTGTTAATTGAAGTAAAATGGTTCAATTTTACTTGAATTTTGCTAAAAACAACCAAAATGTACTCAACAAAACATTTTTGTAGTTTTAATCAATTCATTTTTCTGAGTGTATTAAAAAGAATTTACATTAGGAATTCCAAACTTTAAACCTTCACAACTCCTAAACTATTTGACCGAATGACTTTGTTTGGTATCCTAAGGAAACTTCACCGAAAAAATAATAATAAGCTGTCAAAATTGGGTGTTCATATTTAAAATTTCAGAATTTGCTGCAATTTCAGTAGGATGACGACACCTAAGCATATTTTTTTTAGCATAATTTGAAAGAAGACATAATTTCCAGTTAAATGGCTATTTCCGTCTTTTCATGGATAATTTGGTTATTAAATTGAATGAGTTTTTTGGCCGACTGTACATCTGCAAAATACCGCAACAAATGTAGGATACGGATTGCCTTCTAACCATTTACTGAGCATGAGTGCAGATCTGTGATGATAACAGAAAACGTCTCGTGAATTTCTTCAAGGCTTGTAGTCAATCCTCCAAAGACGAGTAACTGTTTATGACTATAACGGACTTTTTTTCCAACCACGTTCATCCGACGATCCAAACATTGCTTTCTGCAGGGGATCGCGCTTTTCAGGATGATCACTGTCCAATACATGCAGCTGCTAGACCTGTGGTCTGGGTTTGAGAATTATGATGACGAAGACCAAATACTCACTTGGTTTTAACAGTGCTCAAACCTTAATATCACTTTAAACTCTGAAGACGATTCCTCCAGCAACATCTAACTTTCATAATATCTCCATGGTGAATATATACATAATATATCTTCAGCCATCATCCAATATTTGTACAATTGAAATTGCTAGACTTTAGATCTTATTACATGCTAAAAGTAGCAGTAAACATGTTTGTTTAATTTGTGGTGTTTCCATTATTTTGATCAAAATCTGTATGACATCAATATGCGAGAATTTTGTATTTATCATTAAGATCTGAAGATGTCACCGATAGTTGTGAATGAAACATATGTTATCCACATTAAAAAAGGTATTTTAAATATTTCTGTGTAATGTTTTTATCACTTTAAGCGCATTATTGGACATTAATTTAAAGTTAACAAGTAATTGTATTATATTATTTATATCAAAAAATTATTTAAGTCGTCATCTGAATTAATTGTTCATATGTTGTAATCGACGACGCGCAAAATTATCTTTGCTATCGCAAACGGAGATTTACAGAAACCTTGAATTCAGCTATGTTCATTTAATTTCGGAAAATCACTACAAGTTAAAATCACTGAGCTACATATTAATACGCAACTACACTCCTTATTCTGTTACACTTAATCCGGGCGTTCGTCCTTACAAATAAATATATTACATTACACACATTGCTAAGATAGACATAGTTGCCAACCTCCCGATTTTTTTCATACCAATATTTTTATGTAAAAATATTTGTTTTATTTAATCGTACAATTTCTGCAATTTAATAAAGCGAAAATTTTTGTAAAATTTTACTGGTATTCAAAAAATCGGGAAATTGGCAACTATGAATATAGAATATGAAATACCATATAACTTGGAGAGGAAGTGTGAAAAAACGTCGATTTGTCCCTCTAAAGCGATATGGAGCAGACATCCTCAAATTCTATTTTCTTTTGAAAATGCTACTTGCGATGCTATCATCAGCATAGAATAAGTTTTTTTTCTTAAAAAACTATAACTTTTAGTTGCTTTATCGCATTAGAAAAAACGGTTTAAAAATGAAAATATCGTGTAACCTTAATAAGAAACGGGAGAAATTTAGTAACTATTGCTTATGAAAAAGCTGTAGAAATATCGTCAATTTTTGTATCGACAATTATCAGTAACTTTTGCTCTAAATGGCACATTTTTTAATAAAAATCGTGAAATTAATATCCTCATGCTCTCAAATGTCTAAATATAAAATAAGGTCCCATTTCATTCATTAATTTTAATTACAACAGAGAAAAGTTATTTTGATGCCACTCTTATTTATACGTGGTACGATCCAAAAATTCGGGGACAGCGGCCATTCCTGACGACGAAAGCAAGTACCTAAAGTTAAACCGCTGGAAATGGATTCTCGCAACCTTCCTCTACCTGCCCAGGTTGGTTTAGCCTATGTCATGTGACCGACCAGCACGAGCAGCTGTTATCTTCCAAAGTTAGTTACCTTTGATCTGCGACGTTAGAAAGATGGCTTTTCTTGAATAACGCTGCAACATTAAATTCTGTCAACGCTTAGGTAAAACACCAATGGAGACTTTGGAAGACTTTGGACTCACCACGATCGAAAAAATTCCGGCAGGATCGGAGCAAAGGGAAAGTAATGATGGAGGTATTTTTTGATTCGCAAGGAATTATGCATTCAGAATTTATTCCCGAAGGCCGAACAGTTAACAAGGAACATTAGTTATGCATTTTACGTCGTAGCGACTGGTACCTTCTGCATGATAACGCACCAGCACATCGATCCCAATTGGTAAAAAAGCTCCTCGCCAAAACTCGCACTAATGTGCTTCCATGTCCCCATATTCATCGGACTTAGCTCCGTGTGACTTTTACCTGTTCCCATCAATGGAAAAACATTTACACTGTGTCGTCAGATGAGGTGAAAGCAGTATCGCAAGAGGCCTTACGGGAGGTTGCGAAAAACGGCTTCCAGCAGTGCTTCCAGAAGTTATACGAACGCTGACTGAAGAATATCGTCGCCCAAAGTGATTACTTTGGATGTGCTTCGGTGCTGTGAACTATTCAGGGTAAGGTTTCTTACACCTTGTCCCTGAACTTTTGGATCATACTACTTATATACTTTTCGTAACGCGTTTAGAGGACCGCATGAAATAATTTAAATAGATAATTAATATGTAAGATGTGAAACGCATATTCAGGTATATGGGTTTCCCATCTTCATATATAACGGTATATGTGTTATATGCTTGTAAATTATCATATTTCCCGTGTATACCGCATCTCATTTGAAAAAAAAAATTCGGATTAAAAATAGAAAAAAAAATTTAAACGTATTTTATTCTATCAAAATATAATAGTTAACTAAAACTGCACAACATTTACAATATATTTATTAATGGTTTCATAAATTGAAACACAAAATTGTCGCCGCACAATTTTACACAGTGATTAATGACCATTTTTCTAGAGAGTTGGTGAAATCTCAAATACTCATGTATCACACGCACCTGCAATCTTAAATTAAATTTTGAAAGGCGCGGGGGGAGGGGGGAGCGTACACGAAAAAATGCGCTACATTCTTGTAAGATTAGAAAGTGCTTCATAATTTATGCGTAACGCATGATTTTTCTTTTCTTTTTTACGTTTCATAAACTTGCAACCTCTTAAAGCCTTACAGGATTACCATCCCAACTGTACAGAGATAAAATTATGAAACAGTAGACTATGTCAGGAAGTCATTCCGTAATACACAGGAGATTACACTTTATTATTATTATATATTTTTTAATACCACGCGATTATTTCAGTAAAGGTCAAATTATTATTTAATTTAAGAAAGTTTACAATGGCTTGATTCTCAGAAAGAGTGAGATCTTGCCAGGTAAATTAGCTAAAATGGCTGCGAGAGCTCTTCTTCAGGGGACATCATTCGACCTGTTTTTGAGGATTATAATTTGCGGAAGGTCACCAAGGCAATGAAAATCTTTTTTATTTCTTGTAAAGTTAAGCTTAAAGCAGTCTTTACTTCTTAAGAATGTGTTTTACCTTGGAGTACATTTGCTGTTTGGTGATTTTATTTTTCATTGAATAGGAATTATTTTATAGCATTATATTCTTACTTCCCAGGATTATCTCATGCATATTGCATAATTCTTATACAGTAGAAACTGCATAATACAAACTTTTTAAAATTCCCTGCAAGTAGCAACATTTCCTCTTGTTTTTTAAACCGCCTATAAAGAATACTGCAAAATCTTAATATCACGTATGGTGAAAAGTGATGTTTTAATTCAAAAATACACACAAAAAGAAGTATCCTTGGAAATCTATTTTCAGATCGTTGAATTACTCTTGAAGATAAAAGTACCGGTATGGAAATAGGCGATCGAGTAAAATATCAAAGTGCAGTTGAGTTAGTTTTTAAATGTGAAAATTTCAATAAAACTGTAAACCAAAAATCTATATATTTAAAACGCTAAGCGATTTCTTTCGACAATCCGTGAGAACAAACTACTGCCTCAAATTACATCATTCTTTTTTTAAATGAAAGATATTTGGACACAGATTTGTTATCGTGCATTCGTTTGTTCGAAAATTTAATTAATTAACCGTAATTTTCAATTAAACTTTTACTTCTGCTAATGACGTCCTAATCGGAAAACACCCACTGTTGCAAGGGGGACGCTGATTAACATCCCCATGATATATGCCCCCATACGTCATTTTTACGTCACGAGAAAAGGGGATATAAATCCAGTGCTTGAGCATTTCACTTTTCACGAAATCCTGATTAATATCCCCTTGATATATGCCCCCATATCTGAAAGGAACACAAATGTAAAGCTAGAGAAATTTCGTTTCGTTGAGAGCCTGATTAACGTTCCCATGATCCATGCCCCCATACGTCATTTTGACGTCACAAAAAATGGGGGTGCAAATCCGGTGTTCGATCATTTCACTTTTCAAGAAATCCTGATTAATGTCCCCATGATATATATCCCCATATCAGAAGGGGACACATATCCAGTGATAGAGAATTTTCCTTTCATTAAGAGCCTGATTAATGTCCCCCTGATTTAAGCCCCCGTACGTCATTTTGACGTCACAAAAAATGGGGGCACAAATCCAGTGCTGGAGCATTTTACTTTCGACGAAATCCTGATTAACACCCCCATGATATGCATCCCCATACGTCATTTTGATGACGTCACAGAAGATATGACGTCACAGAAGATGAGGACTTAAATCAGGGGGCACAAATCCAGTACTAGAACATTTTATTTCGTCGAGAATTCCTGATTTACGACCCCATGATATAAGCCCCCATACGTCCTTCTTATGTCGCAACAAAGGGGATTCAGATTTCATGTAGGATAGCCTACTAGAGTTTTGCACGGGCAGGAATAGAGGTCTGCACTGGCCGAAATTTCCAGGTCCGGGCCCAGCCGGACCCATACAAAAGAAAATTCGATCCGGCCCGGCCCGATACAAAAATTTAAAGTTTGGCCCGAGCCCGGCCCGAACAAAAAATATATTGGCCCTGCCCGGCCCGATTTAAAAGTTAAAATTGTCCCGAGCCCAGCCCGGCCCAGTATAAAAGCTAAAAGTTCGGCCCGAATGACTTTCTCCAAAACATTGATTTTTACGTCGATTTGGTTAAATATTTGCCTCGTAGGAGGAGATCTAACCAGAAATTCCTATCTAAGCCCTTTTTTTCATGTTTATAATCTTAATTTTTATAGAAGTGCCGCAGCTTCCGATATTTATTTCTTTAATACTAGGGGGCTCTGCCCCCTGCTCGCTACGCTCACCAAGCCCCCCGTTCTGATTTCACAGCCTCTTAAAACCTGGTAATGTATCCTGTTTTAAAAAGATGATGATGATGATATCACGAACGGCGACTTTCTTCTGTAATCAGGTTATAATGCTTTTTCATTTAACTGGTTATAATGCCTTTTCATTTAATTCATCTTTTTTATTTTTAATATTCATGTGTAAACACAATTTTTATGACGTATTTTCTTTATTTCCTGCTTTCAACACGTGATCATTTAATTATTATTTTAAACTTTCATTATTGTTTTAAATAGTCTCGCGCAAATACATTTTTTATTTGAGATAAAACATAATCCTTTGCGCTTATTTAAAAATTGGTAACAATATAAAAAAAATGATTTTTTAAATAAAAGATTTTTTACTCAATTTTTAAGGATTTTTTGAGTTTTTATTGCCCGACCGTGATAATTTTTTGAATTTCTGAAAGCTTGTTATATTTCGCGTCTGGTGGTATGATTTTCGAATCCGTAGAATGGCTAGAAAAAAAGTAATTGCTCCTCAAAAAAGTCCCTAGTAAAAAAGCGATGAGTATAACCTGGAATATCTACGCAGAATTTGATTGGTCCATTTCGTTTTTGGCTCAGTTCCAGATTACTTTTTTTTAATATAGAAGGAAATCTCTATTTGTTGTATGTATGTGTTTACACTCTAAAATTGGGAGGAGTGAGAAGTTGACTCTTTGGAAGAGTGAGAGGCATTTTCACTCTTTTTGGAGAGAATTTTATAAAAATACACTCCTTAAAGAGTGGAATTTTCCACTCCCTAGAAAGGAGTGAAATATGTCACTCCGTTGTCGAGAGTGACTGTCTCACTCCTTTGACAAGAGTGAAATATTTCACTCCGTTGAAGAGTGAAAGCCTGGCATTATATAATTTTGTCCATATTTATTTATTGAGAGAAACGAAATTATCATTTTTCTTTTTCTTTTTAGGTAGATTTCGTAAGAAATACTACCTATTACCCTCTCCCCTATGTTGGAATTTCTGAAAATTTTTGGAGATCTACGCCGATCATGACCCCTAGAACCCCAAACCACCCCCCAGTTCAAAACGTTATCTATCTATCTATCTGTCTGTCTATATAGCTATATCATTTTTTTATGGACACGCTAACTTCAATAATTCTGCACAAATCTCTTCCAAACTGATATATATAATCAAGGGACATAAAATCTTGGTCAAGTTCGTTAATGGGCAAAATCGAAATGGGGGGGGGGGGGGGGGTTGTGAAAACAGAAAAAAACCCATAACTTCTTAATTATGATACGTATCAAATCTGTTTAAAGTTATTATTACTTCTAGGAAAAGGGCCAAAAATTTATGTATGACAGATTTTTGATATCATTAAAAATGGCCTAAAGGGGGGGGGATGGGAGTTTAAGAAGAAAAATATTCATAACTTCGTCTATTTACAAGATATCCAATCCGCTTAAATTTATTATAAATCTTCTTAATATTATCTATAACTTTTATACTGACAAATTTTTTATAGGACCAATCCTTATAGAGAAAAAAATCCCTGCCGGCTCCGCCTGCAGACACAGGTAGATTTCGAATTTTGCTTTTTAACCATAAATATAAAATAAACTTAGGTGGAGAATTGGTATTTTATCTTTTTTGTACTACTATTTATTTATTTCTTTTTTAATCATTGTTCAGCACTATATAATGCGGTTATTTTATTTTTGTGGCAACACTAATTTGAGGAAAAATCGTGCATTTCATTTATAAAAATAATGCCGATTTAATTTTTAATTAATAGAAATATTTAATCAAAAACCATGCTTTAACGAAATGTGGAGGGTAGTACTATGTCAGAAGCTGCTTTAAAAAGCTTTCGAAGGAGGCTACCTCATTTGTTGTTGTGTGTTTTGTAAATTCGTCACTGCAAATAGCTAAAAATTATTATATTTCCATTTGGAAGAATTTTTTTTTTTTTTAAATAATCAGGCATAAAGAAAATAAAATTAGTTAAATTTCAAAACACTGAGAGGGGCAACGGCCTCCACTGTCCTCCTGCTGACACTTATGTTTTATGAAAATGCAATAGTTATTTGCAAGTATTACGACAAAATCTGTAATTAAACTATGTTTTATATCTGTCGAAACTTTTTAAAACTATAATAGTAATTAAACTCAAATAATTGATAAATGTCAGTTTCCGTAAATTGATAAATGCAAGTTGCATTATGAAAAATATACCAAATAAAGAAATTAAAATGTTTCTAATTTATTCTCCTACAACGGTTAATTTCCCGCTGATAAAAAGTAATGAGATCAAAAAACTCTTTATATTATAAACGAAGTTGAGTCAGTGATAACGCTAAATTCAAAATGCTGACCTGGCTGTTTTGCTTTGTAAGATGACGTCAGTACGTCAGTCATTGGCATTCGCGCGGTAAAAGAAACTGTTTTAATGATTTGTGCTTGTTTCACGAAGTTTGTCCAGATTTTAAATGGTGTATAATTCCCTGATTATAATGAAATATAGTATTTAAATTGTGGTTCTCATAATGTGTGGTGTGTCATCTGCATCTGCAACTATATTAGTGCAGTTTTTGTTCTTCAAAAATTTACTTCAATGGCTATTATTTGATTGATAAAGATGCCATGCTGTTTCTAGAATAAGAAAATACTCGCGAAATACCAAGTTCCAGAATGATATAAAATTTTCTTCAATATATATATTTTTAATTTTACTGATTCATCTGCACATTTAAAGAAAGATATAAAAGACAAATAAAAAGTACATATATTTTTTAATATTTATATAAACATTGATTTAAAATTTTGTGGATTATTTTACAAAGGTAAGAGCTCTTGCGCGATTATTTACGAAAATATAATTTTTATTTTGAAATGGAAGTTTTACGCGAATATTATTACTTCTGTAATATTAATTATTTAAACTACTTTTTTAAGAATAATATGTATTATCTTATTTGTATATTTTTATATCGAATAAATATTTTTCAGTGTTACAAGAATTGTATTTTTTTTTTATTATTATTTATGTATTTATTTTTTCATTTTCCACTAAATTTATATCATTTCCAGGATTAACGATCTTGTTTACTAATCCTTAAATCATCCACTTTATAAATACATGTTTGTTTGTTTTTTCTAGTAAATAAACTGATTATTGCTTGAATACATAAAAGCAGAGTATTGCTTTTATTGCTTGTATATTCAGGCCCATATTTGGCAAAAATTTTCGTATTATATTTTTGCCAAAAAAAATTCTTTTTATTTTTTTAGCTTAAAATTTTATATTTCGATTTTGCAAAACTTCAAATATTGAAACATAATATTAATATTGATTTTTCGATTACTTCTGGTAAAAAGGTGTTTTCAGATTTTAATTTGAAATTGGAAAAAGGTAAGTGTTTTATATTATTTACGTACATAACTACATTTTTCACATAAAATTGCTGGGGATTTTTTGTAAAGTATATATATATATATATATATATATATAATTTTCTAATGACAGTTTAGTAACTCTGGTACTACCATCTATGTATATAAGAGAAATTACTAACATGGCAACATAATTAAAAGTATAAAGTTATTAAATGATATTGTATTAATATGTTTTTCAATTTTAATTTTCAGTTACAGGTATTACTGGTATGATTTCGCATATGAATTTTTATTTTTAATGACAAATCATTTAATTCTGTTACACATTATAATTTTGAAGTTAATGTTTTCATGTTAACAAAATGAAATATATATATATGGGAAATGTTATGGACATTTTAGCTTCAGATGGCGAACATAAAACTTGACAAATAATCTTAAAAGCATCCGAATGAAGTTATCATAAAATTCTGAATATTTTATTAATAAATTTTAATTTAAAAAATTAAATTACTATTATATTTAGTTTCAGGATTTTTTTTCAATCTGAAAACTTGCTCAAAAAATAAAAACTGCAATTAGATCCTGTGTTCCATCTGTATAACATATTTAGATTTCAAGGCACAAATTCATTTTGAAAGCTTTACGTTATAAAAACTGCAGAAAATGTAAATTAATTTTGATTTTGATTTTTTATTCTTTTTTAAAATAAAAAAGTTTACAATAAAAAAATGGAAATCAGAAAAAATCTACAATTTAATATATTTACTTACATAAAGTTAAGATGTATATTTAACAACTAATTAGTTTTTAAACTTGAATGAATATTTCCTAGTGCTATTAAAAGAATAGATATATTTTTTAAGGATAGCTGACACTTTCTATTAACTAGGTCTTACAATTATCATCTTATCTATATAAAAAAAAATGCCCATATGGTCACCTTAATAATAATAATAATAATAATATATATATCTGTGTTCCATCTAAATAATATATTTAAATTTCAAGACACACAGCCATTTTAAAAATATAATACAAACAAAGAATCGAAATCGGTTTACTTAATCATATATGAACTGGAAAAATAAAAAAAAATAAAAAAGTCATATTGAATAAGATTCTAAATAAAGAATCAAAATAATGTGGAACTAAAAAAAGAAAATTGAAAAAAAAAAAAAGAGTGGTGGTGGTGTGTATGTGTGTGTGGGGGGGGGGGAGGGGGGATTGGGTAGATAAGAACCATGTTTGGCCCATGGCAGAGACAAATATATTATTTTTTAAGGAGTTTTTCATTTTTGTAATAAAATTTAGGATTAAAATGGTTCTTTTTGTATAACTATTTAAGTATGCTAATGTACAAGATATAAAAAAAGTTGTTTAGCAAATTTTAATATACTCTTAACATTTTTACAAAAAAAAAAATCTTTCTTTTTTATTTATATATTTTTATTTATTTATTTATTTTAATAAGAAGGGCTCGTAACACCAGCGTGATTTTTATGGATGTTAATATTTGAATAAAAATATAAAACATTCCGAAAAAGAATGAAAACTTGATTTTTCCTTATTATTATTATTGAACTATTCTATTCAAATGTTAAAATAATTTAAAGCATACTTAAAGGATAGAAACTCGTACTTTCTACTAAGAAAATGAACTGCATGAAATGAAAATGAACTGCAATGAACTGAAATGAACGAAAATGAACTGTAAAATGAATTTATGCAGTTAAAATTCTCGATATCGGATACCTCGGGACTTCTGGGTTTGTTATCTATATACCTCCATTTAGCGAACTATAAATCAGGCTTGGAGACCACCGACCAGGCCCCTACCTACCGGGATTCGACCCAGTTTGACGGGTTTGAGTGCCTGGAGAATGGGGCGAAAATCGCCTGATCGCTTCATGGAGGCGGTCCACTAAGACAAGTACCCAGGTCGGCCAACTAATGGAGTCCTGTTTTACTGTGTTGTTCACTCCTGAGTTTCAGTGTTCTGAGATCTGACGCCGCACACCACGAACTCGTCATGGCAGTTGGAATAGGGCTGGACAATTTAGTGCCAAAACTTTGGTACTCAACTTAGCCTGAGAATTGGAGGGAGAATTTTGAGGGAAAGTAAATTAAGCAATTAATTAATTAAAATTTTTTGAAGATACTGTGATTAAGTAATAATTGCCAAAAGCTGGGTTGCTTCCAGAAGAAGGACATGATTAATGCATGGGCAAACTCTTCCCCGGCTCTGACCCCCTCCTCTCTGATTTTAGGTGCCTTCCAAATTTGATATTTCTTTCAATATTTTAAACTTATAGAGTAGGATATAGCGGACATTTCGAGACTATAAAATTTGTCTACTATTCGGAGGTGTCCACATTTCTGATGTAAAAATATTCAAACATGTATGTGTTGTGGATTGAAAAGGTGGATTTTCGCTAAATAGAGGTGTCCGCTTTTACCTCTAAAACCGGACACTTCCGAATAGCGGAAAAATTCTGTGGCCCCGAAGTATCCACACCATTGAAAGATTTTATTGTTTTTAGATAAATATATTTTTTGTTTTCAATCTTATCTTACTGTAAAAGCTCAAAACATTGAATATAATCTGTACAATGTCGAAAGAGATTTAAAATATCAACTTTACGAAAATTGCGTATTAAATTTTAGGCCCCATAAAATCGGGTGTGTGTGTGTGGGGGGGGGGAGGTAGTGCCATGGACCAGTTTTCCCATGCTTTAATCAAGTTCTTCTTCTGGAAAAATTACCAGCCCTGCTTTGTGGTAAAATATATTCCCATTTATCGAGGATGCAATGTGGTCAAATATGGCTGCATTTAATGCTTTAAAAAAAATGTGGTCAAAAAAGGCAACTTATTGCCGACAGATCAGAGCACGAAAATGGCCGCAATTCAGACGTTTCAAATGTCTTAAATTCAGACACAAATAAGTGTCTTAAAAGATTAAGACACTTTAAAGTGTCTCTTTTTTTAACCATCCGTTTCAGACATTTCAGTTTACAGTGATAGAAAAAGGGATGTTGACAACAGAAATAATATGTATGATTTTAGAATAATAGGACTTTGCAAAATAGCACTAATTTACGGAAAAGTACTGTCAAAAGATAAGAGTTTATATTTAAAACAAAAATTAAAGTGAAATCACACATTGTTAGTCATAGAATATCCCTCTATTAAATAGTTATTAATAAAACTTTAAAAGCAACTAAAGTACAGTAAACAATAATGTTTGATTAGATTTAAATTCATTAGCAATTAATACAGAGATCTAAAGATGTAAAATTTGAATTACACATGAAAAAAAAATAACGTACATCACAGGAATTATTAAAATACTAAATACAACTTAATGGGTATTTGAAAAGAAAGAAATTAATTAACTGATTAAGATTTTGGTTAATTACTTGCCCTTATGGTAATTTTAAAACTATCATATCTTTATAAGGCATGCAATGAAAGTAAACACAATTGTGATAAGTTTGGAATAAAATATTTTAGTTTATTTCTGTCAGTAACCTAATTTAATTCATTATGTAATTCCAATTGAATTTTTCCTTAAGAGTTCAATTACTGTTACAAACTATGAATTAAATAAATGTTGCCAATAAAGTATTTTATTCCAATCTTTACCACGCTTGTGTCTATTTTCATTGCATGCTCTAAAATATATGATTCTTTTAAAATGCCCATAAAAGAAACAAAAAAAAATAATTCACTCCATAAAAAGTGAACATTCACTCCTATGAAAGAGTGGCTATTCACTCCTGTGAGGAGTGAGAAATCCACTCCTTTTGCAAGAGTGAATAGTCACTCCTATGAAAGAGTGGATAGCCACTCCTATGAAAGAGTGACTATTCACTCTTATCAGGGTGAAAAAACCCACTCTTTTTGCAAGAGTGGATAGTCACTCTTCTGAAAGAGTGAGTATCCACCCCTGTTTAGAGTGAATATTCACTTCTCGGGAGTGAGTATTCACTCTTTCAGAGAGTGAACAATTTCACTTTTGCCTAGAGTGAATAGTCACTCTAAAGAGGTTGGGCAAATTTTGACTCTGCGATAGAGTGGATGTCCACTCCTCCGGAGTGAAAAGTCACTCTTTCTTGTTTAGAGTGTAAGCAGGGCTACACTACATACCGGGCTTGCTCATTCATTATGATGACGTCACAAAAGGTGGCTGACTAGGAGGAAAGACATACAGCGATTGGCACAAAACGATGGGCGCATTGCTTTGGACCAATCGCTGGTCGCGGTCAGCCACCATTTGTGACGTTTTGAGAGTGAATGAGCAAGCCCGGTATCTAGTGTTGCCTTGGTGTAAGTTATCATTAATATTGTTAATCCATATTTCATGTATTCAAGTGCCAGGTCTTATTTTACTGACCTTCGGACGGACCAGGCCAAGCCCAGATAATGATTTTCATACGGGTCAAAATCAGGACTGAAAATTTTGGGGCGTGAAGACTAGGATAAAGGAAACCAGTCCCGGGTCTGTACCGAAAAAATAATTTAAGGCACGGCCTGATCCTTCAGGAAAAAATCAAGGCCCGGCACGGTCCGTAAAGAGTAATCGCTAGGCCCGGCCCGGCCAGGTCCAAGAGCCGTGAAGAAAAATAGGCCCGAGCCCGAACCGCCGGCCGGGCCGGCCTTAACATTTCACTTCGGGCCTTGCCCGGCCCTTGCAGATCTCTAGGCAAGAATTTCCAGTCTGATCCCGGCCCGGTGCAAAAATTTAAAGTTCGACCCCAGAAATTTTTGTGTTAAAAAGAAATAATCTTGTGTAATCACGTGTTCAACGTTTTCTGGCGTTTCCATTACCTGCGATTTTATTTTGTTGAGCTGATCATAATTATCAGACCAGAATTATAATTATTGCGGTTAAGTGGGTGAATTATTCCTTCCAGCTTCTCCAGGATTTCATAATTGGTAGAGCAGTGGCGGCTTCTGCCAGGATATCCTTGGTTCGAATCCTAGCCTGGACATTTTTCGCCCAGTGTGAAAAATTAAACCTCATATGATTTATTTATCTATTATAATAATTGCATTTAAAAAAATGATTCTTGTATAAATACGTGTCCAGCGTTTTCTGGCGTTTCTATTACCTGCGATTTTATTCAGTTGAGCTAATTCATAAACATCAAACCAGAAAAGAAAAATAAAGCAGTGAATTTTGTAACATTTTGTAAAATGGATTAATCAAACAAAACTTAGAGGTTTTTTTTTTTATTGTATACTAAAAGAAAAAAAATGTTAAAGAAGATTTATTGCTGTTTTCAAATCCAATGAAGCTACTTTCTGCTAGGTGACTGCCTGGGACAAGAAAAACAAAGGGGTGGAAAATTCACAAAATAAAATACTTAATGATAACTTGATATGTATGTATATCTATATATATATATATATATATATATTAGGTGCAGAAATATCTCACTCAGGGTGAAATGGCTAGCAAAACCGCCCCTGCTTTTACCCCCTCCCCCCAAATTATTTTTCCTCGGCATTTTGTCATTTCTAAACCGAAAAAGGCCATTTTTTTAAAAAATCTAGATTCGGGCGTAGAAACTGCGTGGTTGAGTGATTGCACGGAAACCTAACAAGTGGGTAAGTGTGATCGAAGATAGCTCAAAGGTTTTCGTTTAATATTCCTTTCAAAACACTTTATCCTTTCTTTAATAAATCCAAATAAATTTCATTTAGCAACCAAAAAAAAACTTGTTTTTTGTTTTTTATAAAGTAAAAATTTACTGGTCTATTTTTTCGTTTTTTCGAGTATCCAAACCAGCCCGATAGCAGGCGAAGCCGGCTATTATATTCTCTCATAATAATATCTGTCACGCGGACTAAATGCGATATAAAAAAATAATTTCAAAATGAAACATGCTGTAAACCTTCAAAATGTTAAAATATGCGAATATTTTTTTCAAATAATAATTCATGTGTTCATATACAAAAATATTAATTAAATATTAATTCATATTTAGTATACAAAAAATTAAAAAAAAAAAAAAAAAAAAAAAAAAAAAAAAAGTCTTGATTTTTATAAAGTAAAATTAAACATGTTGCACACCTTCAAAATGTTAAAATATGCGAATATTTCCATAATCGGATTTTTATCATGATTCAATATATTTCTCAAACTCATATATTTACTATTCTCTATTGCTCATATTGATACTCGCTTTGTATTATTCTCAAACATTTGAAAAATTCGTTAAACTTCCAATAGGACGTCAGATTTTCTAAATCGAAGATATCTTTGTGGACCACGTGTGAATTTGGCATCCCCCAATTCGACATTTCAAAAAACAATTATGCTATTATTTTGCCCAAGTTTTGCCCAGTTTTACCTACCCATGAGATAATTTTGCCCAACTTTTAAAAAGCTGTAAATTAAAAATATGGTTTTGACCACGTGTTCAACTGGCACCCCCCAATTCGAATATGGCCATAAAAATTGCATACAAGTTTTGTCCAAGTTTTGGCCACCCATTATTTAATATTACCCACCCTTTATAACGATGTAAATCAGATTTTATTTTTTGACCCATTTTTCATACTGGTACCCCCCAATTCAAAATTTCAAAAAACAATTGTGCCATTATTTTCCCCAAATTTTGCCCAGTTTTGCCCATCCAGTAGATAATTTTGCCCACCTTTTATAACGCTATAAATCAAAAATATATTTGTTGACCACGTGTGAAGGTGGCACTCCCCAATTCGAAATTTCAAAAAACAATTATGCCATTATTTTGACCACCTTTTAAAAAGCTATAAATTAAAAATATGGTTTTGACCACGTGTTCAGTTGGCACCCCCCAATTCGAATATAGCCATAAAAATTATATAGAAGTTTTGTCACGGTTTTTTCCAACCATTATTTAATTTTGCCCAACCATTATACCGCTGTAAATTAAAGATATCTTTGTTGAACACGTGTGAAGTTGGTAACCCCCCACCCCAATTCGAAATTAAAAAAAAACAATTGTGTCATTACTTTGTTCAAGTTTTGCCCAGTTTTACCTACCAATTAGTTAATTTTGCCCACTTTTAATAAGCTCTAAATTAAAAAATATGATTTTGACCACGTGTTCAGCTGGCACGCCCCCAATTCGAATATATTTATAAAATTACATAGAAGTTTTTCCCAGTATTGTCTACCCATTAGATAATTTTGCCCACCATTTTAATGCTGCAAATCGAAAATGTCTTTGTTGACGACGTGTGAAGTTGGCATCCCACATAACGAATTAATCTTTACAAATTACATAGAAGTTTTGCTCAAGTTTTGCACAGTTTTGCCCTCCCATTATACAATTGCGCCCACTTTTTATAGCGCTGTAAATTTAAAAAAAAATGTTTTTCACCGCATTTAAAGCTGGTACCCCCCGACTGGAATATAGCCATTAATTTTACTCGTAATCCTATATCATATTTACTTTTTCCCTTTAGTTTTAGAGTTTTGCCCAACAATTCTAGTTTTGTCCAGCGTCCTTAAAGGTTTTTCCAGCTGTGTCCAACTTTTTTATGGAATATCCCTGTTTTCTTTTAGTTTCGTCTAGTTTTGTCCAACGCCACTATAGTTTTGTCCAGTATAATTAATGTTTTACCCAGTCTCTCTCAGCCTTCCTAAAGTTTTGCTCAGTTTTGCCTGACGTTACTAAAGTTTTGTCTATCGTTCCTGAGATTTGTTCCGCTTTGTCCAACATTCGTGTGGCTTTGAGCAGTTTTTCTCTATATCCTACAGTTTTTCCCCGTTTTGCCCACCGTCCCTACTCTTTTGCTTATCATTGCTAAAGTTTTGTCCCACATTGATCATGACCATGTAAACTTGCCCTGTTTTGTTCAGTGTTTTCACAGGTGTATAGGGTCACATGCAAAGCCGGTCAGAATTTTACGAACGGTAGGCAAAACGGTAGGGACTATGAGTAAAACGGAGAAAAATTCTTGGATATTGAGAAAATACAGTCAAAACCACCCGAATGGACAAAGACGGACAAATCTTTAGGACGCTGGACAAAATTTTAGTTATGTCAGGCAAAACTGTGAAAACTCTTGGAACACTGGACAAAACTTTAGTAACGTTAGGTAAAACTGAGTAAAACTTCAGGAAGGCTGGGCAAGAGTGTGTAAAACATTAATAAAGCTGGTCAAAATTATAGGGACATTGGACAAAATGAGACGGGACTCCAAGAAAACAGGGAAAATTTGGAAATACTATAAAAAAATTGGGCACAGCCGGACAAACCGTTAGGGACGCTGGACAAACTATAGGATTGTTGGTCAAAACTCTAGAAACAATCAGAAAAACTGGGCAATGCTATAGGATTATGGGTAAAATTCTCCACTGCTGGACACAACTCTAAGAACGTTAGGGAAAACTTTAGGAATACTGAACAAATCGTTGCAATGCTGTAGAAAAACAGAGCCAGAACAAACAATTAGGAATGCTGGGCGAAAAATTTGGAACAATGGCCAAAACTAGGGTAATTCTAGAAACACTGAACAAAACCTGAATATGCCATAGGAACATTAGACAAAACCGGGGAATGCTATCGAAACACCCAAAATCCTCGCAAAACTTTAAGAATGCTGTGCAAAACAAGGCAATGCTGAAGTAAAACGGGTCGAGAAAAACATTCCAAATACTAGTTTAAATTCTAGAAACGCTAGTGAAAACTCTAAAAATCCTGTGCAAATCTGGGCAAATACCGTGGATCACTGGGCAAAACCGTACAAAACTACAGCATAATTTGGAAAAAACGGACAATATTATATGAAAACGGGCAAAATCTGCAAAACTTTAAGAACGCTAGGTAAAACCGTATAAACACTGGGGAAAATGCTGTAAGAATGTTAGGCAAAGCCAATAAAATCTTTAGAAAATCTAAACAAACATAAAAGAGTTGGGCAAAACACTAGGAACAATGGGCAACACCTGGCAATGATATAGCATCAAGGGCAAAACTTCAGTAACACTGAACAAAGCTCTGGGGACGCTGGAAGAAACGGAAAAAAATTCTAGGAACACTGAAAATCTGTCAATTTCCAACCTGTCAACCTCTCAAACTATCAATCTGGAATCACTCTCGCCATCGAAACATGCCGTGAACGAGACGCTGAACATAATTTTGGGCCTTTGGGAAAAACTCTACGAACAATCTAAAAATCAGGCAACGCTATTGGAAAAATGGAATTTGTAGAAACGATGGGTAAATTTCCAGGAACACTGAGAAAACCAAGTAATGCTATAAAAATTTTGTACAAATCTTTAGGAACGCTAAGTAAAATTGTAGAAACATGGTCAACGGACACATAATTGATTATAATGTTATAAAACTTTGGCAAAACTATTTCTGCTTAAATTGTATAACTTAATTCGTATTGGAAAAAGGGGGTGTGAAAACTTCACACATAGCCAACAAAGATATTTTTGATTTACAGCGTTATAACAGGTAGGCAAAATTAAAAATTGGGTTCTCAAAACTGGAAAAAACTTAGGAAAAAAAAAACACAAATGATTTTAGAATTTGCCATTTTGCGGTGATATATTATAAAAAATGGGTCAAAAAATAAAATTTTATTTACAGTGTTTAGAAAGTGGGGCAAAATTAATTAATGGGTAGGAAAACCTGGGTAAAACATGGGCAAAATAATGGCACAATTGTTTTTTATTTCGAATTGGGGGTGCCAACTTCACACGTGATCAACAAAGATATCTTTGATTCACAGCTTTATAAAAGGTAGGCAAAATTATCTAATGGGTCAAAACTTTGCAAAATAATGGCACAATTGCTTTTTTAAATTTCGAATAGGGAAGTGCAAACTTCACACGTGCAACAAAGATATCTTTGATTTACAGCGTTGTAAAAGGCAGGCAAATTATATAATGGGTGGTCAAAACTGGGCAAAACTTCTATGTAATTTCTATGGCTATAATCGAATTGGGAGTACCAACTGAACATGTCATCAAAACCATATTTTTAATTTATAGTTTTTTAAAAGGTGGACAAAATTATCTAATGGGTGGGAAAAACTGGACAAAACTTGGGCAAAATAATGACTAATTGTTCTTTTAAATTTTGAATTGAGAAGTGTTAACTTCACACGTGGCAACAAAGATATCTTTGATTTACAGTGTTGCAAAAGGTGGGCAAAAATTATATAATGGGTGGACAAAACTGGGCAAAACTTCTATGTAATTTTTATGGCTATAATCGAATTGGGGAGTGCCAACTGAACACGTGGTCAAAACCATATTTTTAATTTACAGCTTTTTAAAAGGTGGGCAAAATTATCTAATGGGTGGGCAAAACTTTGCAAAATAATGGCACAATTGCTTTTTTAAATTTCGAATAGGGAAGTGCAAACTTCACACGTGCAACAAAGATATCTTTGATTTACAGCGTTGTAAAAGGTGGGCAAAATTATATAATGGGTGGACAAAACTGGGCAAAACTTCTATGTAATTTCTATGGCTATAATCGAATTTGGAGTACCAACTGAACATGTCATCAAAACCATATTTTTAATTTACAGTTTTTTAAAAGGTGGACAAAATTATCTAATGGGTGGGAAAAACTGGACAAAACTTGGGCAAAATAATGACTAATTGTTCTTTTAAATTTTGAATTGGGAAGTGTTAACTTCACACGGGGCAACAAAGATATCTTTGATTTACAGTGTTGCAAAAGGTGGGCAAAAATTATATAATGGGTGGACAAAACTGGGCAAAACTTCTATGTAATTTTTATGGCTATAATCGAATTGGGGGGTGCCAACTGAACACGTGGTCAAAACCATATTTTTAATTTACAGCTTTTTAAAAGGTGGGCAAAATTATCTAATGGGTGGGCAAAACTGGTCAAAACTTGGGCAAAATAATGACAAAATTGTTCTTTTAAATTTCGAATTGGGAAGTGCCCACTTCACACGTGGCAACAAAGGTATCTCTGATTTACAGCGTTGTAAAAGGTGGGCAAAATTATATAATGGGTGGGAAACACTGGGCAAAACTTAGGCAAAATAATGACAAAATTGTTCTTTTAAATTTCGAATTGGGAAGTGCCCACTTCACACGTGGCAACAAAGATATCTCTGATTTACAGCGTTATAAAAGGTGGGCAAAATTATATAATGGGTGGTCAAAACTGGGCAAAACTTCTATGTAATTTCTATGGCTATAATCGAATTGGGAGTACCAACTGAACATGTCATCAAAACCATATTTTTAATTTACAGTTTTTTAAAAGGTGGACAAAATTATCTAATGGGTGGGAGAAACTGGACAAAACTTGGGCAAAATAATGACTAATTGTTCTTTTAAATTTTGAATTGGGAAGTGTTAACTTCACACGTGGCAACAAAGATATCTTTGATTTACAGCGTTGTAAAAGGTGGGCAAAATTATATAATGGGTGGACAAAACTGGGCAAAACTTGGGCAAAACTTCTATGTAATTTTTATGGCTATAATCGAATTGGGGGGTGCCAACAGAACGTGTGGTCAAAATCACATTTTTAATTTACATCTTTTTAAAAGGAGGGCAAAATTATCTAATGGGTGGGCAAAACTGGGCAAAACTTGGGCAAAATAATGACAAAACTGTTCTTTCGCATTTCGAATTGGGGGGGGGGCGCCAAATTCACACGTGTTCAACAAAGATATCTTTGATTTACAGCGTTATAAAAGGTGGGCAAAATTATCTAATGGGTGGGAAAAACTGGGCAAAACTTGGGCAAAATAATGACAAAATTGTTCTTTTAAATTTCGAATTGGGAAGTGCCAACTTCTCACGTGGCAACAAAGATATCTCTGATTTACAGCGTTGTAAAAGGTGGGCAAAATTATATAATGGGTGGACAAAACTGGGCAAAACTTGGGCAAAACTACTATGTAATTTTTATGGCTATAATCAAATTGGGGGGTGCCAACAGAACGCGTGGTCAAAATGATATTTTTAATTTACAGCTTTTTAAAAGGTGGGCAAAATTATCTAATGGGTGGGCAAAACCGGGCAAAACTTGGGCAAAATAATGACAAAACTGTTCTTTCGCATTTCGAATTGGGGGGGCGCCAAATTCACACGTGTTCAACAAAGATATCTTTGATTTACAGCGTTATAAAAGGTGGGCAAAATTATCTAATGGGTGGGAAAAACTGGGCAAAACTTGGGCAAAATAATGACAAAATTGTTCTTTTAAATTTCGAATTGGGAAGTGCCAACTTCTCACGTGGCAACAAAGATATCTCTGATTTACAGCGTTGTAAAAGGTGGGCAAAATTATATAATGGGTGGACAAAACTGGGCAAAACTTGGGCAAAACTACTATGTAATTTTTATGGCTATAATCAAATTGGGGGGTGCCAACAGAACGAGTGGTCAAAATGATATTTTTAATTTACAGTTTTTTAAAAGGTGGGCAAAATTATCTAATGGGTGGGTAAAACCGGGCAAAACTTGGGCAAAATAATGACAAAACTGTTCTTTCGCATTTCGAATTGGGGGAGCGCCAAATTCACACGTGTTCAACAAAGATATCTTTGATTTACAGCGTTATAAAAGGTGGGCAAAATTATCTAATGAGTGGGAAAAACTGGGCAAAACTTGGGCAAAATAATGACAAAATTGTTCTTTTAAATTTTGAATTGGGAAGTGCCAACTTCTCACGTGGCAACAAAGATATCTCTGATTTACAGCGTTGTAAAAGGTGGGCAAAATTATATAATGGGTGGTCAAAACTGGGCAAAACTTCTATGTAATTTCTATGGCTATAATCGAATTGGGAGTACCAACTGAACATGTCATCAAAACCATATTTTTAATTTACAGTTTTTTAAAAGGTGGACAAAATTATCTAATGGGTGGGAGAAACTGGACAAAACTTGGGCAAAATAATGACTAATTGGTCTTTTAAATTTTGAATTGGGAAGTGTTAACTTCACACGTGGCAACAAAGATATCTTTGATTTACAGCGTTGTAAAAGGTGGGCAAAATTATATAATGGGTGGACAAAATTGGGCAAAACTTGGGCAAAACTTCTATGTAATTTTTATGGCTATAATCGAATTGGGGGGTGCCAACAGAACGTGTGGTCAAAATCACATTTTTAATTTACATCTTTTTAAAAGGAGGGCAAAATTATCTATTGGGTGGGCAAAACTAGGCAAAACTTGGGCAAAATATTGACAAAACTGTTCTTTCGCATTTCGAATTGGGGGGGGGGGGGGGGGGGTGGGCGCCAAATTCACACGTGTTCAACAAAGATAGCTTTGATTTACAGCGTTATAAAAGGTGGGCAGAATTTTCTAATGGGTGGGAAAAACTGGGCAAAACTTGGGCAAAATAATGACAAAATTGTTCTTTTAAATTTCGAATTGGGAAGTGCCAACTTCTCACGTGGCAACAAAGATATCTCTGATTTACAGCGTTGTAAAAGGTGGGCAAAATTATATAATGGGTGGACAAAACTGGGCAAAACTTGGGCAAAACTACTATGTAATTTTTATGGCTATAATCAAATTGGGGGGTGCCAACAGAACGCGTGGTCAAAATGATATTTTTAATTTACAGATTTTTAAAAGGTGGGCAAAACTGGGCAAAACTTGGGCAAAAATAATGACAAAACTGTTCTTTCGAATTTCGAATTGGAGAGGGGGGGGGTGCCAAATTCACACGTGTTTAACAAAGATATCTTTGATTTACAGTGTTATGAAAGGTGGGCAAAATTATCTAATGGGTGGGCAAATAATGGCACAGTTGTTTTTTGAAATTTCAAATTGGGGATTGCCAGTATAAAAAATGGGTCAAAAAATAGAATGTGATTTACAGCGTTATAAAGGGTGGGCAAAACTGTGCAAAACTTGGGGAAACATCTATGTAATTTCTATGGCTATATTCGAATTGGGGGGGGGGGGCAGCTGAACACGTGGTCAAAACCATATTTTTTATTTTACAGCTTTTTCAAATTGGGCAAAATTATCTAATGGGTGGGCAAAAACTGGGCAAAACTTGGGCAAAGTTGGGCACAGTTGTTTTTTGAAATTTCCAATTGGGGGGTGCCAACTTCACACGTGGTCAACAAAGATATTTACAGCATTATAAAAGGTGGGAAAAATTATCTAATGGATGGGCAAAACTGGGCATAATTTGGGCAAAATAATGGTGCAATTGTTTTTTGATATTTCGAATCGGGGGGGGGGGTGCCAGTATCAAAAATGGGTCAAAAAATAAGATCTTATTTACAGCGTTATAAAGGGTAAGCGAAATTAAATAATAGGTGGGCAAAACTGGGAAAAACTTGGGCAAAGCTTCTATGTAATTTTTATGGCTATGTTCGAATTGGGGGGTGCCAGCTGAACACGTGGTTAAAACCATATTTTTTAATTTATATCTTTTTAAAAGGCGGGCAAAATTATCTAATGGGTGGGCAAAATAATGGTACAATTGTTTTTTAATTGGGGGGGGGGGGCAACTTCACACGTGGTCAACAAAGATATCTTTGATTTTCAGCGTTATAAAAGGTGGGCTAATTTATCCAATGGGTGAGCAAAACTGGGCAAAACTTGAGCAAAATAATAGCACAATTGTTTTTTGATATTTCGAATTGGGGGGTGCCAGCATGCAAAAAGGGTCAAAAAATAAAATGTGATTTACAGCGTTATAAAGGGTGGGCAAAATTAAATAATGGGTGGGCAAAACTTGTATGTAATTCATATGTTTTAATTCGTAAGGGGGGGGGGGGTGCCAACTTCACACAGGTCAAAAGTGCCACTTATAACGACACACCTTGTTTTACACAATTAGCCATCTGCATTTAGTTTATCAGCAGTTATTATTTTGAAACATTTCCCGTGTAAGATAGTGCATCGTGTATCATCACAATTAAATTATTCACTTGATACAATTTGAATGGGAGCTCCAGAAGTATTGAATTCGTTTCTGGAAGTTAATATAAACATACTTTTTCAACTACTGGTCCGATAAGGATTATAAGGAATCATGAACTGCTGAAGCATTTTTGTTGAATAGTTAGAAATCGAATGTTCTATAAGTCTTGATACTTCTTACTTTGTTATGACCAACTACTGTGTGATAGACAGGAAGGACCATTTAGAGTTTTGCTGCGTATTGTATTTTTCAAATACGATAAAAATATAATGCAGTTTGTTATTTCGAAGACTCGTGAAAGGATGACTAAAGACAAAACAGACAGGCGCACATTTTGCTTTTGTGAAACTTTGATCTGTGGTTTATATAGGTTTTTAATGTGAAAAAATACCTTCCACATTCTTTTAAAAAATCGGGTCAACCCGAACCCGCAACTGACTTGGACCTAAAAGAAATTTTTTTACGGTTATAAACACAAATAGGGCAAAAACTGAATACACAAATTTTGACTTTATTAACTGCTTTATAAAACCACAATGTCTAAAATTTCCTAAGTTAAAACATAAAAATTAGAAAATTCATTGAAAAAAATCCGCGTAAATGTGCCCCGGTCTACCCTATTTTATTTTGTGAATTTTCCACCCCTTTTTAAGTAGCTCTCATTACAAAAAGCTGCCAATACAACCGTTCGGAGGAAAACAATTCCAGCAATTTTCATATATATATATATATATATTGCAAAACATTTCCCCGATTTTCCCTAGAATAACTGATATATCATATGAGATTTAATTTTTCTAAATGGGCGAAAAATGTCCAGGCCAAGATTCGAACCAGGAATATCCTAGCTGAAGCCGCCAGTGCTCTACCAACTGAGCCATCCTGGATGAAGCTGGAAGGACTAATTCACTCAGTTAACTTTATTGATTATAAATCTGGTTTGATGTTTATGAATTTGCTCAACAGAATAAAATCTCAGGTAATAGAAACGCCAGAAAACGCTGGACACGTATTTATACAAGAATCATTTTTTTAAACGCAATTATTATAATAGGTAAATAAATAATATGAGATTTAATTTTTCAAACTGGGCGAAAAATGTCCAGGCTAGGATTCGAACCAAGGATATCCTGGCTGAAGCCGCCACTGCTCTACCAATTATGAAATCCTGGAGAAGCTGGAAGGAATAATTCACCCACTTAACCGTAATAATTATAATTCTGGTCTGATAATTATGATCAGCTCAACAAAATAAAATCGCAGGTAATGGAAACGCCAGAAAACGTTGAACACGTGATTACACAAGATTATTTCTTTTTAACACAAAAATTTCTGGGGTCGAACTTTTGCACCGGGCCGGGATCAGACTGGAAATTCCTGCGTAGACATCTGCAAGGGCCGGGCAAGGCCCGAAGCGAAATGTTAAAGGCCGGCCCGGACGGCGGTTCGGGCTCGGGCCTATTTTCCTTCACGGCGCTCGGGCCGGGCCGAGCCGGGCCTAGCGATTACTCTTTACGGGCCGTGCCGGGCCTTGCTTTTTTCCTGAAGGATCAGGCCGTGCCTTAAATTATTTTTTCGGTACAGAGCCGGGACTGGTTTCCTTTATCCTAGTCTTCATGCCCCAAAATTTTCAGTCCTGATTTTGACCCGTATGAAAATCATTATCTCGGCTTGGCCTGGTCCGTTCGAAGGTCAGTAAAATAAGACCTGGCACAAAATTTTTTGCAAAAGATGCATACATTTTTAAATCGCCATTATTGTACAATTAAACATTAAAATTTATTATTTTTAAAGAATAGTAGATTTATGCGTTATTAAAATATGGCTAAATTAAAATATAGTGGAATGTGTGAAAAAGAACCTGCTTATGACGGAATCCTGTTTTAAACTGAAAAATGTGTTGATCCATGCAAAATGAATATACTAATTCGTAAGAAAAGAATGTATAATACATTTACACCTGCTAAGAAGGCAAATTGTCGATAACTCATTTTTTTTTCTTCCCTATGCAATTCCATCTTAGAAGATTTTACTGTATAGCATTTTTCTGATTTTTAACCCTTGAATACATGGAATATGGATTAACAATATTAATGATAACTTAAACACATACATACAACAAATAGAGATTTATTAAAAAAATAAATATCGGAAGCTGCGGCACTTCTATAAAAATGAAGATTATAAACATGAAAAAAAGGGCTTAGATAGGAATTTTTGGTTAGATCTCCTCCTACGAGGCAAATATTTAACCAAATCGACGTAAAAATCAATGTTTTGTAGAAATTCACTCGGTCCGAACTTTTAGCTTTTATACCGGGCCGGGCTCGGGACGAACTTTTAACTTTTAAATCGGGCCGGGCAGGGCCAATATATTTTTTGTTCGGGCTTGGCTCGGACCAAACTTTAAATTTTTGTATCGGGCCGGGCCGGATCGAATTTTCTTTGTATGGGTCGGGCTGGGCCCGGAACTGGAAATTTCGACCCGTGCAGACCTCTATTCCTGCCCGTGCAAAACTCTAGTAGCCTATCCTACATGAAATCTGAATCCCCTTTGTTGCGACATAAAAAGGACGTATGGGGGCTTATATCATGGGGTCGTAAATCAGGAATTCTCGACGAAATAAAATGTTTTAGTACTGGATTTGTGCCCCCTGATTTAAGTCCCCATCTTATGTGACGTCATATCTTCTGTGACGTTATCAAAATGACGTATGGGGATGCATATCATGGGGGTGTTAATCCGGATTTCGTCGAAAGTAAAATGCTCCAGCACTGGATTTGTGCCCCCATTTTTTGTGATGTCAAAATGACGTACGGGGGCTTAAATCAGGGGGACATTAATCAGCCTCTCAATGAAAGGAAAATTCTCTATCACTGGATATGTGTCCCCTTCTGATATGGGGATATATATCATGGGGACATTAATCAGGATTTCTTGAAAAGTGAAATGATCGAACACCGGATTTGCACCCCCATTTTTTGTGACGTCAAAATAACGTATGGGGGCATGGATCATGGGAACGTTAATCAGGCTCTCAACTAAACGAAATTTCTCTAGCTTTACATTTGTGTTCCTTTCAGATATGGGGGCATATATCAGGGGGACATTAATCAGGATTTCGTGAAAAGTGAAATGCTCAAGCACTGGATTTATATCCCCTTTTCTCGTGACGTAAAAATGACGTATGGGGGCATATATCATGGGGATGTTAATCAGGCGCCTCGTTGCAAGGCATAGAGTTTACTCTCTGAACTCAGTGGTTGCGATGATATTAAGAGAAATGATGAATATTAAAAGCTCGCGACTTTTAGGCCGAATTTTTTAATTTGCAAGTTAAATTTCCCTAAAAATATTTATCCGCGTGTTTTCAAAGCGAATAAAACTTCATATTTATTATGACGTCACGAGAATATTGTCCATTGGGTTTATTTTATCATTATGCATTATAACTTTGTTGATGCTATTTTTTCATTCCAATTAAATGCAAAATATATTTTTATTTGTATGCATGGTGTTTAAGCGTTAAAATAACGGATATGAAGTACGTGTGAAAAGTTTGCGACGCTGAAAATCACGTTATGCTTACCTCGAAATGCATTTTAACATTGATAAAACTGAAGAGAAAAATGTATTGGTTATGATTGTGTCAACATGACTTAATTTTAACTGATTTTTCCACTCATAATAATAAAGTTTAGAATTGGAGCCGTCATTGATTTCTTCATCTTGATTGCATACCTTGATTACATGTTACCAATTACTTTTTTTTTAATGATAGGTTAGAAGATTTCTTTTTTTAATAAACAAAATCACAAAAGTAAAGTATTTCAGTAAATTTAAAGTGATTAAAAATAGGGTTATGGTAGAAAAAAAAATCTTGAAATAATGATTGTATTTTTAGCTAGAATAAACAATGTAAGACTAATATTTCATAGGAATTATTTTGGTAATTTTATTATAAGTTCATTTAACAGTTCCTTATTAGCGCATATTTCTTTCCCTGTGAATTTCTCTTTCGATGTCAAAAAAACGGTTTTCAACTTTTGGACGCCAGCCAAAATACAGTGGCAATTTTTAGAAATGTACAACGGTTGTGACAACAAACGGCGCTATCGCTTTAGCTTTTATCGCGGTTACATCACTTCTAAATACTTCAAATTTCTATTTTTTACTACATTTTACAATTTCAATTCTTACATCATCAATTAGAAAAAAAATTAGATTTCGATTGAAATTTATTTGAAAACTGCCGCTTAATTTAACGATTTTTTAAATAATTTTCAAGCATGAAAAGTTTTTCAATTCTATCTTATCAATGACCACCAGTTTGCTTCAGTAATGTAAAATAGCCCCTGGGAAAGTTGCCACAATTGAAAATAGAATTTCCAAACCATCATAAAAAGTGAATAATAATAATAATAAAAACAGTGATCAATCATAAGATCAGATTATCCATAAGATAGAGCATTTTAGCGCTAAACAAAAATCTGTCAAAAAAAAAACTATTTTTAGTTTATGAACATAAAATTGATATGTTGAATTCGTTGATGTATATGTTCCATCAAATATCAGAATATGCTAGGATTTGTATTTTTATATTTTATTACATTTGCCAACTGTGTAAGAGGAAAAATATCCTCGACTGTGATGGAAAAGGGATAATCATCCTGATTATGTAAAGGAACCGAAGAAAAAATACAAATGAATTACACTTGAAAACATTAAAAATCTCCCTCATCGGCCGACTGATTTATTACTGTAAACAAATTCTTCATCTTTACATAAAAACTGATTAGCTTAAAACAATGGATGCGTTTTAGAAGATATGGATTTGAAACGAACAATGATTAAAGAGGACATTTTAAAACTTTTAATTTAAACATTTTAAAACTTTTTTAAGGTCAAATTTCGACGGTGCTTTTGGGCAGATGCAATGCACATGCGCATAGGAGCTCATTCGGTTGCATTATCACAGGTGTGTGTGTGGGGGGGGGAGAGATGTGTTCTTAATTTACTATGTTCTTTTATTTACTGAATATGATATGACCGTAGGGATATACTATTTGTATATACTTCATAGGTCCATGAAATGTTTTTCTTGCCGTGGGGAGTATGGCGACAATGTCAAACTGATTTGCATTACACAGTTGTTTACGGATTGTTTGTTGGGAGTTTGCATCGGAAATAGTACTGTATTTGACTGGGGGAAAAAACTTAAAAAATAAAATATTTGAAAGGCTGTTTCATACGCACCCCTTTTTAAATAATAAAGAAGCTTATTTTACTGATATTGTTATAGTATTTTTTTCCGTCATATTTTGACGGGTTCCATCTAGTTTTATATTAATAACCGTAGTTCATCTTTTACCTCTCTTAAGATTTATCAGAGTTTTCAAAAAATATTGAAACATGGTTTAATTTTTTACCTGTTGGGGACACATAAGCAATGTATTTTCTTTTACCGAATATGAATTTCAAAATATGTAATATTTGAATTTAATATTTAAAAAAATATGAATTGTAACGTATGAATTTTTTAACTTAAATTCATATGCGAATTCAAATTTACAGCTGAAACGAGTTATTCTTAAGTAATCCGTATTTCAATCTGTTTTGCAGCGGTTAAAAATGAATTTAATTTTAAGAGTAGTAATTTTTCCAACTGAGTGAAAATGTGTCCATCTCGGGTAAAAAGTTTTAAAAAAGGTGTTAACGTTAGGAGTTTAAAACTTTAAATCTGCGTAATTCCTAAACTACTTGACCAATTGACTTTTCGGTCGGTATCGTAAGTAAAATTTACCAAAAAACCTAAATATGATGTTAAAATTAGGTGTTCGTATCGATAATTGAGTTTGATACAATTTTTATGTGAAAACGGCTCCCTAAGATTATATTTGGGGAAAAAACTGTATGGAGTGTTTTGTAGGGTGGAGGAAGGGGGAGTGGGCGACTATAGAAGCTAGGATTGTGGCAAGCTACGGACACGATTTGTCAAACTCTGTGGACACATTATTCATATGAAAAATTAATATTTTTAACACTTTCCAACCTAGTTGAAAAGTGTTTATGACTTCGGTTTGTCTGGCCGTATGGCCGTCTGGCCGTCTGTCCGTGCTCTAACTCTCGTACATATGTTCGGATTGCCTTGCAATTTTTATATGTTATTGTCGTTATCTATAGCACGTTCCCTATTTCAACTGAAGTGTGTAGCACTTATAGTTTTTTTACAGGGACACTCAAAATAATTCCGTTACATTACGGTCTATGGAGAAAAATCATTTGCGGTTTATTTTAATGATGTTACACAATTGCAAACACATTGTAATTGATATATATCACTAAGGTGTATTACAAGAAGCTTAATATGGAATAGGATGTGCATAGCACTTATAGTTAATTTACAGGGACAGTCAAAAGAATTCCGTTACATTACGTCTATGGAGAAAAATCGTCTGCGGTTTATTTAAATAATGTTTCACTATTTTAAACGCATTGAAACTTATATATATCACTAAAGTGCATTACAAGAGGCTTACTACAGAATAGTGTGTGTATAGCAGTCATCGTTCATTTACAGGGACACACAAAAGAATTCTCTAATGTCTGTTAACAATAATTCCTGGAAGTGCGTTTTAAGTTACTGAACGCGATTTTAAATTTAACTTACTTTTTGTTTATTTAGTGGTGTGTATAAATTCTGTAGATCCTATATAGGGAAGCACAAAAGTTCGCGAAAACATTTCCGTTTATTGACAGAAACTCCAGAAAGAGAATTTTAAACTGTGCTACGCGTTTCCTAACTAAACTAAAATTTATGATCCTATGTAGTATATATACAAATGTATAGATCCTATACAGGGCTGAATAAAAGTATTCGGATATTTTTCCGAATATTGTATATGTTGGAAATTCCTGAAATTACGTTTTTAAATATGTTATGCGTTTTCCAAATTGTTTACTTAGATGTTATCTTTCAGCTTATTAAACGGTAATGATTTGTAAAATTATTTTGGAAGCGTTGGAAAGTGTTATATAATCTATGCTTGACGCATGATTTTTCGTTCTTGTTATTTAATTATTTACATATGTAAGTTCAGCTGTATCCGACCACATGTCCATCATAACATATTTTCAATTGCAATTACTGTTATTCTTTAGAGCATTCTGTGATATCGTTTTGTATCGTTTCGTCTAAGGAGAAATGAGCCATACGTTTTAAATTCCAAATTTCATCATAACAAGAACAAAAAAATCATGCATCTGGCATAGATTATGAAACACTTTCCAACACTAACAGATTATTATTAAGATATTTTTCTTTTCATACGATGAAATGAGATATCTATATGAGTAATTTAAAAGTTAGATAACTCCGTAAAATTCCATTTTCAGCAATTGTTGCCCACATTGGAAGTCTTTCGTGCAGTCCTGTATATGATCTACAGAATTTGTAAACAACACGTCGTACACTAAAAATGACATAAAATTGCACATCATATGGGAAAGAGCACTTCTAGAAGTTACTGATCATAGTCAGTCCTTTAATCGAATTATCTTGTAAGTCTCTGTGCATAAACGATAAATCCTACGCATTCCATAATATATAGAAAATAAGTTGTATTAAATCTTAATGATCCTTTTAAATTTATTATATTTCAAGTATAACATGTTCAAAATGCAACCACAAACGATTTTTCCCCATAAGTCGTAATGTAAAGGAATTATTTTGTACGTCCCTGTAATTGAACTATAAATGATACTAATTGTATACTCCAGTAAAATCATGCTGTAGTCCACCTCAGTAATGCACATTAATTTCATTATGTTTGAAATATCGTAACATCAATAAAATGCGCCGCAAACGATTTTTCCCCATAGACCATAATGTAATGGATTTTTTTATGTGTCCCTGTAAATGAACTATTAATACTACACACTTCCTTTTCAATTCCGAACGTTCTATTACAAAATTCAATATTGTATAAAAATTTCATGACAATCCGAGTATATTTACGAGAATTAGAGCACGGACAGACAGACAGACAAACCGAATTCATAAACACTTTTCAACTATGTTGGAAAGTGTTAAAAATGGCATTAATTTATCGTCGCGTTTCTGAAATATTTCTAGATTCTTGATTTCGTAGTTCTTTTGAAACGAAAAGTAGCATTTACCGACCGTGAACCCGTCGAAATTTCTTGAATATTTTTATAATAGCATTACAATGAACATATTCTCAGTCAATAATGAACCAAGTGAGAGAGAGTGGGGCGTTTTCTACTTTTGAACTTGGTTCTTGGATGTCGCTGCACTTTCTGATTCCATTCGCTTTTGTGTCAGTAAGTTACAATAACTACAGACAGCGTTCTTTGGACTTTAACCTTCTTAACTATAGATTAATGCCTTCTTCGAGACACCTACCCCGGGTGTTTTCTGAAATTCCACAAGCAAATAAAATATTTAAAAAAACTTTCAGACACCTACATTTTTTTTTCGTTTATGTCCAAGGTCAAATTTCTAAATATGTAGATTTGCCTTTAATATTCGTGATATTGTTATTTCATAAATATTTGAAAATTGGCTGAGCTTACAAAAACTAGACATTTTGTAAGTGTGCATTTTAGATTCTCAATTTAAAAACTATACATTTTGTATTTGTGCATTTCAGATTCCCAATTTAAAAAGTCCCTAACGGCTCGGCCTACAGACACAGGTAGATTTCGAAGACGCAGACCGTGGGGCGCCTGTTTATTGAGAATTGCAGAAGAAATTACCTTTTTGCCATGATACGGCTTTTGGGATCGTCCACTTTGAAATCTACTTGTGTCTGTAGGCGGAGCCGGCAGGGATTTTTTTTTTCTGTAAGGGTTGGTCCTATAAAAAAATTGTCAATGTAAAAGTTGTACCTAATGTTAAGAAGATTTATAATAAATTTAAGCGGATTTGATATCTTGTGAATTGTGGATGTTATGAATTTTTTTCTTCTTAAACCCCTATCCCCCCCCCCTTGACACCATTTCTAATGATATCAAAGATCTGTCATACATACATTTTCGGCCCTTTTCCTAGAAGTAATAATAACTTTAAACGGATTCGATACGTATCATAATTAAGAAGTTATGGCGATTTTTCTGTTTTCACAAAAAGCTCCCCATTCCCCTCCCCCCTCTTGGTTCGATTTTGCCCATTAACGAACTTGATGATTTTATAGATTTTATAGATCTTGAAGAGATTTGTGCAGAATTATTGAAGTTATCGTGTCCATAAAAAAATTATATAGATAGATAGATAGATAGATAGATAGATAGATAGATAAAGTTTTAAACTGGGGGTGGTTTCGGGTTCTGGGAATTATAATCGGCGTAGATCTGCAAAAAATTTTCGAAAATTCCAACATAGGGGAGAATGTAATAGGTAGCATTTCTTACGATATATACATAATTTCTTACGAAATCTACCTAAAACTAGACATTTTGTATTTGTGCATTTCAGACTCCCAATTTAAAAACTAGACATTTTGTATTTGTGCATTTCAGATTCCCAATCTATACAGTTTTTCTTAAAATGAAATCTGCCAGGAATAACGCAATCAAAGTAAAGAAGACAAAAGTTTTGGGCGCGTGTATCCTTGATATTTGTGAAGAATTTTCATTACCCGTTGAACATAAAATTTTCCTTATTACTTATCTATATATTGTATCTGTATATGAGATTGTATGTGTTTATGCAATGTGCACCCCCTTCTCTCTTCTATACATATGTAAAAATAAACAATGTGCGTAAGTATATGACTGTACGTAAGGCGGGAGGGAATGCCAGCACGCAAATTGTTATAAAATTTAAATATGCCCGAAGGGGTAGAAAAGGGAGGGGATCCCTTCCTATTGAAAATAAGATAATTTTTTAAGTCGCATGATTTGTCCCAAATTTTCTATCTTCAGTGTTTTATAATTCATTTTTGAAAAAATAAATTTTTACATAAAGAAGCACTATTAATATTAACTATATTTCTAACGTGTAAATCTGTATTTCAGAAGCTCAATGCCATCTCTTCAAGTTGCATTTTTATCTTGAACTCATTTTATGTTATATTTGAAACTTTCTGCCCGTAAGTTCCATTTCTTTTGTATTTAGTATTACTGGGTAGTTTCAAGAGATTTAACTCTTGTGAATTATTATTACAGGAATAACTACAGGCACTGATACTCCTGGACTGTTTATTTTCTATGAAAACTCGAAACTGTCTAAAATTTAGTACCTTAAATATTCTACCTAAAATAATTAACCCTTAGCATCTCGCTGAATTTTCCATGTATGTTTAAAGTTTCGTAAAATAATAGCTATGAAAAAATTGGTATGGAAATTTATATTTGGAAAGTTTTTGTCAAAAAATTCCCATTAATATATATATATTTTTTTAATCATACTTTAAATTCAAAACTTGAGTGACGGAAAAACACGGTTAGGACGCTTAAAGGGTTAAAATATTGATTTTGTGATAGTGACATTAATAATTAGTTTGAGCGGTTGATAATTCAAATAAATATCTTATTAATTATTGATAATATAACATTTTTAATTCACTTGAAAATAATCGATTTGTGTTTAAAAAAATCATTTACAATTCATATATCTTTCGGAAAATAAATGTGTACGCATGAGAAAATTAACAAGAAGAAAAAAATCATGCATCACGCATAGATTATAAAACACTTTCCAACACATTCATAATACTGCAACTAAACTTCATCACCTTTTAGTAAGGTAAAAGAAGATATCTAAGTAAACAATATCTACAAAAAAAGAAATTTTCAAAAGTAAAAAAAAAAAGGCCACGCTTGAAAAAAAAAAGTGACCAAAATTTGTGGCTAAAAAATGATGTAATAACAAATTTCCAAGCCTATATATATTATGGTACTTATTTAACTTTTTTCCATTAAATAAGTTACCATATATAAGTCGAGTGCCTACGTATATGTTGATAGAAATCGCTTTTTCCTTTACTAAATATATCATAACGTGTTTCTGAAAATTAATTTTTTTTTTCAAACTCTGCATGATGGGCCATTGATGATTGATGGCCATCTTTCTATATTTTACACAAATTTCTAAACATCCAAATCCGTAGCTAAAATCCGAAGTTCGAAATTGTAAAATTTAAGGAATCATTTTAAGCTTTTAAATTACGGACTTGTATGCTTTGAAATTTGTGTCTTAAGATAATGGTGACTTATCTTAAGGATTCATCTAATGATTTATTTCTTAGAGTAATTAATCATTTTAAAGCAGTAAAAATCAATTTCTTTTCTCAAAATATCAGTCTTTTTTAACACTTTCCAACCTAGTTGAAAAGTGTTTATGACTTCGGTTTGTCTGGCCGCCTGCCGTCTGCCGTCTGTCGTCTGTCCGTGCTCTAACTCCCGTAAATATGTTCGGATTGCCCTGCAATTTTTATATGTTATTTTCGTTATCTATAGCATGTTCCCTATTTCAAGGGAAGTGTGTAGCACTTATAGTTTTTTTACAGGGACACTCAAAAGAATTCCGTTACATTACGGTCTATGGGGAAAAATCATTTGCGGTTTATTTTAATGATGTTACACAATTTCAAACAGATTGTAATTGATATATATCACTAAGGTGCATTACAAGAAGCTTATTATGGAATAGGGCGTGCATAGCACTTATAGGTACTTTACAAGGACAGTCAAAAGAATTCCGTTACATTACGTCTATGGAGAAAAATCGTTTTCGGTTTAATTAAATAATGTTTCACGATTTTAAACGCATTGAAATTTATATATATCACTAAAGTGCATTACAAGAAGCCTTCTACAGAATATTGTGTGTATAGCAGTCTTCGTTCATTTACAGGGACACACAAAATAATTCTCTACTGTCTGTTAACAACAATTCCTGGAAGTGCGTTTTAAGTTGCTGAACGCGATTTTTAATTTAACTCAATTTTTCTCTATTACTTGGTGTGTATAAATTCTGTAGATCATATACAGGGCAGCACAAAAGTTCATGAACACATTTCCGTTTATTGACAGAAACTCCAGAAAGAGAATTTTAAACTGTGCTACGCGTTTCCTAACTAAACTAAAATTTAGCATCCTATGTAGTATATATACAAATCTATAGATCATATACAGGGCTGAATAAAAGTATTCGGATATTTTTCCGAATATTATATATGTGGGAAATATATGTTGGAAATTCCTGAAATTACGTTTTTAAATATGTTATGCGTTTTCCAAATTGTTTACTTAGATGTTATCGTTCAGCTTATTAAACGGTAATGATTTGTAAAATTATTTTGGAAGCGTTGGAAAGTGTTACATAATCTATGCTTGACGCATGATTTTTCGTTCTTCTTAATTTATCTGTCCTTAGTTAAAATCCGAAGTTTAACATTGTTACAAAATATTACATTGCAAACATATTAAACTTTTACTTTAGAAACTTAGGTGCTTAGAAATTTGTGTAGAAATATGGAAAGATAGCCGCCAAGCCCATCATATGTAATTTGAATTTAAAAAAAAATGAATTTTTTTAAACACGTTATAATGTATTTAGTAAGGAGAAAATGCTTTATATCAACATATACGTAGGTACTCGACTTATACATATATGGTAACTTATTTAATGGAAAAAAGTTAAATAAGTACTATACTATTAGGCTTGGAAATTTGATATCACAGCATCTATTAACCGCAACTTTTGTTCACTGTTTTTTTTTTTTTTTTTTTTTTTTTTTTTCAAGCTTGGCTTTTTTTTTTAAACTTTTGAAAAGTTCTTTTTTCTTTTGTAAATATCATTTCTTTTTCTTAAAAAAAAAAAAAAAAAAAAAAGATTATATATAATTTAAATAATCTACTCACTCAAACTGAAATGTTTTTTATACCTGCATCCATTTAAATTTCAATTTTACAGAAACTGTTCTGTACGATCATTTACGCGTCAGAAGTAACAAGCATGTCAAATGTCAAGTTCTTAGCATTAACAATCCCAAATAAATCATAATTTAGAAAGTTCATAAAACGCAATGTTCTCGTTTCGAACTTTTAAATTTCTCCTTTTTTAGAAACCGTTCTTAGCAAGTATTTAAATCCACCATGCCGAATTTCAGGTTTCTATCCTGAACGATATCAGAGAAATTTTAATTTTAAATACACGGCAAATTTTGCACTTTTACTCATTTAAATTTCGAACTAATTAGAAAATGTTCACTGCGGGCAAGTTTTCCACTCGTTTTACCTTTTTAAATTTATATTTTTTCGAAACGGTTCTTTCATTTACATCTTAAAAGTAAACCACCGTACCATATTTCAGGTTTCTATTTCCAACGATATCATACAATCGCAATTTTAGAACGATTTTTGCTCCTACAACTTTTTAAATTTATAATTTATTAGAAAATACTCTCTGCAAGCATATTTACGTCTTAAAAATAACAACCATGTCAAATTTCAAGTTCCTTATCCTAACAATCACATTACAATCATAATGTAGACCGTTTTCCACTCATTTCGCCTTTTAAAATTTTGATTTTAGAGAGCATTTACATCTTTAAAGTTACCGCCATGCCAAAACCCAGGCTTCTATTCCGAGCGGTATTACAGAAATTCATATTTTTGAACGTTTTTAGCACTTTCCAACCTAGTTGAAAAGTGCTTATGACTTCGGTTTGTCTGGCCGTATGGCCGTCTGCCGTCTGTCCGTGCTCTAACTCCCGTAAATATGCTCGGATTGCTCTGCAATTTTTATATGTTATTGTCGCCATCTATAGCATGTTCCCTATTTCAACGGAAGTGTGTAGCACTTATAGTTATTTTACAGGGACACTCAAAAGAATTCCGTTATATTGCGTTCTATGGGGAAAAATCATTTGCGGTTTATTTAAATAATGTTTCACTAATTTAAACGCATTGAAATTTATATATATCACTAAGGTGCATTAGAAGAAGCTTAATATGGAATAGGGTGTGCATAGCACTTATAGTTACTTTACAGGGACAGTCAAAAGAATTCCGTTACATTACGTCTATGGAGAAAAATCGTCTGCGGTTTATTTAAGTAATGTTTCACTATTTTAAACGCACTGAAATTTATATATATCACTAATGTGCATTACAAGAGGCTTACTACAGAATAGTGTGTACATAGCAGTCATCGTTCATTGACAGGGACACACAAAAGAATTCTATACTGCCTGTTAACAATAATTCCTGGAAGTGCATTTTAAGTTACTGAACGCGATTTTAAATTTAACTCACTTTTGTTTATTACGTGGTGTGTATAAATTCTGTAGATCATATACAGGGAAGCACAAAAGTTCGCGAACACATTTCCGTTTATTGACAAACTCCAGATGGAGAATTTTAAACTGTGCTACGCGTTTCCTAACTGAACTAAAATTTAGCATTCTATGTAGTATATATACAAACCTATAGATCCTATACAGGGCTGAATAAAAGTATTCGGATATTTTTCCGAATATTGTATATGTTGGAAATTCCTGAAATTATAATTTTAAATATGTTATGCGTTTTCCAAATTGTTTACTTAGATGTTATCTTTTAGCTTATTAAACGGTATGAATTGTAAAATTATTTTGGAAGCGTTGGAAAGTGCTACATAATCTATGCTTGACGCATGATTTTTCGTTCTTGTTTACTCCTGCATCCGTTTAAATTTCGAATTTTTTAGAAACTGTTCATTACGAACTTTTACGCGTTACAAGTAACAAGCCTGTCAAATTTCAAGTTTTTAGCATTAACAATCCCAAATAAATCATAATTTAGAATGTTCATAGAACGCTTTTCTCGCGTTTCGAACTTTTAAATTTCTCTTTTATTAGAAACAGTTTCTTAGCGAGTATTTAAATCTTAAAAGTAACCACCATACCAAAATTCAATTTTCTATTCCTAACGATATCACAGAAATTTGAATTTTATAACGTTTTTCGCTCCTGCACCCTTTTGAATTTCTAATTTTTTTTAAGAAAATGTTCTCTGAAAGCACTTACGCCTTAAAAATAACAACCATGTCAAAAAAAATTATCTTAAGAAAAAATGGCTGACTGGCTGATGATTCTCGATGTGGTCATCCCTTATCTGATTTGTGCTATTATAATATACTAGATGGTACACGGTCGTTGGCGGATTTTATCTCTGTTTTAGGATAATTTGCTAATTTTTTGTTAATTAACAGTTTTTTGCTAATTAAGGATGGATTTTTTTTTAACTGAATTTTATAAAAGCACGTAGATTAAGTAATTACCTGTTCAAAAATGCAATCTTTACTTTTTTCTGTCCAGTAGTTAAATCTCTAGTTTGTTTGAAAAAAAAAAGTTTGACGAAGAAAAAAAGTGATTATTTTAAGTAACTCGCCGTTTTTTTTTAATTCTATATCTCTATTTACATACACTCATGAAGATGAGTCTCAAATTGAAGAATTTCTTCATTAGATTCTTCTAGTTTTCGGTTTATTTTTCTCTGATGCTTGGTACTTTTTATATCTGATATTTTAATCTGGCATGTTTGATCGATTTAACATTGCGAAGTTGTTTCCTGTAAGTAAGCAGTAGCGGTCTGTAGTTTGATTCTTGGCGTTTGTTTGTTTGGCGGCCTTTTTTTTAATAGCTTGGCTTGGCAGAGCGACCGCCCTGCTTGATAGTAAAAACATGACACATTAAAAAAAAAAAAAACAATTTCAACGATTACCGTCTCTAGTTGGGAAAATATTCGAATTCTTTTATACAGCCTGTATATGATCTATAGATTTATATGTATACTACGTAGTATGCCAAAATTTAGTTCAGTTAGAAAGCGCCATAACACAGTCGAAAATTCCTCTTCAGATATTTCCGTCAATAAGCCGAAATGTACTCGAATCCTTTTGTGGAGCCCTGTATATAATCTAAAAAATTTATATAGACCAAGTAATATGCAAAAAAACAGTTACATTTAAAAACGCATGCCACAACTGAAAACGCACTTCCATCAATTATCGCTCATAGGCAGTGCTGTAAACCAAATTCTTTTGTGTGTTCCTGTAAAAAAACGATGAATGGTATACACATCCATTTCTACAGTAGGTGTCTTGTATAGTGCACTTCAGAAATTTATACCAATTTTAATATGTTTGAAATAGACTAGCGTCAATAACATACATTATAAACGAATTTTCCCCATAGACCATGATGTAACTGAAATCTTTTGTGCGTCCCTGTAAAGTCTAAACGAACTATGAATCACACTTCACTTTCAATACCTTACATGGCATGTGGGTAAACTTTAATAACATGTATTAATTACATGACAGTCCGAGTATCTATCTTTACGCAAGTTAGATCACGGACAGACGGCAGACAGACAAACCGAATTCATAAATATTTTATGTTAGAAAGTGTTGAAAATGGCAAATCTTTTTCAAATTTGATCTTTTTCGTCAACGATCAGAACATCATCGCCCTTGACCTGTCAGCGATGCCAAATCCCTCGTCCTTGGCACCATTGATTCGCAATTACCTGAATAACAAATTCCGAATTGTCTCTCTATCTGGTCGCTCGCTGAAGGTTGAACGCCTTCCATTGTCGAGGGATGACACAGTGTTGCCAAATAGCAGGCCCTAATCCTTCTTTGTCATCGAAAAAGAACAAAGGCCGGTCAGTGGGATAATATAGTAATTCCGCTCATCCAATAATTGATTAATTGGGATGTTAGGTAATTTTATTAACTGCTAGATTGATATTTTTGAAAAAAAATCCTGTTGAAGGAATATTCTTGAGAAGAAATAGTGAATGAATTTTATATTTGAATGAGTGCTATACGTAATTCTAGCAATTATATAATACAAGGTGTACGCGAACATTGCAACAGATAAAGAGACAGGTGATAGTTAGGGGTGTAGTGGAAGTATGCGGAGATATACACCGTATACCTTCTGGTTTTTTTAGGAAACTTTGCATACCCTCTGTTTCTCAAATAAAATTAAAACGTATCTCTCTAGGTAACCCACTGCCTAAGCGTATATCCTATGCGTTTTTTTCACGATTTGATAGTGTTTTACAAAGTTGCTATTCCAAAAGTCTTGTAGTTAGACGTTTTTTAAGTTTTGAATTTTGTGGTTAATATCCTGTAAGTTCCCTTTATGGTTCAAAGTACACCCACATGGGATGTCAGTAGTACGCTTTAAATTGATAGCTCTCGTGGTAGGTTGCCCACTTCTTTCGCGAGCTCCTCTGCAGGAGGTAATGCTTGAAAAAAGCAGGATGAGGGCTTGATTCTGGGGTACGTCAAAAGTGATGCCTTTTTTCTGAGACACGCCCTGCTAAAAGTCATCTTGTATTGTTTGACACAGATGTTACTTAAAAGGATAGAACTAATTCTTAAGCTACAGCATTAACCCGTCATTGATAGCGTGTTTTGGAACAATGTCATTGGTCGAGTATGAGCATTTGTCTCACACTACCCTGTCCCATTCAGGGGCGCCATTTGGGAGAAGCTATGGGATCAGTGACTCCCCCCCCCCCCCTCCAAAGAATGTGATGTTTCAGAAAATTCATCGCTCAAAAGCTAAAATGTCGTATTTGACTAAACTTGTCGGATTTGGCTAAAACAAATACATTAGCATTAAATAAACACTTTAAGCACTAGAAATTGATAATTCATTATGAAAAAGTTTTGCTAAAGACTTGCTAGTACAAAATTCGCAAAGTGAGACACATTTATCATTAATGAGTACTTTGACTAATTTTTAAAATATTTCAAAAAATGTGAGAATAAAACTGCATCAATTGCTTCTCACCTGTGTACAACAAGATCAAAAGACACGTCCTCCTGAAAGAAAACTTTGACAGCCTTTCAACAGTAATTCAAAACATAGTTTTAAAAAAAAATCATGAAAATATTAATTTAAACGTAAAGGTATTTTTAGAGAATTACTTTGTTGAATGAATAATATGTTTATCACATTCACAAAATAAATTTAAATATTAATAGAGGAAATGAGTTTTCACATGTAACGGAGGTACACAAGTATCCCTCCGTTCATTAAATAATAATAATAATAATAATCAATCTTTGTCAAATTTATATTTATATATTTTGAAAGTATTATATTATGTAATACTTCTAAAATATTCTAATATATATATATATTATGCTCTCGAAAATTAAATACCAGAAACCGAAAAGGTAACATTTTCTATAGAAAGACTCCTGTGGGTTAAGCATCTTCTAAAAATAAAAATTTGCTCATCACGCAGATATTCGAAAGTATGCATATATTTTTGGAATGATTTTACAATCATTATACAAAATAATAAACTAAACTATCAATGACAAGCATCATCGTTAAAATTACAGTTTTAACGTTTTAAAGGCATTTATTTATACAAGGGCGTGTCGAGCATTTACCGAATTAGTTCTGCAGAGCTCCAACAAAAGGTGACATAATGTTATTATGAGAAATACAGTAACCTTCAATTTTCACAATGCAGCGTGCCAAGTCTACGGCCAAGACACTCTGCTGGGCAGTGCTGTAGATGTAAAAAAAAGAAGAAGAAAAATACAGCTTGTATACGTTATAGGCAGAGGATATATATGCTACAGAGCATACGCTATAGCTTTACTTGAAAAACAGATGATATACGGAGTATTTTTTAAAAACCCTATATGTATACGGCATATACCACCATATACCCTCCACTGCAGTCCTGCTGCGTTAACCCTTTACACGGCTTTGTCGAGTGTAACTCGACATCGACTTTTATCGCAGAAACTCTTATGTTGAATTATATTCGACTTTTTTAAATTACCAGTTTAAATGTACATTATATATATATATATATATATATATATATATATATATATATATATATATATATATATATATATAACAAAATTTAAAATTTATCGCGATCCGCTAAATTATTTTTATCCCATCCTATTCTGAATTACTCTATAATATTTATTTCCTCCGTTTATTAGTGTATTTTAACTCTATTTATTCCAAAAACCTCATATCTAAATTCAATATTTTAATTGCTACTAGTTAGCTCAATAAATGGCGTCTTTATCTTTAAATTATAAAAGCTTTCTAATATTCTTTCCTTTTTATATTTCTAAATTCCTTAAAAGGCTGTATTTATTTTAATAATTTCAGATATAAAATGTAATTCTCAAAATCATAAAATCTTTTTCTTATATTAAAATGTAAAACATTTTATTTAAATTCCATTCTAGCTTTGATCCAAGTTCGATAAACCATTTTTCTTCTTTTCTTTTTTCCTTTTCGTGAACGTAAAAATCATTCCATATTCTCGAACCAATAACTAACGATAATCAGTTAACTTAAAACTATCTTGATCACAGCTAATTTATCGAACATCATAGAATATTCTCGAAGCGTCTTGGCGCCTTTTCTTATCGGAAGCCACTTTGCCTCAAAATTCTGGCGCTTCTGCCAAAGAATCCCGATTCTCCATTGGCGCATAAGCCGTCACATGACACCTGTATTCATACTTTTCTGAAATGATATATCGCTGCTCCTTGCTTCGGTTGGTTGGTTGGTTGGTTGGTTGTATAGAATTTAATGGCGCAAGGTTCCATTAGGGACAAGCTCCTTGCATCGGAGAGAAATTCGAAAGAGGGACGCTGAGTCGGTATTTGGTATTTTAAGCTTCTAATCAAATCGCATCCCTGCCTGGTGATGGCGAAGTGTGACCAGTATTATTTTCTTCTATTACTTCTGAATAGATCATTTTAAGCTAACTATCATGCTTATTTTTTAATGGGAAACCTATCATCGAAACTAAAAATAGGGATCATGTGAAACCAGATCTCCACCTGATATTTTTTTAAGCTTCGAAATAAGAAGCTTGTTTGTATTTTGGATGGAGTTTTTTCTTCTGCATCGCACACGCCCTCTACTGTGGATATTAAGACTGCCAAGAAATCCTAGCGTGAAAACTCCCTCTGTTGACTTCTGAAAAGAACATCTAATATTGAAAAACCATTTATTAAAAAATGGTATTGCTGTTGCACTCATCATCTCGGCCCTTAAAATCATCACATATATATATATATATTCCAAATTTGTGATTTTGTATATAAGATCATTTCCATTTCTTTCGTGTGCTTGAAATTTTACACGCTCTTTCTAACACTATGTGTCTTATTTCCTTGTTATTAGATTTCATTTCTATTGCTTCTGTTTTACATTTATTTCATCGTTGGATACGGATTTAGTCTATGTTTTCATGTCGAATATTGTTTAAAGTGATTACGTTAGTAAATACTTTTTGACGAAATTTTTAATTAACAGATCACTTCAGACATGACTTTGAGAGTTTTAGTGAAATAGAAAAATCTACATACAATACAACATTATGTTTTTATTCCAAAACACTTCACATTTTGAACAAAGTGGAAGATATATGCTATTTAAACATAAAATAAAACATGGGAAGGGTAAAATTTAAAAAAGAAATTTGAAAAAAGAAAAATGGCTTTAACTCACATTATTTAAAAGCAGTGAAAATTAATTTATTTTCTCAAAATATCAGTCTTTCTCAATTTATATGTTATTTAATTTTTATGATGGATGGAAATTAAGTAAAAAACTAATCGAATTAAAATAAAGATCTGTGATTGGTCTGCTAGTTGGTTGTTCGATGGTAACTTTTTGCATCAAGTTCATTCATGCGCAGTGGGGAGTACGCGACGAATCTATTCGAGAACAAATATATGGCAAGGCCCAACTTTTTAAATGAGTAGTGAAAGAGAGTTTTCCCCATTGACTTAAAAAAAAAGAAAGAAAGCATATAAAGACACACTAGATGGTGAGTAAAATTTACGATTCTTCCTTAGCCATCTAAAATAAAACATTCAATAGGTATGCAAGGACAAACACGCGCTCCATCACATTAAAATACTTGCTACATGTAAAATTTACAGTAAATGTAAATTAAAGTTTTACTTATTTGCATATTTTTATTGTTTTCTGTTGACTCTTTTAAATAAAAAAAAATGTAGAATACGCCAGACACGTATAATTCTTCAAGGTGTGCGCTTGGAATAAATGTTTGTAAACACTAGAGTTGCAAAGGCTAGAAAAAACCCGGTTTAAACCTGGGAATAAACCGGGGTTTTTTTTAATAGACTTGTTTTTGGGGGAATAAACCAGGTCTTTTGGGAATAAACCGGGTCTATTGGAAATAAACTTTTTTTTTTTTTTGCAACTCTAGAAAACACTGACATGTTTGATTCTGCATGTATGACATCAAAATCATTGTTAATAACTGGATGGTTTGAGGATGCTTCTAAGGACTGCTTCTAAGGACAGCTTCTGAGGATTCTTCTAAGGTTGCTTCTGAAGATGCTTCTAACCAAGCCTGCCAAAAGAAAAAAAAGTAAGCACAAGCACAGCCCGGCGCGAGTCTAATGAAAGAAAATCGGCTCAATACCGTGCAGAAATAATTTCAAAAAACGCAAGTGTGGCCGTAACCTTATTTTCTCTTCAAGCCTCAATTAGCAGCAAATTGGTCTGATTGAAGAATAATCAATAAATCGCAAATCTCTACGATCGCATTTCCTGTTGGAATAATCACCAAGTTTTGCATTTGAAATGTTTTAGCTTTTTGGTGAAACAATCGATTGCTGAACATTACGATTCTAGAATTTGGATATGAATCGATGACTCTCTCGATTGTTATTTTTTACAATGGCGGTTTTTCTTGATTGTAGAATTTTATAGCTATCGACTACAACTAGTTTCTTTACTGGCTTTTTACTTGAGTTTTTCCATAATCAAGGTGCAATTAAAAAATAGGGTAGGCGAGTAAAGTGGTATTTCTTGCTTTATTAGTGACATTGGCTATTCTTCGAGTTTCACGTAAACAGGCAAAACCTAGTCCCAAATTAAATTGAATCGCTTACAATTTCTGCATCAACTGAATATATTTATTAAGTTTTACTGAAATCAGAAAGATTTTATGGGAAAAGGGCCTTAAACTTACGTACGGACGGTAAAGTCAGTGAAAAATAAGCCACAATGTGCAATTCCAATAAAATACTTAATTTTTCTGAATGAAAATTGGGGCATAATTTAGAATATGATGACACTTTCACCATCGAAAGCTTTTCATGAGAACTAGTCCTTATCTACACAAAAAAGTTTTCTTTCCTCTCATGAATCATGCATAAATAGACATTTTAATTTATGTCAAACATGAAAATAGTAGTATTTAAAACAAGAACGAAAAATAATGCATCAAGCATAGATTATGAAACACTTTCCAACACGTCCAGAACTTGTCCAGAACAAAACTTCACCGTTTTATAAGTTGAAAGATAATGTCTAAGTAAACAATTTGGAAAGAGCATAATACAATTGAAAACCCAATTTCAGGAATTACTATCAATAGTCAAAAACATATCCGAATAAGTTTATGCACCCCTGTAGAGGATCTATATATTTGCATATATACTACCTAATATGCTTAAATTTATTTCAGTTAGGAAACGCATAGCAAAGTTGAAAATTCCCATTCAGCAATTTCCGTCAATTAATGGAAATGTACTCGAGATCTTTTGTGCTGCCCTGTATATCATCAAAAGAATTTATATACACCATGTAGTAATAGGGAAATAATTAGTTAAATTTAAATATGCGTACCAAAACTGAAAATGCACTTCCAGCAGTTATTGTTAATAGACAGTATTGTAACCGAATTCTTTTGTGTGTCCTTGTAAATGAAAATTTAATGAAATAAAAAAATAGCCTATGTCGTATTTTGAGTTATAATCTACGCGCATGCAAATTTAAAAAGAAATGAATTCATCCTTTTTGACGCTGAGTTCAGCCAAATATTCACACACACAAACACTCTTTTACATTTATAATATTATTAGGATATTTTTTTTTAGTTAAACGTCCGATCTATACATAAGAGAAATGTCGTAAAGTCATCATCAAAAGCTGATATCGCACATGCGTCACGACGTTTATTCTTTCGCGACATAAATTTCAAATGATGCACCTAAAATACAAGAAAGTTTACTTGAAAAATTCAAAATTAATTCGGAGTGCAAAGAGTCTTCGAGAGTTGGTTTGGTGATGTTTTTGTGAGCAATTGTGTGTGGTAATTTTAGATTACAGCACGGACAAAAAGATCAAACAATGAAACAAAAGGAAATTTTGCATGAAACTGCAAATTAGTCACAGAGACTTTGAGTACATTTTGGAAAGCTTATGTAAATGAAGCAAGACGCCGCACGCAATGTTTTGAGCGTCACAAAAAATTCAAAGGTGGTAGAACATCCCTAGAAGATAGTGGGGTGTCTGAAATAAGTCTTTCGTCATTTTTCAAAGGTATTCTTCCTTTTTTCAAACACTTGTGACACTCGTCATCTTCCAGGAAGGTTATTTCACCTTTGTATGTGCCACTCAAAGCAATTGTGTACGATTACCTGGGTCGTTGGTAGTGTTTCTGTGGAAAACTGTATGTGGTAGTTTGCGATAATATCACAGACAAAAAGATGAAACAGCTATCCAAGATGTTATTCTGGATAAAACTAAGCAAATCGGCCACAGAGATTCAGTACATGCTTTGGCAAGTTTACGATAATGAGGCAAGGTGTCATACACAGTGTTTCGAGTGACACAGACGGTTCAACGGTGAAAAAACTATCCCTGGAAGACGACAAAAGACATATTCTAGAACTCTCATCGTCTTCAAGGGATGTTCATCCACCTTTGAATCGCCTATGCTATTCGAAACATTGCGTACGACACCTGGTCTTATTTGCATAAACTTAGCAAAGCATATTCGTTCTCACCCAATTTACCCCAAATTTGACATCGGTTCGTTGTTTCACCTTTTTATCCATGATATAATCATATACTACCATGCACACGTGCTCGCAAAAACACCACCAGAACAAATCTCGAAGTTAACCTGGCGATGTCTCTTCGCTTACAGCTTTATCGAGATTCAAGTTCTCGATTATGGAGAGGCGATAGAGAAAATGCCCGAAAAAGGACACAAATTTTGTCAATTTAAAATGTTAAAAATATGTCTCATCTGAAGATTTTATCGATGAGCTTTGTGGGGGGCAAAATATATGTTTTAAAATAAAATTTATTTAATAATCTCAGCCACTCTGAGGCATACATAAACCTGCCAGAAAGGCAGTTATCATCATATTACTTTGATAATATATCTCATATTATTAAAGCAAACACATATATTTCTCTTCTTTTCTTTTTTTTTCGTTTTATTATGTCATGTACTCAGGGCCCGCTTAAGATCTAGAAGTAGGGGAAGCCCGACGCCACATGCCACCCCCCCCCCCTTTAACTCTGCCAATTACGCTGCAACAATTTGAATTTTTACCATCAAAATTTCGACTAAACAACACTTTTAATATTAACACTTTTAATATTAAACTAAAACTAACTACCTATATACATATAAAAAATATTTTATTATATACATAATTATACATAACAAATTAATTTTGTAAATGAATTTACAAATATGGAACAGGTGTGAATATTTGAACTTCAAAATATATTTTATGCTTTACAAATTGCAGGATTTGCCAGTGCTAAGACCAATGCAGGGACAACAAATATTTGACGTAAATTTATGCTTGGCTGCAACACAATTTTGCTTCTATTTTATAAACAGAAATTTGGTATCACCTGAATGCCAATTACTTTCCCCTTTATTTAAATAACCAATTCTCCATACTTTATATCATTTCTCCACTCTTTATGAATATAAACAAAATATAATTATACAGATTAAATTTTCTGTTATTTTTAGCACGTTTGAAATTAAAATGTAAAACATAAGAAAAATGAAAATAAGTTGCACATAATCACTGTTTTTATATCATTAATTCTATCAACAGAAAAAAAATTAGAGTATAAATGTGTCAGTAATAGTCTGAGGGAAAATTTAGTAGCTATAATTAAGAAAAAAATTTTTTTTTTTTTACCCTGACTGAAATATTTTTTCCTAAAAATTAGTTTTGAAAAGTAAATTTGGGGGCCCCTTTCTATTTCAGTGGATAAGCTCGGGCTTCACGGGCCTATTCGGTAAACAGGCCCTGCATGTACTGCCTACTGAAGATTTTTATGCATATTTCAAATCAGGAAAATTTCTTAATGTTATGGGGAAAAATTGTTTGAGTATGTTTAAGAAATTTAGACTTTGTAAATGTAATTTTCACTGGATATATCGTATAACTGGATCTTATCTTTAATCAGTAATTGGGAAAGGTGCGTATCTAAAACCGCACTGGTTTTTTTTTTTTAACGAAGAAAACATTGTGTTCTAGAAAAGCTTTCTGTGCGGAAATTTATTTCTTTGAAAATTGAAATTATTTTTATTCCAGTTGCAAGCTGAATGTATAAAATGCATATCTGTATAATTTTAAACTGATATTCGAGTAAGGAATCTTTATTAGATTCATGAATAAATGCGTTTCTGAGACCGTATGTCCTTTGTTATGTTTTATTTTTTAACCTCCCCAGTTACGAATTAAGTATTTAGAAAAAAAATATTCAGTCACATGTACGTCTATGCGTTTTGCAAGAGACCTTAAAGATTAACAACTCAAACTGTCATTTTGAGATGTGTGTCTAATTCAGAAGAAAATTAGACGAAGAATAAAAACGGATGCTTCCTTAGTGAAAACTAACAATATGGCTTACTGACAATACACTTTCAGCAATATTAAAAGCAGATAAATAGATGCTTATCTTGCATTTTCCACTGCCCCATCAAGGAAAGGTTAAATTGCGAAATTGAACAAAAGCCATAAAGGAATAACTTCATAGGAAGAAGATTTTTTTGCTATTTTTCAACCTATAGAACATCTTGTCTAGTCAAGATGCTACTTTGCCACCAGTGCATTTATTCACATTTATACAGTAAAATATCGACATCATTAAGTCGAAATTTCCTTTTTTATCCCTATGTTTAATCAGTGTAACAAAGGTGTCTTTCATACGAACATTGCATAGATTTTCGTCTTTTGTTCTATATTATACAAAATTTTTGATGCGGAATTTCTGGTGAATCACGCCCTTCAGAAAAAGGATTCCCGATGCAGTTAATTAGCATGCAATACCAGACTTATCACGCAGATATAAAAGAGTGCGGCGATTCCCAATAAATAAGTGTAATTGGTTTTGTGTTGCAATAAATGATCTGGCGCTTCCGTTGTTGCCACAGGAAAAGAAAACGCCTTCAAAATCGTCTGAAAGGCGAAACTGAAAGTAAAAATTGTTATGAAGATTTCAGACATTAAATAACCGGAATATAGGTGTTGTTCATTTAATTAATAAAAAATATTGCATAATAAACTATTGGAAAACAATTGCTTATTATATTATTTTCAGAACTTTATTTCGGACTTTAAATAATAAATGAGATTTTTGTTTTAAGATTATACAATCTTGATTTTTTTTGCTATATATTTTGTATTGTATTTAAACTTTGATATTTGTCAAACGATAACGATTCCATCGTTACTTAATTCAAAAAGTTCTATTTTCTCATTTCTTATTAATTTATACAATTACGTTTTAAACGTGTTTCTATGATTCTGACTGCTTTACAAAAGCACAATCTTATCAACTGAAATGGTAAAATATATATTTATTTACTTACATAAAAACATTGCATACATTTTCTTTTTAAAACGCTTCCAACTATAATACTTACGTTGATTTACATATTTTTAGATAAACAAGAGGAAAGATAAATTTTATTCTAGGCAGTTCCCGAATATTTTACTGTGAAAAATCAATTACTTCTTAAATTTAACATCCTTCTTTTTTTTTTCCTTTTTTAATGTAGGGGATAGTTGTACACAGTCAAACACCTTTTAAGGGGGGACACCAGTTTGAAACTTTAAAAAATCGAAAAAACAAAAATTCTCATTTTCGGGTAGCTTATAGCGTCTAGACCGAGAATATAATATTCAAACGATTTTTTGAAATACGAATTATTACAAAAGTTACAGCGACAAAAATGCAGTTAAACCAAACTTTAAACGTATATCTCTGAAAACATTTTTTTTTTTCTTTAACGTGGCCACAACATTGCTCGAGAACTGCTCGACAGATTTCATTTAACATTTAATACAAACGTTGAGAATTTAATTTCCTATAGCGCTATATAGGATTTTTTTTTTTTTTTTGTACTTCTTTTCTCGATTTTTTACGAGCATTTTAAAGGTTTTTAGAGCCAAATTGAGTTTTTTTATGTCGCCATTTTTACAAATATTTAAATTTTGAAAAACTCTTACGCTAAGTCTTAGCCAAAATGCTAAAGATTGCATTAATTAAATGCATTAATTTTAAAAAATTACGTTTCAGACAAGTAGCAATCTCCATACATAACTTAATATACTGCAAACCCTACCCTCCAACAATTTACTCTGTTATTGAAACCCACGCAAATTCATAAAACATGGACTTTTTTACGATGTTCAAACTGATCCCCCCCCCCCCTCTCAAAAAATCGCAATCGATCTCTTTAGATGTGGTTTAGAAGATTATTCTACATTTTGTGCTATGAAAGTCCAAGTACTCGGGAGGACTTTTTTAATAAATCACTTTTTATGAACAAAACTCCCTTAACTGTGTATTATTTTTTTTAATCCTCTTTTTTAATTTTTGAAATATTTTGCAATTCAAAAATCAAATTAAATATGTAATTTGTTGTTGTTTTAGAGACGCTTAATGAAAAAAACAGCAAACTATGTGAAAAGGGCTTAGCATGTGAATATAGCGAATTTGCCTGAAATTCATGACACAGCAAAAATCGTTCAAAAATTCCAACTTCACACAAGCAGTGCTAATTTATGTGCTCTTATAAAACCAAAATATTTAAGAGTATAAATCTTCAGATATTTCTGAATACTGTGGAATGTATTCCGTTTTCCCTAAAAACGGTCATATGACTGGACAGTTTGCTGCAAATTTTTAAGTGTTCTTTCACCTTATTTAACGGTGAAGTTTCGTTACAGTTTTCTGGATGTGTTAGAAAGTGTTTCATAGTCTATGCTTGGCACATGATTTTTCGTTCTTGATTATACTTCTTTTGATATGTAAATATTTCGTCTTTACTTTTCGAACATGAACGAGGTCAGTTCCAGGAAAAAGATCTGTAATTTAACCAAGCATCCTCTGTAATGGTGCAACATTGCTCAGATGGACAAGTACCAAATCTCCCACATTGGATTAGGCTTTGATTTCCACCATTTTGAACGAGTTTTCAATTGATGCAAATACTCTTTGGACCAACAGTTCTAGAATTGCTGACGAAGTTTCTGTATAAGACGTCACCTTTCATTAAGACAACAGGACTTAGTTGGTTGCGATGGTTCTGGAAATTAATGAATAGGATCTCAAGGCATTCGAATCTGTCGTATCAGACGATAATGCAATGAGAGGTCTAAAATTTAAACAACTCTCTATTTGAAGAATAAAAATATAAATCTCTTCAAAATTGAGGAGTGCAGAAATGGACACCTTCGTTAACATTTGTTTAGCACTTTTAACGGCGGCTTCCCACAAACCTCCAAAATGAGATGTATATGGAGGAATTGGGGATCACTCAAGCCCTTTGATGGGGTTGAAATTTTGCCCCTTTTCTTCTCGACACAACAGAAATAATCCCACAAGGTACCTGGCAGCACCTTTAAAGTTGGAGCCGTTTTCAGAGATGATCTTACTTGGACAGCCTCTTGTAGCCTCTTGTATTGGCGTAATGCAACAAAGAAACTAGCAATAGAGAGTTCATACATCAACTCAAGGTGCACCGCTTTGTTGCCGTGCAGATGAAAAAATAAATGTAAGACTTAAATTTGGCGACAGATCTCTTATGAACACGATTAGTATAGAAAGAAAAGTCCAAACTGGCTGTGTCGAAAACACGAAATTGCGTAATTCGAGTAGTGGGAAGATCTCCCATTAATTAAGGCGAAGCCTTTTAGTTCATTCAAAGACGTTTTAGACACTTTCTAAATATCTTGCGAATTACTGAACGTCCATAAACGAACCAAAACTTTTGTTGTATGAATGATAATCTGAGCTATGGACCAGTGTGCAGTTTCGTTACATGATAATACGCCAAGAGGTTATTAGTAAACGCATGATTATTTGACAACAGTATTGGATGTTTTTGGCTGTAGGTAAAATATGAATGTGTTGAGAGTCTGTCACCTGCACTAAAGATACCATTCCATTAGTATTTAGAAGCACATTTAAAAGTAGCAATTTATTATCACGTGGTAATGATTTTTCTTCAGCAAGGCCTTTCGGTTCAAATGGAACTCAATTTTTTTAAATCAAACTCAGTATATGGATAATTGCACAATGAAGTTCTCTTTATGTTAAAAGCAAGAAATTCTAGATGCACGTGGACGGCTATTGCTTAGAAATCGAAGAATCCATGCACAGACATAAATCTATTTAGTGAATGAAGATAAATTTGCTATGAATCCACGTAATGGCGCTAGTTTTGTAACACATATTGTAACAGATATAGTTGATATTCCTACTTACGGAAATTATTTAATAGAAATGATGCATCAGATATGTTAAACTCTGATATTTCATTCCAGGGCTGACTTACAGTCAGAACCATAAAGTCACAAGTCATTAGTCACACGTTAAGATGGTAGTAAACTCTTGTATTAAGATTAGCTGGATGCAAATCCAGTAACGTGATGCCATTATTTCACTGAGGGAATTGTAATTTGGATCTTAGACATTCTATTGGCGACAAATGGTTGCAGACGATACGGCTGAGTTGACAGCCATGCTAGAGTTATGGTGGAATCTATCCAAACCATAGAGCTTTGAACTGGTAAGGAATATCTTTCAAAACCATTTGTAAAACATTAGCCAATAATAATGCTGTACATAATTCCAAAGGAAGTAAAGATTGAGTTTTTAAAGAAGAAACTCTGATCTTGAATGTAAGTAAACAGACACAAATATCAAAATTTGTCAAAATACAACGTACGTAAACTACAGCACAATTTGCCTTTTCAGAGACATCGCAACTGACGGGCAACTCGATATGAAGGAATTTAGAACACATCTAGGTATCTATTGTTCAATAAGGTGAAGTTATTTTCTAAATGAGATCCACAATTTTTTAAGTTCTTTAGAACTTGCTTCATCCCATATAAACTTATGCTTCCATAATTTTTGAAGTAATAATTTCATAAATACTACGCATGGAGAAAGCATTCTCATGAGATTAAGCACACAAGAAACTTCAGATAATGTTTCTCTTTTGGCATGGTCTTTTTTTCTCTTCCATCGTACGGAGAAACTAAAACTAGTATCTGTTTTTGGATCCCAGTTGATATCTAGAATCTTCACGTTATCTTCTGAATCAATGAGTAACATCTGCTGTTCATCAGGAAATTCTTAGACAATTGTAGAAATATTACACTTCCACTTTCTCACATTGAATCCTCCATTTTTCATTGTTTACTTTAGTTGATTAAAAAGCTCAGCTGCTGCTTCCTCTGATTCAGCTATAGATAAAAGATGATCAACGTAGAAGTCATTTAAAGTATCACAGGAGGCTAAAGGATTGTTACGTCTTTCGTCTACAGCAAGTTGGTGTAGAGCTCCTATAATACAGGCTGAATCATACCGCCATTTAATGACCCAGCGGACCAAAAACCAAGCTAAAACCGGTTAGCTTACCGTACTAATGGACGGCGAGTGACAGTAACGAGGACGGCGAACACCTGCTCAGGCGGTTTCCTAATGCTGAGCTAGGTCACAATATGGCGGTTATTTTGGGCAACAGAATGGATATGCGTCAGCTCCCCTTATAGGAGCCTTAAGTTGGTGCATTACACTTATAGAACGAAATAGAACGCAAGCTGTCGCATAAGTGAGTAGACAAAATTCAAGTGCTGTCTCTTCTGGAGTATTTCACTAAAGAATTCGTTGTCAATATGTATCATCACGATGGACCTTAACTTAAAGAAACTTTTTTTCACGTTGGCACACACTACAACTAGAAAAGATCTAAAATTAAGTAGAATTGATACAAATCTTGAAGCACCTTTGGATTTATGATCAATGAATCGTAGAGGGAAAATCCAGAGGATGAATTAGACGAAGCATAAAAAACTACACGCAGTTTTTTAGTGCTACTAGATTTTATTAAAACAGTATGATGAGAAAAGTAATATGCTTCTTTTTTAGCATACTCCAATTGAGAGACAAATTCCATATGTCCTTGTTCCTGATATTCTTTCATGAATTGTTTATAGTGTTCATATTTCACTTAAAAGTTAGGGTTAAAAGTTAATAAGTATTCTACATCTTTTAACACTTTCCAGCACAGTGGTCGCACTCTGGGCACACGTAATTTTAATTCCAAACTTGCATTCGGCACCAAGAATATTTTAATAAAATTTTGTTTATACAATGAAAGCTTAAAATAAGGAGTTCTTATTTTCTAAAAAGTCGTTTGTAAATTCCGGTGTCAGTCAGTAATTTCTCATTTTACGAACCGAATTTGTCTGTGCCGGGAAGGGTTAAACTACGAAAAGCGAACTGTTTAGAATTACCTAATTGAGATGGCAAAGAATGGAAAGGGAGTTTCAAAACATACCTTCCGGTTTCATCTCTGGTATGCGTTTTTACAAAATGTTCCAAACATGCGCTTTCGGCAAACGTTAGTAAAATAACTGTAGAAACAGAGTCCAGTTCCCAGAATATTTTCACTAATTGATCGTTCACTAACTGAATATTAGTCACATGAATTACGGATGATTATTCAGCTTCAGGAACATTTCCCGCAATAATCCACCCCCAGTTCAGAACAAACGGCAAAAGGTTTTCCAAGTGAAGTCACTTGACTTTTCAACATAGGCAATGCGATATTAACACTAAGCAGAATCTCATTTGTAGAACTTTTATAAAATGTAAGATCAGAGATCAGCAAATTTCAAATCACTAAAGGGTTCAGATCAAGAAGAATCTAAACTAGCACGAGAAAGTTGTCTCAATTTTCACTACTAGGTAAACAGATGTGGGAAAAGGAGAATTGGATGGGAAATGAAGAGAAAAAGTAATGTGTGAAACCCCATTAGTATAGGTGTCCAAAGTACCTAAACAAAAAATTAGCACATTTGTTCTCTTATTTGGAAGCCAAGTTTTCCAAGACAATCATTTGTGACAAAACATGCTTGATTTCCAGGATCAAGAAGAGTTTAACACAACTGATCTCCTCCTGCAGAAACATTCATTCTTACGACTGTTGTACAAAGCAACAGTTGGCCATCTGAGCCAAAATCGGAACAACATAAAGAAATACTAGAATTTCTCACAACTTCACCAATTGAATTAGAGACACTATCCGCACCAAATGAAGCAGCAAGTTCAAAAATCTTAGCTATTGCAAATAAACCACTAGCATTAGTTAAGTTTGTCACTAATTTATCTAGATTAAAAAATCTAATTGCTCACCATAGTCCAAAAGTCGAAAGTAAAATTTCTTAAAATTCCAGGATGATAGAAAATATTTAATTACGTTTTATTTTTAGCGCCCTAAAATTTAATGGAAACATACAAAGTAAATTGAAAAATAGAAATTTCGTTAATTTTTTTTTTAAGAATGTTATTATCAAACTTTTCAACAAAGTATAAAATGCGTTCCGTATATATAAATTTATAAAATCTTTGCAAACAGAACACAAGGGGTAGGTGGGCGTGTGTGCGCTCGAGGACAGGTTTTGACGAATTACCTTCTCTAAATCTTTTAAATTTTGAATTTCATCTAAAGACCTTATCATAAAAGTTCTACTGTAGTAAGTATAGCAGAAGAATTAAAACTCAACTGGGTTATATGTGAAACCTTCTTTTCATCGTAGAATCTACACTTTTTAATGCACTCGATTTTTTAACTATTCAAAATATTACAAAATGACAAAAAATATATAAATTATTTATTTAAAATTTGTTTTGCATCTGCCAGAAGCTTATTTTACTCCATTTGAAGTTCAGTAATCATTTATTAAATCAATATGTGTGTTTTAAATTTTTGAACAAAAATTAATTAGTATTAGAAAGTTTAAATCTCTCTTTTTGTTGTCAGATTTGAGTTTAGCGCTAAAGTGCCACATTATACAGTTAATCTGATCTTATGTTTAATCTTCCGTAATCAGTTTCATAGCCAAATGGCATATTTCACACTAAAGTGATGTTTAAAAACTTCAGTGATGGTATTCACATCCATTTCAAAGGATATTTTAACCAGGATGACAACGCTTGGACATAGACACAATTATAGAAGATTAATGTAAAAGAAAGAGCGAGCTTAAATTTGCTTCCGGCAATCAATTGCCAATTGTAGCAACTCATCTTTCCAGCAACTTTCATCATTGTAGCAAACGTTCATTGTAAAGACACATTTTTAAAAATTCATGCTTGATAATTATTTAAAAAGCTATAAAATGTCACTCAACTGAGCTACAGTTTTCAAGCAAATTCTTCCAAAAGTATTTTTCCTTATTCGATGACGTAAAAATTGAAATTATGCGATGTTTAGAAGTGATTTAAGATCAATAAAAATGAAAGCCATAGCGCGGTAACTAGCATCGTTATACATTTCTAAAAATAAAAACCAAAAATGAGCTATTATTATTTTTCGTACGCATACATTGTAAAGAAAGTATTATAATCATGACAAAAATCCGTTTATGGAAGTATTGGTGTATTTTTTACATTTTGAGGTTCCATGAATCCGTTTTCGCTATTTTAAAACCTATTTTATATGCATGAGGTTATGTATGCGCGTATATTAGAATTTCGTCAAGTTTTTTAGGTCCCCAGAGCTCATTTTTGGTGGCTTTTTGATGATGTCGCTATGTATTTATGTATGTGTGAGTGAAAACGATAACGCTCAACTATGTTTTCAATTGAGTTCCTATTTGGTTCCTTTTTCGTCTCAAGAAATGTGTACATTTTCGAAGAAATTGGCCGACGTGATTGGTAATTGAATCTTTGTTCAACCATTTTTCAATTATTTTGTGACGATAACTGAAAAACATTTTCTCTTATATCTCAATTAAATTATTTCTATTGCCCACGTTCATTTTATTTCGATTGACCAGAATGTGGCGTAATTTAGTAAAATAATATTACAGTGAAACCTCCTACAACGGTAACATTATGCTTCAACTACAACTGGAGATTACAAAAAATGTGGAGGAGGATTTGCTTATTTATAGTAATAGATCATGCTGAGTTAAATAATATTTTAAATAGAGCCAGAATAACCATGAAAGGCAGCGACTACGTGAATGTAGATAATGACTTGGCATTTTTTGTTACTTTTAGTACGATAGAAGAACTGACAGAAAGCAAGATCAATGAAAATAAAAATGATGGCGAAAATGAAACGGAAGATAATATGGAATTATCACAAAATTGCAGCCTAAAATCATATTCTGATGTTCTTTTAGCTTCAGAGAAATTAAAAAATTTGCACATAAGGTAAAGCCAGGAGAGATGGCGCGGTCGGAGAGATTGAGCACTTAGAGGTTCGGAGGGAAGGAGTAGAGTGAGCTCGCAGCGACTCCAGGTAGTTGTACAACAGAAGTAGTGGAGTGTCTAGATGAAAGTGCACGTTGATTGTTTTGAGCTTCTAAGATAAACCATTGCTATTTTGTTTTGTTTTCCCAAAGTAAGTGCTTGAATTTTCATAGTTATTCATCAGAATTTCTATACAATGTCAGTAGTACAAAATATTTTAAACTTAAACGATTTCTCATAAGTTACTAATCTAGACTAACAATGTGAACATCAACAGTTCGTTTTAGTAGCGGCCATGTTTATATAAAAGGCCGCGCAATCTCTCCTACCGAAATTGGAGAGTTTGCGCATCTGCTACTTAAGAGAGATGACGCATTGTTTCCATTAGTTTCCATGCTAGGAGAGATTACGCAGCTTATTGGTCAATTTGTATAAAAAATGAAAAATTAAAATGGACTAATTTTAAGTTAAACGTGTTATCAAGCAACTTAATGTTATTTTGTAATCTTATCTGGACTTGCTTTTCTGATTCTTTAATTTTTTTAATCGTTTTTAAAATTATTTCCTTTTTCTGATTCTTTTAATCATTAGGTTGAAGTATTCACTCCTAATACAATAATATTTGTTCACAAAAACCTTACAACAATGTCATTTAAGTGTAATTATTATTGTTAACAATTTAATTGTAGTTATTATTAGTAACAATCTCTCCTACCCATGTGCGCAATCACACCAACCCTATAAAGACAGATTGCGCAAAATAATTTTCTTGATTTTATTACAACTGTTCTATTAAATTACAACATAACAACAAAATAGCAAAAGAAATTCATAAAAAACAAATGAAGTAAAAATTATTCATGGATAGTTTAGCAAAAAATTAATATTTAGATTTTTTATTGTTATTCTTTTGAATTGTGCACAGACTCTGCTAGCTTTACCTTAATCAAAAATATAATGAATTGTACAACAAATATATGGAAATGAATATGCATTTAGAGAAAGATATATGCTTTAAAAAACAAAACAATTACTAATAAGTTATTTCTTTACTGTAAAATAATAGTATGTAATTTTTAACTGTAAAAATAAAAGGTCAGTTATTTTGATTGTAATGTAATGTAATTTGGAGCTTTTAAAATTTGGAACCTCTGAATAACGGCAACCTTCGAAGTACGGTCACTTCATTATGCTCCCAGTGGTGGCCGTTATTCAGAGGTTTTTCTGTATTATTATTATTTTTATTTTTTACTCACAGTAAAATATTTGTACTTTTTTGGAAGAAAAACGATTTCACTAAATAAAAGCGTATAGATTGTGCTGAAGAAGAAAGAAAAAATACCTACATTTATAAAAAACCAAACGAAATACTTTTGTAAAATACTGTACTAAAATGTACTAAAATGATCCTCTTCTTTGCTTTAAAAAAGGTTGTAACTTCGCGTACACTTGAAACTTGTTGCTATCAAGATTACTCATTTTTGACGCCAACTTTTACTGTGAATCCGATTACGGATGATCAGCTATTATAATTGAAGTATTTTAGAAAAATAAATTGCATATGATGCGTCACATATTTTGCCCGTTACTTTTGGATTATATGGTATCTGTTCAGAAAATCGAGTAAAATCACTCCAGATTTTTCTGATTTTTTTTTTAATTTATTTATTTATTTATTTTTATTGCGACGACAGAAAAGTTTGTGGTGAAAGAAAGAGGACTTTGTCGCTAATATAAACTGTGTCAGGATAATGATACAATGAAATTTTCTGAAAGCTGGTAAAAGATTGTGAAACGAATAACGAACGCTGTTTAATTTGTTCAATAAAGTTACTGAAAAAAAAATGGAACAATTATAATTATTCTTTTTTACTTTAAAAAAGTGGTGGAAACTTTCAGCCATTACGGTACTTCATTGTTAATAACATGAGAAACTTGTGAACACAGAGAATAAGTACAAAAACATTTAGATTAGTTCGAAATATAAACAAAGACGATTGAAAAATTCAGAGCCAGAAATACGTTTAAGATTAAAACTTTTCTTTCAAAAACTGATACACTTTACAGTTGGCATATAGCTCAGAATAATTATAAAAATTAATTCAGCTGCGTAGCTCATTAGAATTCCGATGTTTAGAAATCTCATCTAAAAAGAACGAGTGTTGTACATAAGGGATGACACTTCAAACTCAAGGTTTTTGCATAATTCGGCCTCCAACATCATTAGCAAAGAAAAGTTGATTTACACCTGCCCATTCCCAGAAGTTTATGACATGAGCTAACTAGTTTTTAATTAGCTTTTACACCAATGCAACCTTGAATGCTCGATGTTCTTACAAATAATTGTTTAAATATTTCTTTCTTCATTATTATTATTATTATTATTATTATTATTATTACTATTATTATTATTATATTATTATTATTATATTATTATTATTATTATTATTATTATTATTACTATTATTATTATTATATTATTATCTGTGGACCCGTGCAAAGATTGCGCAGTGCAGTCTAATATTATTTTTTAGCAATATCTAATATTTTTTAGATGCAGATTTAAACTTCTAAAAAAATAAGGACTAAAAATATCTGCAAACAATATATATATATATATATATATATAGAAGTTAATCAAAGTGATTTATGTGCCAACTGGGCTAAATTATGGTATCATAAAACTCAATACTTTCAACCAGCTATAATTGAAAAGAATATTGAAATCCACATATGTTTTTTCATATCCAATTCTTGATTGGTTCTCTTGTGGTCCAGTTTTTCCACTGAATAATGTTCATAATTAATTTATTAATCCATTTGTGTTTACATAATAGCAACTCCAATTTATAATTTTTCCCCCTTTCTCTCTCTTTCTTTTTAAATGTTCTTCAGGTATGAGTAAATTTGGCTAATTACCATTGAAGCACATGCTATGGTAATTTTATGATTGCACAAGTTAATTATTAGCTATGTGGTATTATGATTACACAATATCATTAATTATCTCTTAGTAGATTTTAGTAGAATGATATTAGAACTTGATATGTTTTTGAAATTCATAGATATTATAATTATATATATATATATATATATATCTTACTTTACCTGCAATAGAAGGTGACTTCATCTGTTTCGAAAAAAAAAACATGGGATTAAAAAAAAAATGAGCATTTGAATTTATATTTTGCTTTTTAATCAAACATATAAAATAAACCCGTGCAGCAACTATGTCCCTCTTTATCTTTATTGAAAAACTTTTTTTTATAATAATTGTTGCGGTATTTAAATTTTGTGGCAACACTAATTTGAGGAAAACTTTTTATTTAATTTATGAAAACAATACAGATTTAATTTTTAATTAGCTGCAATTTTTAATCAAAAACATGTTTTAACGAAATGTGAGTGTACTATGTCAGAAACCACTTCAAAATCCTTTCATATGGAATCTTATTTATCGTTCTGCGTTTTTTATTTGCTTAGAAAAAGGATTGTTGACAACAGAAATAATATATAGGATTATTATTATTATTATTATTATTATTATTATTATTATTATTATTATCAAAAAGGGAAAAAGCCAGGTAGGATATGCATTACGAAAAAATAAAGTATAATAACCGAGCGTAAATCATAGCACAAGATTTAAAATTTGCGTAACAAAATTGGCGGATCTAGTACATACTTATTTTTATTTAAACTTTAAAATCTCAATATCCCTGTATTCCTTACTTGCATGCCACATTTACCTTCAATATAAATTTTCAACTTTTATATCTTGAAAAAAACGTTAAATGTAAGTTAAAACGTGTTTGGGAACTCAGTCAATATTGAGAAACGCATTTTGACGATTGGATGAAAACACGGCTATAACTATTAAAATAAAGATGCAACAGTTATTTGTTAACGAACTTATCTGAAAACCCATAATTATATATCATTATCTTGTTAGTATTTAGAATGGACACAATGAGAGGAAATGGATTTTCAACTTTAAAATAGGTTCCATTAAAGTTGCTATATACATATATTTATATTTATATATATATAACATATTTTTAATTTCAATGTTTTTTCCCGTTTAATTTACTTATGTCTACCTTAAAATACTTTTTCCTACTATTTCCCATCTCAAAATTTCGTTATTCTACTCTTAGTATCTTAGCTTTTCCGTATTAAATTCGTTCCATTTCGAACATTATTTTTCTTTCATAAGCCAAGTTTTGTCATAAGTAAAATTTCCAGGAGACACGTTCCAAGATATTCCCCGCCGTTTTTAGTGCTTAATTAGAGTTTTTCTTTTTCCATAAGGGGTTACATAGTACCGTCGGGTTAACTGATTGGCTGGGGCACCAATCGGCACTCATTTTCAGGCTTTTTCTATATTCATGCGCGACCATCAATATAACGCAATGCGCTCCCACAGAGATAAGGATTTCTGTTACTTTCATTTTCTTGTAAACTCTAGCAGAACATCGATCGTTTGAAATGTTGTTTTTTATTGGATTCGTAAACTTTTCACCTGGCGCACTACTGATTTTGAAAGAATGGATGATTTGAAATATATATTTTTTTCAATTCGTAACTTTTATCTGCTTTAGTAATTCAAACTTTTAAGTAATGAGACTAACAAATTGAAAGATGTCTGGATTGATTTTCGAATCTTTTACGAACCGTGTATGATGTGATTTCAAGGTTAAAAAAGATATATTGATGCAAATACTGACTGATTCTTGACCTTAGGGGAATCACTAGTAGAATTCAATCCAAATCGACTTTATAAAATATGCGAAATAAATATTCTAAAAATATTTATTATTTATTATTATTTTTACATTATTAAACATTTTATCATATTATTTTATTAAATGAGAATTTGAAAATTAAATATGTTAATAGATAATACGTTGATTTCAATAGATTAAGTTGATGATCTTGATAAAAAAAATGCAGAAGTAGCAAAAATATTAATTCTGTTTTGGATTTAAACATATTAAACATAGAAACGCAACTTCATATATTGTAAAATTTTCGAATTAGGTAAAGTTTGGCCAAAAATTAAGATAATTACTATTTTGAACATATTATAGAATTTATAAAATTGAATTTATGAAATTGATTAAATGTTAAAATAGAGTTTTTTTTTTTTTTTTTTTTTTTTTTTTTTTAGAAAAGTTAAAATTGAAATATTTAATAAAAGATTAAATTAATTGACAAAGAAAAATTTTGATTTTGAAATTAACTATGATTTTTATTAAACATTTAATATTTTGCCAATTTGATTTCTGATTTTAACTAAGTTAAACATAGTAAAAAAAAAAAAAAATCTTATATGTATGTTCAGTAAGAGATTTTATAGAGCTAGAAAATGTTTTACCAGGAATTTTAAGACTAAAATATAGTTGATGATCCAAGAATTCTTTATTGAGCTAAATTAAAGGTTGAGTTATATTATTATAATATTTTTTAAAGAAAATTCTGCAATAAGTGAAAATGTTGAAATTTATAATTATTTAGTAACTAAGAGAATAATATTAATTGTGTATAAATTATTTTACTGGAAGAACTTTTGGTTCAACTAGCATAGAATTTATTTCGGCCTATTAGCAATTCCTTATTATTAAAAAATTGAAGATAATTTCTTGATTATTAAAGTAATGTTGTTAACCAGACAATTTGCAGCAAGAAAATTTTTACTTATTCCTATGCATGTAATTTAACTGAAGAATATTATGTTAATATAATATTATGTTATCGTATTGTTATGAAAGATTTTTGTAATATTCTTAACTAGCGGATCTTTGCTCGTTTCGCTGGTCAGTTTTTCAAATGAACCTGGGGCTGGTGTTCCACTGCTTTCGGCAGCGTACACCTATGCAGTCTATGACATCTCCGATGTCAAATCAAGCAACGCTTGAATTATTGTGTTTTTGTTATTTTGACCCAGATTAAAATAAAAAAAATTAAGTATCGTCGTTCACGTTGAGCCGATCTGATGTCCTTTCAACTTGAGTTTGATCGTATCAATAACAAAATTTACCGTAGAGTTCTTTATTATATCACGCAATCGAATATATCACTCTTTTAAGTGTTTCCCACGTAAATTGCTCTTTAAAAACCCAATACATCGATTTGGAAGTTACAAAGAATGTAATGTCTAATCTGGCTACCTTAATCGTTCGCGCTTTCAAAGAACAAAAGAAAACGGAGTCGCCACGTATATTAGAAGTAAAACTCCTAGAAGTCCATATATTTATATAATACGCAAATGAGGTGACGATTCCGGGTATAATCCATCCATCTAACAACAATTTCCTATCAAATTTAAACATTTTTCTTTATAGCAGCTGCCAACAATTAAAAACCCACAATAAAATTCTTTCCACAGCAATTAATTTTCTATTGAAAGATTTCCACGTGAAAAATGAAAATGCAATATAAAGTTTCAAGAATGAAAAAGAAGATGACTGTAATAACTATCACAGAAATTACAATTTTAAAACTTTTTTGTTCCTGCACACATTAAAATTTCTAAGCTTTTTAAAAACTGTTCTGTGGATAAATTTGTGTCTCTAACGTAACAGTCATGTAAAATTTCAAGTTTCTAACCCTAGGAATTTCAGATAAATCATAGTTTAAAAGGTTTTTAGAACTTTTCCAGCTCATTTCCCTCTTTTAAATTTCGATTTAAAAAATAAAATTAAATTAAAAAAACGTTCTTATCGAGCATTGAAATCTTTAAAATAGCCACAATGCCAAATTTCAACTTTCTAGACCAGCAGCATCACTAAAATTGCAATTTTAGAAAGTTTTTTTCTTCTGCACCTTTTTTAAATTCGAATTTTGTAAAAACTGTTCTGTGCGAGCATTTACGTCTAAAAAATTACAGGCATGTCAAATTTTAAGTTTCTATCCCGAACAATTTAGAAATAACCATAATTTATAACGTTTTCCTCTCATTTTGCACCTTTAAATTTCAAATTTTTAATAAACTGTTTATACCGAGCGTCTGCATCTTAAAAGTAGCCACTATACTAAATTTCAAGTTTCTAACTGGAATAAGTCCAATTAAATCATAATGTAAGAACGTTTTCAGCCTGTTAAATTTCGAATTTTTTAGAAGCCGGTCTCTTCATTTGAATTTTAAGAGTAACCAACATGCCAAATGCGAAGCTTCTATACCAGCTGTACCACATAAATTGCATAATTTTAGAACGTTTTATATTTGCTCCTGCCCTTTTATAAATTTCGCATTTTAGTAAACTGTTCTGAGTGATCATTTACGTGAGTAACAGCCATACAAAATTTAAGTTTCTAGCCTTAACATCTCCAAATAAATCGTAATTGAGAAAGCTTTCAGAACGCTTTTTGCACTTCCGCACTTTTAAATTTAAATTTTTTAAGAAATTCTTCGGTGCGACCAGTTACGTCTTAAAAGCAGCAATCATGTCAAATTTCAAGTTTCTATCCTTAACAATTGCATAGAAATCTATCTCAATTTAGAACGTTTTTAGAACGATTTTCACGCATTTCACTCTTTTAAATTTCGATTTTTTAAAAATTGTTCTGTGCGACCATTTATGTCTTAAAAGCAACAGCCATGTCAAATTTCAAATTTCTATCCCTAACAATTCCATAGAAATCGTAATTTAGAACGCTTTTAAAACGCTTTCCGCTCATTTCGCACTTTGAAATTTTGAATTTCTTTACAAACCATTGTTAGCGAGCATTTGTATCTTAAAAGTAACCGCCATGCCAAATTTTAAGTTTCTAATCATGTCAGTATAACGAAAAAAAAAATAACAATAGTAATTTACAACGTTTTTTTCTTTTTCACCCTTTTAAATTTCGATTAAAAAAAAAAAAATCCCTGACGGCTCGGCCTACAGGCACAGGTAGATTTCGAAGACGCAGACCGTGGGGCACCTGTTTGTCGGGAATTGCGGAAGAAATGACCTTTTTGCGATGATGCTTCAGTTCGAACCGCATGCTTCGAAACCAAACTTGTTTGCAGGTGGAGCCAGCAAGGATTTTTTTTTTTTTTTTTTTTTTTTTTTTTTTTGCTATAAGAGTTGGTCCTATAAAAAACATGTCAATATAAAAGTTTTAGATAATATTAAGAGGATTTATAATAAATTTAAGCGGATTTGAAATTTTGGGAATTGACGAAGTTATGAATTTTTTTCTTCTAAAAACCCCCTCCCCCCCCCCATTAAGACAATTTTTAATTATATCAAAAATCTGTCATACATAATTTTTCGGCCCTTCTCCTAGAAGTAATAATAACTTCAAACGGATTCGATATGTATCATAATTAAGAAATTATGGGTTTTTTCTGTTTTCACAAAAAGTCCCCCCCCCATTCCCCCCCCCCCTTGGTTCGATTTTCCCCATTAACGAACTTGACCGAGATTTTATGCCCCTTGATTTTATGTATCAGTTTCGAAAAGATGCGGGAGTTGGAACCGCCTACTTCGAAAAATAACTTGTTTGCAGGAGGAGCCGGCAGGGATTTTTTTGTTTTTAATTTCTTTTTGCTATAACGGTTGGTCCTATAAAAAACTTGTCAATATAAAAGTTTTAGATAATACTAAGAGGATTAATAATAAATTTACGCGGATTTGATATCTTGTGAATTGACGAAGCTATGATTTTTTTTCTTCTAAACCCCCCCCCCTTTTTTTTCACCTTCGGGCCATTTTTAACTATATCAAAAATATGTCATACATAAATTTTCGGCCCTTTTCCTAGAAGTAATAATAACTTTAAATGGATTCGATACGTATAATAATAAAGAAATTATGAGGGTTTTTCTGTTTTCACAAAAAGCCCCCCCTTTGGTTTGATTTTGCCCATTAACGAACTTGACCGAGATTTTATGACCCTTGATTTCATGTATCAGTTTGGAAGACATTTATGCAGAATTTTTCCAGTTATCGTGGTCAGAAAAAAGTGACATAGATAGATAGATAGATAGATAGATAGATATAAAGTTTTGAACTGGGGGTGGTTTTGGGTTCTGGGAGTCATGATCGGCGTAGATCTGCAAAAATTTTTCAAAATTTCCAACTTAGGTGAAAATGTAATACGTAGTATTTCTTACTAAATCTACCTAAAAACTGTTCTGGGCGTACACTTGCGTCTTAAAAAATACCAGCCATGTCAAATTTCAAGTTTCTGTCCTTAACAATTCCATAGAAATCGTAATTTATAATGTTTTTATAACATTTTCCCTCATATCACCCTTTTAAATTTCGAATTTTGTAGAAACTATGTTCTTAGAGAGCATATATATCTTATAAGTAACTATATTGCTCAATTTCAAGTTTCTGATCCCTTCAGTATCACAAAAATTGCAGTTTTAGAACGTTTTTCGCTCCTATGACCCCCTGAGGGTAACGACATCGACATAAAATGTAGCCTATGTTACAGCAGGGACTGTCCCCATCAATTTGCCACCATCCTTTTTGAAAAGGTTTCTGTAGTTCAAGAGATTCAACAGAAATTGTAATTTAGAATGTTTTGAAAACACTTTTCGCCCATTTCACCCTTTTAAATTTCGAATTTTTTTAGAATTTGTTCTTATAGAGCATTTACATCTTGTAAGTAACTACCATGCCAAATTTCAAGTTTCTAGCTCCTACTGTATAAAAAAATATCGCAATTATAGAGAGTTTTTCGCTCCTGCACCCCCTTGGGACGTAGTGGCACCGATATAAAAAAAAATCCCTGACGGCTCGGCCTACAGGCACAAGTAGATTTCGAAGACTCAGACCGTGGGGCGCCTGTTTGTCGGGAATTGCGGAAGATATGATCTTTTTGCGATGAAGCGGCAGCTGGAACCACCTACTTCGAAACCTAACTTGTTTGCAGGCGGAGCCAGCAGGGATTTTTTTTTTTTAGCTATAAGAGTTGGTCCTATAAAAAACTTGTCAGTATAAAAGTTTTAGATAATATTAAGAGGATTTATAATAAATTTAAGCGGATTTGAAATCTTGGGAATTGACGAAGTTATGAATTTTTTCTTCTAAAACCCCCCTTCCCCCCCCCCCTCCCTTAAGGCAATTTTTAATTATATCAAAAATCTGTCATACATAAATTTTCGGCCCTTCTCCTAGAAGTAATAATAACTTCAAACGGATTCAATACGTATCATAATTAAGAAATTATGGTTTTTTGTCTGATTTCACAAAAAGCCCCCCCCCCCTATCCCCGCCCCTTGGTTCAATTTTGCCCATTAAAGAACTTGACCGGGATTTTATGCCCCTTGATTTTATGTATCAGTTTCGAAAAGATGTGGGAGTTGGAACCGCCTACTTCGAAAAATAACTTGTTTGCAGGCGGAGCCGGCAGGGATTTTTTTGGTTTTTTTTTTTTTTTTTTTTTTTTTTTTTTTTGCTGTAACGCTTGGTCCTATAATAAATTTGTCAATATAAAAGTTTTAGATAGTATTAAGAGGATTTATAATAAATTTAAGCGGATTTGAAATCTTGAGAATTGCCGAAGTTATGAATTTTTTTCTTCTAAACCCCCCCCCCCCCAAGGCAATTTTTAATTATATCAAAAATCTGTCATACATAAATTTTCGGCCCTTTTACTAGAAGTAATAATAACTTCAAACGGATTCGATACGTATTATAATTAAGAAATTATGTTTTTTTGTCTGTTTTCACAAAAAAGCCCCCCCCCCCCACCCCTTGGTTCGATTTTGCCCATTAACGAACTTGACCGAGATTTTATGCCCCTTGATTTTATGTATCAGTTTCGAAAAGATGCGGGCGTTGGAACCACCTACTTCGAAAAATAAGTTGTTTGCAGGCGGAGCCGGCAGGGATTTTTTTTGTTTTTATTTTATTTTTTTTTTTTTTTTTTTTTGCTATAACGGTTGGTCCTATAGAAAACTTGTCAATATAAAAGTTTTAGATAATATTAAGAGGATTAATAATAAATTTACGCGGATTTGATATCTTGTGAATTGACGAAGCTATGATTTTTTTTCTTCTAAAAAAAACCCCTTTCCCCCCCCCCTTGGGGTCGTTTTTAATTATATCAAAAATCTGTCATACATAAATTTTCGGCCCTTTTTCTAGAAGTTTACGTATAATAATTAAGAGATTATGGGTTTTTTTCTGTTTTCACAAAAAGCCCTCCCCCCCATTCCCCCCCCCCCCCCTGGTTCGATTTTTCCCATTAACGAACTTGACCGAGATTTTATGCCCTTTGATTTCATGTATCAGTTTGGAAGAGATTTATGCAGAATTTTTCCAGTTATCGTGGTCAGAAAAAAGTGACATAGATAGATAGATAGATAGATAGATAGATATAAAGTTTTGAACTGGGGGTGGTTTTGGGTTCTGGGAGTCATGATCGGCGTTGATCTGCAAAAATTTTTCAAAATTTCCAACTTAGGTGAGAATGTAATAGGTAGTATTTCTTACGAAATCTACCTAATTGTCTGAGTGCAACGAAGACTCATACACAGCGCAGTATTACTTTGCCCCATATATAGCTACGATGGATATTAAAACCTTTCATCAAGCATAACTCAGAAAATATTTAACGGATTTCGTTCAAATTTTTACAGCAGGTACCTATAAAGGTGACAACGTCGTCTATTTATTACCAAGAATAAGTGTCAAACCGTTTGGAAGTTATATTAAAAAATAGATAAAAAAGCACAATTAAAGTACATACGTCACTAAATTTTGTGCGTACGTCATTTTCACCGGCGGGAGATTTTCGTAGACAATCGGAATTGAAAAGTTCATGGAATACATGGAGCAAAAAAATATGCAAGTACTAATATTCAGCACAATAAAATATATTTCAATTTAATAAAAATGGAAAGTTAATCTGGAATTTTTTCTGTTTGAAAAGTATTAGAGATTAGTAAGAGTAGTATTAGTATTAGAGATTTGGCGTAAATCACACCATTAGCAGCTTTTTTATTTCGCGTGTGTATGTTAGGAACAATTCTTTGATGTTTAAATAAAAGGTTTCGATTTGTGGCATTATTTCTTATTTTCTTTTCCTTTTTAGTATTTTAAATGGAATTAGTGAAAGGCGTGTATTTTAAATTAAATGAGTGAAAGACGTGTATTTTTAATGTATGTATTTCAAATGAAATCAGTGAAAGATTTATATTTAAATGAAATGAATGCAATATGAAGATGTTATGAGAAAAATATTTGGCGATTTATCAACTGCGCCAAGTTAACATAAAAGTACCAATACATATGTGGGTACTTCTCTATTATCCCGTCGACCACTTTTCATAACAAAAAACTATCGCCAAATAAACGGGAGAACGTTGTCATTGAAATATCAAAATACATAAATAAATAAAATATAAGAATTTAAGGACACAATTGTTATTTTAATGAATGAAATAACTAATAAATCAGTAAAACATAATGAAAAATACACGCAAATGTCGCGTTAAAAACCACTTGATGACGTAACAAACACGTATAATGCTTCTGATATCAAGTAAATGGGACTGCATTTTTGGCGTTTAATCTAACAGTTTGGCGATAGTTTTTTGTTATGAAAAGTGGTCGACGGGATAATAGAGCAGTACCTCTATGTGAAATGAAACAAGGCACAGATGTCATATACGCACCACGTTGGCGCGATTTTTCCCTCCACCAGCTTGGGGAAAACTTTGTTTTTGAATATTAGTTACAAATAGTGTGACAAATAGTACACGTGATTTTTTATTTCAATATAAAAATAAAATAACGTAATAAATGAAACAGCTTCTATTATTTTAAAAAAGGAAATAAAAATAAATAAATAATAGTTTGATATAAATAAAGGCGCGGATGTCATATACGCACCACATTGGCGCGATTGCAACAAAATGGCAATTTTATGCCTCACATGGTAACCCGGTTATTTTGTTTCAATTGTTGTTTATTAACTTTTATTTTTTATTTTAATTCTATAAATTGTTTTTATTATATATATCAATATTTATTTATATCAAACTATCATTTATTTATTTTTATTTCCCATTTTTGAATAATAGGAGCTATTTCATTTATTACGTTATTTTATTTTTATATTGAAATAAAAAATTACATGCTATTATTGTATGGTATTTGTAACTAATATTCAAAAACAAAGTTTTCGCCAAATTGGCGGGGGAAAAATCGCGCCAATCTGGTGCGTATATGACATCTGTGCCTAAATTAATATTGATATAACATATAAAAATAATCTATAGAATTAAAATAAAAAATAAAAGTAAACAAACACAACAAACAGTTTTCGCCAAAGGGGCGGGGGAAAAATCGCGCAGACGTGGTGAGTATATGGCATCTGTGCCGGGATTTTTACCCTTTTATCTGTGCTTTCGGAAATATAAAAAAATTAAAAAATTCTTATATCAGGTGTATAATGTTTTGCATTTTTATACGGACCACTTCTCCATTTTAAGATTTTAAATGCTATTTATATCAGATATTTCTTTCTTGAGATTCCCACAAGTTTTTTCCGGTAATTTTTTTAGTTCGCTTATTAATTGTTTACAATTTGTCCCCCTGGCAATAACAATTATTTATCACAAAAAATGGGTACTTCTCTATTATCCCGTCGACCACTTTTCATAACAAAAAACTATCGCCAAACTGTAACGCTAAATAAACGGGAGAACGTTGCCATTGAAATATCAAAATAAATAAAATATAAGAATTTAAGGACACAATTGTTACTTTAATGAATGAAATAACTAATAAATCAGTAAAACATAATGAAAAATACACGCAAATGTCGAATTAAAAACCACTTGATGGCATAACAAATACGTATAATGCTTCTGGCATCAAGTAAATGGGACTGTATTTTTGGCGTTTAATCTTAGTTTGGCGATAGTTTTTTGTTATGAAAAGTGGTCGACGGGATAATAGAGAAGTACCCAAAAATGGCTTAGTTTTGTTAAATTTGTTTGTTATGTATTTTCATTTCTTATTAAAATATCGAAAATGGCAATAAAATTTTATTTTAGCACCGTACTTAATTTTTTTAAATGGCTCAAAAACATGGTTTAATAAACGTATATTTGTAAATATTTTAAAAAACATGTTTTTCCGCTCTCTAGAAAAATTTGTAAGATTCTACAACTGCCTTTGGCACCAACCAGTACATGATACGGAACTTTTCCCTATTGAGATACACAGAAGAGGTTGGTCACAAACAAGAGTAATGCTAGCAACAATATTGTTTTAACTCTATAAGAGTTAGAAACAATAATGATATTAAATTCCCCGATTAGCTTAGGGCCCGATTACGGAACTTTCTCCTAGAAAAAAGAACTGTAGAAGTCTTTTACATTTGTTTCGAATGAAGCTCGATCAACAAAGTATTAATTGATAATACAAACAACACTAATATTAACATGGGGGCAAAAGTTTGAATTTAAGTGTATATATTTGGAACCCTCCCCCCCCCCCCCCAACCACCCACCAAAAAAAGAAAAAGAAAGTTACAGAAATGAATTTAAAATGGCGTGAAGCCACCCTTTCTGACATAAGAAATTGGCTGCGAACCCGATTACGAAACTTTCACTTAACTTAATAACATGTATCTAATAGCCCTGAGGACAATTCCCCTTCCCAGTTATACGGACCTTGTGGCTTTTTTAAAAAGCTTGACGCAGTTCGGGTTGAAGAAGTTGAGATTTACTGTCAAATGACATAAACTACTATGAAAATAAAACTGGTGAATTATTATGCTGGTTTATGTATGTATTTAAAAAAATTGCATCTGATTACACTCTTTAGATAAATTACTCCTGTTTGCATTTAATAACAGATAAACGGCTTCTGTTTACTAAATTGTTTAAATATTGGGAAGAGTTGGCGAGAGATAGATAGACGTGTAAACAAACGGGTAGACAGACGGATAGAGAGACGAATAGCGACAGAGATAAGCTAACGGGTAGCGAAACGAATAGACAGACGGGTAGCGAGGCAGGTGCAAAAAAGGGTTGACAGAGGGGCAGTGAGATGGGTAGGGAGACGGGTAGCGTGGTGGATAGAGAGACGAGTACAGAGACGACTTGACAGACGGGTAGAGAGAGGGGTATATAGACAGACAGACGTGTTGATAGACGAGTAGTGTACCGGGAAGCGAGACAGGTAGAGACACGATTAAAGAGTCGGGTAGAAAGACAGACGGATACTGAGACGGGTATACAGAAGAGTAGAGAGACAGTAGACAGATGAGTTCGGAGAGAGACACAGCTAAGACATACGAGTAGTTAGACTGGTAGACACGTTTGTAGCAAAGCATGTTATCAATGTGGTTTGAAGTATACGAGTTTCTATAAATAGTTATACAAATAAACAAAGGAAATTTTTTTAATTCAAATATTAAATATTTGATTTAATATTTCAATATTTAATATTTTATTTTTTAATATTTTATTTAGATATTTGTCACAAAGAAAATGTTGCAAAAATTAAATTAAATTTGCGTTAAACTACGCTTGCTAAAATACGCTATTGGCTGCAAATCTGATTATGTGACTTTAAAAATATCGTTTTAAAAGATCCGGCGGTTTTTTTTTTTTAAGTTTTGAGCAATTCCCGCTTAAGAAAATGAGATTATTTGCCAAATGTTATAAAAAAATGCATATGAAAACATAACAGTATATGAATTTATATATGATATTTTGTAATTATATCATTTAATTTGCTATTTTTCATATGTTGTATCTTTATCTATCTCTTGTCTATCATATGCTGTATATTCACTTAGATTCTTGTTGATATCTTCTTTATATCGTAATTGTTAACTTTATGTTCTCAGCAATATCACTCAGACTAATCCCTTTGAGGGAAGTCCTAGTATAGCTTATATTGGAGCAAGGATTGTCCCCATCAATTTGCAACCATCACTTTTGAAATCGGTTCGGTAGTTCCAGAGACCCTACAAACAAACAAAGAAACGTTGTTTCTTTATAATATTAGTATAGAAAACACAAATGTGTGCGCCACTAGCGTTAACGTTATAACAATGCGGGCAACAATGTAGTTAAAATGTGAGAGTTAGAACAGTGAAGAGTTACAACAATGGAGCTAATTTTTCAATTAAAAGTAAACAATCACAAATTTATCTCTATGCCAATAACTAAAAATCGCATAAAAGATTTAAAAAAATTCCTGACGGCTCGGCCTACAGGCACAGGTAGATTTCGAAGACGCAGACCGTGGGGCGCCTGTTTGTTGGGAATTGCTTAAGAAATGACCTTTTTGCCATGATGCGGTAGTTGGAACCACCCACTTCGAAACCTAACTTGTTTGCAGATAGAGCCGGGAGGGATTTTGTATTTTTTAATTTTTTTTTCTATAAGGGTTGGTCCAATAAAAAACTTGTCAATATAAAAGTTTTAGATAATATTAAGAGGATTTATAATAAATTTAAACGGATTTGATATCTTGTGAATTGATGAAGTTATGAATTTTTGTCTTCTAAACCCCAACTTTTTTCCCCACCTTGGGGCCATTTTCAATGATATCAAAAATCTGTCATACATAAATTTTCGGCCCTTTTCCTAGAAGTAATAATAACTTTAAACGGATTCTATATGTATCATAATTAAGAAATTATAGGGTTTTTCTGTTTTCACAAAAAGCCCCCCCCCCCCCATTCTCCCCCCCCCCCATTCTCCCCCCCCCCCCTGGTTCGATTTTCCCATTAACGAATTTGACCCAGATTTTATGCCTCTTGATTTTATGTATCAGTTTGGAAGAGATTTGCGCAGAATTATGGGAGTTATCGTGTCCATAAAAAAGTGACATAGATAGATATATAGATAGATATAAAGTTTTGAACTGGGGGTGGTTTTGGGTTCTGGGAGTCATGATCGGCCTAGATCTGCAAAAAATTTTCAAAAATTCCAACTTAGGGGAGAATGTAATAGGTAGTATTTCTTACGAAATCTACCTAAAAATCCAAACATAACTTCAGACATAGAGCTACCATGTCTTGTAGCTCTAGAAGCAGCGGTCTCTTCGAAACACAGCACAAACTTCTCTCTTTATTATTATAGATATTAAATTGAATGTTAATTAAAGTTAAGAATAGTAAAAGTAAAAATAAATTGTTAGAGAAGATACGACTATAAACTAATAAAGCAAGCAGGAAGCACCAATGAGGTTGAATTACCTTATTCGTTAGAACTTGGATTTTTGAAATTACTTTGCACTAATGCTCTTCTAAGAAGGAAACGAGATTTCTATTGATCTTATATTCAGTAGTGTATGTTATCAATAAATTATGATAAATATTAATATTATCTAAATTATTCAGTAGGATTTCAGCAATGAGAATTTAACTAATATGATCGCTCTCACAATAGTAAGTTTTAATCGCTTATAGAATGACTATAGTAGTAATCAGAAGAATAGTTTCAGTTAAGTTTAAAATATTGCCTTTAGCAGAATACTTTGGTAATCTTTCAAGTGCCATGCTAAGGAATAATTAGTAGTTTCTTGAATTTAATGATTCATTTTTTCATGTGTTTTAAATCTCTTTCACGGCCGTAGGACAGTTTTGATAATGTGTGTTACAATTCTAGTATTGTTCTGTATAAAGGTTTATAAATAATAATTCGATAGTTAATTTGCCTCAGGATACTTATATTTACCTCGCAGCCTTAATTGTAATGTTAGCCAATTGGTATGGTTTCATCAGATAATAAATTATCATAAGTATTTTTCTAACATTATACTCAGGTATTGGGTAATAATATTTTACCTAACTAGTGATTTAATAATGCATAAATGTACAATATATTGTAAATATGTTCTTTATTTTGATTACATCTATTATTGTGCTATTTATTTTAAGTTATTATATATGGTGCACTTGAATTTTTGGACAGAAATTTTATTTTAATCTAACCAGTGAGTAATCTTAAAAGGAAAACTAATGTCAAATATGAAAAGATATTCTTAATAATCAGTGAAGAGAAGGAAAGCTAGTATCTAATATGAGAAGATAATTGTTGCTAGTTCTTAGAGTAGTAAGAAGAACAAAATAGCTAGAATCCTGATGAATAAACCATTGTGGTCATCTAGTTCATATATATACTCTACTTTTCAACCAGTGGTGAATTTAATTGTAACCAAGATTGACCTATGAGGAGAATAACTCCCCATGCTGCCTTTATCATGGTAATAATTCACAACTCGTTCCAGTTAAGACTTAGTTAAAATTTAAATCACACAACACTCCTTAATTTGATAAGCTTTGCTTTGGATAGCATATTGTACATAATCTGAATTGAATATCGAAGGATTTGAAATAAAATTAAAAATTCTTAACTTTGAACGTCGATGAAGCACGTGTTCTTCATGTCCAAATGCATTCAAATTTTGCACGCGCAGTTTTTTAACGTATTGGAACATATATAGGAGCGTTGCAATTTGATTTTTTTTTTTTTTATCCAAATAAGAACCACCCTAATATACCGGGTATTAACAAACTATTGCGACAAGTAAGAGCGGTAACATTTAAAAAACAAGACGCACAATATTTGCCATAGAATTTTAGTCATAATCCAATTTTTTCATTCAAAAATACAGGATGTCTCACTCCAGGCCGAACACAGATTTCTTGCGTAACTTTAAGAATAGTGGAGATATTTTGGACAGATTCTCGACACACCCCTTGCATTGGGTGAAATGGAAAAGCATCACGAGAAGTGGTCAAAGTACCATCATCCGCTTACAAACAACACTGAGTTAACTCTCCATATTTCGGAATGTAGCTGATAGTACATACGATGTCACCGAATGAATGGCTTTGCATTTTTAGCATTTATTGTGATATCAACCTACTTCACGCAAAACAAATGATTATTAAACAGTTATGAAGGAAAGTCCGAGTACTACTTGCAGTCCCGCAGTGGCGCGGACGGTAAAGCTCGGTTCTCGTAAGATCGCCGAAAGCCAAGCAGCATCGACCACGGTCAGTGTTTGGAAGGGTGCATCTTCTATCCTCTCTCGTCTGCCTCTGCTGTGGGACCGTGTACGTTAATGGGAGCTGGTGCACGTTAAATCTGTTCGTGGCTCCAAAGTCCTCCAAGTTCTGTATAAGCGCTACCTATGGGGGTGCCAATCCAGATGCAGGTCTCTCATCTGGAATTGGTTAGAAATTAGGAGACCTGGGGGGATAGTACAATAGACCTCTGGTCGCGGTGCTTTGGCTTTCGAGCCTCCCCCCCCCCCCCGAGTAATACAGTAATGCAGTTGAGAATTCTGAATTTTTGAATGAATAAGTGGATTGCGATTTAAATACTTCAACAAATATCGTTGGTCTCCTCTGTTTTGCAAGTATTTTTTTTGTAGCAAGCTTTTATGGGTACCCTGTATATTAGGTTACAAAATAGGTAGTTACCTTAAATAAAACACCTTTTTAGGTGCGTTCGTAATTATATAAATACGTAGCACCTATTGTCGTCGTCTGGTCCGTCCGTCTATGTGCCTGTCCGTCCGTCTATGTGTCTGTCCGTCCGTCCGCATGTAACAACGCAAAAACTACCCAACCGAATTGTTTGAAATATAAAACATATTATCTTTGCAGAATTTTGTCGAGACATTTCAAATTTTATGAAAATCGAATCAAAACTTTAGAAGATATTAATAAAAACATTTATTAAGAAATTTGAATTTTTTTTAAAAAATCGGTGCTTCCTTGTTATAGGAGCTTCCGAGGTTTAATCGTCAAGCGACCGAGATACTTATTTTATTACTGAAACTAGCAAGCTACGCCCGCTACGCTGGTCAATTTCTCTTAACGAACCTTTAATCAAACAAAATATATACATTTCCTAATTCACTTTTATATTTTAACAAAATAATAAGGCTACTATAATTTGTGACTCGTGCTATAGCCAATATACACGTCAGGACACGTGGCCCTTATCATTATCTTTTTACGCGTGAAGGTTTCGCTATGGTACTCCATTGTAAAATTTGGTAATTTTTGAAATTCAATATTTGATAAATGGCATAAACATTATATGTGAAATTTATATCAAGAAATATACAATTTTTTACCTTTCGAACGCAGTTTGTCTAACAATTTTCTGGCAAATACTTTCCGAGCTATTATTTTTTTCAGCAACTTCAAATGTTTCATTTTCCGAGATTAATCTGTGGCAAAGATGAGCGAAAAACCCAGTCGTCAGCAACGCATAGATGTTAAAGAGGATGTTGGATCAGGGATTGTCACCATCACTTTTGAAATCGGTTCTGTAGTTCCAGAGATTCCATAGAAATTTTAATTTAGAATGATTTTAGAAAGCTTTTCGCTCATTACACCCTTTTAAATTTCGAATTTTTTTTTAATTTATTCTTAGCGAGCATTTACATCTTATAAGTAACTACAATGCCAAATTTCATGTTTCTGACACCTTCAGTATAAAAAAATCGAAATTTTTGAACGTTTTTCGCTTATGCACTCCCCTGGGGGTAGTGGCACCGGCATGAAACATAGTCTATGTTACAGCAGAGACTGTTACCATCAATTTGCCACCATTACTTTTGAAAATGGTTCTGGCGTTCCAGAAATTCCCTAGAAATTGTAATTTAGAACGTTTTTAGAACGCGTTTCGCTCATCTCAGCCTTTTAAATTTCGAATTTTTTTTTCTTAGAGAACATTTACATCTTAAAAGTAACTAAAATGCCAAATTTCAAATTTCTAGCTCCTTCAGTATAAAAAAAAATTACAATTTTAGAACGTTTTTCTCTCCTGCACCACTCTGGTATTAGTGGTACCGACGTAAAATATAGCCTATGTTGCAGCAGGGATTGTCATCAAAACATTGCCACCATCACTTTTGAAAAAGGTTCGGTAGTTCCAGAGATTCCATAGAAATTGTAATTTAGAATATTTTAGAACGCTTTTCGCTCATTTCACCCTTTTAAATTTCGATTTTTTTTTCTCAGAGAACATTTACATCTTAAAAGTAACTAAAATGCCAAATTTCAAATTTCTAGCTCCTTCAGTATAAAAAAAAATTACAATTTTAGAACGTTTTTCTCTCCTGCACCACTCTGGGATTAGTGGCACCGACGTCAAATATAGCCTATGTTGCATCAGGGATTGTCATCAAAACATTGCCACCATCACTTTTGAAAAAGGTTCGGTAGTTCCGCAGAGATTCCATAGAAATTGTAATTTAGAATGTTTTTAGAACGCTTTTCGCTCATCTCACAGTTTTAAGTTTGGATTTTTTTTAGAATTTGTTCTTAGAGAGCATTTACATCTTATAAGTAACTACCATGCCGTTTTGCAAGTTTCTAGCTCCTTCAGTATAAAAAAAGTCGCAATTTTCGAACATTTTTCACTCTTGCACCCCAATGGGGTTAGTGGCACCGACGTAAAATATAGCCTATGTTGGAGTAGGGATTGTCACCATCAATTTGCCATCATTACTTTTGAAATCGGTTCTGTAGTTCCAGAGATTCCATAGAAATTGTAATTTAGAATGTTTTTAGAACGCTTTTCGCTCATTTCACCCTTTTAAATTTCGATTTTTTTTAATTGTGTTCCTAGAGAGCATCTACATCTTATAAGTAGCTACAATGCCAAATTTCAAATTTCTAGCTCCTTCAGTATAAAAAAAATTGCAATTTTAGAATCTGTTTCGCTCCTGCACCACTCTGGGATTAGTGGCACCGACGTAAAATATAGCCTATATTAGAGCAGGGATTGTCATCAAAACTTTGCCACCATCATTCTTGAAAAGAGTTCGGTAATTCCAGAGATTCCATAGAAAATGTAATTTAGAATGTTTTTAGAAGGCTTTTCGCTCATCTCACAGTTTTAATTTCGAATTTTTTCAGAATTTGTTCTTAGAGAGCATTTACATCTGATAAGTAACTACCGTGCCAAATTTCATGTTTCTGACACCTTCAGTATAAAAAAATCGAAATTTTCGAACGTTTTTCGCTTATGCACTCCCCTGGGGGTAGTGGCACCGGCATGAAACATAGTCTATGTTACAGCAGAGACTGTTACCATCAATTTGCCACCATTACTTTTGAAAATGGTTCTGGCGTTCCAGAAATTCCCTAGAAATTGTAATTTAGAACGTTTTTAGAACGCGTTTCGCTCATCTCACCCTTTTAAATTTCGAATTTTTTTAGAATTTGTTCTTAGAGAGCATTTACATCTTATAAGTAACTACCATGCCAAATTTCATGCTTCTAGCTCCTTCAGTATAAAAAAATTGAAATTTTAGAACGTTTTTTGCTCTTGCACCCCTTCCCCCTGTGGTAGTTGCACCGACATAAAATATAGCCTATGTTACAGCAAAGACTGTTACCATCAATTTGCCACCATTACTTTTGAAAATGGTTCTGTAGTTCCAGAGATTCCATTGAAATTGTAATTTAGAATGTTTTAGAACGCTTTTCGCTGATCTCACCCTTTTAAATTTCGAATTTTTTTAGAATTTGTTCTTAGAGAGCATTTACATCTTATAAGTAACTACCATGCTAAATTTTATGTTTCTAACACCTTCAGTGTAAAAAAAAATCGAAATTTTATAATTTTTTCGCTTCTGCACCCCCCTGGGGGTAGTGGCACCGACATAAAATATAGCCTATGTTGGAGCAGGGATTGCCACCATCAATTTGCCCCCATCACTTTTGACATCGCTTTAGTAGTTCCGGAGATTACCCCCTACAAAAAAAACAATCTTTACTACTTTATAATATTAGTATAGATTAATCTGCAGACGATATAATTCATTTCACAGAATTAAAAATCATCAAGATCTGAATATTTATATAACTAGCTAGTACGAACGCACCTCATTTGTCACGTTGGACGTACAGTTCCCAACTTGTTAAATATATACTATATGTACTATATCAAGTCTAAAGTACAAGTACAGTTCATTTTACAACTTTATATTTTCTTTTTAAATTCTTTTCGTTTTCATAAACTCTACTCAAAAGCGTAAGAAAAAGTTTAACTTTGTTTACTTATGCTCAAAACATAACTGTCGACGTATTTTAACATACTATTATACTGTTTTAAAACTGATGCAAAAAAAAAAACCCCTGCTTCGATTGCAACAATCATTTTTAATTTATGTTATTAGAAAACGAATTTTTTTTTTCTAAAGTAAGAACCCAAACAAGCTACAAAAAAGTGAAATCGTAATCATTTTTCAGCAATGTTTGACAATGTTTAAAATAATCAATACTTATTTAACATTAATCAATCTGTTGTTGAAACAATGTTTGAACTTTTTTATTTTCAAATCAATAAACATTCTCCTTTTAAAAGAACAAAACAACTAAGAATTTAATGAGAAGGGAATTTTTTTTGGAGCGTTTGCTTAATGAACTTTTCGTGTACGTTAAGATGAGAAACATGTAAAAACCATTTTTGTTAAGATTGGCAGCTTTAAAAAAGAATATAAAAATATTTTGAGCTTGAATTTCTACTTATACATTGTGTTGAAAAATCTTTATGGTAAGGAGAAGATGTTGATATAAGGAGCTAGTTTATGTATATGTAAAATAAAACTTTTGTTAATAATAACCATTAAATCACATAAATAATCGACAATAGATAAACCAATAAATATGATACAATACATGTATATATCCAAAAATGTAAGATTCTCAAAATAAAAATAAGTGGGAAAAATACTTAAAGATATGTGGAGAAAAAAATCCAATGTGCAAAAGATGAAAAATATTACAAGAAGCAATTGGAAACTTATATAGTGAAACCCTTTCTCAAGGGCAATATTTCACTAATATAAATAAAATGTAATTGATTTCTGTTTGAGTAAATAGGCCTGAGCCGAATTTATTAACTCAAACTGCCCGATCAATTACGCAGTCAAATTTAAAGAAAATTGAATAAAAATGGACAAATATTCAATAACTGAACATGATATGTGCAAAAATCAATGAATATAGAACATGATTAAATACAAAAACATATTGAATAAAGAATTCTTAAACAAAAAGAGAAATAAAGCATAAACATACCCAAAAATTAAACATACCCAACCAGTGATATTTTAACTATCAAAAACCCATTTAACCTTTACAAAAGCACATGGCATAACCTTTACATTGACAGTTAATAAAATAAGTAAAATATTTTAACAAATTTAAAAATAATTCAAATACACCTATAAATTATTTTGATCTTATTTTAATCTATATCTAATCTTAAAAATGATGATAATAATGGAAGCTATTTTGAAGGTGAAATATTTAAAATCTTTACAGCACAAACTTAAGAGGAAATGATACGATATGCTTAATGTTAATCGAAATTGAATGCGATATATCAATGCATATTTTAGCAACGTTACTGCCATCTATGAGCCAGAAAAAATAAGATATATTTACAATTTATTAATTTAACTATCATAAAAAGAGATGAATTTGTAAAAAGCATATATTAAATAAAATATTTAATAAAACAAATGTTTATAAAATTATGAAAAAAATACATTTACAACTTTTTTTTTTTTTTTTTTTTGAGAAATTATAAATTTCAATGAATAATAAAACATACTGCAGAGAAATAGAAAAAAAAACTTTACTTTCACTTTGAGTATTTTTAAATGCGTTTATTTAGTGCTGCCATCTATAGTAAAACATATATAACATTTACGTTATTTAAATAAATTGAAATGGTTAAAAAAAAATGGCTGTATCATTTAAAATAGAGGAATTTAAATAAAATAAATTTACACAGTTAATATTAATATTAAATATTAGTAAATATAAGATTTTAAAAAAATTAAACCATGTGAAAGAAAAAGATATTACATAAAATTTAGGTTATTCATACCTTTTGAAAAAAAAATATATTATACAATTTACAAGTAATATAACAAATTTTCAATCTAGGAATTAAGTTCTTAATGACAGTTTGAGAATACAACCAAAATATAATAAGATTATAATTTATGTAAAATAAATTAAAAATGTACATTGCTATATAATATTTTGATATATATATACATATATATAAAGGCTTTCTCACTATTTTTTAGATAAATTATCTTTTGAGTTCATAAATTTATTCAAAAGTGCATAAGTATATCTTTATATTTTGTGATTGATATTTTAAAAACATGGATGTCCAACACACACTCTGCATGCAGTCAGGTGTTGTAGTGAATACGGCAAAGAATTGAAAATTTCTTTAAAATATTAAAGTTTTAAAGTTTTTTTTTTTTATTATTATTATTTGTAGATTTTATTGTATACTAGTATATAACCCCGTCAAAAATGACAGATTGTTGATCTGCGTTTCTTTTTCACAAGACTTCATACAAACAAACAGCATAAAGACTTTATTATTGAAAGGTTTGTACTGTAAAAAAGTACATTTTAAAAATGACAAATGATTTCTACAAATAAAAATGATGAGGATATGTATATATAGTAAAATTTGGCCAATTACCATTGAAGCACAAGCTATGGTAATATTATGTTTGCACATGTTAATTATTAGCTATGTGGTATTCTGTATACACAATATCATTAATTATCTCTTTGGAGATTTAAGTAGAATGATAATAGAACTTGATATGTTTTTTGAAATTCATAGATATTATAATTATATATATATATATATATATATATATATATATATATATATATATATATATATATATTGTACTCAGTATTAAATTTTGGAAGTAGTTCAACGATTGGACAAAACATTCAAATTAAATATTAACAAATAATACATGTGCGAAAGTTTTTGTAATAAAGTGTTATCAATGAGTTTCTAAGCCGATTGACTCACCACATAACTCATTGTTTGATTACATAAGCAAAATTAAATGCAAATTACGTTGTACTATGAATTCCTTATATTTTAATTACGTTTGATAAGAAAGAATCATTTTACAATATATGACCCCTTATCCGGAATTCCAAAATCCGGAAAAACCCGAAGTCAGCAAACAAATTTCGAAAATTTTCTAAATTTGTATATTTTTACAAAAATGTTTGAATTTTTGAAATTTTTCGAAAATTTTACCGATTTCTAATTTTTTTTTTTCAGTCCATTGTGTTTCAGTGTGTAATCACTAAAATATTGTTACTTCGGTAGCGGGTGAACACGCCCCCCCCCCTACTTCCCGAAATTAAACAAATCATTTTTCTCTCAAATTTTAGTTTAAAATTAATTTATATTACGATTCGTTTGAAACAAAAAATGGTTATATATCTATTTCATCAAGGGTGATTCTGTTCCGAATTTTTCTAAAAATTTAAGGCATTCGGTTTCGAAAATTTTAGTCTTCAGTCCAAAGATTCGAACATAACAAAATCTCGAATTTTGAGCGATCGTCGCCGAAAAAAACAATTATGTCTATCGTTCGAAAAAAAAGTAGACAATTTCTTCAAAGGATTGCGGAAACAACTTGAATTTTGTCAAAGGATTGAAAAAAACGCAAATTTCGTCGCAGAATTGCGAAAAAACGCTAATTTTGTTAACAAATCGCAGAAAATACGCGATTTCCGACAGGCTTGCGAAGAAAACGCAAATTTCTTCCAAGGACTCCGAAAAAATATAAAATTTCTTCAAGAGATCACAAAAAAACACAAATTTGGTTAAAAGATCGGAAAAAAACGCGAATTTCGTCAAATAATTGCGGAAAAACATGAATTTCTCCAAAAGATCGCGAAAAAAAAAACGCAAATTTCTTCAAAGCACTGCAAAAAAATTTCTAATTTCATTAAGGGATCGCGAAGAAAGTGGAATTTCGTCAAAGGATCGAAAGAAAAAAAAAAATTTTTGTCAAAAGATCACAGAAAAAATGCGAATTCCGTCAAAGGATCGTGAAAAACAAACCCCGCTAATTTCGTCAAAGAATCTCAGAAAAACTCTAATTTTGTCAAAGGATCGTAAATAAAAGGTAAATTTCGTCAAAGAATAGTAAAAAACGGAAATTTCCTCAAAGAATCGCAGAAAAATGCAAATTTCTTCAAAGGATCGCAAAAAGAAAACGCAAATTTCTTCAAAGGACCACGAAAAAATGTGGATTATATTTCGAAAAACGCAAATTTTGTCAAAGAATAGCAGAAAAAAATGCAAATTTTGTCAAAGAATCACGAAAAAAAAGTATGAATTTTGTCAAATAATCGTGAACTTCGGAAGGACCCAAAATCCGGAAAATTCCAAAACTCGGAAAGCCTTTGGTCCAGAGGATTTCGCATAATAGGTCCTGTACTGTATTTAAGATGGAAGCAAAATTTCAAAATACGCCAGTAGATGGCGCCAATGTACTGGATTGATCACTCAAATTCTTCGTACGAAAGAATTCACCGCTATTTCTGAAAAGAAAAGTGCTGACAGAAAAAAATATATTACAGAAATGTTGATATACGTGTTTTATATGAAATAGTTTTTGAAGGTTTTAAACAAAATTAAAATATTTAAAAGCTCTAATATGCTTTCACAAATATTTTAACAGCAGAATCGGATGAAGCATAGCTTTTTCATTAAGCCTAACATGGCGTTTAACTATGGTCGATTCGCAGATCAGAGTGGTCGAGCCCGGAGCCGTTACAGACACTTTCTTGCCTTCGGATTTTATTATAAGTAAGATATGTATTCAAAATGTTGCTTCGTGATGATGCGACGAAATTCCAGTCAAATCAACGCGGGTGCGTAAGGAGTACTTACAGTGGGTCGCAACCCCTTTTAAACCTCCAACAAAAAAGAAAAATAACATAACTTTAAATTTAAATAAACAATGCACGGTCCGAAAAAAAATATAAGAATTTGGAAACTGGTGCGCGCAAGGATTTCCAGAGTTGGGAATCACCGGGGTTAAATATTACACGAGTGGCGCAATGTTTATCTAGTCATAATTAGTTAATCATCACTTCGTTGACAGACCAAACGGCCGCTGGAAGGCGGGGAAGGCAAGGCTCGTGAGGTACCAGTAGACCCAGAGAAAGTTCAATGGACGACTACCTGAAACCTATAAACAAAAAAGGCCTATATCTGAAACTTAGGGCCTTAATAAGAATAAGAGTGTATAGTCTAGATTTAGATTTCTTCTCCTGGTAAATATATATTAGCTTGGAGATTTAGTAAATGTTTTGTCCTTCCCGCTTCACCGTTACCACCCCCATAACACTTCGAATCAACCGACAACACATTCTTGAGAGTAAATTCATTGTTGAAAGCATGCGTTCCCTGTATTACACTAATCAGATAAAACGTTATGACAACTCGTATATGTCCAAATGAATGCGTCTGTATAAAATATGAAGGCATTCTAAAGGCATATAAGAGATGCTTGGTATAGAAAGGTATCATTTTATCAAATCGGTGTACGGCTAATGGGGATGAAGTGTTGTGATTTTAATATTTTCGATAAAAAAAAAATCTAGATGTCCTGATTGTCAGAATTATCAAATTTAAGGTGCTGAACTGGGAATTTTAAATAAGTAAAGATTCTCTTAGTAAAGATACTGAAATTGAGTGAGCTGTGCTTGAATTTTTGGTTTACATTCCCAAGAAAAGAAATTCTAATGTTTTTTTATGCCTAAGTTGAATGAACACAATATAGTAACTTATTCTAATATAACTATTGTCATAATGTTCTAGCTTAGCTGTTCAATAATTTTTAAATAATTTCTATTTGATAAAAAAAAAGTCAAGAGATTACAATACATGTTTGCTTAAGAACTATAGTTAATATTAGGACTACTAGCTAAATGCCAGTCTTAGGACGGTGGGTAGAAATCGTGGTTTTCAATTAAAATTTGAAATAATTGATAAAAATATTCATACATTCATCGACAATAACATTTCAGTTTAGCACCAAAATGCTGTATCTTATGGATAATATGATCTTGTAATCTATCTTTTTTTAATTTTTTAAGTTGGTTAGGGAAATTATTTTCGAATTCTGCTAAAACTTTGCTAGTGGCTACTATTTTTAATTATTGAAGCATAAACATGGTCATTGTTGAGATAATCTTGAAAATAATTCATGCTTGAAAATGATTTAAAAGTCGCTAAATTGAGCAGCAGTTCTCAAATAAATTTCATTCGAAAGTTTTTTTTTTCCTTTTCAATGACGTAAAAACTGAAATTGGACGGTGTTTAGAGGTGATGTAAGAGCGATAAAAGGGAAAGCGATAGCGCTGTTCGTTGTCATCATTGTTATACATTTCTAAAAATTCCAACTAGGTTTTGGTTGGCGTCCAAAAGTAGAAAAAAAAATTGTCGACGTCAGAGAAATCCACAGTGAAAGAAATAGTCTCTAATTAGGAACTGTTAAATGAACTTATAATAAATCTATAGAAATAATTCTTATAAAACTTCAGCCTTAAATTGTTTAATCAAACTCCAAAAACAATTATTATTTCAAGCTTTTATTTTACCATAACACTACTTTTAAAAATTTTAGTTTTCCTCAAATCCTTTACTTTACTGAATTCTTTATTAAAAAATTAATTCATCTAACCTAACATTTATTTTTTAAAGCTATCGGTAACGTGTAATCAAAGTATACAATCAAGATTACGTAATCAATAAAAGCTCCCATTCAATTCCATAATCTTTATAATTAAGAAATGAAAAATCTGAAAATTACGTCATGCTGACTCAGTTATATAAATTTTTCCCTTTAGTTTTTTCAATACAAAAATAAATTTCAGGCTAAGAATAATGTCATTTTTACCGGCGCAAACTTTTCACTCGTACTTTATGTATACGTACTTTTATGCTTAAGCAACATGTATTCAAATTCAAATAAAAATATTTTTTCTATTTAATTGTAATGAAACAAAATGACATCAAGAGACATAAAGATAATATAAACCCAATGGATAATATTTCCGTAATGTCACAATAAATATGATTTTTTATCAGCTTATAAAAATAAAATACACGTGCATAAATATTTTCAGAGAAATTTATCTTGCAAATAAAAGACGTCCAAAAAGCCGCGTGTCTAAATATTTTTCATTATTTCTCTTTTCTCTGAAATAATGGAAGTTTCTTTTATTGTAATCAATGAATCTCAAAAGTGAATAACACAGCCAACTAACCAACAATGTACAGTCGTAGAAAAAAAAAACTGAACATCCCCTACTAGCTCTGCAAAAAATTATAGTAGAAGAAAGTTACTGGTACCAAATGATTGGAAATAAAGTATACTTTTAAATGATGTATGTAAAATTTTCTTAGGGGGCAATCTACATATAAAAGAAACCCAAACTTTGTTTTTTTTTTCAATGGCAATATTCAATTTTGACAAGATACTTTAAATCTTCAGTTCAAACTATGCCTAGATACCAAATTTCATGAAATTCTTACGATTAGTTTCAGAGAAATTAATTATTTTAAAATGAGCATATTTTAGGGGCTGTGTCCAAATGGAAGTTCAGTAATTGATTGTTGAAATGCTGCAGAACGACTAAGTCAATTCTAATGTATTATTTCTTGCCAGTATAACCATTTTACTCACGTAATATGTTTCGGCTATCGTTATATACGGTAAAATCTTTTTCAATATTCATTTCGTAATGTTTACAAGAGTTCAATTATCCGATTAAATAATATATATGGTTATCTGTTATTAAAATAGCTTTCGAATATGTGAATCTGATTGGAATTTTATAGGTGTTTTTATAATGTTTTTTTCTTAGATTTTGAATTTATTTTACTCGCTCTTTTCTAAATTTATATGTGAAGGATATCGGTGAATAGATTCAAAAATAGTATGAAGCAGTTTTAGGAAACGGTCTAGAAAAAACCCAGACAAATTGCTTTTCAGTCAGAATGCAAATCTTAACTCGATTGCTAATGGAAAATTTTTAAAACTTTTTCAGCAAATACATAACATACATGCATTTACACGAAACTTTCCTTCAAACATATGTACCGCAGAAAAAATAAAATAGGTTTATTAGACTGCAGAAGAAGATAGAAATTCAATTAAAGGTAACAAAAATAATAAGTAAGATTTTTTTTTCTAAAATAGGACTGTTCATTTTTTAAAATATGAGCTTTGTTAATTTAAAAATAAAAGTGAAACTAATTTACATAACTGACGTAAAATTATATCTCATGCAAATACTATTCACGTAATTTTAATAAAAAATTGAAAAGCAGACGCAGAAAAAGTAAAAAAAAAAAAATCTTATTTTAATCAACAATAAGTAAAATATTTTTTCAAATTATGCTTTTCTGCACATCATAGACGGCCCCCATATAGCAGCATACTGCCGTTTTTTAAGCATAACTTTAAAACTACTCGGAAGAATATTTGAAATTTTAAATGCGCAGAAAGCAGGACATAATAAATATAAATCCATCAAAAAAAGACTGTAGGTTGCAATTCATATTTTTTTCTAATATTAACTTCATAATTCATATTATAAAATTATAAAAATAACAAAATCAACGTATTTATGTTTGGGTCTTTTAGTATTATAACCAAACAAAAAATTAGTAAATTAGGATTATAATTTCAGGAGATATTAATAAAAATATGAAAATGTAATTTAACATTAGAAGTCCTAAATTTTGAATGTTTGTAATTCAAAAACTTATCATCTTAATGACTTGAAATTTGGTATCTAAGCATAGTTTAAACCAAAGATTAAAAATATTGTGTAAAATTTGGTGTTGCCATTGAAAAGAACAAAGTTTGGACTGGTTTTGATATGTAAATGTCCTCCTAAGCAAATTTTATATACATTATTTAAAAGTAGACTTTATTTCAAATCGTTTGATACCAGTAACTTTCTTTTACGATAATTTGTTGCAAAGTTAGTATGGGGTGTCCAGTTTTTTTTCTCAACTGTACATGTACCTACAATGTACCAACATCTTACATTATAAAAAATGTACATTGTTGGTTAGATGGATGGATTCGGACCGGAATCCTTACACTGCGTTTTATTATATTTAGATATGTGCGACAGATACAAAAAAATTCCTCTCAATTGTGGCTCAATGAAGTCCAAAATTTGGACACTCCTGGTTTAAAGATTTCAAAATAAATATCTCAATCAAACTTGATACGAAAGATATTTCACATATTCACATAACGAATTCACATTTAGCAAAAATCTAGATCCATAGAGAGGGGGGAGGATTTAGTTTTTAAAGGGAGAGTGCGCGTTCCATGTTTTTTCTCATGGAGCAGAGTGTACAAGGCCATATTTTATTGCTACATACAAGAAATTATGCATTTTTTGTCAAAATATTGCGTACGGGAATTCTATTATACCTTAGTTTTATATACAGGGTAAGCCAAAATTATTGTCCCGATTACAAATGACAATAACTTCGTTGTAAACAATGATCGGTAGAAACACTCTAAGCACGTCATAGAAAGAAGCTTAAAGTTTTGTTTGCATACCTCATAACTGTTCCATGTGGCTCCTTTAAGTCATATGCAAACGCAAAGCATCCGTGAAATCGACCAATCAATCAATCCATTTTGCGCCAGATATTGTGAATAATGTTTTTATAGACACTCATGTCAGTGCATTTTCTAAGTGCACTTTCTGTTGGATCACTTTTATAAGCAAAGAAGGAAAATCTCCATAAACAGGAGTTATGCACAATGCATTCACATTGTCTGATGAAAAATGGACTATTACTTTGATATTTTCTGTGTGATAAAAAACGCCACATAGAACAGTTATGAAGCGCGCAATAAAACGTTGTCCTTTTTCCCCAATATCTTGCTTATTTCTTCCAATTATTTTTTACAATTAAGTTATTGTCATTTGAATCAGGGCAATCATTTTGACTTGCCCTGTATTACTTTAAATGCATAGTTACTATATAGAAAACTTATTTTAGATACGGTGGTGCACAATGGCGCCAATTTTTGAAACATATTGGGTGCGCTCGAAAACGTTTTGGCAAAATGATACGGGCAGTTTTTTTTTCTTTGAGGAGAGGTGGGGGAGGGAGATAACAACTCTAAGTCAAGTATAAAGCTATAATTTTTTAATGTATAAAATAGTAATTTTATTAAATTATACTGTCATGAGCTCTTCCTTATAAAGACAATAGTATTTATCACAGTTATCATATAATGGATATGATTACAAAGCAAAAGCGTAAAAAGCTGAACATCGAGAAAAAAAATTCAGTTATCTAAGTGCTTTATGGTTGGGAGCAGGCAGGGCTGTAGCTAGAAGTAAAAATTAGGGGGTGCTCAAGAAAATGTAGGGGGGGGGGCTCATATTATTTCTCTCACTGTGACACATGCACGCACAAACACAGATATATATGATCAAAGTATTATATAGAAAGGTAAATTAGTGCACATTGATATTGTAGGCCCTATGTTTCTTATTAAATTGTTTCTAATAACCTTATATGATGCTAAGAAAAGTGAAGGCTACAGACAGGGATGTAATGGAGGATATACGGTGGATACGGCGTATACCTTCTGGATTATTTTAAGGTATACCATATACCCTCTTCTCAAATACACTACACTGTAAAAAATTTCCAACCCTTTTCCGTTTCGTAAAAGATAAATTTCCTTTACGATACGGAAAACAACCGATAAAATATTTTTTCCGAATCACAACAGAAAGTTTTCCTACAGTCATAAAAATAATCTTTTTATATCGTATTAGTTTCCGAAAAGATGGAAAATAACTTCACCGGACTTACTGCGCAGTCTCGCTCTCTGCTGACGTATGAAAGGCGTGGCGTCACGTGATTGATAACAGAACAGAATCGAGATTTTCCATGAAGAAGATGTCCGCCATGTTGTTAAATATTGGACAATTGTTCTACGTAGTTCTAACTTCGCAATGGTAAGTACTAAAATTTATGTGATTTTTAATATTTGGGATTTGATATGTCCATATATTTACAGTGCATGATTATCAAACCGAATAACATGTTTAAGGAGCTGCGTAGCCTGAAATAAAATGCATGTTATCTTATTTCTCGCTCAGTTTATTTTTTATGAGAAAAATATCCCCAATCAAAAAAATATTTTGATGTGCCAGAAATTTCTAACTTAGATATTATCTTAATGAAAACTCAATTTTTGTAGACTGCTTTTTAAGTAGTTTTTAACTTATTCTAAATTCAGGTACTTGTTTATTTGTTTAATTCTGTAAGGCATCCAGTGTTGAATTCAGGAGATAGCCGGGGGGGGGGGGGGACATTCCTCTCTCCCGGAGCATTGAAATGGCCACCCCCTCTGAAGATTTCGGATTTTATGATTTAATGGTCAAAAAGTGCAATTCCCCCCCCCCCCTCGGAACTCTATAATATGCCCCCAGGAGCCACAGAAATCCCTCTCGGAGAAAAATGCCTGAATTCAACACTGAAGATATCAATAACATACCTATGATCTTAAAATAAATTCATGAGATTTTTCTGTATTCGATGCCATATCAGAATCATATATTGTCTTTTTTTTTTCAGGTACTACATTATTATAGAATCAATTTAACATTTTATTATTTGTAGTGTATTAAAATTCAGTTAAAAAGGAATGTCCATTAAATTCTATAATGTTGATTAAAAAATTGAGAAATGTATGTCAGGGTGCTATAACGAAATTTATAATGGTATATGGTAAAATAAATTTCAGTAGTCTTTTAATATCAGACAATATTTTAGTTGTGAAAAACGTAAAGTAGAATATGCTTAATACCTTGAGGTTGATTTTACCTATATTCATGCTGTAAAAGCTTGCATGCAGAAGCTTTCAACAGCCCCAACCTGTATATTCAAATTTAATTGATTAAATTTTATTTTTCTCACATTATTTTGAAAATAAAAAATGACTTTTAATCTTTTCTAATAATTTAAAATAAACAGAATAAAAAAAAGCAAACAGGGAATTTTTGTCAGTAGAGGTGCAGGGGGGGGGGATTTATTTTAAAAATATAAAGCTTCAATTCTTCATTTAAAAATAAAAAAAGAAAGAAAAAGAAAACCTGTAATAGCTTTTGTTACATTTCTGTATTGTTTTTCATCCTAATTTATATAAAAATTATCTTGTATGTGGGTTTCTAACAAAAAAAAAAATATCTAATTTGATTTTATTTCATATTTGTGCTTTCCTTTAACTAAATCTTGTCATGTATTTAAATGCACGTGTTAATACTGTGCAAATTTCAAGAAATAAAAAAATGTTCAAATGAGTCATAATGTCAACATATAAATCATAAATGTTCTGAAATTTCTGCTATTTTTGGAGTTCACAGAACCCGAAATATCATTGTAATAGAATTTTTTTTAGCTCACAGGTTATCAAAGCCGGACCCCCCCCCCCCCCCGCTTAATTTACATAAATAGGTTTTTCATGCAGAATTATCCGATTTTAAATTTTCAAATTTTATATATATGTTCATTCTAATAATCCGATTCCTTGATTAGTTTTGGGGGTTAAATTGCTAAGTATAAAAGGGGGAGGGGGAACGGGGGCTGATCCCCACTTAATTTATATAAATGGGTTTTTAATGCAGAATTATCAGTTTTGTTTCAAATTTTACACATAGGTTCACTCTGATAAGGCGCTTCCCTGATGGGGGTTCATTTGTTAAGTTTACATGAGGGAACTGGGGGCTAATCCCCCCCCCCTTAATTTAGATAATGTGTTTTTCATGCAGAAATATCCGATTTGTTTCAAATTTTGTATATAGGTTCATTCCAATAAGGCGCTTCTCTGATCAGCTTTGGGGGTTCAATGGTTAAATATAAAGGGGGAACAGGGGCGAATCCCCTCCCTAAATAAATGGGGTTTTCATGCAGAATTACACAATTTGCTTCAAATTTTGTATATAGCTTCATTGTGATAAGGCGTTTCCTTCATTAGTTTTGGGGGTTCATTGGTTAAGTATAAAGAGGACAACGGTCATTAATCTCCCCCACCCCCTTAATTTAGGTAAATGGGTTTTTCATGCAGAATTATCCGATTTGTTTCAAATATTGTATATAGGTTCATTCTGATAAGGCGCTTCCCTGATTATCTTTGGGGGTTAATTGATTAAGTATACAGGGCGGAACTGGGGGCTAATCCCCCTTAATTTAGATAATGGGTTTTTCATGCAGAATTATCCGATTTGTTTCAAATATTCTATATAGGTTCTTTCTGATAAGGCGCTTCCCTGATCAGTTTTGGGGGTTCATTTGTTAAGTTTACAGGAGGGAACTGGGGGCTAATCCCCCCCTTAATTTAGATAATGTGTTTTTCATGCAGAAATATCCGATTTGTTTCAAATTTTATACATAGGTTCATTCTGATAAGGCGCTTCCCTGATCAGTTTTGGGGGTTAAATTGCTAAGTATAAAAGGGGGAGGGGAGACGGGGGCTGATCCCCACTTAATTTATATAAATGTGTTTTTCATGCAGAATTATCCGTTTTGTTTCAAATTTTATACATAGGTTCACTCTGATAAGGTGCTTCCCTGATCAGTTTTGGTGGTTCATTTGTTAAGTTTACATGAGGGAACTGGGGGCTAATCCTCCCCCCCCCTTAATTTAGATAATGTGTTTTTCATGCAGAAATATCCGATTTGTTTCAAATTTTGTATATAGGTTCATTCCAATAAGGCGCTTCTTTGATCAGTTTTGGGGGTTCAATGGTTAAATATAAAAGAGGAACAGGGGCTAATCTCCCCCTAAATTAAATAAATGGGTTTTTCATGCAGAAATATCAGATTTGTTTCAAATTTTGTATATAGGTTCATTCCAATAAGGCGCTTCTTTGATAAGCTTTGGGGGTTCAATGGTTAAATATAAAGGGGGAACAGGGGCGAATCCCCTCCCTAAATTAAATAAATGGGGTTTTCATGCAGAATTACACAATTTGCTTCTAATTTTGTATATAGCTTCATTGTGATAAGGCGTTTCCTTCATTAGTTTTGGGGGTTCATTGGTTAAGTATAAAGAGGGCAACGGTCATTAATCCCCCCACCACCTTAATTTAGGTAAATGGGTTTTTCATGCAGAATTATCCGATTTGTTTCAAATATTGTATATAGGTTCATTCTGATAAGGCGCTTCCCTGATTATCTTTGGAGGTTAATTGATTAAGTATACAGGGCGGAACTGGGGGCTAATCCCCCTTAATTTAGATAATGGGTTTTTCATGCAGAATTATCCGATTTGTTTCAAATATTCTATATAGGTTCATTCTGATAAGGCGCTTCCCTGATCAGTTTTGGGGGTTCATTTGTTAAGTTTACAGGAGGGAACTGGGGGCTAATCCCCCCCTTAATTTAGATAATGTGTTTTTCATGCAGAAATATCCGATTTGTTTCAAATTTTGTATATAGGTTCATTCCGATAAGTCGCTTCCCTGATCAGTTTTGGGGGTTCAATGGTTAAATATAAAAGAGGAACAGGGGCTAATCTCCCCCTAAATTAAATAAATGGGTTTTTCATGCAAAATTTCCCAATTTTCTTCATATTTTTTATAGAGCTACATTGTGATAAGGCGCTTCCTTTATTAGTTTTGGGGGTTCATTGGTTAAGTATAAAGAGGGGAACGGTGATTATTCCTCCCCCTTAATTTAGATAAATAAGTTTTTTATGCAGAATTATCCGATTTGCTTCAAATTTTGTATATAGGTTTATTGTGATAAGGCGCTTCCCTGGATCAGTTTTGGGGGTTCAATGGTTAAATATAAAGGGGGAACAGGGGCGAATCCCCTCTCTAAATAAATGGGGTTTTCATGCAGAATTGCACAATTTGCTTCAAATTTTGTATATAGCTTCATTGTGTTAAGGCGTTTCCTTCATTCGTTTTGGGGGTTCATTGGTTAAGTATAAAGAGGACAACGGTCATTAATCCCCCCCACCCCCTTAATTTAGGTAAATGGGTTTTTCATGCAGAAATATCCGATTTGTTTCAAATTTTGTATATAGGTTCATTCCAATAAGGCGCTTCTCTGATCAGCTTTGGGGGTTCAATGGTTAAATATAAAGGGGGAACAGGGGCGAATCCCCTCCCTAAATAAATGGGGTTTTCATGCAGAATTGCACAATTTGCTTCAAATTTTGTATATAGCTTCATTGTGATAAGGCGTTTCCTTCATTAGTTTTGGGTGTTCATTGGTTAAGTATAAAGAGGACAACGGTCATTAATCCCCCCCACCTCCTTAATTTAGGTAAATGGGTTTTTCATGCAGAATTATCCGATTTGTTTCAAATATTGTATATAGGTTCATTCTGATAAGGCGCTTCCCTGATTATCTTTGGGGGTTAATTGATTAAGTATACAGGGCGGAACTGGGGGCTAATCCCCCTTAATTTAGATAATGGGTTTTTCATGCAGAATTATCCGATTTGTTTCAAATATTCTATATAGGTTCTTTCTGATAAGGCGCTTCCCTGATCAGTTTTGGGGGTTCATTTGTTAAGTTTACAGGAGGGAACTGGGGGCTAATCCCCCCCCCCTTAATTTAGATAATGTGTTTTTCATGCAGAAATATCCGATTTGTTTCAAATTTTATACATAGGTTCATTCTGATAAGGCGCTTCCCTGATCAGTTTTGGGGGTTCATTTGTTAAGTTTACATGAGGGAACTGGGGGCTAATCCCCCCCCTCCCGCTTAATTTACATAAATAGGTTTTTCATGCAGAATTATCCGATTTTAAATTTTCAAATTTTATATATATATGTTCATTCTGATAATCCGATTCCTTGATTAGTTTTGGGGGTTAAATTGCTAAGTATAAAAGGGGGAGGGGAGACGGGGGCCGATCCCCACTTAATTTATATAAATGGGTTTTTCATGCAGAATTATCCGTTTTGTTTCAAATTTTATACATAGGTTCACTCTGATAAGGCGCTTCCCTGATCAGTTTTGGTGGTTCATTTGTTAAGTTTACATGAGGGAACTGGTGGCTAATCCCCCCCCCCTTAATTTAGATAATGTGTTTTTCATGCAGAAATATCTGATTTGTTTCAAATTTTGTATATAGGTTCATTCCGATAAGGCGCTTCCCTGATCAGTTTTGGGGGTTCAATGGTTAAATATAAAAGAGGAACAGGGCTAATCTCCCCCTAAATTAAATAAATGGGTTTTTCATGCAAAATTTCCCAATTTTCTTCATATTTTTTATAGAGCTACATTGTGATAAGGCGCTTCCTTTATTAGTTTTGGGGGTTCATTGGTTAAGTATAAAGAGGGGAACGGTGATTATTCCTCCCCCTTAATTTAGATAAATAAGTTTTTTATGCAGAATTATCCGATTTGCTTCAAATTTTGTATGTAGGTTCATTGTGATAAGGCGCTTCCCTGGATCAGTTTTGGGGGTTCAATGGTTAAATATAAAGGGGGAACAGGGGCTAATCCCCCCATCTAAAATAAAGAAATGGTTTTTTCATGTAAAATTACCCAATTTGCTTCGTATTTTGTACATAAGTTCATTGTGATAAATCGCTTCCCTGATTAGTTTTGGGAGTTCAATGGTAAAGTATAAACGAGGGGAACGGGGGCCAATCCTACCCTTAATTTAGATAAAACGGTTTTTCATGCAGAATTATCTAACTTGCTTCAAATTTTGTATGTAGGTACATTGGTGAAGTATAAAGGGGAGAACAGGGACTAATCCCCCCCCCCCCCTTTTCAATTGAGAAAAATGCTCTTTTAAAGCAGAATTATCCAATTGTTTCAAATTTTTTTTATAAAAGGTTCATTCTGATAAGGTGCTTCCTTGATTAGTTTTGGGGGTTCAATGGTAAAGTATAAAGGGAGCGAAATGGGACTAATCCCCCCTTAATTTATGTAATGGGTTTTTCATGCAGAATTATCCGATTTGCTTAAAATTTTGTATTAGGTTGTTTTTGATAAGGCGCTTCCCTGATCAGTTTTGGGGGTTCAATGGTTAAATATAAAGGGGGAACCGGGGCTAGTCCCCCTAAATTAAATAAGTGGGTTTTACATGCAAAATTATCCAATTTTCTTCATATTTTGTACATAAGTTCATTGTGATAAGTCGTTTCCCTGATTAGTTTTGGGAGTTCAATGGTAAAGTATAAAGAGGGGAACAGTGATTCTTCCTCCCCCCCTTAATTTACATAAATTGGTTTTTCATGCAGAATTATCCGATTTGCTTAAAATTTTGTATATAGATTGTTTCTGATAAGACGCTTCCCTGATCAGTTTTGGGGGTTCAATGGTTAAATATATAGGCGGGACAAGGGCTAATCCCCCTAAATTAAATAAATGGGTTTTTCATGCAAAATTACCCAATTTCCTTCAAATTTTGTATATAACACATGGGCTGATAATTTCCCGGTTTGGCACACAGATGGCGTTGCAATTGCCGAACCGATGTTTTTTTTTAGTAAATACGAACCTTTAAAAGGTAGCAGAAAAGATGTCATGATGATTCGCCGTGTGGATAAAACGTTAGAGTGGTTTTATTTGAACAACTTTGTTGATAAACAAAAAAAATGGATAAACAAGAATTTCAAGAATTGTATTTTGATGGGAAAAAACACCGTTCAAACAAAAGCTTGGCTTGATAAGCATTATCCGGACATTGCACCAGGTAAATCAAACATTATTGACTGGTTTGCTGAATTTAAACATGGTCGTACGGACACCAGTGATGCACCACGCAAAAGAGGTGGTTACTCCGGAAAACATAAAAATAGTCCAAAAAATCGTTTTGGGGAACCGTAAAGTGAAGTTGCAGGCGATAGCTCAGACTCTGAAGATATCCAAGAAACGTGTAGGTTTTATTTTGAATGAGCATTTGACTATGAAAAAGCTGTTGTCAAAGTGGCTGCCGCGCGTGTTGACTTTTGACCAAAAACAACAACGAGTCAATGATTTAGAACACTGTTTGGAGCTTTTTCGTTATAAAATTATGTTATTTATTATTAAACTATTATTATTATTTATTTATTAAATTATTATTATTAAATTATTATTATTTATTATTAAAGTTATGTTATTTATTAAAGTTATAAAACTCATAATGTTTTGTTAAAAAGTTGTGTTTTCTTTATTAGACCGGGAACTTATCAGCCCATGTGTTAGCTTCATTGTCATAAGGCGCTTCCTTCATTAGTTTTGGTTGTTCATTGGTTAAGTATAAAGAGGGGGACGGTGATTAATCCCCCCCCCTTACTTTAGATAAATGACTTTTTTATTCAGAATTATCAGATTTGTTTCAATTTTTATATATAGGTTCGATGTGATAAGACGCTTCCCCGGATCAGTTTTGGGGGTTCATTGGTTAAATATAAAGGGGGGAACGTGGTCCAATCCCCCGTAATTTGGATAAATTGATTTTTCATGCTGAATTATACAATTTGCTTCAAATTTTGCATATAGGTTCATTGTGATAAGGCGCTTCCCTGATTAGTTTTGGGGGTCCAATTGCTAAGTATAAAAGGGGTGGAACGGGGGCTGATCCCCCCTTAATTTAGATAAATGTGTTTTTCATGCAGAATTATCCAATTTGCTTCAAATTTTGAATATAGGTTCATTCTGATAAGGCGCTTCCCTGATTAGTTTTGGGGGTTCATTGGTTAAGTATGAAGGGGGAATGGAAGCTAATCCCCCCTAACTTAGATAAATGGTTTTTTCATGCAGAATTATCGAATTTTCTTCAGATATTGTATGAGGTTCATTGTGATAAGTCTCTTTCCTGATTAGTTTTGAGGGTTCATCGGTTAAGTATAAAGGGGGGGGGGAACTGGAGGCTAATCCCCCCTCCTTAATTTAGATAAATAGGTTTTTCATGCAGAATTATCCGATTTGCTTCAAATTTGGTATATAAGTTCATTCTGATTAGGCGCTTCCCTGATTAGCTTTGGGGTTCTTTGGTTAAGTATAAAAGGGGGAAAAGGGGTTAATGCTCCCCCTAATTTAAATAAATGGGTTTTTCGTGCAGAATTATCCGATTTTCTTCAAATTTGGTATATATTTTCATTGTGATAAGGCACTTCCCTGATTAATTTTGGGGGTTTATTGGTTAAGATTAAAGGATGGAACGAGGGGCTAATCCACCTTAAGTTAGATAAATGGGTTTTTTATGCAAAATTATCTAGTTTGCTTCAAATTTTGTATATTGATTCATTGTGATAAGGCGTTTCCCGCATTAGTTTTGGGGGTTCATTTGTTAAGTATAAAGGAGGGAACGGGGACGAATTCCCTCCCCTTAATTTAGATAAATGGGTTTTTCATGCAGAATTAACCGATTTGCTTCAAATTTTTTATATAGGTTTATTCTGATAAGATGCTTCCCTGATTCGTTTTTTTTTTTTTTTTTTTTTTTTTTTTTTTTTTTTTGGGGGGGGGGGGGGTCATTTGGTTAAGTAAAAAGGGGGAACAGGGACTAATTGTCCATTTTAATTTAAATAAATAGTTTTTTCATGCCGAATTATCCAATTTGATGCAAATGTTGTATACCGGTTTATTTTGATAAGGCGCTTCCCTGATTAGATTTGGACGTTTATTGGTTAAGTATAAAGGACGTAAATAGGGGAGCTAATGACCCCCCCCCCTTCTAATTTATATAAATGTGTTTTTTCTTTGAAATAAGAGTATAATATGCAAATAGTGTGAATAGCCTGTGAGCTCAATGCCATCAGTTTGACTGAGCACTTTTATTTTTATTATTTTATTTCCAATTTAATATATATAAATTTTTTTAATTAATATACCTTTTAAAAAGTTAGTATCCAGCCGAATATTTGATAATCTGCTAAATCACTATTTGTTACATATCGTAAAATTATTGTTATGTTTTTCTACTATATTCCTGTGGCACCATTTTTTTTTTCTTTTAATGCTGATTGTGAAATCCCATATAGTAACCTATGTAAATTTTAAAGAAATGATAAATTCCGTTATACAATTATCAAAATATAGCTTTCACCAGCAGGAAACAGATGTCCAATGCTGGTAGAGTACATTTTTAAAAATTTCCTTAATTTTTAAATTTTTTAAAAATTTTATGAATTTTGAATTCTTTATTCAAAGGAAAATTTTCAAATATTTTGTTCTTAAAAATACTTATCGCTGAAGACGAAGTGTCCCCTTAATCATTCTTTGCTCTTGTGCTGTTTTTTTATATTTTTAAATATACATTGTCACTAGCAATTAGTACAATAAAAAAAATTAATATTATTACTGTTATTATTACAGGATAATACTGCAGTGATCAATGTCGCCTTACAGCTAGAACAGATCATCCTTGCCTACTAGAGAATGAGGATGTTAGAAAGGACGTCAAGGTGTTTTCGTATGTTGATGGTGTGACACTTTTTTCGGAGAAATGTTCAACTGAGTCAATTTCGTTGCTCTAGCATCCTACTGGGTGTTTAATTAAGACTGTTATCAGGCCGGAATCTAGGCAGGCTTTTTTACTAACTGCATCAATTCTAAAGGAATACATACATGCCAATAGCATATACATAGCATAAATACAGTGCTGTAATTTGTTTTATTAAAACATTTTGATTTATAGTTTTGTTGAAAATAAATTTTATTTTTCAGTATAAATGTTTGTTTTATTTTTTCTGTCTTTTGTTGTTAGCCAGAAAAAATCGAGTAATTTATAAATTTTTTAAAAAATAGTATTTAGTCAATTTAATGTTTGTGTAAATTAAATGCACTTGATTTATTTTAATAAGTTTAAGTAAAAAAAAAAAAAAAATAGCACATACATATTTGCTAAGAACGATTTTTTATTGAATTCACTATTTTATAGATATTTTTTCTGAATTATTTGCAATTTTTAATATTCTGCTATTAAGTGATCTGCCATTGAGGAATAAAAGACTCACAAACATTTATTTCTTTGTTATTAATCATGATAAAAAAAATTTGTAATCAATATACTTTTTAAAAAGTTAGTACTCAGCCGAATATTTGATAGTCTGCTAAATCTCTATTTGTTACATTTTGTAAAATTATCACGTTTTTCTACTATATTCCTGTGGCATCATTTTTTCCCCTTTAATGCTGATTGTGAAATCCCATGGTAACCTACGGAAATTTTAAAGAGGTGATAAATTCCCTTATACAATTATCAAAATATAGCTTTCACCAGCAGGAAACAGATGTCCAATACTGGTAGTGTACATTTTTTAAAATTTCCTTATTTTTTAAATATTTTTTTAAAGTATCTTTACTTTAATTTATATTTAATATATATATATATTTACTGGCAACTGGACTTCCCTGTAAGTAAGTGCTTATATATTCCATATTTTTGCTTTTTTCATTTGTAAAGAGTTTATAAATATTATTCACAAGTCCTTAATTTATTTCTTCAAAATAAAATGCAGGTTTTAAGTTATCAAATTGGCTTTTGATAAGTTTATTTAGCTGATTCACCAGATTGGTGTTATAACTTTTACTTCAATATAATCTTTTGTTAAAATATTGTATGCAAGTACATGATTTTGGAAAGAAATTTTTTTAATTACTTTTTTTTACAGCAATTGGTAAATTTTGGTATCTTTTGAAATCTAAGCATAGTTTCATTGCCAATTTCTTCAACGTTATCTAATCAGTTATAATACAGAAAGTTCAGAAATCTTAAAATATTTAGATCAATAATTGAAATTATATTTCAGCACTATAATCTCAATTTAAATTAAATAATTGCTAAATAACACTTGTGTAGTCTAACAATTTTTAATCAGAGTTCATTGATTTAAATCAACTGGATTTCAATCCTGATTTAAATCAACTGATTTATTTAAATACACTTTTTTTTTTCAAATTTAGGTTAAGATATTTCATTATAAATATTATTTTTGACAACAATACATTGTAAATTTAAGGACTGGGGGAGACAACACTCAAAATCCTTGCTTTTTGAATTTTATTTAAATCAAATATCACACTTAAAGATAAAAATTCTAATTTAAAAATAGAGAATCTCAGCTGAGAAATGTTAAAAGATTAAAGCATAAATTTATTTGTTAAAAAAATATGTACAAATCTTATGTGAATTTTTTAATACAAAAACATGGAGGGTTTCTGCGAGGATTTGTAAAATGTTAGAATAAATAAATATAGGTCAATCAAAAGTATATTTATTGTTATTTATATTGATATCTCATGACTTCATTGTGCACATGTAAATAACAAATGGTTCGATATTCCAATGTAATTTATTTATGGAAAGACTCGGAAAATAAAGATTCCATGGTTAGTAATACTCTGAAATGTTTATATATATTTTTTAATATAATTTTAATTACTTATAAATGTAAACTAATAAACAACTAAAGTGTTAAAATCTTTAAAAAATCAAACACCTGATTTAAAAGTATCTTTTATTTTAAATTTTAAAAAAATCAAACTTTAATTCACTGCAAACTCTGTAATCGCTTATAAAGAACTCATAAAGCTGGAAAATTGGTGTTTCTTTTCAAACATTTTAATAACAAAGAATAATTTTTTCAGATCCATTGAAATTTATACCCAGATAATCATAATTATCTTAAGTATTTTTTATATATGCTCCAACTTCATTAAATGAATGTATGTATTTCAGAGTAGTGTATATAATCTGGAATAGGTATGTTTAAAGGAATACTGTATATAATCCAGATCTAGAATAGAATGCTCAAAATTTCAATTTTTTTTTTCTGAATAAAATTCTTACATTATCTTTTATATTCTAAGATTTTTAATCGAGAAATTTGGTCAAAACAAAAAGATTTAGCTTTTAGTAATGAAGAGTTTATATGCTTTTTATTTTATCAAAGGGGTAATTTAAGGTGGTATATATTTTATACAGAATAGGTCAATAAAAAGTATATTGTTAAATTGCAGTTAGTGTAAATAAGTGATATATAACACAAGACAATTTGTTTACTTTATTTCCTGTTTTCAAAAGTAAAAGAGAATTCACATTTTCAAATTATATCATTTTCTGTTGCTCCATTTTTTAACTATATTTTTAACTGTTTATACATGATTAAAATATTTCAAATTAAACAAGTGAATGAGTTTCTCTATATATTTTTAATTTCAAATAAATTTAAATGAGCTTTTCTAATTATTAATTTTAATGATTTAGTAAAGGTTATTTTACTTTAAAACGCGTAATTTTAAAATTGTATTTTGAAAAAAAAATAGCTGATTTAAATTTTAACAAAAAATGATTTTCATTTACTGAGCCTTTTTGTTATGTAATTTTCAGTTGAGCTTCAAGTTCAAAGTCTTGTACATTTTCAAATTGTATGGCTTCTGATAATTGTTTATCATCAACGTATTTATTAGGGTTAGCTGAATTCTGTATATTCTTATAATTTACATGACTTCAAAAGTTTTTAGATTTACTTTATTATTATTATTATTTTGTGTGTGTGTGTGTAATAGAGCAGAAAAGCACCCAAATTGGGTTATAATAGTTAGGTGCAGCAATGTTCCTAATTGGAAAGTGTCTCTGTGACACAAATTGGGTATAAAAAGTGATAAATTTGAAATATCATATGCGCAGGGTGTATTTGGGGACAAAAAAGAACATTTAATCTCCAAACTGTCACTGTAAAAAACAAAGTTATTCTTCTGGAAACTGTCTTTTTTAATTTAATGTTGAAAAAAATAAGCTTAGAGGGTCATATTCATGCCGAAATTGTAGCAAATTCAATAGATACATCTAATTGGGGCATCATGTTTGGCTTTTTCAGTAAATGTTGCCCTATGATAACAAACTGGAATTCACTCAGTCAAGTAGTTTTGAAATTATGAAAATTTAAAGTTTGTAACTCCTAATCTGTAATCGTTGCAAATCAGACTGTAATGTGGGTAGTGTTTTAAGCATAACTTAAAAACTACTTAGCGGAATCAGCTGTGATTTTTGATTTGCATATTTGAAGTTTTTAGAAATCTATTTCTATTAAAATTAATTTTTTAATTAATTTAAAAATACATTTTTTTTATAAATTAAACCATAAAATAAACCATAATCTATAATTTTTTAACCGAAATAGATTTCGAAAAGCTTCAAATAAAATATACGAATATAAAATTATTACGTCAAGTATTGAATTATATAAAAAAAACTCCACCAGCTGTTTAACATTAGGAGTTCCAAACTTTAAACTTCATAATTCTTAAACATTTTGACCTAGTGACTTCCCTTTTGGTATCTTTGAGAAAAGGTTACCGAAAGAGGCAAATATAATGTCAAAGTTAGATGTACATATTGAAAAGTTTGGAGTTCTGTGCAACTTAAGAACGAAGACGACCCCATAAGCTTGTTTTTTTTTTTTTTTTTTTTTTTTGAGGCGTAAATTAAAAGAAGTTCTAGTTTTTTAAAAAGGGGCGGTCACTATTGTGATTAAAAAATGTTTTGTATGTCCTTTGTTTTGGATATACAGCAATAGAAAGTCTTTCCAGTACCAATAAAACTTCAATGTTAGTTGCATACACTTCATACGCATGCAACATGTCATACACTTGTGCTACACCCAATGACATAAGTGTGGGTTTTAAATATCCAGTCCAAATTGAAAATATTTTGTTCCGTTTTTAATATCTTATTTAACAGTTTTTAGCATCACCTAAATATTTAGTGCTTGGGGCAATTATCTCCCACACACACTTCACCACTGGCTACACCTATGTATATTCTGGCACTAATAAGCTGGCATCTCTGTACAGTCCACTTTGCTATACAGACAACAGATGAAAAGGTTTGTTTTGGACACTATTTGGACTTTCTTTTATATCGCTTAAAAAATATATATATTTTTTTATTTTTTTTTTCCCTAGGAAACATATACACATATTCTAAAGAAAATAAAAGTATATTATGTATTTTATGAACATAAAATCCATTTCATTGTGTACTTTTTATTTATTTATACACTTTTCTTTTACGAGAATGACTTCTCCTTGTTTATAAAGATACTTCTCTAGCATTCCTTGTATAAAATACTTATTTAAAAAAAATGTAAATACCCATGAGCTAAACGTATCAGTATTACTTGTAACAAATAAATAAAATTTCAAGCTGATTCTGTATTGTAAAGAAACTTTTGTTATAAAGAGTAGGACCAATAACAGATGAAAATATTGCTTTTGGACACTATTTTGATTTCCTTTTATCTTAGTTAAATATTATTAAGAACTTTTTTGAATACATACATACATTTTAAGTATTTTGTTATCATAAAATCCATTACATGTAATGCATTTTATGATGATAAATACTTAAAAATGTGTGTATGTATTCAAAAAAGTTCTTAATAATATTTAATTAATATCAAAACAGTGTCCAAAAGCAATATTTTCATCTGTTAATGTTCCTACTCTTTAAAACAAAAGTTTCTTTACAATGCAGAAAATTTTCCGATCATAATGAAAAAAAATTCCGTAAAGCAAAGAAAAAGTTTCTATAGTACACAAGAATTTTTAATTTTTTCATGATTAGTTTACTGACTGATTCGGAAAAGTTTCCTTTTTAAAACGGAATACTTTCTGTCTATTCTACCGTTCTACCAAGACATTTCTTAGTGTGAATGGAAAGTTTTCCTTTTTAAAACGGAATACTTTCTGTCTATTCTACCATTCTACCAAGACATTTCTTAGTGTGAATGGAAAGTTTTCCTTTTTAAAACGGAATACTTTCTGTCTATTCTACTATTCTACTAAGACATTTCTTAGTGTGAATGGAAAGTTTTCCTTTTTAAAACGGAATACTTTCTGTCTATTCTACCGTTCTACCAAAACGTTTCTTTATGTGAATGGAAAGATTTCCGTAAGACCCAGGAATTTATTCTGTGTCTAAAGATTAGTTTCTGAATCAAACAGGAAAAGTTTCCTGACGGAAAGAAAAAACTTTCGTTTTTTTTCGTTTTTTTTTCCGTGTTGGTTTGGAAAAGTTTCCTGTACTATACGGGCAACTGGAAATCCTATTCCTACCGGAAACTTTTCCGAATTTTTTTTTACAGTGTATAGCATATACTTTTTAGAGTATACCCTCTGCCTAAAGCGTATGTCCTTTGGTTTTTTTACAACTACATCACTGGCTGCAGAATGAAAATTTTCAGCGTATAATCATTAGAGATCGATCGAAACAGGTTTTTAAGACCGAAACCGAAAGTGTAAAAAAAATATTTAAAAACTGATTAATACATGCATAACTGCATATAATTATTAATTACAAATAATAATAATTACGTTACTAATTAATTTATTAATTATACGTGTATTGAACCACATTTCTAACAAACAAACGTACATATATATGCACCTTTTATGCTCCCATATGTGCAATTTCTTACAAACAGGAGTGTCATTTGGGAAGGTTAGGGGGGGGGGGTCAGTTTCCTCCTCAAAGAATGTGATAAGAATGTATGATTCATTATAGGTTAGTTTAAGTAAAGGGCACAAAAGCTAAAATAATTTGTTTAATTTGACTAAAAAAGGAAAATTGGCATTAAGACAACATTTTAAGCCTAGAAATTATTAATTAATAAACTTTATTTTCCATTTCAGTATCCTCAAAGTGAGACATGTTTAACATTATTTTGTACTTTAGCTAATTTTAAATATATATGTAAGGAAAAAAATGTAACAGTTGTCAATTTCTTTTAGGATGTGCACAATAAGGTCAATCTTTGCTCACTCACCGCCCCCCCCCCAAAAAAAAAAAGGTTTGCCACTCCCTGCCTCCCTGGGAAAGCATTGAAATGGCTCCGCTGTTAGAAAATTTTAACTCTGGTGCCAAGTTGACTCTCTGTGCCGCTATCCAAATCTATTTATTTTCATATAAAATAAAACGCAGCTAATTTATCAATAAGACAGAAATTGTTTCCAACTATACGAATTTCATCTAATAAAAAGATATTTTAAGTATACATACCTCGATATATCTTTTGTAATAAATTTCGTAAATCTTCAGAGTTTTAACAACACCTTCCTCATAAAGCATTCGAAGCAATCTGGAGTTTCAAAGTAAAAATTTCTATCACTGATAAGTTTGCAGCTTTTAAAGATCACGTGATAAGCGTCTTTTAAGTTTAGTCATATATGCATTGCTTGTTTTATAATTTACGCTCGCATCATAAATCAGTCATGATGACGGATAATGATAAACAGTGGAGTTCACAGCAATAAACAGTGTCTTATTTTAGCCGATACTACTCATATCAATGAGTAAAGTTGAAAATTTCCGAAAGAAGAACGAGATTTTGAAATATAGATCATTTCGGTCAGGCCAAAATTTTGGCAGCAGTTTCGCCGAAAACGAATATTCGGTAAAACTCCGATTTTGCGCCAAAACCGAAATTTCGGTCGATCAATAATAATTATACTAGTGAAATATAAGTGATGATGACAATAAGTAAATAAAAAGCTGACAGTTCACCTGTTTTAAAAGAGTTGCAACCTTTACTTTTTTTTCTGAATATTCCATGCTCTTAAGGATTCTAAAGTTATGTTTTTATATGATAAAAAACATTAGAAAAATCAAGGGTGTATTTTGCATTTTAAAATTATTTTTGTGTCTAGTCAAAAGCTAAAACCACTTGTATTTAAATTGGCTATAACTCATTAGAATAACTTTGTTTTATGCTAATAATGAAAAACGCTGCAAAATGAAAAATTTCAGTATATAACTAATGCAAAAGTCAATGTTTGCATCGGCAAAAGGTTGCTAATTCTGAGTATGTGCAGATAGGATGCGCGCCTATTGAAGTACTTATTTGCAGTCTTTAAACAAATACTACAATTTAGTATTTGTGCAAAACTGAAAAAAGCCCCCAAAACTAAGTTGAATTTTTGAACAGTTTCATTTGGATTTTTAAAACAGAATTTCATTTGGTGGCCTTGGCAACTTTCCCAGGGGGGGCTCAAAAATTTTCAGGGGGTGCTGAGCCCCCCCTGGCACCCCCCTAGCTACGGCCCTGGGAGCAGGGCATTAATACAAGTGACCATTGACTTATATTTACAGATAAAATATGCAGGAAGAATAATTCTAAATGAAACCAAACTATGCGTCTGTTGAATTATTTTTACTCTTTCTGTCTGTCTTACTGTTTTTCAAACATAACAATTTTGAGAACGTCAACGGAATGAAATTTCGTTTCAGAGGTAAATAAATAACAGAACAATGGAAATTGGGTAAGCTGGGATAGCAACTTATTGGGAGGGCTCGGGCTCCACCAGCCCATATAAGTTGGCGCCACTGGTGGTGCATATGCATATACGTACGTTTTAATTTGCTGAAATCATAATGTTGTAAATTGCAACCGGAATTACTGTAAAAATGTGCAAGTAGAGAGAACTGTACAGTTGCTAAAATGTTACCAAAATTATATCAACAAATGTCAAATCAAATATAAAACATTATGCAGGATTTAATGTAATTGAATTATAATACGTGTGGACTAAAAGGCTTAAGCATTTTGAAAAGAAGAGAAATCAAAGATTATTTTCTACGACAATTTTTCATTTTTAACATGTTACATATTATACCTTTTCTAACATTTTTTTTTCTTAACAATTATCGTTAGTATCAGTACTGTGTGTATGCGGTCCGAGGCAATTTTTTCTTCACGAATAAAGCCCAAGAAATCCAAAAGATTGGACACCCTTGGTACAGAGCCTCATTTAACCAGCAAAATCTAATGTTGGGGTCGAACTACATTACTTAAATCTAATTCAGTTTCTCGTTTTTTTTAAATCACGACTGGTTTTTCATTTACTTTTTTTAAACAAATGAGAAGGAAGTATATTGAAATCCTATATATATTTTTTTTACTTCCATGTTTGGATGCTCTAACTCAAGACCTAATGCTTGAATTTCATGTAATTTCATATTCAGTTAGTTTTTGACATATTTTGGTGCGGATTAATGTTTGGGTGTATATCGCTCAACAAGTGGTGTTGCTATGCCGTGTTTTTCATTATTTCTGTAGTAGCTATGTCTCGCCATCCATGAGATGTAATTTCATCAAACTTCATATTAAGTTAGACCGTGACATATATTGGTACTGATTAGGTTTTGGTGTATATTTCGCAACAGTGCGCGCTGGTATTCAATGTTTTTCACGATATCCGTGATAGCTATATCTCGCTATCTATGGATGGAACTTCATCAAACTTCATATTAAAACAGACAATGACATTATATTGGTGCTGATTAGGTTTTGGTGAATATCACCTAACAGATATCGCTGCTATATTCCGTGTTTTTCACAATTTCCGTAATAGCTAATATATATAGGAATCTATCGTATGGTATGCAATTTCACCAAATTTATTGTGTAAGAAGCTTATTAATTAAAAACTATGTTGATTTAAAATAGGGTTTGATCAATCAACAGAGGACGCTGCGGTGCTATGCTTTTTACGATGAACATTATACAGCTGTATTTCAGTTTCAATAGAGTAGAAATGCACCAAATTTTTTACTTGTGACTATTCAGTAAATATAAATATGATTATCTAATTTTGAATTTAAAAACCTAGACTATTTTACTAAAATTTTTGCTGGGATCACTGTAGCAGCGCTGTAAATTCAAATAAATGCGCTGTACACTGTAAAAAATTTTGGTCAACAATTACGGTACATTTACTGGGCAACTTTGTGACCAGTATATATACCGTAACTTAACTGTGCGGTATATGTACCGTAAAATATTTAAAGTATATGTACCGGTTGCACTACCCCCTCTCCACAGGCCTGCACGCATTACGTAACAAGAGAAAAAGCATCACTTCAAGGGTTGCCGTACACCGAGGCGGGGCTACCAGCTTTTTTCTTACTGAAAAATAATTATTTTACGGTATAAATAGCGATTTTTTACTGAAAAACAATCATTTTACGGTATAAATACCGTTTATAATCGAAATGGCACATATACGGTTTTTTTACGCTTAATATACCTTAGAAGTACGGTACTCATACCGTACAGAGAGAAAACGGTACAAGTTCCGTTAATTTACGGTACATCTACTGAAATTTTACGAAAATTTTTTACAGTGTACGTCATAGTCATAATTGCTGGCATGTAACTGCGCTAACTTAAATCAATATATTAGAATGATATAAGAAGAAAGTTTTGTGATGGCCACAGCACGCTAGTTTTTATATGAAAAAAACACACATTTCTTATAGTCATACATTATAAATGGATATTTCCAACACTCGCATTCAAATGGCAAAGTTGTACTCGCAAATATGTTCTCATTCCGAACTCGTTCCATTCAACCTTTTGAATAATTCAAAGGGCAGATTCCCTAGAAAGTCAACATCAACACGCAGCCGAGTCGTGTAAGGTAGGCATTACACAAGAATTAATTCATCCTCTCCGATGACAACATCTCAGAAATTCAGGAATAAAAATTCATCCGGCCGCATACAGGGGTGAAGAGCACATGCCGTCCGAGTTCCTGTTCTCTTCTGTGCACGCTAATTAAATGATCATCTTGTGAAATGATTTTCTCTTATGGCAAATTTTGTTAGAGCTGTAATAAAAAGAAGTATGATGAAGTTGCTTGTTAGCCTTAAATAGCGAAATGGGTCGGCGCGATTAATCATTATTGGCAATCATTTAATGTGATGTGAGGGGGAGGGCAGGAGGATGATGATTTCTTCACGATGATTTGTTTCTGAGGGCGAGCTTACGTGATGGTTTAATTATAGTAGCTGAATATTAAAAAAACGATTTATTTCAATATTTGCTCGATATTTGATTATATTACAGATTATAATTATATATTTTGAATAGTTAAATCAATACCAGTTCTGCGCAAGTTTTAAATAGTTGATTTTAATCACGAATCATGCATGCACTTTTATTATTATTATCATTATTTTCATAAGATTAGAAATTTGATGTTAAACTTACAACTCGATTTTTAGGAATTTTAGAATTAGATCTTATTGAGAATGTTTAGTAAATTCCAATCGGTCAAACAAGTTGAATAATGATATAGGGGAGTGGGAGAGTGGGGGAGGCTTGGCACATTTTTTTATTAATAAATTTTGTAAATTTTATTTTTTGCTCACTTTCTACTAGATTTATATTAACATGTAGCTTAATCCCTTAAATAAATAATAAAAATTGAGTGACTGCAATAGATGGCTTAGAAAAAAAACAATTTAAAAAAATTTGCATATTTTCAAATTTCCAATCTGTCTTACCTGGTGGAGCAGGTTGGGTCAGTTAAACACAGACTATGCGTTTTTAGTGCCGGAAATTTCACAAAGTTAAAAAAAATCATAACTCGATGAGTTTTGGTCGTCGAAGAATGGATTTTTTAATGTGTTACTTGTCAGAAGATTGCAGAAACTTTTTAAATATTAACTTATAGGGGACCAAAGACTATAAAAATTTAAAAAGCGTAATTTAAAAAAAAAATAATGGCAGCACTATTTCATTATCATAATGTTAATTCCTATTTTCTTTTAAACAGTTTTGCAATTTACATTGTTTACGTATCTGCAACGGGTGAAAAATTAAAGCGCGTTTCAACCTTTTTGGGACACCCTGTATATTAATGACAATGTTATGAAAACATGCACATTTATTTTTATATGGACATTGAACAAAATTTATTTTTTCTTTTGCTACGGTCCAATTTTTAACACTTTCCGACATAGTTGAAAAGTGTTTATGAATTCGGTTTGTCTGGCCGTCTGTCTGTGTCTGTCTTCGAGCTCTAACTCGTGCAAATATACTCGGATTGTCATGTAATTGATATACGTTATAGAGGTTTACCATGATGGCATGTTCGGTATTGAAAATGAAGTGCGTAACATTTATAGTTCATTTACAGGGACACTCAAAAGTATTCTGTTACATTATGTTCCATGGGGAAAATCAACTGCGGTGTATTTTAATGGTGTTACACTATTTTAAACATAATACCATTTATATACATTATATTATTGAAGGGTACTACACTGCGAAAAAAATTGCTGATTTTACAGTATAATACTGGCAGTATAATACAATATAATACTTTTACAGTATAATAAGCAATAATACGCTACCGCGCATGCACGGCAGCGTATTACTGCTTATTTCACTGTTTATTACTGTTAATTTTACGGTATAATACTGGCAGATAGGATGCCAGTATTATACTGTAAAAGCAAAAAAAAAAAATATTTTGCAGTGTAGAAGATGATTACTATAGATTATGTTATGTGTAGCAGTTACAATACGTGTACAGGGTAACTAAAAAATACTCCGTTATATTATGGTCTATGACAGGCCTTAATTCTAAGGGGGGAAAACCGGAGCCCTAATATTCTGCGGCACTAACACCCATAGCGTTGCTCTCTCCCTCTGCCATCACTCCAATCTGCATATTTGTATTTCATACATTATTTTCAAAATTTAAAGCATTGTTTTTTTATTTAGCAAAATAAAAATTTTAAATACATCTATCTGCGTATACTTAGCTATAAACTATTCCACTTTTTAGCTATTACTACTTTCAAATAGAAACCTTTGCCTAAATTAATCGCAGAATTCTAAGATTACATAAGCTCAGGATTAAGATTCGGAAATAGTATTAAAACAAAACTGAATAGTTCGCAACTATGCAATATATAAAAAGACTATTTTTGTTTACTCTTTATTCTGATCAAAATAGCATTAAAATGATTTGAAATGGAAATAAATAAAATTTTGAATTTAAGAGAGATTGAGCTCGAACCTGCCCAAACTCGAAGACTGATATAAAAATCGAGCCTGTTTCATCTCCATCCCTTACTTGAGAGACACATTACGTCACTTATAAGTGTTTTGATACAAAAGACGGCAAAAAGTTTGTCAGGTTTCTCTCACAGCTGCAAGAGATGAAAGCTATTCTTAAGGGATTAACGTATTGTATCTGTATCTATTGTGTACCGTTAGAGGCTTTCTTAAGAAAAATCTTAATCCGGAGGGGAGCGAGTTGGACATAATGAAAGAGGTATTTCCATTGCAATGTGGTCTTTGATAGATAAGAAAGATAGTGCACTCTTTTATTTAGGAAGACAGATCAGTCAAGAGGGAGGAACGGTTGTCAAGCGACCCTTGGAAATAAAACAGCAGCCCCGTAGAGGGAGAGCGGGTGCGCTGGGGAATGACGAGAGGTGAAATTAGTTCGAACGTGGTAGTGAAGGTGTAAGGTCGTTGAGAGTTGACGATCTGAGCCACGCGTGTTTAACGGTATCTCTCGAAAGAAAGAGAGAGCGGGTGTGAGATGAATAGAAATCTCAGTGCGGAATGAATTGACGTAGTCTAACGGTACACGTAGAGCGTTTTCTGTAATTGTTTTGATTTAGTGTTAAACCGGATAATTTACATCCGAGTTTAAGTGTAAATATTGTTAATAAATTGTTACTTTAACTTTAATTGAAAGAGTTAGGTTTTTCTTGAATATACATCAAATATCGTGCTCGATATCACGTATTCATATCGGTGGTGGCAGCATATCAAAAGACCGGATTTATTTCGAAGTTGTGTTGACGGAGAAGTGGAATCCGAAAATGTTGGCAGCGACGGGATCTGAATCACCGAAGACCAGTGCCAGTTAGCCGTGTTACAGACAGTTTGTGACGGATCGCCCAGCGGAAGTGTTCGTGCCCTATCGTCGTAGACTAGTGCCAGATAGCCGTGTTACAGAGAGTTTGTGCCGGATCGCCCAGCGGAAGTGTTTGTGCCCTATCGTCGTAGACCACCAGTGCCAGTTAGACGTGTTACAGTCAGTTTATGCCGGATCGTCTAGCGGAAGTGTGTGTGCCCTATCATCGTAGACCAGTGCCAGCTAGCCTTGTTACAGAGTGCCTTGCCGGATCGTCCAGCGGAAGTGTTGGTGCTGTGTGTAGTGTTAGTTCCAGTGTTTGTGTGTAGTGTTTGTGGACACAGTGATTCAAGTTACAGTGATTGTTGCCCGAGAGTGCAAGATTTACCCTGTGGAAAAGTGAGCAGAGAATTGCCCCAGCGAATGAAGTACGAGGTAAGGTGTTTTGATCATTTTACTCTACTGACATTCTCGAACCTACTTTTTTTTAATTTGGTATAATTGATGGTAATTTAAGTTAATGTTGCGGTTAATTTTTGATAATTTAGGTGCAATATAATAATTGAACTAAATCAAATGAGATATTAACAGCCATTTTACACTATTGTTTTAAGAAAAGGATCTTATAATTAATTACTAGAATTGATTTTCAATTTTTTTAAACGGATAAGATTAATGATTAAAATTAATGCATTGTGTTTATAGTTGGAAAGAATAATTGGAATTTCTTAAATTTAAATTATTATTAAAGTAATATTTAAATTAAGTGATACTGTTTGTTTTAAATTTGAAGTATTAATAGTAAATGAGGAAGGCAAATTTGTGTAGAATTTAAATTAAATTGAAATAACCTTCAAGGGAGAATTTCAGGTCAAAAAAAAAAAAAAAAAGTGCTGTGATTTACTTTTTTATGTGAAAACAAATTTTGAAAATTGAAATATTTTATTGAGATTAAATTTAGGAATTTAGGTGTATTTCATGCAAATTTTTGTTAGATGGATATTTTTATGTAGTGATTGGCATTAGTGTTTTATTCAAATTGCAACATATAAGTATTATTGTGTAAATTGTATTTTATTATTTAATTGTATAAATTTAAAATCTGTATTACATATTAATCAAATTGAAATTATTGTTACTGTGTTATTGGAAGCAAATTGTGGGGTACCATTGTTAAAGGAAATTTATCATTTTATTATTACTTATTTGAAATATGTTAAATAGTATAATATGTGGAGGTAACTTATGAGGATAGGATTTGAGGAAATATTAATTTTATATTGTGCTTAAGTATTATTGTAGGGTGGTAATAATTATCAGTAGAAAGTATGACTTTTTTACTAAAATTAAAAAGGGTGGATCTTCAGGCGATATGTGAAGAGTTAGGGATTGAAGTCTCGGAAGATGATACCAGGTTTAAGCTTAAGAAAAAGATAGTGGAGAGCGACGAATATGAAGAGGGGGCCGTTATGGAATTATCTAGCACTATTGTTACGGAACGGTTAGAACAAGAAAAGTTACAACGGGAAAAGTTAGAAAAGGAGGAAAAGTTACAACGGGAAAAGTTAGAAAAGGAGGAAAAGTTACAACGGGAAAAGTTAGAAAAGGAGGAAAAGTTACAACGGGAAAAGTTAGATAGAGAAGAAAGGGCTAAAAATTTGAGATTGGAACATGAGTTAGAGTTGGAAAGTATAAAGATTCAAAGTTCGGCTAATAACGCTAATGGGACTAGAGAATCTAATCATGAGAGTAGCCTAGAGAAATTGATTAAAAGTGTTAAAACTTTGTCTATCAAGGTTCCAGAAGGGACTGAGGGATGGAATCTGTTTTTTAGCAGTTTAGAACGAGCATTCCAAACAAAAAATGTACCGGAAACCCAGCAGGCAGAAATTTTACTAAATATGCTAGGGGATAAGGCCGATAATTTGCTAATATACACGACTAGGGAACAAATTGAGAGTTATGAGAAGTTAAAGAAATTAGTTCTAAGGGAACACGAGCCGACACCGAAGGCGTGTTTGGAAAATTTCAAGAAGGCTAGAAGGAATCAAAATGAAACTCAGGTATTATTTGTGTCACGTTTAATAGCAACGTGGGAAAACTACTGTAAGATTAGAGGTGCAGATACGTATGAAAAGGTGAATCAGTTAATCGTCACGGATAAGTTGTTAAATACTTTAGATGAGGAAACCGCGACGCATATTGGATTAACGCAGCAAAATAATTGGTTAGAAGTTTCTAAAATTGCTAAAGAATGTGATAATTATTTCGATGCTAAGCACAAATCTTATGCGGTTACGTATAAAAGTTTTAAGGGTAAAGATAGATATGTAAACAAGGAAAAATTTAGACCCAAGGAGGAGAACAAACATAGTGGTAACTGGAGACAAAACGGGAGTAATGAGACTAATTCTTTTTCGGGTAGGAAAACTGATTCTAAGAAACCAAATGATGATTCCTCTCCTAAATGCTTCAAGTGTGGTTTAAGAGGTCATTACCAACGTTTTTGTACTAAAGTGAATAATGAGGGATATAATAATACTAATAAATGGCGAGAATCAAAGGCGGGTGTACATAAGATTTCCGTGAAAGAAGACAAAGAGTTACCTAAAGGAGCTATTGTGGCGAGGATATCGGCAAAGGACGAACAGAGAACTAATGTTATTGGTGAGAAATTAAATAAACTCGAAAAAATTGATGTTAGTGTAAATGGACAGAAAGCGAAAGGATTGGTAGATTCAGGATGTGAGATCAGTGTTGTTCATAAAGATTTGGTACCGGAAGAGAAATTAATAGGAGCAGGGAGTATTTATTTACAAGGACTGTTCGGTGAAGCAGTTAAATCACCGTTGGTTAAATTGCCATTAGCTATTCCACAATTTGGACAAACTAATGTTGTTCACCAGGAAGTGCTTTGTGCAGTAACTGATAATATTAGTGAGCAAGTAATTTTACATCCCGAAGTGATTAATGAGTTGTCAGGAGTCAATTGCGAGGAGTTATTGCTAGAATCTCCAGAATTGGAAAGCACGGAAGTTTGTATTGATAACCTGAGTGAAAAGGAAAATATCAGTAGTGATAGTTGTAATGTTTATGCAATAAAAACTAGATCGGGAATTTTACAAAGTCAAGACGAAGAGAAGACGGAGGTAGAGGAAAATGAGACTAGAAAAGTTACCATATGTAATTCAGATATGTTTAAGAAATCCCAATTCGAATGTAAAGATTTAGAGAGAGCTTGGGAGTTAGCTAAAGTGGAAAAAGGGGATTTTTATATTGTAAATGGATTGTTATATCATAAAGAGAAATTGTTAGGCGAAACTATAGCGCAATTAGTAGCGCCTAAAGTAAGAAGGGAAGAAATTCTAAAACTAGCTCATACTTCAGTATTTGGAGGGCATCATGCGGCCAAGAAAACGTTACAGAGAATCAGGTATTCTTTTTATTGGAATGGTATGGCGAAAGAAACTAAACAATTCTGTGAGGCATGTTTAGAGTGCCAATTAACCAGAAGGGTTAAAGTGAATGATAGAGCACCCATTTCCCCGGTGGCACGTCCAAAACTTCCGTTTCAGGTAGTCAATGTGGATTTAATTGGGCCTATTGAACCTAAAAGTTCACAGGGGCATCAATATTTCTTAACTTTTATTGATCAACATACCAGGTGGGCGGAAGCGACACCTCTAAAAAGTTTAACAGCCGAAACGGCATGTGATGCATTACTACAAATATTCACGAGGACAGGAATCCCGAACGTAATCGCCTGTGATAATGAAACCAATTTCACGGCAGATTTAACAACAGAATTTGAGAAAAGATTAGGTGCTAGTCCACGATTTTCAACCCCACATTATCCACAGTCTAACGGTCTTGTGGAACGTTTTAATCAGACGCTCAAACGTATGTTGCATCATACTATTAGAGAAGAAGGAAGGAAATGGCATGAGCCAATACCATTTATGCTGTGGGCCTATAGAGAAGTCCCAAACTCTACGACAAGAATCGCACCCTTCCAACTGTTATATGGTAGAGCGCCGGAGGGCCCTTTGTCCGTTCTAAAAGCGTCCTGGGCAGGAGAGAACAAGGGGCTCAATTAGATACTATGCCTATTCATGAGTATTTGAATAAGCTTAAGAGACGTTTGGAAAGAGCCGCGAATGAGGCAAAATTATCGTCTGAAGTACAACAAGGCAGAATGGCCTATCATTACAATTTGAGATCTAAAGAAAAGACGTTTGATGTAGGCGACAAAGTAATATTGCTGATCCCCGATTCAACTAATAAGTTATACTCTCGGTGGCAAGGACCAGCGACTATTATTGAAAAACGAAACCAGCATTCATTACTAGTTGAATTAGCCGACGGGAGTAGAAAACATGTGCATCAAAATAAAATTAGAGAGTTTATCGCTAGAAACAATGTTGTAAATATTGTTTTTGAAAGTGATGAGGAATTTGGAGAAGTTGGGGAAATCCCTATTTTAAACCGCGAACAAGAGGTAGAGCGAGACATAGAAAATTTTGAAATAAAAGGATTATCTAATAATCAAGTCAAAGATATAAAGTCCATTCTGAGGATAAATAAAGAAGTATTCATGGGTCCTGTGCGACCAGCAGAAGTAGGTGAGCACCGAATAGATTTGAAACCGGGTGTAGAAAGGACAAAGCCAAAATTATACAGTGTACCGGTGGCGTATAAAGAGGAGGTAGATAGACAAGTCCAAGAGTTATTAGAATTAAACCTTATTGAAGTGTCAAATGCCGAAATTAGTCATCCGATTGTTTGTGTAGCAAAAAAGGATACAACTGTTGGACTTTGCATAGATTACAGGGCGTTAAATGCAGTAACGCAGGTTCCAACATTTCCTATGAAAAATTCACAGGAAATCATGTATACTGCAGGGGCATCTAAATATTTATCTTCGATTGATTTATTGAGGGGTTATTGGCAAATTAAAATGGCGGAGGAATGTAAACCCTTGACGGCGTTTACTACGCATAATGGGACTTATCAGTGGCGAACTATGCCTTTTGGTTTGTCAGGGGCGGCAGCTACTTTCCAAAAAGATATGAATGAGGTTCTGCAGGCTCATCGGAGATATGCACAAGCATATATTGATGATGTCATAATTTTCTCCGACACTTGGGAAGAGCATTGCGAGCATGTTAGAGCAGTCTTCGAGGAACTTAAAAATAGAAATTTGACAATTAGACTAGATAAATGTAAATTTGGAGAGAAGTTAACTAAGTTTTTAGGTCATGTGATTGGGGGTGGAACCCATGCACCGGATGAGGAGAAGATAGGAGCAATAAGGGATTTAAAGAGACCAAAAACTAAAAAGGAAGTTAGATCTGTTTTGGGATTAATGGGATTTTACCGAAGTTATATTCCAAATTATGCTGAAATTGCCATACCTCTTACTGAACTAACGAAAGGGAAGGTTAAAAATACGGTACCATGGGATGAAAGGGCAGAAAAAGCTTTTAATACCCTTAAAGACGAATTATGTAAGGTGACGCGTTTGGCCACACCTACTGTGGGCCTGGAATATCAGCTTCACGCCGATGCTTCAGACTTGGCAGTAGGATGTTGCCTTACTCAAAAAGATGAAATGGGTCAGTTTAAACCGATAGCTTTTGCTAGTCAGAAATTATCAGAGGCTCAGCGTGCTTGCTTGGCCGAGCATAGAGAAAGAGGCTTGGAGCGTTCTCTTTGGGTTGCGAAAGTTTAAAAAATGGACATATGGGTCACAAATCGAGATCATCACTGATCATAACCCATTAAAATTTCTAACTGAAACAACCCCAAGGTCCCCCAAACTCACTAGATGGGCTCTTGCCTTGCAACGCTGGAACCTGAGGATTTCTCATCGTCCTGGAGCGCAACATTTAAATGCTGACGCAATTTCTAGATTACACAGGAAGAGCTGGGAGGAACAAGTAGAGATTGCCTCCACTGCGTCAATCCCTAAATAATTAACCCTTAGAAAGGTGTAATCATCAAGTTTAAAAAAAAAAAAAAATGTGTGTATTTATAATTGTATTTGCATCTTGTGTTTATAATAGTGTATTAGCATATTGTGTAATTTTTTTTTCTGTAAGTTATCACATTAGTATAGGGTTCATTAGAGATGTCAGTAGTTAAATTTTCAGACACCTTGAAATATTTATGTAATTGTAGTAATGAAGAAACCTATCAAGGAACTGTTGAACTCTTCTCAGACATTACATAGTTTGAGGAAAATTAGCCCCTAAAAGGCATATTTTCCGCTAAGGTGGGGGTGTCAGGTTTCTCTCACAGCTGCAAGAGTTGAAAGCTATTCTTAAGGGATTAGCGTATTGTATCTGTATCTATTGTGTACCGTTAGAGGCTTTCTTAAGAAAAATCTTAATCCGGAGGGGAGCGAGTTGGACATAATGAAAGAGGTATTTCCATTGCAATGTGGTCTTTGATAGATAAGAAAGATAGTGCACTCTTTTATTTAGGAAGACAGATCAGTCAAGAGGGAGGAACGGTTGTCAAGCGACCCTTGGAAATAAAACAGCAGCCCCGTAGAGGGAGAGCGGGTACACTGGGGAATGACGAGAGGTGAAATTAGTTCGAACGTGGTAGTGAAGGTGTAAGGTCGTTGAGAGTTGACGATCTGAGCCACGTGTGTTTAACGGTATCTCTCGAAAGAAAGAGAGAGCGGGTGTGAGATGAATAGAAATCTCAGTGCGAATGAATTGACGTAGTCTAACGGTACACGTAGAGCGTTTTCTGTAATTGTTTTGATTTAGTGTTAAACCGGATAATTTACATCCGAGTTTAAGTGTAAATATTGTTAATAAATTGTTACTTTAACTTTAGTTGAAAGAGTTAGGTTTTTCTTGAATATACATCAAATATCGTGCCCGATATCACGTATTCATATCGGTGGTGGCAGCATATCAAAAGACCGGATTTATTTCGAAGTTGTGTGGACGGAGAAGTGGAATCCGACAAAGTTGGAGATGGGAGGGAAAGGAAAGGGTCATTTAGGATTCGTTTTTTGGAAGCGTTATTGAACTGGGCTCCGGAGCGCAGTGTTTATGAGCTCCGGTGAACTCTGGCCAATATTTAAATATGTACTAGAAGCAGAGAAGTACCGGAGCTGAGCTCAGGTGGGCTCCGGGTGGTCAGATATGAGCCACCTCCCAATTTCTGACTAAATTAGTTTACTTTTATTATTTTAATAGGTATTTTTCATGTATATATATTGTATAACCAGGAATTTCTGTGGACTATTTATTTTATATACTTTTATTTTTTTAATATGTATTTTTTATATATATATATTGTATAACCAGGAATTTCGGTGGAGTATTTATTTTATTAGTGTACATAGTTTCTTTTTCGTATGGGAAAATAGAAACGACCACCCAGAGTAGTTTTATTACCTTCGGAGACACTGGTCTGCGATCTAACAAGGACATCTTTTACGGAGAAAAAAAATTTACGAGCTGAAAAATTTATAGCTGTTTGGAAGTGCATAGCAAATTTACAATTTAGGACCCCATCTAGGTGGTCCTGAATAACATTTAGCGAAAACCAATAAGAGATGAGGGGGGAGACGTCTTTACAAAACCACTGGAGCCAATAGACGGCCCAGTGACGAGGGAAAAGAAAAAAGTGAGCCCCAAGAGAAAATCTGGAAGAGGACCAGTACCTGACGTCCTGTCCGAGGAAGTAACATCTAAAAAGAAAGAGTAGAGTGCTGATAGTGTGTAAAAACGAAGATAGTTCCAAAAATGGTGTAGTGGCGACAAAAGACAAAAGAATGACCTAACAGATGATCTTTGCCTATCCCGTGGAGGTAGACTATTGCTAACAATGCAGACCAGAAGTACTCTGAAGGTACAGGTATCTGTAATTTACTATTCCCTCATATTGAATGTGTATAATAATAAATAAATACTGGTAGAGGTACTTTAGTAAATGTAGAGAAATTGTTCCTTCTCTGAAATATAATTAATGCACGTAAGTGCGGTAGTGCGAGTCGGAAAAAGACTCACTAACTCTTTTAATGAGTATTCAATTGTTTCATCTTATTTTTTATACTTAAAATTTAACATTCTGTTAGGGATGTTTGTTTTTTTTTATTTTTTATGTCTTTGTAAATAGATATGTAAATAAATGTTTTTTCGTTTACTTTTAACTCTTTGTATTTAATTTATATGGGTTAACACTCATATGTCATCGAGTAGTGTTTTTCTTCTTTTTCTTTAATTTAATTGTTTATTAATTTTAGTTGGTTTATCAGGAGGACTAGTTTATAATTTATGAGAGGTTAGGGATTTATATACTTTATCTAGTCCGGCTTCATAAGACGTAGGGCGGCGTAAATAATCACAACGTAATAATCTGATCTTTTTTTTTTTACTAGAGTAGTTAATTTAATTCAATAATATGGGTAACTTTTATGGGATCATTATAAATTTTCACCGAGGTCCAGAAGCCACGATCACACCTTTAACCTGATAATCCAACACCCAGCGTTTCCGGAAGAAGCATTAACCCGTGCTTCCTTTAACTAATGTAGGGAGTTTATGCAATTGGGCATTAGTAACCATCTCCAATTAGGAGGCCCAGAACTTACCAGCATTAGCCCCGGGAATGGTATGGTGACGTGACCTTTGCCAACTTTAAAGCCTAGGTTATTATTTTCATTAATTTTATGGTTACAATACGGGTTTTTTTTCTATTATTATTATTACTAGTATTATGATTATTATTATTATTATGAATATTCTGAGATTATAATTTTAATACTGTATTTAAAGTAATTTTTTTTTATATGTTTCAAAATTTAACTATTATTTTATCTACTCGATGTCTAAAATTCTTGATTTTAGTTTTTTTTTTAACATAAATAAATAAATTAAATAATTTTTTTAAGGACAATTTCTCTCATTTTCTATGTCAAGTATAGCTGGCACATAGTTCCACAGTCATGACAATATTTATTGAAAATTACTGAGTAGTACAAATGATACTTATATACATATATATATTTTTCATAAATAAAATATGTTAAGTAAATAGATAAGTTTGTGATCGCAGTACTACAAATTGGGGGTAATTATGCTATTTTGAAAAAAAAAAAAATAATAATAATAATTTCTGTTTACAAGTGTTTTTACAAATAGTAAAGGAAATGACAAATAATAAAACAGGTAGTGTAATGTAGTGCTTGGCACACAAAACAAATAATTTAGGTAATATTTCTGTATTTATATATTATTCTAAATAATATTTCTGTAGTACAGATTGCTAGGTGCAAAAGTGAAATTACTACTATGAAAGATTTTTTCGGTATCATAAGTATTTTGTGTATTTGTATTTCTTGAAATTTGTAGAAGCTATTTATATGCGTAAAACCTTGAAATTTGATCAATATAAATTTTGTGTACAAATTTTATGGGTAGCAAATTTAAGAGAAATAAGCGTTCTTCTACGGAGTTTAACAGTTTTTTGTATAAAGCAAGAACACGACTTCAAAATTCTCAAGTTCTAAATACGGATAATAATACCCCTAAAATGGACAATTTACTAAATTGTATCCCCGCTTTTGATGCAAAACGGGAAAATGATATAAATTTCTACGTTACTCAATTTGATGAAGCGGCTGTACAAGCAGCAATTCCTGTGGAAGCCAAATTAATTATCCTAAAATCTAAACTAACCGGCTTAGCTCGCGAGAAACTAATATCAGATGCGGAGCTACATACCGAAACTAATTATGAAAAATTTAAAGAAAAACTTCTGAATGCTTTCGGCTCAAAACTTTCCTTTGGTGAAGCCCACGAGAATTTTTCAAAATTAAAACAGGGTCCAACGGAGTCGATAAGTGATTTTATTCTTCGTTTTAATATAGAAGCAGCGAAGTTTTTTGAAATTTCTGGATTATCAAATAAGAATGACGCGAAAAAACTTTTCGAACTTATGAAATTGCATAAGTTTATGGATGCAGTCAAAACCGATATTTCTTTTGAAATTCGAAAGCGTGCGGTAAAATCTTTCTCTGAGACAACGGAAGCAGCGTTAATTATGGAAGCCGCAATTAACTCTACAAATTTTGCAGAGGTAAACAACGTAAGTAAGGATGGGACCGCGGAGTTGTGTCAAAGCCTAATTAAGCAAAATCAATTGCAAGCCGAGAGTATGGCTAAGTTGCAGTTAGAATTGGAAAGTTTAAAGTTAGCGCAACGAAATAAAGTCGAAAAAAGTACTTTTGTTAAAGACAAGTACTGTGAGATCTGCAAACGCAGCAACCACACGACACAAAATTGTCGATATAAATTTTCTAAGCAATCTGAGTATAAACAGAATTTTCGAACGAATTTTCCTAAGTTCAAACAGGTAGATTTTCCGGGGGCTCACCCTTCAAATTTTACGGATAATTTTCAAGGGTATGGCTTCATGCCAAATTATAATCCTAATTCCACATTTCATTCGCTGCCACCGGCTCCAGGGCCTCAATTTACTACAAATCCTTATCCTTATAATGGTTTCTCACCTCAGAATAATTTTGTTCAACGTACGGGCGCTAATTACCCGAATTTTGGGGGGAATTTTCAAGTTCAGAATACAAATTTCCCTAACACCCAAAATTACGAAAGTCAACAAAACAGAAGAAATGAGGGGAGCAGTAATGCAGGAAATAATTATCGGAAAAATGGAAAATATCAAAAGAAAGGTTTTCACCCGGGAAATGGAAAAGGGGGTCTGTAGATAGCGAGAGAGAGGTCGAAAAGCCCCGTAACAGATCCCCGGATACGCGAGTGATTGCTAGCGTAAAGGGCGCAGATAGTAATAACCTTCCTATTATTAAATTTAAAATCGAAGGGGTTAATGTAGAGGGTCTTTTGGACAGCGGCGGAGCGGTGTCTCTAATTTCATGTGATTTATTTGATATTTTAAAAGAAAAACAGGTTAAAATGAAATTTTTAGGAAATAGAATTCGTATAAGATCTTTTAATGGAGTAAATATTCCATTTAAACAGTGTATTAAAATATCATTCAAACTAAATAATGTATTTACTTCGGGTACATTTTATGTCACGAGTAACAATTTTAGCGGAAATTACAACATGCTACTCGGTTACGATTTTTAAAAAAATAATAGGATGGTGCTTGATTTAAAACAAAATTGTTTAAGAATAAAAAACACTACAATTACAATAGATGAGGAGGAAGACGAGGAAAAGGGGTGCCAGATAAACGCCTCGAGCACGCAGAAAAACAATAAACAGCAAAAAAATAATATGGACAATGGTAGAAAAAAAACTAAGGAAAATAAGTTGATTGTCGCTAGAGCAACGAGAAGAGTATTTTTACCACCGGGGGGCGAAAAAATTGTCACCTTAACTTTTTCGGAAGAGTTAGACCCAGAAAATGATATCTTATTCGAGCCAGATAGAATAAAAAGGGGATTTACATGCGAAGACTCAATACACCAGGTAACGAAGAGTAAAACAATAAATATAATTTTAAAGAATGTATCAGATAAAAAAGTAGTCATACAGGCAAATGCAAATTTGGGTAGAATTACTACACAATTCGATGCAAAGTCGGGAAAGGAGTTAGACGATGTGGAACAGGGTTCGTTATACCAGGTAAACAACCTGACCATCGAGGAAGTACGCAGTCTTAGAGAGGCAGAACTTAGTAAAGAGGATTTTGATTTAGCTCATTTATCCGAGGAGATAAAATTACAGATGGAAACCGTACTAATAGAACACGCCCAGGCTTTCTCAAAATCGTATAAAACTTTGGGTAGTTCTTCTCTGGTCGTCCCAAAGATAAAATTACATCACGACTACCCTATACAGTGTAAGCCCTATAAGACTCCTCATACGGTGCGAGAATATGCACAAGAGGAAATAAAAAAATTACTGGAAGCGAATATTATCGAAAAAAGTAATTCTCATTATGCTTTCCCGGTATTGTTTGTAAAAAAGAAGTCTTTAGATAAACAGAAACCTAAATATAGGATGGCGGTGGATTATCGTTTGCTAAACGAAATCTTAGAGGCATACCCATATGCTATACCGGATATCAAAGAACTTTTACAAAAAATAAGCGGAAAAAAATTTTACACTGTGTTAGACTTGCATAGTGCTTTTTTTCAAATAAATTTACGCCCGGAAGATAGAGATAAATTGGCTTTCATTACAGAAGACGGAAAATACGCCCCAGTAAGGCTAAATTTCGGTTTAAAATTAAGTCCCACAATTTTCGCCGAATTAATGGATAAAGTATTGGGACATTTTAACAAGGAGGAAGTCGGATATTTTATTGACGATGTCATTGTTTCCGCGAATTCCGTTGAACGTATGACTCAGCTATTAAAAGAAGTTTTACAGGCACTCATAGAGAATAATTTAACGATAGAACCCAGCAAAATGCAGGTTTGTAAAGAAGAAATTGAATTCTTGGGGTTTAAGGTTAATCAGAATGGGTACTCCCCATCAACCAAAAATGTGGAGAAAATACAGAAATTAGCTAGACCGAAGAACAAAAAAGGAGTTAAGTCGCTTTTGGGTCTTTCTAATTATTTCAGAACGTTAATTCATCACTACTCTGACATTGTTGACCCCTTGATCGAGCTTACGAAAGACAAAGTTAAGTTTAGATGGACGGACGAAACAGAAGCAGCATTCTGTGCCATTCAGAAAGCAATTATTGACAATCCTACATTAAAACCCCCAAATTTCGAAAAGGAATTTTTTCTTATCACGGACGCTTCAAAAGTCGCCTTGTCTGCGGTCTTAACACAGAAGGAAGGCGAGGAACATATTCCAATAGTTTTATGGGAGAAAGCTAAAAGAGTCTGAGAAGAGATACCCTAGCATTAAATATGAACTTTTGGCAATCCACGATGCTGTTCAATATTTTAAAAATATCCTGCTAGGAAGGAAGTTTACAGTACTCACTGATTCAAAAGCTCTCACTCACCCTTTAAAATTGGAACATCAAAGTGACATTGTCGCTAGATGGCTGATGAGGCTTAGTGATTTTGATTACTCAATTGAATTTATTGAGGGTGTGAAAAATCCGGCAGATTACATCTCTCGCAATATAAATAATATTTCGGCTCAAACCAAAATTCATAATAATTTGTTCAAAGTAAATGTTAATCTCTCGGAAGAGAATGTGAAAGTCGAGCAACGTAAAGACGCAAAACTTAGCATAATCATTAAGAAGATAGAAAATAATAAACAAAACAAAATTACTCGAAAATTTGAATTAAATGAGAATAATGCACTAATTTTAAAACAGAAATATAAGCACAAACAACTCCTCATTGCTCCTAATAGTTTGGTTTTTGAAATTATACAAGAGGCGCATAAAAGTCATTTCGGGTTCCCGAAAACATACGAAACTGTAAAGTCTCGTTTCTTTTGGTATAGGATGTACAAAGATATAAGGAGCTATTGTACAAGTTGTATCCCATGCAACAAATTAAGCAACACCAAGCTATTAAAGTACCTATTCAAAAGGTTATTAAGGATGCCCCAATAGGGACAGCCCTACATTGTGATATAGTAGGCAAATTGCATACGACATTTAAAAAAAACTCCTTCATTCTAACTATAATTGATTCGACGTCGAGGTACCTAGAGGCCATACCTCTACGTGGAGTAGAAGCGCAGACAATTTTGAATGCTCTAAATAACTATTTTAGCTCTTTCGGGATACCTAAATCAATTACGACGGACAACGGGCCCTATTTTAGGAGTGACGTTTATTGCCAGTATTTAAAAGCACTGAACATAGAGAGACATTTTACAAGCTGTTACAAACCTAATTCAAATGGAATTGTGGAGGCGAGTCACAAATTGTTAAAGTCATCTTTAAAAAGTATGTGTGACAAAACGGCAGAGTGGGATATTCGTTTACCGTTTTATAAATTGGCTTACAACACCTCAATAAATCGGGCCACAGGGTACACGCCTGCAATGCTTTTTTTTGCACGGGAGGTATCGAATCATTTTACAGCGCTGAATACTTCCGATGAAAAATGCACCCACGCTTATGTGAAACAGCGTATCAAACACATGAAAGAGATACAAAAACTGTCCTTGGCCAACCAGGAACGCGTTATGAGTGAATACGTCAACAAAGATTTTGAAAAAGTCAAAACATTACAGTATAGCGATCAGGTTTATCTAAAAAAAGTTATAAAACCGGGGGCTTTGGAATCAACATGGGAAGGGCCTTATGAAGTTGTAAGGATTTTTAGAAACAATAATTATTTGGTTCAACATATGATTGAACCCCATGCTAAGAAAATTAAGCGCCACATAAGCCATTTCTGGCAACCAAAAGTTAAAATTAATTTGCCTCAAACTAGCACAGAGAATACTCAAGAAGAATAATTTATACAAAGAATTAACATTCAGTCGTTGTTTTTCTTTTTTATTCTCTATTAAGTAGGTATTTATAAATTTATATTCTAGAAATTCGGAGTTTTTGTATACTATTGGTTTTTTCCTCCTCACCTATTTTAACAGTATTGTAAGAAAATTAAAAAATATATGTATATAATAATAATAATAAGTGTATATATAGACAAAATTTTACAAATAGTTGGGGGCCTTTCAAAAAAAAAAAAAAATGTAATAATGAATGCACTATTAATAATATATAGGTAAAATATGTTTAGATGACATATATATATATATATATACAGCATATAAAATAATAATAAAGAAAAATTTCTTGTACATTCTTAGACGTATAGACAGACATCTGCTTCTGAGTGCTGTGAGAAAAAAACTACATTTTATTAGATTAAAAACAATTATCATTTATTATTACGGTGAGGAATGAGTATGGTTGGCGTTTACAGAACTGTATTTTGGATAGAGCGAGCTCAGTATTCAAAATTGCGATGCAGTTTTGTTTTCGTTTCTCTGGGCTTTGAGAGAAAAAAAAATCGCACCGGAGAGGCAGGCGAATTTGGGGCCATCCTCTGTCTTCCCTCCAGGTTCGCAGAGCAGTAAAAGGAGAGAAAAGTAGTTTGTTTTTTTATGCAAATGCACAGACTGGTTTTCGTGCGCCGTTCTTCTCCGACCTCCATTGTTCGGGGAGAAAAAAAATTTACGAGCTGAAAAATTTATAGCTGTTTGGAAGTGCATAGCAAATTTACAATTTAGGACCCCATCTAGGTGGTCCTGAATAACATTTAGCGAAAACCAATAAGAGATGAGGGGGGAGACGTCTTTACAAAACCACTGGAGCCAATAGACGGCCCAGTGACGAGGGAAAAGAAAAAAGTGAGCCCCAAGAGAAAATCTGGAAGAGGACCAGTACCTGACGTCCTGTCCGAGGAAGTAACATCTAAAAAGAAAGAGTAGAGTGCTGATAGTGTGTAAAAACGAAGATAGTTCCAAAAATGGTGTAGTGGCGACAAAAGACAAAAGAATGACCTAACAGATGATCTTTGCCTATCCCGTGGAGGTAGACTATTGCTAACAATGCAGACCAGAAGTACTCTGAAGGTACTGGTATCTGTAATTTACTATTCCCTCATATTGAATGTGTATAATAATAAATAAATACTGGTAGAGGTACTTTAGTAAATGTAGAGAAATTGTTCCTTCTCTGAAATATAATTAATGCACGTAAGTGCGGTAGTGCGAGTCGGAAAAAGACTCACTAACTCTTTTAATGAGTATTCAATTGTTTCATCTTATTTTTTATACTTAAAATTTAACATTCTGTTAGGGATGTTTGTTTTTTTTATTTTTTATGTCTTTGTAAATAGATATGTAAATAAATGTTTTTTCGTTTACTTTTAACTCTTTGTATTTAATTTATATGGGTTAACACTCATATGTCATCGAGTAGTGTTTTTCTTCTTTTTCTTTAATTTAATTGTTTATTAATTTTAGTTGGTTTATCAGGAGGACTAGTTTATAATTTATGAGAGGTTAGGGATTTATATACTTTATCTAGTCCGGCTTCATAAGACGTAGGGCGGCGTAAATAATCACAACGTAATAATCTGATCTTTTTTTTTTACTAGAGTAGTTAATTTAATTCAATAATATGGGTAACTTTTATGGGATCATTATAAATTTTCACCGAGGTCCAGAAGCCACGATCACACCTTTAACCTGATAATCCAACACCCAGCGTTTCCGGAAGAAGCATTAACCCGTGCTTCCTTTAACTAATGTAGGGAGTTTATGCAATTGGGCATTAGTAACCATCTCCAATTAGGAGGCCCAGAACTTACCAGCAGTAAGCCCTGGTCTATGAAGAAAAATTGTTTGGAGCGTATTTTAATGATGTTACTCTTTTACAAACATAATGAAATAGATATAAATTTCTCAGGTGGCACTAAAAAAATGCTTTCTGTAGAATATAGGGTGCAAAGCATTTTGATTTCTCAGAACCTGTACTGGCGGTGCGGATGACCGTAAGGTCTGATCGATTTTTCATTCATTCAGAGGGTTACACAAAAGAGTTCGGTTACATATTGGTCTACGGGCAAAAACTGTTCGCAACGTATTTTAAATTATGTTGCACTATTTCAAACATGGTGAAATTGATACACATTACTAAGATTTACTACAAGATGCTTGCAGTAGAATATGATATGCATCGCATTTATCGTTTATTTACAGGGACACATAAAAGATTTCGGAAAGTGCGTTTTCAGTTATGGTATGCATTTTTAAATTTAACTAAATGTTTGCATACTACGTTATGTGTTTAAATTCTATAGACCATATACAGAGCTACATAAAAGAATTCGTAAGCATTACTGAGAATGAGTGTGAATTGTTTAAAGGTGTTTTTTTAATTTGAGTTATGCATTTTCAGTCTCAACTACATTTAGTATACTAAGAGATGTTTGTAAAATATAAATATAAAAACATACACAGGGCTAAGCAAAGAACCGGATACATGGATGCCTAAGTATGGTAATTTCTGGAAGTAGGATTTCAGTATTTTTAAGCGTGATTTTGCCTCAATTACATTTTAGCTTAATATGTAGCGTGTATAAAAAAATCTGTAAGTAATATACAAGGCTGTACAAAAGAATTCAATTTACGTTTCCGTGTATTGATAGAAATTACTGAAGGTGAATTTTCAACTGTATTGTGTATTTTCTTGCAAAGCATACTATGTAGAATGCGAAAACACATCTATAGATCACATATAGAGCTGCACTAAAGATTTTAACATACTATGTAGAGTAAGAAAACAAATCTATAGATCATATACATAGCTGCACAAAAGATTTGGAGTACCTTTCCGGCTGTGGGCGGTAATTGTTGAAATCTGGTTTTCAAATGTGTTATGCGCTTTCTAACACGTTGTCTTAGGTATCTTCTTTACCTTATTAAACGTCAAAGTTCTCTTTCTCGAAATGTTGGAAAGTGTTTCATAATCTATGTTCGACGGAAGATTTTCTTTCTTGTTTCATTTTATTCCTGTATTTATTTTTATTATTTTTAATTACTATATTTGGCTATTGAATTCAAGATACCTGGAGAAAAGGTCTGAGTTATTATTATAGTTATTATAGCTTTGAGGTATTTTGCTACAGCTATATGCCGGCATGACCTCGATTGATCACATTTTATTTTATTCACAGAATCATATAATCCATAAATTCGACATCAAATTTTCTTCACGGAGTATTTTTTAGAAACAAGACTCAAAAGGTCTGAATTCAACACGAAGGGGAAGAGGAGTGAATGCATCTAAAAGTTTATAGCACTAAGCTGGTGGCAGCTAGGGTGGACAATCAAGCCAGCAAACTGCACTGCGTTGACTAAGAATATCATAAGATTATTTTCATGCCAAATACACCATGCTTTAGAAATGTCTTGTGGAAAAAATTCTTTGAACACTTTTTTTTGTTGTTGTTCTGTTGTATGTAGAATGTTTAACGTACAATTTCATGCTACTATTTAAATAAGGGAGTTTGGATGGATCCATCAAACAATGCAGGCCGTGAGACCGCAAATCCTCTGTTATGTTTTACTTTTTCACCTCCCCAGTTATGGGTTTATTGCCTTTTACATTTTTCAACATTGTTTCAAGCACTGATAGTTTCCGATTTCAGATTGAAAGAAGTAAAATATATATTTATATCTACCATATATATATAAAATCCCATTGAAACAAAATTGTGCAACGAACTTATGAGACGACTAATATATGAATTCGAATATATGAATTGAATTTATGAAACGCTTAAATTCGAGGTTTGTAGTATAATTTTGAATGAATGAATGCTAATGAATGCGAAAGAGAAACAGGCAGGCAAAGAAAGATGCAGACAGACAAAGACAGATAGAAAAACAGACAGACAAAAAAAAGTCCGGGGGTTGGCGAACGAAGGGCGCAGAGTTCCCTAGTTTCTAGATAAATATTTTAATTCATTCTAATTATTTCTTACGGGGGGGGTGGGGGGTGCAAAATTTAAATATCCTTCATATGCCTAAAAATTACCGTCAAAAGTTTGAAATATTGTGTAATAATAATAGATTTTGTAATTGTATTTAAACTGTAATTTATTCAAAATTATTTTTTTAATTACTTTTTACGAACATGTTTTATTTTCTTATATTTTAGTAATTTATGTTGTATAGAAAGTTTCATTAAAAAATATCATTCAATAACAAATGATTTTATACGTGTACGTTAAAGATGTAAAATTTTTGTTGTATGCATTGCTAGAATACAGTGGAACTTCCGTTTAACGAAGTCCCTATTTAACAAAGTTTTCTAATTAACGAAATTTTCTGCAGAACTTTGACTTTGAACTCCATTAGCATATAAATTAATCTCCATATTACGAAAAATATATTCTATATAACGAAATTTATTTCACATTTGTACTTGTACAGAATTCAAACTAAGAGGTTGCTGTTGCGATGGATATGCGAATTTATTTCAGCGGATTGTAAGAAAATGAACATATTTTAATAATTTCCATTCTGCTTGGTGCTAAATAAAACATTTTTTTTTACACTAAGAAAAACACTTGCTATCATTACTCTTCCATACCGAAACTCCAGCAGTTGGGGGGAAATCAAAATCCCCTTTTTATATTCAATGATATAGATGATGCCGTGACGCAATGACGTCAGGTGCATTAAAGCAAAAAATATCAATTAGTCAGACAGTTACCATACTGACCTTCCATTGTTGATAGACAATTGCTTTGTACAACCACAAGAATGTGCTACAAAATGCAAATCGAAAAACATCAAAGTTATTTGTGTTCCTGCTAATACCACTTTTAAACTTCAGCTATTATTCTAAGAAATAATAAAGAATCTTGAAGTACATTATCGAAAAAGACAGAAAAAAGACAAAGAAGTGAAAACATTAGTTTGAGAACCTGTGTATCAGAGTAGATGAAAGCTTGAGCCAAAGCTTGGGAATGTGACGTGATTTCATCGACTGTACACAAACGTTTTGTAAAAGACGGCTTCATAATTGAAACTGAATCAAATGCTTCTGTATCCAACACCTGTTTGTCATATCTGTAGGGAAAATTTCAGGAATTTAAGTTGATTTCTATTTAAAGAATTTTCTTCATAACGAAGTTTTTAAGTGTAACGATGAGACTTCGTTAAATGGAAGTTTCACTGTATTTTAAAGTATTATTATTATTATTATTACTTTGTTCAAAATATTTTATTTTCATTAAGTTTAAAATAAAGGAATTTTAATGAAATCAAACTATTTAAATTTTGAACGTTTCAATGTATATATCAATAATTATGAGAGATTTTGAAAATCAAGGTTTATATTTGAAAGGAAAATAAAGAAATGTCTAAATAATGTTAACCGATGAAAAAATTTTTTAATTATACAGAGCATCAATAGACATAATTCCGAGATAAATCATTCTGAAAACTCCGAGATGAATCATTCTGTTTTTCTGTATTAAGTAGAATGAAAACTTGCTTAAAGAAATTACTAAAAATAAACAAATATGTAACATACATATGGTATAAAAATATTATAAATGGAAATTACATATTTTTCTCAGTAATTATATAAACAGCAAATTTTGGTTTTATATAGTAGTTTTTAAATAGAGATTAATCTTTACGAAATTAAATTATGCAGTAATATTTAACTCACTTCAGTTTGTCATAAGAATAATTGATAGTAGACTGACCATTATCAATCTCTAAATATAAAAACAGAAAAGTAACGACAACATAGAAAATCAAAACACAAACAATCCCCAACCCAGAAATTCAAAATATTGTGAAACTTTGAGGATATGTAGGGCTCATGCAAAAATATAACATGCGAATTTTCTTGTTGCCAGAGTTCACTTTAAGAGGAAAATTTTATCCCCGGTATATTTTCGACTTTATTTTATAACTCATTAATGGTAAGAGATAGAAAAAAAGCTTTAAGATAAACGTTATCTATTTTAATTAATTCTATCAAATTCAAACAAAAGTTAGAAAACTTCTCTAAAATAATTCTTACCGTTCATTCTAACAAAATATATATTAGATTTTAATTTTTTTTTAATGTTATTAACATTCCATAGACCTAATTTTAAAAAATAACTTTTAATCCTAAAACAAAACAAAACAAAACAAAAAAAAATCTCTATCTCCTACTATTGATGAATTATTATAAAATAATGAAGAAAAATATCTTGGGAGTAAAATTCGCCTCCTTAAAGTGAATGTGGACCAAAAGAGAGAAAACAAAATCTGCAATTCTTGTTACAATGTTAATACAAAACCCTGAAACTATCCTTGCATTTTACCTTTTCGTATGATTGTCCTAAAACTCTTACAAACTACCTCAGATTGTGTCAACTAACAACCATTTATAATCATTCTCGCAATATTTGCAATCCTTTCAACTAAAACCCTTTAGTTATTTACATATTGGGGTAAAACAGGGGTTTGAAAAATCAAAAATTGTGATCGGGGTATTAATTAAATATTTAATTTAGTTTCAATGAAAATTTTCTCCAAGACTAAAATCAGTCCTGAGACTGAAGGTCATGTATGTATCCATGAGGAAAAGAATTTAGTTGCTAAATGTAAAAGTTATAAACCGAGGCGTTGGCATGGGGGAGGGGGTATGGCAGGAGCCTCCCCCCCCCCTCTCCCAATATATGTGAACTTGGATAATGTGAGCTTAGAGTTGGGAAATTTTAGATTTTTGAAAGACTTTTCTTTTTAAAAAATAATAGTGCAAAAATATGAAAGTTTTATTGTTTTGATCACTACGTTTCTGAGTGCAAAAACTGTAAACAAGAAAGCAGCCAGACTCAATCTGTTATTGTATTTCTCGGTTCTACGAAAATATCATACATCTACCATACTTGAATTTCTCTACTCCTGTCCATCCACAACTAACTCTAACCCACCTCCTTTATTTCCTCCAAAACTTTTGTCTTTCTGAAAAATTTCAAAATAACGAGAGTGATTATTATTAGGAATCATTGACGTTATTTTCATATGAAGGGCGATTATGACTCGTACACAATAGCAGACAAAAAGTTCGCAAATCTTAAACTAATGTTGGTTGACTAAAAATAAAAGAAAATACTCCTTTCGCATTAGATCTCTAAAAATAAATAAATAAACGTTCCAATTAAAAAATATCCAACTGTCAGAAACGAAAAAAATTGAACAAAAAATTATTCATATCTCTTCCGATTGGCGCCATATTAACAGTCGCCAGAGCATTTATACAAATACTTTGGTCGTCGCCGTCAATGCCAGACATTAATCTGTAAATATCACAAATTTTCTTTTAAAAAATAGCAATATATTCTAATACTAGAAAAGAAAAACACGATTTCTGTTTCCAATTTATTCTAATCTCAAATACGTAGCATTAAAATAACTTGAAATAGAATAAGTAATTTTTTAGAAAAAAAAAAAGTTATTTTTATTTATTTATTTGGGGGAATAAATAAAACTTTCGGTTTCAGAAAGAATGAGACCGAGTCCGTCTCATTTCTTGTAGCCACTTGCTTTGAAATGCAGCTGGGCAACAAGACCTGACAAGATTTTTCCAGAAAACCCTGTACTGTCAAGAAAAAAAACGTTATGTGAGGAAATGTGAATACAAAAGTCGTTGGTTCCCTTAATTTGTGTGCGGAAATTATATCTTAGTCCTGTTCATTGAAATCTACATGTTTATCCAAGAAGAAATATGAAACCAAAGAGGTATAAAGTTCAGTGTTGTGCCTGTATACTTTTAGTTAATAATGATTATAAATCTCAGCACGAAAGAACCCTTTACAATGGGAATAGAGTTTCTGTGCAGTAATTTGGAGCACCTAAAGATACATTCGAGGCTTCAAGTCGAAAAAAGGACTTTTAGTCAATTAAAAATTATAAAAAATCCATTGCGAACTACTATGAGCGATGACAGACGTGACAGCTTAATGCTTTTAAAATGTGAAAGTGAAATTAGACGGGCTTCTTTGAAGACCAAAAGAATTAACGTGAAGGGGGAAAAATGGCAAAATGTTATATATATATATATATATATATATGCAATGTTTCTAGTATAAATTTTACATTTATTGTATTGTTTGAAATTGCTTCCTTAACTATTCATTTTGCAAATGGACATTTTATATTTTTACGAGGGCATATCAATAAGTAACGCACATAATGTAAAAAAAAGAAAAAGAAAAAAACAATTTAATGACAATATGAAACAGAAATAAAAGTATTACACATTTATTACTTTCCCACATAACTTCCATGCATGTGGAGGCATTTGTCTCAATGATGGATCAGTTTGAAAATCCCGATCTCATAGAACACCCTCGGCTGCGAGAAGACCCATCTTCACATGAGCCGCATTTGAGTTCGTCGTCAGAGTCAAGCTTCTTACCGACGAGGAACTTCGTTGGTCAAACCATTGCCTCCTTAATACTAAGGGGACTTAAGGAGGCAGTGGTCAAACATATGGAAATTGGAGGGTGTCGGATCTGGGCTTTATGCTGGGTGCTCCAAAACTTCCAATCGTATCCTTGCAATTTTTCACGAACTGGGACAGACGAGCGTTGTCGTCCAATTTCCATCTGTTTGTACCCATACCCATGAAGAAGTTCCTCGGCAGTAAGAAGTTTGACTCTGACGACGAACTCAAACAAACCCTGCGAAGGTGGCTCTTCTCGCAGCTGACGGAGTTCTATATGAGACCAGGATTTTTAAAATGGTCCATCATCCATCGTTGCGACAAATGCCTCAACATGCATGGAAGTTATGTGAAAAAGTAATAAATGGATAAGATTTTCATTTCTGTTTCATATTATCATTGTTTTTTTCTTTTTTTACGTTATGCGCATTACTTACTGATATGCCCTCGTATCTCTATTTTGATGCCGAATGATTTCAAGATAGGAAATTAGAAATTAATAAAGTTTTGATTGCAATTATTTAAATGAAAAAGGTGTATTTAAACTTTTATTAAACAAACCAATAATTAGTATTTTTATGTTTTTCGTTTCACTATTTTATTTTTGAGGTGGGGGGTGGGGGGGGGTCTTTTACGCATAAGTATCATTATCGTTATAGACACATTGCGGATGTCATTTAAGTTGGAAATTAGAGCAATTTGTTTCATGTTGGAAAAGTTTTGAATTCTCCCCCTACCCCCCCAAAAAAACTGTAGTTACGTCCTTGGTGATAAAACCTAGACACACGTGATCCTATGCGTAGCCTACGATGATCCGCGGCGCTCCGTTGTTATAGCACCGCGCATCATCGTAGGCTACGTCCTATGAACCCATAGTCATGATCATTTGATCACATAGAATCGCAATCAAATGTGGGTCTAGGATGAAACAGTATATGTTTAGTGCTGCCATCTACTGGTAAAATATCTATATTTTAAATCTCCTTGCGATGGAATAAAGCGGGTTTTTAAGGTGGTTTTCAAATGACCTGCTCTAAACACGAAACTTTGACTCATTTTTAAACGCAAAGGCATAAAATTGACATGCCTGACTATTGAAAAGATTTGGAATCGAAATGAGTTTTCCATTTTTTGATAAATAAATTACTTATCGAGTACTAAGCGATTAATTAGTGTCATGTGATAACACGTTTTTTCCGCTTTCATCCGATACCGCATCGAGAATTCGGTTCAAAACGCCGACGCCCACAGTGTTTTCTGAAAGATTTTCTGCCTTTACTAAAAAATGAAAAACGTCTTTCGATTACATAGTTTCTGAATAACAACTCCTGCCAATTCCATGCGTTTCCGAACAAAAATGAATTCAGAAATGTGTCAGAAAGTAGCTCTTTTAGATTTGAGAACAGCCTTAAAGACTCTCTTCATTTACAAACATAATATGGATTACAAGCATTTCCAAATTAGAGATACACTACTCTTTATATACTTTTTTCTTTCTGGTTGTCACTTTAATTTTCTGTAATTTATCCAAAAGTCTGAATTTAAAAGCAAAAAAAATAAAGAGTTAAATTATGATTTAGGACAAATGGTAATTATACTTTTAAATAGAAGTCACTGAATTGGTATTAATTTAATTTTAAAAAATTGCCATGATTTATTTTCTAGCAATTTGCACTTTGGAACTACAAAGTATATATATCCACATCATTTTGAGATGAAGGTTTATGTTTGAGCTGAAAAGATGCGAACTGCCATATGAAGGTTTAAACTTAATCAAGGGAAATCTACTCTAAGGAACATCTGCCTAAAAAGGGAACTTTTGAAGAACCATATGCGTAGCAGCCAACCTTCCGGTTTTCTCAAATAAAAAATATATATATAAGAAACATAATTTGAATCAGAAAAGATATTTAATGAAATGTGTCTTCTTTCAATGTGGTTAACAATTTCTTTTTTTAAAACAAAATTTCTTTTTCAATTAAATAGGGAAAAAAAACCCGGAAGGTTAACAGCTATGCCTATAAGAAGAACAAGTTGGAAATTGTACGTCAAACGTTACAAACGAGGTGCGTTCGCACGCACGTTTTAGAATTAAATTCATGATATCACGTGCGTAACGGGTTAAACAGCTAGTTAAGTATATATTTTATGACACTGTTCATACAAATATCTTAACTAGTTATATAAATATTCAGATATATATGTATCAGCTAGTTATATAAATATTCAGATCTTGATGATTTTTAATTCTGTGAAATGAATTATATCGTCTGCAGATTAATTTCTGTCATAAAATAAGTATCTCGGTCGCTTGACGATTAAACTTCGGAAGCTCCTATAACAAACAAGTTGGAAATTGTACGTCAAACGTTACAAACGAGGTGCGTTCGTACGCACGTTTTAGAATTAAATTCATGATATCCCATGCGTAGAACGGGTTAAACAGCTAGTTAAGTATATATTTTATGACACTGTTCATACAAATATCTTAACTAGTTATATAAATATTCAGATATATATGTATCAGCTAGTTATATAAATATTCAGATCTTGATGATTTTTAATTCTGCGAAATGAATTATATCGTCTGCAGATTAATTTCTGTAATAAAGTAAGTATATCGGTCGCTTGACGATTAAACATCCATCGGAAGCTCCTATAACAAAAAAGCACCGATTTAAAAAAAAAAATCAAATTTCTTAATAAATATTTTTATTAATATCTCCTAAAGTTTTGATTCGATTTTAATAAAATTTGAAATGTCTCGACAAAATTCTGCAAAGATAATATATTTTAAATTGCAAACCATTTGGTTGGGTAGTTTTTGCGTTGTTATATGCGGACAGACAGACAGACGGACGGACCAAACGACGACTATAGGTGCTACGTATTTATATAATTACGAACGCACCTAAAAAGCACCGATTTTAAAAAAAAAATTCTAATTTCTTAATAAATATTTTTATTAATATCTCCTAAAGTTTTGATTCGATTTTAATAAAATTTGAAATGTCTCGACAAAATTCTGCAAAGATAATATATTTTAAATTGCAAACCATTTGGTTGGGTAGTTTTTGCGTTGTTATATGCGGACAGACAGACAGACAGACAGACGGACGGACAGACGGACGGACGAAACGACGACTATAGGTGCTACGTATTTATATAATTACGAACGCACCTAAAAATAGATTGTGTTTAGAATTGCACATAATAAATGCACGGTTCTTTTGAACTGAAATGAAAGCTCATATCGGCAAAGTCTGACCATATTAACAAACGGAAAGTAAATAAAAAAACTGAATTTAAAAAAATCATAGTTTTAAATAAATAAAGAACAATATTATATTTTTAAATAGGTAAAATTTAAAAAACATAAATTAATTTATTGGTCCAAAATGCAAGAAATCTACTAAAAGCAACTTTTCAAAAGTTAAAAAGAAAAAGAAAAGGTAGGTGAAAGTTATGGCTAAAAAAAGGTATAAAATTTCCAAGCGGATATCATGGTACTTATTTAACATTTTCCATTAACTAAGTTACCATATGTAAGTCAAGTTGAATTAAAATGCATCAGTAATAGAGAAATCTATGAATGAATATAACAGGCATATAAAAGTATAGAATTTGATTAGGAATTTCATCAAACTGGTGAATTAGCTTTAAGTTAGCTCTGATTTAGGTAACTTCTATCAATGCTGTAGTCGGAATGAATATTTGTGGGAACTCACCTTTTCATAGAGTAGATGTTGATGCTACCAGATTTTTGCTAAGCCAAAAGCCAATTTAAAACATTTAGCCAAAAGCTGACTTTTTTTAATTAACAGTTATAATTATTGTATTCTAGTTTTTATAGTATTGTATTTGTATAGCATCCATCTAAAAGTAATATATAATCACTCTCAACGCAAATCACATGTAAACTCTAAAACTTTGCTCGTTTAATATGAGTATTTGCCTCGGGCAGAGTCATATCTTGATGTTGAAGGAATAGAGATAGTTCACTTAATTCAGTAAGTGCATCATGCATGATACCTAAATTCATAACAAACTGGAATGAAGTGAAATGTTTTTAGAGCCCTTCATATTTAGCTTTCTCAGGACTATCTTAATTTATCTTCTATTCACGACCACAGAGTACAATGAAGTGTGTTGCCAGAGCTGAGTAACCAGCCTGAACAACTTTTACAGTTCTAAGACTAGACAAAACCCATCTTATGGTAAAAATTTTACCAACCTTTTGTCTAAAGACGATGAACAAGCCATAAGCTCTCTCTGAGTGGAACGGATCTTCTTAAAACTAGCATAAATTATAGTTTCGCTTGGAGAGAAATTTAAAAAAAAAAGGTTTGTGCACGATATTTTTTTTACAGTAACAAACCAAATATTTCTGGGAACGGAGTTCCCACGCGTTCCCACCCAACTACAGCACTGGCTTCCATTACAAAGAGTAAGAAGCTATCTGGAGGAGAGCAATTCTGGAAATTTTCGGTATATGTTCATTGATCATACCCCCAGACCCCAAAACCACCCTCAGTTCAAATGTTGATTTATATACATATCTGTTTTTTGTCATGTGATAGCATTAATAATTATAATATTATTAATTTTATTAACCGATTTGGATGTAACTGAGCATGTGCACAGGACTTAGCAGAGTTTCAGCCGAGTTCATTGGCCAGCTTCATCTGCCTCTTGTTTCAAACTGCACTTAAAGATATCAAATTCAAAAAGATGTACAAAAAATTTAGAAATTCTAAAAGTTTTTTCCCTTAAGTGTTTGGCTTCGATACAAGAATTTCGTACCATTTTTTGTTTTGCCTCTACCTTAAAAAATGGCTGAGATACAGCAGTTTGGAATTCTAGGGTGACTGACATTTTGAAACAAGACAGCAGATTAAAAATTAGATTTCTCCATAAACAGATATGTGAGTTTTGGTGAATGTGGTTTCTCGCAAATTTTCTTTCATTGTTGTAACCATTGTTCCAACTATCACAGGATTAAAATTATATATTCATACCCATTACCATCAAATTCTTGCCAAGCTTGACAACATTTGACGAAATATTGCCAAATTTGTAGATTAAAATTGAATCGCCATAAATGAAGCCAAGTTCTGTTATATTATATTCTATAGCTGACGAATTTGGCAAAATTCTCATTCAAATTCAGTACTGACGAAAACTGGGAATGAATCTTCTGTAATCAAGTTCCTCTCATTTTAGCTACATGTTTTCAAGTAAAATTAGCTAAAATCTTAAAACCGAGACATAGTGAACCTACCTTTTCCTCCCGATACAGGCCAAAAAAACTTTTTTTTTAGCCATTTTTGCACAAAATTTGTCATTAAAAATGAATATATTTTAGTCAAGTGCCCCAAAGCTTCACAGTTATTTGATAACTTTTGGAATTAAAACTCAAGATCTTTTTGGAACATAGTTGAATGACAAACATAAGCTATAGTTACATAAACATATCATTTTCAAGTCATATACAGCCGATGCTCATTAATTCAAACTTGCAGTGAGCAGGAAAAAAAAATTTAATTATCCAATTCAAAAAGAAAAAGACTTCATGTTATCACTAAAGTAAACATGCAAAAAGTACTACAAAATAATTATCAAACATTAGAAAATGATACTTTTTCTACAATTTGAACTGCCTTAAACATATTAAAATTATTAAAGCATATTACATTATAAAATTAAAATTATTAAAAGCATATTGATCTTAAAATTCCAATAATATCTTATCTTACCTTTATTGTAATTAGAATCATAACATACATAAAGCAGAAGAAACTGAAATATAAAATTAACTAAAAAGTATAACGAAAAAAAAAATTACTTCAAGACTTTTCTCAAAATCAAACAAACTACTTTCTGACACAATTCTGAATTCATTTTTGTTTGGAAATGCACAAAATTGGCAGGTATTATTATTCTGAAATTATGTAATCGAACGTTTTTTGTATTTTTAAATCAAAAAATACTGTCAAAGATGATGTTTTTAATTGAATTTCCAGATGCGACAACATGGGAAAAGAAAAGAACCTGTCACCAAGTGATAATAATCACTTATAACTCAATAAGAAATTTATCAAAAAATAGAAAACACCATTCGATTCCAAACTACTTCAATAGTCAGGCCTGCCAATTTTATGCCTTTATGTTTAAAAATGAGTTAGAAAATGCATTAGAAAGCTTTGCATTGTTCAGCAGAGAATTTGAGAACAGACTTTAAAAAATGGTCGATTTTTTTTTTTAATTTGCTATGTCTATGTTTTTCAGTCAATCTTTCTATATCAAATAAACATTTCAGTTCTTTATGCAATCTTCTCTATAAAAATTTTCAAAATACTAATTGCATCCATTAACCCCTTCACGACGAGCGTCCTTTACAGAATTTTTAATCTTTTACCACCGGTTTTTCAATATAGAAATTTTCGCCTATTTGAATCTCAGAAATGCTATGATTAAATAAGGCAAAGCGTATAATAAAAAATATCTCGTGGGAATAATTGAGGATTCTGAGCATCTTATGTGTCCCGTATATGTGTCGCTCGTCCCCAAGGGGTTAATGATTTTCCTCATTGGGACATTTAAGAGCATTATGAGTCATCATTTGACTCAGAATCATCTTTGGAGTCTGTTATCTTTTGTGTCTCCTTGCCTGTAACAGTTTAAATGATTTTTTCATCACATAATTTTCCACAAACGTAAAAATCATTACCTACTGCTTCATATTAAAATAATAATACATTTTTAAAGTTGAATTTTTCTTTGAAATTGGAAAATTTTGACATATTGTCGATATTCTGAAAATCCACAAAATATATATATGAAAAAAACATATAATGTTAGAATGTCACATTCACCTTGAAACTATATCAAAATAAATTAAAGAAAACTTGCTAAAAAGGTGCATTTAATGTCACAAATATATAAAACAATGTCACAAAATATAAAAGATGTTGTTACATCATAAAATAGTTTTTAAAAACTTTAAACTTCCGAAAATTCGCGCCGAGTGCTTTCGGTCAGACCTTGATTGTCATCAGGGCAGCTTTGATTGCATACTGAAAATACTCAATCGTACTCCGTCCTCATCTGGGCAACCAGGTGAATCTACTTTACAGTGGAGGGGAGGAAGTGAGAGAAGAGGCAATAAACTGAACATTTCTATCCAACTTTAACAAAACATCTTTTATTTTAAAAACTTTAAAGTACCCGGAATGTTATATGACATGTTATCATTAATAGCCTTATTACCTTTTATTAAAATTTCTATGGACTCTTTTATTAATGACATATGATAATGGGAGGCAGGAATGATGATTCTTGCTTCATTAAAAAGAATATTTAAATTTTGCTGTAGGTTAAGTCTTGCTAACACTGTGATTTGTCTACTAAACTTAATATCACTTAGGTTTTTTTTCAATCTGCCCTTAAGGCGGTATTCAAAAAAATATTTTCCACGCTCAACAACTCAAAATTTTCTGACACATTTTCAGACTCATTTAAAAAAATAAAAACATGAAACTTGCCACCGTGATTTTTTGAAGATATTTATAAGCGACCTGTGCTTTTATTTTTCGTTCAATTAGAAATTGATTCACAAACAATTATTTTCGCAGTACGATCATTTTGTTTGTTTCCAGCACTATCACTTCAGGAAATTCGGTTCAAAATGTCCACTTTGACAGCTTTTTTTGAAATATATTCTGCCTTTATCAAAAAATCGATCAATACGGTACATTATAAAGTTTCTGGATATGAGAACCTGCCAATTGGATGCATTTAGAGCAAAAATGAATTTAAAAATGAGTCAGAAAATAAGCAGTTTGGATTTGAATACACCATTAAGTTTAAGTCCAGTCATCCCAATATATACCTTTTCGTCTTGTGTTTCAGTTACCAATAGAATTATGTAAATATCTGCAATTTCATCATCAGGAATAGGGTCAATCTTGCTATGTATTAAGTCTTTCAGTTTTCTTGTTGTTTTGGCTACCAGAATAATATTAAATTTCTTTACTGTATATCTTAGCTTCTCATGTACACCAGGAACATAGCTAATGCTACAAAATTTAAGTTTATTTACTGGATTGCTCTTACGTGTTATATATTTCATTTTGTAGACCAGTTTGTTAATAAAATGTAGGGGGAAACCATTTTCGTTCGTGATGCATTTATTTTTATTAATTTCATTATCTAGAAAAGTGTCAATGCATATTTCAAAGGCTCATTTAACATAAAACCTATAGGCCCGCTATTTTGTACCCAAAAGGAGAAGCGCTGTCATCAGGTATGGTGTGATTTGACCTATTGAGTTTCCTATAAACATTTCTATTTATTTTTCCATCATTCCTAAACAACTCAATATCTAAAACTGGTAAGGTCTTTTCATTTTCTATTTCTAAAGTGAGTTTTATGTTACTCATCAATTGCATTGATATCCTGTAAAAATATTCTGAAAATCTTTTGTTGCAAATTTTACATGCTAGTTTTTAATCAGAAGTTTTCAGGTGACTAAACGTTAAAACTTTTCGGTTCTTATGTACTGATCATGTGATAAATTTTAGAATTTTCATATTATTCTACATGTTACTAAAGAAATGGGATGGCTTTAGTAAATAAGAAAATTAAAAAGTAATTCACAATTCCTTATCAATACCAGTTTTTTTTTTCCCCGAAGATACTGAAATTTTATTTTAAACTAGCTAATGTGATAAATGTTAGTTTGAATTAATGAACTAGTTTGAATTATTGTGAGTCAATATGTTAAATTTCCTTGAGTTTTACAGCTTATAACAAGAATACAATGCCTTTTAAAAACAATAACTGGCTAGACACACACTTAAGTTCTTTTAAATGACCTTGTAAAAGAACTATAAATGTTCCACACAATATATTCAAAAGAGAGAGACAGACCTGAATAACATACATAAATTGTGTTTCTTTTGAAATATAGTATGTCATTTAAATATATTTTAAGAAATTCCTGCCTATTGAAAGTAATTTATTTGAATTGTTTTGTGCAGTCCCGTATAAAAAAAAAAAAAAAAAAAACTTTAAATGCACTTGCATAAACACCATTTTAAATAAGAGACGTGTTGTAGGTGATCTTAAAAATATACTTCAATTTTGTGGTTGATAAAAATCAAGGACTTTTAAGGGCTTCAAGGACCAAAAGCAGAAAAAATTAAGGACCTATAAATTTAATTAACTAATGAATTATAATATGCATTTTTGAATATAGGATATTTTAATTTTTTTTTCATTTATATTCCTAACTATTTATTCTGATTTTTTTAACGCAAGTCCACCATGCTATTTTCTAAGTGCGCCATGCGATGTTTTTAGTGGATCAACGATTTTCAGAAAATGTCACACTGATTTTCTCAGAGCCAGTGCCCAGAGGTGATCCTGTTTCGAAATTTAAGGTGTTCATGTTTCAAAAATTTTTTTAAATCTATCATCAGTTTAAAAATTCAGACATAATTTTTTTTTTTTTTTAATAACCCACTTAATGGATATTAACCATGAGTGAATCGTGTTTATGTGAATATTTAAATCACGAATTCCATTCCCCAAAAGCAAGGTCTCCATTTCAAGAATTTCTTGAGGGAGGTAGAGGGGGGGGGTGTTTTCGTTGAGGAGAAGTGTTTGAAATAACGTGCGGGATTGCATGGATCGCACACAAAAAAAGAAAATCCCGCATAATAAAAAATACTGTGTTATTTTTCCTCCCTTACCTTGTAAAAGAACTATAAATGTTCCACACAATATATTCAAAAGAGAGAGACAGACCTGAATAACATACATAAATTGTGTTTCTTTTGAAATATAGTAATTCCACAAATATTTTTCAATTTTCATGAAAGTCTGCAATTTTTTTTTTTTTTTTTTTTTTTTTTTTTTGCTGTTGCGGAATTTTGGGAAATCAATTCATGAATCTGTTGCAGAAAAAAACTGAGAATTTCATCAAACAATCAAGGAAAAATATTGTGACTTTTGTGAAAGATCTTAGAAACACAGAGATTTTCTTAAATCTCAGTCACTGAAAAAAAAATCACAAATTTCGATAATTGGTTGCGAAAAAATGTTGTGAATTTTGTTAAATGGTTAAGAAAAAAATCGCGAATTTTGCCAATCGGTTGCGAAAAAAATTCCGAATTTCAATAAATGATCAAGGAAAATTATTGCGAATTTCATCAAAAGATCGCAGAAACAAACACTTGAATACTTGAGAATTAAATTTTAATAATTCATGCAGATTCATTATGATTTCGGATGAAACCACTAAAAATAGGTTCGCTTCCGAAGTGGAACCAGATCTGTAGTACCTGGGAAATTCAGCTCAAAAACAACCAATCAAAGTGATCCAGCAGTGAGGCTTGGCATCAAAGCTTTTTTACTAGCAGACTCTGATTGGTCGCTCACAAGTTGAGCTTCCCAGCCGCTAAGCTCGCAGCAGAGAAGAAATGCGCAGAATGCTGTTTAAACGCAATGTGATCACTGAATTGAAAAATCCAAACTTTTTTGTGGAAGAACCTCAGGAGAATTTTGAGACATTAAGAAAAATAAATTAAAATAAATAAATAAAACCTGACTTTTCCAGGTTTAAAAAAAAAATTGCAATTTTTCCCGACTTTTCCATGAATTTTTGAGCACTTGTCATTTTAACAGACAATTCCAGGTTTTCCAGTCGCGTAGGAACCCTGTATAACATATGACTTCAATAGGAAACATACTTTAGGTAACCATAACACAGAGATGCTTACAGTTGTGGATTCTGCAGTAAAATTTGAAGCAGTAGGTTAATGATTTTTAAATTTGTGGAAAATTGTATAATGAAAAAAATTATTTAAACTATTAGAGGTAAGGAGACAATTGCATAAAGAACTGAGATGTTTATTTGATATAGAAAGATTGGCTGAAAAACATAGAAACAGCAAATTACAAAAAACATTCACCATTTTTTTAAGGCAGTTCTCAAAAACCCTGCCGTAATCATAGTTTGTGATAAAAACTAATTTCTGTAATTATTTGTTTAAAAAAAAAAAAATCAAATTAATTAAAAATATTAATTATTCAAAAGTATTCATCAGAACCATCTACAAATAAATGCATTTTCCATTAATACAGTTGAAGAGATCCTGACATTCTCTGTCCTCGCAATAATATTCTTTTGAACCATCGCACAGTTATTGAAGCCATTTTCCATTACTATACCTTATCCTTAATGTATACCTTAATATTTTGTGAGATCCTTTCTACAATAACTTTAACTCTTGTTTAGATTGATGTCCAAGCTAAAGATATTTTGAGGAAATTAAAGTTGAAGACACGTTCTTTGCTTTATAAGACGATTTCTGATCCGACGTCAATTTTTGAATTCGGCTTTTTTCCTATCTGATAATTTGCATCTATCCTTTTTGTAACAATTTTACGCATTTCTATAGCCTATTCAAAGAAAAATTCTTTTAAAATTACAGAATTTCATTAGAAACGCTTTTAAAAAAAATCTTCGAAAGTTACAGAATTTTGTTAAAAATGTTTAAAAAAATAAAGTGACAACACCAAGAGGTCCATTCTCAACCGAAAACAGCAACCATTTTCCCAATGGTTAAAAAAAAAGGGGGGGGGGACTAGTGTTTAGATTACTGAAAAATACTAAAAATACCCCTTATTTCTGAAAGAAAGATTTTCTAAAGTTTGTATTTCTTGTTAAATACAACAACAAATACTGAAAATTCATAACTGATGGCATCTCTGATAACATATTAATTTAACATATTAAATTTTGTGACCTACAATGTCCAATATAATGTGTGTTGCAAAGGTCATTGCATGTTTTGGCTTATACATAATGCACATAATACTACTATAATTATTTGGAATTGAATTTTAATAACTGAAAATTTTTTGTGTGCTCAAATGAAAATTATTTGGTGACAATGGCTAAAAGTAAATGTTTCAATTTAAAAATAGTTTCAACTTTAAATAGGATCTAGTCTCTTAAGAATGTTAAATTCATTAATAATTTAAACTTCTTTAAATGACTCGTGCTATTGAATGCTACAAATGCTAAAATTACAATTTTTTTAAATACTAGATTTTCATAAAATCCTAAAAAAAGTATGCCACATAAACTATTTTAACTTTAATCTGTGTGTGTGTGGGGGGGGGGGGGGATTCTTAATATACAGATGAAAATTAACAGTTGAAACATCAGATAATTCTAGAGATTTTAAAGTACATATATCAAAAACTGAATGAAGTACACTGGAAAAATACGAGTAAATACTTGTAATATTACAAATGTTACTTTATTTTCAAAAAATACAGAAAGACAGCAAAATAAAATTTCAAAAGTTAATATCTCAAGAAGAATTTACACTCCACTGTGAATAAAATTGTACAATGAAACAGTACTCAAGTTTATAACATCAGACCTTTATATAAAACTATAAAAGTAATAACAATAACATAAAACTTACAAATGTTACTTTATTTTTAAAAAATACAGAACGAAAGCAAAATAAAATTTCAAAAAGAATTTATACTCCAGCATGAATAAAACTGTAAAATGAAACAGTATTCAAGTTTATAACATCAGATCTTTATATAAAACTATAAAAGTAATAACAATAACATAAAGATACAGTAGTTTTTTAATTTTACATTTCCAGTCTTCCACAATTTATGAAAAAAATATGCATAAATTTTCTTACATTATAATTTCCAACAATGTTTTTGTGCTATTTATACTTAATATCTTTTGTATTTGGAAAGCCATGAAAATAACATTATATTAAAATTGTAATAGAGATAAATCCTGCTAATTTAAACAAAGCAGGATTTATTTTTCAACACTGTAAACCATTGTATTCATATCAGATCTTAAAAAATAAGAATATAAACTATTATTTGCAAACAAGAAAATGAAGCATACATCATGCAGTTTAAAGAAAGATTTAAAATGAAACAAAAGAGAATAATATTTATATAAAGTATAAAAACTTCAGATTTTAGGAACAAGGAGTCTACAGAATCTAAACAAAAAAATGTCATCCAAGAAAAATTCTTTAAAAAAACCCCTGATTTTGACTGACTGTTATATATTTTCTAATGTGAGAAACAATGTTAAAAAATTAAATAAAAAATGCAATTTTACTAAAGAAGTATATTCAGAAGACTAAATTTAATTATTCCAATTAGTATGAATGTCTTATGAATCATATAAAAGTAAGTCAAATAAAATGCATTTTTATACACTCACCAGCTTTTGTAAGTATTATGTATTTTCTAAGTATTTTCTAAGTACATTATTTAACACAAAAAAGTTAAAGTTTTATAAATATTCAATTTAATGTCATAGTCATTTAGAAGCGCAAAGAAATTTTCTGTAGATCAAAAGTATAGTGTTAAAATTTATCCACTATATTTTTTCAGGAGTATTAGTAACAAAAATATATATTTAAAAATGAAATCATTATCGACTTTCAACTATCTCAGCTTCAGCACACAGCAAAAGAGATGCAAAGCAGAAAAAAATAGCTTTCCCTAAGATTTTAAGTAGTAATTGCAGCCATCCCAGATAAGTATAGGATTTTTTCTATAAGAATAATAATTAAAAAAAAACCTCACTGGTACTTACAGATTCTGTAGACACCATAACTCATACCTGCCAAACCCTGCTTTCAAAAATTAAAAATTAAAAAAAGAGCCAGAAGATTTTACACAATATATATATTTAAAAAAAAATAAAGCATCCAGTTTTCTAATTCATAACTACTAAACAAAATGACAATACACTAAGCTTTATTTAAATCTAAAGAAAGGAAAGAAAATATTTTTTGCTTCTCTTTTCAAAAAACTACTTCAAATTTCATTTTTAAAAATACTCTGTTTTTCATGATTTAGACTATAGCTGAAGTTGTTTTAGCTAATGGACAAGCCAGTTTAGAATTTTATACAATATCAAGTTTAGTGGAGGTTTTTTAACTAAGAAAAAGGCTTACTAATGACTTTCACTGCAGTATGATCTTCTGAAAACATTGTAAGCCATTGAGTTCAGGCATGTTTCAGAATTTTTCTAAAATCATACAATTCCTCAAATATTTCCTTTCTTACTGGCGCTAAATTTTAAATGTTAAAAATATTTATCACTGCCTGCTCTAATAATAAATCCATGACAGTAATTGCTTCATGTGCTGCTAAATTCATCAGATGACAGGAATACCAATTATAAACAATTCTTTCTGCTGTTCTCCTGATATTTTTTAAATACTGCCTTTTTTTTATTTAAAAAAGGAAAAAAGCAGAGAAAAAAGTGAAAATGCAGAAGATTTGGCAGCTATAATAAATGACACATAAACTTTATGAAGATCTCAAAATATACCATTAAGAGAAATTTTCTTTTTAATAAAAAGTGTGTTGGACAGAAGAAAAATATGATTGAGTCTACTTCATAAATTTGTAAACATTATTTAAGGCTAGTGAGTAATATCACTTTCAAATGAAATATAAATAACTAAAAAGATATAATTATTTTCCTTTTTTTTTTTTAAATTGACTGCACTAACACTTCAAATTAATTAATAAAAGTTAAAAAAAAATCAGATCTATATAAAATGAATAAATTATAAAATAAACATCAAATGAGTAGAGAACATTGTTTCAGGACCAGCAAGTGACAAAAAAAAATTATTAAACTGCATTTGGAATTTTAATTGGCTCAATCAAAATTCAAGATATCACTCTTTTTTTTACTGCTAATTATCCAAAATCAGAATTATATATATTCCAAGGCAAAACAATGAAAAATATCTTTCAATACTCAGGAAATAATAGTAATTAACGAGCAGAAATTGAAAGAAACTACAACATAGTGAATTATTACAATACTTTTTTTAAAGGTTTTAATCATAAGACAATTAATTATATCTACATCTTGGATAAAAATCTCATCTGAATTTTCAAACATAAGAACCATATATACATTTTATTGTCTTTATTTCTTGTTTATTCAAAATGAAATACTTGACAGTAAACAAAACTAAAAGCAAAAAATTTAAAAGAATATTCTTCGAAGAAATAACATCAGAGTATTTTGTTCATTATTTGAAACTGGAATGAAATTATGCCAACAAAAAAGTGCAAAAATATAATATTAAAAAAAAATAATGTATTCTTTAAATAGATATTTTCAATTTTCAACAATATATATATATATATATATATATTTGTATTTTTGTACTTTTTTTTTAATATTATAAAAATTATGACACAAAAAAATTATGTCACAAAAATCTTATCAAATGTAAAGTATGCCAAAAGATCTATAAAACAGTGATAAACACTCAATAGAGTAACAATCTTGGTATATATAACAACAAGAATAAAAATTTATTTAAAAATAACATTTCCTATATGAATGCTCAATGGCAATTTAATATAGAATATTCTATCATACAAGAAGCACTTGGAAGCCAGAGTTGAAATTTGAAACTTAAGGCAAAAAAGAACTACTGACACAATACAATAACCCACAGTATACCTGGAAATTACAATTTTCAGTTAATAGTCAGTGGGCAGTAGATCCAATCAGCTTAAAAGAATCTTTTTAGAAACTTAATTCTTCTTGAACTAAATTAAACACATGTTACAGTTTTCCTCATAATATGTTAAAACATGCTACAAAAATTAAAATTATAAAATCTCTTAACATGTATGTGTATTTAGATATTGTAATTCTTAATCTATACATATTCATGAAAATAATCACAGGAACAAAATAGGAAAACAAGCTTTTTTTTTAAATCACATTATGGCAAATGGCTATTTTCAAATATAATCCACAGTAAATTCTAGTAACAGAAGAAGACAAAATTCAAATTTTGCAAGTAATCACACATAGTTTGATCTAATTATATGTTGTTGTTTTTTTCCCTCTCCATGAAAATTTTTGATGCTATAGTGTATATTAATTTTTAAACTATTTGTAGGTAGCAATTAAACTTATATTCCTTCAAGCAGTATTTAAAAACAAAAGCGGAATGAAATTACTGTTATTTTATTTTTACAAAAAAGCCGCAAGACAACATAGTCCAACTCTGGTTTGAAGCACCTTATGTGTGTTTAATGTACTTAATGGAGTATAACTCCATTAAGTACACACAACACTTGGTTTAAAAAATGAAATTAACAACTTATACAGTCCAAAGCATATCTTTAAAATATATATTAAATGCAAAAATTTACCACAAATCCATCTTGAAATCACTAACTAATTTGAGGCAAATAAAGATAGCTTCAATTATACAACACACTTAAATAAATGAATACGTAAGAGGTATAAAACAACAAATAAGTTTAGAAAAATGGTAACTTAAGGCTTTTATCCACCATTTCTCTGTAACCTAACAATATGTGAGTAGCAACAGTTTCAACTCCTTTCATGTGAGTTGCCTCTGTAATGATGGAAGGGCCATTATTACGCATTATTTCAGCATCTCTTTTCATCACCTAAAAATTTTAATTTGGTTTTTATTAATATATCGCTTTAAAAAAAATAAACATTTTAAAAAAGATGAATACATATGAAGCTAACTTAAACAACAGAATCTATATAGGTATAACAATAGGCTAATAATGTATTACAAACAGTATTTCTCAACATATGTGCCATGACATACTTGTATGCCATGAGGATGCTTCAGGTTTATCACAAAATTATGATTTCATCTTTTTAACATTGACTGACTGATATCAGAAATATACATATTTAAAGAACATTTTGAATTTAAAAAAAAAAAAATCTGTGTGAACCTCTGGGAAAAACCCAAATCAAAACTAGTATGTTGTGGCCATCATAAAACTTTCTATATAAATCAAATCATCTGCAATCAAAATTAAATCACAATTTATTCATTCTTGAGATACAGCTATCACAGAAACTGTGAAAAACAGAGCATAGCAGCAACACCTATTGGCTGATACACCCAAACCTAATAAGGAACTATTTCTGTCAAGGTTTAACATAATATGAAGTTTGGTGAAATTCCGTGGATTAGTTTTTGAGATATAGTTATCGCAGAAATTGTGAAAAATGCAGCATAGCAATGTCACCTATTTGGACGATTTAAATTAAAACCTAATGAGCACACCAATTTATATCAAGTTCTAACTGAACCTGAAGTTAGATTAAATTCTATCCATATGTTCTTGAGATAGTGCGCCCACAAAATTTGTGTCAGATACAGATAGACAAGACTCACGGGCAGACATTTTTTAAAAACAGTCAAATGATATTCAGGACCTTCTAAAACATATAAATCCATCGAAAATCTCAAAATTTTTCATGAATCTAATATTTTTTTCCTATAAACATAGAAGAAAGTTAATACATAAAAAGGTAAATACATGAACTAACTATAACTATGTAAACTGGAACACATAAAAAATGACATAAAAGAGAAAGAAAGAAGGTGAAAGGATATATATATATATATATATATATATATATATATGTGTGTGTGTGTGTGTGTGTGTATTATGGAACAAAAACTAAAAGTCTTTTTACCTGAACACAAATTATATGAACATTAGGTGCAAATGGAATAAGAATTGCAAGCTTATTTATACTAAAAATTTTAAACAAATGTCAAGTGCACGCCTGCTGTCTAAATATATGACCTAAACAATGCTCTACACCAGGGGTTCTCAAACTATGGTACGCGAAACTCTGGCTACTGGTACGCAAAAGTCTGATACTGGTACATGGAATAAAATACAGAATGCAGCTCATTATTATGGAATCAAAAACGGCTTGTCTTTATTAACTTGGAAAATTTTAAAAAAAATTCGAATGCGATTTGTGATCTGTAAACGCTTTTTCTATTTTTTTGTTACGAGAAATGTTTGTTATAGCAGACTTGCTGAAATTTGTACACAGTACTTATGATACAACCAGTTTTCCAGAATTATAAACATAACTATTAGATTTATATGGATAAAAATTGAATTTTTTAATAAAGACCTAATTTTAAAATTAATGAATGAAGTATTTTTAATTAGTGAAAGAATTGTTTTTAAACATGCTTTATAAATTGAATTATTTGAAATTAAAGTCTGGATGGTTGGAAGTAGGAGAAGTTTGTGTTAGTAGGAGGATTTAAAACAAAAGTAAAATTTTAAGTGTAATTTATAACCCATTTGTCTCTTTGTACTAGAAGAGCTTCTAGGAGGTGTTGAAATAAAAGTTTTATTTCAAACATAATACATAAATTAATTCATTCTGTTGATTGAAATATTATTTTTCTCTTGTACAAAATGCGTATAGTTTCTTTCTATTTCATGGAAATCAGTTTTTAACAGAGTAAAGGTTATTTAAAACGTGATCTGAAATTTAAAAAAAAAAAATTGTCATATGCGGTACGGATTTAAAGTAAGGCATTCTACATATATATTGAGGTGGTATATACATAACTGTATGAAGAAACTTGCAAGTGTTTGCCTACTGCCCGACATTATTGTCGCATTTAAAGGTATGCAAATTATTAATACAGTATACAGTTGTACTGAGCCTATGTTAAATGCGCAAACTAAGCATTGGATAAGAAATTCGTTTCTAATTTGAGACACCCTGCCACTGTATCTCACGAGAGAGGAAAGAAGTGATCCCATTCAGCTCCCCTGTGATGGATTATTGAAGTCCACATTCAAAAAGTTGAATTTAACAGAATTTTCATTGGCGAGAATAACAGAGTACCGTCTGATAACGTCAAAGTTTGCTGGTATTTAGCACAACATATCTCTGTGAATGTATTTTTCCTCCCTTCGTTATATGAAAAACAAATACAGGAATAAACTAAAATTGAATCTGACTTATGACTAAAACTACCTAATATTGAACCAGACATGCGGAAGCTGTGCTGGATAAAACAGATACACCCTTTTCTTTAGCGGTAGAAGCAAATTAGTGCAATCAGCCTACTATAACACTATATGAATCCGTGTATGCATTATTAAAATTTAATGATGATACTACTTTTTACTTGAATGTTATTACAAAGCAGTCAATCGAATTACCAATTTACTAATATGATCATTCATTTTTAAATACAATAAAACCTGCTATGACAGAAACACAAAAGGCGGGAGATATATTTTGTTTTAGACAGGTTGATTTATGCAGGTTTTTCTATATTAGCTTTATGTTTGTTACCTTGGTGGTACGTGGAAATATGAACTTCGATTTAGTGGTACATTGGTCTAAAAGTTTGGGAACCCCTGCTCTACACTGTCTCCCAATTTGGGAACATTTACATTTAATAACCTTGTATATTGCAACTAATCTCATAACAATGAAAAACCCAGTTTTAAATTCCTAATCAGCAGTGGACTTTCTTAAAAAAAAAATTACAGATCTTTCTTAAGTAGTAAAAGGAAACAGACATAGATATAGTTTAATGCGTGTTTTATTATGAAGTCTTAATTTTGTTATGACATATTAGTCGGAAACAAATGCTGAACTATTTATATTGTTTTAAGTGCAAATTTGTTAATGTTCTGTAACCATTTCAATTTTTTTTACCATAACATTATTTTTAATAATTTTATTTTTCCTAAAATCCTCTACTTTTCTGAATTTTTTATTAAAAAATTAATTCATCTTATGTATGATTTAGTTTTTTAAAAAAGGAAATGGATCTGGTATCTCTGTTTTAATCCATTGGTCTACTTGAGATGGTTCATGAAATTGCTGGAGCTCATCTAAAATTATAAGAATATCGACATACAGTAATCCTCTTTTATGAAATTCTGTAGTGTGCACATAACCAAACATTCTGTCAGTGATGTCTTTCATTAATGCATTCAGTCTGATGTGAAATATCTTTGCATCTAACTCTGATCTGTCACTTGCAGCTTGACCAGGATTCAAGTTTCCAGTTATTTCCCGCCACTTTGGATAACATGTGAAAGTGCAAAGGTTTTCCACATTTAGTTACAATTGCCATTGCATCGTTGTATCATCATTCTCTCATGTTTTGTGGTGATCCTTGAAATATAAATGTTAAAATAACTGCTCTTCTAGCTTGATCTCCAGCATTTGCATCACCTCATTCAAAAAATCAAGTACACCACTATGTACTTCAGCTCGAAGCGTTGCTTGGTCGCAGCGAAAATAATTTAGATTGTTGGCTTCCACTTGTAAGTATGAATCTACTGCATATCGTTGAGTTAATTTTCCTGCATGTAGAATCGGATTGAAGTCATCTTTGCGAGCTACAAATAATGCACTCTTACATTGAAGATTGCAACATTTTGATATAGTCCCAACTGAAGCTAGATATGGGTTATATGATAATTGTGGTTACCAACCTTATTCACCATGGGGGAAAAATTGGATATGTCATGGGATCAAGATTTAAACTTAGTATATTTAGATTCAAATATGGTCATTGTCTGATTTGTGGATATACTCTTATATCGCTTTCAAAAGCTGGATCCCCATCATCATTTTGAAACATCATAGCTACTTCAATAGATGTTTGCAAATTGAATCGGTGTTGGTCCGAGTGACGATTGCGACTTAAATCCATATTCACTGGGGGCCATTGGAAGATGGTATCCTCTAGCATGCCCCTGCTATTCACGTTCAACCTCACTAAGCATTTTATATGCTTGTGCAAAAGGATTGTATCTCATAACTTCATCTAATTCATGTAAAATATGCGATAAAAAAGTTTCATTGAGGTCAATATTAAGTCCTTCCTGTACAGCTTGTGTTGTATCTATTATATACAATTGTGCATATTTTCTCTGATGACCTTCTTCTAAATGCAAATGCGATGGTAAAATTGTCCTTGTACTCTAAAACAATAAGGTCCATATCCTGGTGAGTTTCCAGCAGGTTCAGCTCGCATTGAAGCAAAAGAAATTGAGCTGTTATATTGGTGGATGTTTCCTTTAAAATTTTTGCAATCTGGATAGTGTAGACTCATTTTGCTCTGTAAAGAGGCAGAGAATTGTTGTCTAGGCCTGAATTTCACATGTCTTTTATAACAACAAAAATTAAACATACCATCTGTTGGTTTTTCAACTTTGAAATGCATGCTTTGCAAAACGGATATTTTATATTCATAGGACCAGAGTAGTGATGCTCAACATTATGTGCAATGGCATGTCCATTGACAGAAGCTACTTGTTACCTGGTATTATCCAGTCTTTCATATCTGATACTACTTCTCTGATGTCGCATGCTGTCTTTATTTAATCGACATCTCCTTTTAAGAGGTGTCTCAACATCTGCCAAGTATTAATAAAAAAGTTTATGTAAAAAGCAAAATTTCTCTGTATGCTATAAACAACAAAATTGAGCTAAAGCATATAAAACATTTCAAAACAAACTAATCTATCGTTGTTGCCGTTGCCAGATCACTTCGAACAAACTTTCAATGGATCTCAAATTCTCAAAAATGAATGACTTACCACATAGCTTATTGTTTGTTCACAGCAATTTTAACTACGATGATTTGATATGAACTATTAAAATTCACTAAAATTAAATATTAATACAACTGGAGTTAAAATATTAAATGTGCAAAAGCTTTATTTTTTATTTTATCAATGAATCTAAAAAATGAATGACTCACTACACAACTCATTGTTTACATTACCAAAATTAAACATGATTTCTGAAATGGTTTGTCGATTATGCAAATCATTGACATTTTGTTAGTTTAAACCCAATAGACAATATTCTTGTGACGTCACAGTAAACATAATTTTTTATTCACTTATAAAAACAAAGTACATGTGAAGAAACCTGCAAATTAAAAAATATATATCCAAAAAGCCATGTGTCTGAATTCTGAATATTTTTCATTATTTCTTTTGTAATATAGATAGGTTTGTACCAGAATCAACACACTGTGTTTTATTATATTTAGATATCAACAGCTTAACTATGAACCAAACATTTTTTTAACTGTTTTAATAAAAGTTAGAATACACAAAGCAATGATTTTTTTTTCTAATTCAGTTACTAAAAAGACCTTATTAATAAAATCCGCCAATTAATGAGGGTTCCATACCTTGTTCTGAGCATAATTTACCTTACTAGCAATTGCCAAGCAAGTGTCTATATGTTTTTCCATACGTTTATATTATAAATATTTAAGAAATTCTATTACACTCTATAGGTGTGAATATTCTGTACCCGATTTTTTTATTTATTTTTCACAATGGAGCAACTTATTTGTCATCTTTAGAGAAACTCCATTAAAAGTTACAAAAAAAATAATATCTGAAAATAATTCAAATTTAAAAATTCTGAGAATTTATATGACATCCTTGGGTCTATGCAAATAACTGATGTTAATTTCATCATCAAATGTTCCATATTCGAAGGAAGAGTAGTTGTGAAATACAAACAGTCAGTAATCTTTTAATATAATAGACTCGGAGACAGGAGGCATTCTTTTTAATTTCATTTGTTAGCTATGGTTGTGCACATTGTTTTTTGTCATTAATTTTTAAATATTCTCAATAAACTATAAATGGTCATGAACTAAGTGTCCTCCATTCTTAATTTAAGAGTAATCATCATTTATTTCCTAAAAATAAGTTTTTAATTCATATAGAATTTTTTTTAGATATTTACTTTAAGTTTCATATCCTAGCCTAAATAAACATGGCATTATAAAATAAAACATTATGTATTTGTATCCTGCATTACAAATTATTAAGGAAATTGCCTACTAATTCTGTAAAAAATAAATTAAACTCCAAGAAATTAAAAGACTTTACAACCACCTACATAAATCTTAAAGGAGATGAAAGATGAATTTTGAATATTAATACAAACAAATTTTATTAACAATTTCACGCTCAGAAAGTAATGTTTTCAGTATAATGAGCCCTATAGAGAGAAATAAAAATTTAAGAAACTGAAATCAAGTGCAATATCTGCAGCCTGAAATTGACATTAAAATTTTAAAATTTAAGGTTAACAAAAATAAGACATGTAAATATTAGAGATGAATTCAGGCTCTTTTTTTCAGAGCCCAAGCCTGACAATTTGAAATTCAAGCCCAAAACATTTTGTGTCTTCAGAACCCGAGCCCGATACCAAAAGAAAACTGTAGAACATCATTAATTTCATTTAAAATTGTTTCAAGATTAATTTTCTCATTTAAAAATATCTTCTTACATAGAAATAAGTATTAATCCTAAATACTCCCTCGTGATTTTCATATTCCTGAAAATCTGTTTAAAATTAGCAAATTTGTTATTTATACCAAACCATTGGCAGAAATCTGCAAAAGTCACAATTCTTTTTCTCTTAAAATATCAATGTACAACTATGGCAGGAAGACACAAGTTCTGTTTTTCAGTATTTCTGGAGAAGGACTTCAAACAGAAAATGAGGATAGACAAAAGATTTCCCACAGCTTCTTTATATTACTAACACTGACCATACAAAGACTTGAAAATTAGATAGATTTTTTTTTCCTATATCCCATCAATAACAATTCCCTTTCAAACTGATTTTTAAAGGATCATAAAACACTTTATGAAATTAAGACTACATTCTTGTTTCTTAAATAGCAAGTTTTTTTTTTTCTTTCTTTTTTATCAATTTGTGAATAAATGAAATTTTCATTTTGAGCCTGATCCCAAAAAGCTGGTATAAAGCCTGTTGCGGGCTAATAAACAAAAATATAATGACAACAGTACCTGAATACTTGCTCCAACAGCTTCAGCTAAATCTACCTTATTTATTACTAACAGATCACTTTCAGTAATGCCAGGTCCACCCTTACGAGGAATTTTGTCACCACCTGCAAATTTTATAGTTTGAGTAAAATTGGATTTCTCACACATTAAATGTTAAACTACAAATACTCAATCGTATAAGAAAAAAAATATAAACTACACATGGAATATTTGATTTTTCTAAGTAAATAATACATGAAATTAATGATTTTTCGACATCACAATATTAAAAATAGTACTATACTAAGAATTTTTAGAAATAAAATTTTGAAATTTCAAAATAAATATAAAAAAATTATTATTTTGAATTAGATTATGAGTGGAATACAAAATAGGAACACAAAACGTGGACTACAAAAGGGATTAGGTACACTTTTAAGAAATATGATGCAAATTGTAACTGTTTTAATTCAAAAGATCCTATAATTTCTAGTTTTTAAAATCAAAATTAAAATAAATAGCACATTTAAGTTCTATAATGGATTGCTAATGCATTAAACATGTACTAAAAATTTCAAATAGAAGTAAGTGCAAATACAGCAAACAAAACACGTTCTTTGAATCTTTAAGAGACTGAATAAAGATGTGTAAGTTTTATACATTAGATGAAAAGCAGTTTGTGAATGTCTCAAAAAGAAGCAAATTTTGATTTAAGAATAGCTACTCATTTCTTTTTTCTTGTTTAAAAACTTTTCTGAGCTCTGTTTCTTATTTAACTAGTTTAACTCTAGATTTCTCGATTAGATACTTCGTATACAACCTAGTATCGATCGACCTATACGAACGATACTACCTAACATACTTCGATTAAATAAGAACGCTTTCTTAATTAACGCTAGAAAAAGAAACGAGTATTTAATAGCTATTCATTTCTTTTTTCTTGTTTAAAAACTTTTCTGAGCTCTGCTTCTTATTTAACTTTATTTGAATCAGAAGTGGGAACAATATATTTTAATGATTTAGTTCTTTCAAATTAAAACTGAAAAAAAAATTATGTAAAATGCATTCAAATAGTTACCAGCAAGCATAAACAAATGATGCCCTAATCATCATTTGTTTATGCGATGTCCCTAATCATCAAACAAAACTTACCAGCAACATCAATGACATAAATAATGTAGTCAGCTAAGTCACGACTAAAGTTAGCAGCTAGATTATCACCACCAGATTCCAGAAATATTATATCAGGTTTGAATTCTTTTGTTAACTCCTTTACAACTTCCAAGTTCAATGAATAATCCTAAAAAGCAAGTCAAAAGGTGAATCAAAATACATATTATCTGTCTTAAATCAACATACACTTTGAAATACAGTAAATTTCAGATGCACATACGTTAAATTTAACATTCTAAAAAATAAAATAAAAAATTCTTTACAATAAGATGAAGAAATTTCATAAGATTAATTTTCTTGGCATGATTTGATTATTTCAGAGAAAAACTAAGAATATTTCACACAAAATGGTTATGATTTTTCCCCCCTTCCTTTCTTAATTTTCAAAGACTGTTCCACTTACTATATATTATTTATTTATTTAAAAAACCTTTTTCTGTACTTTGAGAATTTATGTATTTTTACAATCAAAGCAATTTTAATTTAGGTAATTCTAGATAGCAAAGAAATATCTTTTAAGTACATAAGTAAAAATAAATAACAGCCAGTTAAAAGAAAAATGTGTGTTTTGGCATAATGCCAGCTCACTGGGTGCAGTTTTGACATGGCTGACTTTTTGCCCCCCAAACTTTTATTTTGTTTTGAAATGAAATGAACATGAGATATAATTATTGATATGTGAAGAATTCTACTTCTTCACTCTTCATCATTGTAAAGTATCTGTCATATCACTTCATTCTGGTTTCTCATCACGTGGTATAGTCATGAGGTAAGAAATAAAAGTCAATACATCATGAACCTGATTTCATTTTCCTTTTTACATGACTCTTTTCTTAAAAATCAGGCCCAGCTGGGATGGGAGAATCTCATAGTTTATAAGTCCATTTCAAAACTATTTTGGAAATAATTTGGGTTTTGCAGATTTGAAAGAAAAAGGAGAAAAATAACGCTAATTTCACTATTTCATTGTTATTTTGAGCAACACACACTCAGGAAAATAAATTACAATTTCACATTATTACACACATAAAAAGAGGGAGGAAATTTACAATTTTGGTGTTACTGACCTGAAGAATCTGAGGGAAAACAAGAAAAAAAAAGGAAAAAGATTTCTTTTACTTTTTGATATTTCAGGTTCCGTAGACTACAAAAATAGCAGAAATTTACAATTTTTGCATTACCTCGTGTTCCACAAACCCAAAAAATTCGAGGAAAAGATATACTAAATGTAAAATATTTACTAGAATTTTCAATTAGAAATGGTTTTTATCTATGCTGTACACCAGGTAACATATTAGGCATCTTTAACCTGGATAGCCTGGCATATATGGTCCAAAATTTAAAATATTAATTCAGTTTATAAACTTAAAATTACAGATAATTGGTTTAATTTATCTTCAAATAGTCCAACAAAAAGCTGGAGTCTGAGCTGGTTTGTATTTTAGCGACTCCAACTCTCTTGCCCCAAAATGGGCCTGACCGTGCAACAGTGCAATACAAATCATTGTTTTCAAAATCTGTTTATTTGCATTTAATTGAGATAATCCACCATTAAAAAAAAGGGATTAACAAAAATTTTATATAAGTATGAATTTATTCATTTATATTTTTTATTTATTTATTTTTATTTTTTATTTATTTATTTTTATTTTTCATTTATTTATTTTTATTTTTTATTTATTTATTTTTATTTTTATTTATTTTATTTTATTTTATTTTTATTTATTTTATTTTTTTTGTGGGGGGGGGGGGGTTAATACATTATATTGGTACAATAAAAGGTATTATCTATGATTCAGGAACACGGCTTCCAAGATTACCAGAGGCTGTAATAGTTGAATTCAATGACTATCATGTGCCATTTCTAACTGAAAAACTTTTTTTTGTCACACCTATTTCATAATCTTGGAAAGAAAAAAAGTCATGTTCATGAACTCAGTTGCCTTTGGCATATACAGTCAACACAAATCCCGGGGCTTAACTTTGTTAAAGAATAAAGATTGCTGTGAAGATTGGTCCAAAGGAGTTCATTGTCACTGACTTGGGCAACGTATGTTGCTTTTAGTAGAGTTGGTTGATTAAAAGATATCCTCATCAGAGTGTCTTTCACAAAGGATAGGCTTGATCAAATTAGAACAACAAATGCACTTGCTGATAGATTAGCATTTGAGCATTACGTGGAGCAACTAATGACTAAATAAACACTTGAGAATCAAGATTCAACAACTGTTATTGCAACCTTAGTTTTATACTGATAAATAGTAAACATAAAAATAAAATACTTTCCAATTTAACAAATACAATGATAAATTGATGTGCTAAATTTAAGATAAACTAGCCAGATGTGCCAATCCCAAAACTTTCTTCTATCTCACAAGGATTTTGCATACACTAAAAAAAATCCGCACCAATTTATATCAAGGTCTAACTGAATCTAAAGTTTTATTTAATTCTGTGCATTAGTTCTTGAGATATGACTATTGCTAAAATCGTGTAAATCCTGCAAAATGCAGCATAGCAGTGCCACCTGTTGGGAGATTTAGACCAAAAATTAATCAACAACAACTTATGTCAACGTCTAACTGAATCTGAAGTTTGGTGAAAATCTGTGCATTAGTTCTTGAGATATAGTTATAATGATAGTAATGAAAAAAGTAGCACGGCAATGCCACCTGTTGGGCAATTTATACCAAAATGCAAGCAGCATCTATTTATGTCAAGGTTTAACAGAATCTGAAGTTTGATGAAATTTCGTGCATTAGTTCTTGAGATATAGCTATCGTAAAAATCGAGAAAAAAGTAGTATAGCAATGCCACCTGTTGGGATATCTACACCAAAACGTAGGTCATATTTATGTCAAGGTCTACCTGAACCTGAAGTTTGATGAAAATAAGTGCATTAGTTCTTGAGATAGAGCTATTGTGGAAATCGCAAAAAATGCAGCATAGCAGCGCCACCTGTTGGGTGATTTTCACCAAAAACTAATCAGCACCGATTTATATCAGGGACTAACTGAATATAAAGTTTTATTACATTTCGTGCATTAGTTCTTGAGATAGAGTGCCCACAAAATTTTTGTCACATACAGACAGACAGACATTCTCTAAAAATGGTCAAATCGTGTTCAGGACCTTCTAAAATGTATAAATCCGTCAAAAACCGGAAGTCGAAAATTTTCATGAATCCAATACTTTCTTCTTGTAAAAATAGGTTGAATAAATGAAAGTTTCATGTACGATAATGGGTTATTCTGTAAATGATTTGAATAGTTCTGTCAGTGGGACAGAAATAAATTCTTATTCAGCAATGACATTGTCAAAAATGAACATTCTGAAATTTTCTGATGATACAGAAAATTGGCTCGAGTTTGTTAATTGTTTTGAAATATCTATATACCAGAATAATCATCATCCTAAGTTGAAAAATTTGCTAACTTGAAATCTTTATTAACACTAGAACGGCGGAAAAATCTTACCTACTGGAATGGCGGGAAGAGGTCATTTTGACCCTTGATGAAACTACTGAAATAACAACGATAAAACAATTTTAAATGCCATACGTTGGTAAAAATATGTAATTTACATGCATTTCTTAATTTATATTTATAATTACTTGATAATTTATTGAATTTTTAAAGTACTATAAATGTAATGCCTACAGGGTGAACCATTGGATTATACTACAACTACTCAAATAACTCCTTAATTTGATATAAAAATTTATTGATTTCACAAATTAAAACTAATGCTAACTAAAATAAAACACAATTTATAAAATAATGATATTTTTTCATCAATATTTCATATATATATTCAATATATCAAAAACTAACAAATCTAGAAGGCTGAAATTTTTTTTTAAATATTTGTTACCTATTTCGGAAAAGTCAAAAAATTTCAAACTATTTCTTCCAACCAAACAAAAGTAATCACCAGACAAAAGTGCTCAGGGGTCAAAATGACCCCTACCGCTGTTCTAGTGTTAAGCAATTAGGCCAACAATGTTGTAGAAGTGTTTCCATAGATGGAACAAAATTATGATACATGTATCGATTTATTAAAAGATTGTTATGGTAAAGTTGATGTGATTATAAACAAACACATGAATAATTTGTTAAATATGGAACCAGTTAAAAAATTTTCAAACTTAAATGCATTAAGAAAATTGCATGATAAGTGTGAAATAAACGTTAGAAGTTAGGTGGAACATCCATTTCTTATGGACATTTGTTAAGTCCAATTATGTTAAAATTATTAACTTGTGAATTAGCAATAAATAGAATATAACAGAAAACGTAATTCTAATAATGAGTCAGATGTAACAGATTTAATTGTTTTTCTTAAGTATGAAATAAAATGCAAAGAAAAGGCTTTGTCTATGATTAATTCTAAAAATGATGCAATCTCATCATTCATACATAAAAATAAAACTGAAAATCATGAAAGGAAAATGTTAAGTAAATCGTATCATACAAATACTTTCAATACTAACATTAAATTTTTTTGTGTATTTTTAAATGTAATCTCCAGTATTACTGGACAGCAGACCACAAAATTTATATCTGTTCATCAATACAATTTAACAATGTGGATATCCAAATCAAAATGATTTCACAAATTCAATTACATTATTTATTGCATGACACAAAACTCATTTACCTCACGAATAGCTGCATGTGGACATCCACCTGTTTCAACAGCTCTTATCCTCTCAGCTGGCAATGCTTCATTTTTAACCAAAAATTCCCAGTCTTCCCTATAAAAAATTAATAAAATAAAGTAAAATCTAGCATGTTATACAGTTAATTAAATCTTAAACAGACAAATAAATGTATCTGTCGAATTTTAAAATACCATTTGAATAAATTTGCAAACTGTAATAATATTTTTCAGTTTATTATGAGCATTAATTAAAATTTTTATTGCCGAAACGTCAGTGAAGGCTTACTGTTGAGACCCGAAAAGTTTTTGGTTTCTGTCTGTTTGTCTGTCTGTCTGTCTGTCTGTCCGTCCGTCTGTCTGTCTGTCTGTTCCGCGATAACTGTCGTAAAAATGATCCGATTAGTTTGATTTTTGGTAGGTATGTTGGTGAGATACCCGGAATTAGCTGTATAGTTTTTAGTTACATTTGGTTCATTCGCTCGGAAAATATAGAACGTTTCTTTTTTTATCCTAATGCTTTCCTATGGGAATTCAGACGATTTTGAATTTTTTCAGTCATTGAAAATAAAATGTCGCATTTGATTAATGTATTTAAACGGTAAGTTATGAAGGCTAAAATTTATCAAGTCAGGTCTTAAATTATTCAAATTAATTTGAAATTTTGTTAATACATTCGTCAGATTTTTTAAATTAGGTGTATAATTTTTGGTGCAATTTTATACATCTGTTCTAATAATATAATACATTTTATTCTATCATTTTCTGCAAATTTTAAAATGCATTTATTTTTATTTACTTCTTTAATTTAACCGTAACCTAGCAACTAAATTTTAAAGAATATCAAAATAATAAAATTCAAATAATTCAGACTATTTTGCTACAATATTTTATTGGGTGATTTTAATATTTTATTGAGAGATTTTAGTATGCTATTGCCATCGAGTTAGATCAAGATGTACGTATGTAAAATAAATATTATAGAATGACCATCAAAACTGTTTTTCCGAAACAAAAATTGTAATAACACTAGATTTCTGCAATAGATATAGTTTTGAAGTGAAATACAGTAGATTCAGTTTACATGTCCATAAGTTGCTTTTGTACACGAGATATTATTCAACTTATCTATCAGATGCGAGTGTTTCGTGGTTGGCAGGTAAGTAAATATTGCTATTTAGGTACTAGGATAACATGAAATTATTTTCTGAATTTTTGCTTATCCTAATAAAACCACTGTGTAGAACGAAATCCAAGATATACTAGAATCATTCACACAAACAATAGGAAATCACGAATATAAATTTAATAAGATTACGGAAAACATTTCTTTTTAGGTCATAATGCTTTCCTATGGGAATTCAGACGATTTTGAAAATTTTCATCCATTGAAGTAAAATGGCGCATTTGATTAATGTATTTAATGTGTAAGTTATGAAGGCTAAAATTTATCAAGTCAGGTCTTAAATTATTCAAATTAATTTGAAATTTTGCTAATACATTCGTCAGATTTTTTAAATTAGGCGTACAATGTTTGGTGCAATTTTATACATCTGCTCTAATAATATAATACATTTTATTCTATCATTTTTTACAAAAATTTCCAGTGCATTTTTTTCTCTCTTTCAATAAATGGTTGCTAAGCAACTATATTTCAAAGAACATCAACAAAGGAAAATTCAAGTGAATCGCATTATTTTTACGCGAAGTTTTATTAAAATTGCCAATTTTCGGGTTTTAAGTTTTTAATATGTTTTTTTTTAATGAAATAGATGAGAATTTATTTTAAGTACTAAAAAATGATTACCAAATCGGTTTTCCAAATGAAAATAATAAAAACGTTGAATGCGTAAATTGAATATAGGTCAAATAAGAGGAATTTAAATTTGTATAAGTATAATTTATACACGAAATTTTATTCAACTTCAGAAACATATGATGTTTAGTAGTTGAAATATAATTATTCTTTTAAGGATAGCATAAAATCTCTTGTACAAAGAGATGGTTATTCTAATGAAATGAAAATTGCAAATACATTCAGACATATACTCAAGAAATAAAATAGCACAATTACTGGAAATTGAGAATAGAATAATATTAAAGCGAAAACAGGGGAGCCCCCCTGAAATAATGTATTGTTATTCTGAAAAAATACAGTAACAAGTAGTTTATCCTATCATTGCATAACATTGTGTTTAAGGGGATACTTCTAAAATTTCCGAAACTTTCGATAAATTTATATTCTTATCAATGTATAAATAACTTAAAAAGATTGAATTTTAGTGTGTCAAATATTTTTCAGATAATGTTAAAAATTAGTAAGAACAATGATTTTTTTAGCTGACGTTGAGGCCTCTGATATGTAGATTTACTAGTAATTATGTTGTAGTAACAGTAAACCAATACAAAATCCAAACACATCTGTTAAGACAATGATACATGGCTACATTGCATGAATTTAATAAACCAAAGTATCAACATTACACACACAAAAAAATAATAATAAGTTACATTTAAATGAAAATGATTGATGCTTCATGAATTTTATACTTTTTATAACAGCAGACATGCATTTTATAATTCTGAATTGGTTTACTTCACTTCGTTCAAAAAACATTCCTATCAGTCGGCCACTGATTGAGAAAAAGGCTTTAGAAGTCGCTAAAAAACTCGGATTACATGATTTTAAAGCTTCCAGTGGATAGCTGGAAAAGTTCCGGTCTCGGCACAATATCTCTTTTAATACAATATGCGGAGAAGCAAAATCTGTATATCTTAAAGAAATGGGGGATCGGAATGAACGACTGCAATCAATTTGTGAAGGTTATGATGAGAGAAACATTTTTAATGCCGATGAAACTGGAATCTTTTCCAGAATTTTTCCCGAATAAAACTTTGTATTTTGAAAAGGATGACTGTATCGGCAAAAAAATGTCAAAAGAGTGACTATTTTATTATGTTACAATATATTAGGAGAATTTGAAATCTCTCTTATAATTGGAAAATCTATGAAACCCGGGTGTTTACCAACGAACATCCCCTTTAATAAATTTGGTATTATGTCGAGAGAGAGTAAAAAAGTGTGGATGACCAGGACTTTAAGGATCGAATGGTTAACTTTCCTTTCATAATAGGATGAAAAAGCAACAAAGAAAAGTTCTTTTGTTTTTGGAAAATGAAACTTCTTATCCAAAACATTTGAAATTTGACAATATTGAAATTGTGTTTTTCCCCCCCAAACACAACTTTGATATGCCAGCCACTTGATTAATGCATAACACACAATTTTAAAGCCTGGTATAGAGAGCTTTTATTTATAACGCCACATTCTTTCAAAGTTAGATTCTATGAATACACTTGAGAACTGCCTAAAATTAGTTAATGCTCTCGATGCTATAATTTGGATTTCCTCATCTGTAAAAAACATAAAACCAGGAAATGTACGACAATTTTTCAGAAAAGCAGGCTTTATATTAAAAGAAAATGAAACACATATTTCCCACACAAATGAAAAATTAAGCGAATTAAGTGAATTAATGAAATGTATCAGGAAAGAGTGAAGAAACTGCCGAAATTCTCATTAATATTGATGATGAGTTATCTACTGAAGAAGAATCATTTGATGTAGGCAATTATATTCTTTCAGAATTTTCGACAAAAGCTGACTGTATTAGTGATGATGAAACAGATACTGAAACTGGAGATGCTTCATGCAAATTCGAGAACTTCCAAGACGCGGCAAAATACAGTGAGCAGTTACACAATTTTTTTGTAAAAAAAGATGATTCAGAAGGATTGAAACTATACTGACAGAATTAAAACTTCACATAGAAAAAGATGTAATCGCAAGCAAAAGCAAACTTTTTTAACCAGGGGTCGATCCAGGAAAAACTTGGGGCCTATTTAGGGCCCCTTCACAAAAATCTATTTAATAAAATGGGCCCCTTCACAAAAATCAATTTAATAAAATGGGCCCCTTCACAAAAATCAATTTAATAAAATGGGGGCCCATTCACAAAAATCAATTTAATAAAATGGGCTCCTTCACAAAAATCAATTTGATAAAATGGGCCCCTTCAAAAAATTCAATTTGATAAAATGGACACCTTCACAAAATTCTATTCCATAAAAACTTACTATTTATTATTTTGTGATGTTTTAAAATGTTTAATTTGTAAACAAACAAGTTCACCAGAGAGGAAAACTTCAGCAAAAGGATTTTAAAAAGTTTTTGCTTATAAATGCTTGGTTTGAATTTGATTAACTGGATTTCAACTTTCGTTACAAAATGTTATTTTTCACAAAAATATAATTAATTTCACAAAAATAACCTTTACTTTTCGCAAAATGGGCCCCAAGAAAAAAAACCTGCATCGACCCCTGTTAACAGATTTTTTTCACAAAAATGTAATGAACAGTGGATAAAGGTATGAATAATTTCATTTCAGTTTTATTGCTTAAAAAAATAATTTTAATTTCTGATTAATCATATAATAGAGGTTTTAGGACATATAAAAGTCAATTAATGAAACATTAAGCATTTCTTAGTAATTTTGTAAATCTCTGAGTTTTTCCCAATAGCGGACACCTAAAAATAGCAGACAGTTTTTGCGCTCCCGAGGTGTCCGTTATTTAGAGGTTTTACTGTATAAGCACATATTAAACATTAACCTTATATCCATCTACATGCCTTAAGATTTTCAGTTTTGAAGCACTAATTATTAACAGCTATCTCATGGAGAGCCGCAATGTCGGTGGTGTCCGTGCAGCAGATGCCGTGAATTAGGGTAGGTACAGGCAAGCATCCTTCAAGCAAAAATTCAAGATGTTTAAAAGGTGCAAAATCTTTGGAGGTTGATTATGACTTTAACAAAAAAATCTTGCATGATGTCAGAAATTTGTATGAGATGGGTTTAAAAAGTTGGACAAATATATGATTGCAGAGTGTTGCCAAATTGCTCTTGTTTTTTACAATTGTCCCGCCCATCCAAAGGAAATCAACCAAAACCTGAAAAATGTTACAGGTTTTTACTTGCCACCTAACACTACATCAAAACTGCATCAAGGGGTGATCAAAAGTTTCAAAACACAGCATTGCAAGAGCATAATGCAAAAAGTTATCACGGCGCTTGAAAACAATCAATCCATGCCAAAAATCAATTTATGGGAAAGCATATTAAGAAATTTCCAAAGCATGGAACTGTGATGTCACAGATCGTACTAGCTGACGCATACCCATCTTGTTGCCAAAATAACCACCATATTGTAACCCAGCTCAGCATTAGGAAACCACCCGAGCAGGGGTTTACCGTCCCTGTCACTTGCTGTCTACTACTAAGGTAAGCAACCTGGTTTTAGCTTGGTTTTTAGTCCGTTGGGTTACTAAATGGCAGTATGATTCAGCCTGTAGTATAGGAGCTCTATTCGCAACAGCTTTGCCAAAGCTGGATTCTTTATCAGCAATGGGAATTCGGCAAGTACGGAGAATGAAGACGGTATTTCCTTAGAGGAACTTAAAAAAATGTGGATACAGCTGAGGGGAAAAAGAAGAAATTTACAATGATGTGCTGATTGACGATTTTCTTTCACTTGATTCTGAAGTTGAGACCTCGGAAACATTAACTGAATTAGATATTTTTGATAGTTTGAAAAATAAAAACAATACAGCAATGAATTGCAATGAAGACGAAGATGGAAATGATCATGATGCAGAAATCAACAAACCTTCGTATGATGACATGCTAAAATCATTTGAAACAATCTGACATGGATTACAGTTTGAAGAAAATATGCCTGAAAAGGTTTTTGGTGCATTGCAAAGATGCGAGACATATTATGAGAGAAAACACTTTTCAAACAAAAAAACTAGGACAAAATCAACAGACTTTTCCAGTAATTAAATTTAAGGATGCATGTGGTAATATGTGTTTAAAATTACTTATTATAATAAATACGATAATGCATTACAATTCATTAATTTTAATGTAAAATTATTTTCTTAAAACTGAAAATACAGTCCAGTGTATTCCCAGACAATGCTTTGTTGTATTCTTGTTTTTCTTGTAATTTCTTTTTGATGGGTAAAATAAATAAAACAAATAGATATAATTTATAGATAAAATTGTGACTAATTATTTTTTTAATAATATTTAGTGCTTATAAATTTAAATCTGTTTTATGTAGTTTAAAGTATTTTAAAAGGTGAATCTCAGTTTAACAAATTTTCCATATAATGAACTTTTTTTTCAGGATTTAGTGACTTCGTTAAAAATTGAGGTCCAACTGTAATTTAATATCTTCACATATCCATTGATTAATACAGAGTTCCATTATCTAAAATCTAAAGTTTAATTTGCTCAGCTGTGTCTTTTATCGCAGACCGGATTTTAAAATGTCTAAAGGTTGTCTGAGTAAATTGTGTATGCCGGGCTTGTTTATGATAACCCTGGCCTGAATATATTTTCACTCAGCTGGAAAACTTTTTAACTTGTATGATTTTTGTATCAATCTGCTTGATTGAGTAAAAAATATTCAATATCTATGTTTACTGGATAAAGTTTATGATGAGATTGTGGAGATAACTAAATGTTTTTGTCACAAGATTTTTTTTAAAAAAGAGGTTGATAGAGGTTTAGATAACTAGACATTCAGTTAATTGGAATTTTGGTAATCAATACCTTACAATACTAAGAAAATTAAAAAAAAAATTACATGAATTTATATCAACAGCAATAACCCTATAGTAATTATATTATAATGAATAAGATGTAGAATAACATATACCTTGTGAAGATATCATTAGTAACGATGCACAAGTTATATTTGTCTCGCAAAACCTTGCACAGAGATAATACAAGAGCAGTTTTTCCAGATCCAACAGGGCCACCAATACCAACAGTAAATGCTCTCTAAAAATGTATAAATAAATAATTGAATAAATAATTCAGCAAAGAAATAAAATTACAGATACTACTTTTACAGCTAAACCAAAAGAAGAATACATTTGAATGAATTAGTGATTACTCATGCCCAATGGGCATTGCCCGTTCTTAGATAACTCAACAACACAATTTTAAAAAATGTACCTAAAATATGATAGAAATTTAAATGAATCATTAGTGAATTGGACGCTTTTCACAAATGTAGCCAACAGCAGATTTTTTTTCATTTTGATAACAGTATACTTAGTTAAACAATTAAAATGCCTACATCAGTAGGGAAAATAAAGAGACATGCAAAAGCTAAAACAATAATAATTCTCCTTATTTCAGTTTTTAAAACAACCATACACTGCATAAATTTAATTTAAATGTCAAAGATATATTTGTAATAACAGTAATCCCTTAGCAATAATTTATTTTTGTTATTATTATTTTTTTCTTATACTCATATTGACCTTAGATGGAGAATTAATGCAAAGACCCAGCTAATTTTCCATAAGCAAAGTGGCTGCTTTGCTACGAAGCAAGTTTTAATGGATAACAACTGCAGTTGATATTAGGGATGCATCAAATATACTGCTGTCCAAAATGCTACACAATGAAGGAATGCAAATAACAGAATGATATTTATTGGACAAATACATTATAATGGGAAGGACAATTGATTACATTTTCAGAAAATTTGGAGGTATAGATCCTGAAAAACACTACCCAAAGCAGCAACCCTGGCCGCAATAACAGCATTTATCTGCCTAGCCATGGAGTCAAGCAGAGATTGAATGTCATGTACGGGTACATCAGTCCATGCAGCTTCAACACTATGCCACAGTTCATCAACCATAGTGAGTGGTGGTGGGCCAGTCGCTCAGAAGCCATTGACAGGACATTTTCAATTGGTGAGAAATCAGGAGAATGTGCCGGCCAGGGCAACAGTTGAACATGTTTTGTATCAAGAAAGGTCAGGATAGTACGAGCAACATGCAGTCGTGCATTGTCCTGTTAAATTGTAGAGTTGCGGAGGCATCGAAGATAAGGCAGAACCACGGGCCGTAATGCATCAGAAATGTAACGGCTGCTGTTGAAATTGCCGGCAATGCGAACAAGAGGTTACCAAGACGTGTATCCAATGGCACTTCATATCGTCACTCCAGGTGATATGACAGTATGACGATTTGAATGCAAGCTGGCAATGTGCGATTTTCACGATGCCGCCAAACATGGATGCTGGCATCATGATGCTGTATATGAAGCAGGAACGGCATCTCACTTCATCCTGATTTCTCACCAAATGAAAATGTCCTGTCAATGGCTTCTGAGCGACTGGCCCGCCACCACTCGCCTGTCACTACGGTTGATGAACTGTGACATTGTGTTGAAACTGCATGGACTGATGTACCCGTACATGACATCCAATCTTTGTTCGATTCCATTGCTAGGCAGATAAATGCTGTTATTTCGGCAAGAAGTGGCTGCTTTGGGTAGTGTTTTCTCAGGATCTATACCTCCAAATTTTCTGAAAATATAATCACTTGTCCTTCCCATTATATTGTATTTGTCCAATAAATATCATTCTGTTTAAATTGCATTCCTTCATGGTGTAGCATTTTTTATGGCCAGCAGTGTATTTAGTCACTGGCCATACTACTAAATGTAAATATTTGATTTGGTCGAATGTCAAAGTATTCAGTCTGCCGAATATCAAACTATTTGCCCAAACCAAGTACAGTGGAGCACCGTTTATTTGTTTTTTATCATTTATACATTTTTTTGGATGGTTGCGACAAAATCCAATGGATATTAATGTTAAATAATTTCATTTATGCATTTTCCTAAAATAAAATTTTATTTATAATTTTTTTTTTCCAAGTCAAGAAGAGAAAAAATGCACATTTCAACCTCAGATTCCAACTTCCTGATTGTCCAGTCTTAGAAAAGGTACGTGACCTTGACCAAAAGCTGCCCAGTTGAACAAAAGTCATTCCCCTGAGGAATGTTGAACATCCCACTTTCTATAGATAAGGGTCCCAACAGCAGACAAGTTCTTTTTCTGTCAGCTTCAGTGTCTGGATTCTTTCGTTCACTAGTGCTTCAAGGTGACTTTGCGCAATAGAAAATCTCTGTCGGTAAAGGAAAAAAATGTGCATTTTTATAAAAGTGGATGAAAACCAACATTTAAAAAGAGTGGATCTTGCCAGAGATTTAGGTTTACCAGTTTTAACTTTAAACACGCTAATTTATAACCATAAGATCATCGAGGAAAGCCATCATCAAAGTGGATCTAGTGCTTCAAAAAAATTTGAGTCCAAAGTGGACAATTTGTTGATGTAGAAAAATTGCTTTTATAGTGGTTTAATCAGTGTCATAGAGTAAAAATTCCCATCAAAGGTCCTTTGCTTATGGAGAAAGGACAAGAAATTTCAAAGAAGCTGAATGTAGAATATGATGCATCATTTTCTTCAGGATGGCTTCAGAAGTTTAAATTAAGACACTGCATAACATTTAAAACTGTAACTGCAGGGTCTGAAGATGTTGACTGTGAAACAGTGGATGATTGGATTCAAAACCAATTGCCAGATCTGATAAAAGGATATGAACAAAAAGATATTTTCAATGCAGATGAAACAGGTTTGTTTTATAATCTTCTGCCATCTAAAACTCTTGCAATCAAATCGGATATGTGTCATGGTGGAAAAAAGAGTAAAGTGTGATTGACAATGTTATTGTGTGCCAATGCAGATGGATCTGGAAAATTACCTCCTTTGATTATTGGCAAATGAAAAAACTTTGCATCTGTTTATTATTGTCAGCACAGACTTTGAATAACACTGGACACTTACGAAGTTGTAATATGATCATAAGCTGAAGGAGCCATAATATTTTATTGTTGTGCTATCCCACTAATCAAGAATTTGTATTTTTATTTATTTGACAAGCTGAATTTAATAAAATTCATTTTGATGATTTATGGAAGTGGTTCATTTAAAGGCTCTACCCTACCCCTTTAATTTATAATATCTTGGACCCGTCACAATCTTATAAAGCATTTACTGCTTACCTATTCATAAATTTTAGCGACCTTAGAAGACTGGCATTGTCAGAAATTTGGAAAAATTAAAGATATTTACGATTGGTCAAACATTGATCACATAATAACATCAAACTTGTGAAAATCAGTGTTGTTCGATAGTCCTATCGACATCCTTCCTATGACGTCATATAATTATCTATCTAACAGTGCAAGTTCCATCGAAATTCGTTCAGCAGAACTCAGGTTATAAGCAGTCGGAACAAAATTTTCGTTTCTATTTTATATATATAGTAGATTAATGGTTTAATATAAAAAATAAAATAAAAATTTATGTAGATCATTCTAAAATTCTATTATAACAAGAAAATCTGTAAAAATGAAGCTCATGTTTTGCCAAATTTCTGCAATTGTTAGTTGAAATTATTTTTTAACTAAATAAGCACTCCTTAGGTATTTTTATTATTCTAAATGGCACATAAAAACAGAAGAAAACAAAAAAATTGACTTTTGTGAAATATTTGATGTAGTGCTAGAGTGAGTTTTTTAGAAAACATTTCATTGTGGGCTTTTTTCAGAGGTTAGCACAATATAATATATGAGACATGTGTATAAGACTTTATATAACATATAAAATAAAAGAAATAAATATAATGTACATACAGTTGAACTTGGTTAATATGAAAAATAAGGGAAATATAACAGTCATCGTATTAACTGTTACTCATAATAACCCATGAACAGGGCTTTACAAATTTGAAAAAAATCTGGTAGCCAGGTAAAAATTCTAGTCTCCAGTAAAAAATTTTAATTCCTCCCCCCCCCCCTTCCTTGTTATTGATTTTCAAAAGGCACAAAAGATTTCTATGAATTAAGTGTGAAAAAAAATGGCAATAGAATTCTTAGTTACATAGTTTAGAATAGTACATAATAAAAAAGATAATAAAACTAGTTTTCTAAGAAAACTTATCAAAATTATATATCTCTGAAAAAAAGAGGAAATATTGTAAACTCTGAATTAACCGACATGTTAGAGAAATGCTGATTGCCGAATGCTTCAAAAGTCTGAATATTTGTGTGCTACAAAATCTATATCTGATGAAAGGGCATCAATAAAATTGTGAAGCCGGAAAATGATTTTTTTGCCTATTTAGCCTATTGGATTCAGTCAAATAATTCTGATTTTATTATTTCAAAATTTGCATTTAATGAACTTTCATAATTTTGACGAATTAAAGATTTATTATTTTTATTTTTTGTTTGTGTGTGTGTATGTGAATATAATTTCAAGTTTATTTCTTAATATTTTGTAACTGTGCAGCATCTATAATGAGACATCTTACAAGAAATTTAATTAAACATTATGATGGTCACAAAATAACTCGAGAGTTATTAAATAATAGTTATTGAATTCCTAAAAAGAAAAGTAAAACATTTTCCCACACTGGGATTACATAATCAGAATCAGCAGTCGGAAATTTATTTTGATCCAATGATCTGTGATTAAAAATTAAGAACAAATAAAAACAGAAAAATACCTTACCCTTCTGAAGTGCAATCAATGATTTTTTATTTCCATTTACTGCAGATAATATTCCAAACAATGTAATTATAAAATATTCTTGAGCAACAACCCAGTACCAGACACTTGTCTCCAAGACAGAGTGACGCCAAACTATTTATTGTCCAACGTGTGTGGTAAAAAGCATAAGCCTTTTTAATCATTGCATCCAATTTTTAGATGCCACATAGGTTGGAATGACAATATTACTTATTGAAATTTCTCCCTCCCCCACATTCCAATCACATGACATGCTAGTGGACTAGAGTGGAAAAGAATTGTGTTTTATGTGCATGAAATGGAAAATAGACTTTTCCATTAAAAGTACAAAAGAAAGGGAAATCACTGCACTTGTTGTCCAACGAGTAGGGGTGTTGGAGAGACAAAATATTGTTTGTGCTCATTTCTTAATTCAATTTTTGTAAAAAAAAAAAAATTAAAAAAAATAACAAAAAAAGCCAGATTGAAAAACTTATTTGCCAGATAAAAAAAAGTTGGTCGCCAGTGGCGACCGCATTTGTTGAGCCCTGCCCATGAAGATAAAAGTCTTAAAAACACACACATAATTAGAACAATTACTACTATTAATTGTTCTAATTATCTGATTGCTAAAATTAACTTAGTATCATAAAGTTAACATAAAATGTTCAAAGCCTCTAAACAACGAGTAATTTCAAAGGACATGAATGATGAAAAGCTTGGATAACATCGCAATAGTCACTCCAATTTTTGAGCTATTGATATCCAGTGTTGTAGTCGTAATAAATAAATAAATACGCTACAGTCATGAACGTTCATGGCTAGAGTATAATGCTATATTGCCTTATTTGAAAAAATCCAGAAGGTATAATGCAACTTATACCTTTGTATACTTTTCACTACATCCCTGTTGATTTCACATATCCTTTTACATTTTAACAATGTAATAAGAGCAGACGCAGATAAAAGTGGGAGGTCATGGAGATCCCTTCTAAACGAAGAATAATTGTATAAAACAATATTTTTTTAAATATACATATGCATTAAAAGTGTCTTAAAAAAATATCATGCCACATTGATTTGACAGCTCAAATTATGAAAAATTTAATACAAGCAAATGACAATAAAAATATCTAAGAAATTTTACTATAAAGAAAATTAGTACTAAATATATTCTAAGGCCAACTAAATTAATCTTGAAAGGTAACACAATTTTGCATTACAGTTTGGCATTTCTGCAAACAAAGTGGCTATACAGAAATTTTTAAAGGAAAATTTCAATTTTGTTTAACAATTTTTTGTTAGTTAGAGACAATAATCACATGACAGAAGCACAATACTTTCAACGAAATTATTTGAGAGCTTTTGTGTTGCTAAAACAAATTTTATGAATGTTAATTAATATTTAATTTGATACCTTATCAAAATCTGTTCGATACAATGGCTTATCTCGTGAAGAAAAATCTCCTGGAGAACTCCAATGTTCATGGGTGTGACCGTGGGCATGAGAATGTTTGTCTTCAGATGCTTTAGGAAGTTGTGCTATAAAACGATAAAAATCAGAAAACTTTTCCAGAACAAAAAAATATTCATGGAAAACATGAAGACTTTGAAAATCACCTAATAAATAAAATATAAATAACAAACCTTTTAAAAACGTGCAGATCCCAGAACTATCAGACTCAAATTCTTCTTCCAGAGTTTTTCGTTCTTCATTATCAGATGCTTTTGTGAAATTCATATTTTTATAGGAAATTTAATCAACCGACGGAAGGTTCTAATATTAATGGCAGCCAGTTAATCTCAAAAATATAAAGAAATCGGAAACTATCAGTAAAGTCAGGATACTGTCCGGTGCCAATAACATACATTCCGATTAGTTATCGCTTATCGGATTGACTGTCGTCGAAGCTTGAAACATCAACAAATTGGTTGGTTGGCACACTGAATTTACATACTATGTGGGCTGGTTGTACGATAAGGGGCCTGTTCACGGATGAAGATCAGGCGTTGCACGGGTGAAGGAGACTAAAATATGGAGTGGCTCTATACTGTGAATGTATAAGGAAAGGGCATGTTTACAAACAAACAGTAAGCGATCATTGCAGAAATCGTTCGAGGGCTAACGAAAAAGAAAGGCTACCGCGGTGCTTTACGCGTATCTTTTTTTACAGACCGCGGGAGTCACGTGATGCTCGAATGCACCAATGAAGGTGTACGAAAAGAGCAACACGTCACTCTAGCAGTCTGTAAAAAAAGATAAGTGCAATGCACCACGGTAGCCTGTCTTTTTCGTTAGCCTCGAGAAATCGTTATAGTGACGTAGGCCAATCATATCCGAGGCTAACGAAAAAGAAAGGCTACCGCGGTGCTTTACTCGTATCTTTTTTTACAGACCGCGGGAGTCACGTGATGCTCGAATGCACTAATGCAGGTGTACGAAAAGAGCATGACGTTACTCTAGCAGTCTGTAAAAAAAGATAAGTGGAATGCACCGCGGTAGCCTGTCTTTTTTGTTAGCCTCGATCATGTCATAGTCCAATTTAATATAGACCATTCAAATCCCCGTCTCATTTGTAGAGTAGGAGTCATAAAGAGCGAACAGGTTTTTCTTCTTGGGAACCAACAGTAATTTAACCAACAGTGACGTCAGTTGCCCTTTCCTCGAGAATTACGAAAAAGACAGGCTACCGCGGTGCATTCCACTTATCTTTTTTACAGACCGCTAGAGTGACGTGTTGCTCTTTTCGTACACCTGCTTTGGTGCATTCGAGCATCACGTGACTTCGGTGGTCTGTAAAAAAGGATACGCGTAAAGCACCACGGTAGGCTTTATTTTTCGTTAGCCTCGCCCTTTCATTATGCATAGTGAAATTGAAAGGCCTGCGTTCGAAACATTGATTTAACTAATTTGCCTATTTTAATGATATTTTGTTAAAGTCTAGAAGTGAACTTGGTGGCCGAATAGTTAGAACACTGCTCTTGATTCTGGAGGCCGCGGGTTCGATTCCCAAAAATTTCTGTTTGAACTTTCTACTTTTTTATTTAAAAACGTTTTATCGGTTGCTTTGTATTTTTCATGATAAATGGAATATATTTCATAAAAGTAACATTTGATATTAATAATAATTACTTATTTAAATACGACAAATTCAGCTGTTTCACGATTAAAATTTTACATTACATATTATTATTTTTTTAAGCAAATGTAAAATAAGTAATGAAAAATTAAAATAAAAATATCAGTTTGTACGAATTTCTCCAGGTTTTTTATAATGAGTACTGGACTTGTTAATGGTTCGATAAGTTTGGTTAAAACTGAAACACCACATGTAGTTTGGACTCACTGTTGTATCCAAACGTAGGTCGCTGGTTGCCGAAAAATGTCTGAGAATTTGAAGACTAGATTTAACAAATTTGTTTTAGTAGTAAATTATAACAAGGCTCGTTCAATGAATTCTAGATTTTTTAAAATTTTGTTTGAAGAAATTGGGAATCAACACAAGCATCTACTTTTGCATACAGAAATTAGGGGGCTGTCACGCGGAAAAGTTTTAAATTACATTTTTGCATAGCATTGTGAAGTAATTGTGGTTTTAAAGGATTTCTCAAATTCCGTTTAAAAGATCATTTTTCATTGATTTATCCTGGCTTGTCCAGGTGGCGTATTTGTTGTTTTTACTTTCCTGAATGAGATGAATTTAAGCTTACAAAGTACTTCGGTACACATTTTCAAAATCCATGACAAAGTAGAAGCAACAACAAACAGAATTGATTTCTTGGAAAATCGACTTGAAAATACAAATATTTTTTAATCATTCCCAACGTTATTCGGTTTCTTGCAAACCTCTGGGGAGGCAATTTTCCCTAACATTATTTAAAATTTTGTTGTGTCCCTTAGCATTTGAAAGAAACTTTCAGACTTTATTTTCCTCTTTAGTAGCTAAAAAATGAGTGGTTGAGAAATCCATTTCATTCCCAAGATATTAGTGAAATCCAAATTTTGACATTCTTACAGCAGGAACAACATGCAGAATCATCATGCGATGGTTCTGTGGCGACGCCATCTTGTACGGGCAGTAGAAAACGAGTATCTCGCAGGAAGCGATCGAACTAGCCTTTTGCTCGGCACTTAAGATTTCACCTACTGTCCTTGAGTTCCTAGGTTCGCCCCTGGCTCCCGCACCGACTCCTGCATTGGTGACCTTGGACAAAAAAGAACACTTACCTTCATCGACACCATCACCTCCTCTCGAGTCCAACAGATGGCAGCACTGAAACACCCCAGCACGCAAAGAAAAAGTTCCCAGGTTCGATGTTAGCTCCCGCACCAACTCCTGCAGTTCCATGAAAATTGCTTTCCAAGAGAATTGTCTTCTTAATTTTTGGTTGTGCGTGAGAGATACGTATGCGGGTACAGATCTAGCAGAATAAGCTATCAAGCAATTGCTTCCCTTATGCACCATGAAAGACTTTCTCCAGCCTTGTACACATGAAAAACTTCGTAGAAATTAGCTACATGTCGAAGCAGACTGGTGGATGCATGTTTCAAACATTGAACCAGATTTTGCAAATCTAGGTAACAAAAAAGCAACAGCAATCTTATCATAACAAATAGCAGTATGTATTTTTTTAACTTTATTTTTCTTGTTACAGCGGATTTTTTCCAACGCTGTAAACTAAACATAGATTATGTGTAATGAAAAATAAATAATCTGTATGCATTAAAATAGTTTCTTATCTTATATTAAGAAAAAATTTTGTTGGGTGTCCCCGAAATCCATATTACATCACAAAGTTTAAGAAATTCTGAACTAAAGGATATCGAAAATATAAGAATAAGTAGATACATTTTAACAACTTCAACAGAAGCAATATTTGTTCTTGGTTTCGCTGACGCTTCTATAACAGCTTTCGGTGCTGCAGTCTACTTATATTGTTTAAATTCATCCAACTCGACCACATAGAACCTCATTGCGAGTAAATCAAGAGTGTCACCTGTAAAAACCATTTCAGTGCCTAGACTGGAATTATGCTCCTGTTTGCTTCTGTCTCAACTTGTCTCTAAAATTCTCCCTTCTTTGTAATTAGACATTCAGGGAGTAATTTTATTCTCAGACTCAACTATAGCATTGGCGTGGAAAAAAAACCCCTGCTCATCTATTAAAAACTTCTTTCGGAAATAGAGTTTCAAAAATTCAGTCTCTATCTCTAACTGAACAATTTTATGGGAAACACATTCCTTCTAGCAATAATCCTGCTGATATTATATCTCGTGGAACATACCCTGAGGAATTTTTAGATATGGAACTGTGGTGGAAAGGTCCATTGTTGCCTAATAATCTCTTGGACTTGACCAAAATAAAAAAAAAACTGATTACCAAAATAATTATGTTTATTTAAATGAACTGAAATCGAACTATAACATTAATTCGCATCTTATTCATAATGACTTTAATGATTTTCTTAACATTTTTTGTGATTTAAGTAACAGTTATTTTAAATTAATTTTTATTTTAGTTTATATTTATAGATTTATTTATAATTGCAAACACAAAGAAAAGGTTGTAGGGCCTATTACAAAAAAAGAATTTTACCAAGCAAAGATAAAATTAGTTAAATTAGTTCAGGTAATGTATTTTGCCAGGGAAATGAAGGCACTCAAGAAAGGTGAGAAACTAAAGGATAGTCGAGTAAGTAATTTAAATCCTTTTCTTGATAGGGATGAAATAATTAGGGTTGGTGGTCGTTTAGACCAATCAAATTTATCTTATGATAAGAAATATCCAATTCTTCTACCAAAAGATCTCAAGTTTACAATTTTAATTTTCCAGTATTTTCACTTAAAAAATTTGCATGTTGGTGCTCAAACATTGCTTCATTTTGTGAGACAAGATTTCTGGCCTTTAAATGGCAGGAACATAGCCAGAAAAATAGTGCATAATTGCATTGTTTGTTTTAAAAATAAATCTAAAATTGCACAGAAAATTATGGCTTCGTTGCCTAAAGAATAAATAAATATCAATCCCCCCTTTACAAATTCAGGCATTGATTTATGTGACCCATTTTATATCAAATATAAACACCAACGTAAAGGAGTTTTTAGCAAAATTTATGTCGCAATTTTCGTCTGTTTTGATACTTGTTGCAATTCATTTAGATATAATAACAGATTTAACTTCTGAAGCCTTAATAGCTACCTTAAAAAAGATTTATAGCTAGGCGCGGAATTTGTACCACCATCTTTTCCGACAATGCCTCTCATTTTGTTGGTGCGAATTCAAAATTGAAAAAAAATACATACAATTGTAAAAAAACAATCTGAGGAATTGGCTGCTTACTTATTGGCTAATTAAATTTCTTGGAAATTCCTTCCTCCTATATCTCCTAATTTTGGTGGCTTATGGGAGGCAGGAGTAAAATCCTTTAAGCACCATTTAAAAAGAACAATTGGAGATTTAAAACTAACTGTTGAGGAATTTTTAACTGTTGTTAATCAAATCAGAGGTATTTTAAACAGTAGGCCTCTAATACCTTTATCTTTGGATCCCGGAGATTACGAAGCTTTAACCCTAGGACATTTTTTAATTGGCCGCCCTATAAATAGCATCTGTGAGCCAAATTTGACTGACCTTGCCAATAATAAACTTAGTCATTGGCAGCAAATTACAAAAAATAATCAATTAATTTGGAAAAAATGGAGAAGAGATTACTTAAATAATCTACAACAAAGAACCAAATGGTTAATTGAAAAAAAAATTAAATTGGAACAATGGTTTTATTTAATTTGCCAATGTGTACATGGTCTGTAAGTCGCATTCACGACGTAATTTATGGTAATGATGGTAAAATTAGGGTCGTGCTTGTCAAAACTCTAAATGGTGTATTCAAACAAGGTACATGAAATATTTGTATTTTGCCAGGGCAGCACTAGATACTGGGCTTGCTCATTCATTCTCATGACGTCACAAATAGTGGCTGGCTGTGACCAGCAATTGGTACAAATCGACGCGTCCATCGTTTTGTGCCAATCGCTGTATTTCTTTCATCGCGGCCAGCCACCATTTGTGACGTCATGAGAGTGAATGACGAGGCTAACGAAAAAGACAGGCTACCGCGGTGCATTCCACTTATCTTTTTTTACAGACTGCTAGAGTAACGTCATGCTCTTTTCGTACACCTGCATTGGTGCATTCGAGCATCACGTGACTCCCGCGGTCTGTAAAAAAAGATACGAGTAAAGCACCGCGGTAGCCTTTCTTTTTCGTTAGCCTCGGTGAATGAGCAAGCCCGGTATCTAGTGTAGCCCTGATTTTGCTCATAAATGATCCTTTATTGTAATGTAAATATTTATTTTTCTTATATTTCTTGTACATTTATATTTGAAAATTTTTGCAGTAACTTTGTATTTTAATATTATAATTGAATTGAATTATATATTTATATTATTGATTGAATTGAAACTTGCATTTAGAATTGAAGATTTATTGTTAAAAAATTTAATTGTTTACAACGAAGGACACTTGCCTAAGATATGTTGCTGAAATAAATGTTTCAGTGGTGGCTGGTATGTTGGCGCCACTCTTGGCTTCTAATATCGCTTGACGATAAATGTAAAATCAGAAGTTGTTTGCTGTTCGTTTCGTCCGGTAGTCTCCAATAGGGAGCTCCGTGAAAAATCGTTTGTTAATAATAATAATAATAATAATAAATGGTTTCGTTTATATTTAATTTTTGAATTTCTATAAATACTTATTTAACTACAGTCCACATTTTTTGTACCCAACAGTGGTTAAACTAAAGAAATTAGAATAGTAACACGCATCGATACATATCGTCAAATCCCAAAATATTACAATTACTAGAAATTGAGAACAAAGAAGCTATCACAAAAAATACTTTATAGCGCCAAATCCCGTTTGCTATTTAGTGAATTGGCAGTGGGCACGATTATGAATGATTACCCAATAGGTTTAAAAGTTTCCAAATACTATGCCTATTTTTGGGGAGCTTTTAGTATGCTATTGCCATAGAGTTAGATCAGGATGTACTTAGATAAAATAAATATTATAGAATGACCATTAAAACTGTTTTTCCGAAACAAAAATTGTAATAACACTAGATTTCTATAATAGATAACAGTGAAATATAGTAGATTCAGTTTACATTTACATACACGTTGCTTTTGTACGTGAGATATTATTCAACTTATTCATCAGATGCAGGTGTTTCGTGGTTGGCAGTTAAGTAAATGTCGCTATTTGGGTATTTTAATTATATGAAATTATTTTCAAAATTAATGCAAAATATACTAGAATCATTCACACAATCAATAAGAAATCAGGAATATAAATTTAATAAGATTACGGGGGGGTCAGGAATGCAGAACCACTTTGAAGAAACGTATTTTTTTTTTAATCTAAAAAATTACAAGAATAAGAAGTTCGTAAGAATTTCAGAATATCATTGCATAAACCGTGTTTAATTTAACGCTTCTAATTTCTGAAACCTCCGAAGTATTTTATATGCCTATAAATATGTATGTAATATTAAACAAGTGAATAAGTGTGATCGAAGATCGCACAAAGGGTTTCGTTTAATATTCATTTCAAAATACTTTATCCTTTCTTTAATAAATCCAAATAAATTTCATAAAAAAAAGAAAGAAAAAAAGTCGTTTTTTATAAAGTAAAAATTTACCGGTCTATTTTTCTCGTTTTTTCGAATATCTGAACCCGCGAAGCCCGTTATTATACTCTGTCATAATAAATATCCGTCATGTGGGCTAAATGCGATGTAAAAAAATCAATTTCAAAATTTAACATGTTGTATATAGAGACCTTCAAAATGTTAAAATATGCCAATATTTCCATAATCGGGTTTTTATCATGTTTCAATACGTTCCTCAAACTCATATCTTTACTGTTCTCTATTACTCATATTGATACTCTCTTTGTATTATTCTTAAACATTTGAAAAATCCGTTAAACTTCCAATATAACGTCAGATTAATTTTCTTTTTAATTCTCTAATGACGTGATATTAATCTGATTTCTGTACATACTCATACTCCTTGTATTATTGAGAAATCTTTGAAAATTTCCGTTTTATTACCAATATGACGTCATATTAATCTTTTTTTCAATTTTTTTCATTTTTCACTTGGAAATCTTTCAATAGAAAATTAATTATTGTAGGAAGAATTTTATTGTGGATTTTTAATTGTTGGCAACTGCTATAATGAAAAATGTTTAAATTTAATAGGAAAAGGCTGTTATATTTTTGGTTTTTTATCTCTCTATATTAAATGAATACGATTTTTTCAAATTTTATGATTTTTAGCTTCATAGTAGGTATTCAGCTGCAAGTACACAAAATTTCATGCCTGTAAGTTATATAGTTTCTGAGAACCGGCTCTGTGACAGACAGACAACGAAGCGGGACTAATAGGGTTTCGTGAGATGATTTGTGTTGAGGCCTCTGATCTGTAGATTTACTAGTATTATGGTCTATGAGGAAAAATCGCTTGCGTTCTATTTTAATGATGGTACACTGTGACAAACATAATTAAATTGATATGAATTTCTGAGGTGCACTATAACATCCTTTCTGTAGAACATGGAGTGCAAAGCAACTATCATTCATTTGCGGAGTCACACAAACGAATTCGGTCATATAATTGTCTATGGAGAAAAACAGTTTGCAGAGTATTTTATTTTATGTCGCATTCTTTGAAACATCATGAAATTGATTATACATTTCTGAGGTTTACTACAAGATGCTTGCTGTAGAATATGATGTGCATGGCATTTATCGTTCATTTATAGGGACACACAAAAGATTTCGGATACAGTACTTTATACGAAGTACTGTATCCTATTAGAGATAATTGCTGGAAGTGTGTTTTCAATTATGAACTCGCCACCCAAAACAAAAAACAAAAAAAAAAATATTATCAACTTAAAAAATATATATATATATATATATTATATTATATTATTATGTAATTGTTAAATAGAAATAATTTAATCCAAAACATTTTAAATATATATATATATATATATTTCGACATAATTGAAAAAAAAAATCAATTTTAACCACTTATTTCAAAACGCTTACTAGCATTTTATTTATTTTTTTTAATTCGTGCAGGTTATTAATAATTTTTTGAATAAATTTAAGGATCGTATTTTTTTTCTAATATAAATAGTTTTAGAGGAAAAAAATATTAACTAAATACAAATGGAAAAAAGCGGAAAAATGACTAGATTTTGCACATATGATTTTTTTTTTTCTAAATTATCAAAATATTAAAAATTGGATGCTTATATCTCTTACATATAGTATGATGTTCAACTAGAAAAAAATTCACGCCCGTTCATTCATAGCTGGAAATGCCTTAGCATTTTGAAAACAAGAAAAATCTGAAAAACACGAACTGAGATGGGTTTAGATTTCATTTGCAAAGAGGTTGTCGTGGTATTTAAAGGGACAAAATGACAACAGATGTTTGTTAAATACACCGTAACTGTTGTTCTATTGGGAGTATCAGCTTGAAATTTTGTCAGGATGTAGTCGGAAGTATGTGGTATGTGAAAAGATAAAAATCTGAAAATCAAAATTTTTACGAAATTTCGATATTTTTAGAGTGTTGAGCCCACTTAACTAAATTTTGCATTCTACGTGGTGTGTATAAGTTCTATAGATCATATACAGGGCTACACAAAAGCAATCGGAAGCTCAGTAAGAGCATGAGCGTGTAGTTTTAAAATTTGTTTTTATATTGAGTAACGCTTATCTTTAGTATAATCAAGCAAAAATCTTTAGTATACTAAGAGTTTTTGTACAATTACAAATAAAATCATATACAGGGCTATGTAAAGAACTGGATACATGGCTGGTTATGAATAGTAATTCCTGGAAGTGCGAGTTCAGTAGTTTTGTACGTATTTTTGCCTGAATTAAATTTTAGCTTTATATGTGGCGTGTATGAAAATCTGTAGATAGTATACAGGGCTGTACAAAAGAATTTAAGTACGGTTCCGTCTATTGGTAGAAATTGCCGACGGTGAATTTTCAATTATATGTTATGTGTTTTCTTGCTAAACTTAATTTTAGCATACTGTGTAGAATATCTACAAATCTATAGATCGCATACACGGCTGCCCAAAAGTATTGGAGTATCTTTCCGGCTATGGATGATAATTGCTGAAATCAGCTTTTCAAATATGTTGTGCGTTTTCTAAAATGTTTTCTTAGCTTCTTTAGATTATTAAACGGCAGAAGTTTTGTTAAGTATTCAGGAAAAGTTGGAAAGTGTTTCATAATCTATTCATGACGCATGATTTTTCTTTCTTGTTTAGAGATAAATCTCGTATCCTAGACTAGAACATATCTAGTTTTAGAGGTTTTGTTTGTTAGTTGGTTTTGCCAAATTGTGTTAAAATGTAAAATTGAGTTATCAGAGTTAATTATGCTGCCACAGATCAGATGCTAACACGTTCTGAAGAGAAATGTTCCTCTTATTTAATGACAGAATAAATAAGACAAATATTACTATTAAAAAATAGTGGTAGCATTCTGCGTTAACTAACAACTAAATTAAACACAGGTAAAATGCCAAAAGTTCGTGGGCCACAGATAAGGAGTTGGCGGGCCAGTTGTGGCCCGCGGGTCACGTGTTTGACATGTTTGCCCTAGAGGATAAAACAGATATATGTAGCTCTCAGAGTAAAAAGAAATAAACAGAGATGAAACTTGAAGCTTTTGCATGAAGCCAAAGCCAAGAGTAACAGGCTTCTGCGACCCTAAAACTGGTCACAATTTATCCGAAACACTTTTCGCTTACTCTTACTTGCCTGTTTGAAACATCTGTTCAATGAAACTTAAGTCTGTTCTCAAATCCAAACTGTCTACTTTATGACATATTTTTAAAATATTTTTTGTTCAGAAATGCATGAAATTGGTAGGTGTTCTTATTCAGAAACTTTTTAATCGAAAGACGTTTTCCATTTTTTGGTAAATGCAGAAGATCTTTTAAACAATACTGTCAAAGTAAGTGTTTAAAACCGAATTTCCGACCCGTAGCACGAGAAGGGTAAAAACGCATCGACATTTGACACGAATCGCTTATAACTCGATAAATAATTTTTTTTATCAATCAATAGAAAACTCATTTCCATTCCAAATTGCTTCAATAGTCATACCTGCCACTTTTATGCCTTTGCGTTTAAAAATGCGACGGTAAATGTTTCAGAAAGTTTCGCGTTGTTGAGCAGGTCATTTGAGAATCAACTTAAAGCTTGCGTCATCCCTTGTGCTTGTTCTGTTTCGGTCGAATGAGGGCTTTTAAATTTGAGCGATAACCGGGCGTATATTGAAAACACGTTTTGACTGTATATGTTTTATACTTTTTATGTTTCATTACTCTAAGTATGTAGCGAGGTCGCAACTAAAATGAACTGTAGAGAGCGCTGATGGTGTCAAAAAATTACGCATTAAACTAATGGTAAAATACTTTTGAAATTATTATTTACTAGCAAAACCCGGGACTTTTCCACGCGTGAAATATTCCGAGTGGTATTTATTTGCCTGTTTACATTAGGAAATATTACATTGCTACGGATAATTAAAATAATTAAGTCACATTTTGAGGAAACTTCATTTTTCTGCTATATTAGGTGGACATGATACTTGAATTAATGAGGAAATCGTCATTCCAACCCATTATCAGACACCTCCTTCCAGTTCCAGATACAATGCAGTTTACTTGAGAACTCTGCTTATCATCTATCGTATAATGAAATAATTTTTAAAATCGTAGTAATTAAGTAGTCTCGGAGTCTTTTTCCTACAAACAAACAATAAGTTTATTTTTAACAACATTAGTGTAACTCAATGACGTACTCAGGATTCAATTTCGGTGAAGAGGGACTGACTTGAAGTTCGATAATTTTAACCTTGCGAAAAGCGTTGAATTGTAATCATGTTTGACAATAAAGCCGTATCCAGGGAAAAAGGGAGCCGATACTCCCCCCCCCCCCCCCCACGCCGAAATAAATTGAAAAGTGTTAATGTTTTTTTTTTTTTTTTTTTTTTTTTTTTCCAGTTTAAAGAAAAGCTATTATAGCTTATAATTTTTTTAATTGTCACGTCCACCACCCCCGAAAGTAAATTCTGGCTACGATTCATATAAAAATATTTTTGTCAGACTTTTTTCAATTTACCGCCGTTAATTTAGAAATCGGTTTTAGTAATTCCAGAGAATTACGTCCTACAATCAAACAAGCAAACGTTTCTTCTTTATAAAAAAGAACATTTTATCTTCCTTATTTCATTTTTTCCACTCTTCTTCTTTTTAGTGCTGCCATCTGTGAATTATATTTGAAACGAATGACAATTACAAAAATTTAATTCATCTAAAAATGTACTAACAGTTTCTGTTTTTCCGAAATAAATAAATTAATTAATAAACAGTGAAGTTTTCCTATTATTTATTCAATTCACCCCCTTTTTTATTACGCTGTAAAATATACAACCACTATTAAAAATAATTATAGCAAAGTTGAGCAATTTCTAATTGTTTAAAATTGCATCCAAAGATGGCAGCACTATAGATAAAAACAGAGAAATGTTACATTGGTTAAACAATAAACATAAAAAACGACATAATAGACCGTGACGTACCTAACTTAATAGAAGAACAATCGCAACGAGACCCTAAATTTTATATTCAGCATTTTAGTTTTCGTTCTAAAGCTGGCTGCTTAAAAGTTTTACGTATCAGACAAAATGCTAAAACGATGGGGATTCGTGTAAGTAATGTGATGAGACAGGTCCCATCAATATCTGCACTCTGTATTTCATATGCTTGCTCACATTCTTCTACTGTAAGGAAAGGAAACCCAAGAAAAGTAGACGGTCAGGAACATCAGAAATAATGCCCCAAGTAATGCATAGGATGGAATGACATTTTGCATTTGTATCCTTCTGTACCTTGCACGGGACAGGTCATTGTGTGCTTTGGAAATGACACAAATATAGGACAGGCCCGAAACTAGAATTTTTTTCACCCGGGGCAAGCATGAAACTTGGCGCCCCCTTCCCTCTTTTCTAAAATAAGTTTATAAACATAAGTTTTCGATCCCTTTTATTTTTTTATTTTAAATACTATGAAATAATTGCTAGAAAATATTAATATCTTTAGGTAGATTTCTTTAGAAGTCGACCTATTGCAATCATCTCGCTTATACACACACACACACACACACATATATGTGTGTATATAATGCAAATCTTGTTATCACGATAATATCCAAAATAATAAACCAATGTGAACCTTTTCTGGACAGTAAATTGATCTACTAGTATTTGGGATAAGTTTGTTAATCATGTAGATGTTATACTTCGTTTACAGACACACACACAAAGAAAACATGCAAAACTAGTCATGACGTAAACGTTTGAAATACTGAACTAATTCAAATATAATTGGAACAGTTACAGTGTATTGATCTTGCAAATATTTTGGATCAATTCGTTAATCAAGTAATGTTTCGGCGTCCCTATGTAGTCACCTATTGGAATTTGTGTCAAAATTTCGTAATTTGTTTTTGTACCAAAAGACCGACCTGATATAGGACAGCACCCACTAGTCCCACGGATGAAAGAAACGTTTGCTTGTAAATGTATCAAGCTTACGCATTTTCAAAGGCATAGGCGGATTTTTTCGATTAAAACTGTTTCTATATCGTCGAAAATATTTGTGTTCATACTCCATGTAGGGGATAAAATTTGCAATAAATTTCATGCATATATATATTTTTTTAGGTCCATAAATAATGGAGCTATACCGCTCCAAAGTTAATGTAAAATAAGGAGAATCGGCGAAAATTTTTCGGAATTTTACTAATAGTAACTCCTTACCAGTACATTTTAGCTAAAGAAGGCTATTACCAATGTGATAGACACAAAACCTACAACAAATTATATATATATATTTTCTAGACGCATAAATAACTGAGCTACACCCAGGGCTCGGAAGTAGCGAAACTACAGTAGCCACTACTTTTTCCAGTAGTTAGTTGTCGCGAATCCAATTGAATTAAACGTATTCTTGGCTCCTACTAACAGGCGATGTTTGCATAAATGTATCTTTCTAAGCTGTGTGAGAAATATGTTTTTGTTTTTGTAGATGTAAATTTCTAAGCTGTGTGAGCAAGATGTTTTTTGTTTTTGTAACTGTATTTTTCCAAGCTGTGTGAAAAAATGTTGTTGTTGTAGAAATAGTTTTGTAGAATGTTTTGTCGGCACGGAAGTGAGATAATAAAAAGATATTCGTTATGTTTTTTAAAAGGAATGTTTTTCACGTATTAAAGTATTATTTTCTATTGTTTTAAAAATGACGAAAGTATTAAAACGGGTAGTTTTAAGCTATCGAAAGTCGCTATGTATGTATTTGCGACAATTTGGCGCCCGAACAGAAGGACATAGGAAGTAATATTTTTTAAGTGGAAAACTGTTCAAGTATGGATGCGTTAAAAATAAAAAGAACACCCCTTAGAAGCGCAGTTACGAAGACTTTAAATGCTTTAAACGAAGCTATTAACCAGTCAAGCCCAGATGTTAATCTAATAGAAGAGCTTTTAGATCAATTAGTAGACAAAGCATCAAGATTACGTTCCACAGATGACGAAATATTAAATTTTATGTTGGCGAATGGGTCTCCAGAAAAAGATTATGTAAAAGAGTTCGAGGCATGCGAGGAATACCATGAAAAATTAATAACAGTGAAGCAAAGTGTAAGACATTTTTTTGTTAAGCCTACCGTCGAACATCAGCCTCTTTTATCTAATTCGATAGAAAACGAAAGAATGGGATCCCGCACCCTTAGATTACCTGAAATTAGTTTGCAGCCGTTTGATGGGGACTCAAGATCGTGGCTAACATTTTGGAATACCTTCAAGAAAATTCACGAAGACACTGTGTTAGACGATCACTCGAAGTTCGTATATCTGATGCAAGCAATTACTCCGAAATCGAAAGCGTCTCAAATTGTGAAAAGTTATCCTATATCGGCTGAAAATTATGCTAAAGTAATTCAACATCTTAAAGAAAGATTCGGAAGAGAAGACACTCTGATACAAATTTATGTTCGCGATCTGCTGCAGCTGGTATTGTGTAATAATAATACATCGAAAAGAGAGTGTAATTTGTCGTCGTTATATGACAACCTAGAAACCAAACTTAGATCGTTGGAATCTCTTGGGGTCACAGAGGATAAATACGCTAGCATTTTATTCCCGTTGGTGGAATCGTGTTTACCTCATGATGTTCTCCGAATTTGGGAACGGGATCGTGAGAAGTCTGATCAAGGTAAGAGTGAATTAAATTCTATACTTAATTTCTTAAAAAATGAAGTGTTGTCTGAAGAACGTATTTTATTGGCGCGTACTAGTTTTGGTTTTGATAAATCTAAGAATTTTACTAGATTTAAAAATGTTGAATATAATTCTGTGCCAACTGCTACTGATTTATTTGTAAGTGATAAATCTAAGGATAAACATTTAATTAAGAAATATGAGGAAACATGTATATTTTGTGACAAGTGTCACTTATCAGAAAAATGTTTTAAAGCTAATTCGCTTTCTTTTGAAGATAAACGAAGTATAATTTTGAAAAAGGGGGCTTGTTTTGTCTGTCTTAAGAAAAATCATATTTCACGTCACTGTAAATCGAAGATTAAATGTTTGAATTGTGGTAAAAGGCATTTTGCTGTAATGTGTCAAAATGTTTGTAATGAAGAGAGTAATACGGCATTAGAAAGTCGTAAACATGAGTCAGGGAGTAGTGATACTGTTTTGACTACTCAAGGTTCCGACCCATCAGTGTTATTACAAACTTTGCATGTACGTGTAAAGCACGATGGCAAAGAAAAAATTGTACGGGGAGTCATAGATACGGGCTCAGAGCGTTCATATTTATCAGAAGATGTAATTAAGTATTTGAATTATAAAAGTATTGATGAAGTTAAATTAATTCATAAATTATTTGGTGGTGTTGAAACAAATGAGACAAACCACAACAAATATAGAATTCATTTAAGTAGTATTGATAATAGTTATAAATGTGATATGCATGTTTTAGATGTTCCTGTTATTTGTTCTAATATAAAAAAGGTGCCAAATGGACCTTGGTTAAAAGAATTAAATAAATATGGTATTAAGATTTCGGATGTTGAAAACAATGTATATAAAACCGAAAACGAAATTAAATTGTTAATTGGTTCCGATGTGGCGGGAAAATTACTCACCGGAAATATTAAAGTTTTAAAAAGTGGTCCGGTTGTTGTAAAGACCCATTTGGGGTGGACTCTCATGGGGAAAATTCCAGGCATTAAATCTGAAACAAATGATTCTCTTATGGTTATTTCGTCTCTTTGGAACGAAAGTTCCGTTGCTGACTTATGGAAGCTAGATATTCTTGGTATAACTGATCCGGTGGAATCTAAAACTAAAAATGAAATTCATGAAGAAACTATGCAACATTTTAAAAGAAACATAAGAATAGATTCAGATGGGAGGTATGAAGTAGCATTGCCTTGGGTACTAGATAATGCCCGCTTACCTAGTAATAGAGAATTGGCCGAAAAACGGCTTGCTGCAACGAAGAAAAAGTTATCAAATTTGAATAAAACTGAAGTTTATAATGAAGTATTTGATACATGGTTAAATGCAGGAATAATTGAAAGGGTGGTCGATAATAAAAAATCCAAAATACATTATTTGCCACACAGGCCTGTATTTAAAGAATCGAGTGAAACTACTAAAGTAAGGCCGGTTTTTGATGCTTCGGCTCATGTGAAAGGTTTTCCTTCATTAAATGATTGTCTAGATAAAGGATTAAATATGATTGAAATGATTCCGACAATATTGCATCGTTTTCGGAAATTTCCTGTTGGTGCAGTATCTGATATAGAAAAGGCATTCTTACAGATAGGTATTACAGAAAGTGATAGAGACTATCTACGGTTTTTATGGAAGGATAATATAATTTACAGACATAAACGTGTGGTTTTCGGAATCAATTGCAGCCCTTTTTTACTAGCGGCTACTCTGAAACACCATCTGGAAAGTACACCTGACAATTTTGTTTCTACAGCAGAAACTTTGAATGAATCTTTGTATGTAGATAGTTGTGTTTGTAGTTTCAACACAACTGAAGAGTTAAACAAGTTCATAATTGAATCGAGAATGTTACTGTCCTCCGCGAAATTCAATTTAAGGGGATGGCTGTCAAATTATCCAATTCAAATTATGTCTGAAACTTCAACAGTTAACATAATACCAGTACTAGGCTTAAACTGGGATCTAGAAAACGATACCCTATCTTGCAAAATCGGCCCTATTGAGGAAGAGCAAATTATTCCTACAAAACGAGCTCTACTTTCATTGGCTCAGAAGGTTTTTGATCCTTTGGGATTTGCATCACCCGTGACTTTGCTCCCTAAACTTATTCTACAAGAATGCTGGAAGTTGAAATTAAAGTGGGATGAATTAATTCCAGAGAATTTAGCTAAACAATTTTTGAAGTGGGTGCAGGGAATAAAATTAATTTCTGACATCGAACTTGAGCGCTGGATGAATCTAGATAATTTTGAAAATGATGTAAGCCTTCACATATTTTGTGACGGAAGTAAACACGCATATGCTACTTGTATTTTTCTGAGAGTAAAGAAGAAAAATGAAATTTTGGTGAGTTTTATACAAGCACGCGCAAGAGTAGCTCCTCTTAAGAACCTAACTATACCGCGGTTAGAGCTTTTATCATGCTGCATTGGAGCAGAGCCGTCCTTAGGGGTGTGCGACAGGTGCGGCCGCACAGGGCCTCGCGCCTTGGAAGGCCTCGCGCCCGACAAAAAAAAATGAATACAGAATAGCTAAATATTTATTATTCATTTTACTCTGAATTATTTATTTCATAATAAAAGTTATATGTATGAACGTGCTTATTTATACTATAAAATGTAAAATGTTTTATCAATAAAATATTCAATAGAAGTTGTGGACGCTTTAAAAGAGGATATTTGTTTGTAGCTTATATTAGATCTATAGGCATTGTTATAGACTCTAGACTAGGCAGCACCAGGAGGCTCACAACAAATCTGGACAGGCACATGAACAGAATATGAGTTGTTTAGAGGTTGGCGCTGATGATGATTCTGACAAAATGTTCACTATTATTTTTATGATTAATTTTAATTTAACAATACCGATTTGCTTTCCTCGTCGTGTAATCAAGTTTCTCTTTTTATTATACGGATATCGATATTCCTGTCTACACGCATGCGTATGTCCTATCGGGTATGTACACACGGGGAGGCAAGGGACTAAACCGAAGATTCCAAAAATTTTGAAAGGTTAATGTTTTTAAAGGTTCTTGGGGGAGGAATTTGGAAAATATTGATTTTGACTTAGATTTTTCCCTACTTTTAAATTATTTTATTAAATTAAAAATATTAACTTGTTTAATATTTGTTAATTAAATCAAAAACTTTTAACGTGTTACAATTAAAGAAAGAATAGAGTTTACAGTTTAAAATAGAGTTTAAAATTTCCATCTTTATCAGATTCATTACTGTCGTAATATGAAGTGGACTAATCGAGTAATTTAATCGATTTACCCTTTGACTACAAATATATTTATTTTATTAGAAATTGCTGCAACTGGCAACTGTATTTTTTCTTCCATTCGAATACTTTATAATAATAATAATAATAGTCTTTGTCATACACTTCTATCACAATTTCAAGAGAAGTCTACCACAAAGAAAATTTTTGTAAATAGCAGTACGATTAGAATATAAAAAATATTCGTTAGCGGCAGTCTTGCTATTGGTCCGTAGGACGTATATGTTCAGCCATAGTCAAATGCATAACTATATTAACCATTAGCTTTGATTTATGTTTCTATTTAAATTATCAGAAAGGAATTGGCCAATTTCACCACCAAATTGTTTTAAAGTTTGCTTTATTTTGCATAATTTTAATTGATTCTCGTCTGATCACTGATCACCTGCTCACGAATGTCGCCTAAATATATTAGAAGTCTGCAGAGGCCGAAAATTTCAGACTGAGATCCAGACCGCGCCAGTGGAAAGCTATTCTGACCAGGTATAAAAGCTAAATGCTCGATTCCGGCCTGAACCGAGCAAAACTCATTAAAAACAAGCCCGACTCTACTAAATTTCAAGCCACTATTATGCTACAATTGAAAAATTTTAAAAGAATATTGGAGGCATATTTAAGCAAACATTTTAAAGTACAACATTTTTCAGTTTTAGTCCTTCAAAAATTAAATGTTATCTATATCTAAAAAACCAATGATTGGAATGAGCTGTACAGTTAGATATCAATGTTTTTCACAATCGTGGCTTGCTTTCTGTAAAAAAATTATGTAGATAATAATTTTTAGAATTAAAAATTTGTTTTTGAATTGAAAAAAAAATGTTTCAAATATCTTTAGGTCTATCGTTTATTATATTAGGTCTAAGGTTTATTGTGTCACATTTAAAAAAAAAAAAAAAACGGATGATTTTTCAGAAGATATAAATAAAAGGTTGTCACGTGAATTAACATTAGCAATTAGCATCCTCAAACTTTGAACTCATCTAACTCAACGATGATTTAAGAAAAAGCATATAATCGATGCTTTTTACCGAACTACATTTATCAAAGGAAGCAAAAAATGGTGTCAAAAGTGGGTGTTACCATTGTAAAATTCAAACCAGATGCAATTTTTAATATGTAGTTAAATATAAATGAACCCCTATTTCAAAATTTGTATTCAAATGTCAAAACTTGACACAAATGTCAGTCGAATAGTAACATTCTCCTCTCTCTCATGTGGCAATTAAAATGTATGAGAGGCGTTCTCTCTCTCTTTTTTAACGACCTAACCAAAACCAAAGAAGAAGAATCAACGCTCCGACATGATAAGGAAAATATAAATTCCAGGCCAGGACCAAATCTGCAGAAAAAAAATAGCCCGAGCCCAGACCGAGATTTTGAAAGGAAATTGGCCCATCTGTATAATCCTCTACTGAAACATACTACCCCTACCCCTAAAAAAAAAGCGTAAACCTGGGTATTTATGTCATGAGAGCTTTTTTCAAAAATTGATTGTGCTGTGGGAAGGGAGGTGGTGTTGCCAGTTTAGCATATTTTTTTTAACTTCAAAATACTTACTAGAATTTTCGAGTAGTTACTCCACTTTATTTAATCACCAAATGTATGTCATTAACTAAAGCAAAAATTACTATTCGAAATTTCTGGTAGATGAATTTAAAAAAATAAGCTAAATTGACAACATTGGTGAGGATGGGAGGAGATTAACCACTTTGGAAGGGAAGGCGGGCCTCGCAAAAGTTCTTGCACCCGGCCTCGCTTTCGCTAAGGACGGCTCTGCATTGGAGCCAGGTTGGGTAGTCGTGTCATTGCTGATTTAAGAATTCCAAATTTGAAGATCTGTTATTGGTGTGATTCAACCACAGCTTTAAGCTGGATAAAGCGAGATGATAGATGGGGAACATTTGTCTGGAATCGTGTAGAAGAAATCAGATCTTTGTCACAGAAAGATCAGTGGCGACATATTTCAGGAAAATTTAATCCGGCTGATCTTCCTTCCAGAGGCTGTTCCATTGAACAGTTCTTGCAGCTAAAATGGTGGGAGGGACCAGCCTGGCTGGCTGAGCCAGAATTTACTTGGCCTCAAAGTGTCGAATCACCAGATGAAGAAGTTATTAATACTGAGAAACGGAAAAGTGTCATTTCAGCATTAAACAAGAACACGAAACCTAATGATTGGTATTATCGACGATTTTCATCATACAAGAAAATAATAAGATTGATTGCATGGATTCTAAGATTCATAAGTAATTCAAGAAAACCGAATTTAAAAGAAGTATCTGATCTTACATGTTTAGAAATAGAACAAGCTGAAAGAAAATTAATGATTTTGATCCAGAAAGACAGCTTTGATGAAAAGAATAATGAGAAAATTCGTAGCCTAAGACCAAGCCGTGATGAAGATGGTATCATCAGAGTAAAAACACAAGTCATCTATCGAGAAGATACTGTCAATTTTAAGTACCCATTTCTTTTGCCGTCTGACCATCCTGTAGTCCATCGATTGATCTCCTGGAAACACCAAGAGCTATTACATGCAGGAGTGGCTCTTTTGATGACATCTATACGAGAAGACTACTGGATCCTGAAAGCCAGGAAAACCATTCGAGCAGTAGTTCAGAAATGCGTGCGTTGTAAAATATTTAGTGCACAGAAGACAGAGTCAGAACCTATTGCATTGCCAGCAGAAAGAGTTCAAGATGCGGCAGTATTCCAAATAACTGGAGTAGATTTAGCTGGGCCCTTATATTTGAAAAATGGAAAAAAGGTATGGATTGTGTTGTACACTTGTGCAGTGTACAGGGCCGTACATTTAGAATTAGTGACGTCATTAGCAACAGATACCTTCCTCCAATCTTTTAGGCGCTTTATAGCGAGAAGAGGAAGACCGACGACCGTTTATTCTGATAATGGTAAAAATTTTGTCGGTGCAGATAGAGCTTTTTCAGACATCGATTGGGAACAGATCTCAGCTGCAGCAGCTGTACAAAAGATTCGTTGGAAATTCAATCCGCCTACTGCTGCCTGGTGGGGTGGTTGGTGGGAGAGGTTGATACAAATGGTGAAACGCATCTTGAGGAAAGTACTAGGTAGATCCTCATTATCCTATGAAGAGCTTATCACAATTCTTTGTGACTGCGAACAAGTTGTAAATGCTAGACCACTCACGTATGTCTCAGAAGATGTGGATGATCTAGCACCTTTAACACCATCAATGTTTCTTCAAGAAATAAGATCTTCAGATGTGATAGATTTTGATGCAATTGACGCACAAGAATTAAACAGAAGAGCAAAGTATAGACAACAAGTTCGAGAACATCTTAGAAGACGATTCCGTATTGAGTATTTAGGGCAGTTACGCCAACAAAATTCCCTGCAAAAGAATGCCAAGCAACTGACCGTTGGTGATGTCCTTCTCGTAGAGTCTGATAAGAAACGTACGTATTGGACTTTAGCTCGTGTGCAAGAACTAATTTCTGGAAAGATGGTCACCCGAGAGTTGCTCGGGTAAAAACTGAAAATGGTGAACTTGTAAGACCAATACAAAAACTGTATAATCTAGAGATTCCAAAAGAAAACTCTTTAGAACCAATATTACGAACAAGAAGTGGTAGAACAGTGGCTGTTCCAAAAACGTTTTCAGTCATAAGACTATTTTTTTGAACACTGAACTTTTCAAACTTTTTTCCTTATTTTTTAGTAGATCTCATTTCCTAGTGTTAATTTGAATTTGTAATAATATGTTTAATTTTTGTTTGAATTTTTGCAGAAATTTGTATAATTTGTCTTTGAAAATTAGGATTAAGAATATCTATACTTTGGCCATGTAATGTAAGTATAATGTTACACATATTTTGTTTTATTTTGAATTTTGTTGTGCATATTGTTGAGTTTTCCTGTTGAAAACTCAAGGTGGGAGATTGTCGCGAATCCAATTGAATTAAACGTATTCTTGGCTCCTACTAACAGGCGATGTTTGCATAAATGTATCTTTCTAAGCTGTGTGAGAAATATGTTTTTGTTTTTGTAGATGTAAATTTCTAAGCTGTGTGAGCAAGATGTTTTTTGTTTTTGTAACTGTATTTTTCCAAGCTGTGTGAAAAAATGTTGTTGTTGTAGAAATAGTTTTGTAGAATGTTTTGTCGGCACGGAAGTGAGATAATAAAAAGATATTCGTTATGTTTTTTAAAAGGAATGTTTTTCACGTATTAAAGTATTATTTTCTATTGTTTTAAAAATGACGAAAGTATTAAAACGGGTAGTTTTAAGCTATCGAAAGTCGCTATGTATGTATTTGCGACATTAGTAGTGTAGCGCGCTACATTAAAAAAAGTGTAGTGTAGCGAGTAGTGCGATACAAAATATAATTAGTTTGTAGGGAGCGTCGACGTTACTTTTGACGCTACTTTAGGACGGAGAGAAAAAGGGCCAATCTTCACATTACGTGATCATCATAACTCGTTTCTTTTGTGCGAAATATGTTCTCTGCAACAATTTGCGAACGTCAGCGACAAATCTCAGTTGCAGTAGTTACAAAGTAAAGTTTCAACATGCCCGTGATCCGTGATCTAATATTTGCTGGATTTGCTGATAAAACCACAAAGTACTCACTCCAGGGCTGGCAAGTTTCTGCCGGGGTGGTTAAAACCACTGGTTATAACCGGTTAAAACCGGCATGGCAGAAACTAGTTTATGCCAGTATGTGGCAAAAACTGGCAGAAACTAAGAAATAATAACAAGTAGAAATTGAACTTCAATTATTCATAATTGACACATGTATTTGATATGTAAACAATTAAATTAAAAATTAAAACTAAAGATTATGAATGTTATTCAAAGTAGCAAAAAGCTTCAAAATGATCATATAAATATACTTTGTTATAATACTAATTTTCTTTTACTTGAAAAACAGAAATTTTCATAATGGTAATCTGATGCTGTACAAGTTTAACTATTAATATTATTATTTACAGTTGAATTTCTATTTAAAAGTTAAAAAATAAAGAAATTTACAAAAAATTCCACGATATTGTAACAAATAACTGTTCAGAGAATTTTTAAATAAATAATATAATGCAATAACTTAAAGATTATCTACTATATGGAATATGGTTATATATATAAGATTGGAAAGTTTTCAACTAACAGTCTTACATTTAAAAAAAGAAGTCAGATTTGTTCCTTTGAATACTGCATTTAAATGAAATGTTTTTAAAACCACGGAATTACAAGATCCACATATAACTATACAGCTCCAAGTTAATAAATTAGAATAATAGAAAAAAAGGAATTGTGAAAAAAGTTTTTTATGTATTGCTTATACAAGAAGTAATACAGGATAAAACTTAATATTGTAAGAATCTACATGTAGTTTGTAGAATCTTTTAGCATTAAAATTAAAGGAAATAATGCAGGTATATACAAATAATAAAGCCAGGGAAGCACATTCATTTAATGTTGGCTAAGCCAGTTCTTGGTGGACACTAACTTGTGTGAAGTTGCTAAATCATGTTGGAAAATAAAATTGTCACCACGCAGATCTTCTAGTGATGGTATTACGATAAATGCTCAAGGATTTCCTGATATATCTCAGAATTAATCGTTTTGTTAACCCTTTTGCGACGAGCGTCCTTTACAGAATTTTTATCTTTTACCACCGGTTTTTCAAAACAGAAATTTTCTCCTAATTGAATCGCAGAAGTGCAATCATTAAATAAGGCGAAGCTTACAATAAAAAGTAACTGGTGGGAATAATCCAAGATTCTGAGCATCTTATGCGTCACGTATACGTGTCACTCGTCCCCAAGGGGTTAATGATACATAGCCTTCCAGTACCATCTACAGTCATGCAAGCCCATACCATTGCACTGGCTGCAAATTTCACTGATTGTTTCATGCAGTTATTCTCATATGCTTCTTGATCCATTCGCCATACACAAACACAAAGTTCACCATATATTATGCAAAACACACTCTCATCACTAAACAATATCGTTTTTCGATAAAGTTTTTTTTTTTTTTGCATCACTTCACTCTCTTCCTTTTCTGTTTAATAGTCATGAGGGGCTTTATCTTTGGTACACGAGATTGAAATCCAAGTTTATGGAGACGTCTTAGTGTTGTAGATTTACTCACATCAACACCGTGTTCTTTCCACTTTTGATACAAATATCTCACAATTCCAAAACAGTTTTTTTTAGCAATACTCTTTAGCTTTCCATCATCTCTCCGAGTAGTTTTTGGCTTTCGGCTGCTATTCAAATGCTTGTTTTCAAAATGTCCGTCATTAAAATACTGCGTTATTGCTCTACTAACACTTGGTTGGGAACATTTTAAGTAACAGGCGATATATTGCTGATTACGACCTTTATGCAAATCAATAATACGATGCTTTCTAAACTCTTATGTTGGACGAATGGTCTATGTCAGAGGTGCACAACCTATGGCCCGCGGGCCAAAAGTGGCCCTCAAAGCCTGTTTCGTTGGCCCGCCAATCCCAAAATAGAGATTAGTTTTTTTTTTTCCCAATTAAAAGTTTACATGTTTTTACTTAATTTTTCAACTGTGAGATGCTTGAGTTTTTAAAATCAAAACAATCGTCATCTTGATTGACTGGTTGGATGACTCGATAAAAGCATGCTATTTGTAACTTGCACATATTCAACTGTCAAGTTGCGATATATCGGTGCTTCACTAAGATCGACAGGGTGAAATTCGAGGACTCTAATCAGCTGATCGCTAAACGTGGAAAACCATTTACTGATGGTGATTTTGTGAAATATTGTGTGTTAATTGCTTCAGAGAAACTTTGTCCCGAAACAACAAATAAATTTAAAAATTTAAGTTTGAATAGAATGACTGTTCAGAGAAGAATTCAACAATTAAGTGAATACATTGTAGATTAAGTGAAGCTTTCTGCTTCACATTTTGAATATTTTTCACTTGCTGCTGACTTATCTACAGACATTACCTCAACAGCTCAACTACTTGTTTTCATTCGAGGTATAAACAAGGATTTCTGCATTATAGAAGAACTTCTTGGAATGTACCCTATAAAAGGTCAAACAACTTACAAAGAACTTTTTCACAGCTTATTGGAATTATGTAATGGAGCTGCTTTGACTATGCACAAAATTGTCAGCATTACAACAGATGGAGTAAGATCAATGACTGGTGAAATTATGGGAATGATACTCTTCTAAAAGAACATCTGAGAGAACGTGAAATGGAGTTACTTCAATATCGCTATATCATACACCAACAAAATTTGTGTGCCAAAGAATTAGGTTTTGAACAGCTAATGAAGTGTGTTTGTGAAGCAATCAACTTTATTCGTAGTAGTGCATTACGGCACAGATAATTTAAGGAATTTTTGGCTGAATTTGAGGATATTCCTAGTGATGTTGTGTAGTACACAGAAGTAAGGTGGCTCAGTCGTGAAAAAGCACTTAAGCATTTTATTGAATTACTAGATAAAATTATTACGTTTATCAAGGAGCATGGAAAGAAAACCAGGCGCTTGCAAAAAGCCAGCTTTCAGTGTGATTTAGCATTTTTAACTGATAATACAAGTAAGTCATTTAAATGAATTGAACATCAAACTACAAGGAAAGAACCAATTCATCTTTCAGTTGGTAAACAATGTTAATGCTTTTAAAAAGAAAGTTAGTGTTATTTTAACAACAGTTACAGGAAAAAAAAATTTGCTCATTTATTGCAAAAAAAAAAAAAAAAAAAGAAAGAAAAATTTCCAAAAATGAAAGTGGATTACGAAGATCAGGTAAAAATTTTAATCAATTCATTCCATGATAGATTTTTAGATTTTGAAAATTGCCATTGTCAAATTGAGTTATTTTCAAATCCATTTACAGTGGATGTCAATTACCACCTGAAATGTTCAATTAGAGCACATTGACTTACAGAGCTCAGACTTTCATAAAAATGAATTCAAAGAAAAGTCATTGCTTGAATTATATAGGAATTTGCCTAATGAATTTTCTTATTTAAAACACAATGCATCTATGTATGCAACTATGTTTGGAAGCATCTACATATGTGAGCAATCTTTTTCTATGAGGACTCTCAATGAATCAAAGACTAGAAACAGACTAACTGAAACTGATGAAAACCTTTCAGCCGTTTTACATATTGCTACTGCAACTTTAGAACCAAACATAAAAAAATAGCTTCAAAAATACAATCGCAACCATCACATTGTCTGTAAAATAATTATATATGTATATTTGGCTTATTAAAATTAATTTATAAATGTATATATATTCAAAATTGAGCATGTTTTCATCAAAGTGGTCTATTGACTTTTTATATCAGATAAGGGAAAAAAAGTGTTTATAAATGCAACGCTACATTGGCCCCATGTAAGGTACTTTTTCTTTTTTTTGGCCCACGGGTTGAAAAAGGTTGTGCACCCCTGGTCTATGTTTTACACAAAATGAAAACAATGATGATGCAAAGCATTTTTATAGCTTAAGAAGTCCCGCAGATGATAATTTTACGCCACCTTCTAAACCAATCAGAAAAATTCATAAGTATTCTAATTTTTTGAACCACCTATTTTAGTATTCTAATATTTTGAATAATGAAAATAATTTTACAAAAATAAAATATTCACTCAAAATTTAATATTTTACAGTTTTAATTTTCTTTAATAACATGCAAATGTATTAAAACTAGAGATCGACCGAAATTTCGGTTTCGGTTTCTGTTTCGGCACAAAATCGGAGTTTCGCCGAATATTCGTTTTCGGCGAAACTGCTGCCAAAATTTCGGCCTGACCGAAACTATCTGTATTTCAAAATCTCGTCCCTTCTTTCGGAAATTTTCACCTTTACTCATTGATGTGAGTTGTATCGGCTCAAATGAGACACTGTTTATTGCTGTGAACTCCACTGTTTATCATTATCGGTCATGACTGATCCATGATGCGAGTGTAAATTATAAAGCAAGCAATGTATATATGACTAAACTTAAAAGACGCTTATCACGTGATCTTTAAAAGCTGAACTTAACAGTAATAGAAAATTTTTACTTTAAAACACCAGATTGTTTCGAATGCTTTATGAGAAAGGTGTTGTTAAAACATATGAAGATTTACAAAATTTATTACAAAGCATATATCGATATATGTATACTTAAAATATTTTTTAGATGAAATTCGTATAATTGGAAACTATTTCAGTCTTACTGCTAAATTAATTACGTTTTATTTTACAAAAAATAGTTTTGGATAGAGGCACAGAGAGTCAACTTGGCACCGGAGATAAAATTTTCAAACAGGGGTGTCATTTCAATACTTTCTTAGGCAGGCAGGGAGTGGCAAAGCTTTTTTTACAGGGGGGGGGGGGGGGGGTGAGTGAGCAAAGATCTTTTTTTATCTTATTGTGCACATCCTAAAAGAAAATTGACAACTGTTACATTTTTATCGTTATATATATATATATTTAAAATTAGATAGTACAAAATAGTGTTAAACATGTCTCACTTTGAGAATACTGAAATGGAATAATTAATATTTTCTAGGCTTAAAATGTTGTCCTAATGCTAATTTTCCTTTTTTAGTCAAATTGAACAAATTATTTTAGCTTTTGTGCCCTTTACTTAAACTTTTACTTAAACAATTACTTTTACTTAACCAATACTTAACTGTATACTTAACAATTTAAATGCAATATATTAACGAACGGAAAATATGAATATATTTAAAAATTAAAAATTCATAATTGAATTTGTTTTACATTATTTAACTGCATTGTTAATTAACTATTGATAAATGCCTATAATTATTGGTTGTTATAAAATAATAAAATATAAAAGTTGTATTATTCATGTTTCATTTTTGTTTGAAATTTATGCACACACATATATATGTCCGTTTGTTTGTTAGAAATGTGGTTCAATACACGTATAATTAAATAAATTAATTAGTAATGTAATTATTTATTAATAAGTAATTATTAATTATGTGTTATTAATTAATAATTATATGCAGTTATATATGTATTAATCAGTTTTTAAATTTTTTGACACTTTCGGTTTAGGTTTCGGTTTCGGTCTTAAAACCTGTTTCGGTCGATCTCTAATTAAAACATCCATCGCTGTTCTTTTTAAATTGTACTACAGTGAAATAAAGCTAAATGCAATTCCAAATACAAATGGAATTTACTCTAATTTTTTGATTTGGAGCTGTATAACATTTCTATGAGAAAGATTTTTTACAGTTACTAAATTATGTTAAATTACAGAAAAGTATTTTGAGTAAGTATTGATTATTTTTCTTTTCTTTTCAGTGTTTAATTTAAAATAAGTATTGGATACAGTTTTCTAGTTTGAATTTCAAATTGAGATTTTAAATACTCTAATAATTGTTTATATATAAAATTACACAACCATATTATAACAAAAATTTTATCTGTTACATAACTCATTTTTCTAGTAGAAATTTATTTAGTTTAAATTAAAACTATCCACAGTATTTCATTTGTTATTTATCCTGAATAATATGTACTTAAGGAATTTAATACTACTAAAAAAAGTCTCAGATTATGTCACGAAATGTGTTTATGCCAGTTTCTGCCGGTTATAACCACTTTCTGCCACTGGCACGGCAGAAACCACTTTCTGCCGGCAAAAACCCAGCCCTGACTCACTCATAAAAAAAATAATTTTCTTGCTGGGAACCCTTTGTCTTCTTACTCATTATTAGATCTTGTGTTTTAATGTGGGTATGCCTTTTTTGAGATTAATGTAATAGAATGACAGGCAAAAATAGTATAGAACTGTCCTGGTCGGCTTATAATGAATATTTTGAAGTTATAGAACAACAAGAAAGTGGTAATTATTCTGTAACATGTAAACTTTGTACAATTAATAAGAATTTATCGGTATCAAAATCATCTTCTTACAACTTGAAGTGGAATATAGAGGTGAGTTAGCAGTTTCTTTATTAATAATAATTACTGGATCGCATCTCGCACTGAATATCTAAATCGTTATTCACTAAAATTCATAAATCATTAAAAAGATTATTTTCGAAGTAAGATCCCTGGTTCAGAAAATAATCTTATCGAACTGTTTATTATCGCAAAAAATTATTTTATTAATACGTCTTTTGATCGTTGTGAAATATTTGTCCAATATATGCATACAAATTAATTTATTGCATATTTCCTTTTTGAAGATTCTAATAGATAAAACAAAGGTGGTTGGAAATAAAAATATATTATTTTAAAAATGCCTAAGAATGCTTAATTTGATTTTTATGGCTATATATTTTTACTTTAGCTGCATAGGTTTTTTATCGCTAAAATAATTTATTTATAATGTTTTATATTTGATTTGATATTGGATAGCTTGGTGCTTTAATGAAATGTCTTTATCTTTGTCTCCAGAATGAATCTAAAGCCCAGTATGTTCAAATTTGGGTTTTCAAAGGGAAACAAACAAAAAGAGATAGAAAGGAAAAGAAAAGCTAGGATTTAATTTATGCAAGTCTGTATGATCTTGTTAAATTTTTAAATTGCTTTCAGGAACTATATTTAAATTGTAAAGAAATAGGACTATTTAGCTCTATTTAAAAAAAATAATATCTATTCAAATTTACCAAGAGCTATCCGCTCTAAACGTTGTTCTCAAATCCAAACTTTCTACTTTATGACATAGTCTTTAATTCTCTTTTGTTCGGAAACGCATGAAAATGCAGCTGTCCTTATTCAGAAACTTTGTAACCGAAAGACGTTTTCCGCTATTCTTTATTTAATTTAATTTTTTAGTAAAGACAGAAGATTTTTCAGAAAACACTGTCAAAGTCGGCGTTTTCAACCGAATTTCCGATGCCGCAGCAGGGGAAAGAGAAAAAACGTGACACGAATCGTTTATAACCCGATAAGTAATTTATTTATTAAAAAATGAAAAACTCATTTCGATTCCAAATCGCTTCAATAGTCAGACCTGCCAATTTTATGCCTTTGTGTTTAAAAATGAGTCAGATAATGTATCAGAAAGTTTCGCGTTGTTGAGTAAGGAATTTGAGAACCACCTTAAGCGCTACTGGGCTATATCACTATCATAAACTTGTAAGATTATTACAATTTTGTTTTCAAATTTCCCCTTTTTAACATAATTAAAAAGTGTCTATGAATTATCTTTGTCTGTCTGTCCGTGCTTTAACTTTCGTATATATACTCAGATTGCTATGAAAGTTTTATATGTTATTGAAGTTTACCATTGAATGTTCAGTATTGAAAATGAAGTGTGTAATCATTTATTTCTCGCTTACAGGGACATTCAAAAGAATTCTGTTGCATTATGGTCTATAGAGAAAAATCGTTTGCGGTGTGTTTAATTAGCGATGATTACTAAAGTAGCGAAGTAGTGACTACTTTTGAAAAGTATTTTGTAGTCGCTACTTTTTAAAACAAGTAGTTGTAGTTGTAGCTAACTACATTTTTCATAAAGTAGTTGTAGTTGTAGTTCGCTACAAACAAAAAGTAGTTTTTCCGACCCCTGGCTACACCTCACCAACGATCGCGTAATATAGAAAGAATCAACGAAATATTTAGTTTTTCACAACTTTCTCATGAATAACATTTCGAAAGCTATTACCAATGTTGCAAAGGATAAAATTTGCAACACATTTTATGTAAGAAGCGTTTTCTAAGCCCATGAATAACGGAGCTACAATACAACGCACTAAAGTTACGGTTAAATTAGAAAGAATTGGTGAAATTTTAGGTTTTTCCCAGTTTTCTTACCAATTACATCTTACCAAGGGCATTTTAGCGAATGACAACTATTACCAATCCTTTTTTTTCTCTTTTAAATTACAACAAACTTCATGCACGAAGTTTTTTTTTTTTTTTTTTTTTGAGCAACAACATATTACCAAATTTTTTCTCTTTTAAATTACAACAAACTTCATGCACGAAGTTTTTTTTTTTTTTTTTGAGCAACAACATATTACCAAATTTTTTCTCTTTTAAATTACAACAAACTTCATGCACGAAGTTTTTTTTTTTTTTTGAGCAACAACATATTACCAAATTTTTTCTCTTTTAAATTACAACAAACTTCATGCACGAAGTTTTTTTTTTTTGAGCAACAACATATTACCAAATTTCACGTAAATTTGAAAGTTAGCAAGATAGGTCTTTTTTTAGCAATAACTTCGTACGAATGCAATTGAGCGAAAAAAATGCTATTGACAAACTTGTAATAGAATACAATTTGCAACAAATTCATTTGTAAAAAAATTAAATTTTAGGCCCAGAAATATCGAAGATTTGGGTGAACTAGAAAGAACCGAAGGAATACAGCGTTTATACCAATTTTATAACCAATGACTTCTTATAATTACATTTTAGCAAAAGAAATAAATCTATTGCCAGTTTCGTACAGCATAAACTAAGTATCACATTCATCTATAATATAGTTGTGTAGTCGTAAAAAACAGAGTGTATACGCTAAAAGCAGAGTTTTTCCTTCAAGAAAACGGATGCAAATTATTAAAAATTGCAAAAAAAAAAAACGAAAAACTCTATAACGGCATCACGATTTTTATTTTAGGCAATCGATATTTACTTTAACAAATAACACCATTGTAACCAGAAAGGTACCATCTATACGTAGATATTTTTTTGTTTTTTCGTATTTCGTTCAGGAGGGCGGATGAAAAAAAAAAAAAAAAAGAATTAGACGTCCGGATTTTTTTTTTTTTCTTCCCCTGAAAGGTTAAATATTAATATTGTTTTAAAACTGACGACACCGTTAGATCCAGAAAAGTACGATGTGGCTACTTTTTGTTTTTTCGTATTTCGATTTGTTAAGCCGAATGTAAAAATGCCCAAAAAACTGAGGGTTTTTCCCCTATTCTTTCTTCGGAACCTCAGAATGCTTGCGAAATCGCCATGATCGGCCATTTTGCAATGTTCATTATGGGTTATAATTAATATCTCGATTAACTAACAAAATTTTAAAAATCTGAGCTTCAGGTGGATTTGAGCCTGCCTTTGACTATCCTCGACAAAAATTTTCAGATTTCTAAGTGCGCTAGATTTTCCTAGCCATCGTGGACGGACGGTGACATCTTTCTTTTATTTGTTTAGATGAAGTGTTAATTTTGTTAATGGAATATTAGTCCGAAACAAACGCTGAATTATTTATATTGTTTTAAGCGCAAACGGTTGAGGAGCGTTAATTTCCCGGAATCGAGCTGTACGGGAGGGAGATAAGATTTTTAAAAAATAAGTAAATTGAGGTACAGTTTTCAAACAAATTGCTTTTGAAAGCACATTCCCCCCTTTATTCGACGATGTAAAAATTAAAATTATGCAATGTTTCAAAATAAGAAAATTTGCGAAAATTTAAAAAAAAGGAAATGGATTGTTTAGATTGTTGCCACAGTCCTCGATATGACAGGTTACTCAAGAGGATGTTCTTATTTTATAATTTAAACTAGCTGACCCGCCCAGGTCCGTGATAACAACATTAAATAAACCTTAAATTTGTATGATTTTATATCTTTAACACCGATTTGTATGAATTTATATTTTTAAATGAAAAATTCACGAAAAAATATTATATTTAGTGGTAAAAGCGCTTCTAACCAGACATTTCTTGTTTTTTCACGTAGTGTGGTTTCATACTTTAAATAGCTCTTGTTGCCCGAACTCTTTGAAATTTTTATCAGTTATAAATATAATGTTTTGCATACCGTGTAAAAATTTCGTGAAGAAATATATATTGATATATAGTTGAAAAATAAATATGTTTTCTTCTTGCTTTTTTTTTTCGAGTGGGGGGGGGGGGGGGGGGCTTTATCATAACAAAACAAAACAAAAAATAGTTCTTATCGTCCGAACTCTTTGAAATGTTAATCGGTTTTAAATATAACTGTACCAAAGCTTTTTTGAAAAATTTTGTGAAAATATATGCATATTTAGTAGAGAAAACATGAGCCGAAGCCGCGCGGAAACAGCTCGCGTTTTACCGCTTTCATTAAACATTTCTCTCTTTTTTTTTTTTTTATAACTCTTTCTATAGGTCGTCCGAACGTTTCGAAATTTTTGTAGGTGATGTAAATCTGATCTGTCGAGATGCTCTTAAAATATTGTGTCGAAATATGGACGTTAAATCGTAGAAAAAAGATAGTCTCCGAGAGGCGCAAATTTTTGGAAAGGGTTAAAATTCGTATTTTTGAAGACCGATTGTATTGTAGAAAACACGAAGATCTCAACTTTGAATAGGTATGTTTTGTGAATTGGTACTTCTGAAATCGAGCCCTAGGGGTGCGTGCACAAAAACGACCTTATATATATATATATATATATATATAAGGTCGTTTTTGTGATACGAAAAATTAAAAAAGACATATTCTTAAATTTCATACTCTTACGTCCTAAACAATTTCAAATGGTTTGCAGCAATATTTTTCCGTACCGATTGCGGCTATATATATATATATATATATATATATATATATATATATATATATATATATATATATATATATATATATATATATATATATATATATATATATATATATATATGGGCTGTTTAATAGCCTCTGCTTGTTAACTAGGAGAAGACCCTTTAAATGCCTCAGAGGAGGACTTAAAGGAATCGACTGGGAGCAGAGACTTAATGTCCAATCCGCACCTTCCATCGGTGCAGCCTGTTAGTACTCTTGCCTAGTGCATGGGGAACGAACGCGGATGGGCTTCCTCCAACCCGCTTGGCCAGCGTGGAGGAATTTGGCCACCTCCCCCCTTATTTTACCATGAATTCACAAAACAAATCACGGCCCTCAATTCCCGGCAGTCTGCATGTTCCTGATTACGGCAGCGATCAGAAAAACATGAAGACAGAGGGTGCTAAGAATCACCGGGCTCGGCTTGGCTGCCATAAGTTGATGACCTTGGCTACGTATAATGGACGATCCTTATCTTCTGAAAGTCGTTTACAGGAACTTGAAGAAGAATTAGAAAGAATCAACTGGGACATTCTAGGATTATGCGAAGTAAGAAGAAAAGGTGAAGAGAAGATTGATCTTGCCAGTGGACATGTATTGTACTACAGAGGTACAGAAGATGGAAAAACAAGTGGTGTAGGATTTCTGATTCATAAAAGGTGGAAGAATCAAATCGTAGAATATGATAGTGCATCAGATAGAGTTGCAAGGTTAGTTATACAAGTGTCAAAAAGATACAAGCTGCAAATTACCCAAGTTTATGCACCAACAATTAGCTATACTGATGAAGAAATTGAGGATTTCTATGAAGAAGTAGCTTCAATGCATCAAAAAGGAAAATGCTACATAAAATTAATAATGGGAGACTGGAATGCTAGAATTGGGGAAAAAAAGAAAGGTGAATTCTCAGTAGGAAATCATGGATATGGGGTGCGTAATGAAAGAGGAAACAGATTGATTGAATTTGCAGAATGTGAACAGATGTATATCATGAATTCATTTTTCAAGAAAAAGCCACAAAGAAAATGGACATGGCGTAGTGCAAATGGCTCAACAAGTGAAATCGACTACATCTTGACAAACAAAAAGCATCTTATTCAGGATTGCAGCGTTCTCAATAACTTCAATACAGGAAGCGATCACAGGTTAGTTAGATGCAAACTGCTTTTAAATACTAAAGTGGAAAGAATGAAGCTTTTGCAATGCTCAAAGAAATCAGTCGATATTATAAATCTCCAGAAACATAAAGAAGAATTTAATTTAGAACTTAAAAATCGTTTTCAAGTACTTCAATCAATCTTAGAAGAAGAACAAGATGTTACAGTAATGAACAAGAAAATAACAAATACTCTACAAGAAATTGCAAGGACGATAGCTGGTGAAGTACAAGTAAAGCAAACAAAGAAAATAACAGAAGAAACAAGAAGATTGATGAAGAAACGCAGAGAATTTAAAATGAAGAAAAACTATCCTAAATCAAGAGTTGAATATGCAGAATTATGTAAAACGGTAAGAAAATGTGTTACAGAAGATATCAGAAAATTTAACTGTGATCTTGTCAAAAAAGTTCTAGAAGATAACAAAAGTTTAAAATCAGCTAAGCGCAAACTGTGTGTTGGAAGAAAAGGTATTTTTGCACTGAAGAGAGCAGATGGAACAATCACCAAAATCAATAATGAAATAGTACACATTGTCGAAAAATTCTATAACGATCTATATAAATGTGAAGATCAAAGGGAAATCAACCTATGTGATCCACTAGTAAACATAACAGAAACTGAAGAGATTATCCCAGTGATGACAGATGAAGTTGTACAAGCCATTAGAGGCATGAAAAAAGGTAAATGCCCTGGCGAAGATGGAATTACAATTGACCTTATCAAAGAAGCAGGAGAAGAATTTGCAAAAATGCTAGCCATACTGTTTTCCAAATGTCTCGAGAAATCAGATGTACCAGAAGATTGGAATAATGCTGTGATGGTGTTACTTTATAAGAAAGGAGAAAAGGAAAACATTAAAAACTACCGTCCAATCAGCTTACTGTCAGTGATTTATAAAATTTTCACCAAAGTTTTAACGACAAGACTTGAATCAGCTCTGGACTCAGCTCAACCTAGAGAACAAGCAGGATTTCGAAGTGGATTTAGCACAATGGATCATATTCAAACAGTAAGGGAAGTTATAGAAAAACATAAAGAATATAATTTACCTCTCTGCCTTGCCTTTATTGATTATGAAAAAGCATTTGATTCGGTCTACACATCTGCAGTAATTACTTCTCTGGAGGACATTGGTATAGACAAACCTTATATCAATATCATAAAGAAGATCTACAAGAAAGCAACAGCCACCATCCGTTTAGACAAAGGAAAAGCGAAGATCAAGCTTGGAAGAGGAGTAAGACAGGGAGACACCATTTCGCCTAAGCTTTTTACTGCTGTCTTAGAAAGTATTTTCAAGAAGCTGGATTGGGAAAACAAAGGGATTAGAATAAATGGGGAATATTTAAGCCATCTCCGGTTTGCTGATGACATTTTAATTTTCAGTAATAGCCCTGAAGAATTGCAAAATATGCTAAAAGATTTGGCAGAAGCTAGCATTAATGTGGGATTAAAAATAAATTTGGAAAAGACTAAGGTGATGTTCAATTCATTTGCATCAAAAAAGAAAATCGTCTACAACAACACTGAGATTAAAGATGTTGAAAGTTATGTGTACCTTGGACAAGAAATATCATCAGACAACAGTATCATGAATGAAATCAATAGAAGAATAAGAAATGGATGGAGTGCTTTTGGGAAGAACAATATTATTCTGAAGAGTAACATGCCTCTTTGTTTGAAAAGAAAGGTGTTTAACCAATGTGTTTTGCCTGCACTAACTTATGGAGCAGAAACTTGGACACTAACAAAACGGATGGTACAAAGATTACAAACAACACAGCGAAGTATGGAAAGATGTATGCTAGGCATAACCAGAAGAGACCGAAAGAGAATAACGTGGATAAGAAGTCAGACGAAAGTTTTTGACATCATCGAGAGAATTAAACGGCTAAAATGGAAATGGGCTGGGCACATTGCAAGAAGACAAGACAATAGATGGAGCACAAACACCCTACAGTGGTATCCCAGAGATGTAAAACGACCAAGAAGACGACCTCAAGTAAGATGGAGTGACGAAATCAGAAAAGTGGCCGGTGTTAATTGGATGACTAAAGCACTAGACAGGCAACAATGGAAAAATCTGGGGGAGACCTACATCCAGCAGTGGATTGAAAACGGTTGATGATGATGATGATGATGATATATATAAGATTACAAACAACACAGCGAAGTATGGAAAGATGTATGCTAGGCATAACCAGAAGAGACCGAAAGAGAATAACGTGGATAAGAAGTCAGACGAAAGATTTTGACATTATCGAGAGAATTAAATGGCTAAAATGGAAATGGGCTGGGCACATTGCAAGAAGACAAGACAATAGATGGAGCACAAACACCCTACAGTGGTATCCCAGAGATGTAAAACGACCAAGAAGACGACCTCAAGTAAGATGGAGTGACGAAATCAGAAAAGTGGCCGGTGTTAATTGGATGACTAAAGCACTAGACAGGCAACAATGGAAAAATCTGGGGGAGACCTACATCCAGCAGTGGATTGAAAACGGTTGATGATGATGATGATATATATAAACAATTTCAAATGGTTTACAGCAATATTTTTCCGTACCGATTGCGGCGTTTAAGACGTAAGAGTACGAAATTTAAGAATATGTCTTTTTTAATTTTTTGTATCACGAACGCTGCCGATGGACATTACGGCAAAACAGCGTTTAATTATTCTCTCCTAAGCGCTCGGAAATGCAGGGGCTGAGCACACGTGAGCGCGCCTCCACCAATTTGCAAAAAAAAATCACTTTTGGATGAGTTTTTAATTAATATCTCGGCTAATTATCCAAAAATTAAAATCTGAGCCTCAGGGTTTGTTTTGGACCATCCTAACAAATTTTCAGACCTCTGTGCGCGATATTTTCCTAGCCATCGCCGACAGACAGACACACACAGAAAAAGAACGAAACTTTCTTTTATTAATATAGATTTATCAGCGTGCTTACTTTTGAATACCAGATTTCAGAAAACAAATCTTCGCCTTATTTGATAGCAAAATATTGCAATTACTTCTAAACAAGGCAAAAATTAATTCTTCAAAATATTGGTATTCAACAGTGCACTCGTGCGAGTCTTGATTATGCAGTAAAAATAATTTATGTATATTTGTACAATGCTGTTATACATAAGAGGAATTTTAATAATTTACAAATGTATTTCCCATTGAACTTATTCTAATAAATAAATAAATAAACAGACGACACAAATTATAGAAATAGAAAAGAAATATTTATTCGCGAATTACTAGCATTATTTACAAAAATATGTATACAAATGCAAAAAATACCAACAATCGTTAACAAACAATCCTTGTAAAAATTAGATTTTCGTCTTATTTGAAATATGTTTTTAAAAAACATTAGCATATAGAAATTAAAAATATATAATTCAAAGCCAATAAAAATATAATAAACATAATTATAATAAACAAATAAAAATAATGTCACTGGAATATATAACAATACTTTTTTTTAATTTCATTTAGGGAAAAAATATGAACAAAAATAATGTAATGATATGCAAAAGAGATTGTTAAAAATTGTTATATTTAATTTTTTAAGAATATTCATAACATAAAAAAAACAACATATTTAAACAATCAAAATCTTTCGTTCTAGTTATATTTTTATTATTTAATATTTTTTTTTTTTTTCAGCAAAACTTACTTAAGCGGATCAATTTATTATATAGTCCAACACAAATTAATCTGTAAAAATTTCGCGTCCATCAAACGATTTAATTTTAATATATGAACAATTTAATTTTATCAAATTTCACACACTATTAAAATTAACACACCAAATATTAAAGAAGTTGTTATGCTAAAATTAAACCTATACAAACAATAAGTTAGGTGCAAAAGAAGTATAAGAACAAAGATTAAAAAAAAAAAAAAAAAAAAAAGTGCGATGAAAAAATATTTACAAATAAAATTATGAAACCTTGATTACCGACATTATGTTTAGATATAAAATATCATTTAAAGAAAAATTACATTTTTTTTAAACCATAACTTAAAACTTATTATTAAGAATATAAAACAGATTGCATGCAATCCTAATTTAAACATAAACGATTAATAATAAATAATTTATGAATGTATTTAAAAAAAGTATCAAGTAACAGATGTTTATTTATTAATTACAAATCCATTTAAAATCAGATATAATGATTTATTTAATTAAATAACACGTGACTATCGAATAATAACATATAGTAACGACGTAAAATATTGAATTAATGTATTTCGGAGATAATGTATTTTATTAAAAACGGAAATCAATTGCTAGAAATTGTAATAAGAATTACTTCGAATGATTAGTACAATTTCTACAAATGTATATTTCGAAAAATTATCTCTCAATTATCCGGACTCTCTCAGTAATCTAACATTGCAGGCAAGGCACGGAAGGATAAATCATGCATGCCACTGCATACTTGTAGACGTGGAAGGTATCATAATACAGATTGGTACAAAACTTCTGCAACATCTCAGTCCCAAATTTAATACATTATGCATCGTTTTAAAGATAAAATTTATACAGAATTTGAACCTTTTTACCGTTTAAAAATTATTTGAAAATTGATGAAATTGAAAAACTGACTCGCAAAAACAGAGCAACTAATCAATGACAAATTAAAAAGATTCTTCGATGAATTTCATCGATTCGTGCAAAATGTTCCTTATTTTGTTATTTTACCTCATAATTATTATTATTTTGTTTATTATTCAATATTATTTGTAGTTTACAAGAAGTATGTTTGTATATAAACCAACATTAGCAATTGCGGTTCTCTGCACAACGTTTACAGTAATGTTGCTATTTTAAATCCAAGAACTGTTTAATTTTTTTCTCCCAATGATATACAGTCGGACCTTTATTTAGCGAATTCCTCAATTTACGAACTATTCATTCGAAAGAGGAACATTTCACGAATTTCCTTGCAAAATAACCTCGAAATAGCGAAGTGCATCTTCTATTTAACGAACGTTTTTATTGTGATTAATTTTTGTGTCTCCTTATTTCTAGAAATATTTCTGGACATTTCAAACTTATTATTTCTCTTTACACATACAGTAATACCATATATAATTAATTCATTAATTTTAAATGTATTTATTTTTTTTTTTTAACTAAATATATAGTGTATTTCTAGGCAGTAATGTGTTGCTCTTTTTTTTTTTTTTTTTTTTTTTTTTTTTTTTATGAATAAAATAACTAAAAAAGATTAATATGATTTATAAAAAAAAAAAAAAGGTGTAATTATTTACTTTTTCATATGACATTTAGTATTAAATATTAAAAATTTGAATTTATGTAGCTACTACTGTCCATATCTACTATCTAGCGAAACCACAGCCAAGGGAACGGAGCTTGGAAATATTAGCGGGGAAAAAAAGTTAAAATAGAAATTCACTGTTTAAAATACGTTATTTAATCAAATTTTCCGTACAACGAAATTTTAGCTGGATATAGCGCCGAATGTATGCTGATTAAATTAATAAATTTTGTTTAAGTTAGCATTAAGTTATTTTTTTAAATGCGGTTGGATTCTAAATACATATAATTTTGATGAGATGTTGCAGAATTTTTGAATCAAGATGCATCCTGTTGCTGTGTCATTTTATTATAGCTTCAGTTTTAAAAAATTTACCTTCCATGCCAATACACTAGTTAAATGCCCTTTAAAATCTTTTCAGCGAAGTGGCACCACCTGATTTCAGATGCATCGAATTAAATAAGTGAGAGCACGCTACTATATCTTAAAACTACGCGTCGTTTCAGTAAACTATCTCGAATTCTATCAAAACTTTCACTTTAATAAACTAAAATTAGTTTATTAAAGTGTTAAGATATTAAAAAACTATAGTATCCAGTTGAATACTTCTTACAAACAGAAAAGCATTTTGGCAATTTTTGAATATAGTACAAATCAGTATATGACTAAAACTCTGCATATTGGCTTTAAAACAGGGCTGCCAACCTTCGCCAGTACTAATGTGTAATTCAAGCTCAGAAAATGTGCAACTATAAAATGTCGTCAAAATGAAATTTTAAATGTGTAGCCACTAAAATTATGAACACGTTCAAAGTAGAAAAATCTGAAAAATGATAATATTAAAATGAACTTTTTACTTATGAAGATATATTCCCCTAATAAAAATATAAAAGCTTTATATAAATACGCATATCTTTATTATGAATTTGTTTGTTTTCTAATTTAAAATCATCTGTTTATTTGACATCATAAGATCAAAATTTTGGCCAAAATATCAATTGTATATTTGTACTTAAAATGCTTCACAAAGTACTGCACAATACACATTCGAGGTCTGCACGTGCAGAAATTTCCAGGCCAAGGCCCGTCCAGGCTCTTAATGTTTTTTTTTTTTTAGCCCGACATAAAAAATAAAAGTTTAGTCCGGGCCCGTACAAAAAATTTATTGGCCCGGCCAGTAGAATTTTTTTTTGGCACGTCCCGGAACGGTATAAAAGCAAAAAGTTCGGCCCGAGCCATGCCCGGCCGAATTTCTACAAAACATGCTGATATTTCTGAAGCAACATTATACTACAATTAAAATTATTAAAAAAGCACATTTATTTATGCATAGATTTTATTTTCAGATTATGTTCGATATTCAAGGAATACAAAATATCAACAATATTAATGACTTACAAGGAGAGTGCCAAGCTTGGTAATCACGGATTTCGATTATTTTTATATATGTTGTAGGGTAGAAGGCCCTTAGTCTCAGGTTCAATGGATTTAATACAACGCTTCCTAGTTCTCGAGGCCCCACCAGTGGCTGAGAGGTTGTGCTCTCGAAGCTGGTAGACGGGAGGTGCTGGGTTCGATCCCAATCGCGCCCGTCGGCCTAATCGTTCGGAGTTTTCGTGGTTTTCTTCGAGCCGTGGATTTATCCATGCGTAAATACGGATTAGGTTCCCTTAGAAAGACCCCCACGAAGGGCACTCCCCCGGGCCTATATCCCTAGTGTAGATAATTGGCCGTCAATAATCAACCCAACCCAACCCTAGTTCTCGAGAAATGGGTGGTCTAATATTATAACACAACTTAAATACTTACTTTGTAACGAAATAACTGCGGTGGCCGTAGCTCAGTTAGTATGGCGTCTGCTCGTTGTTCCGAGGGCCCGGGTTCGATGCCAGAACACGCTGTGTCTGTTTTTCTCATTTTTTTTATAAATATACTTGTAATTATAATTTAATAAGCTTAAAAAAATTTGTCAACACGATTAAATTTTAATTTAGCATTTTTGATTTTTTTAAAAATCATTTTTAAAATGTATTCCATATATGCTTTATCAATGCAACGATATTGAACAATTGTGTCAATTCGTGATTGTAAAGAAACATCATTTATAAATTGCCATAACGAAACGCCTTAAAGTCAATGCGATGATAATACTACTCTGTTTTTGAAGTAAGAAGCATAACTATATTAAAATTTAGCATAAGAATTAAATTAACAACATATTTATGTTTTATTTCATTGTAACTAGATGGCGCCACAACAGACTTTGGTTATTTCTTTTTTTTTTTAGTTTGGTGCAGTTAAGTGGTGTTTTTGTTTTCAATCTTTATCGCACAAGTGCGTATCATTCTATAACAGCTTGTAATCGTATAAAAATGAAAGAAGCAAGATGTAGTTCACAAGAAGATCAATCTGAAGTGTCGAGATTCGATGAAAATCAGAAAAGTGATGTCACAAATGCGTTGAAGCACTGTAAAATTTTATTGCAAAACAATGGATTTTTAACAAATAATCCAGCATCTGAAATATCTTCGTTTTCTATTGCGATGGGAAAAGAATTCTATAATTCGATAGTAAATATGCTGATTTTGGAACGATTTTTGAATTTTTACTAGTCAATAATAGATCCAATTTTTATAATGCTCCTTAAATGATGAGAAATGTTTAATAATGGTTTAAAAATCAAAGATGCTAAATTAAAATTTAATTATGTTAACAAAATTTTTATTGAGATTATTAAATTATAATTACAAGTATATTTATTAAAAAAATGAGAAAAACAAACGTAGCGCGCTCCGGCTTCGAACCCGGGCCCTCGAAACAACGAGCAGACGCCATACAAACTGAGCTATGACCAACGCAGATTTTACGTTACAAAGTAAGTATTTATGTTATGTTATAATATTAGACCCCCCATTTCTCGAGAACTAAGGAGCGTTGTATAAAATCCATTGCACCTGAGACTAAGGGGCTTCTACCCTACAACATATATAAAAATAATCAAAATCCGTGATTACCAAGCTTGGCACTCTCCTTGTTAGACAATTGCGTACACTGATTTAAAAAAATGATTTGGACAATTACGTTCAAATGAAGGTTGAGTAAGAGAAGAAAAATCAGGAGCGAAAAAAAAAAATCTGTTATAGGCAGGTCTCATTCTTAACAGGTTACACTGTCTGTAATATATGTATTATATTCTTTTCACACGGATTCATTTTGCATGGATCAAGACATTTTTTTGTTTAAGACAGGTTCTATTTTACACGTTTTACTGTACTTTCTTTCTTATCTTTTCTTCCTTTCTTTTTTTTCTGCCTAGAAATGTATTAACTATTCTTTAAAAAGAATTCTAATTGAAGAATAATGGTCATTTAAAAATCTATGCATTTTTTGCAAAAATTGTTGTGCCGGGCCTCATTTTACTAAATTTTGTACGAGCCAGGCCGGGTCTGAAAATTTTGGACCGTGCAGACCTCAAGGAAGAATGAAGTCCAGGCCCAGCTTGACCCTAAAAAAAAGAAGTCTGGCTCGGCCTGAACCTGCAAAATAAAGTAAAGTCCGGGCCCGGCACGATTCTCGTGAATGAAAATTGACCCAAGTCCGTGCAAACATCTAATACATATTCAAAAAACGCCAGGAACATGACAAGACAAGATAATCTTTTGTTAAAAAAAACTCTTGAAAAAAAAAAAAAGAAAGTGTACTTTCCAGTAAGCAATGTGTAGTGTGTAGTAGAAGCACAGCAATGTATAGTTTCTGCACCTAATATGTAGTAGTTGGCAGCCCTGCAGGAAGTCAAAGAATCGACAAAAAAATATGCTATAGAAAATCCGTATATTTAACGGGGAAAAATAGTTAAAAAGAAATGATTTTGATCCTAAAAATGATTTTTATGAACTTTTTTTAAACAATCAAGTACCGATTTTCAGTTAAAAAGCAAATTTTCTTTCAGTATTTTGCTGAATACCAGCTGAAAGGTTTTTATCCCCATAAAATCTACGGATTTTGTTTTCTGTACAATTTTCTTTTATTGCAGCATAAAATAATGTGGAAAGTCTTCTTTCCAATGATTTATCACACTAGTTAATTGTACAGTATGATCCAAATATCAATGTATACCCAATGTGTGCAAACATAGCCATTAACCCTTTGACCACAGGTCGGAATATATAAACACTAGTTAACTTTTTATTTTACAGGGTTCATACTCTATTTGAATAACAAAATTCCCTGACTTTTCCAGACCATTTTTCTTACAATTCCATGACCTCAATTCGCGACATTTTTAGAAATACGATTAGCAATTCTAGATCTTAATGATTAAATATATATTTAAAATATAAAAAAGGAAAAACAATTAAAAATATACAATTCGGATCGATTCAAAGTAATATTTTATTGATATAATTAGATTTCGTATATAAACCATTCAAATATTTTTTGACATTTCTACTACCATGTCATTTGTTTGTGTTCTTTCTGAAACAGTTCCTTATGTAATTTTCAATTTTTTGTCTTTTAACAATTAAATTTTAGCTATAGCTTTTCTTTTTTGCTTGCTTTATAATTTTATTTCTTTTTCTTATTTAAATATTTATTATATCTCTCATCCTAGCCACCTAAACATGGCTCAATATTTCTTTCGCAGAAGTATCACTTATTTAGCAACAAATTTGTATGGCTAAAACATCATTATGTTAAAAATATGAATGTAGCAAAAATAGTACTTGCTAGTAAAATATCTTAATTTTTTGCAGACTGAATTCGGAACTAGGAAGAATCTTGATACATGATAGCACATAATATATATATATTTTTTTTAAATCCCCGACTTTTCCAGGTTTTAGGGAAAAAAAGCGATTTTCCATGACTTTTTGTGCACTTGTCATTTTCCCTGACAATTCCCCGTTTTCCATATTTTCCAGTCGCGTAGGTAGTCGTTTATTCTATCCGTACCACTTTTTGAAAAATAATCTCTGCCATACACAAGGATATCTTCAATAGAAATCGACAACGAAGAAATTGTTTTTGTAAAGTGTGGTACGATTGAATATAAAAATAGTAGACAGTCTAGGCCCGTAATCATCTATTACCAAATGTATATGCAAGCAGTAGAACGGATTTGCCGTGTTTCTAACCCGTTGTACATAAATTGATTTACGTTCATCTGTAATTACAGGTATGTACTTTCATTTATTAAAAAAAATGTATTATTAAAATCATGGTATATTGACTTTTGGATATTACTGTACAAGTGGGAGCGTAAATATTACGGTCTTTTCCACAAAACATTTAAACAACTGACGTGGAAAGGAACCTGTTAGTTAACAGGTTATCTCAAAATATGGATTTTCGATGCTCAAGCACCTTTTTCTCACAGCACCTCTCAAACTTAATGATTTAAAATTTTCTAATGTGTCGTCATACTTTTTCATATTCTGATAAAAGTATTCTCTGATTTGCTAATGAACTTTTATTAAATTACATGCATTAAAAATTGTAAGCCGAAAAGCTAAATAACCAGTTACCAGTTAAAATAATCAAGTAAATCAAATTTCCGAAATACATAAAAAAAAGTTAAAATTTACAAAACATGTCAATATAACCACCACAGAAATGTTACATACTCTAAAAACGACATTTTCAAAACTGAGCAAAAAATACTCCAATCTGAGTATGTTGCATAGTCAAAATGGCTCCGAATCAAAATGACTCAAGTTTGAAACATGTATATAGTCATTTCTGAAAACATGCGCACACTTAAGAATAAAACGTCATGTACTCATATTTGAGTATGTCCATGTTTCAAAAATTAATATAAACTGACTTCTATGTCCTCATTTTTTTTTTGTATTTCCATGTTTCAAAAATGAGTTTGAACTGATTCTAATCATTTTTGAGTATGTCCATGTTTCAAAAATGAGTATTAACTGACCTCTATGTGCTCAGTTTTGAGTATGTCGATGTTTCAATATTCCGAGTACTTCTGGTATTTCAGAATTGAAAGCATTGCGGGTCGTCCTATTTGAAACAAAAAGTTTCATAACAAAATGAAAACATCGATTTACTCAGATTTGAAAGTGTCATTTTTCTCAGTGTATTTGAAAACATGGTAGAAATAAGGCTTTCTCGACGTCCTGAAAGATTGTGGTAATATCACATCACAATCACTGCTATTAACAAGAACGTATTTTGGAGATATTTAGAAGTACTTTTTCAGTTTTTGAATGGGTTTTTATTCAATAAAATCAATGGATCCTGCATCCCAGTTAAACATAAGAAAACAAAAAGCAAAAAAAATATAACACAACAAATGCTTTAATGATGAAAATGGTTGAGATCATTTAAGATTTGTAAAAAAAAAGATAATAAACATACATATATAACTTTCTAAAACATTTGTCAAACACCAAAATAAAAGTTTTGTACTCTTCAATAACAATTAAAACCAAAAATGAATATGAAAATGTAAATAAATAGTGCAGTACATGACAGAAAAAAAAAAGAATAAATAAAATATTGCAACAAAAAAAAAAAAAAGAGAAAAAATTAAGACGGCAGTGCAATTAACATATTTTATAGAAAACTCCCCAATAAGTGCAAATGATATAAGCATCTTTAAAAGGACAAAAAAAAGGGTACCACTGCAGTCATATGTAGATTTCTACAGTAAAAATTAGCACTGCTACAGAAATTGTTTGATTTAAAAATTAATTATTAGTCATCTGGATTTTTTCACAATTTTTACATCGTATGTCTGTTTGGCCGGAAAAATGCCGGCAACAAAAACAGCCTAATAGTTGGCAGTTATGTAAAAAGGATTATTGTAATCTACTACAAAACGCAGCAGAACATTTTCCGGAATTAGCAGAGACGTACACAAAAACTCAATGTAAGCTTGTAGTTACTCACGATTCCGGAAACGTTTCCCATATCTTTAGAAACTGTTTGGAGAAAGACTAATCAGAAATTTCATAATAGGTTTACGAGGATTAGGGAAACATTTTATTAAATAAAAGGGCCTCTTCACTGCCCGTAAATTTTGAAAAAGACGTTTCTGCTAATTTCGCAAACACAGTGCTTTCTGATTGGTTCTTCTCTTGCAGGTTTCAGACGATAAGGAAACGATTTCCAGAATCGTGGGCAATTAAGACACTACACTGTATTTTTGTAAACTTTTTTCGATATCAAGAAACTTTCCTGTATTATTATTATTTTTTTTTTTTAGTTTAGTTTAGTTTTTTTAATCATTTTTTTAATAGTTTTTCATAATTGGTAGCAATACAGAAGCTAAACTTAGTATTAATTAATAATTCATAAAATAAATATGTATTTTTTTCTTTAACCGCGGCTCTAAAACAAACCTAAAGTGTGATTAATAAATGTAAAAAAGACAGTAATTTAAAGAAACTCAATTTGGTATTAATTAGTAGTTCTTCATAATTAAACATTGTCGTCATAACAGAAACACAACAAATGGCAATCTGCAATTACATTACATCTTAGTCTTAATTTAGTCTATTCTAGTTTATAATAAAAAAATCCTAGTTATGTTGAAAATTAACCTCTTTTCAGTGATGGGCATAACAATTATTTTGATTATTCGAATGATTCGAGTATGCACAGAAGCATATCTGTTAAACTTCAATTTTTTTAAAAAATTATTATTCAATCTACCAGAAATTTTGGAAAAAAAATATATTTTAATTAAAATTTCTGGTAATAATTGAATATATATATATATTTTTTAAAGTTTGACAGATATGCTTCTGCGAATGCCCGAATGATTCCTTCGAATAATAAAAAAAATCGTTATGCCCATCACCACTTTATTAACAATTAATCAATAATAAATATATTTATTATTTATAATTGGGTTTAACCGTTTAACGTAATAAGCGATTATTTCCTTCAAAAAATTAACATGCTAAGGAAAAAAAAAATCTACCTCTATATCCATGGAATATAATTATTAACTCATTAGTCACTTTATTTGTCAAAGTCAAAAGCTACAATTGTTGCTAGTTATTTTAAAAATAATATTAAAAGTATTTTCTTTTTTAAAAAAGGCTTAAATTACAAAATTTACAAATAATAACTTATTTCGTACAAATATACAAAAAAATATTAAAATTTTTAATACAATAAAATAAAAATACACTATGTTTAAAAAACTTTATATAAAATTTTCAATGCGTAATTTTTAGTAATTACAGATTTTCTTACATTATGTACAAATATTTGATTTTACTTTTCGGAATTTGTCCAGGAAAAGAAAAGAAAAGAAAACATATATAGAATATAAATTTCAATAAAATACCGTAAATTTACAGTCCAACGATATTTTCTGGGTAAATAGGATGGTTTTTTTTTCCCTTCCAAAAAGACAAAGAAATAATTTCCTTTTTGTATTAAAGTTAGCACATAGCGCAAATTTTTGGTATGTACAAGTTAAAAAAGAAAAAAAAAATATCTTGTGTAGTGAAATTTTCACTTCGACAAATTCCATCAACTTCAATGGCTGATGTTGCCATCTAGCGACGATTCCGGATATATTTTACCTGAAAATAAAAAATGAGATTAGCATTTTAATATAAATAAATAAACAAATTATTTTCATTAAAAAATATTTTCAATTCAGTAAGTGCACAAAAACTAAGAGAAAATGATATATACCAACCGATAACATGATTTTGAAATTCTTGCGTCGACGAACGCTTATTGTTGAAGAAGTTTGGAAGGAACAGTTAATTTCTAAATAAAGGTTGGGTTGGGTTGATTATTGACGGCCAATTATCTACACTTGGGATATAGGCCCGGGGGGAGTGCCCTTCGTGGGGGTCTTTCTAAGGGAACCTAACCCGTATTTACGCATGGATAAATCCACGGCTCGAAGAAAACCACGAAAACTCCGAACGATTAGGCCGACAGGCGCGATTGGGATCGAACCCAGCACCTCCCGTCTACCAGCTTCGAGAGCAGAACCTCTCAGCCACTGGTGGGGCTTCTAAATAAAGGAAGAGGAGACGATTTCTTTTGTTTTCTTTGCAAGTGTATAGTCTCTCCGTCTCTTTCCTTGATTTAACTGCATTATTTTTTTTAAAGCGACCGATTGAAGAATTTCGCCATTTTTCCCCCCGACGATCGATTGACGAATTTTGCAACTTTTTTCCCGCAATCGATTGATGAATTTTGCGATATTTTTCTTCTACCTATTAGCAAAATTTGCTGTTTTTCTTGGGACCGATTGGCGAAACTCGCAGGGGTTTTTTTTCACACGGTCGATGGACGAATTCCGCGGTTTCTTTCCGCGAACGAAAGACGAATTTAAAGATTTCTTTTCCCAGCGACAGACTGTCCAATTTTGCGTTTTTTCCAGCGACCGATTGACGACGTTCGCGATTTTTCCCGCGACCAATATTAACGAATTTCGCGATATTTTCCTCTGAGCATTTGGTCCCGGATTTTCTCCTACGATTTACTGACAAAACTCATTTTTTTGTTTTCATGCGACCGATGGACGAATTTCGCGGGTTTTTCCCACTACCGACTGATGAATTTATCGATTTTTTTCAAGCAACTGATTGACAAATTTCGCGATATTTCCCCGCGACCGACTGCCGAAATTTACGATTTTTTCTCGCGATCAATGGACGTATTTCATGATTTTTTTCGCACACGACTGGAAAAGAAAATGAATCGAAAGGGAGCGTCAAAAAGGACAGTAATGCCTTTCACGCGTAACATACCTAACCCTTTCAAGCGCCGAGTAATTCCGTTCGTAAAATGGTGAAATGAGTAATCCACACCAGAATTTGCAAACGAATTTCTTTGAAAATAAATACTTGCTTTTCTTCATGTTCATTATAAAACAAAATTTTTATAAAAATGTTCTGTGTACCGTTTGGAATTAAAATTAAGTAATCACATTTGTGACCACCGCCCTTGAAAAGGTTAAAGAGGACCGCCGGCCGCTGCACTCTGTCAAATTGGCCTAGAGCACTATTAATCATTACAAACACAAAGACTATTATCACTAGAGCCAAATAATCACTACAAATTATTTTGAATACGTAATAATGAATTATTATTTTTTTAAATTAGTATCGAGTACAGTGATAAGGAATAAATAAAAATGAAATGTTTAGATTTTTTTTAAATTTAAATTAATTCTTGTATAGTTTCTGTTTTGGTCCATCAATGAACAAGGAAATTTATATATCTTTATAGCCACGATTTTAAAATTACAAACATGTGTGTGTATAAATTCTATAGATCATATACAGGGTTATTCAAAATAATTCATGAAAATCACTATGTATAAGCATGAATTGCTCAAGGACAGAGGCGGCTCGCGACTGCCTTTGTTTGGGGCACTAAATGCATAGTTGCAAAATTTATTATTTTTTTATCACTATTTTGTAAAAGAATTATTTGCGTTATTTGTTGGTATAAAATTTTGCCATTAAATCAACGAAAAGTTTTCTTTAAAAAATTAGTGATAACAAAATATTAATATTTTGAGACATGTACTTAGTGCCCCAAAAAGAGCGAGTCACGAGCCGTCACTGCTTAAGGATATTTTGAATTTAGTTATGCATTTTCCAGCTGAAGTATATTTAGTATAGTGTACTAAGAGAGTTTTTTAAAATATAAATATATTGATATACAGAGCTACGCAAAGAACCGAATACATTACCGTCTATGAATAGTAATCTTTGAAAGTACGATTCCGGTTGTGCTGTGCGTTATTTTTCTGAATTAGATTTAGGTTAATATGTGGGGTGTATAAAAATCTGTAGTTAATATACACGTCTGTACAAAATCATTCGAGTGCATTTTCGTCTATTGCTGAAGGTGAATTTCGGTTATGTTGTGCGTTTTGTAATTAAGCAGGGGCGCAGCCAGGGTTGGGGTTCAAAGATACTGGATATCACTTGTTTCTAAGAGTTTCTCTTCGCTTTATTTAATCGAAAAATTCCCCAATTAATAAGACGATGTTTACAATACTGAAAAAGTGAGTGGTATTTTGAGCTTTTGAACACCCACCCTGGCTGCGCCAATGAATTAAGGTAAAGTTTACCACACTACGTAGTGTATATATGTATCTATAGATCATATACAGGGATGCACAAAAGCATTCGAGTGACTTTCTGGCTATACGGGGGGTAACTGCTAAAACCTCGTATCTCCATTTTAAACGGTGAAGTTACGTTGCAGCATTCTGGAAGTGTTGGAAAGTGTTTCATAATCTATGCTTGTCGCATGATTTTTCTTTCTTGTTAGATTTTGCCAGACTTGTTACATAAATGCCAGTCGGAAATATACAGTTCGACTTTTTTTTTTTTACCTGGAACTTCTCTTCTATTAACTAGACACGTCGTATTGTTACAAAATTTTGGAAAATAAATAGAACGAGAAAAGTGTTCTTTTGAAGCTTCCATGCATCCTAGACGACTTGACGCGTTGTAAAAACAGCTGCCGCATCAAAGACTGAAGGTCGTTTTCTGAAAAAGGGGGCCCGTTTCGCAAGGTCGGTAATCGGCATCCGGAAGCACTGAAAGCCTCCTGTATTATTTATTTACAATATCACTCGCCACGTGCGTTTTTTTGGCGCAGGTCTGTCGTGGAAGGAATCGAAAAATATGATATGGTGAATACGACACATTATGGCTGTTCTCCAATACAAACTAGCTACTTTCCTGACACATTCATGAATTAATTTTTATTCTTAACCCTCAGTCGGGCGCAGTGTGTGACAGGCACACTACCAAGGCTTAGTGAAGGCTGCCTCGGAAATGCTTTGGTGTTTTTCTTGTTTTGAGGTTAATAACTGAGTTTTATTTTTTATTTTTTTAAATCAAATTTCAAATATTCCCTTTTTGTACTTCATACTGTAGTAAAAATAGTTTATTTACTGTGGGACCTTTTAACGTGCAGTTAATGGCCACTCTAAGTTTATGTATATTTAAGTAGGGGTAATCTTTCAATATAAAAATATATATATTTCCTGTCTTTATATAGTAAACAGTTGAAAATCATATAAATAGGTAAAGTCTTCTTACCTTCTGTTTTCGGGATTCAGGAATTGTGTATCCAATTCTATCGTGTTATTTATTTATGACTCTGGTTCCGTGTTTTCACATTTCACGTTCTCTCTTCCACTTATCACTACTTAACCGTGAAGGAAGAAAATTATTATTAAAAAATTGAGTATTATGAAATTGAATGGATTCATTGGTTTAGAAGGTTAAAAATATTTAATAGTATATTTTACATTTTTTTACATGTTTAAAAGATATAAAAGTTTTATACGCTTTAGGAGCGATTAAAAGTCACGTCTTTCAGTCCGGAAAAATCATGTTACACTGACGTTGAAACAGTATATAAAGAACATAGTTGCTATGGCTGCATGAGGCCCATTTTTGGGGTATTCACAGTTTTAAGTGTTTACAGAAGTTCTCGCACATGGCTTTGACGTCACGAGCAATCTGGTTTCTCAAGTGCAGAAAGTTTCGGTTTGATTATAGCTTCCTGAGTGATAAGCTGGGATTACGTGTTTCGGAGAAAGAGGGTTTTCAATACACCCCCCTTAATCCCAGGTTGAAGGAAGTTCTTGCAGTTTCAGTCTTTCAAGGTTTCTCAGATGTTCAGGTTTGGGAGTGGGCTTGGTCAACAGATCTGCGATCATGGATTTGCTAGGACAGTACTTCAGTGCGATTATCTTTGCTTCTGTTAGGTGTTTGATGACGTGGTACTTCACCTCGATGTGTTTTGTCCTGTTGGAAAGTTTCTCGGATTCCGTCATCTTTATCGCTGAGAGATTGTCCTCGTATAGTGTAATTGGACAATTTTGCGGTAAATCTAGATCGTCTAGAAGTTTTATGAGCCAAACGATTTCATTGGCTGCGCTTGCTGCTGCTACGTATTCCGCTTCGGCGGATGATTGAGCGATGCAAGACTGTCGTTTGGATATCCAGTAGATTGGATTCTTGCCTATCATAAAAACATTTCCTGTAGTAGATTTTCGCGTTTCGGGATCTTGTGCCCAATTTGCATCTGAATATGCTTCTAAGATTGGTGCATGTTCGGTGTTTATAATTAAGTTTAAGTTCTTGGTGGTATTTAGGTATCTCATTATACGCTTCAAAGCTTTCCAGTCTATTTCGGTTGGTTTTTCATTTTTCCTGCTTAGAATGTTTACAGCCGTTAGTATATCAGGTCTAGTTACTGTTGCTAAGTATAATAATGCACCTATTCCTTGTCTGTACTTGTGATTATTTGGAAGTAGGTTTTCGTTATTGTTTATTTTTAGATAACCTGTGTCCATGGGTGTGCTGTATGGTTTACTTTCTTCAAGATTAAATTTATTTATTATTTCACTAATTTTCGTTGTTTGGTTTAGAGCGTAGCCGTTGTCTAATTTCTTTATGCTTATTCCTAGGTAATTCGTTACTTCTCCTAGGTCACTAAGTTTGAATTTAAGTTTAAGTTTCTCTACAAATTTTTCAATGTTTTCTTTGTTTCCTGCTACGAGCAGATCGTCCACGTATACAATTATGTAGACTGTGTCTTCCTTGTTTTTCTCTTTGCGCGTAAATAAACAAGTGTCTGTAGTGCTTTGCACAAATTTCATTTCCTTTAATGTTTCACTGATTTTCGTGTTCCAGGCTCTCGCGGCCTGTTTAAGTCCGTAAATAGCCTTCGTTAATTTGCATACTTTATTTATTTGGTCTGGTTTCTCATGACCTTCGGGTTGTGTCATGTATATGTCTTCGTCTAGCTCTCCGTGTAGAAAAGCTGTTTTGATGTCTAGGTGGTGCACGTTAAATCCGTGGTACGCAGCTGCTGCTAGAAATGTGCGGATTGTTGTGTGAGACACCACTGGGGCAAAAGTCTCGTCATAATTTTCACCATATTTTTGAAGAAAGCCTTTTGCAACTAGGCGGGCCTTGTATCTCTTCACGTTTCCCATATCGTCATATTTGACTTTAAAAGTCCATTTACTTCCTATGATTTTCTTTCCCTGTGGAGGTTCGACTAGTTCCCAGGTTTTATTCTCCTTTAACGAATTTATTTCCTCTTGCGCGGCGTTTATCCAATTTTGTCTTTCAATGGGATTTTTAGTGTTTATCATTTCTAACCAGTCTTTGGGTTCGTTAATTATGTTTGTTTTCACTGTGTATGCGAAGCGATCGGGTGGTACTCCCCGATTTGTCCTCTCTGATCTTCGCGGTTCACTTGTGGATTGTTTGGGCTCGGGTGGTTCGCATTCTTCAGGTGTAAAGTCTATCAATATTTCCTTTGAGTTATTTTCAACTAATTGTTCATTTTCTACGGGTTTTGATTTTTCCTCTTCCGGGTTGCTATTGTTTTGAGTGTAAGGACATTTATTTTCAAGGAATTTGACGGATCTTGAAAGTATGACTCTTCCGTCGTTTGTGTATATTCTGAATCCTTTACTTCTGTTATCGTAACCGACAAATTTTCCCTGTTGTGCGGTTTCGTCTAATTTTCCGCGTTTTGATTTATTTATGTGTGCATAGGCTAAGCATCCGAATACTTTTAAGTAATGGATATTGGGCTTCCTATTTGTCCACATTTCGTATGGGGTTTTATAGTTTGATCTTGTCGGTAAGCGGTTTTGAATATGGTTGGCAGTGCATATTGCTTCTCCCCATAGTTTTTGCGGTAATTGCGCCTCTATTAACATGCTGCGGGTCATTTCTAGTAAATATCTATTCTTTCTCTCCGCAATTCCATTCTGGCTGGGTGATTGTGGTACTGTGAGTTGGTGCTCTATGCCTTTTTCGCTTAGGTATTCTTCCATTTCGGTACTAGTGTATTCACCACCGTTGTTTGATCTTATACTGTTTGGGTATCTCCCGAATTTATTGTGTACTAGAGATATGTAGTCTTTGAATTTATCGAATACTTCGCTTTTTCTGGACATTAAATAGATTACACAAAATCTTGTTTTGTCGTCGATGAAAGTTACGAAGTATGTTTTTCCACCGATTGTAGGGGTCTGCAACGGACCACAGACGTCGCTGTGTATCAACTCGATTTTTCGTGTGGCTCTGTATGACGCGTGTTTGGGGTACGGTGCTTCTGTTGTTTTCGCTCTTATGCATACCTCACATTTGTTTTCGTGTCTGCAGTTATTTATCGTTATTCCTGTAACTAGTTGATTTGTTTGCATTTCTTTAATTGTTTGATAACTACGGTGTCCCATTCTGCGGTGCCATAATTCCACACAATTGGGATTTTGACAGCTGTATGTCATGTTTACATAATTTTGTTCTCTAGTATCGTTAGTTAAATTTATTTCATATAGATTATTTTTCAACTTTCCTTCTAATATTGTTTTACCGTCATTTATTATGCTGCACTTTTCTTTTTCAAAGGTTACTTCACAACCGTTTTGGGTCGCCTTGCTTACGGAAAGTAGGTTTGTTTCTATTTTAGGTATGTATAGGACGTTTTTGAGTGTAATTTCTTGTCTTTTGTTTTCCGTTTGAATTTTTATTTCTCCGGAACCATATGATGTTAATTTGTTACCGTTTGCGACTGTTATTTCTGTTTCGGCGTCTTCGTTGAAGTTTGAAAGTAATGTTTTGTCGTTGGTAATATGATTTGAGCTGCCGCTATCTATTATCCATGTATTTGTTTGAGCTTTGTCCGCTAAAAATGCTACGTTATTTATTTTATCATTCTTTGTTTCGTGTTTCTCATTTTTATGATTCGGGTTTGTCTTTTCGAAGCATAGTGATGATGAGTATTGCTTTTGTTTGTAATGTCTGTTTGGTTGCGGATGGTGGTTAGATGTTTGTTGAGTGTAGCTGTTTTGGTTCTGTCGTTTTACGAACCAGCATTGGGCAGTATTGTGATTTCTCATTTTGCAATGTGTGCAGTATCTATTCTCTCTTTTGTTGTTATTTACGTATGCAGAATTCTTTAGTATTTTATACGCTTTTGATGTATTTTGCGGGATATCTGTGTTTTCTGCTCTTCTCATGTATTCGTCGATTAACTTCGTTCTTAGGAAATTAGGTGTCAGATCGGTCTCGGGGCGCGATTCAAGTGCGGTGATCAAGACGTCATAAGACCTTGGTAAAGAGCATAGCATTATAGCTGAAATATGTGAATCGCTTATGCGTTCACCAATCGCGGCTAATTTATCTATAAGCTCTAGTATATTTGTTATGTGCGTTTGCATATTTCCGTTCTCACTTAATTTGGTGTTGTATAATTTCCTAAGGAGAAAGAGCTTGCTTGATAGGGATTCGCGTTCGTGGATTTCTTTCAGTTTGTCCCATGTTTGGCGAGCAGTTTCGAGATTCTTTATGTGTATTATTTGCGCGTCTTCGATGCTCAAATTTATCAGAGCACGCGCTTTCTTATCTTTTTTGTTCCAAGCGGAAAATGCCGCATCCGTGCTAGCTGGAGCTTGCTCCGTTATAGTTTCGATTAAATCATCTTTCGTTAATATCATCTCGATCTTGAATCGCCAGTTAGCGTAGTTTGTGGCGTTTAATTTGTCTATCATTTGAGTATCTCTAAATGACGCCATCATTAAGTTCTTCTTTTCTTCTTTTACTTTTACTTTTTCTTTTTATATTTTTTATACACTACTTTTTGTTTTTATTTTATTTTATATATAGCGCAGATTCAGACATTTAGTCTCGAATTCTTTTTCAGGCTCGAAATCTTTTTTATTGTAGTAAAAATAGTTTATTTACTGTGGGACCTTTTAACGTGCAGTTAATGGCCACTCTAAGTTTATGTATATTTAAGTAGGGGTAATCTTTCAATATAAAAATATATATATTTCCTGTCTTTATATAGTAAACAGTTGAAAATCATATAAATAGGTAAAGTCTTCTTACCTTCTGTTTTCGGGATTCAGGAATTGTGTATCCAATTCTATCGTGTTATTTATTTATGACTCTGGTTCCGTGTTTTCACATTTCACGTTCTCTCTTCCACTTATCACTACTTAACCGTGAAGGAAGAAAATTATTATTAAAAAATTGAGTATTATGAAATTGAATGGATTCATTGGTTTAGAAGGTTAAAAATATTTAATAGTATATTTTACATTTTTTTACATGTTTAAAGATATAAAAGTTTTATACGCTTTAGGAGCGATTAAAAGTCACGTCTTTCAGTCCGGAAAAATCATGTTACACTGACGTTGAAACAGTATATAAAGAACATAGTTGCTATGGCTGCATGAGGCCCATTTTTGGGGTATTCACAGTTTTAAGTGTTTACAGAAGTTCTCGCACATGGCTTTGACGTCACGAGCAATCTGGTTTCTCAAGTGCAGAAAGTTTCGGTTTGATTATAGCTTCCTGAGTGATAAGCTGGGATTACGTGTTTCGGAGAAAGAGGGTTTTCAATACATACTAGGTCACTAATCACTTTAAGAATGTTATAATTGAGATAATTAGGTGCTAATAATGATTTTAAAAACACCGATTTTTGAGTCACTTGCATCTCGTCACAAAACGGGACATATCAACAGAGACTCATTTTCCATGATGGGAATGCCGACAGTAGGAGTTGCATCTGAGTGACGGTGCTTTCTTATTTTTTATATGCGGTGCACTGCACCGTACCATTTGAGTTCATTTCGATAGAAAGGCAATAATACAGGGTGTCCCACTCCAAGCCGAAACATGATTTTACTTAATCGCTTTAACAATAATGGAGATGTTGAAATGATGCTTTCAACAGACACATCGCAGCACAATTTAAAGTGGAATGATACAGTCCATTTCTCATATTGTAGACGGGGAAAAATCCAATTTACAACATAATTAAAATTAATCTATAGTATGAAATTTGGAATGCGAAAGACATTTAGCAGGAAAAATAATTAGTTTAAAAAATGGCCACAAGAAGGCGCTTTATTGATCCCCCTCCCCAATAATTTAATATACAAACTTATACGCTGTAAAATTGGTTTATCAAGACAGATACTGCTCAATGTGTTGAATATTATTGTCAAGTACCGTTTGAAATTGCAAAATAGCATGTCCAACACAGTTACGCGAAGCAAATTCTTGGTAATGTTGAGGGCGTGACGGGAAATACTGTCCTTGAGTTCTGGCAAAGCTCCATTTGCAGTCATTGTACTTCTGCGAATGCTTTTCAAAGCTCGAAAACCTCCGCAAAGCTTCTGGTGCGAAATCAAAATTTTGATAAAAGAAAAACTTTCACCAGTAAAAATCACGATCTTGTAACGTACACAACATTTTCCGAAAAGGCATGAGACTGACAATAGATTCATTGCGTCTTTTTATTTAACGTTTTCATTGGGCGCGAGCACATCACGTGATTGTTAAAATTTGTATACATGCTGAAATTTTTATCAGAAAACGCCCTCTAGTGGCCATTTTTGACCCCCCCCCCCTTTTAATGTCTTTCGATCCCTTCATTTAGGCGCATTCCAAATTTCATATTTTTATGAAGAATATAGTTTAGATTACAGGGAGCTCTGAATAGGTGAACTTATATGCACCCTGTATATTATGTTGAAATGGTATTACAAAATGTCTTAGTATGTGTTGTGGGACCAGAAAGGTTTGAAATGACGAAAAAATGTAATTATTAATATTGTAATATTTACAACCCTTAAAAATATCGTACAGTTGATCCGATAGGAAAATTCCTATATTATAATTACAGTCGTACGAGTCGTAAAAGTTGAGTCTAGTGATGGGCATAACGATTATTTTGATTATTCGAATGAATCATTAGGGCATGCGCAGAAGCAATAGAATCGATTTTGAATTTTTTGTCAGTTTTTCAGGTATAATCGAGAGACAACGTAATAAAGGAATATAAAAAATAAATAACGACTCAAAAGTATTGAATACCTTCGAACTTCAAAATCGTGACCTGAAAAAAAATTCTACCACTGGTATCTAGAATATAAATTGTTAGCTAGAGAGTTCTAGTCTCCCCCCCCCCCCAAATTCAAATTCAAGAGCATTTTCCTATATTATCGTGGTCAAAATTATTTAAAAATCTCTGCAAATAAATGTGAACACAAGAGGTTAGTTTTAGTAACTAAATTCTAGTTTATGAATTTTTTCCAGAAATCAAGTGATAATTTTTTGCAATTCAAACGATTCATAATATAATGAATGTATCGTTTCATCACCTCGAAAACTAGACTAAAAATTTTCGATCATTTAGTCTATTCAGTTAATTTGTTTACCTTATTTGCATAACTCGGAAATCTATATTTCTAGTTTAGAGATTTAGAAAATGACTACTTATTCGTTCTAGATGAAGGCGGAAAATATTTCTTTCCGCCTTCATTCTTTGTGTACAAAACAAGATTTTATCGTACAACATTAAAACCTTTTTTTTTTTTACCCTAAGCAATTTAAGAAATACTTTTTATTTCAATAAAACATAAATAAATAAAGGCAAACAGAAATAATTATCTAAATTAATTATAAGGTTCCTGTAGGGGTCGATGCAAGCAAAAATTGGGGCCTATTTAGGGCACATTTTACGAAATTCTTTCTAATAAAACAGGATCCTTCAGAAAATTCTTTTTAATAAAATAGGACCCTTCACAAAATTCCATCCCATAAAAGCATAGAACCCATATAGGAAATTAACTCTTTTTTTTTTTTCCCCCCTCATACAATCGAGTATGCGAAAGAAATATACAAAATTCCTTCTCCACATGGCTACGTTTATTGTGGGAAAACCTTTTTTACAGTCAGGTAGGTCTAATGAATGAGCATAGGTATGAACCTTCTCCAAAAAAAAATCTTGGTGACTTGCAGGATGCGTAAATATAAAAAATATTCGATATTTTGATATATATATATATATATACGATTTTTCAAAATAGTCAACTTATTAATAATTATAAATATTTTCAGATTCAATATAAGTTAGAAACTAAAATATAATTATTGCACTTAGCATGAAAAATTAATAAAACAATATTCTAAATGTTTTTTTTTTCTCCCACATACTTCACAAAATAGAAGATCAACTAGTAATTTAAAAGCAGACACAGTTTGCTTTTTTACACTCACAAAAAACCGACAAACAGTTATAGGATTTAGTTTCCAGTATCAAGAAATTTTTAAATACAAAATAATTTGTTTTTATTGAAAAATATAAACATCAGTGTAAGCCTGTCTTATTTCATTCCCTAACCTGTTCAAACTGAATTAAACCAAAACTAGAACATATTATTTCTAATAAAGATGTAAATAACTTATCTAAATTAGACAGTTACTTTCTTTCAGTGGCTGTAAATATTGTCCCACATAATTACTGGTTCTACATAAATTCAGGTTTAAATACCAACATAAATAACTGTTTAACTGCCTACATAAATCCAGGTCTACTGGTTTAAATTCAGTTTCAAACGTAAAGCTTGGAAAATATTTCCCTTATTTATTTATTTGGCTTTTAAAGAAGTCATTACTAGAGCAAAAGGGCCCACCGTGGCTGAGTGGTCAAGGCATCACACCGCTAATCGCTTGCGAGTATAGATGGAGCGGGTTCGAATCCGGCTGGCTCCGTTGCACGCTCTTTGTGGAGCTCCCGACTGTATTTCTGTGTGTTGTAAATTTCCTTGTGTGTGCTATCTCGTCCCTGTATATATTGACGATGACTTATAAGCGGGCGCTTGACGCCAAGCACACAGGTCAGATGTATGTCAAAACTAGAGTAAAAGTTTTTTATTTACAGAATGCCACAGTCAATAACAGTTGAAAACTTCGTTCACACATCATTTATTTTGACGGAAAATATCAAATATCATGATATTTTGAAAACAAATATAGGATATATATCCAAGATATATATCAAAATATATATCCACTGATATACAGGGTTATCAGGAAAGAATCATCCGATTACAATATTTAATTTTTCACATAATTACAAACAGAAAATTATAATTATTATATCATTGTAAAAGAAAAATGTTATTATTATTTTTTTTTCACAAGTGTTCGACATGACTTTCTTTAATCACCCGTATGATATCATTGCGATATGCCCATTCTTGCCAAACACGTTGTAATGTTTCGCTATTAACTGTTTGTAAAGCATCACAAATGCGTTGTTTAGGTTTGGACAAACTTGTAGGCAAAGGTGGTATGAACACAAGATCTTTAACATATCCGCAAAGGAAGAAGTCGCAAGAGGTAAGTCAGGTGACCTAGGAGGGTAGCTATGTAGGATGAAATCATCGGCTGCACTGCGACCAATCCAATGGTGTGATAGTTCTCTTTTTAGAAATTTACGAACTTCCAAATACCAATGGGACGGTGCATCATCTTGTTTACAAATGAAATTTTGCATATCTTCCTTCAAGTGAAGGAAAGGCCAAATTTCTAATATATCGAGGTAGGTAATGCCACTCACTGATTTTTCGGCAAAACAGAACGGTCCGTAAACCCTTGACGAAGATACAATGTTACAAACTAAAAAATAAAATTTTTTTCTTTACAATGACACATTAATTATAATTTTCTGCTTGTAATTATGAAAAAAAATAAATTTTGTAATCGAATGATTATTTCCTGATAACCCTGTATAATATCACCAAACTCTGGTGACTTGACGATCAACAAAGTACAGACCTGCATAGGCCATTTTTCTTTCATTAGACTCGGGCCTCTGGACTTGATTCTTTCCGAGACGTATCAGGCTAGCATTTTATTTATTTATTTTTAAATAGTAGTTCAAAATTTCTAATATTGCACATTTCTTAAAGAAAAATGTATTACTGCTGTATTCAAATTTATTTTGATTTAACCCTTTATATTCCGACAGCAATTTAAAGTACCCGTACAAAACCTGTTATAAAAAAGCATTTTAACACATCGGTTGGCAGTAGTACAATTTAGGAAAGGTTCTAAATACTTTACTTAATCGTGTTCCAAAAGCTTTACTCGTTGTACAGAGCAAATTTTTAAATGGATAATTTCTCTTAATAAAATCTTTTTTATTGTTTGTCTACCAACACTAATTACTTTCATGAATATACCCATTACCCATTTAATAACTCATTAGTGAAAGAAACAAAGAAAAAAGATAACACTCTCATTAAGGCATATTCGTCAGCCCTCATATAATGAATTTGTAACAAAGTATCCTTAAATGTTAATGTAGTAAAACCTCCATAGCGGATAACTCTATTTAACGAATATCTTTTTAATCTTCGAAAGCTATATATTTGTATGTTTTTACCTCTAAATAACAGACAACTTCTACCGTCATCAGATGTCCGCTATTCAGAAATTTTCTCCTGCTAAAGTTTTTCCTTTCTGCTGAGTTTATTTTGTCTGCAAATGACATATTTTAAAACTATAGCACGTTAGCAAGATAAAAATTACAAAAAGTTCGCTTTTAGTGAAGGGACCCATTTTGTGAAAGGTCCTCTTTATGGAACTGAATTTAGTGAAGGGGACCCCAAAGGAACCCAATTTTTGCCTGGCTACAAAATACACATAAAACAGCTTTAACAATAATAAAATGAGCATTATTACCGTTCTAGACCGTGGTCCGTGCTTTGTTGAGTTGCTGAAGCTGGGCATTTCTCTCGGAGCGGCGAGGTACGCTGAGCGACCTATCACATGACCTCGTGGATCTCGAACTCCTTATTTGTTCTTGCTTTTCAGAGGGCCTCGATTTACGGCAGTAAGCTGCAAAGAGAAAAGACAAAATTCATAATGCAACAACGGACATCAAAATATAGTAACATGATGAAAACAAATCAGACGGGAGGGAGGGAGAGGGGAGATTCATACATATATAAACAAGTACAAGGTGTCCGCTAACTTTCAGGAAAAGAAAAAAAAGAGGAATGATAGATCAGATGAACAATATTTGTCACAGAATCTAGCTAGCAACCCACTTCTTCAGAAAACAGAAATATAACTTTAAAAAATTAAGTAACACGCTTTTAATTACAAATTTAATATGATATAAAAATATATAAAATAAAAGGTTTGCCCTTGGATGTGAAAAAAGAAAAAATCGACGGAAGTCTGTCAAAAATCGATTGCAAGTTTTGACCCAAATCACAAACGAGCCACTAAGTAGCAAATCAACACAATTTTAAGTCACCATCTCATATTTTGATGAAACTTACTACAGAAATAGTCTTGCCGAATACTGAAGGCTATAGTTGGTCGAATGCTGCGAGATTTCTTCAGGATAAATTAATTTTCTTTTCGCTTTTGGCAATCTTTTTATTTTTTCTGTAATTCAAACTTGTTATTTACTGTCAAATTCATGAAATCATTTTCATTCTTAATTGCACAAAATGTACTGTTATTCGGATACTACCTTTATTGTATACATATTTTTATATTGACATCTTCCCTCATTCACATTGTTGTTATCAGTGTCTGGGTATGTTTTTAATGAATGTTTATTAAGTTGTAGAACTTTTTGTTATATATTGTATATGCTGGTTCAATTGTCAAAGATTTTTTGTTGCACATATATATTCTACTTTAACCATACCTCTTGCTTTAATTTAATTTGTAATTTAAGACTGGAGACTGATTTCAGAACAAAGACTCATTCTTACAAATTTGTTGATCACTAGAAACACAAACTCCTCACAACAAAATTTACTTGATTAAAGATTATTTCAGGAAATACCTAACTATGAATTATGAGAGAGAGCATTATCTTTGATTTTGAATGTATGAAAAGATAAAAGTATCATTGGATAGTAAAAGGGAAGTACATTCTTTATATTTAAATGGGAATAACTAGAGATGTAAAATTTCCGGAAATTTTGAAGTGGCGGAATTTTTTCTGGAAAAATTAGAAATTTTGAAAAAATTGATTTCTTACGAATGTTTCTCAAAATTAAGTCACATTTTCTTAAAATATACAAAATAATAAACTTTTTTTAAATTTCTGCATACTAAAAAATATTTTTTTTCACTTTACATGAATATATTACAAAAAAGAAAAAAATAAGTCAACTTTTAAAAGTTTAGCCTTTCAATCTCAGAATTTCATAGTAGCCTTTCTTGCTTAATTTAGCATCATTGTTTGTAATATATATCATGTCTCTGTTGAAATGATTTTTCAGTTGCATTTCTTTAATTACCAGTAAAAAAAAAATTTAAAAATAACAACAACAAAATTTTTTTTGAGTTTCAACCAATATCACTGCAGTTTGAAAGCAAATTTAAATTGCATTAAATATCACCTCAAGTTAACATAGTATTGTATATGACGCCATTTTAAAGAAACAAATTATCAGGGTTGGCACGGTTTAAACCAAATGGTTTTTTTCTGAAAAAAAACAAATTGGTTTTTTTGTTAATTTTTTTAAAGATTTTTTTCTTATATAATTAAGTTTTCAAATTATTTGATGTACAAATAACTTCTACTTCTAACTGAACAGCTCAACTTATTTCAGCAGTCAACCTGCATAAGTCACAGTTGCATCATAGTTGCACCTGTGTATGCATGGTCCAAGAGTTAGCATTTGAGAACAAAAAATGTCTAATTTTGGTAGAAGAAAAGATTTAGTTTGGTTATATTTTAATGAAGTAAAAAATGATAAAAGGAAAGGTTGTAGAGCTAGATGCAAAAATTGTAATAAAGAAATGGAAGGTCAAGTAGCTAGGATGAAGAAACACATTGAAACTTGTAATAATTCTCATCATCATTCTGATTCTGATTCTGTTGATAATGGTAAGTACTTATTTTATCATTATTATTGCTGCTATTATTTTTAATTTTGAAAGAAAATTGTTAAAAATTTGTTAATAAGTTAAATATTTGTTAAATTCAAAATTTTTAATTTATCTGTAAAATTACAAGTAATGCATATTGAGAACACATTATGTATATCTTCATTCAGATGATTCTAAACTCTTATAAAAAATTACATTATTATTTGAAATGCTATTTGATTGAGAAGATAAATTATAAAAATCACATATATTATTATTTAATTTGCATATGCTATTTGATTTTAGAAAGTTATATTCTATGAAATAAAAAATATTTATGTAATTCTAAGTAATGAAATTTTGGAAAAAACAAGAAAATTTTAAATAGACATTTTTTTGTTAGAGAACTTTATTTTGATAATCTTAAAATTACATTTGATAAAAGTTTGAAAGTTTTACAAATTAATCATATTATTAAGAACAAATTATGTGATCAGAACTGTTATTAAATGAAATTGTTAATTTTTAATTTATGCATGGCTCTTAGAGATTAACTAAGTTTTCACCAATCATAAATATCCAAAATTATAAAAGACATGGTAATTTTATCTCGAGTATTAAATAAATTATCAAAAATAAATATATCAATATGATAGAGATGTTTACTTTGCAGTAAAACAAAGGAAAAAAAATGTCTTTGTATTGAATTATTGTTAATTATATGATTATGATTTTTGAAGTAATATGTTCTGTATCATTAAGCAATTCTTATTTTTATTTTTGTGTAGATGATGTGTCAGTGTCACTATACAGTATTTCAAGTTCTTTGGATTCAGCAATAACACAAAGAGCAACAAGTGAAATTGGTTCTTTAAAAAGGAAAAGAGATACTATGGACTTTTTTGTCAGTAAATCAACACCATCTCAAAAGCAAATGTTTGATGAACAAGTTGCTAGGTTTATATATGCTACAAATACGGCATTTAGCACTGCAGAGCATCCTGAGTTTATTAAAATGGTTCAGTGTTTCCGCCCAGAATATTCTCCACCATCAAGAAAACAAATTGCTGGGGATTTATTAGATCATACTTACAGCAAAGAAAAAGAAAAATGTGCAAATATATTAAAAAATGAAGTTGTCACATTAGGATTAGATGGATGGTCAAACATTCACAACGAACCTGTGATCTGTGTTACTTTAACAACAAAAGACGGGAATACATACTTAGCAGACACTATTGATACATCGGGAATTGCTCATACAAGTGAAAATCTGTATGATATTGCGACTACAACCATTAATAAATGCCAATCGGAATTTCAATGTTTAATACAAGCATTAGTGACAGAAAATACTGGAAATGTCCGAAAAATGAGGGATATGTTTGATGAAAAAAAAGAGTTTAATATTATTACTTATGGATGTGCAGCCCATATTTTAAATTTACTGGCAAATGATATAAGTTATCCAAATGTAAAAGAACAAATTTTGCATGTAATCAAATACTTCAGAAACAACCAATATGCAAATGCGTGCTTCAGAAAAGATGCAAGTACATCAAAACTAATAATGCCTTGTGAAGTTCGCTGGAACTCATTTGCTGACGCTTTAGACAGCTATCTGAAATCATGGTCAGTTCTTGTAACTATATGCGAAAATAATAAAGACAAAATTGATAAAAATATCCGAAGTCTAGTTTCAAACATTTCATTGAAAAGAAATGCTGAAGACTATTTTCAACAATTAAAGCCAATTAGTGTAGCTTTAGATAAAGTACAAAGCCAAAATTGTACAATTGGAGAAACTGTTTTTCTTTTTAAAAATTTAAAAAAACAGATGGAAGATTTGAAACTGAATAAAGACATTATGAAAAAACTAGATACTCGTTATAAAATGGCAATAACACCAGCCCATCTTCTTGCTTATCTGTTGGATCCAAGAGCCAAGGATGCTGATCTCGAATTGTCATCGGAGGAAAAAAAAGCATTGGAATATGCTAAAACAAAATTTCCCCAAAACAATTTATTATCTCTGATACTAAAATTTTGTGCCAAAAGTTCTCCATTTCAAAGATATCTTTTTGAGAATGATTTTAGTAAAGATGTATCAGCTATAGAATGGTGGCATATTCAAGAAAATGAAATCAAAAAGTTCAATGATGGTGTGTTGAAAGAAGTTGAAACGATTCTTACTGCAAAAGCGACTACTGCAAATGTAGAGAGAATTTTTTCTTCATTTGGTGTTGTACAATCAAAGTTACGCAACAGACTGTGTTTACAAAAAGCGGCAAAACTTGTTTTTTTGTTTAAAACATTAAACCCTAATAATCCTGTTTATTAACATAGAATCTTTATAGACATGTGTCGTACTTCCATTTTCTTAAAATTTTGAAAATTTATTTAATTTCCATGTTTTTAAAATGTTTCTTTTATATATATTTTTTAAATATATTTCAATTTAATTTTCTTACTGAAATTCAATTTGTTTTTTTAAATTGAATAAAAAAGTAAGTCTCACTTTCTTTTCTTTGCATTATTTTTATTTAAAAAAAAAAATTAGTATAGCATACCAAGGTAAAATTCTACATTATATCTTTATATTCTTATGTAACACAACTAAGTGTTGCTTATTAAAATGAAAAAATATAGGAAGGCAATAGATTAAGTCTTTAAAGAATTTAATATAAATCTTGCAATTAAATACTATTAAAAACTTTTAAGTATCAACATTAAGATACAGAATCCATTCTATGAATGCAATATGAAATACATAAACATATTAATATGTTTTATAAGTGTGCTAAATCATTTGGTAAACATGAATTACAGGTTGCATTTGGAAATATGTATATATAAAACAGCAATTATTTCTTCAACTTTTTTAAAAAGTAATCTTTAAAAATTATTTAAAACTTATCACCATTACTGTAGAACCTGACGGCACAAGCAGGGTTAGTTTTTTTTTCAAAAAAACCCAAAAACCGGGTTTTTTTTGTTTAAACCTGGTTTTTTTTGTTTAAACCAAGTTTTTTTGGTTTAAATGATTTTATATTTTAGAAAAACGAAAAATATTAATATTTTCAAATATTTGAAGTCAAGCATTAAACAAAAATTATTTTAAGTTATTTTGTTGAAATTATATAATACAATTTTTACTATTTTAATTTAACCATTATAATATTTTTTTATTATTATAATATTTTAATATACAATAAACAATAAAAAGTGTATCACTTATATATGTATATATATAAATCAATCACTACTACTAACACACTAGTCTTTAATCTACATTTTTTTAAAAGAAAATTAAACTAAGAAATTTTAACTGACACAAATAACAACTATTTGATAAATATTTGCAAACTGAAGGTAAAGAATCACAAACTAATGAAATATATCTAAACATTTTATTGAAGAAAGAAGAAAAAAACTTGACATTTCTTGAATAGATATCTTACAGCAGTATTTAATAATAGGAATGAATAATAAATTTTACCCTCAATCATTACTCATTTGTTTCATTACGAACACTAATTTTGATGCCTTCTCTATGCCTAATATGTTTCGCAATTTTGGATGAACTACACCAAATGTTGAAAAAAATCCTTTCAACACAGGCAGTCGATGCTTTGGCTGTAGTTAGCATGTTTACAAATTCCAAATCATTCTCCGTAATCAAAGATTTACCTGAAACATTATAAAAACTATTCCACCATTCAAAGTCAGACATTGTATCAACAACTTTGGGGTAAAAAAAAAAAAAAAACATTTTGATCATGATTATGAAACGGTTCCAACTTCTCCAAAAATTTTAATGTAAGTGCTAAAAAATCAGAGCCACATTTTTGTTTGATAAATTCAAGACCCTTGTTTTTCTCTTCTTTTGTGACATCAATTCCTAGGTTAGAAATTAATACCAATGGGCTTAAAATAAATGCAACAAAATGTGCATCTACTAATGATTGTTCATATCTCTGTTTATACGCTGATGATATGGCCTTTTTATTGTTTGATGTTGATGCTTCTTTTAGCTTCAATTCTAGCTTTTTCCATGCTAATACACATTCAGCGAGAGAACAGCTATTCCTCTGTACAAAATCAATAGTTTCAGCAATTGGTTTCAAAATCGCAATCATGTCTTCGACATTTCTTTTTAAACCGATATTTAAGATTTTACTGGAGATGTCACTATCAATCTCAGATCTGTGATCCTCACAAACTTTTGTAAAAATTGACCAATTTTTAACATAAGATTCAAGTGAATCACAATAAGTATTCCATCGTACCTTTAGAGGAAGTACCAATGCACTTCCACCTTCTGCATGATACCATGCTTTCGGGAGATGATGATTGCAAAAATATTTTAAAATACTTGTAACATGTTTTGTTAGATCACTTTTAACCAAATCTTTGGCTAACAGATTTAAAATGTGCGCACTGCACCCATATGTAAGTCCCGAAAAACCAAGCTCTTCATGCAGAATGTTTCTGGCAGAAACCATATTTGCAGTATTGTCTGTGACAAAACTTGATATTTTACATTTGAACTTTTCTTCTGCCGTCTTCACTGAACTCAAGACCAAATTTGCTAAATAATTTCCAGTATGTGATGAAAAATAAGTTTTTTTTTTTTTTTTTTTTTTTTTTTTTTTTTTTTTTTTTAAGTTTTGGTATTTCAAAAAAAAACAAAGTCTAGTTTTTTTTAAAAAACCATTTGGTTTTTTAAAAAAAAACCATTTGGTTTAAACCATGGTTTAAACCAGCGTGGTTTAAACCTAAACAACCCTGGGCACAAGTGATCATGTTCTATGTATTACATAGGAAACTTTTGTATATATATAACTGTTTTGAATTTGAATGTAAATGATGTTAGCTCAGCTCTAAATAAAATTTAATGATTTGAATTTGTACATAATTAATAACAATTGTTTATTTATTTTGTTTAAACTGTTTTCAGAATATATATATATATATATTGTTATTGTAATATTAATCATTCTTGTCAATGTTAAATTTTATTTACTGATGTGCATATATGTAATTAAAAAAGATACAAAAAAACCCGGTTTAAACCAAAAAAACCGGTTTTTTTGGTTTTTTTTCCAAAAAAACCCAGTTTTTTGCCAACCCTGCAAATTATTGTAGTTGTGACATTATAAATATTATCCTTTTTAAATCTTCCATTCCTTAAAAATTCATACTAATTTTACAATATTGAAAAAAAAAAAAAAATCTCACTATTAGAATTTTTATTTCACGTATATTTAGTTTTGGTTTTAATTTAAGTTTAGATTATTAATATCAAAATAATATATATACGTATGTATATTTCTTTAATGAAAGTTATAAAACAGGTGCATTTTTGAATATTTATAAAAATTGTTTTCAACTAAATTTTTCACAGAAAATTTACATTTTCTTTGCAAAGTTTATTTGTATGCATTTGTATTAAAAAAAAAAACAGTTAGACAAGTCTTAGAATCTATATTTTAAATAAAAGGAAGAGAAGAGAAAACAACTTGAAAAGACTAAATAATTTCAATTGCATGTTATTAAAAAAGAATGTTTTTCTAATAATAGTTAAATATTTCTGGAGATTATCATCTGATTACACAAAAAATCACAGCTATGCCAATAAAAATAAATGCATGTTTCAATTTTTATATTCATTTTTCAACCTATTGATATTATTAAAATAATTTTTCACACGGATTTTCATTTTTAACCAGAGAAGTTGCATGTGTCTGCTTACTTTTTTTTTTTTTTCATGCAATTCTGTTTTTGTAAACCTTTGTATAAAAAATATTGCCTTATAAAAAAAATCTTACGAAATTGTCATAAAAAATATAATCAAAATTTTGTGAATTAGAAATTATCGTTATAGTTTTAGGTTCCTATTTAGATATTTTTAATAAGATTCTTCATATATACAGCTAGATAATAGATTCATCCATGATTTCAGCTGTTATATGACAGTTTTTGTTATTCTAAAATTGTCATATTTCTAGAGGATTCAAAATGAAGATTGAAAAATTTTCCGAATTTTGTGAAGGGTCCTAATGTTTCAGGCGAAAAAACTGTGAAGGGTCTTTTAAAGGACTGAAGTTCTTCCTAAACTGCTTACAGATAATATTTTTCATGGTTAACATTTTCATGCGAGACACTAAACATGAAAAAATATCAGTCTGCAGCCATAATAACATTTTGAATGTATTATTTTATAAATTAAATTTCAATTTTTCCAATTCGGAAAAATTGAAAAATATACCTTCGGAAAAAAAGAAAACGGTTTTTTTCCCCAAAGTTTCCGGTTTTTTTTCGAGCATTCCCATCTCTAGGAATAACTTAACTTACCATTCTGACTTACAGAAAATCAATTTGACGATATATCTAAGAGATATCATATGTATACTGCCAGCAACATTCCGAAATTGAAAGCGATCAGCTCAAAATTATTTGTACACGGAGGGTGATCACTGCCAACATTTCTCATAATGATAATGCATCACTTTTCCCACAAAGTAATGTAAGCAGGGATTGATGCAAGGATATTTTTGTTGCTTATGTGGGTCTCTATTTTATGATAAATAAAATTATGTAACGAAGAAACGAATATAGTTAATCGCATCCAAACTAGAATTTATTAATATAAGCTTTTTGTTAAAATCCCACAGCTAAATTGTTTCTTTGTTTTGTTTACAAATTACACTTATCAAATTTTAACGAGGTAAAACATTTATGAATAGATTTTACAGACGCTTTTATGGAATGTAATTTTGTGTAAATAATCCTAACTATGAAATGAAATTTTGTGAAAGGACCCCATTTGTTAAATAGACTTTTGTGACGAGAGAACAGACCCCAATTTTTCCCAGTTAGACTCTGTTAAATTTATCGAGCATTTCGCTAAAATAGCTTCCTTATTATGAAAGTTATGAATGAAAATATGGGTTTGGCTTGGAATATACACTATCGGCATTTTATTGAAAATATTTCCAATGTCGAGACAATATTTATTTACCCAATATTGGTATTTCATTGGAAGTGTTCTAATGAATAATGTAATAGAATGCTCCAATATAACAATATTGGTTTGCTGCTAATTCAGGGGTGGAAAAAGCAGGGTTGGCAAGGTTTTTCCCACCCCCGGTAAATACCATGGTAAAAACCGGTATTTACCGTCCTGGGAAATACTATGTTTTTCCCACATGGGAAAAGTTAATTATTAAAAACATAAATATAAATTCAAAACAACCTTTAAAAATGTCAAGTTCTAAGTAAATTTCTTGAAAAAAAAGTAGATCCAGAAAAACAGACAATGGGGTGCATTTATTTAAATATTTACACACCACACAGATTCCTAAAAACATTTGTACCAATCGTATACATATTCGTCTTCCACTTCCACATTAGATTTTAGAATTATATAACAAAATACTAATTTAGAGACTTTTTGTAAACTCAGTCTATTTCTAATCTTGTTTTGGATGAAATAAAAATTTGAAATTAATTTGAAAATTAAAATTTTAAATGCTCCAGAGATATGTTGATTGCTGATGATGCAAGATGTTCCATTAATTGGAGAAATTCTGCATCTATTCCAGTTTTACTTAAACTCTTCCACCATAATGTAGGTGAAATAGTGATTATTGCTGCATATCTTTTTTGTTAATTGTTTTTGTATGGAGCTTGATGTTTTTTTTAAAAATAAATCTGAATCAGTCTTCAAAGACTGATTCTTGAAGCATTCTATGATAGACTAGACAAAAATCTGGCAACAACAAAAAATGTAAACAAATAACAAATATGGTGGACTTCTGATACTGTTGATATAAAAGTACATTTTGCGTAAATATTGCACCAAACCAAATTTGTAAAATTATTTTTGTGTTTAATAGGTCTACTTAAAAAGTAATTACAAATTTTATTTAAATTTAACACAAATTATTTATTGCTTCTCTTGATGACACTGATATTTTTAAAGTTTAATCATTTTATTTTATTGTGTTCTAAAATATTTATTTAGGGAATTCATTATTATTAAAAAATTTTATGAGCAAATTTTATGCAATAATTCCTATATTCCTTTCCTACAGAATAATTTTAAACCTAAGGGAAATTTGTAATAACTATGTGTGTCTAACTTTAATTTTACACATCAGATTTAGAAAGCCACAATATTTCTTGCATATTGCCATTTGAGAGTTTTTCCCGGTATTTACCACTTTTTTCCGGTATTTACCAGTTTTTCCCGGTGGGATGGGAAAAACAAGTTTTGGACGGGAAAAAGCCAACCCTGGGAAAAAGACAAAGCTAAACTGTCGCACATGGTGACGAAGTGGCTGTTTTTTGCAGACATTGACAATGCGGTTTTCAGTGTTGTCGAATACGAGTCGATTCACAATTCCCAATCACGGTCATTTTTGTTAAATTTATACATTTTTAATTAAAAAAAAAAAAAGTTTACAGAAGAGGAATGCACAGACGATTTTGAGGGACAGAGCGGGATCTTTACTTTACAAGACGATAATGCTAAAAAATTATAAAAATATAAAGAGCATTACTTAGGTATCAAAACCCAATTTACAAAAAAAAAAAAAAAAAAGCTTAGACTATTGTTTATATATATATATATATATATATATAAATATATATATATATATACTTTACAACATATGAAAAATTTGACCTACATAATTTTTTTTTTTCATCATTTACTCATTTTTGGTTTTCACCTGTTTTTTCTACTTTTCCGATACATTTTCTTCTAAAAATGGGGCTAGACGATATGTAAGGGGAAAACATATAGGGTTTCTCATGCTATATAACAACTCTACATAGTTGACAAATCTTAGAAAAATACATACAATTTTCACCTATGCCATGGAAATTCGTCATTTCGGCGTGCGCTTTCGTGACCAGTTGTCACCACTGTTTCCGAAAGAATATGTCTTAAATAAGGCTTAATGAATACTATTTGAAAACATTGGTGACATTTGGCCCAATTCTACGCAGGTCCGTCATTCCTGATATCAAAAATTTAGTTTCTTAAAAACGACAACGACGATAACCATGCAAAACGCTGTTTTTGAAAACATCGAGACCGGCAATAAAGCGTGGAAATGGAAATACCGTGAATTTCAAAGAAACGAAATTTCGAGAAGAGGGGTGTTAAGTTGTGCAATGGTCTGATAATTATACGATTCCGATTTTCGGTGTTGTGATGGAGCTGTTCGCCTTGAATGTGCCGGAAGAAGAGCACCACAGTACGGTAAACACTCAAGGTTAAGAATCGGACGAACCTGGAAAGAAAAAAGAAGAAATGCCTCTCAAAAAAGAAAAGAAAAGAAAAGAAAAAACACTATGTCCTTCTGCCTAAGTGATTTTCTCTGTTGCAGATACGGATGAGGGCCTATTAGAGCGTTGAAAGAAAAACCGAGAAAGTTAATGAAAATGGCACGCTCAGATGAAAGACGATCGCGGGAGGAAAAAAAAAACTTAAAGAGATGATGCATTTAATTTTTTTCCCCTGTAAATGGGAGCTTTATGTTGCACGATTAACTATTTTTAACATAATTTAAAAAGAGAAAGTTTTTGTTCATAATTGGGACTTACGCTGAACTGATGGTCAGAGCCAGAACTGGATAGAGTGATAATACATATGAACAGACACACAAAAGCGTATAGGGAATCCACAGTAGCAATTCACTTATTCGATCAAAAATACAGGGTGTCTCACACCAAACCGAATCCAGATTTTCGTTTATAATTGTAAAACTAATGAAGATATTTTAGCGAAATCTTCCACAGACATACTTTGCTTTCGGTGAAAGCAGGGGCGTCATTTGGGGGAGGGGAGCTACAGCCCTTCTCAAGGAATGTGATATGTCAGAGTATCAATCATCACTTGCAAGACTCCGTGAGGGGGGGAAAAAATAGATATTGCACAAAGGCTAAAATAACTTGTCGGATTTGACTAAAATAGGTACATCAGCATTAAATAAACACTTTGAGCTCAGAAATTAATATATTTTGTTGACTCTTCTCCAAGAAAACTTTGTCCCCCCCAAGAAAGTTTTGAAATGGCGTCCCTGATCATAAAATGTTCTAGAAATAGTAATAATCCATATCTAAACAGCTCTGAGGTACACGCTTCGAAATTCGCAAGGTAGGTGACAGTGTAATTGTACGATGTCACTAACAAAATTACAGTGCAATTCATATCACGACGACGTTTCACAGAAAGAAAAGTTATTATCTTTGAAGATTTCACTAACATAATCTTCATTATTTATTGTTAAATTTATGAACGAAAATCCGTGTTCGGCTTGGGGTGGGACACCCTGTATTTTTGATTGAATACATTTTGATTGAAATCCTGGTTTCATGAACAAAAAAATATTTGCCTTCACATTATTACCATCCCTTAAGAGTTCTGACCGTCAGTTCAGATATGTCATTCAGTCACGTTTGATTTTTGTACGAATCAAATGACACTATTATCTTCTTTTCCCGTGTGTGAAAAGATACGTTTCAAGATAAGTAACCACACGTAAACACACTGACGTAGTGAAAATTTTTGTGCGAAACTGCCACCATAGTGTCATTTCGCCACCAGCTAGAATTATAAGTTGAAAGAAAAAAAAAGGTATTTTTACATGACTGTATTTGTCAGTTGAATAAACCAGTCAGTATAATATCACTTAAACGTATACTTCATTACTGTTATCTGAATCTCAGAGATAACTGAAGAAATTACACGAGTAGTACGTGGAGATTCAATGGGACGGGCTACTTGGAGGTTTACGATGAAAATTTAAAAAAAAAAAAAAATGTTGTTAGGCGGGCAAAAAATTGTTAGGTTTTCACTTTATTGTTATGCGAGCGTCATGTTAAAACCATTTTTCTCGCGATTTTCATAAAATACATTAGGGTCATTCCATGGTACCTTACGTTACATTTAGAGTAATTGACTTCAGTAATTTTAGTAATATAACACTAAAAATATTCAAAATGTAATGTTTATATGATTTGTTAATTAAACCTATACAAAGCTAAATTTGGATAAAAATTACTTAAAATTAGTACTATTTCTTGAACACTAAAAATTATATTTACTATGGTAACTTACGCTTCTGACAAAAAGAACGTAAGTTACCATAATAAATATAATGGCCAGTGTTAAAAAAATAGCACTAAAGGTTGTTAATTTTCATCCAAATTTCGCTTTGGATAGGTTTAATTAACAAATCATATCAACATTATATTTTCAATATTTTTTGGTGTTATATTATGAAAATTACTAAAGAAAATTATTCTAAATGTAACGTAATTTACCATGGAATGACCCATTACATATTTTTTTTTAATAAATGTAATTTTCACTTTCGAAACCGGTTCCAAGGACAAAAATTGTTTCAAATTTGCTGTGGAGTGTAATCAACGAGTTTTTGATTAAATGACAGCCTGAAAAACGTATCAAAGACGGGAATGCTGCGACTTCTCCAGCAGAGAATTTCGTCGCGCAGTGGACAGAAAAAAATATTAGATTCTCGTCGTAACCTTGCATTGTGCGAGGTCAGGAGGGAGTGCAATTTACGATGCCATAAACATCAGCGCCCAGAATGAGACCAGATGTTGGCAAGAATTACGCCAATGGTCCGTGCTACAATCACAAAATTATCCGTAATAAAATTTGTTTTGAATATAACAAACCGAGAAGGTGGACTACTGTGGGAAAAAAAGCTCCCGGGGAGAGGGTGAAATAAAATATTTAAAAGTGCAGAAAAACGGGTACACCGCATAAAAAAGCGACTGTGAGTTATGTTATGGGTAGGTAGAAAAGAAATCTGGCTGAGGGGGTGGGAATGCAAGTTATTCACATGGGGCTGTGCATATATAACGTTATCACTTTAGGGGAGAGGGGAGTCTGGCAATTGATATCGTAAGATGCATCTCTAGGGAGGGGATTATCGATATGGTTATCATTTTTTATCCAACCAATTTTTTTTTTTTCATCAAATAGTCTATCTTTTTTTTTTTTTTTTTTTTTTTAAGGAAATACAAAGTTATAAAAAACAGTAAATGATTATAAAATTAACAAAAAGTTGATAACATTAACTATGTATAGCCCCTATCAGTTCGCACACAAGATTGAATTCCATTACAGCAATAACCGATAAAGGGAAAAATCCATTACTATGAGACTATGACATTTTTAGTAAATCTAATTATCCATTAAAGAAATATGCTTAAGAAAAAATATTATCTAAGCGAAAATCTATATTTATTTTATATTTTAAATTACAATGAATTTGCATTCAACCCATTTTAGTATTTTTTTTTTTTTTTTTTTTTTAAACATAGTCTAAATCGTGTTTGTACAATCAGTGATGTACCATGCAGGGTTCTTAAATATCATGATTTTTTTTTTTTTTTTTTTTTTTTTTTTTTTAAATATAAAAAAAAAATTGTATATTTATATATATATCCAATAGTTTCAAAGTAGTCAAGTTGCTCATGGTATAAATATTTTTCAATCTTAATATAAATTAAAAACTAAATCATATTGCACCTAGCATGAAAACTTAATCGAACAAAATTCTAATATCTTTTCTTTACTTTTTTTTTTTTTTTTTTTAAGTTACGTAAAAAATTGAGGATCAACTAATTGAAAACAGACACAATTTGATTTTTACATTCACAAAAAACAAACTACAGGATTTAGTATCAAGAAAAATTTATGTTTTATAAAACAAAATTTTAAATACAAAATAATGTGTTTCCATTGAAGAAATTTAACATAAATATAAAATGTAAGCTTTCTCACTAAAAACATCAAAAATATCACACACAATATTTTGAAAATAAACATTAAATATATGAAAATATCAAAAATATCAAACATGATGATATTTTGAAAATAAATATCGGATATATATCATGGTGTATATCCAGATATATATCCAATCCAATGATATATATCACCGAACTCTTGCGGAGTTCATTTTAGTAACTGATTTGACTTTATATATTTGAAGGGATGGTAATCAGGTTTCTTTGGATTACATTCTAAGATGTACCACAATGAGAGTTTTTTTTATGAAAAGAACAAAAGAGCGTTTGATTTTATTTATTATTTATTATTATTTTTTTTTTCACAGGAATTACAATATTTGAAACTCATGCATGTAGAAATGAAAATGTTTTGATTTTTCAGTATCTTGAATTGTATTGACTTGATATTTTATTATTTAACTTATAATTTAATAATTTATTTATTTTTCTAAGAACATAAATCACACCTGTTGACATTAAAAATGATGACCAGATGTTATTAGATAAAACTATCAATATAAAATCTAGAATAAAAAGAAAATATTCAAGCTTTTGGCACCTTTTACCAAATCTTATTGGAAAATAAAAAAGTATTCAAAAGGACAATTTTTTCTTGAATTTTTGACTTAAAAATGAGATTAATAAAAATTTAAAGTATTCAATTAAGAAATATATTCAATTTAAAAGTGTAAGTAATCAATTTATTAAAAAAGTATAAGTATTCAATAAACATGTATATGTATAAGTATTCAATTTCTAAGTACAGTGGAACTCCAGATATACGTTACCTGAGTTGTACGTTTCCCTCAGTTATACATTTCAACTCAGCGGTCCCGGCCGCTTGCCATTAAAAATTAACTGAGTTATACGTTTTGAGTTGTACATTTCCCTCAGTTATACGTTACGTTTTTGCGTCCCCGGTCAAAATTTTGTCTCATTTATGCATTTTATAACCGGAAACACTGACGACGCGTCAGATGAAAATTATTTGAAAGATCTCACTCTAACTTCGGAGCTGCTCTAAGGGATTTTGACGTTGTAAAACGGTTCGTCAGTAGTAAAAACAGTAACGGTAAGGCGGCTGCATTATTTACAGAAATGTAAAGTTTGCTGTTCAATATCAGCACTGCCGAAAAGAAACAATCGAATATTAGTGATTAATTCTACAAGATTCTGTAAACTACTGAAATGTCTTTTGATAAATGATTTACATGCCAAGGCAATTCCAATAATTTCTTTTAAGTACACGATGTGTATTAAAAATATTTTTAATCAAGCTTTTATGATAAAATAATTTCATGTATACTTATGTATTTGTTTCTACTCTGTTCCATTTCTGAAACTTTATCATGTCATGGGTGCAGCAATATATAGGAAACTTCCGTTTTTGATATAAAAGGCAACTGGAACTTCTCAGCGGAACAAAGTTTTTGAGATATATTTAAAAAATGGTTTCCGTAGACCATTAAATGAGTTGTACGTTTTACTGAGTTATACGTTTTGTTTTCCGGTCCCGAGCAAAACGTATAACTGGAGTTCCACTGTATTCAAGTTTTAAAAAAAGTATTCAAAAGGACAATTTTTTCTTGATTTTTTTACTTTAAAATGTGATTCAAAAAAAAAAAAAAAAAAAAAAAAAAAAAAAAAAAAAAAAAAAAAAAACTGCCCAGTTAAACTGATGGCATTGAGCTTACAGGCTATTCACACTAATTGTATATTATACTCTTATTTCAAAGAATTGGAAATAAGCCCCTCGAAAATTAAAGAAATCGACAATGTATTAAGGGGGGATTATCCCCCCTTTAACTTAACCAATGAAACCCCAAAACTAATCAGGAAAGCGCCTTATCACAATGCTTATATACAAAATTTGAAGAAAATCTGATAATTCTGCATGAAAAACCCATTTATCTAAATTAAGGGGGGGGGGAAAGACCCCCTTTCCCCCTTTATACTTAACCAATGAAACCCAAAACTAATCAGGGAAGCGCCTTATCACGATGCTTATATACAAAATTTGAAGAAAATCTGATAATTCTGCATGAAAAACCCATTTATCTAAATTAAAGGGGGGGGAGGGGTAGACCCCCGTTTCCCCCTTTTATACTTAACCAATGAACCCCCAAAACTAATCAGGGAAGCACCTTATCACAATTAACATATATACAAAATTTGAAGAAAATCGGATAATTCTGAATGAAAAACCCATTTATCTAAATTAAGTGGGGGTCCCCCCCCCCCGTTTCTCCCCTTTATACTTAACCAATGAACCCACAAAACTAATTAGGGAAGCATCTTATCACAATGAGCCGATATACAAAATTTGAAGAATATCGGATAATTCTGCATTAAAAACCCATTTATCTAAATTAAGGGGGGGGGGTAGCCCCTCGTTTTCCCCCTTTATACTTAACCAATGAACCCCCCCCCAAACTAATCAAGGAAGCGCCTTATCACAATGAACCTAAAAACAAAATTTGAATCAAAACGGTTATTTCTATCAAGAGTTATCGTGTTACGTACATACATACGTACATACATACAGAACGGGCGGGCGCATTAGCTCTCAGGCTTTGATAGCCTGTGAGCTAAAAATTAAAACTTTCAGACTAATACCCGGTTCAGATCGGATATTTATGATATTTTAGACTGCCGAACTCATTGAGGGAGTTGCAGAAACTCACTTAGTGAGTTCGAACTTTTTATTGCTAGATACAGCCAGTACCACTCACCCTGATTGGCTGTTGAGGTTGCCTTTAATGTATGTGCATGCGCACACTTTATGCTTGTTCAGATCTCGGACACGGTGATGTTCAGTGAGTTATCTTAGATGAGTTTAGCGGTATGGACAGTAGGGCTGGATTATTTATCAATAAATCGATCAAATATTGATATTTTTTAATTATCGCAATAACGATAACAAAGCTTCGATTTTGAAAATATATCCCAATAACGATAGCTAAGTTCTAACTCTACCGATATATGCCAGTACCATTTTTTTTCCCGCAGCGCAACCTCGAAATCCTAGAAAAAGCGCTGAAAATCCTGTACTAATATCGGAATAATCCTTTCTCCCCACGCATTTATTCAAAGCCGGCTATCCCTTCCAACGATTATCTCTTTTTCGTTGTTATCTCAATATATCCCCATACATTCTTCGCTTTACTTTTTATTTCCACCCAACCGCATTTTCCACTCTCCGTTCCTTACTGAACCTATCGTCTGTGTTTCACTACCGTCGCTGCTATTCCTCTAGACTAGACATATTGCAATAGTTCACACATATCGATAAGTCATGACGAATAAATAAGCGCTCAAATATGTACGAGTTATTGTGTAGTCGATAATATTACTAGAGCTTAGCAGCTGGGAAGCTCGGTTCGCGAGCAACCAATCACAGTGCGGGTAAAATTTTGCATTTCGCCACGTTCGTGAAGGGAAGCGTCGCCACTTTTTCATTGTGATTGGTTATCTTTGAGCGGGGCTTCCTAGCTATTAACGTCTAGTAGTGCGTACGCTGAATATCGGCCAAGAGACTCATTCCTGCTTCCCTCTGTGTTTTATCGGTAGTGAGAGCATGAATCCCAGTGAATTTAATATATGTTGTATTGTTATTTCAGCTTAAAATAAACTAAAAAAGAAAAAAAATAAGTACTATAAAACTATTTCAAAATGTGATTTGAATATTTATATTTCAAAAAAGATTTCAATTTTGTATTTATGTATAGTAAATAGAGAGGAAGGTGAATTTTTACATTTTAGAAATTCTATTAAGAATGCATTGATACCTTAGAGAAAGATTGAAAACCAACATTTCTGCTGCATCTGTCATCCATTGAAAGCTTGTTATTCACAAATATATTAGCATTACATATGGTAATAAACCAATTTCAGTTTTTGCTGTTGCTTTTTACTTATTTTAATCATATTAAAATGAGCAACGTCCTAAATTTAAGAACTTTTATTTTAGTTTCTTTTTCTTAATATCCTCAGTTATAAAGAGGCAATGGTGAAAATAGTGCATAAAATAGGAAGAATAGGCAACATACCAGGGTTGGCAAGTTTTTGACAGTGTGACGGTTTTATCCGGTTTTAACCATGGTTTTAACCGTCATGTCAAAAACCCCTTTTTGACATAGTTTTAGACAATGACTGTCAAAAACCTAAAATTGAGTCCAAAAACTGTTTAAAACTATTTTTACAACATTAAATTTACAATTTTTCATAATTTTTAGTGATAGATACATGGGTAAACTTTTTGACAGTTTTAGAGATTAAAAGCCACATATCTTGTATAAAATCAGGGGTCAATCCAGGAAAAGGTTAAGGTCTATCTAGAATCCCTTCACAAAATTCCTCTTAATAAAATTGGTCCCTTCATAAAATTCCATTCCATAAAAACATACTCTCAATTAATTATTTTTATTTTGTTAGGTTTTAAAATGTAATAATTTACAACGAAAACAAGTTCACAAGAAATGAAAACTTTAACAGAAGGTCTTAAAGAAATTATCATTAAATGTTTGGTTTGAATTTGAGCAGCTGGATTTCATATTTCATAACAAAATAAATTTCACAAATATATGATAAATTTTACAAAAATAATTTTTAGTTTTCACAAAATGGGCATCTAGAAAAAAAAAAAAAATCTGTGTCGACCTCTGAAAACTCAAAACATGATTTTCGATTTAACAAATTACTTAGAAAACAATTGTAAGCTGTAAATATATAATAAAAAATAATTAAAAGTATTGTAGCATTAAAAATATAAACTAATCAAACTATTAAATAGTACTTGCAGTTTCCCCCAGGCAGTTTCAGAAGGGTGCTGCACCCTGCCTGCCTTTTGATTTACAAAATAGCACCCTTCTTGCCCTCATAAAAAAATTAGCAACCTTCTTGCCCTCATAAAAAAAATAGCACCCTTCTTGCCCTCAAAAAAATTAGCCCCCTTCTTGCCCTCATAAAAAAAAATTAGCACCCTTCTTGCCCCTCAGTAAAAAAAGTGTCTTTTCTCCTTTTGGTATTAAATTTGCTTTCATAGTAAAAAAAATACTCAAAAAAGTGCCCTGACTTTTAAATATTAAAAGTGACTTTAAAAACCAAAAGTTAGACTTTAAGAATCTGAAAAGTGCCCTTAAGAATCCAAAACGTGCCCTTAAAAATGAAAAAAGTGCCCTTTTCTCACCAGAAGCAGCCTGCCCTTTTTTAAAGGGTATTCTGGTAGATTCTAAAGGGTATTTTCTGGTACTTGTATAATTTAACGTATAAAATTTCATATAAATAATATACTTATTTTTTAATTGTTTAAATGTTTGTCCCCCAAAAAAGGTACTAAAGAAAAAAGGAATGTTTTTTCAACTAGTTAAATCATATTCAAAGGTTGAAGTATCATATTTATTCCAACAGAGCGAAAAATGCTCGGACCCGGACTCGAACCTCGGTCTGTTCATTATGACCTAATTACATGGTATACAGGAGTTAGTTTCCATGTTGTATCACATTCATCATGTAAAAGTGCTATAGTTATACCTCGGATAAATAAATTTAGCGCTGCAGTTCACAGCCATGTCCAACAAATAAGAGTGAATTATGACAACCATGATATTGTTGGGATAGCCTAGCAGGAAGAGCGTTGGCACGGCAAGCCAAAGTATCCAGGTTCGAGTCCTGGTCCCAGCATTTTTCGCTCTGCTGGGATAAATGTCAGCTATGATACTCTAACCTTTGAATTAAAAAAAAGGTACTATTTTATAATGTATAAAAATTAATTTAACAATAAAGAAATAGTTCAAAATAATTAAACTGAAACTAACATAATAAAATGAAGATATATTATATATGTGTAAATGTTGAAAATAACAAACCGTCTTCTTTTAAGTTGTTGATTTAAAAAACGTTTAATTATAGATTTCATATTATAATTCATTTAATTACTCAAAGAACATGTGTGTTGCAATTGTGGGTTATATTTAATGTTTATGTACAAAGACAAACATTTAGAATCATTAAAAGTCTAGGCAACTTATGATCAATCATTGAATAGTGGCCACTTCAGCTTTATACAAGCCTTTATTTATTTTATTTTATTTTTTAAGCATAAATTAAATTGCTAAATTTTTTTATAATAAATCGAATGCTTAATAGTAATAAAGATATAAAAAGTACTTTGAAAAATGCATTTAATAGTAGTTTCAATATTTTTAGCTATTTTTCCTAGCAGGGCAATTGACAGATAATTTGAATTATGATATATAATTTTATTACAACTTAATTATAGTATGACTAAATAAAAAATATTTATATAATATATAAATTATAATTTAATCAGTTTTTAGCTTGATATAATATAAAATATCACTAATGAATGCTAAAAAAAAATGTGTATAAGGTTTTTGACACTTTTCGACAGTTCTTGACACTTTTCGACAGGTTTTTGACACGTCATGTCAAAAACCACTTTTTGACGTCAAAAACCCAACCCTGCAACATACTATTTAAAAAAAAACACTATCCAATCAATGGTATAAACCCAAATAGATATCGAACAACGCATTTTTTCCCTAAAATATTTCTGTTTTGTATAAATATGAAACTATAATATTTAAAGGATGCTGTGTGAGCAAATAGGTATACAGAATTGATTCGTTGCTTTCTACACATGTTTGTACTTAAATTGCTGCTACCATATCATTTATCTATGGAAATTAACAATGTTTCTATTCCCATACACTTTAAGGTAGTTATCGCGATATATCACCAATATCAATATTAATTCGTTGATATATTGCGATATTAAATTTCTGATATCGTCCAGCCCTAATGGACAGATATTCAATTCTGGGACGGTACCACCTCAAAAATGGCGGTCTAAGACATCCATTAAGCTCAGTGAAGACATCCATATATAACAGGAGTTCGCAATCAGCTGCCAGAAGCATGAAAGGCAAATGAAGCTTACAAGGCAAAAGAAAAAAATAGTCCGCATTGTCAATGTGAGATATTAGTATTCTCATTTACTATTATCCTAATTTATGCTTTTATAATTAAGTTATGCTTATCTAATTCATAAATAATTCACTAATCATTTAAAGGAATGCGATAAACAGCATATTTTGCCATGAATGCGAGCTAAAATTATCGTCACTGTATCCTTCCGCGCTGACCGCTGGAAATCATGTTGGGCATTAGGAAGACATATCTCCTGTTATATGTGGAGCTTAGTGAAGATATCTTAAATGTCCGATGCCAACGAGGTATGCATTAGGAAGACATATCTCCTGTTATACGTGGAGCTTAGTGAAGATATCTTAAATGTTCGATGCCAACAAGGTATTAGGGTGAAGTCGATCGTCTATCTACTTTTTACGAAATAATACCGAAACAATCGTTTACAGGATACCATCGATGATAATGAGCAATCTCTATTTAGGTCATATTAGGTCAATCGAAACGAATTTTATAACCAATAAGAGAAATCGACTGCGTGAACCCCTCACCTTAGTAGGGTGCACGGTCGAGGTTCATAAATTAAAATAGTATTTTTATTAGCAGTTTATATTATTCACTCAATACAAAGGAGAAACATTTATGTAAGGACATAATAACATTCCAATCTTTTTCTAAAAGCTAAACCGACATGGGGGAAATTCCAAGAAGATGTCTGCTTTATCAGATTTACGTAAGATGGGCACAAAATTTTACATTACAGATTACAGGGCTGCCATTCAAAAAAATATTCCAAATAGTTGCTTTAGTAGCCATTCAAGCTAAAAATAGTAGCATACCACGACCGATTTGATAGCAAAATAGTTGCACAAAAAGTATTATCCTAATTGGTCACTGTGTCAAATCAGGGTGGATGGTGATTTCCTTTTTACAAATTTTCTGATTTTTCCCTGACCTTTCATTGAAAATGATTAGTTTTTTTCGATTACATTAATGCAAATTTTCACATACAACATGCACAAATTCAATACAGTTATTTTACAATACTATCCAATTATTATCTATCAAAATTGTTAAAAGTAACTTCATTCTAGTTTTCCTGACATTTGAGTTTGCTGCTACTTTTGGATCATGATACAGTTCTTGTTAGCCACAGATGTAATAGGGATAGTTCTAGTATTTTGTTGGAAAACTTCATGAGGGAAGTTTTTATTTTTCCTAAGTTTCAGCTTACTTTTGAAATGTCATATTTTGTAGCATACTAAAACGAAGTTGGAGTTATTAAGCCCTGATTTAAGGTGATCGGCATGATGATTTAGGCATCGCACTATATGTTGTACCTAATCGATAGGAAAACTTTTTTACAAGCAGAAATTTCAAAAGACGGAACATAGACCTGTGAATTTAGATGACCGATATTTATCATTATTACGAAGTATCGAATAGGGGGAAAAATTAAAATAGTTATAAAGACTTTGTATTTGTATCGGCGGGAGTGTGCGTACGGGGAGGGGAAGCAGAAATTTTGAGAGGGGGGTAAATAATTGATAATTGTTATTAGAGAGCAACAAATATGGCATTTTTCAAAAAAATAATAAAGAGTTTCAAACATTTAAAACTCTGTATGATGGGGAAGACAAGGAGGGGGGGGCAGAGCACAAATTAAGCGGGGATGATGATAAATTGTATAAATAATTATTTATTGTCACTAGAGATACAACAAATAGGACAGAAGTTTTTTTTTTTTTCCTTTTTGTATCCTGGAAGGAGTATAAATTTGGGAGGGTAAGATGGATGATCGGTTATTTATTTATTGTTATTAGTTAACAAGAACAAGAAGTAGGGTAGAATTTTTTTTCTTCTTAAAGTAAAGAGTTTTGAAAGATTTAAAATGCCGTATGCTGAAGGGGAGAAAGAGGGAAAGGGAACAAGCGGAAATTTTGGAGAGAGGAGTAGAAGATTTTATTTATTTTATTTTTTTTTGAGGGGGGGGGGGGGTCAAAATTACAACCGTGTTTCAAACAATAATCTTCGTGGTAGATTTCTACTGATCTTCAAGGTAAAGCTAAAAAAAAAAAAAAAAAAAAAAAAAAAAAAAAAAAAAAAAAAAACAACTTGCCACTTGTCAGTAGACGATTAAACTTTAAAATAGAGATATTAAAAGTTTTGCCAAACAGGTCAGTTTTTTTTCTTTTAATTGATTTTTTTTTTTTAACTGATCTAATTTCTTCCTACAAGAAGAGAAGGTACACATTTCATATAAAAATTCCTATCTATGTCTTGTATCATTAAATAAATATAATAAACAGAGTTGTAATAAACAACTCTTGAGTGTTTTGTTTATTTATATAAAGTTGTTTCTAAAAAGAAAAGAATCCATCAAAATAAAGCTCAAGAATTTGCGTAACTGTCACAATTACTTAAGGACAAAATTGGCTCATAAAAAAAAAAAAAAAAAAAAAAAAAAAAAAAAAAAAAAACAGTTTTAATCGTTATTTTACTCACAAATTTATTAATAATTTTCCTTTACCATTTGATTTTAGCAAAAACAACTTTAAGAAACGTCTACATATTGCTACTTATGCACGCTTAGCTTATTAAAGAAAAGTCACACAGACCAGTAGATGGCTACTCGCTATTCGGTAAACATCAACTATGACCAGAAAGTGGCTACTAATATCATCTACTGGCCAATGGTTAATAGCAAAGATTTTTTATTTTCAGCTTTAATTCAAGGTAGATATTTTTTAGGAATAGTGGTAAATAAAATAAAAAAAAATTAAAAATAGTCACTAATGGCAGTCCTACAACGAGCTCATATGTATGAAAAAATGTCTCATAACATCAATATATTACTGATCAAATTAATGAGTTATGGAAATATAAAAGCTATTCCCTTTTAAACTCTTTGTCTTACAAAATTAGAAAAGAAATGCAATCTAATTTTTTTTCTGTGGTACTTTTAAAGATATATATTTTTAATTGGAGTTTCGAATTACATAAAAAATGTAATTGCTATTGCTAATTACTAACTAGTTTCTTACTTATAAATCGGTTAAAAAGAAGTCTACAGAGAAAAAAGAAACAATTATAATTTCTAATACTTCTTCCAGAGCCTATATTATTTCAAACTGTACCGAAATAAGTTGGATCATAAATTTTTCGGATGGGTCATAACAAAAACTAATTAATTTCACGCGGGATAGAGAAAACACCGAGTTACGCGAGAGCTCCCTAAATTGATTCCCAAGATGAAGGGCAACTTCTCTGTGGTAATTAATGGAATCTGTTTTATGTTTTTACGAGCTTGAGGCGAAATACCGATGAATAATGACTAAAATAGGCTAGCCCCTTACATAAAACATACCATCATGGTAGCCATTTTTTGTCTTGGGAGGGAAAAAGAAGAAGAAAATGATTTACACCCACTGTGCTCCATATATGTGGAGCTTGTTTATACCAGGCAGAATCAATGCACTTTCACAAGGTTCATACAAACTTGAAAAAAAAAAAAATAATTCCAAGGAATCTAGAAAAATTCTAAGCAGTACAAGAATTTTAAAGGAAAACCGCATTTTTTAATGTATATGCCGTGCTTTTGTGTAACACGCACACACATCCTAATTTTTAATACTTTATTTACAGAGAAAACGGATTTTATTCTATTAAAATATAATAGTTAGTACTAAAATTACAAACTATTTACAATACATTGCTTACTGGTTTCATAAATTTGAATACAAAATTGTCAGCTAACTATTTTATGTAGTGACCAATGACCGTATATACAAAGGCCAGTCGAATCCCAAATACTCATCATGTATCACAAACATACACTGGAAAAAAAAAAAAAAAAAAAAAAAAAAAAAAAAAAAAAAAATGCTGATTTTACAGTATAATATTGGCACCACAGCTGCCAGTATTATACCGTAAAATCAACAGTAACAAACAGTTGTATTACTGCTTTAGTCTGAGCCGTTTCTTAGTTAGATAAAATTAGCTTGACCAATAATAAAAATAGTAAAAAAAAAGTTTAATCTCCTGAAAAATTAGAATTTTTCTATTTTATTGTCTGCTAGATAACTTCATAGTATCTTACCTCCATCCATACAATACAATTTATGAGACAATGAGGACAATGTGACATAAACACCTTCTTACATTGGTGTCTTCATATAAGATAGATATCACGCACAAAAATACCATAGAATGAATAATAAAAAAGATATAGAACAGGGTTTGAAAAATCCCACTCACCTTTTCTTCATGGTGAATGGTGGACTAGGAAAAAACTAAAGCTGTCGACCAGAAATTTTTAATATAATTATAACTAAATAATATATTTCTCCCCTGAGAAAATTATCAAGTCATAAAAGAGCGATTTTTATATTCTCTCATTCATTCATTCAACTTCCATTATTCAGAAATAATTGAAAACAACGGAAAAAAAAAATTCTTTAAAAATATGACAAAAATATTTTAACCAGATTAAATATTTCATGAATTTCTTGAAAATATCTTATATTTAATTGTCATACCAACTTCTGCAGCTTTTGTGTGAAAATGGATTTTCTCACGCCAATATCAAAGTTGACAACTTAGAAAATTTATTAATGATTAATTAGAATAGAACTGATTTACAGACGTTTAACTCGGAAAAAGCTGTTTGATATTGGTATTTTAAAACAAAAGACGTTGGAGATATTGATGGACATAAATGTAGTGTGTAAAATATGGATACATTGTATTTTTATTCTTTAAGGTATAACGATAACCTTTTGTTATTAATAATATTAATATTAATATAAGTTAATACATTTACTAATTTTAAATCTTGTCTTCATAATTCTGTATATCATAATATACTCCTTAATCGTATATTTAAAATAAAGTGTTTATGTCCTTCTCATCTAATTAACAACAATATTAAAAAACTAATTTATAATGCATTAAAACATGGTTTTCCAAAAAAATTCATATATTCTTTAATATACGAGTATAATTAGTACATTAATGATCTTAAAAAAACAAATTAACACATACGTAAAAATTTTTATAAAAAAAATATAAAATAAGAAAGTAATTATAAAAAATTAAAAATGTAAAATAATAATAAAAAATTATAATAAGACGGATAGGTGGGTAGATGATAGATTAAGGAGGTGTGGTGGAGTTGTCTTGGATAATACGCATTGGTTAATTTAACACACACACACAAACCAAAAAAGGAAAGGGGCATTTGATTTATAACTAAGATGCAATTATACATTTTGTAATGGACTTTGTTTTGATTTTTTATATGCATATTGGTTTAGTTATATATATATATTCATATTAAATGTATTCATATTCATTAATAATTTTACGATTACTTGTATTTAAATTCTAGCCCACTGCGGACAATATCATATTAGCTTCTAATACATAGTTTATTTTCTTAAATGAGAATACATTGCATGTATTAATTTTTATTTTTTATTTTACCCTCTCCCCTTATATCATGTATTTAATTTTTAAGACAGTTTGTAGACACATTAAATGTAACTAATTAATTTCAAAATTTAATAATTAATATTAATTCCTTAGCATCCTTATTATATAAATTTTTTTTATTAATTATAAATTAACTTGAGATATGATGCAGTGTGTCATAGTAATATAAATAATGTCATCGCTAGGTACAAATATTTATGTGATACATTAATCAATAATCCTAAGTTTCATTTATTTTTTATTTATTTATTATTATTTTTTAATACGTCTTTTTTTTAATACATCTTTTATTCATTATTCTAATACAAAAAATTTATTAACATAATTTTGTTCAATTATCTGTCTTAAGACAGTATTTGTTTTAAAACAACATCCAATAATGTAATAAATTGTAATATAACTGTATATATTTACCAGTAGATGGCAGCACCTCATTGATTTATTCTTTTGAATTTATGGTGCAGTTCACTTTTAATTTTTCTATAGAGGGTGCTGGTTTTATATATTGAGGTATGTGCTTGGCTATGAATTACATGTTGTTCCTTGATCCATGGTCCATCAATTTTTAAATAACTTTTTTTTCCTTTTTTTTTATGGCAACATATGCTTAAAACTCCAATTCTTGTAATATATGCTGGCTCTTGGATTTTGCTTTCAAATGGGGTAATTTCATGTTTTTATTTTTTTCCCCTCAATCCTTTTTAATCATGTTTTATTTTGAACTTAATTGTTGTTTCATTGTGTATTTCTCTACATTCTGGGTGTGGTTGTCCCAAATTCATATTCTTTAGCTATTTTATGGCTAATATGGAGATGAAACCACACATTTTATTTGTGGAAATTTAGGCATTCGGGGCCTGAAGATTCCGTCTAAATTCCATAAATTTCCATTTTTCAATTTCTGTTTTTTTTTTTTTTTTCCTTTTAAATACTATGTTTTTGGTATCTATGTTCAGTTTGTTGGGGGGATCTGTTTTGTTGTCAATTAGTTATTTTAATTTTATTCATAATTTCACACTTTTTGTTGGTGGTTGTAACATTCACTTAATGGTTTTATATGTATATATAAAGTCAAAATGAAATTTCATGTGTGAAAATCAAAAGAAGAGATAGTATAAAAATCAAATGAAAGGATACTACAAAGTTAAACCCAATAAAAGGCAAATGCAAATATGAAAAACTATGAATAACTTATGGATTCGTCAGAGGAGCTTCAGAAGTATAATTCAAAAAAGGTATTTTATGTTATTTTAATTTCATTACCTCATTCCATTTTACTTTCATTAACCAGCATTTTTAATGGTACTATCTTTATCAAGTAAAAGAGAATTTTGCTTGATTATCAACTATAGCTTAGTTTTAGCTGTTCATTTTCTTATAATTTCAATATATATATATATATATATTCCCTGGTTCCGAGGTCTTCGATAAATGAATCTGGTGAATCGTCGCCAGATCTGGTGAGTTGTCTGGTGAATCGTCGTGGATTTCAAAACTCTGATATAGAATACAATTTTAAAAAAGGTCTATTTAAAAAAATAACTAAGATTCGATTGCCTAAGACGAATGTAATGCCTGGTATGCATTTCTAAAGTTTTTATACCATCAGGCGGGAGGGAGAAAAAAGAAGGGGAAAAAACTGTGTCATCCGATTTTTTCGAAAACATATTTCTAGTGATGTTCGCAACAGATCTTTGACCCTTAGGAAACTAAATTTTATCGCTTAAAATTCGGCATGCGGATACGCGAGAAAAGGCAGTTATAAAAAAAGACCTTTGCTTTCAAATACAAGAAGAAAAAAAAATGCACTGTCCCGAGGCCTCTTAGCTCGGGGCCTATCACACATGTCCCCTTGGGGCCCCAAACGACACGATCGCGTGGTTTGATGTCCAAGGTGAAGGTCATAATGAAAATCCCTTCACCGGGCCCCAATATAAGCTAAAAAACACAGATACTCTGTGTACATTTTTTTACAACTACTACTTCGACTTTTTTTTTCTTCTTCTCTTCGAAGTGAGAAATGTGGGGATCTTCGAATATCTGTAAAAAGGATCCAAAACAAATCACGGGAACAAAAATGAAGAAAAAAAAAATGGAACACTTTTGAAGAGATCTTTCTTGACAGAGGTCATCGGATAACAGTTCCTGTTAAGTAACAGAGAGAAAACAATCGATGGACTTTTTAAATCTGAGACTAATGGAATTACGGAGGGAGAAAAAAGAAAACTTTTTTCGTATAATAACGATTTTTTTTTTTTTCAATTAAAAAAAGGATAAAAAATTTAAACAGACACATATTTTCGGTTTATAACTATAAATTATTTTTAAATTAAAAAGAAATTAACGAGCTAAAATTACACACTATCCAATAAGTTACTTTAATAGATGATGTTTATCGAAAAATCGATTTTAATTTTCCATTGGCTACCTGTACTACTCATGAATCATTACCGTCAAGGGGGGGGGGGGGTGACTTAGTCCCAACCCGCGGATAAAGAAAAGCGTGAAAAAAATAAAATTTGTTATAATAAAACTAATTAATAATGCCGATTTCTGACAGATTGGAGCAGTAGCTTAAACATAAATTATTTAATTCAGCATTTTACAAATAAGTTTAGCATCACTTCCGTTAGTTTTGTTTACTTTTTTGCGCATGATTTTACTGGAGGAAAATTCGTTATACTTGATGATGTAAAGTGGTTAGTACTTTTTTTTTTTTTTTTTTATTATAAAAATTATATTGATAAAACACTGCAGAGAGCGGTAGATGTTGTTCTACAACATGTATTAAGTCAAAGAAAAGCTGCTGAAAAATATTAAATTCCAATCACTACTTTAAAGAATAAGCTAAAAAATAGTAATAAAAATCAATAAATAATAATAAAAAAAATTAACCCGCCAAGACCTATTTCTTCTAAAAGAAATGTTTTTTTTATTACCTGAAATAAGTGAATATAATCTAAAATTTTGTCTCTTCAAAAACACGAATAACATGTCTTAATTGTTAATTGTTTTTATATGTTTTGCATAAAGGCCATTTTTGAATAAAATTTGGGTTTTCTGTTCGTTTTCATATCAAATTTGTGTTTTTTAAAGATGAGATGACGTATTTTTTATTACTCTAGATAAAAACGTCATTTCATGGTCATTAATATTATAATAGTGGCGTTGCATTGTCTTACAAGGTTATAAGGCTTCTTTAATGATTTATTTACTTATGAGACAAAGTCACTCCAAGCCAGGGTAACTTTGTTCCACTTTTTAAAGAATAATAATAATAATAAAACTATTATTTAAAAATACTAAATGTGAATCTTAGAATTTACAATTGGTATCTTAAAACTAGAAATTGTTTAAATGAAAATTCAATAAGTTTTGGATCTTTAAATCAGGGCTGGGTTTTTGCCGGCAGAAAGTGGTTTCTGCCGTGCCAGTGGCAGAAAGTGGTTATAACCGGCAGAAACTGGCAACAACTGGCATAAACACATTTCGTGACATAATCTGAGACTTTTTTATTAGTATTAAATTCCTTAAATACATTTTATTCAGGATAAATATTAAATAACAAAATACACTGGATAGTTTTAATTTAAAATAAATAAATTTGTATTAGAAAAAATTAGTAATATAACAGATAAATTTTTTTTTATAATATGGTTGTGTAATTTTATATATAAACAATTATTAGAGTATTTAAAATCTGAGTTTAAAATTCAAAATAGAAAACTATATCCAATACTTATTTTAAACATTGAAAAGAAAAGAAAAATAATCAATACTTACTCAAAATACTTTTCTGCAATTTAACGTAATAATTTAATAATAACTGTAAAAAATCTTTCTCATAGAAATGTTATACAGCTCCAAATCAAAAAATTAGAATAATTCCATTTGTATATTTGGAATTGCATTTAGCTTTATTTTACTGTAGTACAATTGGAAAAGAACAGTGGTGGATGTTTTAATACATTTGCAGGTTATTAAGGAAAATTAAAACTGTAAAATATTAAATTTTGAGTGAATATTTTATTTTTGTAAAATTATTTTCATTATTTAAAATATTAGAATACTAAAATAGGTGGTTCAAAAAATTAGAATACTTATGAATTTTCCTGATTGGTTCAGAAGGTTGTATAAAATAAGCATTTTTGGCAGAATAGATATTGCGCTAAAAAACAAAGTTGAGCTTCTTTCCAGCATAAAGTCGGCATGGTCATATCTGGGCAGAAAACATTGTGAACCACTTGTAGCTAGCTTGGCAAAACGAGTTCATCCTGTTATAAAATGTAAAGGTGATGCTACAAAATATTAAAGAATAACTATTTTTCCTTTATTTTAAACACATTATTTACAATGCATTATTCTAATATTTTGAACCAGGTAAATGGTTATTCTAATATTTTGATTTTTTCCAAATGTGAATAATTATTTTAATTTGTGTATTTCCTTTAATTTTAATGCTAAAAGATTCTACAAACTATGTAGATTCTTACAATATTGAGTTTTACCCTGTATTACTTTTTGTATAAGCGATACATAAAAAACTTTTTTTCACAATTCCTTTTTTTTTATATTATTCTAATTTTTTTTTAACTTGGAGCTGTAGTTAATGTGGATCTTGTAATTCCGTGGATTTAAAAACAATTAATTTAAATACAAATCTGACTTCTTTTTTTAAATTAAAGACTGTTAGTTGAAATGTTCCAACCATATATATATATATAACCATATTCCATATAGTAGATAATCTTTAAGTTATTGCATTATAGTATTTATTTAAAAATTCTCTGAACAGTGACTTGATAAAATATCATAGAATTTTTTGCAAATTTATTTTATTTTCTTTTTTTTTACTTTTAAATAGAAATTCAACTGTAAATAATAATATAATAATATTAATAGTTAAACTTGTACAGCATCAGATTACCATTATGAAAATTTTTGTTTTTTAAGTAAGAGAAAATTAGTATTATATAAACAAAGTATATTTATATGATCATTTTGAAGCTTTTTGCTACTTTGTATAACATTCATAATCTTTAGTTTTAATTTTTAATTTAATTGTTTACATATCAAATACATGTGTGAATTATGAGTCATTACAGTTAAAGTTCTTATTATTATTTCTTAGTTTCTGCCAGTTTTTGCCACTTACTGGCAGAAACTAGTTTCTGCCATGCCGGTTTTAACCGGTTATAACCACTGGTTTTAACCACCCCGGCAGAAACTTGCCAGCCCTGCTTTAAATACAACAGGCAAAAAATGAGACAAAATCCCCGGTTGACGGTAATACTGATTTTCATGAGATTTTAATCCTTCATTTACTGTAATGTAAATGTTTGTTTATTTATTTATTTTGTAAGCTTCCAAATTTAATTATTTTATGTAATATTTACTTTGCATTAGTGAAAGAAAGTTTCGCTTCGTTAGTAGGCCATTTTAAAAAGATACTAACATAGGCCTAAAAAGGATTTTTGTTGAGAAAGCGGAGGGGGGGGGGGATACCGATTATCTTAGTACTTAAAGTTATATCTTACTATTTTCAAATATTTAGGCATGGGGCTCCCCCCTCCCCTTGTTCACGGTTATATGCTAATTCGCAAAATAATTATGTTAATGCCATCCGACGCAAATTTGTATCAATTCATGGCTAAAATTTATAAATATTATTATTTTAAAAAATCGAAAGAGTAGAGTTGTTTGAATATTTCATTAAAGTTTTATACAAGTATGCATTTTAAAAATAACAAACTAACACTTCCTCTAAATTTTTAATTACCTCAATCCTTAAATTCGCGTTGCCAACTCGGAAAGCGAAATGAAATGAAAGCAAGAGTGCAGAGGGAAAAAAAAGAAATTGGAGAGCCTTAAAATCTTTTTCTAATCCGTTTTCTGCCCTCGGAAATCCATCCATACAGAAAGGGGAAAAAGAAGATAATAATCCCTGGGATTATGATGCCTTCAACAGCTGCGCCGGGAATAATTTCGCCACTATATTTGTAATAGCACAGCACAACCCAACTGTAGCAACTACTCACGGTAACGGAAAATGCAAGGGGAGAGGTAGACGTCGCGGGTTTATATTTTCAGGAAAACGTCTGCGAAAACTCATCGTAATAAATAAACTTTGCCTCATTCTTAACATAGGAAGTTTTTGAACATAAAAAAACTAATCTACACTGCTCAAAACAATTAAAGGATATTGCAGTTTTAGGTGGATTTTGTATCTGGGAAACTTTTTAGCTGATGGATACATGGTCGACAGACATAGTAGGTTATATGAGAATAAATTACACATGTTTGGCAGAAAAAAATGCATTTTATTGCGCATTTGTGTACAAAAGGAAAAAAACACAATTTGTGCATATGAGAAAAAAAGAATAAGAAAAGGTGTTTTCTTCAAAGAAAATCATTTTCAGTAGGGGGTATGGTTTCCACGGGCGGCCAGCAACGTTGAACACCTTTGAGGCATGAACTCAATGAGGCTATTAATGACGAGTTGGGGTATTCTGCCCCACTCTTCCAGAAGAGCTCTTTCCAGTTCTTGGAGAGTTTGTGGGGGTTGTTGGCGGCCAGAAACTCGTCTTCCTAGAGCGTCCCAAACGTGCTCGATTGGATTCATGTCTGGAAAACACGCTGGCCATTCCATTCGAACGATTCCTTCCTCGAAAAGGAAATCCTCCACCAGGTTTGCACGATGTGGCCTGCAGTTATCGTCCATTAAAATGAAGTTATCTCCGATTGCTGCAGCGTAAGGGACTACAATAGGTCTGAGGATCTCAACAGAATATTGCTCCATTCATTTCTCCTCCAGTTGACATGCTCGGTTGCCCACTCCCTGCGGTCGCGACGATGCCTTGATGTTAATCTAATACATACTATAGGTCGGCGAGCATACAGACCTACAGCATGGAGCCGGTTTCGGACAGTCTGAGTTGAAATCGTGGTGCCTGTAGCCGAGCGAAAGTGTTGTTGGAGAAGAGTAGCGTTCATGTTTCGGTGTCTCCGAGCTGTTAACGCTAAATACCGATCTTCATTGGGCGTTGTTGCCCGTCTACGACCTTGCCCTGGTCTTCGACCTGCACATCCACTCTCCAAAAAACGGTTCCAGATCCTGGAAATGACACTTTGTGACACTCCAATGGCTTGCGCTACTTCGGCTTGAGTTTGGCCCCCTTCTAACCTACCAACAATTCTCCAAGCTTCTGAATCTGTCAAATGACTTCGCTGAGACATCGTACTCATCGAAACAAAGCAATCACTGAATGCCGATCATCCTTGTCTTCATCCTCTTTTATCCAGTTGAAAGTCAAATTTCATTCGCTGCCGCTGAAGCGACGTTTTTGACGTCGAACTCAAAATTTGCATACTCCACAGTTTGAAAACCAGAAAAATTTGCATTTGTGATTCTCTTCTTCTATTTTCGGCAAAAAAAATTTCGTTTATATCTTTATTTTATATAAAACTTCAAATATCCTTTAATTGTTTTGAGCAGTGTATATGAAAAGGATATAGGCGAGATATGACGCAATTGTAAACTCATAATATAAAAATTAACAGCACAGTTGCAACTGAAATAATTAACCTGTCTTAAAATTATTCTGAATTTTTCTCGCTTAATATTACTAAATTTCCTCTTTAAAAGTATTTATTTCGTTTCTCCTTTCAAAAAATCATAAACATTTTCAACACTTCATATTTTATTTATTTATAACTTTTATTTCTTATTATACATTTGCAAAATTTTCCTCTTCGGCGCACGTAATTTTTTTTTCCTTTTACAATGCTTTCAAAGTATTCGATTAAAAACGTTCTCTTTTCAACACTATTTTAGATTTTTTTCCGAAGCTTTGATTTCGTGCGTTTTGGGAACTGCTTTACCCAATTTTATTTAATCTGCAGACATTCCAAATTTGAGGATTGGATAAAATTCAAGTTGAGTGATAGTCAACGAATTGGGTTCATAATTGTTTTCCCACACAAATTATAATCTGGGTATTTTCTGCATATACAAAAAGACCTCTACAAGACAAGTGGAACGCGGAGAGAAAAAGGCAGATTGACAGGGAACTATGAAATAGAGGTCTGCACGGGCCGAAATTGCCAGGCCCGGGCCCGGCCCGACCCATACAAAAAATAATTTGGCCCGGCCCGGCCCGATACAAAAATTAAAAGTTCGGCCCGAGCCCGGCCTGGCCCGAACAAAAAAAATATTAGCCCGGCCCGGCCCGGAAAAAAGTTAAAATCTCGGCCCGAGCCCGGCCCGGCCCGATACAAAAATTAAAAGTTCGGCCCGAGCCCGGCCCGGCCCGATACAAAAATTAAAAGTTCGGCTCGAGCCCAGCCCGGCCCGAACAAAAAAAATATTAGCCCGGGCCGGCCCGATTTAAAAGTTAAAAGTTCGGCCCGAGCCCGACCCGGCCCGGAAAAAAGTTAAAATCTCGGCCCGAGCCCGGCCCGGCCCGAGTGAATTTCTACAAAACATAATTTTTACGTCGATTTGGTTAAAAATTTGCCTCGTAGGAGGAGATCTAACCAAAAATTCCTATCTTAGCCCTTTTTTTTTGCATGTTTATAATCTTCATTTTTATAGAGGTGCCGCAAGCTGGAATATTTATTTTTTTAATAAATCTCTATTTGTTGTATGCATGTGTTTAAGTTATCATCAATATTGTTAATCCATATTCCATTTATTGAAGTGTTAAAAATCAGAAAAATGCTATACAGTAAAATCTTCTAAGATGGAATTGCATAGGGAAGAAAAAAAATGAGTTATAGACAATTTGCCTTCTTAGCAGGTGTAAATGTATTATATATTCTTTTCTTAAATATTAGTATATTCATTTTTAATGGATCAACACATTTTTCAATTTAAGACAGGATTCCATCATAAGCAGGTTCTTTTTCACACGTTTTACTATATTTTAATTTAGCCATATTTTAATAAGTGTATAAATCTACTATTCTTTAAAAAGAATAAATTTTAATGTTTAATTATACGACAATGGCGATTTAAAAATGTATGCATGTTTTGAAAAGATTTTCATGCCAGATCTTATTTTACACCAGGACTAAAAATTTTGAGGCGTGAAGACTAGGAAGAATGAAACCAGTCCCGGCTCTGTACGAAAAAAATAATTTAAGGCACGGCCTTATCCTTCAGGAAAAAAGTAAGGCCCGGTCCGAGCCTTCAGAAAAAATTATGGCCCGGCCCGAGTGCCGTGAAGAAAAATAGGCCCGAGCCCGGCCCGCGGTCCGGGCCGAGTACGGGCTTCGGGCCTTGGCCCGGCCCGTGCAGATATCTACTATGAAAGACTGTTTATATAGTTGAGGGATATATATATATATATATCCCTCAACATCTGAAATACTTATTACAAATCTACTGCACAATATACTGTAAGTCATTTTACTAAGACAGCCAGCCCCCTTCAAGCTCATTGGCTTTCTGCTACGAAATCACTGCGATAACGAATGCACGAATTAACGTAATTGCACGAACGTAAATGCACGAATTTCGTATGTATTTCGATGCCAAATAACAGAGCAATGTTTTAATTTTACTTGAAAAAAAATATATATATACTATCGAAATAGGCGTTTTAAAGCTGATTGTTAGGACACGAAATTGTGATCGTAAGATCAGGTAGAAATTCAGTTCTAATTCTAATCAAAGATAAATAATATTTTTTAGGGATATAAAAAATTGTTTTTGATTCTTTCGCACATTAATGGGAATACTTCAAAATTTTACACGCAAGTAGGATTTTTATTATTATTATTATTATTATTTTTTAATTGTGTCAGAGCGTCCTTATTTGTAACAACAGAAAAAACTGTATACGGCGATATTTCTAGGCCACTGAAAGCTAAGCTTTCATTTTCGTTTCAGATTAAAGTAAAGGAAAAAGACAAAAAATACCTTAAACATATAGAGCGGCGGAATGCTTCCGCCAGGGATGACGAAGTCATAAACCTACACTTTCATTCATAAGTTGAAAGGAATTATGTCGCAATAACATAATTTTTCGCTGACTTTTTGTTCTGCGAGTGCCAAACACTCAGAACTTTAAGAAGTTAACTATAGAGGATTACACATTACTATAAGGCGTATCTTTCAAATAATAAAAGCGTCTTTTCATAAATAATGAAGACGACTATATTTATTCACAAAGATACCGTACATAACTCGGATGCCTATTCAGGTGTACGATTGGCATACTCTTTTATATTAAAACTAGCTGACATGCCCGGCGTTGCCCGGGGCCGTGATAATAACCTTAAAAGTACCTAAAATTAATGTTGAATGATTTTATATTTTTAAATGAAAATCTATCCAAACGAACTGAAGGACAATCGTTATAGTTATTGCCGATTTAATGGCGATTCAATTTCTGACGTTTTGATATATTAAACTTTCAATTCTGACCAAAAGTTCCTGAGGAAACCTAAATAATATAAAGCGCACCCCCACCTTTCCTCTTTTAAACTCAAAATAATTCACGGTATTGGCCAATTTATCGGTCCCATTCGAAATTTTTTTCCAAAACCTTCTTTCTAAGATGATTATATTAGAATTAAATAAAAATCATGCACTTGTGGTATCATAATTCACTTATATATTTTAACAGAATAGTAAGGCTACTATAATTTGTGACTCGTGCTATAGCCAGTATATGTCAGGACACGTGGCCGTTATCATTATCTTTTTTACGCGTGAAGATTTCGCTATGGTACTCCATTGTGAAATTTGGTAATTTTTGATATTCAATATTTGAAAAACGGCATAATCATTAGATTTGAAATTTATATCAAGAAAAATACAATTTGTTACCTTTCTAACAAAGTTTGTCTAACAATTTTCTGACAAATACTTTTCGAGCTATTAATTTTTTCAGCAACTTCAAATGTTTCACTTTCCGAGATTAATGTATGGCAACGATTATCGAAAATCCCAGTCGTCAGCAACGCATAGCTTTTTATTAAAGAGGATAGTCCCAGATTCCAGTCCCGTAAGAATATAGTTTTTAGAGTTTTAATTAGTTTTCTCAATTCTTAATTATCTTTTTTGCTTAATTTATTAGCAATAACAATATCAACAATACATATTTAAAATTTACTTTAAAATTAAATTCCAAATTTCTTTCAAAAGGATTACTATTATTATCAAATTTAATGTTTCACGCCTTTTTTAAAGCATTAAAAAAGAAGATGAATAATAAGAAGAACTGCCATTCTTGACTGTTTCTTTGAAATGAAACAACGGTACATATATTTCACTGGCGCCTGGCTAACCGAAAAGTACCAAAACAACTTACTTAAAAAATTCATATTAGTTAATTTTAAAATTATGATAAATAAAAAGTTCGCATTTACATTTATATTTAATCATTATTTTCAGCCATTTCAGACGCAGAAAATGACAACTGTTCGAAAGTTCGAAGAAATAAGAAGGGACATGCGTTTTCCCGCCACAGAAGCCTATAATTAAACTAGCAAACATTTTCCACAAAATGACTGCCAACTTTTAATTGCTGAAGACGAAATTTGAAACTTTGCACGACAGAATTATGTAACGGACGATTACGATTAACCCAATAATCACCATGGTTACTTAAAAAAAATATATATATATAACCCTGTTGTTTTTACGGAGAATCAATCACGTGTTAATTCTGTAGTACTACCAAGGAGCTTATTTGGCACGGCGCCAGAACGGCAAGGTCGCAAGGACGTTGACCAAAAATTGTTCCAAGCATAGTTTTTTCTATATATGCATTTTTATTAAGTTCTTTTTCGTAGCACTTGTTGATGAAGCTAAGGTATAATTTTTTATTTTTTTTTCGTCTCTTAATGTTTGTAAACCTAGATGCCACGAAAAATGAAACGCCCATTTCTGCTCGAAGAACAAGTTTGCCACGCGACCAACATTCGAGTCGCCGCGCCGTGCGGAGGACGAGATCCGTTAAAAATTTGAATATCTTTTATTTCATTTTTCATCACAAACCCCTGAGCGAAATACAATGCGCATGTGCAAGCACGCGCAGCGAAGAAATTATAAACAAGCAAGCGACTGCCAATATGCACGTTTGCGCTGGCACGTACTCCTTTCTTTCCCCTAAGTATCTTGTTTACTCGGATAAGAAGGGCGTTTTATTCAGAACGAAATTCTACTCCTTTTTTTTCTTTGCATCGATATGATTCTGCTAATCAGTTTTGACAAGGTGTCACGTGGTTACGACCGTTTAATAATTACATCGAATGAGTAATGTTTAGTTGATGACCTTAGCTTGTAAAAACACACGTTATGACGGAAAAATAAAGGGTACGTTGCGGTATGTTAATGGGGGCAATTTTTAATTGACCGGGAAAAAAAAAAATTAAAGCTATCACTTTATGTGTGCATGTAAATAAGCACGTAGTTGGGTGGAGGAATTTGTTTCTAAAATTATCAAAGCTTTTATTTATCAGCCAGCCTTCAGTTTTCAGAAATCTTAAAATAAAAAAAGTTAGTTAGTCGAAGCCAAAAAACATTTCATTAAATATTTTTTCTGATTCAAATTGTTTATTTGACTTGGAGAAAAAAAACTGAAGATTGGCATCAAAAATTTATATTTTTTAATTAGTGCTGGCAATTTTAAATTAGTACATCCCTCAGGCTATCCCTCTACTACATAGTTATCCTTCAGGCCCGTAAGGGATCTTCAATCTGACTCAACCTCACACAGCAGTGACGGCGGACACAGTTTAGAAATTCTATATGTACGAAATTTTGTTAATATATTCGTACTTTCTCTGGGGGGAAAGGAAATGATGAAATTTCAAAACATGTATGTTGTAGAGATACCAGGTAAAATTAATCCTGCACGAGCCGGGTACAACCGAACTGAACCAGAAAATTCCATTTGACGCCAACCCGAACTCAAGAGAATAGTTTCCGTGGAGACCCGAACCTAAAATACTCAAATCCAACCCGAAATTTGAAAAAGGGAAAAGAAAGGTCAAATTTTAATGCAATTATGAAAAAATAGTGAACCGAAAGGCTGACCCCGCGGGCGCCCTTTAAAGACAATTCTTGGCGACACTTAGAATATTTCACATTACTAGCTTTTACTAAAAGTAGAAAAAAATCTTTTTTTAAAGATGCTTTGCTTTAAAATCATTAATGCATTTATTTATTTTTAAAATAAGGCAGCGTTAAAAATTTTGAACCTTTCCTGTGAACATTTTGGACAGGAAAATGATGTAATGCTAAATTTACCCTGATTTATGATTTTTTTTTCTGTAATTTTTATATTTACATGTCGTCTTTGCATCGTAGGTGGCTTATGTCTATTACTGTGAGACGTATGTGTATAGTTAATTTTGCATATCAATACCACAGATAGAGTAAAGTAAAATCGTTGTATGTTTCCAAGCATTTGAATAATGGCACCCTTCAATGTTAACACATGTTTGTATTGCATCCCAACTTGCTGAAAAGTTGGCTAGTCTCTAAAATTAATTATATATATATATATATTTTTTATGAAAAATAATAATGCTCATTTACATTAAAATGACATTTTCATCTGAAAGAAATTTCTTTTCTTTGTTTTTGGGGGAAAAAAAAAACGGGTGTATACTATATACCAGAATCGGACACGCAAGAGCCGAAACCCAGTTGGAACTGGACCCGCGGGTCGGGTCAAGTAAACTCCAGCTACACAACTCGATGCAGGACTCCAGTTCGAAGTGAAATCTTGGTGGACATTAGAAAATCGAAACTTATTTCATTGTTACATCCATTTTATTTTAGTGCTGATGAAGATATTTTTAACTCATTATTCATAAGTACCTGTAAAATTACTTTTATGCCAACAGTAGTGCGTATGGGGAAAAGCCATTTCTTAGACATTTGTAATTATAATAAAATTTCATTGATATTAAAAAAACCTTGTTTCATACATGTACGACATAGCATAAAAATATAATTTAGTATAATTGGATATAATATCATGTCAAGCATAGATTATGAAATACTTTGCAACATATTGAGATAATTCTAACAAAACTTCACTTTTTAATAAGTTGAAAAATAATGCCTAAGTAAACAATTTGGAAAACGGGTAAAACCAGTTTCAGCAATTTCCATCTATAGTCGGAAAAATGTCCGATTTCTTTTGTGCAGCCCTGTATATGATCTATGTGATGATTTGTATATATATACTACATAGTAAGCAACATTTTAGTTAAGTTAGGAGACGTTTAGGTTACACGGTTGAAAATGTCCTCCAGCAATTTCCGCCAATAAGCGGAAACGTGCTTGAATTTTTTTCTGCAGACCTGCATATGATTTTTAGAATTTATAGACATCATGTAATATGTAAAAAAATAGTTACATTTAAAAACGCATACCACAATTGAAAACGCATTTCCGGCAATTATTGCTCCTAGACAGTACTGTAACAGACTTCTTTTGTGTGTCCCTGTAAATGAAGAGTAAATGCTATGCACACTCTATTCTGGAGTAAGCATCTTATAGTCCACCTCAGTAATGCACATTGTACATCAATTTCAATATATTTAAAATAGTGAGACATCATTAAAATACATTGCAAACGATTTTTCCCCATAGACCATAATGTAACAGACTTCTTTTGAGTGCCCCTCTTAAGTTACTATAATTACGACGCATTTCATTTTCAGTACAGAACATGCCATAGTAAACCTCAATAACATGTACCAATTACATGATTATTCGACTACATTTACGCGAGTAAGAGATTGACAGACAGACAAACAAACCGAATTCATAAACATTTTCCAACTATGTTGGAAAGTGTTAAAAATGATAAACCTCAGAATAAATGCTTTATATTTGTCTCTAAATGTTAATTTATACTCATATCATAATTATCTTAATAAAATTGATAAAGAATTGTATATATATACATATATAGTTACAACATATCTAGTTATTTAAAAACTACAGAAAAGTTCTTAGAACGCCCCCCCCCCCCCAGCTCTTGCTCTCGGTTAATCTTAATAATGAGGGGGAAAAAAAGAGAGCTATATTATATAACAGGGGGCAACTGTGTTAGTTTCGTTCTATTTGAAATAGTTTAACATCACTAAAACGCAATACGTACTCATATATTATAATTTATCCGAATTATTTCATGTCTCCTTACAAATAAATAAATAAATAAAATAAATGTTATGTATAGCATTTCCAATAGATAACATGATGTAGTAAATCTTTATAACATACATCAATTTTGTTGTGCATAAAATATGCACATCAGAGAATTACAATTATGGATCGTAATGCATCGGATCTGATTTTTTCTCCAAGTATCAGTACAATAAATATAAATACCACGCGCCATTTTTCAGTAAGAAAAACTTTTCAACTACGTATGTTGGAAAATGGAGACATTTTTTTTTTAAATTAAATAAAATAAATAATAATAATAAATCCTCACGCGCCAGATAATATAAAAAAGTTCGTTGAAAAATTCGTTAAATTTCTCTATTATCTTAATTGAGTCACCGATAATATCTCTCCGTCCAATCAATCCACGATAGCGCATAACGGTCGGATTTCTTCTCATTCTCACATCTGTCATCTGATGTAAACGATAAAGATGCAGAAGCAGGGTTGGCAAGTTTTTGACAGTGTGACGGTTTTATCCGGTTTTAACCGTCATGCCAAAAACCCCTTTTTGACATAGTTTTTGTCAAAAACCTAAAAATAAGTCCAAAAACTGTTTAAAATTATTTTTACAACAACATTAAATTTACAATTTTTCATAATTTTTAGTGTTACATACATGGGTAAACTTTTTGACAGTTTTAGACATTAAAGGCCTATCTAGAACCCCTTCACAAAAATTGATATAATAAATCAGGCCCCTTCACAAAATTCGTCTTAATAAAATTGTCCCTTCACAAAATTCCATTCTATAAAATCATACCCTCCATTAATTACTTTTATTTTGTTAGGTTTTAAAATGTATAATTTACAAAGAAAACAAGCTCACAAGAAAGGAAAACTTTAACAGAATGATTTAAAAAAGTTATCATTAAATGCTTGGTTTGAATTTAAGCAGTTGGATTTCATCTTTCATAATAAAATGTTCACAAAATTATGATAAATTTCACAAAAATAATTTTTAGTTTTCACAAAATGGGTCTCAAGAAAAAAAAATCTATGTCGAGCCCTAAAAACTCAAAACATGATTTTGGTTTAAAACATAACTTTGAAAATAATTGTAAGCTATAAATATATAATAAAATAATAATTAAAAGCATTGTTACATTAAAAATTTAAACTAATCAAACCATTAAATAGTAATTGCAGAGTTTCCACCAGGCAGTTTCAGAAAGGTGTTGCTCCCTGCCTGCCCTTTGATTTACAATATAGCAACCTTCTTAACCCTCATAAAAAAATTAGCACCCTTGCCCCTCAGAAAAAAGTGTCTTTTCTCCTTTTTGTATTAAAAAATTTGCTTGCATTAGTGTTGTCTTAAAAAGAATGCCCTGACTTTTAAATATTAAAAATGACTTTAAAAACTAAAAGTATGCCTTTAACAGTAAGTGCCCTTAAGAATAATAAAAAAAAAGTGCCATTTTCTCACCAGCATCACCCTGTCCTTTTTTAAACTTTTGGGAAATTCTGGTACTTGTATAATTTAATGTATAAAATTTTATATAAATAATATACTTATTTTTATATTGTTTTAATGTTTGTCCCCCCAAAAAGGTACTAATGAACAGAGGAATGTTTTTTCAACTAGGTAAATCATATTCAAAGGTTGGAGTATCATAGTTGCGATTTATTCCAACAAAGCGAAAAATGCTGGGACCAGGACTCGAACCTGGGTCTGTTCATTATGACCTAATTACATGGTACACAGGAGTAAGTTTCCACGTTGTATCACATTCAGTATATAAAAATGCTATAATTATAGCTCAGATGAATAAAATTAGCTCTGCAGTTCACAGCCATGTCCAACAAATAAGAGTGAATTATGCCAACCAGCACATCGTTGGAATAGATTAGTAGGAAGAGCGTTGGCACGGCAAGCCAAAGTACCCAAGTTCGAGTCCTGTCCCGGTATTTTTCGTTCTGTTGGAATAAATCTGAGCTATGATACCCCAACCTTTGGATAAAAAAAAAGGTACTATTTTATAAAGTATAAAAATTAAATTTAATATAAAGAAATAGTTCTAAATCATTAAACTGAAATTAACATAATAAAATGAAGATATATTGTGTATGTGCAAATATTGAAAATAACAAACCATCTTCTTTTAAGTTGTGTAGATTTCATATTATAATTCATTTAATTACTTAAAGTACATTTGTGTTGCAATTGTGGTTTATGTTTAACATTTATGTACAAAAACAAACATTTAGAATCATTAAAAGTCTAGGTAACTTATGAACAGTCATTGAATAGTGGCTACTTTAGCTTTACAAAAGCCTTTATTTATTTATTTTTAAGCATACATTAGATTGCTAAATTTTTTTTATAATAAACCGAATACTTAATAGTAATAAAGATATAAAAAGGCATTTAATAGTAGTTTTAATAAGTAATATTTTAGTAGTTTTAATAAAGTAATATTTTTTGCTATTTTGCATGGCAATCGACAAATATTTTTAATTATGATATACAATTTTATTACAACTTAATTATAGTATGACTAAATAAAAATTATTTATATAATATATAAATTATTATTTAATCAGTTTTTAGCTTGATATAATATAAAACATCACTAATGATTGCTAAAAAAAATGTGTATAAGGTTTTTGACATTTTTCGACAGTTCTTGACACTTTTCGACAGTTTTTGACACTTTTCGACAGGTTTTTGACATGTCATGTCAAAAACCACTTTTTGACGTCGAAAACCCAACCCTGTGCAGAAGGGATTTTTCTTGCCGTCTGCGATTTACACGATGGTAGAAAAATCATGCATCCAGCATAGATTATGAAACAGTATTAACAGAATAGTGTTAAGAATTTTAATTTTTTCCTCCCATACAATAAAATGAGATATACAGATAAATATATAATTTAAAAAACTTATAACGCAGTATAAATACATTTTGAAAAATTATTATGCATATTCGGTAATGTGTGCTGTTTCTTTCGTGCGATCCTGTATATGATCTATACAATTTATGCACACTACATAACAGACTAAAAATTAGTTCAAGTTTAAAAATGCATACAACAGAGGAAAACGCACTTCCAGCATTTATGGATCAAAGTCCGTTTTGTAGCCAAATTTATTGTGTTTTAGTATAAATGAACGATAAATGCACTCCATAATCCGGGGTCAATTCAGGAATAATTTGGGTGCTTTTTGTGGTCCCTTCACAAAAATTCATTTAATAAAACAGGTTCCTTCACAAAAATCTATTTAATAAAACAGGCACCTTCACAAAATTCCTTTTGATAAAACAAGCCCTTCACAAAATTCCTCTTGATAAAATAGGCCCCTTCACAAAATTCCATTCCATAAAAACATACTCTCCATTAATTATTTTTATTTTCTTAGGTTTTAAAATGTGTGATTTGCAAAGAAAACAAATTCACTAGAAAGGAAAACTTTAGCAGAAGGATTTAAAGGAGTTATTATTATTTTAAATACTTGGTTTGAATTTGAGCAGCTGGATTTCATCTTTCGTAACAAAATGTTATTTTTCACAAAAAAATGTAATAAATTTCACAAAAATAACTTTTACTTTGCACAAAATGGGCCCCAAGAAAAAGAACCTGCATCGACCCCTGATAATCTATAGAAAACATGTCGTAGTGCACCTCAGTGATCCATATCAATTTTGTCATCTTTAAAGTGTCGTAATACAGTTGAAGCACTTTATAACGAATTACGATATAACGAAATTCTCATAACCATTTAGTTGGTCTGTATGTTAAAGATTACTGAATTCGAAACAATATAACGAAATATTTATAACGAAAGCACCATATAACGAAAAGAATTCGAGCATGAAAAGTGAGAAAAAACGATATAGCGAATTTTTCACTTTTTTTTTAGTTAACAAGGAATATTTTTTTGTTAGATTTAAATTTGTCCGGTTTTTCATATGTAGCATAGTTATATATATTATATACAGTGTCTCACATAAGTGATGGGACACTTGTGCTTTACAAAAGGAAACTAATCAAATAAATTAAAAAAACATGTACACATTTTTTTTGTGGGTGTGTTTCATACTTAAATTTAGTAAAGATTATTACATAACATACATTTTGTCAAAATATTAAAATATTAATTTAATAAAAATACAAATGTTTAGAACGGAGCAAAAAATAGCTCACATAAGTGATGGGACACCATTATATATGCAACAAAAATCGCCTGAAATAAGCAATAAAAATATTTTTTGGGGTTTTATTTTTACTTAAAAGCAATTGGCAATAATTTATAAAATCGTCTGCAGTATTTCTCTCCAGTTTGTTTTGGAATTTTTGTGTTTTTTAGCTCTGTGTAGTCATGAATGCTAAACGAAAAGAAACTTCGCCTGAAATTCGAAAATTAGTTATTAATTTGCATATTGAACGTGGAAAATCTATTAGAAAAACTGCTGAAACAGTTAACTTGAGTCGTTCAACAGTTTTCAATATCATTAAACGATATAAAAAGAATCATATGATTCAGGATAAAAGAAGACCTGGCTGACCATCAAAGCTATCCAATGGAATAAAGCGAATTATCGTTCGAAATATTAAAAAAAAATCCAAGAATTAGTGCTTCAAAAGTTGCTGCTGATTTACAAGCATTATATGGAATAATTGTTAATCCTGAAACTATTAGAAGGGTAATTCGATCTGCTGGATATCACGGTAGAGTAGCCAGGAAAAAATTCTTCGTAAGTGAAAAGAATAGAAAACTCAGACTAGCTTTCGCAAAATCCAACATAAATAAGAATTCTGATTACTGGAATAAAGTTATATTTGCTGATGAGAGTAAATTTAATATATTTGGTTCTGACGGTAGAATCTTGGTGTGGAGAAAACCCAGGGAAGAACTTCGCAAACAGAACTTGGTACCAACAGTAAAACATGGTGGAGGAGGAGTTATGGTATGGGGGTGTATGTCGTCCGCTGGAGTTGGTAATTTTGTTTTTATTGACAGTATAATGGATCAGTACAAGTATATTGATATTTTAAAGCAAAATTTGAAATCTTCAGCACGAAAATTGAACCTTCATAACGATTTTAAATTCTACCAGGACAATGACCCCAAGCACACTGCTCTGAACGTTAGACTCTGGCTGCTATATAACTGTCCTGAAATAATAAAAACACCACCACAATCTCCAGACTTAAATCCCATAGAGAATATTTGGCAAGAATTGGAATCAAGAATTCGCAAACACACCATTTCTTCAAAACAACAACTAAAATTGGTGCTTCAAGAAGAATGGGGTAAAATCACTCCAGAAATCACAAAAAAAATAGTCGAATCCATCCCAAAAAGATTAAATCATGTTTTAAAAGTAAAAGGAAATCCAACAAAATATTAAAACCTTTTAAAAAGTAAAATTTGTGGATAAATATTTGATGGAAAAGTAAGTGTCCCATCACTTATGTGAGCCATTTTTTGCTCCGTTCTGAACAATTGTATTTTTACTAAATTAATATTTTAATATTTTGACAAAATGTATGTTATGTAATAATTGTTACTAACTTTAAATATGAAACACACCCAAAAAATTTTTGCACATGTTTGTTTATTTATTTTATTGCAGTTTCTTTTTATAAAGCACAAGTGTCCCATCACTTTTGTGAGACACTGTATATACCGTTAAAATAATACATTAAAGCTCTAATTATCTGAAATACAGTCACCCAGATCTATAATCACAAATTAAAAATTATGTGATATGAATTGTAAGTATTATATTCATAAAAATATAATTATCTTGAAATTTCTTTTTAAATCAACGCTTTTCTTCTTTTTACTGTTTGTAGTAAAAGTTATCCATCCTATGAGGGCTTAATATGAATATACAACTTATTTAGTATTACATTAGGCCTAGCTTTTTTTTTATTATTAAACAAAAGCGATTTTGAGATATATTTTTATGTAATAAACCGCCTTTTATATGATTGTCTCCCTTATCCAGACTTCTTACATACTCAGATTAAGTTCAGACCACATTAATTGAAGTTATTACTGTATAGCGAAATAATTCGTTATAACGTTTTAACGAGCAAATCTTCGGAATACTTTCGATTTCGTTATAAGGTGCTTTGACTGTACCATTAAATTACGCAGCAAACGATTTTTCCCTATATATGTGATGTAATTATTTTGTGCGTCCCTGTTAATGTAAACGAACTATAACTGCTACTAATTCTATACTCCACAGAAAGCATGTTGCAGTTCACACCAGCGATGCATATATTAATTTCTTTATGTTTGAAGTATTGTAACATCATTAAAATGCAACGCAAATGATTTCCTCCCAAATTCGAACAAAATGTAACGGAATTATTTTAAACAAATTATAAAGGCTGCACACATCATTTACAATAGCGAACATGTCATAGGCTATAGTAAACCTCAATAGCATATAAAAATTGCATTACTAAATGTCCACTGCCAATTACAGGGTTGCCATTCCAAAAAATATTCGAAATACTAGTTGCTTTAGTAGTCTTAAAGGCTAAAGTAGTAGCACAAATAGTTGCATACTATACTCGATTTAGTAACAAAATAGTTACACATTTTTTAAACATCTTTTTATGTTTTTAAATTTTACCTTTTAAGTAACATTAAGATCTATTGAGTCTCATATTAATATTTTATGAGTGATGTAAGGTGAATATGTGCATTTCACCCTATGTTTTTTGATTAAATGACTTTATATATTTTCCCATAGGCAGCAACAAATATGAGGCATTTGCCCTTTTTTTTTTTTTTTTAAATAAAGATTGTAAGAAACTTTGTACACTTGAGAGGGAGGGAGAAGTAGATGATTGGTTATTTATTGTTTTTAGGGAACAACAAATAAGCCACCCCCCCCCCCCTCCTTAAAATAAAGGGCTTTGACCTAAATTTCTCGGATGCTGTATCGCACAATCACAATATCAAAAGTTATTAATTTTCTCATAGTTTCCCATCAGGAAACAAATGACAGCAACATGCGATTTGTTTATGAGTCCCCCCCACCCCGGTCTTTTTTTCTGGAAAATTTAGTTATTTGTTCTCCAATTTGATGTCTTAGAAACAGACCCTCAGTTATTGCAACACTCAATTAACCGACACACTCGGATAATCGATATCCCTGCATTATAAACTTCTGTAAATCATGGAATACTTTCGAAATCACTTGTTACCAGTCGCAGTTGCCCGAGTACATTTCAAGATAATGCACAGAGCAATATTTTAGCATTCGTATCGAGAGCGCATAATGAGCCACCTAATTACAAAGAAAAACGGTTATTATTAAGATATGATTTAACAATTTATGACATGCCAATTTGCTTCATTTTAAATCCTAGCAACAAGACTTAGGATCTTCTCTTAGCAGGGGGAAAAAAGAGAGAAATCAAACATAGAGAATCAAAACGAAACAAAACTAATGAGCGAGAGAGAGAGAAATAAAAACACCGAACGGAGAAAAAAAATTATCGTTTGCAACCTTCGAGTCGTACTTCAACCTGGGGACCTTTAAAAAAAAGTCCACCTGACCCATAAACCTGTTTGGCCTTGAAGGTTTCTATCCCTCCCACCTTAGTTCATCCCACCTTCTGACAAAAATGAGTTGCATCATGATGGAACACGTCCACAAATCCAGAGGCGTACCCAAAAGCTCCGTCCTCTTTTTCGCTGACATTATTTTTTTCCCTTCAGTTTTTCTCTTAACGAAGAGTGGCAACTGCTAATGTTTTTTTTTTTTCTTTTCTTTTTTATTATTATTATTCCCCAGAACTGTTACACTTTAACATTTCGTTTGAGCATTTTTTTATTTTGCTGCTTATGATGATGTTAATATATATATATATTTAAAGCCAGTATTTATGAAATGACTAAGATGATGGATGGACTGGGAATTTTGTTCTTGAGCTTCGCGGAGAAAGCTCGAAATTGAAATACTAGAGACAAGTTGATAATATCGAAGTAATTGCTCGTAAAATTGGGCATTTCTTAATTTGAAAAGGTGAGCATCATGCAAGAATGCAAAAGAAGTGATGGATCACATAATTGAAAAATTGTCAGCCCCGGTTCAAGACCCCATCCATAGAATCTTTAGAACATTTTTTTTTTTTAATTACTCCTAACCGATGGTATTAAATTTATCCAAAAGTAAACAACTTTGAACGAGTGATGCTTTGAGATCTGTAGTTACTAAGGCTGTTTTGTCTCGAATGATCCATATATTTTATTCACAGAAACACATACACGACTTTGACAATTACATAAATCTTCTAGACGAGATAGCACAACGAAATTTACAATACCAGAGAGTTACAATCGGGAGCTTCACAAAGTGCATGCAATGGAGTTGGCGGGAGTCGAACCCGCCGGCCTGATTCGTACTAAAGGTCTGCACGGATCGAAATTTCCAGTTGTAGTTGGCTTAATAAGTCCTTAGCGCAGCAAATTAATCCCGTGAAATGCCAATTTACCTCTAATATTAACTTGATTTTTTCCCCTTTTTATATATTTATCGTATATTTAATGCAAAATACCCAGGTTTCACTGATAAATGAAGAACTTAGGTATTATGCATATGAAAATTAGAAGTTTAATCAGTTCTCTAAAAAAACTCAATAAAACCCGAAAAATCCCATGTTTGTGACTAGTGGGCCCAGTGGGCTGGGTTAAAAAAAAAAAAAAAACCTGTTTTTTTTCAAACCCTGGCTAGAACATATGCATTCTTTTTCTTATAACTTATTCGTGAAACATTTATAATGGATTTTAAAATATACTTGTTTAAAAAAAAGAAAAAAAAATATCTATCAAATCCACTGACAAAAAAAAAAAAAAAAAAAAAAAAAAAATTATCTATTAGCTTGTCAGGTGATTGAGAATCCGCAAAACCCTTAAGGGCATGACCGATACAGGCTTTCCTCTTTACGATCGCGAAATCCCATGTTAACCTATGGGGGAAATTTAATTAGGTGATTACTCATTAGCTAATATAAATATCGTAAAACGGTTCCCACCACCAGAAAGAGCGACGTCAGATGCAGACATTGTGCGTAATCAAAAAATATTTTCCTATATTTTAAGTATTCTGAAAAACACGTTAACCTTCGAAATTTTCACTTGAGCAATTTTTCTATATTTATAGTCTTGAATATATTTAAAATGTAAGAAAATATTTTTTTGAAAACGCACTACGCCTGCACCTGACATTACCCACGTGCCTGGTGCTGCCCACGGTGCACAGTGTAAGATTTTGCAAATCTAGCGGGAAAAAATTCAGAAAATCGATTTTAAGTAATTTCAGTTTTAGACATTTTAAATTACATCTAACACATTGAAGAGAAAAGAGATAAAGTGAAAGCTGTTTAACTCCACAACAACACCATCAAAAGTCGGCTCAAAACCATGCTTTCTTTAAACCTTTTTAGAGCGGCGATTGTTGTAGATGTAATTGCAAATGATATTTATGGCTATAAATATACTTATTTTGTAAATATTGTTTTATGATAGTATGGAATCGTTACAACAAAGTATTTACTTTGTATTTTACAATTACGATAGTTATTTAAAAATGTTACATCCTAAAAATAAACTTATAAGTTAATATGTAAATTATTTGAAAATTTAATAGCATATAATAAATTAAAAAAGCTGCCAAAAATTTTGTATACTCTGATACATTGTAAGGTAATTTTTTTTGTAATTATATATGCATATAGATATAAAATAAATCAATTTCAGCTGCAACTATTTGCAACTTTTGAATATAAGTAATATTTTACAGGTACTGAAGTGTTAATTTCGAAAAGAGAATTCTATGAGATATTTATAAATGATGTTACTGGACATAAATCATTTCCAGTGAATTCTAAAAATATCTTGATAGACAATGTATTACACAAATATAAACTTCAACATTACTCATATGTTATGTTAGACCAGATTAAGCGGCTGATCCATTCGTTTATGATTGACATTAATCGAAGATGGAGAAATTGCCATCGCATAAAGAACGTTTTTTAAAGAAAAATAAGAGATGGCTAGATTCAAATATAACAATAAGTAATCTCTATATACCAGGCAGAAGTAATAATGACTATGCGAAAAAAGTTGGACGTCCAAAGAAAAATTTTTGTTCAAGTCGGGGGGGAAAAAAGGGTTTTTCCATTTCTTCTCAGAACACTCACTAAATGAACTAACACAATCCACGTGTTTAAAATTAAGACAATTTGGACGAAAAGATAGATACTGCGGGTATGTTAAAGTAAATATCTGTAAGCCCTAAAAAAGCAACTAAATTAAAAAAAATTGTTCAAAAGCCGGATATCCGATATTTAAATATTCTCTTGAAGAAGCGTTTGTTTTAATAACCACTATGGAATTAAGTTGCGGAATTACGAGAAACTCTGCGTTACAAAAAGTTTTGAACATTTATCCATCCTAATGAGTAGGTAAAAGATGCAAAAAACTGTGCTATCCATCCCAAGAAAACTGCCTATTTTCTTAATCATTTGCAGAAGTTAAATTACAATGTATTCCAGATTTAACGATAAAAAGACATACAAAAACAGATATTAAATATTCTTACTAGAGAAAAAGGTCTGTGTTAAAAAAATATAACAATGATTTTTAAATGGGGAGAGGGGGGGTTGATGGCAGTGGTGGACAAAGTAGATACAAGCAAAAATCAAATGAAAACCACTGTGAAGTTGCAAATATTCTAATCCCATCTGTGGTTCCTTTAAAACTATATATGATTGTAATGAAGAAAATCAAAACTTTATATTATGGCAAAATGCACATCCTTCATCTACTTCTTACTGTAGACCCATAAAATTGAAGCTCAACAAGGAAACTGATCAGTGAATAACGATAAAATTTGAAATTGTCAGAAATCAAATTACTGCTCTTGTGCCAACTATAGTAGAATTAGATGATCAAACGTAATGAAATAGAGCACAGATTTGAAGAAACAATGGTAGATGGCCAAGTGTGCAATATTCTATCTTTAAATAAAGCAACCCAAAAATGATATATCTGTAACGCAACTTTCAAGGTTATGAATAATTTGAAATTGATTCGAACATATACGAGTAATGCTCACACATTTTCTTGGGGTTTATCGACACTACATGCACAGATAAGATTTATGGAATGCTTTTAACATATTGGTTATAGATAGGATGTAAAAAAAAAGGCTGTGCCGAAAACATTAATGATGACACTGACAGCGATGGCAGTATCTAATAACTTAATTACTATTTACTAAAAAAAAACTCTTCTTGTTGTAAATGGTAGGTATTGTATATTTTAAAAATCTGCACCGAATAAAATAACACTGCGTAAATGTCAATAAATGAAAATGACGAAAACTCTTTCTATTATGATTATGATAATGTAATAATAATGACATAAAATCTACAATGTAACGAGTAAATATATATTTTTCCATAATATAGAACCATTTTATCTATAGTAAGTGCAATTTTATTTAATTAATATCAATAATTTTCATAAATTGAATTTTGACCCGCTAGTTTCGCAAAATCTTACACTGTGCGGTGGTGAAAAACCGTTTGTCGATAGTTATATTAGCTAATGTGTAATCAGCTAATTAAAATTTCCCATTGGTGAATATGGGATTTTGCTATTGGTGTCATGACGTGCGCAATGCCCAGAGTTCAAATTAGGGTCCTGCGCGGGTGGGGTACTCCGAAAATTTTGCTAAAAAAACCCGAAACCCGGAAAAAAAAAAAAAAAAAAATCATCAACCCAAAACCGAAGTGAAAAAAAAAGTAATCCATGTTTTAATACAATTATGGAAACGTGCGTTTCTAATATCCATTTTATCTTTTTTGTATAAAAATGAACATATATACACTTATTAGGTGCGTTCGTAATTATACAAATACGTAGCACCTATTGTCGTCGTCTGGTCCGTCCGTCTGTCTGTCCGTCCGTATATAACAACGCAAAAACTACACAACCGAATGGTTTGAAATTTAAGATTTATTATAAAAACTTTAGAAGATATTAATAAAAACATTTATTAAGAAATTTGATTTTTTTTTTTTTTTTTTTAATCGATGCTTTCTTGTTAAAGGAGCTTCCGAGGTTTAATCGTCAAGCGACCGAGATAATTATTTTATTACAGAAATTAATCTGCAGACGATATAATTCATTTTACAGAATTAAAAATCATTAAGATCTGAATATTTATATAACGAGCTATAGTATGAACGCACCTCGTTTGTCACGTTTGACGTACAATTTCCAACTTGTTAATATTCAAATAATTTTTTTTTCAACTGAAAAATATTTAGGCCTTCCTTTTGAAAAAGAGGGTCAAACCGAACCCAGCGCGAAAGAATAGAAACTCAATCAGAACCCGAAACATTTAAAGTTAACACGACCCCACCCGGACCAAGGTCAGGTAAAATCGGGTTACCCGACCTGATGGAGGGCTCTAGTTCAAACCAAGAGGTGGGAGAAACCAAGGGATTATTTTATTTAGCTTTCTAATATTTTCTGTAAACTCGACGATTTTTTTACGAATTGCGCATTCGTCTGCATTCTTCGAATCTGTCCGTTAAAACCGGCTTCACGTTACATGGGAGCTCGCTACAACAGAGTTCGACAGTATACGCTAAAAGTAAATGTCATGTAGCAGACTCTTGCACCAAGTTGTAAATCACAAACATGAATTAAAAAAAAAAAAAAAAAAGACAAGGTATCACTTTCGTAACAAATAAACCAGAAAACCGGTTTAGGAGGTACAACATTTGGAAAAAAAAAACGCCCCCCCCCCCCCCCCCCACCTTTATATCTTTGATACAATGTCACAAAATGTGTTTTTTTTTTTTTTCCCTTTCCCCCTAGCCTAATTTTGGTTTTGTAGATAGATCACTTTTAAATTGCACGGATGAGCAAAACTATAGTTCAGCAGGTGCTAAATGTGATAGCGGGGAGGGTTGTACTCCCCCCCCCCCCTTAAGTGAAGCTATTTCTAATGGGAAAATAATTGCGGATCCAAACGAAGAATAGAATAAGGTCACGAGTCTGATACAATCTGTATCACATACTTTTAGTCAATAGCAATAACAGTTAAGGTACTCTCAAATCCAAACTCGCAATTTTCTGACATTTTCACAAAGTCAATTTTAATTTTACGCGAATTTAATCATACTTAAGGTACGCTTCTGCGTAATTTAAGGTACTCTTCTTTGTAATTTAAGGTACTCTTCTTAAGAAGCTGTGTAATCAAATAGCGTTTTCCACTTTTCGATAAAGGGTTGGGTTGGGTTTATTATTGACGGCCAATTATCTACACTTCTTGGGATATAGGCCCGGGGGGAGTGCCCTTCGTGGGGGTCTTTCTAAGGGAACCTAACCCGTATTTACGCATGGATAAATCCACGGCTCGAAGAAAACCACGAAAACTCCGAACGATTAGGCCGACGGGCGCGATTGGGATCGAACCCAGCACCTCCGTCTACCAGCTTCGAGAGCAGAACCTCTCAGCCACTGGTGGGGCCTTTTCGATAAAGGCAAAGGATCTTTAAGAAATTGCTGTTAAATTTGTCGTTTTACGGTGAGCAACAATTGCTTATAACTCATGATGCAATAATACATTTATCGAAAAATGACAAAAGCTATTCGATTCTAAAACATTTCAATAGTCAACCTGCCAATTTATTGTTGCGCATAAAAATGACCCCACGAATGTGTCAGAAATTTCGCGTTCTGAAATTTTTATTTAAGTAAAATTTTCAATTTTTTTTCGTCTTTAAATAATTTTAAAATTTAAGGTAACAGCAATATATATATATTTTTAATGTAATGCATCGGTATGACGTTTCTAGAATATGAAATCTAAATTTTGGAAATTGCATTAGATAATGTGATCTTGAAATCGCGAGGATTGCTGATTTAAAGTATCTTAAATGGACTTGGTGCCTCAAAAATTCTATTAAAATAAATAAATCCGAGGTTCCGCCCGCTAACTTTGTAAAATATATATTTTGTTATTATAAAATGAATGTTAAGAAAAGTATTTCATGTGTTATAATGTAGTGTAAATAAATGTATTCAAACATGTATGGACATTTTAAAATGCTAATCATATTTAATTTAATATATTTTATTTATTAATACTATTATTATTTATGAAACAAAATAGTATGTTATAAGATTCTCCAACTAGCCCGGCTCTTTGCAAAGAGCCGGATTTCGCAATTAGCCTACGACATATATATTAAAAAGAAAAAAAATCACTAACAACCACACGTTAGAATTTCCCCCAGCTATAATTTAGAGTGTCTTCTTTCATTTCATCCCTGTAAAATAAGTTTTACAGCAAGGTTACTAAAGTTGCTAGAAAAGTGCTCTGATGGCATGGCAGGCATAACCAAATTAAATATTTTACCAAATCGGAAATTTAAAATGCAAATAATAAAATTCTTGATTTAGGTACCAAAATCAAGGATAATTTAACAAAAACTTTAAATATGTCTAATTCTGTTTTTTTTTTTTTTTTTCCCCTCCCGGTTTTGATATAACAAATTTTTTTAATTGGCTCTTTTTTACATGATTTGTTTAAGTTTGATGCGATTACCAAGATTTCAGGAATTTATTATTACTTTGGATTATACTTCTAGGGGCCGATCCAGGACTAAATTGGGATCTCTTTGCAATACAAAATCGCCTTTAATAAAAGTCTTATTCACCAAATTTCATTTAATAAAAGAGCACCCTTCACAAAATTACAAAAAGTTTTCAAGCAAAATGCGCATTGATTAGAAATGTAAAATATTATCTTATAATTATTTAACCAAAAAAAAAAAAAAAAAAAAAAAGGATTTTTCCAAACATTTTTACAAATTCTGACAAATCTCTGCAAACGGCGTTCGTCCGAACCAGGACAGGGGGTCAAAACTGGTTTTAACCATCTAAAACTGGTCAAAACTCTACAGCTAATAACTACAGCTTACATAAATGCTCAAACTGTATATTTATGTGAATATTAATGCCATAATATATTATATATATATTTAATAATTATTAATATTTTAATATTTATTAAATATAAACGCATATGTATATAATTATAAATACACATATATATATTGTCTTATGTAAGTGTTTTATGAAGAAAGAAACATACATTTTATAAATTTTATTTTTCTTAAAGTGTTCAAAATACATTTTGATAATTGGTGGGCAGTGTTAAAAGAAAAACGGAAAATATTGATTTTGAATTTTTAGATTTCATAATGCACCTGATGGACGGTTGTGAAAACTATTCATCAGTAGAAAGATAATTTTTGAAGTTTGATCTCATCCAGATTAAACTACGAAATTGTCTTACCTTAATACAACAACATTTTTTTGAGTTCTAAATAAAAAAAAAAAAAAAAAAAAAAATTCTTTCGCGATTTACTTTTATTTTTTTTATACTATTTATACAAAAGTAGATATGCAATCAAATTATTAAAAACATTTTACTACTTTACTTATGATAATTTGAAAAGTAATGAAAATTAAAGTATAGTACTAAGTAAAATACTTGCAAACACTTCCATATGTTGTATTAAATATTGTTAAATGTTATTTTGACAAACCCTTGCAAATTTTGTACTAAATTTATGATTTAACCCCTTCGGCCCTGACGTCCTACTAATAGGACATATCTTTTATTGAGTATTATTTTGTCTTAAACATTATTTTTATTAATTCCAGCACCAAATAGTGATAGTATGAATATCTACATTTCCTATTATGACTTCACTTATGTTTAGCATTTAGTAATAATAATAATAATTTTCATAATTATTAGCAAGCCGTTGGCAGTTCTTTTAATTAAAACATACGTTTTACTCTTTAAATTAAAATTTGAGAATCCTTTTCCGAATTGGTAATGTGTGATAAAAGATAAAAAAAATATTACTAAATTTTTATGCTTGTTTGATTTAGTTGTAATACGACATTTTCCAAACGTCTTCAAAAATTCTTCCTTAGACTATTGTTATATGAAAACCATGCAAATTAACTACATTAGTGAGGTTTTGGTAAAGAACGCATTCGTTAACTTTCATCAAACCCTAACTTCTGTGATGCCGATAGCTATTTTTAATTTTGTTAGCATAACAGTATTTTTTTCCCAAAATTGAAAAAAAAATCAGGGCCGAAGGGGTTAACAAAATAAATTTCAATTGCTTTTCCCTGTCAAAATAAGTTTTAACTCGTGAGGATCAAAACGTATTTTGATCCGGTTAAAACCATCTAGGTTTAAATTGTTAAAACCAATACAACCCTGGTTTACAGAGGCAGGAAATATCGATGAGGATAAGAAATATGTAGTAGTAATAAAAAGGAATGCTGATATATAATTTTAATGTTCATGAAAATGTCATGTCTAATTAAAATGTAATATTTCTTAATTAAAAAGTTCATATTTTCAATTTATAATTCAATAAGAAAAAAAGAAAAGAAAATCCTTAAAAAACGTCACTTATATCGAACTTTTAATTTTATACATATTTTAATTAATGTGAAAGAAGTATTTTTAAATATTGCACATGAATATGTTCCTTATATTTACATATTAAAATGAAAAAAAAATCCATTAAATTTTATCACACCTGATGAATATGAATTTTTAAATTAAAATTTTTAATGTGTTTATATGGATGTTTAACACTGTACTTTTCGCCCTTGGCTGAATACTAAATTTGATATTCAGCCGAAGCCGAATATTCTATACACAAACCGAATACCGAATAGCAACCGAATATTCGTCGCATATCCTATGGGATTTGGATATTGCTGAATTAAAAAAGAAAAAGAAAAAAAAAAGAGGAGAAATTCGACGGGAAAAAAAAATTGCAAATCGCAACAGTCGTGCTTTTTTCTATTCTGTTATTATCTAGCAGTTGATAGTCGACAATGTTCGTTTATTTGCACACGCCGCGCGCCTTGTGTACTTTGTGCTTTTAAAGCTCGAGAAACAAAAAGGACAAATAGACGGAATAATCTTTTAGATCTCCCGGTATCAGCGTAAAAAAAAAAGAAAAAGAAAGAAAGGAAAGCCATATCGTAAGAGTATCCCATATCTCGAGCAGTTATTCAAAATCTAAAACACACAAGAGAATTTCTTAAATATAGAGAAAATGGCGCGAAATCATGTTCCAACACTCTTAAAATGGGGGGGGGGGGGGAGAGAGAGAGAGAGAGAGAGAGAGAGAGAGAGGAGGGGGGGGGGGCGGGGGGAGATCGATGTGTTCATTTCTAGTCCATACCATTTGAATACTGTTTATCAGAGTCAGAGAACATAAATGACCAAAATGTTTCGGAATTGAAAGGCAGAAAATTTTAGAGGAGAACTAAATAAAATAATTCTCGTTTTTCTTAATTCATTAGAACGTACTTTGAAAGTATTATTCTGTCATACTCATACAAATCACTATTTTTGTACCTTACGGTGATTCTCAAAAAAAAAAAAAAAAATTTCCCCGCTCAACTACGCGAAACTATACACATTTACAGACTCATTAGGTGCGTTCGTAATTACATAAATACGTAGCACCTATAGTCGTCCTCTGATCTGTCCGTCAGAATATAAGAGCGCAAAAACTACCCAACCAAATGGTTTGAAATTTAAGATATATTATCTTTGCAGAATTTTGTCGAGTCATTTCAAATTTTATGAAAATCAAATAAAAACTTTAGAAGATATTAATAAAAATATTTATTTAAAAAAAAAAAAAAAAAAATCGGTGCTTTCTTGTTATAGGAGCTTCCGAGATTTAATCGTCAAGCGACCGAGATACTTATTTTATTACAGAAATTAATCTGCAGACGATATAATTCATTTCACAGAATTAAAAATCATCAAGATCTGAATATTTATATTACTAACTATAGTACGAACGCACCTCATTTGTCACGTTTGACGTACAATTTCCAACTTGTTTTTATACGCTAAAGCATGGCCCTTGCATGCTCGACTATTGCAGCTTATTTGAAACCGAAGTGTTTTCATACCTTGATATATGAATTACTTATCGAGTTATAAGAAATTGATGTTGCGTGACAACTTTTTCTCCCTTTACCGCGCTGTCGCACTCGGAAATTCGGTTCAAAATACCCATTTTGACAGTATTTTCAGAAAAATATTCTGCCCTTAAAAAAAACTTTTGATTAGATGGTTTCTGAATAATATAAAATTTTCATGCATTTCGGAATAAAAATGAATTCAGAAAGTAGTTCCTTTGGATTTCAGAACAGCCTTAATAGATAAGCATATTCTTAAGGTCGCACTATTTACTTCATTACTTATGCATGATCTCATTTATTATGCATGATAACCTCATACAAGGTTGTATCGGGGAAAAAAAAAACTTTGTGTCAATTTGTTTTTACTCCTTAATCACAAATAAATATCTTAATATGAAATTCAATAATGTTTGTGAAATACAATAGGTGGCAGAACCATTTTCTTTCGAAATATATAGTTGGAAAATCCTTCTTTGACAAATCCAATTCTGTTCTGCGCGAGAGAAGATTTTTGCAAAACACTGAGGTGCACTATAAATTGCTTGCTGAAAAGTATAATGCGCATTGCGATTATCGTTCATTTACAGGGACCCACAAAAGATATGGGTTACAGTATTACGTGCGATAATTACAGCCTATGTGTGATAAGTGCGTTTTCAAGTTTGGTTTGCGTTTTTAAGTTTAACTAATTCAGGGTTCCTACACAATTTTGATAAAAAAATTCCCTGACTTTTCTCTGACCTTATCGAAAAATTTCCATGACCTTTCTCAATAAAAATTTGGCTTATATATTGCTGTAAAACCGTCCATAATGGACACTTCGCAGTTACAGACAGTTGCTACTTTCCATAAAAATTCATTACTCTAATAATCATACCCCCTTTTTTTTAAACACTCTCATATAAACACTTATTTTATAATGCCTAATATTGGAATAACATCTCTAAAATAAGGGGACAATGTTGCCTACAACCAAACAAAAAGTGCAAAACACTGAAATGATATCACGGGTCTGTCCAGACTTTTTTCCCAGAGTCCTGTTTTTTGTGAAATTGTGAACAGCTTTTTATATTTGTGAAAAATCTAATAATAATTTTGTGAATTTGAAATAATCGTTATATTCAGGTTCTTGTTTATACATTTTAAATAATATATATGGATGTAAGATACATATATTTTCTTTATATATGTAAAAGTGACAGGTTAGATTTTACTTTTATGTAATTAATTTGTGAAACGTTCAGTTTCAATAAGGAAAAATTTTGTGAAAAACCTATTTTTAAGACAAAGAATTTTGTGAAGGGTCCTGTTTTAGGGAAAATAATTTTGTGAAGGGTCCTTTTTTAGGGAAAATAATTTTGTGAAGGGTCCTGTTTTGAAATGAGAAATTTTGTGAAGAGTCCTTTAAAGGACCCAATTTTTTCCTAAACAGATCCCTGGATATGATTTGTAATCCTGTATTCAAGAGGACAAAGTCCAAGAAAGTTTTCATCCAAGTGGTATAACATTCTATTTCAACTTGCAGCATAAAGTTATTTTGTCTTCATCTAGTAGTTAGGTCAGTAGAAAGAACCAAAAACCTTGCAATGCTGACAATGGCAATTATTTAATTATTATAGCTATTATTTTACACCTGGAGATTTATTTATTTATTTTGGCTCTTATAATCTTTGAATTTTTGTAATCAAAAGATTTTAAATTTTAAATTACAGAAAATTAAAATACAATAATAATGCTCAATGTGAAATAAAAGCTTCCTTTTAAGTCATTAGTTATTTAAGAATGTTTAGTATCTATCTAAATTATATTTATTTAATAACAGCTATTAAATTAAGATGCTGTCAATACATTCAGCTTTACAGTAAAGAAATAAATAACAGTTCTAACAGTGAGATACTGACTACACTTGTTACAAGCAAATTAAGCCATTAAAAAAGAAAAATCATAGTTCTCAGCAATACATAGGATGCACTCTCAGCTGTTGCGTTAAAAATAAAATGAGCCATATTTGGCCTTATTTAGCCAAAGTAAATATCTCACTATTTCTATACTAATCACGCATTCAATACTAATAAAAGAAATATGTCTGTCTGTGTGTGCGTGTGCGATGGCTAGGGAAATCTACCATGCTTAGAGGCCTGAAATTAGGATGAGGCTATTCCAAGGCAGGTTTTAATGCACTTGAAGCTCAGATTTTTCATTCTTATATATTTAGCTTAGATATTAATTAAAACCCACAATTAAAATGGGTCTTCTGAAAAAAACGTCATGGTAGTGCATGTAAAACGCCATTACAAAATGTAGAAGTAGAGAAGATTTGAAGTGCGAAATCGGTCCAATTCGAAATCGTATAGGGCAAAACTTACTATAGAGTGGGCTAAAACATTGTAACCCAAATTCTTTTAGGAATGTCAAAAAATCACCATGGAACACAAAACACTAAAAAATGACAGAAGAAAAAAATTACTATATTAGGCTAAAAGTTTGAAACTCAACTCCTTTTACAAATGTCCAAAAAACGCTGGAGAATGCGAAAAAACTAACAATCGCAAAAAATTCAAAAATCACTGTATGAATTAGGGATGTAACGAATAGTGATTTGGCCGAATAGCCGAATATTCGGCCAAATTTTAGGCCGAATACTGACTTTTAAAAAAATTATTTGAATTGTTTATTTATTTATTTTTTCAATTTTAAAATCAAAAATTAAATTAAGGACTAAAATAATTTAAAATAATTTTTTTTGTTTGAGTGTTCAAAAATCATAACAGCTGAATGTATTTTTTGTAATATTTGAAATACTTTGATGTCAATAAGATAACATTTGACTTTCAAAAATGTAAATAATAATTCATGTATTTTTTTTAATCCATAGATAGTTTCTAGTAATTTATATATTTTTTACCCAAAATAGAAACTCATTACCCCTGTAAAAATGAAACTTTTTTTATTTTAGTAAAATCATTTAACCCCCAAAAATAAGAACTTGCATGTGTCCTCTGTCTTTTTATATCCTTTCTCATGCAACTCAAACTTAGTAAATTTACATTCTGTATGTCAAGAAAAGGGTTATTTTCTTAAAATATAATTTCATTTTCATTTTGGGATTGCTTTTCAGAAATAAAAAATAAGAAGTCATCACTGCCAAATTTGTCAAATGAAGTTAATAATAATACAGCAGATAAATTAAGAGAGGTAGATTGCTATTTTGATGAACATTTAATAGCTAGATCAGAGTGTCCATTTAACTGGTGGAAAACAAATGCAGAAAACTTTCCAAGGCTTGCAAATTTAGCAAGAAATCATCTTCCAGCTCCTGCAAGCACAGTATATAGTGAACGTTTGTTTTTTGAAGCTGGTAATATATATATGAAAACAAACGAAACAGACTTCTTGAAAATGCTGAAAAGTTATTATTTTTGCATCACAATTTCAGGTTTTACAGTGATAAATTATTTTGTTACCCCTGTATGTTATTTTGAAGTAACTCATTAAATGCTTTTTCAGTATAGGTAATAGTTTTTTTTCTTTTCAATGTATCAAACTCATTAGTTCGTTTAATCAACATCTAATGTTTAATTTTTAATTAGTAAAGTAATTATATAGTCCTATATTTATTAATTTTTTTTTATTTAAAAGTAAAACTAAAAACTAGAAAATGATTTAATTTGTGAAAGATTAAACATTTTACAAGACAGTAAAATATTTATTTTTAATATTTATGAATTTTATTGTTTAAGAAACTGTTATCATCATTATAAATCAGATAAAAAAATAGATATAAAGTTAATATTTTTAAATTCGCTGAAGAGATTTAAACTTTAAATGCAGTATATATTTTGCATTTTAATGTAAAAGAAATTAATGTTGCAATACTTACTTAAATTCACATGATGCCTAAATATGCAGCAAGAAAAATATTTTTATTTATGTAATATCATTATATACAGTTATTTATAAGTTGTAATGAAGTTTTAAAATTGCATAAGTATTAGGATTTCTTTTTCTTATAATAATTAATCTATTTAGATATAATTTTTTTTTAATATTGTTTGTTGAAAATATTTAAAATCACATTTTATTTTGATTTTCTGGAACTTATTTAACCAAATATCTTAGAATATTCGGCCAAATTTGCAACTATTCGGCAAAATATCAAATTATATTCGGCTACAGGTATTCGGCCATGCCGAATACCGAATAGTGGCCGAATATTCGTTACATCCCTAGTATGAATCCGAATAAACTTTATGGATATGAATAAACATGTATTCTAATGAACTAATTTCCGAAGGAACAGTGCCATTTTTCGTGTATGCTGTGCTGTGTTATCTTCTTTTATTCTAGATAAATGCTACAAAAAGTATGCGCTGCATGAATTTCCGATTTTTAATTATTTTTCATATTATGCTATTTGCTATTGTTGCATAGTTTGCATAAATTTTATATAAAAATTATTATAGATCAGCGGAATAATTAATTCAAAATTTCTTCATTTATGACACTAACTGAGATCTTGTTTGAAAGTAATACACCAAAAATTCCCTGACTTTTTCCTGGCCTATTCAAATATTTAAAAATTTCCTTGACTTTTTGCCTCAATTTTCAAATTCCCTGACCTATAGGAACCCTGTAATTTTTTTCATATTACATGGTGTCAGACCTGCCAACCTTTGAAAATGAGAAATAGTAGCACACCAAATTCAAATTTACCTGAAGGTTGGTTGGTTGGTGGCTTTTTTACGCTGTAAATTTTATGCGAGCAAATATTAATCAATTAAACGCATGTGTATATCCATAAGCACACAAAGTAGGAGACTCTTTTGTTTTTGTTAATTTTTTTTTGGTGGCGGGTGGGATTGATTAAACATAATTATTCCTATTCAATTAATGCTCTGTCCACTCCTAAGCCAAATTTCTAAACTTCACAGTGAATTTTCTGAAAGATTCCAAGGTGGTTGGTGGGAGGAGGTGATGGAACTACGGGTATATCTTCCTGAGAAAAATGTCTGAGTTAGAGTCCTTCATCTGGTCGAGTAAGCTGATACAACTGGGAGTGGGGATATCCACTCCCGCCACATTTTTTTGCGTCCCTTTGACGAAATTTGCGTTTTTTCGCTATCTTTTGACGAAATTTGCAGGGTTTTTTTTAGATCTGTTGATAAAATTTGCGGGTTTTTTTCGATATTTTTTGACGAAATTTGCCGTTTTTCGCAATGTTTTTGACGGAATTTGCCGTTTTTACGCGATTCTCTGAAGAAAGTCACGTTTTTCCTGCGATCTGTTGACAAAAATTTGTCGTTTTTTCGCGATCTTTTGACGAAATTTGCCTTTTTTCGCAATGTTTATGACGAAATTTGCCGTTTTTTCGCGATCTTTTTTAACGAAATTTGCCGTTTTTTGACGAATTTTTGACGAAATTTGTCGTTTTTTCGCGATCTTTTGACGAAATTTGCCGTTTTTCGCAATGTTTATGACGAAATTTGCCGTTTTTCGCAATGTTTTTGACGAAATTTGCCGTTTTTTCGTAATTTTCTGACGAAAGACGTTTTTCCCGCGATCTGTTGACGAAAATTAGTCGTTTTTTCGCGATCTTTTGACGAAATTTGCCGTTTTTCGCAATGTTTATGACGAAATTTGTCGTTTTTTCGCGATCGTTTGACGAAATTTGCCGTTTTTCGTAATGTTTTTCACGAAATTTGTCGTTTTTTCACTATCTTTTGGCGAAATTTGCCATTTTTCGCAATGTTTTTGACGAAATTTGCCGTTTTTTCGCGATCTTTTAACGAAATTTGCCGCTTTTCGCAATGTTTTTGACGAAATTTGCCATTTTTTCGCGATTCTCTGACGAAAGTCACGTTTTTCCCGCCATCCTTTGACAAAATTGGCGACTTTTCTTCGAACGAAAGACGAGATTGATTTTTTTCGGCGATCATTTGCCGAAATACCGATACATTTAATGTCCGAATTTTTGGATTTGTGACCGATATATTTTTTTTTTCCGGAAATCATTGCTTTAATTTTTCGGAAAATTCGGACCAGAATCACCCCTGGACGATCTTTTGACGAAATTCGCATTTTTTCAGCAATCAGTTGAATGAAATTCACGTTTTTTCGGCGATACTTTGGCGAAATTTGCTTTTTCCCGCCAATTTTTTGACGAAATTCGCGTTTTTTCAGCGATCCTGTAACGAAATTTGCATTTCTTAGCTCGATCCTGTGACGAAATTCGTGATTTTTCGCGCAATCCTGTGCCGAAATTCGTGATTTTTCAAGTGATCCTGTGACAAAATTCGCCTTTTTTTTTTTTGCAGAGAATCGTAGTTTTAGATAGATTTTCGTAGCATCGTAGTTTGTGGCTCAAAATCGTAGCAACTACGATTTTTTCGTAGCAGTTGGCAGCTCTGTGGTGTATATAAATTCGGTTGATCATATACAGGGCTACCAACGGAATTCGTAAGTATTATAGACTATGGGAGTGAAATGCTTAAGGGTAGTTTTTGATTGTGTTACGCATTTTCCTGCAAAACTATATTTAGTAGACTAAAATAAGTTTTAGAATATAAATAAATAAATTCATATACAGTGCTACGCAAAAAACAAAATACATTGTCGTTTACGGTTGGTAATTGCTGGAAGTGAGTTTTAGGTTGCCTTATGTCTTTTTTACCTGAATTAAATGTTAGCTTAATATGTGGTGTGTACAAGTGTTTAGATAATAATATTCAGGGTTGTACAAAAGATTTCGAGTGCATTTCCATCGATTGGCGAAAATTTCTAAATGTGAGTTTTCTAACTGAACTGAATTTTATCATGTTACGTATTATATATCCAAATCTACGGATCATATACAGGGCTGCACAAAATAATTCGACTACATTTTTTTTTACAATGAAAGGTAATTTCGAAAACTGTATTTTTCAATGCCGTATATGTTTTCTAAACTGTTTACTTACATGTCTTATTTTACCTTTTTTAACAGTGAAGTTTCGTTACAGTTTTCTGGGTGTGTTGAAAAGTGTTTCATAATCTATACTTGACGCATGATTTTTCGTTCTTGTTTGAGGTTTCAGTTTGGTTTATCTCTTTTAGTTTCGGAAGATAACAGGGGTCGATGTAGGTTTCTTTTTCCTTTTAAAGCCCATTTTGTGAAAAGTAAACGTTATTTGTGTGAAATTTATTATATTTTTTGTAACGAAAGATGAAATCTAATTACTCAAATTCAAACCAAGCATTTATTAATAATAACTTCTTTAAGTCCTTCGCTAAAGTTTTCCTTTTTGGTGAACTTCTTTTATTTGCAAAATACACATTTTAAAACCTACCAAAATAAAAATAATTAATGAAGAGTATGTTTTGTGGAATGTAATTTTGTGAAGGAAATTGGCAAATTTTGCCTGGATCGATCCCTGGATAAAACAAGATTCCGGAATCGTAAGTAACAAGTATTTTTTGTGCAATGTCAAAAAACGCTTCTACATTATTTAACAGGATAGTTAGAGTGGGTTACATAAATGCAAAATTTAAAAGGCACAAAAAGTATTTTTTTTATTGTACCCTTTCTACATTGGTTTAAATTTACTTAATATTTTATTTAGAACTGGCACACTCAGTTTTAAAAATAGCGAATATCGCCACCATAGTATTTTAAAAGGTACTTTAGTGTTTTTCTACGAATATATATATATATATATTTTTTTTTTTGTTACAGTTCTTTTTTACGCAAAACGATATATTTAAATAAAAGTTATAGCACATAAAAAGGTCGCGCATACTAAGCTTTGAAATTTCCTATGGATATCTGAAATACTATGTTCAGTGGAGAATAGACTATGCTTGTGATGTTACATATTTATTTTTGAAATTATATTCGAATTTATGAATTTATAGACTATTTTACATTTACATATTCTTCACTGACTTATATTTCAATTTATCATAATTTTTCAATATACTGCTTGCAGGGGTCTGTCCAGACTTTTTTCACAGGGTCCTCTTTTTGTGAAATTGTGAACAGCTTTTTATATTTGTGAAAAATCTAACCATAATTTTGTGAATTTGAAATGGTCGTTATATTCAGGTTCTTGTTTATGCATTTTTAAGATCATATATGGATATAAAATACATATATTTTCTTTATATATGTAAAAGTGACAGGTCAGATTTTACTTTTAAATGATTCATTTGTGAAATGTTTGTGAAGGGTCCTTTTTTAAAATGAAAAATTTTGTGAAGAGTCCTTTAAAGGACCCAGTTTTTTCCTAAACAGATCCCTGGCTTGGCATCATTGTTATAGTCTATTCGTAAGACGAATCTTTTACTGTTAGTATGCGATTTAGAAATTTTAGTTTTCTTGTTTTGCAGCAGTGTCACTTTTTAAACTTTGTTTTCCCTTTCATCATGATCAGCACAAAAATCAGCCAAGATTTTTTAAAACACTGGTTAGCTTAAATATATCTAACTTTTTTTTTTTTTTTTTTTTTTTTAATGTTTTGAAGTTTTATTAAAAATTTGTCTTCTCTTCTAATCATATAATAAAATCACTAATTATAATTAAAATACAGATTTAAATGCTTAAATTAATATTTTCTTATTGCTTTTTTATTTTTTTTTATAATTATTATTAATTAAATTGCTTTTGAATTACCTAAAATCTGGCACGAGGTCTTGTTCAATTTTTAAAAAAGCAATAACAAAATATTAATTTTCACGTTTACAGTTGACTATTTTTAAGCACCTGCTTTTATTATACATATGATCTCGTGACTTACATTTATCAAGTTTATTTTCAAGTATTTTTGCGAGAATAGTTTGTTTATCATGTAGTGTAGATCTTGATAATGACGCCGTTTGTGTGTTCGAAACATGTCGATCCTTATATTAAAAGGTTTTTACAAGCCTTTTTGTGTTCTACTTTTATCGTTTAAGAATTTAAATCTGTATTTTAACTTGGCTTCTGTTTAAATAAATGTATTATGTATTAATAATTACATAACAGTTTGACACTCTTAAATTTAAGTTTAAAAAAAAATCATTCAATGAAAGGATTTCCGTTCACACCATGTTTGCTTTTAATTTTTAATCATTGTTTGGAATCAATTTAGAAAAAAAAATTACACTCATTATACAAAAAATTTAATTTTTGTAAACATAAAAAAAAAAAAAAAAAAAAAAAAAAGTAATTAATAACTTATAACCTTTTTTAAGAATTTATATTTTACTGCAAAATACAAAATAACTCACAGATACACTTTTCTAGAATTTATATTTCTTTCTTGCTCTATCTCCCATGCATCCCCTTTTAATAAAAAGCCAAGTTCTACAAAAGATATATTTCTGTAAAAACTTTGTACAAGGATGACAATGAATGCAGAATTTTTTGGCTTTGAGTAGACACGTTTAATAAATGAAAACAACACATTTTGTCGCTTAATGATTCCATTTTATAATGAACCCGAACTTGCAAAATGTAGTATTAAGTATTTAATTTTAAATAGAATATTTCAAGGTAATTACTATTAAAATAGAAAAAAAAAAGTATAGTAAGATGTTAACCATTAAAATTGAAATATTTATTCTTCAGAAATCAATCTTCAAACACCAACATAAAATCTTTAAAAAATATATAAATAAAAATATTATAAATGCATTAAGAATGTATGAATAAAATTAAAAAATCATTTTTAAAAGAAATTCGGAAGTATTTCTCAAGTCATTAGAAATTATCAATTTTAATTGAATCGGTCATTCTAAAAAAGGCACTAGTCCAAAATTTCCAAAAATGGTTTTATTGCAGAATATGATACTTTTCTGCATATTCTATCACTTCTGAAAAGAAAAGGCACTGGTACGGATTTCTCCATCTTTAAAAGAAGAAAAAAACAACTTTCAGTATTGAATGGACATGTCAGAAATGACTTCTCTATTATAAGAAGAGCGGCAAAGAAAAGTTGATCGAATCCTATGATGTAAAACAGTTTTGTTCTTTAATATTAAATACACAAAAAAAAAAAAAAAAAGAAAGAAAAAAAAAATACTATGGCCCTTGTTCAGACGGACGATACGTTAAATTTCGTTAATTGGTGGCCATTCCTGTACAAAAGAAGAGGCATTTCAGAAGAATCAAGAGGGAGAAATGTCTTAAAAAACACTAAAGTACGATTTCAGCCAGCATCTTTTATGCACGTTATCTGACAGTGCGGCCATTGTCACTACAAGAGAATAAATACATTGATGGGTTAAACAACAAATTGCTCTCACTTAAGATTAAAGATAAAGTTGAGCAGTCAACTGAAAAAGCATATACGAAAGACCAATCTCCATTAATGCAAAAAAAAAAAGAGAGAGAGAGAGAACTTAAATCGCCTCAGGCACTATATTCCCCACGAATTTAAACGATTTTATGAAAAAGTTTTATTATGGCCAACCAATGAAGCTGAACAACCTGTTGACGAATAAAAAAAGTAATAATAATAATTCTTTCATGTCTCACATCATGTATCAATCAATGTATCTTAATACTTGTTTAGTGTATATTTTGTAATAAATATTCTATCTATTTTAAGTCAAACTATCTTTTTTTGCATAATTTATTCTCATTTCATTATAGAAAGGGCAGCTGTTCCAAATTTTATTTTATTTTTGTTACATCATTTATAGATCATAAAGAAAATTCAATAATTTCAACTAATGTTAACTCATATTTATTGTAACTTGATTCAGACACTTAAAAAAAAAAAAAAAAAAAAAAAAAAAAAACTTTATATTTCTCAAGAAAACGTTTTTTGTGTGTCCTGAAAAGTTTATTTTTAGGACAAGTGTCCCTTCTAGAATGACTAATTCAGTTATATATATATACCTTTGATCAAATGTATTCCGCACTCCGCCACATATTTTTACTATATGTTTAAAAGTATTAGTCGGATGCTTAACTGCATACAATTAAATTATGAATGTTTAAGTTATTATAGTTTGTAAAAGATGTCAGCAAACGCACAACTCAACTTTTAATTGGACCAATATGTTTTAAAAAACGAATTAAAAACACTTACTTTGTTTTTCTGGAAGTTTCGTTGTTGTGTTGTGCAAGTTAGTGGATAATCATGAAAATTAGAAGAATTCTCGCTGAAAATGCCAAAAACAAAGAACATATTCTTCAGCAACAAAAATAATAAAGAAAAAAAAAGTAATTAAAAATAATCTTAAAAAATTACGTGTTAAGAAAATTATTTTTTTTAAATAACTTATATGTATTTTTTTATTATTTAGATTTTTAGCATGTGTTGTTAAAAATAATAATAATATTACATGACTTTAGCATAGAAATTTTTTTTCCGTATTATTTCCGTTGCTGAAGACTGTTTTGACATTTTCTGCAAGAAATATTATAATTTTTATGATTAACTGTTGACTTGCATAAACACAACAACGAATCTTCCAGAAAAATACTTTAGCATTTTTTAAAAGTAACTTCTTTAATTAAACTGTTAATTAAACGTTTTTTTTTTCCCACAAAATGTATTAATTTAATTAAAAAAAATAAAAAGTGGGTAAGTGTGATCGAAGATCGCTCAAAGGGTTTCGTTTAATATTCCTTTCAAAACACTTTGTCCTTTCTTTAATAAATTCAAATAAATATCATTTATCAACAACAACAACAAAAGAAAAAGTCATGTTTTTTATAAAGTAAAAATTTACCGGCCTATTTTTTTCGTTTTTTCGAATATCTAAACCAGCCCGCTATTATATTCTGTCATAATAATATCCGTCATACGGACTAAATGCAATATTTAAAAAAAATAATTTCAAAATTAAACAAATTGTACACCTTCAAAATGTTAAAATATGCGAATATTTCCATAATCGGATTTTTATCACGATTCAATATGTTTATCAAACTCATATATTTACTATTCTCTATTACTCATATTGATACTCGCTTTGTATTATTCTCAAGCATTTGAAAAATTCGTTAAACTTCCAATAGGACGTCAAATTTTCTTTTTAATTCTCTAATGACGTGATATTAATCTGCTTTGTGTACATACACACTCCTTGTATTATTGAGAAATCTTTGAAAATGTCCGTTTTATTACCCCTATGACATCAATCATTTTTATTTCATATTAATCTTTTTTTCAATGGGTGAAACTTTTTAGTTCATTTTCATTTTTCACATGGAAATCGTCTGATAGAAAATTAATTATTGTAGAAAGAATTTCATCGGGGATTTTTAATTTTTGGCATCTGCTATAACGAAAAATGTTTCAATTTAATAGGGAAAGGCTGTTAGAATTTTGTTTTTTTATCTCTATTTATTAAAATAATACGAATTTTTCAAATTTTAATATTTTGAGCTCTTCACAGCTGGTATTCATCTATATACACGAAGTTTCAACTCTGTAAGTTATATAGTTTTTGAGAATGGCTCTGTGACGGACAGACAACGCAGCGGGAGTAATAGGGTTTCGTGAGATGAACGAAACCCTAAAAAAGAAATTCATAACTGTTTGTGGTTCAACATTCGTACCTGACTATTATCTTTAAAGAGGTTAAAAATATGTGATTCGTCAATACTTTTGATCAAGGCTGTATATTTCGCCCGATGCAAATAAATTTAGTTTTAAACTTTTGCACGCTTATTAAAATATGGAAAGTGCAATAAAACATTTTAGTAAATACTATATATATAATATAAGTTTCACCCAAAATTTGCTAGAATGTGAATTTATTTTGTGAAGAATGTATTCCAACAGAATGTTCATCGCCCAGCATAGTGTAGAATCAGTAGATTCAGAATATGAAGACTGTCATAAAGATAAAATATAAGTTTTGTCCAAAGTTAATTGAAAAACTTGAGAAATTGGAGTATAATAAATTTTAGTATCATTTTTTTGATAATTTTTAATATAAAATTAATTAAAAAATTTTTGTTACGCGGGTGAATTATTGCATTATGTAACAAAATAAATAGTTTTCAGCTAGATTTTCCCAGAAGATTACTTAAATTTCCTTGCAAATTATTTATTTATATGGGTAGATGTGCCAGTAATGGACCGCCTTCCAGTAATGGGCCACCTTCAACGTTATCGGTTTATAAAAAAATAACCAATAAAAATTCAGCTTTTTTTTATTTCATTAATATGCTTTCTTTAAATTCTAGTTTTAAATACAATCATAATATCAATTATCTATTACTTTTTGTGGGGTGTCCATTACTGGAATTTAGGGTGTTTTGATTTATTTCTGTTATTTACAATTAAATTTCGATTCACATTGGGAAATGTGACTATGAGCATGGTTAAATATTGTTGGTAGATTAATATAATATTAAAAAATGTGGAATATAACAGTTATAACTATTAATTAAAAATTAATTTTAAAAGAAATTCCTTAAGGGTGTCCATTACTGGCACATCTACCCTATATATATTAATAATTACAATTAGACAAGTCTAAAAATCTATATTTAAGTTAAAGACAGAAAAGTGTAAATCATTTTAAATGCACACACACACACACACACACACATATAATATATATATATATATATATATATATATATATATATATATATATATATATATATGTATATATTTAATAATAGTTAAATATTTCTGGTAATTATTTGATTATAGAAAAAAAAATGCACATATGGTAATAAAAAAAATGAGTTTTCAAATAATTTATACTGTTTTCAACCTTTCAATTTCCACAAATTGGTATTGTGGATATAATTTTGCAAATGGAAAATTATATTGGATTTCGCATATTTTAAAGCGATAATTTATTCAATTAGAGAAGTGTTATTTAATTATCTATTTTGTAATTTAATGTTTTCAGCTGGGATACTGAATTATTATTTATTTTTATTTTTCTCAATCATACTGATTGGTAAAGGTACTTACTATCTTACGAATTGAATTTTTCCAACTGAGCGAAAAAATGCCCAAGCCGGGTTGCGAACCCAAAACCTTTGACTTAAAAAATATTTTAACTTAGACTTTGAGTCAGAGGCTCTGGATTCGAAGCATTTTTTCGCTCATTTGGTAAAATTCAATTCGTGGGATACCAAACATTAAAATAATAAAGAAAAACATCAAAATGTAGAAATTATAAAAAATTTGAATACATTATTTTTTAAATAGAATTCCAATTTTTCCAAAATAGAAAAAAAAAAATCCTTTGGAAAAAGAAAATTATTTTTTGCCCACATTTTTTTTTTTTTCCGAGCATTTAATTGCATTTAATTTTTTATATTATTTTTTCTACCTCCAAATTATATAATATTAATTACACAAAGTTATTAAAACAGCATTTTGCATTCAGCTATTAAAGACAGCTAGGATTTGCGCTAGAACAAGGGATTGCGCAATTCCTGGAATATTTCTAAAATTACCCTACAAAATAGAAAAATACTTGCGCACTTTTCTCGTTTATATCTGCGAGTCACACAAATATGAAAGCTGCAAAATAGGGGTCGATAAAAAGATTATTATTATTATTAGGCCCATTTTGTGAAAAGTAAAAGTTATTTTTGAGAAATTTCAGAAAATAACATTTCGTAACGAAAGATTAAATCCAGTTACTCAAATTCGAACCAAACATTTATTAACAATTTTTTAGTCCTTCTGCTAAAATAACTTTCTGGTGAACTTGTTTTGTTTGCAAATGACACATTTTAAAACCCAACAAAATAACCATAAAAATAATTAATGAAGAGCATGTTTTTACGGTACGGAAATTTGTAAAGGGCCTATTTTATTAATAATTTTGTGAAGGGTGCTCTTTTATTAAAAGGAATTTTGTGAAGGAGTCTGTTTTATTAAATGGACTTTAATAAAAATCTGGCCACAAAAATCATGAAAAAGAAGCGATTTTCATGAATTGATCACGAAAAGTCCCGAAAAGGAGCGGAATTTTGTAACGGAGTCAAATGCTGCCGTGTAGAAAAAATCTTGTTTTAATCCTTTTCTATCTAAGATGAATATATCAACAACGTTACACTCATCTTATTTAAATCTAAAACCTATTAGGAAAGAAAGCTGCAACATAATCTCTTGCTTATCTTTTTTTTTTAAAACCTGAATTTATAATATTGTGTCATTAAAAAAAAAAAAAAAAAAAAAAATTCCCCCGCATTAAATAGCACAAGTTTTCATGTATGGATGTTCATAAAAAAAATTTTTTAAATAATTTTTGTATATTTTCAGAGTGAAAAAATTCATTGACAGGTTAGTTACATTCCAAATATTCCACTTAAAATTCAGCTTAGTGTGGAAAATTTCCATCGCCTCTTTTTTTACGTTTTGTCACGATGGTCAAGGACTCCCCCCCCCCCCCCCCCAAAAAAAAAAAAAAGAAATTCATTTATTATTTATATTTTTGTTCCCCCCCCCCCCCCCCCTGAAATATACATGTTTTTTCTTTTCAAATGTAATTTTTTTTTTAATTAAAAATTTCAAAAATTTAGCTTTCTTTTAAATTCGATATAATATTTTGAGAAAGAATAACTCTTTTTGCATACTTTTTTTTTTCTATTTTTCAGAAACAGAAAAAAATAAATATTAATTTGTCTTTGATATTTACAAAAAAAAAAAAAAAAATTAAATTAATATTTATTTAAAAGGAAAACAGTCCTTTTAAAAAAAAATACTTTTATACTACAAAAATCCTATTGTCAAAATTTTCTCAACAAACAAAAATAATTAAGAAATAACTACATAACTGCACAAATTGTTGCAATATAAATTAGATATTATCCGTTTCGAAATGACAAAGCTTGAAAAAAAAAAAAAAAACATTCTGGAGTATAAATACACTTAAATCTTGGAAGACAGCAGTACAATATAAAAAGCTTTATACATTTTGATCTGATTGTATTTAGATGCGGTTTGCGTCATTTTATTAAAAAAAAACTCGAATTTTTAATGCCGAAATGTAAAAAAATGCAATATATTTTTCATGATTTTGCGCACCGGACCATCCTAAAACTTTATTTTAGAATTAAAGACCAATTGCATATTACATAACATAACTGCAATATACATTTCTGGAGTAAATACACTTAAATCTTGGAAGACAGCAGTACAACATAAAAAGCTTTATACATTTTGATCCAATTGTATTTAGATGTGGTTTGCGTCATTTTATTAAAAAAACTCGAATTTTTAATGCCGAAATGTAAAAAAATGCAATATATTTTTCATGATTTTGTGCACCGGACCATCCTAAAACTTTATTTTAGAATTAAAGGCCAATTGCATATTACATAACTGCAATATAAATGATTAACTCGTATGCAAAATGTATAGTTGCTAACTGCTGCGATTTTTGCCGCGCTATTTTCAAATAGTAATAATCTTCGCCTTATTTAATTGCAGATTTTCGCGGTTAAATAAAGCTAATATTACTATTCTGAAATAATGGCATAAAAATTCACCTTTTTTTTTTTTAGGGTATTTTCTTTTGGTATCGTGCAGAGCTAACAAGCAATTGATATAATATTACTTTACTCAAATTTGACAAATTATTTTAGATTTTGTGTAATTTCTAAAAAGAAAATATTTGACTCTGATCTGAATTGATTGCTATATACTATGAAATATAAAATTCTTTGGAAGGGGGGCAACTTTCCCTCTTATCCTTACCCCGAATGGCGCCCCTTTACACATATTCGAATACATATAAAAGAAACAAAAACGATACTCACGAGAACTTCTGTTTTTCACTTCGCCATTTTTTATGGTACTCCGGGATGTGGTGGTATTTTTCTGATCGTGCCCATTCGAACAATCAGTCCTGATCCACTCGTATCGCCCTGGTAAGGGTGTCTCTGTCAAGAAATCAAAGTTCCACCGTCGTTTTTGCTGTTCGCTCAATTGCTGATCGGCGGCCCTCAGAGTCGCATCGGAACGTTGGGGCATAGCCCACGGTAATATTCTGCGGCAAGCGCTGGAATCCAGAATTCCAGTAGTAAATTGTCTGTCCGGGTGATTCTCCTCTCTGTCTTCCGCATCTTTTTTGGATGCGGAGATGCCGTTCTTCAATTTACTCATCTTGTAGAATGTTCTTTCATTCACCATAAGTATTCTTTAGTAGAACAGTCGGTACAAATGAATTACCAGATGAAGGCTTTTTAGACGACGCGACCGTTCGATGTAAAAACTCGCGGTTCAAATTGTTCACAGAAAATAAATTTCAACACTAAATTTTATCTCAATAAATATATATCTATAAAGTCGTTAATTTTCACTCGTTTTCTTTTCGTCCAAAAGTGATCGCACATTGATAAAATCAAGAAAGATTTACAAAGTTCGACTGAAATTTATCTAACACATTTAAATTCAGCGTTTAGAAATTAATTCGAATGCAACAAATGGAAAGTGCAAATGCAAGAAATTTGTAATGCAACGCTTTCCTCAAAAGTAACAATTATTATAATAGTTATTTTTAATCATTTCCAGTTTAAAATAGAATTCTAGATTTTCAAATGGCGCTAACTCCAGATAACCGTTATAATGCAAAGATGAAATAACTGTGCACAACTTTGCATTCAGTTTGGGATTTTATTCCGCCGAAGATCACTTAGTTTTCAGTGCAGCATCCAAAACACATAACACAGCACATGTCGACAGAAAATAAACAACTCCTGCACATAGCATCAGCAGGTTCTAACCACTTTGCATTATTATCGATCGTCGTTGCATCTCCGTTGGTGGAACTGTTATCATCGGTGCCGCAAGCAGCAGAAATTATGCAGCCCATCAAATCATCACAATTTTAAAATTTTCTTTCATTTTTCTTGCTTTCGCTGCACGCACATGATTCTCTCCATAATCCAAAATGCAAGCCACCAACCACCTTCCGCGCCAGTAGTAAATGCTAGTGAGCAAAAGCGCGCACACTCGACGTAAACAAAACTTTATCGCTGGCGGTTGGAGAGAAAAAAAGAAGAAAACAACAAAATCCACTCGCTTCGAACGTAACCGAGCATGCGTCACTTTCAAGAGTGGGGCGAGAATCCGGGGATCTAAGAGGGTTGCCAGAGCTTCGCTATTATCCGCCAGAGAAGCCGCCAAATTTCAAATTTTTAAGAGTTCGTTATGCAACGGAGACTGCGGTCGTCTCGGTGTGATTTGTTTTCCATACTTTTTTTTCTACTCTCGCTCAAATAATTAGTTGTACATTGAGATAGGGGCGATATGAGGAAATGCTTTTGAAACCGCAATTACGTGCCACTCATTGTCGCGCCACGTGCATATTGACCGTTATTATTAAGTAGATATAGATATTTTATAAAATAAGTGAGACTTATACTTTAGGTTTTATCATTGAATTATCTTCGGAAGAATTTAGAATTATTTAACCTTTCAAAATGGTTTTTAAATGCCACTGTGCGATACAAATGCTTTATTTTATAACTTAGTAATATATTAAATTTGCTTAAAAAATGTAATAATAGATTAAAATATTTCATAATTAAAAAAAAAAAGTCTCTATTATTCATAAATCACCAAACAAAATTTGCATTATTATAATTTTTTTTTTTTTTTTTTTAAAGAAAAAGGTAAAATATTTTATTACAATAAGTTTTTGCTTTTCCGTCCGTCACCGAATGAATAGAACAGTAATAATAGAATGAACAAGTATAAAAGTAAATAGAACAGTGTTATATATTCAATACATATAAATGTGGCAATGCCTTTAAAATGTTGTATTGTTATAAATTCTCTGTTGTTCATAAATATATCAACGAATCTTGCATTATTATTATTATTATTTAAATGTTTTCAAATGCAATTAACTAAAATATTTTAAGTAAAACAAATAATTTTTACTGTTAAAATATACGTTCTCGTTTTTCATAGCTCACTAAGCTAATCTAATTTTTTTCATTATTTTATATTTTTTTAAATATAATTTTAAATGCGTTTGTTTAAAAATATTTTGTTTAAAAATATAATGTTAAATTGTATTTTCTAAAGTACAATAATATTATTAAAGTACATGTTAATCATAAAAACATTTTCAATTATTCATTTTTAGTTTACTTTTTTTTTTTCAAAATTATTTTGTAATGCAGTTAATTAAAAATATAGTTTTAATCTTGATTAAAAGAAAAGTAATATTGCCGTTAAAATATCCTTATTATTCATTGATCTTTGAATGCAATCTAAGAAAAATATATAAAAGTTTTTTATTTAAAATTTGTAAAAATATTTTTAATTGCGTATTAAAATTGTAGTGTTATTAAAATATTGTCATTTAAATATTTTACAACAATAAACTCTAAATAATGTAGCAGTTTAGGAGTATGCATTTTTTTTTCTTTTTTAGTTTTGATTTTGTTTTTAAATGCAGTTAATTAAAAAGGTATTCTTAAATTTGTTTTAAAAATGCGTAATAATGCCATTAAAATATTTTATTATAACCAATTATTGGTTTCGTTCATAAACTCACCGTGAATGAGTTTAGCCACATTTTGTTTTTCTTTGTCGTTAAATGCAGTTAATTGAAACAAAAAGAAATTTATAAGGACACAATAAATCTCCTGTTATAAATTCAAACATATTAGAAGAATTGCCTGTCCGTGAAAGTTGATGAACTTACTACAAATCAGAGAAATTACATAAGGTTTTTTAAGAGGGAAAAAAAAAAAAACGTTTTCAATGTATTTAGGGAAGAATAAAAAGCATTAAAAATGGTCTAAATAAATACATTTTTAAAACACCACGCGCAGAAACAAGCGAAAACAAACTTTTGAAATATTTTTGGAATATTCTCCACAAGAACGAAAAATTATGCGTCAAACATAGATTATGAGACACTTTCCAACACATGTAGAATATTGTAACAAAACTTTACAGATGAATAAGGTGAAAGATGATGGCTAAGTAAACAGTTTGGAAATCTCATAACCAAAATTTGAAAACCCAATTTCGCATGATGCGCGGCAGCGTATTACTGTTTATTTTACTGTTTATTACTGTTAATTTTACGGTATAATACTGGCAGCTGGGATGCCAGTATTATACTGTAAAATCAACATTTTTTTTCTTTTTTCTTTTTTTTTTTTTTCAGTCAAGTATTCGTTAAAAATAAAGTTTCTGTTGTCATTGATTTTCGGAAATGTTTCCGAGTAGTTTTTATGTTGTATTAATCGGTTTCCTGAACCTGAAATATAAGTTTTTCGGATGCTATCCATTCGGAAGTAAATATTTCCAACTTCAACAGACATGTTTTACAGACAAACATGATATTTTTAATTGTGTAGCATTCAAAACTTGCATATGTTGGTGTACATTAATTTTTATGCGTGCAAACAGTCGTATTCTTTCTCCAGGCTGTTAGATAGACGAAGTTTTAAATTTGGCAACCCTGACTGACTGGGACTGGGAGTACAGAAGAAAAAGTGCGGGAAAACAAAATCTGCCGTTCGTTTCAAATTACAAAGGCAAACGGAAAATCCAGTTTCTCGCTACTTTCTAACACATTCACGAAGTAATTTTCATTCGTGAAGGCATAAAATTTGCAGGTGCTCTCAATCAAATATTAGAAAAAAAAATAATCAAATAGCGTGCGTTTTTTATTTTCCTAAAAATAAAATACAAAATATATCTCATAAAATGTTATCAAAGCCAATCAAATGTTACAGATTTTCGGGATGCGATAGTCACGGAAAGGTCGTCAAACAATTATAAATTTAGATTCATTGTATTTACAGGAAAAGGACAAACGTTGCTCAGTTCTTTGGCAGTTCAATAGTATGCAAAATTTATGAATGTTACGTATGAAAATGAATGTCAGAAAAAATCGCTTTGCTAAGCAAAAATAAACAAAGTAAAATAAAATAAATGAGTAAATAAAAAAGTTGATAATACCCTTAAAGTAGATTTTTATGTTGAAATAAACACACACACACACACAAAAAAAAACAAAAAAAAAACAATCATGAATTATACATATAGATAATGAAACGCTTTTCCTAGCACATGTAACAAAATCTTCAATTTGCTAGCAACAACTCTAACTCTTTGTAGAATATGGAGCTCTATAAAGCTGTAATTCTGTAATAACTCTATTATTTTAGATAACAACTGTAATTCTACAACGCAATCCAACATGTTGCTTAACTCTCTATAGTATCTAATATTGAAAAAAATGGCTTACCACTAACTCAATCACTAAATGTGATCTGTCATATTGTCTGCACCTTTGCTTTGGTGAGGAAATCTTGCGACTTCATTACAGATAATCAAGACTATCCTGGATAATTTGGATCCTACTGCTCGCAGAAACATGATTTCTAGAATTTAAAAAACATATCGCCAGATTTTATCACATAAGTCTTCGAGTGGGTCTTACAGGCCAACACATTATACAGTTGAAGTTAACGAACTTTTATTTTAAGAAATTCTCTATGTAATTAAATTTTCTCTAGAATCTTCAATTTGAACAAAATAACACAGAAAGAAATCTAAAAATAACAAACATATTAACACATAATTTCTATTTTTTTTTTTTCAAATAAAACTTTCAAGGTTCTAATTGCTTTTAATGTACCAAAAAGCTAATTTTGAACAGAAGTAATTAAGAAACGTCATATCCAGTGCTATAGTCATAAAAACAGAGGTTACACGCTAAAGGCAGAAGATATAAGTCAAGGGTATACGCTATAGCTTTACCTGAGACACAAAGTTTACGAAGTTTCTTTAAAAGATATATAGACGGTATACGGCGTATACCACCGTATACCCATCTCCCACTGCAATGCTGGCCATATCTGAATTATCAAAAGCTTAGAAATATTATGACCACCACATCGATTCGTAATAGTTTTGCAAAAGCGGGTTTATAAGATGAAATCGAGAATTTTGATGGAGAAGAAAGGCTTGATTAAGGATCCTCTCCCCCCGCGGGAAAACACACGCTCACTAATGTTAATCGTATGGGGCATTATTTTTCTAATATCTCGTTTGTATTTAAATATTTTTAAACCATTTTTTTTTTTCATTGGATAGCTGAGATCAATCTCTATTTCCGCCGTTGATTACTTTTTCGATTTTCTTTGCGGATTTTTTTTACGAAGATACTTTAACTTTCGGAAACGGTTTCGAAAGTGAAAGTACTTTCGTAAAAAAAAAAAAAAAAAAAAAAAAAAAAAAAAAAAAAAAAATCCGCAAAGAAAATCGAAAAGTAATCAACGGCGGAAATAGAGATTGATCTCAGTGCTCTCAATGCAAAAAAAAAAAAAAAGTTTACAAATATTGAAATGCAAACGAGATATAAAAAAATACACAATTTCTGACTCATTTTTAAACGCAAAGCCATAAAATTGGCGGGCCTGACTATGGAACCGAATGCAACGAGATATCGGAAAAATACACAATTTCTGACTCATTTTTAAACGCAAAGCCATAAAATTGGCGGGCCTGACTATGGAAGCGATTTGGAATCGAAATGATTTTTCCATATTTTTTAAAAATAAATAAATTACTTATCGAGTTATAAGCGATTTTGGTCACGTGACGACCGGTTTTTCTTCAGTCTCTCGCTGTCACGACCGTAAATTCAGTTCAAAACGCGAACTTTGACAGTATTTTCTGAAAGCTCTTTTGCATTTACCAAAAACAAATGGAAAATGTGTTTCGATTACATAGTTTCTGAATAAGCACACCTGCCAATTTCATGCGTTTCCGAACAAAAATGAATCAAAAAATGTGTCTGAAAGTATAGATTTCAAAAATAAAGGACAAATCGATAAAAGCACTACATTTATCCAATTTCTCGAAGTTGATGATAGACAATGAAATTCTACGAAGTGGGATAAAACAACCATTGAAGAAACATTATGTGATTAAGACGATAAGTAAATAGCTCCTGTAAATCTATCTCAAAGAGGAATTGTAAAAGCTTTCAAAACAATTGGATGTGTGCTGCTCTTATTAATAGTCCAGTAAATAAAGTTGAAAAAATGACCAATGTGGGAATAAATTCGTATAAAGCTGGTTTCGTTTCCTGATGATAGGCCATAATGAAAGGATCATTTTCTCAAAAGCCTCCGTCCCCGGAATAAACTGTTTTAGATTAAAACAAGAACGAAAAATCATGCGTCAAGTATAGATTATGTAACACTTTCCAACGCTTCCAAAATAATTTTACAAATCATTACCGCTTAATAAGCTGAAAGATAACATCTAAGTAAACAATTTGGAATAAACGCATAGCATATTTAAAAACGTATTTTCAGGAATTTACAACATAAATTTCCATCATATACAATATTCGGAAAAATATCCGAATACTTTTATTCAGCCCTGTATATGATCTATAGATTTGTATATACACTACTGTCGCGAATCCAATTGAATTAAACGTATTCTTGGCTCCTACTAACAGGCGATGTTTGCATAAATGTATCTTTCTAAGCTGTGTGAGAAAATATGTTTTTGTTTTTGTAGATGTAAATTTCTAAGCTGTGTGAGCAAGATGTTTTTTGTTTTTGTAACTGTATTTTTCCAAGCTGTGTGAAAAAATGTTGTTGTTGTAGAAATGGTTTTGTAGAATGTTTTGTCGGCACGGAAGTGAGATAATAAAAAGATATTCGTTATGTTTTTTAAAAGGAATGTTTTTCACGTATTAAAGTATTATTTTCTATTGTTTTAAAAATGACGAAAGTATTAAAACGGGTAGTTTTAAGCTATCGAAAGTCGCTATGTATGTATTTGCGACAATTTGGCGCCCGAACAGAAGGACATAGGAAGTGATATTTTTTAAGTGGAAAACTGTTCAAGTATGGATGCGTTAAAAATAAAAAGAACACCCCTTAGAAGCGCATTTACGAAGACTTTAAATGCTTTAAACGAAGCTATTAACCAGTCAAGCCCAGATGTTAATCTAATAGAAGAGCTTTTAGATCAATTAGTAGACAAAGCATCAAGATTACGTTCCACAGATGACGAAATATTAAATTTTATGTTGGCGAATGGGTCTCCAGAAAAAGATTATGTAAAAGAGTTCGAGGCATGCGAGGAATACCATGAAAAATTAATAACAGTGAAGCAAAGTGTAAGACATTTTTTTGTTAAGCCTACCGTCGAACATCAGCCTCTTTTATCTAATTCGATAGAAAACGAAAGAATGGGATCCCGCACCCTTAGATTACCTGAAATTAGTTTGCAGCCGTTTGATGGGGACTCAAGATCGTGGCTAACATTTTGGAATACCTTCAAGAAAATTCACGAAGACACTGTGTTAGACGATCACTCGAAGTTCGTATATCTGATGCAAGCAATTACTCCGAAATCGAAAGCGTCTCAAATTGTGAAAAGTTATCCTATATCGGCTGAAAATTATGCTAAAGTAATTCAACATCTTAAAGAAAGATTCGGAAGAGAAGACACTCTGATACAAATTTATGTTCGCGATCTGCTGCAGCTGGTATTGTGTAATAATAATACATCGAAAAGAGAGTGTAATTTGTCGTCGTTATATGACAACCTAGAAACCAAACTTAGATCGTTGGAATCTCTTGGGGTCACAGAGGATAAATACGCTAGCATTTTATTCCCGTTGGTGGAATCGTGTTTACCTCATGATGTTCTCCGAATTTGGGAACGGGATCGTGAGAAGTCTGATCAAGGTAAGAGTGAATTAAATTCTATACTTAATTTCTTAAAAAATGAAGTGTTGTCTGAAGAACGCATTTTATTGGCGCGTACTAGTTTTGGTTTTGATAAATCTAAGAATTTTACTAGATTTAAAAATGTTGAATATAATTCTGTGCCAACTGCTACTGATTTATTTGTAAGTGATAAATCTAAGGATAAACATTTAATTAAGAAATATGAGGAAACATGTATATTTTGTGACAAGTGTCACTTATCAGAAAAATGTTTTAAAGCTAATTCGCTTTCTTTTGAAGATAAACGAAGTATAATTTTGAAAAAGGGGGCTTGTTTTGTCTGTCTTAAGAAAAATCATATTTCATGTCACTGTAAATCGAAGATTAAATGTTTAAATTGTGGTAAAAGGCATTTTGCTGTAATGTGTCAAAATGTTTGTAATGAAGAGAGTAATACGGCATTAGAAAGTCGTAAACATGAGTCAGGGAGTAGTGATACTGTTTTGACTACTCAAGGTTCCGACCCATCAGTGTTATTACAAACTTTGCATGTACGTGTAAAGCACGATGGCAAAGAAAAAATTGTACGGGGAGTCATAGATACGGGCTCAGAGCGTTCATATTTATTAGAAGATGTAATTAAGTATTTGAATTATAAAAGTATTGATGAAGTTAAATTAATTCATAAATTATTTGGTGGTGTTGAAACAAGTGAGACAAACCACAACAAATATAGAATTCATTTAAGTAGTATTGATAATAGTTATAAATGTGATATGCATGTTTTAGATGTTCCTGTTATTTGTTCTAATATAAAAAAGGTGCCAAATGGACCTTGGTTAAAAGAATTAAATAAATATGGTATTAAGATTTCGGATGTTGAAAACAATGTATGTAAAACCGAAAACGAAATTAAATTGTTAATTGGTTCCGATGTGGCGGGAAAATTACTCACCGGAAATATTAAAGTTTTAAAAAGTGGTCCGGTTGCTGTAAAGACCCATTTGGGGTGGACTCTCATGGGGAAAATTCCAGGCATTAAATCTGAAACAAATGATTCTCTTATGGTTATTTCGTCTCTTTGGAACGAAAGTTCCGTTGCTGACTTATGGAAGCTAGATATTCTTGGTATAACTGATCCGGTTGAATCTAAAACTAAAAATGAAATTCATGAAGAAACTATGCAACATTTTAAAAGAAACATAAGAATAGATTCAGATGGGAGGTATGAAGTAGCATTGCCTTGGGTACTAGATAATGCCCGCTTACCAAGTAATAGAGAATTGGCCGAAAAACGGCTTGCTGCAACGAAGAAAAGGTTATCAAATTTGAATAAAACTGAAGTTTATAATGAAGTATTTGATACATGGTTAAATGCAGGAATAATTGAAAGGGTGGTCGATAATAAAAAATCCAAAATACATTATTTGCCACACAGGCCTGTATTTAAAGAATCGAGTGAAACTACTAAAGTAAGGCCGGTTTTTGATGCTTCGGCTCATGTGAAAGGTTTTCCTTCATTAAATGATTGTCTAGATAAAGGATTAAATATGATTGAAATGATTCCGACAATATTGCATCGTTTTCGGAAATTTCCTGTTGGTGCAGCATCTGATATAGAAAAGGCATTCTTACAGATAGGTATTACAGAAAGTGATAGAGACTATCTACTGTTTTTATGGAAGGATAATATAATTTACAGACATAAACGTGTGGTTTTCGGAATCAATTGCTGCCCTTTTTTACTAGCGGCTACTCTGAAACACCATCTGGAAAGTACACCTGACAATTTTGTTTCTACAGCAGAAACTTTGAATGAATCTTTTTATGTAGATAATTGTGTTTGTAGTTTCAACACAACTGAAGAGTTAAACAAGTTCATAATTGAATCGAGAACGTTACTGTCCTCCGCGAAATTCAATTTAAGGGGATGGCTGTCAAATTATCCAATTCAAATTATGTCTGAAACTTCAACAGTTAACATAATACCAGTACTAGGCTTAAACTGGGATCTAGAAAACGATACCCTATCTTGCAAAATCGGCCCTATTGAGGAAGAGCAAATTATTCCTACAAAACGAGCTCTACTTTCATTGGCTCAGAAGGTTTTTGATCCTTTGGGATTTGCCTCACCCGTGACTAAACTTATTCTACAAGAATGCTGGAAGTTGAAATTAAAGTGGGATGAATTAATTCCAGAGAATTTAGCTAAACAATTTTTGAAGTGGGTGCAAGGAATAAAATTAATTTCTGACATCAAACTTGAGCGCTGGATGAATCTACATAATTTTGAAAATGATGTAAGTCTTCACATATTTTGTGACGGAAGTAAACACGCATATGCTACTTGTATTTTTCTGAGAGTAAAGAAGAAAAATGAAATTTTGGTGAGTTTTATACAAGCACGCGCAAGAGTAGCTCCTCTTAAGAACCTAACTATACCGCGGTTAGAGCTTTTATCATGCTGCATTGGAGCAGAGCCGTCCTTAGGGGTGTGCGACAGGTGCGGCCGCACAGGGCCTCGCGCCTTGGAAGGCCTCGCGCCCGACAAAAAAAAATGAATACAGAATAGCTAAATATTTATTATTCATTTTACTCTGAATTATTTATTTCATAATAAAAGTTATATGTATGAACGTGCTTATTTATACTATAAAATGTAAAATGTTTTATCAATAAAATATTCAATAGAAGTTGTGGACGCTTTAAAAGAGGATATTTGTTTGTAGCTTATATTAGATCTATAGGCATTGTTATAGACTCTAGACTAGGCAGCACCAGGAGGCTCACAACAAATCTGGACAGGCACATGAACAGAATATGAGTTGTTTAGAGGTTGGCGCTGATGATGATTCTGACAAAATGTTCACTATTATTTTTATGATTAATTTTAATTTAACAATACCGATTTGCTTTCCTCGTCGTGTAATCAAGTTTCTCTTTTTATTATACGGATATCGATATTCCTGTCTACACGCATGCGTATGTCCTATCGGGTATGTACACACGGGGAGGCAAGGGACTAAACCGAAGATTCCAAAAATTTTGAAAGGTTAATGTTTTTAAAGGTTCTTGGGGGAGGAATTTGGAAAATATTGATTTTGACTTAGATTTTTCCCTACTTTTAAATTATTTTATTAAATTAAAAATATTAACTTGTTTAATATTTGTTAATTAAATCAAAAACTTTTAACGTGTTACAATTAAAGAAAGAATAGAGTTTACAGTTTAAAATAGAGTTTAAAATTTCCATCTTTATCAGATTCATTACTGTCGTAATATGAAGTGGACTAATCGAGTAATTTAATCGATTTACCCTTTGACTACAAATATATTTATTTTATTAGAAATTGCTGCAACTGGCAACTGTATTTTTTCTTCCATTCGAATACTTTATAATAATAATAATAATAGTCTTTGTCATACACTTCTATCACAATTTCAAGAGAAGTCTACCACAAAGAAAATTTTTGTAAATAGCAGTACGATTAGAATATAAAAAATATTCGTTAGCGGCAGTCTTGCTATTGGTCCGTAGGACGTATATGTTCAGCCATAGTCAAATGCATAACTATATTAACCATTAGCTTTGATTTATGTTTCTATTTAAATTATCAGAAAGGAATTGGCCAATTTCACCACCAAATTGTTTTAAAGTTTGCTTTATTTTGCATAATTTTAATTGATTCTCGTCTGATCACTGATCACCTGCTCACGAATGTCGCCTAAATATATTAGAAGTCTGCAGAGGCCGAAAATTTCAGACTGAGATCCAGACCGCGCCAGTGGAAAGCTATTCTGACCAGGTATAAAAGCTAAATGCTCGATTCCGGCCTGAACCGAGCAAAACTCATTAAAAACAAGCCCGACTCTACTAAATTTCAAGCCACTATTATGCTACAATTGAAAAATTTTAAAAGAATATTGGAGGCATATTTAAGCAAACATTTTAAAGTACAACATTTTTCAGTTTTAGTCCTTCAAAAATTAAATGTTATCTATATCTAAAAAACCAATGATTGGAATGAGCTGTACAGTTAGATATCAATGTTTTTCACAATCGTGGCTTGCTTTCTGTAAAAAAATTATGTAGATAATAATTTTTAGAATTAAAAATTTGTTTTTGAATTGAAAAAAAAATGTTTCAAATATCTTTAGGTCTATCGTTTATTATATTAGGTCTAAGGTTTATTGTGTCACATTTAAAAAAAAAAAAAAAACGGATGATTTTTCAGAAGATATAAATAAAAGGTTGTCACGTGAATTAACATTAGCAATTAGCATCCTCAAACTTTGAACTCATCTAACTCAACGATGATTTAAGAAAAAGCATATAATCGATGCTTTTTACCGAACTACATTTATCAAAGGAAGCAAAAAATGGTGTCAAAAGTGGGTGTTACCATTGTAAAATTCAAACCAGATGCAATTTTTAATATGTAGTTAAATATAAATGAACCCCTATTTCAAAATTTGTATTCAAATGTCAAAACTTGACACAAATGTCAGTCGAATAGTAACATTCTCCTCTCTCTCATGTGGCAATTAAAATGTATGAGAGGCGTTCTCTCTCTCTTTTTTAACGACCTAACCAAAACCAAAGAAGAAGAATCAACGCTCCGACATGATAAGGAAAATATAAATTCCAGGCCAGGACCAAATCTGCAGAAAAAAAATAGCCCGAGCCCAGACCGAGATTTTGAAAGGAAATTGGCCCATCTGTATAATCCTCTACTGAAACATACTACCCCTACCCCTAAAAAAAAAGCGTAAACCTGGGTATTTATGTCATGAGAGCTTTTTTCAAAAATTGATTGTGCTGTGGGAAGGGAGGTGGTGTTGCCAGTTTAGCATATTTTTTTTAACTTCAAAATACTTACTAGAATTTTCGAGTAGTTACTCCACTTTATTTAATCACCAAATGTATGTCATTAACTAAAGCAAAAATTACTATTCGAAATTTCTGGTAGATGAATTTAAAAAAATAAGCTAAATTGACAACATTGGTGAGGATGGGAGGAGATTAACCACTTTGGAAGGGAAGGCGGGCCTCGCAAAAGTTCTTGCACCCGGCCTCGCTTTCGCTAAGGACGGCTCTGCATTGGAGCCAGGTTGGGTAGTCGTGTCATTGCTGATTTAAGAATTCCAAATTTGAAGATCTGTTATTGGTGTGATTCAACCACAGCTTTAAGCTGGATAAAGCGAGATGATAGATGGGGAACATTTGTCTGGAATCGTGTAGAAGAAATCAGATCTTTGTCACAGAAAGATCAGTGGCGACATATTTCAGGAAAATTTAATCCGGCTGATCTTCCTTCCAGAGGTTGTTCCATTGAACAGTTCTTGCAGCTAAAATGGTGGGAGGGACCAGCCTGGCTGGCTGAGCCAGAATTTACTTGGCCTCAAAGTGTCGAATCACCAGATGAAGAAGTTATTAATACTGAGAAACGGAAAAGTGTCATTTCAGCATTAAACAAGAACACGAAACCTAATGATTGGTATTATCGACGATTTTCATCATACAAGAAAATAATAAGATTGATTGCATGGATTCTAAGATTCATAAGTAATTCAAGAAAACCGAATTTAAAAGAAGTATCTGATCTTACATGTTTAGAAATAGAACAAGCTGAAAGAAAATTAATGATTTTGATCCAGAAAGACAGCTTTGATGAAAAGAATAATGAGAAAATTCGTAGCCTAAGACCAAGCCGTGATGAAGATGGTATCATCAGAGTAAAAACACAAGTCATCTATCGAGAAGATACTGTCAATTTTAAGTACCCAATTCTTTTGCCGTCTGACCATCCTGTAGTCCATCGATTGATCTCCTGGAAACACCAAGAGCTATTACATGCAGGAGTGGCTCTTTTGATGACATCTATACGAGAAGACTACTGGATCCTGAAAGCCAGGAAAACCATTCGAGCAGTAGTTCAGAAATGCGTGCGTTGTAAAATATTTAGTGCACAGAAGACAGAGTCAGAACCTATTGCATTGCCAGCAGAAAGAGTTCAAGATGCGGCAGTATTCCAAATAACTGGAGTAGATTTAGCTGGGCCCTTATATTTGAAAAATGGAAAAAAGGTATGGATTGTGTTGTACACTTGTGCAGTGTACAGGGCCGTACATTTAGAATTAGTGACGTCATTAGCAACATATACCTTCCTCCAATCTTTTAGGCGCTTTATAGCGAGAAGAGGAAGACCGACGACCGTTTATTCTGATAATGGTAAAAATTTTGTCGGTGCAGATAGAGCTTTTTCAGACATGGATTGGGAACAGATCTCAGCTGCAGCAGCTGTACAAAAGATTCGTTGGAAATTCAATCCGCCTACTGCTGCCTGGTGGGGTGGTTGGTGGGAGAGGTTGATACAAATGGTGAAACGCATCTTGAGGAAAGTACTAGGTAGATCCTCATTATCCTATGAAGAGCTTATCACAATTCTTTGTGACTGCGAACAAGTTGTAAATGCTAGACCACTCACGTATGTCTCAGAAGATGTGGATGATCTAGCACCTTTAACACCATCAATGTTTCTTCAAGAAATAAGATCTTCAGATGTGATAGATTTTGATGCAATTGACGCACAAGAATTAAACAGAAGAGCAAAGTATAGACAACAAGTTCGAGAACATCTTAGAAGACGATTCCGTATTGAGTATTTAGGGCAGTTACGCCAACAAAATTCCCTGCAAAAGAATGCCAAGCAACTGACCGTTGGTGATGTCCTTCTCGTAGAGTCTGATAAGAAACGTACGTATTGGACTTTAGCTCGTGTGCAAGAACTAATTTCTGGAAAAGATGGTCACCCGAGAGTTGCTCGGGTAAAAACTGAAAATGGTGAACTTGTAAGACCAATACAAAAACTGTATAATCTAGAGATTCCAAAAGAAAACTCTTTAGAACCAATATTACGAACAAGAAGTGGTAGAACAGTGGCTGTTCCAAAAACGTTTTCAGTCATAAGACTATTTTTTTGAACACTGAACTTTTCAAACTTTTTTCCTTATTTTTTAGTAGATCTCATTTCCTAGTGTTAATTTGAATTTGTAATAATATGTTTAATTTTTGTTTGCATTTTTGCAGAAATTTGTATAATTTGTCTTTGAAAATTAGGATTAAGAATATCTATACTTTGGCCATGTAATGTAAGTATAATGTTACACATATTTTGTTTTATTTTGAATTTTGTTGTGCATATTGTTGAGTTTTCCTGTTGAAAACTCAAGGTGGGAGATTGTCGCGAATCCAATTGAATTAAACGTATTCTTGGCTCCTACTAACAGGCGATGTTTGCATAAATGTATCTTTCTAAGCTGTGTGAGAAAATATGTTTTTGTTTTTGTAGATGTAAATTTCTAAGCTGTGTGAGCAAGATGTTTTTTGTTTTTGTAACTGTATTTTTCCAAGCTGTGTGAAAAAATGTTGTTGTTGTAGAAATGGTTTTGTAGAATGTTTTGTCGGCACGGAAGTGAGATAATAAAAAGATATTCGTTATGTTTTTTAAAAGGAATGTTTTTCACGTATTAAAGTATTATTTTCTATTGTTTTAAAAATGACGAAAGTATTAAAACGGGTAGTTTTAAGCTATCGAAAGTCGCTATGTATGTATTTGCGACAACTACAAAGGATGCTAAATTTTAGTTTAGTTAGGAAACGCGTAGCACAGTTAAAAATTCTCCTTCTGGAGTTTCTGTCATTAAACGGAAATGTGTTCGCGAACTTTTGTGCTGCCCTGTACAGGATCTACAGAATTTATACACACCAAGTAATAGACAAAAATTGAGTTGAATTTAAAATCGCGTTCAGCAACTTAAAACGCACTTCCAAGAATTATTGTTAACAGACAGTAGAGAATTATTTTGTGTGTCCCTGTAAATGAACGATGACTGCTATACACACACTATTCTGTAGTAAGCCTCTTGTAATGCACCTTAGTGATATACAGTGTCTCACATAAGTGATGGGACACTTGTGCTTTACAAAAGGAAACTAATCAAATATATTAAAAAAACATGTACACATTTTTTTTGTGGGTGTGTTTCATACTTAAATTTAGTAAAGATTATTACATAACATACATTTTGTCAAAATATTAAAATATTAATTTAATAAAAATACAAATGTTTAGAACGGAGCAAAAAATAGCTCACATAAGTGATGGGACACCATTATATATGCAACAAAAATCGTCTGAAATAAGCAATAAAAATATTTTTTGGGGTTTTATTTTTACTTAAAAGCAATTGGCAATAATTTATAAAATCGTCTGCAGTATTTCTCTCCAGTTTGTTTTGGAATTTTTGTGTTTTTTAGCTCTGTGTAGTCATGAATGCTAAACGAAAAGAAACTTCGCCTGAAATTCGAAAATTAGTTATTAATTTGCATATTGAACGTGGAAAATCTATTAGAAAAACTGCTGAAACAGTTAACTTTAGTCGCTCAACAGTTTTCAATATCATTAAACGATATAAAAAGAATCATATGATTCAGGATAAAAGAAGACCTGGCTGACCATCAAAGCTATCCAATGGAATAAAGCGAATTATCGTTCGAAATATTAAAAAAAATCCAAGAATTAGTGCTTCAAAAGTTGCTGCTGATTTACAAGCATTATATGGAATAATTGTTAATCCTGAAACTATTAGAAGGGTAATTCGATCTGCTGGATATCACGGTAGAGTAGCCAGGAAAAAATTCTTCGTAAGTGAAAAGAATAGAAAACTCAGACTAGCTTTCGCAAAATCCAACATAAATAAGAATTCTGATTACTGGAATAAAGTTATATTTGCTGATGAGAGTAAATTTAATATATTTGGTTCTGACGGTAGAATCTTGGTGTGGAGAAAACCCAGGGAAGAACTTCGCAAACAGAACTTGGTACCAACAGTAAAACATGGTGGAGGAGGAGTTATGGTATGGGGGTGTATGTCGTCCGCTGGAGTTGGTAATCTTGTTTTTATTGACAGTATAACGGATCAGTACAAGTATATTGATATTTTAAAGCAAAATTTGAAATCTTCAGCACGAAAATTGAACCTTCATAACGATTTTAAATTCTACCAGGACAATGACCCCAAGCACACTGCTCTGAACGTTAGACTCTGGCTGCTATATAACTGTCCTGAAATAATAAAAACACCACCACAATCTCCAGACTTAAATCCCATAGAGAATATTTGGCAAGAATTGGAATCAAGAATTCGCAAACACACCATTTCTTCAAAACAACAACTAAAATCGGTGCTTCAAGAAGAATGGGGTAAAATCACTCCAGAAATCACAAAAAAAATAGTCGAATCCATCCCAAAAAGATTAAATCATGTTTTAAAAGTAAAAGGAAATCCAACAAAATATTAAAACCTTTTAAAAAGTAAAATTTTTGGATAAATATTTGATGGAAAAGTAAGTGTCCCATCACTTATGTGAGCCATTTTTTGCTCCGTTCTGAACAATTGTATTTTTACTAAATTAATATTTTAATATTTTGACAAAATGTATGTTATGTAATAATTGTTACTAACTTTAAATATGAAACACACCCAAAAAATTTTTGCACATGTTTGTTTATTTATTTTATTGCAGTTTCTTTTTATAAAGCACAAGTGTCCCATCACTTTTGTGAGACACTGTATATAAATTTCAATGCGTTTAAAATAGAGAAACATAATTTAATTAAACCGCAAACGATTTTTCTCCATAGACGTAATGTAACGGAATTCTTTTGACTGTCCCTGTAAAGTAACTATGAATGCTATGCACACCGTATTCCATATTAAGCTTCTTGTAATGCATCTTTGTGGTATATATCAATTACAATGTATTTGAAACTGCGTGACATCATTAAAATAAACCGCAAATGATTTTTCCCCATAGACCGTCATGTAACGGAATTGTTTTGAGTGTCCCTGTAAAAAAACTATAAGTGCTACACACCTCAGCTGAAATACGGAACATGCTATAGATAACGACAATAACATATAAAAATTGCAGGGCAATCCGAGCGTATTTAAGGGAGTTAGAGCACGGACAGACGGCAGACGGACCGTACGGCAGACGGCATTTATTTTCTTAATTTATCCGAAATATTGTAATTATTTTATCTGTATACATTTACTGGTGTTTTAATGCAACGGTTTTTGTGTCACAATGGTGTTTGTCATTCATATATGTTGAGTAAATACAAATATTAGGTAAAGTAATGGAACTAGGTAAAGAATAAGTCCACAGAACGGCAGACGGCATAGACGGCCGTATGGCCGGTAGCAAACGCCCATACGGCAGACAAACCGAAGTCATAAACACTTTTCAACTAGGTTGGAAAGTGTTAAAAAAAATGGCTAGTTACTTTAAAATTAAATTAACTTCAATGGTGTTACATGAATTAGGAAGGTGTAGGCAGGGGGTTGATATTTGAATGACGCTATGCTGCGAAAGTTGCACAGTAGGGCAAAGTGACTTCTGCTTCAGTTGTCATGAGTAGGAATGGTTAGGCTCTCGCAGTTTCAACGTAGTTTACTTTAATAAATCTAACATGAATCATTTACATGTTCTAAATCTGTAATTTTAAAATATATTTTCAAAAATTAAGGTTTAATTATAAAAAAAAAGATTTCTTTTAACCCTTTTTCAAATTTAGTTAAAAAAAAATTGCCAAATTAAATTAGTTATTTGATTTCATTTATTTTCTTAATTTATCCGAAATATTGTAATTATTTTACCCGTATACATTTACTGGTGTTTTAATGCAACGGTTTTTCATAACCATGTGATCACAATGGTGTTTGTTATTCATATATGTTGAGTAAATACAAATATTAGGTAAAGTAATGGAACTAGGTAAAGAATAAGTCCACAGAACCGTTTTAGAGCATTTATCAAAAACCGTAAGTACAGCATTTATCAGAAAAAACACTGCAAATATATTTTAAAATATTTAAACTGTAAATGCAAAAATGTATACCCATCAGTTGAATTTTCAAAATAACAAGGAGGGACGAGGATGGGGAGGGGGGTGCGCAGCATAAATTTTAATATGCTATTAAGTTGCAAAAAAGCGAGAATTAAAATTTTAACCTTGAGAACAAATGAAAAAATATGGATTGAATCTCAGTATTTAAATTATAAAAATCGTGAATTCTTAATTGCTGCCAGATTAAGCACATCCGTAAATAATAAATAAGGAAATAACATTCGTGCATGTTATGGTATGTTTCACAATTTATGATCTAAAAAGAGTGTTTTACACATGTAAAGTTATTTTAATATTTAGACTAATTAATTAAATTATGAAATGTCTGAAATACCTAATGTTTAAAGGCCCAATTTTCCAGAAATTAAATATAAATACATTAAATTCTTTTATTAAATCATAATTTTTAAAAATTATTTCTAACTTACATAATACACATAAAAAGTTAATAAAAAATAAATTTGTAAATAATGAGTTTAAATAAACAAACAAACTTTAACACAGTATTAACTCAAATCCTGTTCATATGACTATAAAGGCAGCGGAAGACAAAGAAGCGATTTGCCCCATTGCACGTCCATAAGCGACAACTTTGCAGCGACTCCGGCTTCTTTCGATATTGTAATCACCAAAAACGGCTTAGATCCCTTTAAAGCTCATTAAATTTCTAAAACTTTTATTTAAAACACTTTTTAGCTGACAGGCTATCAAAGAATGAGAGGTAATGTGCCCGCAGGTTCTGTATGTATGTACGTATACGTATGTACCTATGTATGCACGTAACGCGATAACTCTTGATAGAAATATCCGATATGCTTCAAATTTTGTATATAGGTTCAATCTGATAAGGCGCTTCCCTGAATAGTTTTGGGGGTTCATTGGTTAAGTATAAAGGAGTGGCGGAGATGATAATCCCCCTTAATTTAGATAAATAGGTTTTTCATGCAGAATTATCCAATTTGCTTCAAATTTGGTATACAGGTTTATTCTGATAAGGCGTTTACCTGATTAGATTTGGAAGTTCATTGGTTAAGTACAAAGAGGGGAAACGGGGGGTAACCCCCCTTAATTTAGCTAAATGGGTATTTCATGCAGAATTATCCGATTTGCTTCAAAATTGGCATACAGGTTTATTCTGATAAGGCGCTTCCCTGATTAGATTTGAAGGTTCATTGGTTAAGTATAAAAGGAGGGAACGGGGGTGGGGGGTTAATGCCTCCGTTAATTTAGCAAAATGGGTATTTCATGCAGAATTATTCGTCGTGCTTCAAATTTATACACAGATTCAGGTACAGGTTTATTGTCGGTTTATTATAGATACAGGTTTATTGTCGATTTCTTTATTTTTCGAGGAGCATTATTCTTTGAAATAAGAGTATAATATACAATTAGTGTGAATAGACTGTGAGCTCAATGCCATCAGTTTAACTGGGCACTTTTCTCTATTATTTGAAATTTTGATACTTTAATTTAAAAGGGAAAAAAAGAGAGAGAGAGAGAGAAATCAACAATTTCAGGGTAAAAAGAAATGACTTTTTTTTTCTTTTTTTTTCTTAATTTGCAATATTTTACCTACTTAACTATTAACTTTAAAAGGATGTTGTAACTGAAAACGTTATGGAAAATTTTCTTAAGGCTGTTCTCAAATCCAAACTGGCTACTTTCTGACACATTTCTGAATTCATTTTTATTCGGAAATGCATGAAATTGGCAGGTGTTCTTATTCAGAAACTGTGTAGTTGAAAGACGTTTTCCATTTTTTGGTAAAGGCAGAAGATTTTTCGGAAAAAGTTCAGTCAAAGTCGGCGTTTTGAACCGAATTCCTGATATAGCAGCATGAGAATGGCTAAAAACCTGTCATCACGTAACGCGAATTGCTTATAACACGATAAGTAACTTATTTATATATATATAAAAAAAAAAAGATAAACTTATTTCGATTTTAATCCACTTCTATAGTCGGACCTGCCAATTTTATGCCCTTGCGTTTAAAAATGAGTCAGAAAATGTGTCATAAAGTTTCATGTTGTTGCGCAGGTCATTTGATAAGAACAGCATACAAAAGAAGAACGGGGTCCATAAAGCAATTAAAAACTGATTTATAAGCAATTTTCTAAAACACTGCATGTTCAAACCTTGATGGGGAGTTGGGAGGAAAGCCCAAGGGAATGGGAGAGCTTTTTGTGAGAATACCTCTCTTAACAATGTCTATCGGGTAGGGAAAAAATTTCGCTTTATACAAATTTGTTCCGGGAAAAAAAAAAAAAATCCTTTATTTACTATAAGTGTTTCTTAAAATGTCTTTCTAAAACCGGAAAAAGTTTAGGAGCGATATTTTTTCTTTTTCTTTTTTTAATAGCGTCCGAAGACAAATTACGATTTATTTTAATGCTGATGATATAAATTTTTAAACATTAAATTTTGAAAAGTATGCTTCCTTTTATTTATATATATATAAAAAAAAAACTTAATTAGTATGCGTACATTATACAACCAAATTTACCAATAAAAATTGTAGTCGTCAAAAGAAAGTTAAGAACGAGGCGTAAATTTTCTAATCTGAAAAAATATATCTCATTAAAAATTTTTAAAGGAATTTCTATATTACAATGTTTTTATTTAGAATAACCATGCGATTATTTAGATAGAAGTTTGGCGATATTTATTATCCCCATATGCCTGTAAAACAAGTTTTACAACAGCAAAGCCCGTTTGCAGGTAAACTAATTAAAAAAAAAAAAAAAAAAGAAAAAAAAAACTTAATTAGTATGCGTAAATTATGCAACAAAATTTACCAATAAAAAATTTAGTCGTTAAAAGAGAGTTAAGAACAATGTGTAAATTTTCTAATTTGAAAAATATATCTCAATAAATTTTCTTTTAAGGAATTTCTACATTCCAATGTTTTTATTTAAAATAACCATGATATTCGTTAGATAGAAGTTCAGCGATATTTATTATTCACATATGCCTGTAAGACAAGTTTTACAACAACAAAGCTCGTTTGCAGGAAAACTAATTTTAAAATTAAAAAAACTTAATTAGTAGGCGTAAATTATACAACAAAATTTACCAATGAAAAATGTAGTCGTTAAAAGAGAGTTAAGAATGATGCGTAAATTTTTTAATTGGAAAAATATATCTCATTAAATTTTCTTTTAAGGAATTTCTATATTCCAATGTTTTTATTTAAAATAACCACGAGATTCGTTAGATAGAAGTTCAGCGATATTTATTATTCACATATGCCTGTAAAACAAGTTTTACAACAGCAAAGCTCGTTTGCAGGAAAACTAATTTTAAAATTAAAAAAAACTTAATTAGTAGGCGTAAATTATACAACAAAATTTACCAATAAAAAATGTAGTCGTTAAAAGAGAGTTAAGAATGATACGTAAATTTTCTAATTGGAAAAATATATCTCAATAAATTTTCTTTTAAGGAATTTCTATATTCCAATGTTTTTATTTAAAATAACCACGAGATTCGTTAGATAGAAGTTCAGCGATATTTATTATTCACATATGCCTGTAAAACAAGTTTTACAACAAGAAAGCTCGTTTGCAGGAAAACTAATTTTAAAATTAAAAAAACTTAATTAGTAGGCGTAAATTATACAACAAAATTTACCAATAAAATATGTAGTCGTTAAAAGAGAGTTGAGAATGATACGTAAATTTTCTAATTGGAAAAATATATGTCAATAAATTTTCTTTTAAGGAATTTCTATATTCCAATGTTTTTATTTAAAATAACCACGAGATTCGTTAGATAGAAGTTCAGCGATGTTTATTATTCACATATGCCTGTAAAACAAGTTTTACAACAACAAAGCTCGTTTGCAGGAAAACTAATTTTAAAATTAAAAAAACTTAATTAGTAGGCGTAAATTATACAACAAAATTTACCAATAAAAAATATAGTCGTTAAAAGAGAGTTAAGAATGATACGTAAATTTTCTAATTGGAAAAATATATCTCAATAAATTTTCTTTTAAGGAATTTCTATATTCCAATGTTTTTATTTAAAATAACCACGAGATTCGTTAGATAGAAGTTCAGCGATGTTTATTATTCACATATGCCTGTAAAACAAGATTTACAATAACAAAGCTCGTTAGCAGGAAAACTAATTTTAAAATTTCGTTAAAAAAAAATCACCTGTTAAAAAAATTTATAATATTGCTAAAGAGCATTTGAAGCAATACTGCTCTTAGAAAATAATCTATTTGAATATTTTTGTGTGATTCAATATAAAAATCATAGCTTTTGCTCATAACCAATAAATTTTTAAATATATTTAAGTTACAAAATGCACAACGCAATTGAAAACTTTACAATCTAGCATTTTCAACTGGGAACATACCGTGGTGAACTTCCATGGCATTGATAAATTTCATAATAATACGTACCTTTACTAAAGTTAGAAAGCGGGCAGACGAACCGATTTCGAAAAAATAGGCTTATTACAATTCAATAATATGTATCTAGAATTAAGAAAAAATCACTTATTCAATTCAGAAAGACAAAGTTCTTTCGAAAGGCCTAGAGCATTCCTTATATTTTTATGGTGTTATTAAGAAGTTTTTTATGCTTTTATAGTATCACACCAGTTTGTTCAATACTTTAATGTCACTTATTATCATTAAAATAAAATACATATGCTACAAGTGATTATAGTAAACATAAAGGCTTAAAAAACCTTTTAATAAACAAGCCGACTAGTTTCGTACACTCAAAATAACGGTAACATTCTCAAAGTCTGTAATGTTACATAAACTATTTTCGCACTTTTTATTTATTATTTTTTTAATGCAAAAATAGTTTATTTTTTTTATCATTACATATGAGATTGCTCCTTTTTATTAGTGTATTATTTTTAGAAATGTAGCTTTTTACTAATAAATAGATGGCCTTGTCTGTAAAGAGGTTTATTGCCTTTCACTCGTTTCGACGAAGCACGAAACACAGTAAATATGAACATAGAAGCGTAATTTTTCCTATGTTGGAAAAGTGCAATATATCTACAGCGTACACTTATTTCTAAAGTGCCACATATCTAAATGCGATTTTGCCGACATTAACATGAAGGAATCAGAAATATATTTCCCCATCTGTCATTAAAAGCACGTTGGAATATTTAAAAAAATAATCGAAGTAGAACAGTTTTATTATTTTTCACTTTCGACGTTATAAAAAATACAACGCTATCAACCCTAGGCTACAAGCCTTTTACTATTTGGATGCATGCAAACAAATTTGTGGATAAAAACAAAGATTTGTACATATATACGTATATATGGGAATAGTAATGAAATAACTCAACCACACTCTATATTAATTGACTAGTATATAACCCTCGTCAAAAATGACAGATAGTTGATCTGCGCTGCATTTTCATAAAACTTCATACAAACAAACAGCATGAAAATTTTATTATTGAAAGGTATGTATTGTAGAAAAATAAATTTTAAAAAATGACAAATGATTTCTACAAATACAAATGATAAAGATTTTTTTTTTTTTTTTACTCATTATTAAATTTTTGAAATAGTTCAACGATTGGCCAAACCATTCAAATAAAATATTAAAAAATAATCCATATGCGAAAGTTTTGTAAAAAAGTGTTATTAATGAGTTTCTAAAGAGTTTTACTAACCACATAGCTCATTTTTTGATTATATAAGCAAAATTAATGGGAATTACTCGGTACTATTTATTCCTTATATTTTAATTGCGTTTCATAAGAAACAATCATTTTATTTGCGATGAAAACAAAATTTCAAAATTTGTTTGTATTATCTGCCGGTAGATGGCGCCAAAATATTTAAAAAAGAAGCGTAATATAATACTGGATCGATCACCGCAAAGCCTCCTTATGAACCCTGTCACCGCTATTTCTGAAAAAAGTGTTTACAGAAAAAATTGATTACAGAAAAAATGTATTACAGAAATGTTGATATAGATGTTTTATATGAAAATATGCTGAACAGGAATGATTTGAGGCAGAAGAAATTATCGTTTAGTTGTCATATGTTAGCATGGGAATTACTGATGACACTGATTACTGATGATTACTGATGATGATTACTGGCGTTTCGCTACGCTCGGGTTCGCCATGGAAGTAGGATGACATGGAAGTAGGTTCGCATCTCCGACTCGGTTCGCTCTAGCATGATTACCTACAATATACTTTCCTACATTTGGATTTGCGATAGATGACTGCTAAAATAGTTTTTGAAGGTTTTAAATAAAATTAAAATATTTAAAAGCTTTAATGTGCTTTTACAAATATTTTAGGAGTAGAATCAGATGTGAAGCTTTAAAAGAGTCGTCATTTGTGATTCATTTGAATTTGTGATACTGAATGGCCACAGTGTTCGTTTGTTTATAACTGGGATTCCGATGTTTAATCTGGATTTTTGTCCCGCAGTAGCGCGGACGGTAAAGCTCGGTTCTCGTATGATCACCGAAGCCAAGCAGCAACGACCAAGGCTAATGCTTGGGAGGGTGACATCCTCTCTCGTCTGCCTCTGCTGTGGGACCATGTACGTTAATGGGAGCTGGTGCACGTTAAATCTGTTCGTTGCTCCAAAGTCCTCCAAGTTCTATATAAGCGTTACCTCTGGGGGTTCGAATCCAGATGCAAATCTCTCATCTGGAATTGGTTCAAAATTAGGAGATTTAGGAGTGAGGTTTATGGAAAAAATGCGTAGTGGATTATGACAACTATATAGAAATAGAAAGCTGCTCACTGGGCCCAATGGGGTCAATTCAACAACAACAACAACAACAATCTGGATTTTTAATTAAGAACTTAAAACATTATAATAGGATATGATCTACATGTTTTATAGGAAAATAGGCTGAACAGACATGATTTCAAATAGAAGATATTATCATTTAGCTGTCATATGTTAGCATAGATTTTTCATTAAGCCTAACAGGGCGTTTAACTACGGTCGATTCACCAACACTTTCTTGCCTTCAGATTTTATTATAAGTAGATTACGCTGGATTTGAAGACGAAGATATACATTTAATTAAACACGCAGTACATAAAGAAACAAACAGTAGATGTTTAAATAGCGAGTTAACATGGTTAAATGTGGCCACATACCAACTTTGTAATAATAACATTACAGAGAAGCACTTTTTCTTTCTCTTATCAAGTCAACGAATACTTTCCTACCGATGACACCATCCATAATCTTGGCACATAAATCTTTTTACCGCAACCACGTTGAATTGCTGCTCGTTTTTCGCACACACACACACACACATATATATATATATGTATAACCGTTATATGACAACACAGAAACATAATACACAAATAAGAGGATAAAAATCAAAAATTGAAATATGAACACGTACCTGTTAACCAGAAAAAGAAGAAATATATATATATAGATACATACTTATATAGATAGATAGATAGATAGATAATACAGTATTAGTAAAGGTATTTTTCCATTCTTAGTAAAAGAAGAATATGCTTTGTTATTATACGGCATTATTATCATTTAATTATTTACATTACGAATACCTGCCATTTTCATATGTATGCTTTGTATAAGCGTTCGCCTTTTTCCTAGTATCTATTATACAAAAGCCTCTTATTATACTTGCATATTAGGTGAGTCACGAAAAATCTTTCAAGTAGATCGCATAACAATAAAATTTGGGCGACCGCTGCGTGTAGTCTGTAGGACAGCCATTGATGATATAATTTGAATCCCAAATGCTTTCGCCGCTTCGATAGTGTTGCTGCTGTGAAAGTACTTTTACAGGCTTTCGGACAACGAAGTGCTCTGTGGATCTGACACAGAAATAAAACATTTTAAGCAGCAAAACGAACTGAGCCAATGCCAGACTTCTTTCTTTGGGTCTATTTTGACTTTGTTTTGAAAAATAAATATAAATAAATGAAATATGTATTTTACTTTTCATTTATTTATTTATTTATTTATTTTCATTTGATGATATTTTTGTTTGTATGAAGTGCACAGTGTACAGTCGGAAAGAAAATAAAAATCCCTATGCATTTTAATATCCAACTTGTCCCAGATAAAAGAGTTGAACTAACCATCCAACTAGAATTTATGTTTTCTTTCAATATATGTTTCAAACATAATCTTAGAAGGTCATCTTCATACGGAAATTGCACCAAACTCTGATATCTTCAATACGGACACCCAATTTTAACAGAATATTTCTATTTTATCTTCGAATAGTAAACGGGAAGTCATTCCGTCAAATATTAGGAATTATATGAAGGTTTAAAGTTTGGAACTCCCAATGTCAAATTCATTTTTAATTGTTCATTGCGGATAGTTTTTTTTTTTTTTAGGCATAGCTCGAAAACTACTTGGCGGAATGTGGATAGTATTGTACATTTTGTATTCGCATATTTTTGAAGTTTCGAGAAATCAATTTCTTTCCTTTTTTTTAAGCATAGCTCGAAAACTACTTGGCGGAATGAGGATAGTATTGTACATTTTGTATTCGCATATTTTTGAAGTTTCCAGAAATCAATTTCTTTCTTTCTTTTTTTTTTTTTTTTTTTTAAGCATAGCTCGAAAACTACTTGGCGGAATGAGGATAGTATTGTACATTTTGTATTCGCATATTTTTGAAGTTTCGAGAAATCAATTTCTTTCTTTTTTTTTAGGCATAGCTCGAAAACTACTTGGCGGAATGAGGATAGTATTGTACATTTTGTATTCGCATATTTTTGAAGTTTCGAGAAATCAATTTCTTTTTTTTTTTTTTTTTTTTAAGCATAGCTCGAAAACTACTTGGCGGAATGAGGATAGTATTGTACATTTTGTATTCGCATATTTTTGAAGTTTCGAGAAATCAATTTCTTTCCTTTTTTTTAAGCATAGCTCGAAAACTACTTGGCGGAATGAGGATAGTATTGTACATTTTGTATTCGCATATTTTTGAAGTTTCCAGAAATCAATTTCTTTCTTTCCTTTTTTTTTTTTTTTTTTAAGCATAGCTCGAAAACTACTTGGCGGAATGAGGATAGTATTGTACATTTTGTATTCGCATATTTTTGAAGTTTCGAGAAATCAATTTCTTTCTTTTTTTTTAGGCATAGCTCGAAAACTACTTGGCGGAATGAGGATAGTATTGTACATTTTGTATTCGCATATTTTTGAAGTTTCGAGAAATCAATTTCTTTTTTTTTTTTTTTTTTTTTTTTTTAAGCATAGCTCGAAAACTACTTGGCGGAATGAGGATAGTATTGTACATTTTGTATTCGCATATTTTTGAAGTTTCGAGAAATCAATTTCTTTCCTTTTTTTTAAGCATAGCTCGAAAACTACTTGGCGGAATGAGGATAGTATTGTACATTTTGTATTCGCATATTTTTGAAGTTTCCAGAAATCAATTTCTTTCTTTCTTTTTTTTTTTTTTTTTTTAAGCATAGCTCGAAAACTACTTGGCGGAATGAGGATAGTATTGTACATTTTGTATTCGCATATTTTTGAAGTTTCGAGAAATCAATTTCTTTCTTTTTTTTAGGCATAGCTCGAAAACTACTTGGCGGAATGAGGATAGTATTGTACATTTTGTATTCGCATATTTTTGAAGTTTCGAGAAATCAATTTCTTTCTTTTTTTTTTTTTAAGCATAGCTCGAAAACTACTTGGCGGAATGAGGATAGTATTGTACATTTTGTATTCGCATATTTTTGAAGTTTCGAGAAATCAATTTCTTTCTTTTTTTTTTTTTTTTTTTTAAGCATAGCTCGAAAACTATTTGGCGGAATGAGGATAGTATTGTACATTTTGTATTCGCATATTTTTGAAGTTTCCAGAAATCAATTTCTTTCTTTTTTTTTTTTTTTTTTTTTTAAGCATAGCTCGAAAACTACTTGGCGGAATGAGGATAGTATTGTACATTTTGTATTCGCATATTTTTGAAGTTTCGAGAAATCAATTTCTTTCTTTCTTTCTTTTTTTTTTTTTTTGAAAAATATATAGAAATTATTATACATATATACATATTTTGAAATTATTTTTCGAAAAATATAGGAATTGTAATCTATGAAATATTAACAGAAATCGATTTCTGTCAGCTTCAAATGTGCGAATCCAAAATTACAGCTTATTCCTCCAAGTAGCGTTTGAAGACTTCTTGCATTTCAATCTGTTTTGCAACGATTCAAATATTAGGAGTACAAAGGATGTGAATTATCACTTTACTTAACAGCGAACAACCACCAGAGTGAAAATATGCCCAGACTGGGGTTCGATCCCGGATCTCTTGGTATAGCGCACCAAGTGCTTTACCATTTAAGCCATTCGGACGACATCCGGTCTAGCATTCTCTCACTCTTATATGGATAGGCTACAACCTTGCAGCACAAGATGGAACGTCAATCATCAGCACAGCACCTATTGGCATACATGAGACAAATCAAACCCAGTATCGTTGAATATTTATATACTAATTAATTTTTCAGCAGAGCTGAAATTACGCTGCAAATTACTGAAATTTTGAAAATTACGAGTTCCGAAATTTAAACCTTCATAATTCCTAAACTAATTGACAGAAAGACTTCCCGTTTGGTACCACACAGTAAAAATTACAAAAAAAGCCAAATGTGCTGTCAAACTTGGGTGTTCGTATTGAAGATTTTAGAGTTTGGTACAAATTCAGTATAAAAACGGCCCTGTAAGCATTTTTTTTTTGACATTTTTGTTTTTGTATGAATGGGAAACGTATCTTCCTAGAAATGCTGTAGATCGAACATTGTGTAGGCGCATTTGAGCCCACCGTTTCTTGATCCCATGAACCTCTTCTATAAATTTGTAAGTATAAACACATATCCTGCACTAAAACTTAGTAAATATTTGTTTCGATGAAAAATTTGTAGGTTTTCAGACTGTACATTTTTTTAAAAAATCTGCCGTGAATAAAATATTGAATGCGTAACTAGCATAGATAAAACAGCATTTTTAAACAGTGTTTTCATTGCTTGTATACCTCATAGTTGTGAAATGTCTTTGTTATCCTTTGAATTTGAAAATTTTCATCAAGATATGCTACATTTATATCTGTCCAAGATTTATATAATAAGTATGCAATTTACACTACATACACTTATATAGTACTAAATAAATGCGTGTATGTTAGAGGTGAGTGCGCAGCCGAAGATGGTTATAAAGTTCAATTGCTCTGTTCCTGTGATGGTAACGGGCCCAGCAATTTATATTCACGAGACTCGGGCCGGGCCAGGCGCAGGATTCTTCTTTTTCCTGCAATCTCGGGCCGGGCCGGATCCTATTTTTTTCTGCAATTTCGGTCCGGGCCGAAATCCTACTTTTTTCTGCAATCTCGGGCTGTGCCGGCTCGGGCCCGGGCCTAACTGTTTTCGGCAGATTCGGTCCGGGCCTTCATTCTTCTTAAACGTCTGCACGGACTGAAATTTTCAGACGCCGCCCCGACTCAGCCCATATGAAAATCATTGGCCCAGCTCGGCCCGGCCTCACCCACTTAAAAATCAGTAAAATGAGTTCCGGCAGAATAGTTTTTTCAAAAAATGCATTATTTTTAAATGACCATTATTCTACAATTAAAATTATTTTTAAAGATAGTACATACATTTCTAGGCAAAAAAATAAATAAATAAGTAAATAAATAAAATACAGTTAAAATCTGTGAAATAAAACCCGTGTATGTCGAAAAGTTGTCTTAAATGGAAAAATGTTTTCGTCCGTGCAAAATGAATTATAATAATCCGTGCGAAAATAATGTAATACATTTACAACAGATGATGTGCCAGCTAAGAATGGAACATGTTTATAACGGATTTTTCTTCTCTTACTGAATCTTCATTTGAATGTAATTGACTAAGTCAAATTTTTAAATCAGTGTTTATGTTCGTAATTGTCTAACTGGTCATTAATATTGTTGATATTTTGTAGTCTATGCATTTCAAACATAATCTGAAAATAAAATCTATGCATAAGTAAGCGTGCTTTTAGAATAATTTTAATTGTAGGATAAAATTCCTTTAGAATTATCGGAATGTTTTGTAGAAATTCAGTAGGACCGGGTTCTAGCTGAGATTTTAGCTTTTTACCTAGCCGGGCTCGGACCGAACTTTTTGCTTTTATACCGGGCCGGTCAAATAAAACTTTTTTACAGACTGGGCCGGTCTCGGGTCGAACTTTTAATTTGTATACCGGGTCAGGCAAAAAAAAAAAAAAAATACGGGTCGGGCAGGACCCGGAAATTTTGGCCCGTGCAGATTTCTACCCTGCTGTAGAAGGTGTTTTAGACGAAATATCCGAACATAACATTAAGGGAGTCATCGAGCAGATGTTGATTAAAATTTTAAATATATTGCAGTTACAGGCAAAGCCATTAAATAATAAGCCCAGTCAGATAGAGTTAAATTTGTTAGCGACACACTAGCGCCAAACCTCTGCTGCGGAAGGAGGACAAATCAGAAGTGCGTCGCAGAGAAACGATACGATTTATTTATATCGATATTTTATACGATTTTTATCTATTTTTTATTTTTGCACTTCCTTTAAAAGCTTGCTAATTTTTGGTATCTTTTACATTAAAGCTAAAACTATAATGAAAAAAAAATGTGGAAATTTACTGGATTAACATTTCTATATAAATATAGTGGTGGCGAAGAAGTTGATTTATTTATTAAAAGTTAAATAAAAAGTGATGGAAATTTACATCACTATGCAATTAACCCTTTCCGGCACAGACAAATTCTGTTCGTAAAATGTGAAATTACTGACTGACACCGGAATTTACAAACGACTTTCTTAGAAAATATGAACTCCTTATTTTAAGCTTTAATTTTAGAGGCAAAATTTTATTAAAATATTCTTGGTGCCGAATGCAGCACTCCCAACCGCTAGATGGCGCTATTTTCAACTTTCGAAAAGTTTCCCATTTATCTGACTGGGCTTATTATTTAATGGCTTTGGTTACAGGGGAAAATTAAATAATAATAATAATAAAAAGTTGTCCGGTTTTTTGACGCTAGTCCAAAGAGAGAGGCAGTTGAGTTATCCTACCTCCCCCGTCCATTGCACACCACCGCACCCACTCCGAAGAAAGAAAAACATTAGAATATTACTTTTTTTGAATAGAAAGTGATTAAAAAAGATCGTTCAATAATTTATAGGGAAGTAAAGCACACTACAATAAACAAATTGCGTATACGTAACTAGGGTTGCAATCCATTTACTCACTAAAAAATAGTGCGTCCTACTCCAATCTGCACCCGGCTTTCCGTTCATAGCTTTAACAGTAATGAAGGTATTTTAACCAAATTTTCAACATACTTTTACATTGCTTTAGGTGTAATGCGATGGCGTCATGAAAAGTGCTAGACGAGCGCAGTATTTTGGTAAGTGACGTCGTACGTAATGAGAATTACATTCCAAAACATGACGCGCCCTCTTCATACTGTTTGGATGCGGATGGTGGTCACTTCTACCACATTCCATGATATCGCTATATTTCATAGAAATAAGTTTGCGGAAAATTGCCTAAAATACCTTCATTATTATTAAAGTTATGAACAAAATCGGGGTTCCTATTAGAGTCAGACAACCTGTATTTTTATCTGAATAAATGGATTGCGACCCTGGTTTTTCATACAAAAATTGTTTGCATGCTCCACCTCCTAGTAAATTAACGAATTGTTGTTCTGAATCGCCCTGTATATTTATAAAACCTATAGTCGGAAAATAAGAAGTTTGAAAACGCACTACGTCTGCAGCTGACGGCGAAAACCAAACTTCAATATTTATGTTATTATAATGAGAAATCGCCTAATTAAATTTCTCCTCAGGTTAACATGGGATTTCGCGACGATTGCTGACTCATGTCCTTAAGGAGACATTGTTGGTACTTTACATTTTTTTTTCAAAGGGGGTCTTGAAATCGCTCCCCCCCTTTGAAATTGATACCAGGATTCGCCCCCATCCCAGTAAGAATACTTGTACTGTAATCGGAAAAAAATAAAAAATAAATATGGTATAGGAAGTGGTGTAGCTAGAATATCCTATGGGGAAGCAGTGGCCCATTGTACACCCCCCCCCCTTTTTTTTCAAAGAATTTTCAACAGTCCTATTTTCACTTAGATTCCACTTTGACGACCGAGATTTCCGACGCATTGTTTTCTGAATTGCAAATTTCATGCGTAGTTTCCCTTGAGGAGCGAAAATACGGTATTAAAGAAAAAAAAAAGTTTAGAAGATATACGGCCGTTTATTACTGCCCTGAGATACTTGTGAGTTTTATTATAGAAGCGTAGAAGGTAGATAGAATTTAAAATAACTTTTTAATTGTGTCTCAAAGAATTATGCTATCGAATAAAAGAAACGAAAAATTTCCAGGGAAGAGCCTAAGAAAATTTTGGCGCGTAACTAATCGTCTACGTCGCCAATATCAAGAGAGAGAAATCTCTGAGCAACCACTCTTTGACGTATCGGGGATTCCTGGATGATGCGAAGGCACGTCCGCAGCTTGTTCCGACTTGAAAATTTCGCATCACAAAGGAATTTCCGCAAAAGCGATCGACCGACATTATTCCCCGAATTCTTTCCGAAAGCGGATTTTCAGGTGGATGTTTTGACTGCACTCCTTTTTTTTTTTTTTTTTTAAGTAAAAGAAACGTAGAAGATACGTAGAAGAAACGTAGAAGATCTCCCGGGAAACAAACATTCTCGCCATATCTAATTGATTAAACTTTTTTACTTCTTCTATCTTTACCAGAAGAAAGTATTGGATTCATGAAAAATTTCAACTTCCGGTTCTCGGTGAATTTATACGTTTTAGATCAGCCATACTCAACCTGCGGCCCAGAGACCTTTTATGTGCGGCCCGAGATACATAACCAATAACCTCTATTTATTTAATTAATTGAGATATGAGATGTGTATAAAAGTTTTTAAGACCTTCACTGTTCTTTTATATAGTATTTTCATGGGAACACAAAAACTGTCCTGTTATTTGAAATTACTAATTTAAAATTATCTTAAATACGTTTCCTTAGTGAAAAGTTCTTTTTATATGTAGTTCTAATTGTGCTATAGTGGTGTATACATTTCTTAATCTTCAACACTAAGCCAATATTATTCCAAATTTATTACATTTGCACTATATACATTTCTACACTTAAAAAAAAAAAAGTTTTCTATTGAGAAGTCGATTAATTTATTATAGTAATTCACCTTATTTTTTTCTTTAGAACTTGGAAATGCTACATTGTTATATTATTACGTTTAACTAATAATGCTTATTAGGGTTGAACGTTTACTGTGGAAAAAATTGGCAGCAAAATGTTTTATACCACTATTTGTACATCATTTGCAATTGAAATCTACCACAAAGTTTATTGTTTGGAACTAGTGGTGTTAAAAGTTTTGGTAATATTTATTTTTCTACAAACGTTCAATCCTACTGATTATATTAACTTTATTATTAGGTTTGTTATTGTTAGGAAAATTGAAGGTAGCGAGTAGTTTTTTAGCGCACTCTAAAGTAATATAAATAATCAATGTCTACTTTGATAAACATAGGTAAGATTTTGCTTACCTCCTTTTTCAGCAATCATCCTCACTCCTCATTTACCGCGTAGTAGGTCTGCCAGAATCGCTGGTTAATCCATTAAGAGAAATGATGTATCCATTATATGTTGCACACACTTTAGTTTTAATCCTTTACGATTCACTATGTGAAGTTTAAATGTGAAAAATATTGTTAATTAATAAAACACTCATTATACTGATTAAAGAATTTAATTTACAATTTTTATATTTAATAGTTACATAATTTTAATTTTAAACATTCATTAAATTTGATAAGTTTAAGGGAGATCGGAGTATACATGTTCCTTCTCCATTGCGTGAGAAAAAGCTTCTATTAAAGTTCTATATAGCAGAAAGAAAACAGTCTTTAGTCCTTATCAAGTGATGTCATTTTATAATCCTTTCATTGGATGGAAATGACGTAAAGTCAATTTACGTCATTCATACGTATTTTAGTCTCTTACTTCCTTGTTCAGTTCACGAGTCTGTAAAAACCTCTTCATATTGCATCATGTATTTCATTTCCTCTTTGAAATTGGATAAACACTATTTATAATGATGAGTTTTTAACTGAACTGTCATAAAAATCAATTTGCGGAGATTATTATCATGATGTATTATCAACAATCTCCTCCTTAATCTCTGGAATTCGATTTCTTAAATTTAAATTTCTCCTGTGAACTTCGAAGATAAGCTTGGGAGTGGGCTTAGTTAGGATGTCCGCTACCATGTTTTTAGATTCACAATATTTTAGATTGATTGTACCATTGTCCTTTAAGTGTTTAATGGAATGATACCTAATATCAATGTGTTTCGTGCGACGGGTGTATTTTTCTGATTCAATTATTTTTATACACGATTGGTTATCCTCGTGCATGGTAATGGGTAACGACTGTTCCAAATTAAATTCTTGTAACAATCTAATTAACCACATAATTTCTTGTGATGCATTTGCTGCTGAAATATACTCAGCTTCAGCACTTGACATGGCTATGCATGATTGCTTTTTGCTAATCCACAAAATTGGGTTTTTCCCTAATAAAAATAGGTTTTCGCTGGTGGACTTTCTAGTTTGTATGTCTCCAGCCCAGTCTGGGTCACAATATACTTCTAGTATAGGTTGGTGTGTTGTATTTATTTCTAATTTAAAGTTTTTAGTGTGATTTAAATAGGATATTACTCTTTTAGTTGCTTTCCAATCCTTCTGTGAAGGGTTTTCGTTTTTTCTACTTAGGATGTTAATCGCAGCTGAAATATCTGGTCTTGTGACAGTTGAGATATACAAAAGAGCGCCAATTGCCTTTCTATAATTGATGTTGTTTGGCAATGGTATTTCTTCGTTATCAAAATTTAAATACCCTGTTTCCATTGGCGTTTTGTAAGGTTTTGCATCTTCTAATTTAAATTTTCTAACTAATTCTTCAATTTTAATTTTTTGATTCAGTTTATATCCTTCGTTTGTTTTTTCAAATTTAATCCCTAGGTAGTAGTTTAATTGACCTAAATCTTTTAGTTCATATTCAATCTTAAGTTTCTGTATAATTTCTTGAATTTCATTTTCTTTTGCAGATATCAAAATGTCGTCAACATAAACGATAATATATGCTTTACTGTTTTTAGTATTACGTATGAATAAACACGTGTCTGAAGTTGATTGTTTGAAATTTAACTTTTCTAACGATTCTGAAATTTTTGTGTGCCATGCTCTAGCTGCCTGTTTTAAGCCGTATATAGCCTTATGTAATTTACACACTTTGTTTTCATGATTTGGTTTAACATAGCCTTCCGGCTGAGAGATATAAATTTCCTCATCTAAATTTCCATACAAAAATGCTGTTTTAATATCAACATGATTTACGTTTAGTTTATGATAAGCGGCGGCTGCTAAAAATGTTCTAATTGTAGTATATGAAACCACTGGAGCAAAGGTTTCATAGTAATCAATGCCAAAATTTTGCGAATAGCCTTTTGCAACTAATCGCGCTTTATATTTTTGTATTTTTCCTTTATCGCCTAATTTTGTTTGGAAAAGCCATTTCGAACCAATTATTTTTGTATTTGGCGGGGAGTCAACTAATGTCCAAGTTTTATTTTGGTTGTGAGATTCTATCTCCTCCTGTGTCGCTTTGATCCAGTTTTCTTTTTCTACTGGGTTTTCCATGTTTATTATTTCCTGCCAATTTTTCGGTTCGTTTATATTTTCATTTTTAACTAAATAAATTAGTCTATCTGGGGGAACCCCTTTATTTACTCTATCTGATCTTCTCGGTTCGGTTTGATTTAGTTCAGATTCATTCTGATTATCATTTTCATTTGAAATTTCGATTTTTATCAGATTTGGGTTTTCCGACTTTTCGTTTTCGGCATTAGTGTTTTCATCTAAATTTAGTTCTAGCAATTTTTCTTTATTTGAATTTTTCGGAAATTTTTCCAAAAACTTCACAGTTCTTGCTATAGTTATATCTTTGCCGCTTGTGTATATACGATATCCTTTGGAATAATTATCGTATCCCACAAAGATCCCTTCTACTGCTTTATTATCTAATTTCTGTCTTTTTGGCTTGTTAATATATGCATAAGCTTTGCAGCCAAAGACTCTTAAATATTTTAGATTTGGTCTTCTGTTTGACCATAACTCATACGGAGTTTTTTCGTTGGCTTTAGTCGGCAGTCGATTTTGTAGGTGATTTGCGGTGCAGATCGCCTCTCCCCAAAAATGTAATGGTAAATTAGAGTCACTTAGCATTGTTCTGGTCATTTCAATTAGAGATCTATTCTTTCGTTCAGCAATACCATTCTGGCTCGGAGAATATGGTACTGTTAGCTGTCGCTTAATTCCATTTTCTTTTAGAAAATTATCACTATTCGAATTTTTAAATTCTTTACCATTATCTGTTCTGAGTTCTGTAGGCCTTTTTGCCAAATTTATTGTTGACTAGGGCAACATATTCCTTTAGTTTTTCAAATACCTCACTTTTATTTTGTAGGAGATAAATAATTGTAAATCTATCGTCTATGAAGGTTAAAAAGTAATTTTTCCCACCTATGGTTGGAGTTTGAATAAGGCCACACACGTCTGAATGCACTAACTGCAAAATTTTATTTGCTCTAAATTCCGTCTTTTTAGGGTATGGTGCTTCAGTTATTTTTGCTTTGATGCAAGGCTCACATTCGGTACTATGGGAACAATTATTTATGTTTATTCCGCATGCTAATTCCTTAGTCATTATTTCCCTCATTGACGTGACGTTTTTATGTCCTAATGCCACAGTTCAACGCAATTTTTATTTTTGCAATTTGTTATCATATTTACGAAATTTTCATCTGTGGTTTCGTTAGTTTGCTGAATTTCGTATAAATTATGTTTTCTACTTCCTTCTAAGCGAATTAATCCTTCATATTCTAGAAAAACATTTATTATTCTTGAACGTTATTTTGCATCCGTTTTTCGTAGCTTTAGCTACCGAAAATAAATTAGTTTCAATTTCGGGTACTAGTAGAACATCTTTTAATGTTATTTCATGTGTTCTACCGTCGGAGGTTATTGTGGTAATGTTTACATACCCGACCCGTAGGATTTTAGTTTATTGCCGTTGGCAATTACGACGTTAGATTGTTCTTTATTTATTAATTCAGAAAATAAGTTTTCATCATTTGATATATGGGAGGATGAGCCAGAATCTATGATCCATGCTTTATTTTGCGATTTGTTAGTTAAAAATGCGCAATTTTTCTTTTCTTCGGTTCCGAAATAAGCTGTGCTTTTATTGTTCGGTTTATTTGAGTCCGCGCTTTTTAACCTGTTCTCGTCCTTTTGAAAGACTAATGAAGAAGAGAAGTTTTTTCTTACATTTTGTTTAAAGTTAGTTGTTTTATTTTTATTATTCCAGCAATTTATAGTGTTGTGATTTTTCATTCTACAAATCGTGCAATATTTTTCTTCCTTTTTAAAACCTGTGGATTTAAATTTTCTTTCGGCTCTAAAAGCTTTGTTTGAATTGTCACTGTTATTAGAATGCTCATTTCTTTTATTGTATTCATCTGTTAATTTGCTCTTTATAAATTCTGGAGTTAATTCGTCTTCCTGCCTGGCTTCTAATGCGGTTATGAGGGTGTCGTATGAAGGAGGTAAAGAGCAGAGCAGTAATGCTGAAATATGATTTGTTTTAATTTCTTCGCCTATGGCTGATAACTTATCGATAATTTCTAATATTTTGGTTATATGAGTAATCATATTTCCTCCTTCAGATAATTTCGTTCCATAAAGTCTCCTAAGGAGAAATAGTTTACTGGAGAGATTTGATCTCTCATGGATGTTTTTTAGCGTGTTCCATGTGTCCCGTGCATTTTGTAAATGCTTAATATGGATGATTTGATTATCCTCAATACTTAAATTAATAAGCGCTCTTGCTTTTTTATCTTTCTTAGACCATTCCGTTGTAATTGGATTAAGTGGGTCGTCTGTGACAACTTCAAAGAGCTCTTCTCTTATCAAGAGCATCTCCACCTTAAATTTCCAGTTTGCATAGTTACTGGAATTTAATTTTTCAATTATACTACCTTCTTTGAAGGTTGCCATTTTTCTATTTTAGAATATATCTAAAATTAATTAATTTCTTTTAAGTATTCGAGGATTCTAGGACACTATTTTTAATTTTATTTTTACCTTTTACATACTTTAGAATATTTCTGTCTTCATAATCTTTGTTAGGAAAATTGAAGGTAGCGAGTAGTTTTTTAGCGCACTCTAAAGTAATATAAATAATCAATGTCTACTTTGATAAACATAGGTAAGATTTTGCTTACCTCCTTTTTCAGCAATCATCCTCACTCCTCATTTACCGCGTAGTAGGTCCGCCAGAATCGCTGGTTAATCCATTAAGAGAAATGATGTATCCATTATATGTTGCACACACTTTAGTTTTAATCCTTTACGATTCACTATGTGAAGTTTAAATGTGAAAAATATTGTTAATTAATAAAACATTCATTATACTGATTAAAGAATTTAATTTACAATTTTTATATTTAATAGTTACATAATTTTAATTTTAAACATTAATTAAATTTGATAAGTTTAAGGGAGATCGGAGTATACATGTTCCTTCTCCATTGCGTGAGAAAAATCTTCTATTAAAGTTCTATATAGCAGAAAGAAAACAATCTTTAGTCCTTATCAAGTGATGTCATTTTATAGTCCTTTCATTGGATGGAAATGACGTAAAGTCAATTTACGTCATTCATACATATTTTAGTCTCTTACTTCCTTGTTCAGTTCACGAGTCTGTAAAAACCTCTTCATATTGCATCATGTATTTCATTTCCTCTTTGAAATTGGATAAACACTATTTATAATGATGAGTTTTTAAGTGAACTGTCGTAAAAATCAATTTGCGGAGATTATTATTATGATGTATTATCAACAGTTATATACTACTTTTTTTTTTAATCTTACTATTTAAATTACCCCTTTTTTACATTATAATATAGTTGTGTTGCGGCCCGCCGAACGTTCCAAACATATGTTTGCGACCCGCGAGAAACAAAGCTTCAGTATGGCTGTTTTAGATGGTCCTGAACACGATATGACTGTTTTTAAAAAATGTCAGTATGTGAGTCTGTTTATCTGCCTGTCTGGACGCTCTATCTCAACAAATAATGCACGGAATTTAATAAATCTTTAGATTAAGTTAGACCTTTAAATAAATTGGGGCTGAGTAGTTTTTGATGTAAATCACTCAACAGGGGGCGCTGCTGTGCTGCATTTTTCACGATTTCCAGAATAGATCTCAAGAACTAATTCGCATATTTTCAACAACTTTCAGATTCAGTTAGACGTTGACATAAGTTGTTGCTGATTAGGCTTTGGTGTAAATTGCCCAACAGGTGGCCCTTCTATGCTGCATTTTCCATGATTTTCACGATAGCTAAATCTAAAGAACTAATGCACAGAATTTCGCCAAACTTCATTTTCTGTTAGATCTTGGCAAAAATGTAGATACTTATTAGGTTTGTGTGTATACCGCCCAACGAGTGTCGCTGCTATGCTCTGATTTTTGCGGTTTCCACGATAACTATATCCATAGGTGTAGCTTGACAATAAATTTTGGGGGGGCACATATGCTTATTAAACACACAAATATATATATATACAGCAAAACCTCTCAATAGCGGACACCTCAGGACCGCAGAACTTGTCCACTATTCGGAAGTGTCTGCTTTTCAGAGGGGAAAATATACAAATATGTATGTGTCGTGGATTGAAAAGAGTGTTCGCTAAATAAAGATGTCTGCTATTTGGGAGTGTCCGTAATGGAGACTTTTCTGGATATATATATATGTGTGTGTACATTAGTAGCTTGGTTAAAAATGGCTTCAGTTAGCGATGTATTTGGTTAGCGACAAATGGCTGTAGGAAAAAAATCCCTTGGTTGACGACACATGCTTTTCTTAACTACTATTGATTGTCCGATGGCACAGTTTTAATAAAATGAGTAAGAGAGAGGCGGTTAGGGCTCACAAAGCAGAAGTACATAAATTTGTCATTAGCTGCAAGAACTGTAGATACCTACATCAACAAGTTTACCATTGCAAAAAGATTGGATTATTTGGGTAGAAAATGTCCTGCAGGACATTTATAATACACGAAGGAAAAACTAATAATATGATATGAACTAATAGTGTGAACTAATAGTAGGAATTGAAAAATATATATAGGGAGAGTGTGAACTAATAGTAGGAATTGAAAAACAATGTTAATTTACCAGTCAGAAAATCTCCCAGCATTTAAAAAGTTCAATATATTTAAATCCATTCTATTGTATTACGGAAGGTCTAACAGCAAAGAATAGGTCACAAGTATAAAATTTAGTGATTGTATTCGAATCAACTGCCAAAGCGCCTATCTTAAGCAAACCGCCTTCCTCTGAACACTCCCTTTGAATACTGCGGACATCATACGGGCATGCAAGAAAAGATACCAGTGCAATTAAAGTTTATCAAGGTGATTTTTCTGTCTGCCCAAGCTATATCTCTGATTCAACCTAAGGATAAGATGATAATTGTAAATTTTGAAACCCATTGCACAAAGGCACTTTTTAGCAGACGTTTTGGAATGCTTGATGACATGACCCCAAGAGAATTTTTAAAGGAATAATTAAACACTGTCATACGAATTACAATAATTGTAAAGGCTTGGACAGAAATAAGAATTAATTGTCTCAAAACAGCATGTAAGAAGCAGTCCTTCTTTTGGTAATGAATAAACTTCAGATAAAGGGCACAAACTGATAAAAGATATTTTGTCAACTGCTCATGATATTAGCTTGAAAGTAGAGGAAGAAGATGAATAATTATTGGAGATATATGACCGTTATCTGACAATTGACGAGGAAAAAGAATTCATCTATCAGCAATGTGAATAACAGAAAATCAAAATTTCTTCTAAAGATAAAGATGAGGAGAAAATAAATATTACGACTGCTGAAATCAAAAAGATGTTTTGGCAAAGTTCGAAATGTTGCTTTGAAAATAAATTCTGACAAATTTAAAGTTATCAGAAGTAACATATCTATTTAATGAAAAATCCATGCAGCTTTTTAGAAACAGTTTAAGAAACATGCAGTATAAAACAGTCATAAACACGTTTTTTACATTTGTTACAAAACTCCGAAGTACTTCCGGTGAAGACTGGTAATTAAAAAAATGTTTTCAATAACAAAGATAAGGTGTTTCTTCAGAGTTTTCTGAAGAACCCGCTACACACAGGGGTGCAAAAATTGGCAGGAAGATACCTGTATATCTAAAGTTATGTACCTCTTTTGAATTTTTTACAATGTTTAAAAACAAAAAATCATGTCCTTTTTTAGTGTTTTTTCGCGTTTTGAGGCGATGTTTCCAAATTTATAAAAGGAATCTTTCTGCCCAATATAGTAAATTTTATTGTATTTTCAATAAAGTTTATTCTAAATTCATTCAGTGATTTTTGAATTTTTCACAAAGTTTTTATGCGATTTTTCATTTTTTTTTCCTTTTACGTTTTGAGGCGATTTTTAGATTTCTTAAAATGAATCCAGTTTCAATCATTTTAATAAATTTGTCCTCTGAGATTTGTTCAATTTTTCAGAAATTTTTATGCAATTTAAAGCGTTTTCTCGCGTTTCGCTGCGACTTTTTGACACTCGTAAAAATAATCTTGTTTCAATCTTTCAGACAAATTTAGTAAAATTTGTCAGCTGCAATTTCTGGATTTTTCGCGAATATTTTATGCGATTTTTAGCATTTTTTTGCATTCCGGGGAATTTTTTTAAAATTCGTAAAAGGAATTTGGTATAATTTTCAGTCGAATGTATTAAATTTTGTTCTGTGTGCTGTTTAATTTTTTTTTTCACGAAAATTTTCTGTTATTTTTAGCGTGTTTTCTCGTTTTGCGACGATTGTTTGACATTCGTAGGAATTCGGTTTAAATCTTTTACCCCGATGTACTAAAATTTATTATCTTTTCAATAAAGTTTATTCTGAATTCATTCAGCGGTTTTTGAATTTATCATAAAATTTTTATGCGATTTTCCGTTTTTTATTCACGTTTCGAGGCGATTTTTAGACATCCTTAAAATGAATTTGGTTTCAATCGTTTTAATAAATTTGTCCTCCGAGATTTGTTTAATTTTTCGGAAATGTTTATACGATTTTTAGCGTTTTTTCGCGTTTTGCTGAAACATTTTTAGTTTCGTAAAAGTAATCCGGTCTCAATCTTTCAGCCAAATTTGTCAGCTGCAATTTCTGAATTTTTCGCAAATACCCTATGCGATGTTTAGCATTTTTTGCATTACGGGGAATTTTTTTAAAATTTGTAAAAGGAATTCGGTGTAATTTATTAGCCTAATATAGTAAATTTTGTTCTCTGTGGTGTTGGATTTTTTTGCGAAAATTTTGTTATTTTTAGCATGTTTTCTCGTTTTGCGACGATTTTTTGACATTCGTAAGCATTCGGTTTCAATCTTTTACACCAGTGTAGTAAATTTTGTGCTCTCCGATTTTTGAATTTTTCGCGAATTTCTTATGCTGCTTTTAGCGTTTCGCGACTATTTTTTTACAGTAAAAAGTAAGAAGGAATCCGGTTTTAAAATTTTGATCAATATAATAAAACAATTTCTGCAATTTTTGAATTTTTACTGAATTTTTTAAGCGATTTTCGACATTTTCTCGCGTTTTGATGCGATATTTGGACAGGCAATGTTTACTGAAATGGAAAGAACTCTCTGGTAGATTTTTGTACTGTCCTGATTAAATTAAAGTTGGAAGAATGTTTCTGTAGCAACGTGAACGACGATGCTGAAAATTTTAATTTAATCTCTACCGGGGAAAAAAAACGAATATTTTAAGGTTTATTTGATCAGAGACTTGAACGTGTGTGGCTCACATGGGTGTACGCTGGTGAAAACAATGGGGTTCCCCTATCCAAGTTTGTTTAGTTAGAAGTTCAATTCAAAAAACTGACCAGCGAAACTCCGCAAAATCATTTTATTAAACTTATAACTAATATAATAAATAAATGACATTTTAAATTACTTTAAACTGCACTTTTAAGATGCACCATGGTAGTGGAGAGGTGTCGCACAAAATTATTTAATTATTTTGTATGAGAAATCGGCCTTGGATAACAACAACTGTTTTGGTTAAGAACAGTAATCCTCTAACAACTTATCGACGTTAACCAAGGTACAACTGTACGTTGGCATTAAAGCATCTCATTCAAAGTTCCTACATAAAATTCATTATCATGGCATCTCAGAAATGCGAAGAGAGTCAGATAGTAGATGATTGTAAGAGATTAATTATTTACAATAAATAAAAAAATAATAAGAGAGGAATATATTTAAATATGCACCAAACATATTTTGACTACGCTGTCAAAAGTGGAATGCCTTTAGGGAGGTATTTTTGGGCTGAAAACCTTTCACAATCATTCCGTTGTGGCCAGCTCGATTGGAACATGCAAAATTAGGTACCAAAAGGGTAATCTACTGAGCTAAGTAAATCCATATAAAAAGTAAGAAAAATAAAATTTATATATAAAATGAAAATAACACTGTTCATTGTCATTTCGATTTCGGACAAAAACAATTTTTAATTGACTATCATTTTTCAAAATATTGTAATATTATAATCTTATAATCAAATAAAAAGAAAACTGCCCAGTTAAACTGAGGGCATTGAGCTCACAGACTATTCACACTAATTGCATATTATACTCGTATTTCAAAGAATTTGAAATAAGCCCCTAGAAAAATAAAGAAATCGACAATATATTAAGGGGGGGTCATCCTCCCGTTACCCCCTCATAGTTAACTAATGAACCCCTTAAACTAATCAGGGAAGCCTCTTATTACAATGAATATATATATACAAAATTTGAAGAAAATCGGATAATGCTGCAATTTATCTAAATTAAGGGGGGATTAGCCCCACCCCTTCCCCCTTTATACTTAACCAATGAACCCCCAAAACTATTCAGAGAAGCGCATTATCACAATGAACCTATATACAAATTTTGAAGCAAATGGGATAATTCTGCTTGAAAAACCCATTTATATAAATTAAGGGGGGATTACCCCCCCCCCCTTTATACTTAACCAATCAATCCCGAAAACTAATCAGGGAAGCGTTTTAACCCAATGTACCTATGAACAAATTTTGAAGAAAATGGGATAATTCTGCATGAAAAACCCATTTATATAAATTAAGGGGGGGGGGTGTTAGCCCCCCCTTCCCCCCCCTTTATACTTAACCAATCAATCCCGAAAACTAATCAGGGAAGCGCCTTAACACAGTGAACCTATAAACAAAATTTGAAGGAAAACGGAATAATTCTGCATGAAAAACCCATTTAAATAAATTAGGGGGGTATTAGCCCCCCCGTTCCCCCCTTTATACTTAACCAATCAATCCCAAAAACTAATCAAGGAAGCGCCTTAACACAGTGAACCTATAAACAAAATTTGAAGGAAAACGGAATAATTCTGCATGAAAAACCCATTTATATAAATTAGGGGGGGATTAGCCCCCCCGTTCCCCCCTTTATACTTAACCAATCAATCCCAAAAACTAATCAAGGAAGCGCCTTAACACAGTGAACCTATAAACAAAATTTGAAGGAAAACGGAATAATTCTGCATGAAAAACCCATTTATATAAATTAGGGGGGGGGGGGGCGTTAGCCCCCCCGTTCCCCCCTTTATACTTAACCAATCAATCCCAAAAACTAATCATGGAAGCGCCTTAACACAGTGAACCTATAAACAAAATTTGAAGGAAAACGGAATAATTCTGCATGAAAAACCCATTTATATAAATTAGGGGGGATTAGCCCCCCGTTCCCCCCTTTATACTTAACCAATCAATCCCAAAAACTAATCAGGGAAGCGCCTTAACACAGTGAACCTATAAACAAAATTTGAAGGAAAACGGATATTTCTATGAAGAGTTATCGCGTTACGTACATTACATACATACATGCAGAACCGGCAGGTACATAAGCTCTCAGGCTTTGATAGCCTGTGAGCTAAAAATCTTATAATCTAATATTATAATATGTAATATTATTCAAAATATACCCCCCCCCCCCCCCCGACTTTTTGGTAAGTACTGTAAAACGGTAAAAGTTCCGATTTTTTATGAGGAGAAAAGTTTTTAAAAATTTTTGCTCGTATCATGTCATTTGTTAGACTGCGTAGAGTGAAACCTAATTGAAAATATAGGATAATAGGAAAAATAGTAAATAATCATTAAAAAAAAAAAAAAAAAAAAAAAAAATCTTGAAAAGTTTTTAAAAGACAAGTAATGGTATGATTAGATTTTTTAATTTAATTTTTAATGTGATTTTTAGCATTTTTCGCTGGCGATTTTTTCACATTAAATGGAATCCGGTTTCAAACTTCTAACCTAATATAGTAAATTGTGTCCTCTTTCAATAAAGTTTATTCGGAATTCGAGCAGCTTCCTTAAAATTTTTCGCGAATTTTTTTATGCGATTTTAGAGTTTTTCGCGTTTCGTGGCGATTTTTCGACTTTTGTAAAAGGAATCCTGTTTTAACCTTTTAGCGCGGTATGTTAATTTTTGAAATTGTAACGATTTTTAGTGTTTTTCCGCTGCGATTTTTTTCACATTAGTGAAAGGAATCCGCATTCAATCTTCTAGCCCAATATAATAAATTTTGTCATCGTTTCAGTAAAGTGTATTCGGACTTCGTGCAGCGATTTTTGAATTTTTCGCAATTTTTTAATGTAATTAGTTCAACTTAATCAGCACCCAATTTTTTGACAGGCACGGGCAACGCCGGGTGGATCAGCTAGTGGTTAAATAAACCTGAAACTACGCATAATTTGCTCTCGTGTTGAATATTTGTATAAAATTATTAAGTTTAATTTTATTATAATATTTTGATTAGCAGAGAGAATAACTAACTTTTAAACAATGGGTTTGAACTTCTTGTTCTGTTGGGCATCACAATATCTTACGATAAGTATAGAAGATTGTTTTTATTTAAGAAAGACTTGATCTCTATAAATTTTAGGGGGAAAGGGCATTTCTAATAACTCGTTGATTAAGACTATTTTTTCCAGAGATACTGTAATTTCTGGAAAAAAAATAAGTAAATCAGGACGGCCAGGAATTTTTCTGGAAAAATACCATTATTTTCATATAGAAAAATTTGCCTTATTAAATCGCGTGATTAAATAATGCGATTTTTTTCTGTAAGAAAATACTGGTATTTTCTCTGAAAAATTCACTGGCCGGTGGCTACCCTGTAAAACTGGGAGAACTTGTTTCATTGTTTTAATTTCATATAAAATTATTGAGTTTCAATAATAATAATAATTAATGAAAGGTTTGACAACGTATATGTGGAAAATTTGTGTATTCCTTATATTATACTAACGGTGGTAGGTTTTAAATGTATTATTGTTTAAGTCAGGGCCATCGCTAAGACTTTTACATTGGGGGGGGGGGGGGGGGATAGCACCTTAAATTGCCAACTCAAATTTCAGTATTTGCCAACTGATTGAGAAGCAAATAGTTTTGCCAAATTAATACAATTAGGAAATGTAATATAGTTCTTATTTGTAAAAAGTGTAATAATATTCCCAATTACATTTGTAACTTTTGCCAAGTCTATCCGAAATAGAAAATGTATCATAGTTTTTATTAAAATTTTAAATAAATTTACCAACTAAGTTTGTAAATTTGTCAAGTGTAACAGCATTCGCGAACGGTTGGGGGGGGGGGGGGGGGCAAATCCCCCCACTCCCCACCCTTAGCGAGGGCCCTGGTTTAAGTGATCTTTATGAACAATGATTGTTCTACAAATGTTGTTAATTATTTTTAAGTATTTTTGTTCAAGTAATAGTTGAATTAAGTACTCTCGGTATCCTTTAAAATGACTCAGTACTCCTCATTTTGACAATAAAGCACAAAATAAATGTCGATTGTCAGATTTTTATCCTAAAATGAATCTTAATATCTCAAGACTGTTGAGCCCAAATTTAAAGACAATCTGATAAATAGTAAAGGAGATATGAATTTTACGTATCTCTCTGTAATATCTCTTTTCTGAAAATGATATGTTGAAACTCATATTTCTTAATTCGTACTTTTTCACATTCTCTATATGAATACTGCTGTTCAGTACTGGGTGTATAGCGAAGAGATTTCTATAAAAGATAACATCATTAAATGTACGACTCTGGATTATTATACTTGGTTAAACATTATAGTTATATACAAGATTAAAAATGACAATACGGCGGCTTACTTAGCCGTACTTGTAAAATTACATCTTAATTCTGGAGTGGCTTGGAGATCTGCACTCTCCAACTACCCGTGAACAACTCACTTACATTACACACAGTGTTCTCAGGCTTTAATTTGCTGATTCGTTTCTTCTTTGTGACAAAGATACCTAACACATGGGCTGATAAGTTCCCGGTCTGGCACACAGATGGCGTTGCAATCGCCGAACCGATGCTTTTTTTAGTAAATACAAAGCTTTAAAAGGTAGCAGAAAAAATGTCAAAACGATTCGCCGTGCGGATAAAATGTGAGAGTGGTTTTATTTGAACAACTTTGTTGATAAACAAAAAAATGGATAAACAAGAATTTCAAGAATTGTTATTTGATGGGAAAAAACACCGTTCAAACAAAAGCTTGGCTTGATAAGCGTTATCCGGACACTGCACCAGGTAAATAAATCATTATTGACTGGTTTGCTGAATTTAAACGTGGTCGTACGGACACCAGTGATGCACCACGCAAAAGAGGTTGTTACTCCGGAAAACATAAAAAAGTCCAAAAAATCATTTTTGGGAACCGTAAAGTGAAGTTGTAGGAGATAGCTCAGACTCTGAAGATATCCAAGCAATATGTATGTTTAATTTTGAATGAACATTTGTCTATGAAAAAGCTGTTGTCAAAGTGGCTGCCGCGCATGTTGACTTTTGACCAAAAACAACAACGAGTCGATGATTCTATAAGCACTGTTTGGAGCTTTTTTGTTATAAAATTATGTTATTTATTTATTAAATTATTATTATTATTTATTTATTCAATTATTATTATTAAATTATTATTATTAAATTATTATTATTATTATCATTATTATTAAATTATTATTATTTATTATTAAAGTTATGTTATTTATTAAAGTTATAAAGTCATAAAGATTTGTTAAAAAGTTGTGTTTTCTTTATTAGACCGGGAACTTATCAGCCCATGTGTTATGTCCTAAAGAGCGCGCGTGGGAAAACGCTGAGCGTGCTTTTTGCTAGCTGGCCAGGCATACCCACACTCGGGCCTCCTGGCTGCGGACAACCTCGTACGCACCTGAAAACTAGGCTTAAAAAATCCCTGACGGCTCAGCCTACAGGCACAGGTAGATTTCGAAGACGCAGACCGTGGGGCGCCTGTTTGTTGAGAATTGCGGAATAAATGACCTTTATGCCATCATGCCGCAGTTGGGACCGCCCACTTCGAAATCTAACTTGTTTGCAGGCGCAGCCGCAGGGATTTTTATTTATTTATTTATTTATTTATTTATTTATTTTTGCTATAAGGGTTGGTCCTATAAAAAACTTGTCAATATAAAAGTTTTAGATAATAGTAAGAGGATTTATAATAAATTTAAACGGATTTGATATCTTGTGAATTGACGAAGTTATGAATTTTTTTTCTAACCCCCCCCCCTTTTTTTCCCCTTGGGGCCATTTTTAATGATATCAAAATCTGCCATACATAAATTTTCGGCCCTTTTCCTAGAAGTAATAATAACTTTAAACGGATTTGATACCTATCATAACTAAGAAGTAATGGTGTGTTTTTTCTGTTTTCACAAAAAGCCCCCCATTCCCCCCCCCATCTTGGTTTGATTTTGCCCATTAACGAACTTGACCGAGATTTTATGCCCCTTGATTTTATGTATCAGTTTGGAAGAGATTTATGCAGAATTATTGAAGTTATCGTGTCCATAAAAAAGCGACATAGATAGATAAAGTTTTGAACCTGGGGGTGGTTTTGGGTTCTGGGAGTCATGATCGGCGTAGATCTGCAAAAACATTTCAAAAATTCCAACTTAGGGGAGAATATAATAGATAGTATTTCTTAACGAAATCTACCTAAAAAAAAGAAAAAAACACATCTTATGACAGACAATTAAAATCATAAAAATATAATTTTGATTAATTACTGAGATTATTTTTTTAATGGGACCTTTCGTCACTTCCGGCTGGCATGTCATCTTCTTTGGCATAGGCCTCATCTTAAAAATAAATAAATAAATAAATAAAACTATGTAATCAAAATGGCTTCCACAATAATTAAACAAAATGTCTGAAAAATTTTTAAATGTATTTTTGGATTCTAAAAGAGTTAACTAAAACTATCGATTTTTTTTATATCTTTGAAATTTTTGTTTAGAAAAACCTGAACTTACAAGGAAGGTCTCTTTAAAGCGTATACTCAGAATATTTTGAAAAAAAAAAATGCTAATGAAACTACTCATGTACGTAGCAACGGATCAGTCAAATTTAGCTGCGGAATCCCAAGAGCAAATCTGTAAAAAAATAAAATATTTTCGAGTATTTGGCGCAAAAAGGCGCGATTTGGCGAGCAACACTTTTTTTCTCGCCAAATGCAAGCGATTTTAATGTATTTGAAAGTTCTTGGTTAAAGGAGTGCTTAAATGCGTAGAGTATTTTATGAATTTAAACTATTAAATAGTTTACAATTTTTTCTATAAGCTTATACAATATATATACAAGTTGCGTATTGCTGATTAACACGGTTTCGCCGGCAGGATAAGATAAATTTTAAGTGTATTTTAAGGGGCTACTTCACTCAGTTGAAAACACACGCTCACTAATGTTAATCCTATGGAGGGACATATTTTGCGATATCTCGTTCGCATTTCAATATTTTTAAATGATTTTTTTTTTCCATTGAATAGCTGAGGTCAAGTTTGATCCCAAGTTTTTATTATTAAGGTACTTTCACTTTCGGAACCGGTTTCGAAAATGAAAGTATCCTCAACAAAAAAATTGCAACCAAAATCGAAAAAGTAAAAAAAAAAAAAAAAAAAAGCCTGCGTAGAGATTGACCCCAGCTATTCAATGCAAAAAAAAAAAAAAAAAAAAAAAATCATTTTAAAATATTGAAATGCGAACGAGATATAAAATATTTCCCCCATAGTATTAACATTAGCGAGCGGGTGTTTTCAAATGAGTGAAGTAGCCTCTTAACAGTAACTGCCTGATTAAGAACGCTCTCATGAATACATTCCAATATTGAATAAGTCGTTGTCTCCATGGCAACAATACTTTCCCCTTGTTGTTTCTGACACTAACACTATCGAACTCAAATTGACAGTGCTGAGAATCCATTTTTAGTTTGAAGCATTTTTAATCAGTTTAAATTTTGTTTTAAATCGTAGAATACGATCGTTAATTTTCTTTATATATACATATAAATATATATGGCAAAACAGTAGTTATAAAAGTGTATTTATTTAAGTTAAATTTACTTAAATTAGCTCAGCATAAAGAATAGAAAAAGTTTTTCCTAAAAAAGTATTTATCATAACATCATTTTAAAAATTATTATTTCATTGCGTCGCCAAGCAGCGATAAATCGCCAAAAACACGAAATTTCCAAAAAAATTTTACGGACTTTATATCGAGGTTCCGAAGCAATTTGTTTTATGAACGTATGAGAAGAATAACCTCGTGAGAAGAATATTTTGGAATGTTTTCAAAATTTTCTGGAGTATGCACCTATGGAGACCTTCCTAGTTAGATATATGCAATTTTCATAAGTTTATTCCCTATACATCCATTATTATTTTGGCCTAATCTTTGTATAAAAAAATCCGTTACTTATGTTTGTAGAACAATGTACTTTGAGTATTAAAATGAAATATCAAAATTGGAAAGAAAAAAAAAATGTTATAATTGTTAATTTTTTTAAAATTCAATATTTAAAAAAATATATTAATTTATTAACATTTTAAGGCCTTTTATTATCTGTAATGATTTTGCTTTATTGAAACATGATCCAAAAACTTTAACATAGGTTTTGTTTATAAAATAAATGTAGTTAAGTCAATTGTAAAGTCAATAATACCATCAAAAATGGAACATAAAGCCTATTTATGAAGAAAATGTTAAAGATACATAAGCTGGCCGTTATTCTTAGGATTATTGTAAGGCTAAAAGATCATAATAACAACATGCCATTGCGCCCTATAGTTTCCAAGTGCTTGAAGAAGGGAGTTCGCGTGGTTTGAGCACTTTCTCATTACTAAATAATAACAATATACAGTTCGATGAATTAAGTTAAGAAAATTTTTCTTACATTTTTGTTGGTGGTAAAAAGGTTTGTTTGTTTGGTTTGTTCGGCGGAGATTGAGCTCGAATGTTTGAGCAAAATCACTAAGCTCCATTGATGCTCGAATGTTTTAATCCAAAGCGTAATATCTAATTGCGATATATTCTTTTGATTTGGGACACTTATTTCCATTCATTATATGCTTAAAAAACTAATTTGTGGCATTTGATGACATACTGAAGTAGATGAGACGAGTGGTTGATTTTAAATTAATATATTAAACTTATTACACATTTCTACAAACTACGATTATATATATATTAAATATATTATTATGGAACATTATTATTGAGCTTTTTATGCTCGTGGCTGCACGTATTACATTTTTTACGAAACTGCGGAAAAAGTTAGAGTTCTAATAATAAAAAGTACTTAGTTCATTCATGTCGTGACCTGATAACGGGAAAAACATATTTCACACTATTGCTGAAATAAAATGCAATCAATCTAGTATAGCACAATTTATAAAGTTTGAGGATCATTAAGAAAGTTCTGTGAATGTTCGTTGTAGCATAATTGTCCTTGAAATACTTATGATTCTTTAATTGTAGGTTGATGGGAAAAAGTCTATTGAATCATTCTGAGTACTTTTACTTTTATCGAGTTCGGAGGTTGTGTTTTTACCGATGTGGTGAAATGTTTCTTCGATAATTACTTTTAATATCTGTTGCTATTTTTTTCCGTTGAGCGTAAATGTCTGGTAATCTTAAAGAGGTTGTATTTTCCAATAGTGCTCCGTGTCGGGAGCAATCAGGCAACTGGTGGACTGTAATCATCAAATTATTTATTTTATTGACAAGGGGCAAATGAAGTTTCATAGAACTTCTGATTTGAGCGCAAGGGCGCTCGTTACAATGAGATGTTGCTCGTTTTAGCAACGAAGCTGAACTAACTGGTTTACATTTTTATCAGCTCGGTGGTGCTGATCTATTAATCAAACTTCGGGAGCGCACATACCGGCCCCCATTGAAGTATTCTGATAGTTCAATGAGATACAACAAATGAATGTACAATAACATACAAATGAATTACTAATTAATGGCTACACATAATGCACTAAATATAATACAATGATAAGAAATAATAAATTCAATAGACAATAGATTAATTGATATTATCATTATTTACAATAGGTAAAACACAGATATTTGAGATACTTCTTTTGTAAAGTCCAGATGGAGTACGAACTACTACAACTCTAACATTATCATCTTTTCCTCTTATTATTTCTGAAATGCGACCAGCAACTCATTCATTGGTGCACCCAGAATTACACTTTGGGAGCGGCTAGTATATTTTATAGGTTTGTAGGGTCTGGGCTTGGGTCATTTTTCTTTCATTAGACTTAAGGGCAGACTTCGTTTTTTCCGGGACATGTCGGGCAAGACCTATTTTTTTCTTTTGTAAAAATAATATTGTACATTTTCTGATGGAAATTTTAAAAAAATATTTTGATTTTAATAAATAAACGACAAATATTTTTAAGAAATCTACATTTTTTTTCTTTTATAGAATTTTAAAAGTATGATATTTTTAATAATCGTTTTCTTTCTTTCTAAACTATATTCAGTTTTTTACGGAGTCTTCATTTTAACATGTTTATGTGATTATGTTGTTATTCTTTATACCATGTCTTGCGAGCATATAATCTGAAAAAGGCTGTACTTTAAACTGTTTGTAGAACTATGAGTGTTTTTCTTTTAAAAGAATTTAAAAATTGAAAGCAATGTTTGATTAAGAAATATATAGGGATATATTGAAGAAATTGGCTGCTTCTGCTGACAAGGTAACTTGCTCGGGGCGAACTTTTAGCTTTTACACTGGCCCGATGCCAGTCCAAGATACCTTTTTTTCCGGGCCGAGCTTGATTCGGTTCTGAAAATTTTGGCCAGTGGAGATTAGTATGTTTGTGTGATAATTTTGATCAGCCGACAATCAATTAAAATTAGACTAAATCAAGCTATTTTTAAAACATCTTGGACATTCGGCCACTGTGCTTCATATTATGGAAGTTATAAATGTGAGTAAAATGAAACCTTTTTAATTAGCATGTAACAATCATGTTTACATTTTTAATTTAAAAAGGCAATTTTAAAATACGGTATATTCTGGAAGCAAAATAAATATTTCCCCAAATTCCCGTTTTCCTAAGAGCCTTTTTTAAAAAGTTAATATTTCATAATTTTAGGAAACTTTAAGTCGTTAGTCTAATCTCCAGGAACTGGAAGGCGCTTCAGCCCCCTTAGCTCCTCCCGTGAGTGCGCCACTGAGCCCATTTACAAACTGGTAGGTCTGCAACCTTTACAAGAACCATCATACCTGGTGCAACGTTTTGTTTTTTAAAGAGCCATTTGGACATCTGCTGTAAATGGCTTAAATAGGAATTGGTCCAATTTTTCCAAATGATTTGTACGTTTTTTTTAGCTTTCTACCATCGGTCGAGCAAGTTTTCATTTTCATTTATCAAATTTGGCTCAGGTAGAGCATTGATTGGTCTTCCAATCAAGAAATGACCTGGGGTCGAAACTTCATAGTCTTCTAGATCAGAGGATAGTGGGGAAAGACTGTGAGATTTGAGAATACCTTCAATTTGGGTAGTAATTGTCAAAAAAACTTCTAAAGTTAATATCACAACACCAATAGATCTTTTTAGGTCGAATTTGAACTGTACGACACCTCCATCAACCATTATTGACTGGTTTGCTGAATTTAAACGTGGTCGTACGGGCACCAGTGATGCGCCACGCAAAAGAGGTGAATACTACGGAAAACACAAAAAAAAGTACACAAAATTGTTTTGGGGAACCGCAAAAAGTTGCAGGAGATAGCTCAGACTCTTGAAGATATCCAAGGAATGTGTAGGTTTTATTTTGAATGAACATTTGTCTATGAAAAAGCTGTTGTCAAAGTGGGTGCCGCGCATGTTGACTTTTGACCAAAAACAACAACGAGTCGATGATTCTGAGCACTGTTTGGAGTTTTTTCGTTATAAAATTATGTTATTTATTATTAAATTATTATTATAATTTATTTATTAAATTACCATTATTAAATTATTATTATTATTATTATTATTATTATTATTATTATTATTCAATTATTATTATTATTATTATTATTATTATTATTATTATTATTATTATTCATTATTAAAGTTATAAAGTTATAAAGTTATGTTAAAAAGTTGTGTTTTCTTAACTAGACCGAGAACTTATCAGCCCATGTGTTAGTTCTTTTAAAACTGTTCATCTTTAGTGTGAGAGTCATTTTGAGGAACAAAATTACCAATGTTTTGTTTGAGGAAATCGAGGATTTCCCACCACAGTTTATTGATAGAAAGGGACATTGCATCCTGACCTCTGGATAACGCATCAGATAGATTAAGTTTTGAAGGAATATATCTCCACTAGTAGTTTTTTGCTAGTTCTTGAATCTGAAATACTCGATTGCTCACAAAGGCTTTAAGGAGTTGGGGCGATGTGTCTATCCATGCTAAGGAAATGGTGGAGTCTGACCAAAGTATGACCTTGTCAATTTTAAGCTTTAGTGCTCTTACTACTAAATGAATAAGTTGGCACAATAACAGACATGCTGAAAGTTCAAGTCTAGGAGTGCTGATAGTTTTAATTGGTGCAACTCTATCTTTGCTGCAAATGAGGTAGCAAACAGGAGAACTAGAATTAGATATTGTTTGAAGATAAAGAGAAGCTCCGTCAACCTTTTCACTAGCGTCAGCGAAGCCAAGGCAAGATTGTAGTCGATACATCTTAATTGCGATTGTATCTTGGTATTTTGAATGTTTCTATTAAAACAAGCGAATTAAGGAACTTGTCCCATGCTTGATCAACATGAAGTGGAATTTTATCATTCCAGTCGCACTTTAGCAACTATAGTTGTTGCATAAAGATTATGCACGGCAAATTACAGGGCCGAGCAGTCCTAGTCTGGCAATTTGACTAAAACTTCCCGTTTCGTATAGTTAGAACTTCTGTTGACAATAACCTTAAAGTTAAATGTATCACTACAGCAGTTCCAAAGTATTCCGAGAGTTTTTTCTGGAACATTTTCGGAATTTTGATTAAAAGGAAAAATTTGAGAATCAGGGGTTATTTCTTCAACAACATTAGAACGCCATTTATGTAAGGACATCTGACTTCTTTTGAAGAGATCTGTTAATTGTTGTTTAATTTCATAAAATTCAGTAATGTCTGGAGACCTAGAAAGACAATCATCCATGTACATATCGCTCATTACGACCTTGGTGGCTAATGGGAAATTAGTTGCTTCATCTATAGATAACTGCTGGAGAACTCTAGTGGCGAGGAATGGACTACTTGCACAACCGTATGTTACAATTTTCAGGGTGTAGATTCTGTCAGGTTCATCCCTCCCTTCTCTCCACAATATTTTTTGGAATCTAGTATGCAACGGATTTACTTCTATTTGTCGAAACATTTTATTTACATCAACTGTAAATGCGAAAATATTTTTCCTAAAACGAATCATAATCGCAAAAAGATCATCCTGTATTATTCCTCCTTTAAACAGTGAATCGTTTAGAGAATTTCCATTACTAGTTTTACAACTCCCGCATCAAAACAACCCTCAGTTTAGTTGTTGTACTTGACGGTCGCAAAACATCGTGATGAGGAAAAAATATCCTGCATCAGGATTTATGTCATCGGAAATTTCTTCCTTGTGTCCCAATGTAGCGTATTCTCTTAGAAATTCTGTGTATAATTCCCTTAATTTGGGATATCGCTCTAAACGTTTCCATAACCGATTTAAGCTTAGTATAATCCTTAGTACTATCTTCAAGAACTATTATGTGTGCTGAAAATTAAAGGTGTTCGAAATATCGTCGGAACATTATCAAACGGAATGGAAATTACTGTGAATAATGTAATTTATGTCTCTGACTTGAATGGGCAGTTGATTTCCGTTAGAAAAAAGAAAGTGCAAAGTATGGATTTATTTTCAAGAATGAAAAGGTAAAGGAAGAAATGAGGAAAAGGAAGAAATTTGTTTTGTTTTGGTGAACGCGATTCGAAAGGACAATACGTAGGTGACTTTGTCCCTGATTATGAAACTGTTCTCACTTCAAAAGAAAATGTTTGTGAAATCAGGCATCGTAGATTGGGTCATCCGAGAGGCAAAGTGTTGAAAGATATGAAACTTCCGACACTCATTTCATTTTGAGATGTTTGTTTGGGAAAAACAGAGTGCAACACAAATGGAAAGATCACCAAAAAAAAAAAAGAGAAACTAATCCAATGACTACTATTCACACTGACATATTGTTCCGAAAACTTTTCCTGGTAAATGCTATACTTTATGACTGTTATTGATGATTTTTCCCGTTTTACTGAAGTACGTTTACTAAAACACAAAAGCGAAGCTACTGAAGAATTAAAAGATTTCTTGAAAATTCATCCTACAGTAAAGAAAATTAGATGTGATAACGGTAAGGAATGTTTAACTAATGACAGTGAATTTCAGATAGGGATTATGATATAGTGATTGATCCCGCTCCTCCATGCACTCCAGCTATGAATGCAATTGCTGAAGGATGCAACAAATCGCTCCTGGATACAAGACGGGCTTTGATTGCTGAATAAAATTTACCACAGACATTTTGGGGTTAAGTTGTCCTTTCAGGAGATTACTTGAAAACTAATCCTACAGTAAAGAAAATTTGATATAATAACGGCAAGGAATGTTTAACTAATGACAGTGAATTTTAGATAGGAATTATGATATAGTGATTGATCCCGCTCATCCATACACTCCAGCTTTAAATGCAATTGCTGAAAGATGCAACAAATCGCTCCTGGGTATAGGACGGGCTTTGATTGCTGAATCAAATTTACCAAAGACCTTTTGGGGTTAAGCTATTCTTTCAGCAGCTTACTTGGAAAACCAAATGCCATCAAGCTCTATTGACAACTTAACGCGTACTTCTTGAAATATGAAGTAGATCTCGATTTGAAGCACATACGTGTTTTTGGATCAGTGACCACATGTTAGTTCCTTTCGTTCATCGAAAGAAGCTTGATGATAGGTCTCAACGTATGATCTTCATTAGGTTATTCTACAATAGGATATCTTTTGTTGGATCCTGAGACAATAGCACATAGCTATATAAAGAAATATCAAATTCGAAGAACAGAAAAAGGGAAACATTGTGAACTTAACCAAGATGTTCAAGAAAGTACTAGTGAATAATCAGATGATGCTGAAGAGAAAGAAGATCAAACGGGAAAATCCCAGATATTAAGAAAGCAACCTGATCGATATCCAGATCCTGAGATGTATGAAGCATTACTTTGCCAACAAGAAGCTTTATCTTTTGATAATATCAAATTTATCCCTGTTGATGATAAACGTTTGTGGAAGGAAGCTATGGATGCAGAGGTGGAAAGCATGATTATCAATGACCTCTGGGATCTCAAAAAACAACCACCTGACAAGCAAGATATTTCCTGCAACTAGGTGTTTACCATCAAAAGAGATGTATGATATAAAGCGCGAATTGTAGCTCGTGGTTTTATGCAAAAAGAAGGACTAAACTATAGTGAAACTTTTTTCCCTGTAATTAGCATGCCAGCTTTACGTTCAGTGCTTGTTGTGATTTTAAATGAAGACCTACATGCATTTGGTTGCATTGGATGTATTGGATGTGAAAACAGGCTTACCTGAATGGTAAGTTAAATTAAGTTGTTTATATGGATTAGCCACAAGCCTATGATGATAAAAGTCAACTAAAATGTAATATAAGCATAAAAGAAGTTTATATGGTATAAAACCAACCCCACGACAATGATTGTTTATTAGAATTTTCTTTCAGATTTTTTTGATGTAATGCTTGATTATGGGCGAGTGTTAGAATATTGTAATCATAGTATTACACTGAATTGTTATTATTTCCTTTTTCCGTTTTATGCAATTTTGTTCGTTTAGCTTTGATTGGTTCTTTAAGCTTAACTTTCTGTCAGATCCACCACCCGCCTGTAATGTTCCATGTTTTGTTAGTTGTTGTTGGTATGTGTAACTCAATTCAGTCATATTCGATCCAGCCTTGCTTTTTTATTTTGTATTTTTATTATCAGTAACCTATAACATTTTTAACAGAAATCGATTTCTAGAAGCTTCAAATATGCGAATCTAAAATATCATCTCATTCCGCCAAGTAGTTTTTGAGTAATGTTTAAAAAACTTCACGCATTGAAATTTATTTGGTTTGCAACTATTAATAATGAATCTGAAACATTAGGAGTTCGAAACTTTAAGCATGCATAATTTCCTAACTTCTTCACCGAATGACTTTTCGTTTAGTAAGACGAAATTTTACTAAGGTAAAATTTGCCGAAGAATCCAAATATGATGACAAAAATAGGTGCTTGTACTGAATATTTCAGAGTTTGTTACAATTTCAGTATGAAGGCGACGCCACCCAACCCACTTCCTAAGGGTTTTTTTACAACATGAAGTGAAAGAAGACATAATTTCCAGTCGAATGGCTATTTACGATTTATTATTTATTTATTTTTTCTACTTTATTTATTTATTTATTTATTTATTTATTTTTTGGGGGTGTGGGGGGGGGGCAATTTGGTGATCAAAATGTGTGGAGGTGTTCTCTCTCTCCCTTTTTAGCTCACATGCTATCACAGCCTGAGAGCCAATGTGCCCGCCTGTTCTGTATGTGCGTATGTACGTATGTATGTATGTACGTAACGCGATAACCCTTAATAGAAATATCCGTTTTGCTTCAAATTTTGTTTATAGATTCATTGTGATAAGACGCTTTCCTGATTAGTTTTGGGGGTTCATTGGTTAAGTATAAAGAGGGGAACGGGGCTAACACCCCCTCCCTTAATTTAGATAAATTGGTTTTTCATGCAGAATTATCCGATTTGCTTCAAATTTTGTATGTAGGTTCATTGTGATAAGGCCCTTCTTTTATTAGTTTTGTTGGTTCATTGGTTAAATATAAATGAAGGGGGGACGGGGACTAATCCCCCCCTTAATTGAGATATATGGGTTTTTCATTCAGAATTAGCTGATTTGCTTCAAATTTTGTATGTAGCTTTATTGTGATAAGGCGCTTCCCTGATTAGTTTTGAGGGTTCATTGCTTAAGTATAAAGAGGGGGGAACGGGGGGGGGGCTAATTCCACCTTAATTTATTGTCGGTTTCTTTATTTTTCGAGGGACATTATTTTTTTAAATAAGAGTATAATATACAATTAGTGTGAAAAGCCTGTGAGCTCAATGTCATCAGTTTAACTGGGCACGTTTCTTTTTTATATTTATTTATTTATCTTTTTTTTTTTTTTCAACTATACCTGTTAAAATAGCAGAAAGTTTGAAATCGAATAGTTTACCGATGCCTTGGGATTTAGTCTTCAGATGTTTTACTATACATGGTGCAATACAAAAGTTTCTGGAATGCATATAAAATCATTTAGAACAAAAAACTCCTATTTTTATAAAATGTATCTTATTTCTTTGTAGTATAGTCGGCCAAAAGAAAAAAAAAAAGAACTTTCCATACATTTTATTCGCCAAATTATCACAGTGGAAAACATGCGATTGGGAATTATGTCTTCTTTCGATTCATGTTTTAAAAGAAAATAAGCTTAGGATGTCGTCTTCATATAAAAATTGTATCAAACTTCGCAATTTTCAAATACGAACATAAATTTTTCCCACCATATTTGGCTTTTTTGGAACATTTTACCTTGGGATATCAAATGCAAAGTCATTCAACGAAGTAGTTTTGGAATTATGCCGATTTAAAGTTTTGAACTCCTAATGTTAAATTCATTTTTAAAAGTAGCAAAACAAATTTCAATGCATGAAACTTTTTGGGCTCAAAACTATTTCGTGAAATGAGCTGAAATTTCAGATTCACATATTTGAAGCATCTTGAAATCGATTTATGTTAAATTTTTATAGGTTTATACATATTTTTTTCGAATATATATATATTTTTTTTTAAATATAACTTATACAATTAATTTTCGAAAAAAAAAATGTATTATAACCTATAAAAATTTTAACAGAAATCGATTTCTAGAAACTTCATATATGTGAATCCAAAATATTAGCTCATTCCGCTTAATAGTTTTTGAGTTACTATCACTGCAAAAAATAATTGTTGATTTTGCAGTATAAAACTGGCACCCCAGCTGCCAGTATTATACCGTAAAATTAACAGTATTAAACAGTAAAATAAGCAGTAATACGCTGCCGTGCAAGCAGTAATACGCTAATGCGCGGTAGCGTATTACTGCTTGCACGGCAGCGTATTACTGCTTATTTTACTGTTTAATACTGTTAATTTTACGGTATAATACTGGCAGCTGGGGTGCCAGTTTTATACTGCAAAATCAACAATTATTTTTCGCAGTGTACACGTATTGCAGCTTATTTAGAAACTTTTAAAAATGAACTTAACATTAGAAGATCACAACTTTACATCCCAGGTATCCCAGGTAGATAAAATTTTCCAAAAAAGCCAAAAATTACGTCGAAATTGAGCATTCGAATTAAAAATAGTAAAGTTTGATACAATTTATATCCACTCTTAAACATTTTTTTTGTTTTTTTACATGAATTGAAAGAAATAATTCCCAATCGAAAGGCTATTTTCGTCTTTCTCTGCGAAAATTTACTGATTAAAATGCATGGGGTGTTCAATTTTTTCTTTCTTTTTTGGCCGACTGCCGAATAATTTTTTTTCTTTAAAACATGGTTTATGCGCTCTGCAGATTACACTAAGTGCATTCCGGAAGCTTTTAAATCTCGCCATGTATTTATTAATAACTTTCATACAAAAACATTCAAAAACATGTTTCTGAATACAAAAAAATTATAGATTAAGCTTGGGTATTCATTGTATCTCTGTTCATTGTATCTGTTTAGAGAGCACTTTGATTGGTTTAACAATAGCTTGCGAATCTCGTAATACTGATGAGTGTAGGCTCTTAAGTAATCGATTTAGGAGAATGTTTGACCGCATGAAGTCAGTTCACTGATAAATTGACAGGGTCGGGGCAAGAAAATGCCAAGCCACATTTTTGGTGAAATAAATCTAACACTGTAATCTGTTGCTTAATATTGTAAATTATAATATTCTACATATAATTTGTTTCTAATGTCACCTGGTGGCAGCATATATCTCAGGTTTTGCCCCAGACGTTTATGCCCCCAATGAAGATAGCTAATTTAGAAAGAACGCAATAGTAATATCATTAAAGTAATGCCATATTGTTACTCAGAATATCTCAAATGTTACTAAGACAATGGCGAGTAAACTTTATGTTATATATCTTGATTTGAGTATTTGATCAAATTCTCAAATTGAAATATCTCAGAAGTTCAAAAATGTGGCTTAGCACTCTCTGGCCCCGGCCCCCTCAATTATTCTTGCAAATTTTTAACCAAAATTCAAGTTTTTAAAGTATTTTTAAATACAAACAGTACATAAGGATTTTCTCCGTAAAATTAGTAGTTTTTTTAAACACCTTAACAACTATTTCTAAAAGATATGCTTCAATTTTAGGTCTGAAAGATGGGAACTTATTCGTCTTATGTACGCCACTGAATAGTGGGCTCATGTATGACATTCCATCTTGCGCTGCAAAGTTGCAGCCTTGCCAACGTATATAAGTGAAAAATGCCAGACTGGATGTCGTCCTGATGGCTTATATGATAAAGCACTTGGTGCGCTATACGTAGGTATCCGGGTTCGATCCCCGGTCTGGACACATTTTTCACTCTGTTGGTTGTACGCTGTTTAGCAAAGTGAAAAGAAATTCACATCCTTTGAAGTGTCCTTTAAAGATTTATGGTGTAGTTTCAGTCCTATTGGAAATTTAGATTTTTGCATTTATGGAAGAAAATACTGCGACGAATTTCAGAAGAGCCTCTTATCTTATAAGCTATGATTTCATTGTGCGGACCGAATTTTTGAAAAGCTGAAAAATGATTTCCTCCATTTCCTCTGTAAAATAATTTTGACGGCAGCGATCACCAACGTTGCTGGGAAAAGTATTTACCTTCATTACTAGAGGGAAGAAAAGTTTTATTTTATTGAAATGCATCTCTCATAACAGTTGACTGCAATAGTTGATCACATTTCATAATTTTCATTTCACCTTTCCCTCTTGAAAACTGGTTTAAGGGGAAGTTCCACTTATTTCAATCAAAATTTTCGATTTTTTTTTCATCTTTTAAGTGTGTTGCCCTATTTTGTGATATTCCAATTTCTTACAATATTTTTTGCTCGTTGAACGTAACGTCGCAGCTACCAGAAAGCTCCCTATACGCTCGAAATTTATTGCGTCTTATAAAACCATGTCGGGAAAAAAATCTCGAAACTATGTCGAAATTATAGTCGGATGTGCCAATCCCAAAACTTTTTAACTAAGCTAAATTCCTAGAGATGTAAAAGTTGTTTTAAAACAGGTCAAATTCTACCATACGTTCGGAGTAATATCGTAATGCTTCTAATATTTGCAAAGCTAAACATTTTATTTCCGTGTGGTCACGTAACGATAATTGTTTAATAACAATTTGTAATTTCTAACTATTCTGTAATACTACTCTGATATTTCACTTCTTCCTTTTTCTTGTAAAAGTAAATATTTATCGATTCTCCATTTAAAAAATTTCCACATTTTCAAAGTTATAACACAATATTCTCTAAACCTCCAAGTTTCTATGATCCATGCCTAAATCCGGTTTTTTCATTCCTAATATGATTCTGATGTGAAATACCGTATTTTGCAGTGTGCAACTCGACTTTTTAAACTGAAAAACATAAAAAAAAATATGGGGTCGAATTATAAGAGGATATAAAATCGGAAAACCGATGATTGTGGTTGGTATAGCTGTAGCAATAATTACGTGATAAGCGTCAATGTCTTTTTAGGTAGATTTCGTAAGAAATACTACCTATTACATTCTCACCTAAGTTGGAAATTTTGAAAAATTTTTGCAGATCTACGCCGATCATGACTCCCAGAACCCTAAACCACCCCCAGTTCAAAAGTTTATCTATCTATCTATCTATCTATCTATCTATCTATCTATCTATGTCACTTTTTTCTGACCACGATAACTGGAAAAATTCTGCATGAATCTCTTCCAAACTGATACATAAAATCAAGGGTCATAAAATCTCGGTCAAGTTCGTTAATGGGCAAAATCGAACCAAGGGGGGCGAAATGGGGGGGCTTTTTGTGAAAACAGAAAAATCCTCATAATTTCTTTATTATTATGCGTATCGAATCCGTTTAAAGTTATTATTACTTCTAGGAAAAGGGCCAAAAATGTATGTATGACAGATTTTTGATATAATTAAAAATAGCCCCAAGGGGGGGAAAAAGGGGGCGGTTTAGAAGAAAAAAAATCATAGCTTCGTCAATTCACAAGATATCAAATCCGCGTAAATTTATTAGTAATTCTCTTAGTATTATCTAAAACTTTTATATTGACAAGTTTTGTATAGTACCAACCGTTATAGCAAAAAAAAATTAAAAAACAAAACATATCCCTGCCGGCTCCGCCTGCAAACAAGTTATTTTTCGAAGTAGGCGGTTCCAACTCCCGCATCTTTTCGAAACTGATACATAAAATCAAGGGGCATAAAATCTCGGTCAAGTTCGTTAATGGGCAAAATCGAATCAAGGGGGGGGGGGGGGGGCTTTTTGTGAAAACAGAAAAAAACCCCATAATTTCTTAATTATGATACGTATCGAATCCGTTTAAAGTTATTATTACTTCTAGGAACAGGTCCAAAAACTTATGTATGACAGATTTTTGATATAATTAAAAATTGCCTTAAGGGGGGGAGGGAAGGGGGGGTTTAGAAGAAAAAAAATCATAACTTCGTCAATTCCCAAAATTTCAAATCCGCTTAAATTTATTATAAATCTTCTTATTATCTAAAACTTTTATATTGACAAGTTTTTTATAGGACTAACCCTTATAGCAAAAACAAATTAAAAACAAAAAAATCCCTGCCGGCTCCGCCTGCAAACAAGTTATTTTTCGAAGTAGGCGGTTCCAACTCCCGCATCTTTTCTAAACTGATACATAAAATCAAGGGGCGTAAAATCTCGGTCAAGTTCGTTAATGGGCAAAATCGAACCAGGGGGGGGGGAGGATGGGGAGGACTTTTTGTGAAAACAGAAAAAAACCATAATTTCTTAATTATGATACGTATCGAATCCGTTTGAAGTTATTATTACTTCTAGGAGAAGGGCCGAAAATTTATGTATGACAGATTTTTGATATAATTAAAAATTGCCTTAAGAGGGGGGGGGGAGGGGGTTTTTCGAAGAAAAAAATTCATAACTTCGTCAATTCCCAAGATTTCAAATACGCTTAAATTTATTATAAATCCTCTTAATATTATCTAAAACTTTTATATTGGCATGTTTTTTATAGGACCAACTCTTATAGAAAAAAAAAAAAAAAAATCCTTGCTGGCTCCGCCTGCAAACAAGTTTGGTTTCGAAGTAGGCGGTTCCAACTGCAGCATCATCGCAAAAAGGTCATTTCTTCCACAATTCCCGACAAACAGGCACCCCACGTTCTGCGTCTTCGAAATCTACCTGTGCCTGTAGGCCGAGCCGTCAGGGATTTTTTTTACTATTGTAGTCCACAAAATTGATCGTTTTCGAGATATTTTGCACAATAATTAAAAATTTTAATTATTATTTTCTATAATAATTGTTATAAAAACATTAATTTCTTTTTAGAAAAATCAACGCTTCCAGAAAAATCATTGCAGTACAGTCGAATCTCGTTAACGTGAATATCAAGGGAATTAAAATTTCTAGTAACTAAAACTTGTACTCATATTGACAGGGATTGTGAGAGCAATTTATGTTAAAAGTAATTCATGTTAAGCGTGTTCCACATTAACGAGGTTCCACTGTATTTGCTTCTCTTTTGATGATTTCTTCTTCTTTTTTTACACTTCCCTTTCTCTCAATACCTTTATTTTCTCAAAAGAAAAAAAAAACGAGGCAGAAAATTCATGCGTCAAGCATTACATTATGAAATACTTTCCAACACAGTCATAATATTGTAAATAACACTTTCCCGTTTAATAAGATGAAAAATGATGTCTATAAGTAAACAATCTGGAAAACGCATAACACATTTGAAAACCTAATTTCAGCATCTAATAGTCGGAAAAATATCCGAATTTGATTTGTGAAGTCCTGTATGCGATTTATATATTTGAATATGCTAAAATCTAGTTCAGTTAGAAAATGCATAGCATAGTTGAAAATTCCTCTTCAGCAATTTCCGTCAATAAACGGAAATGTACTCGCGATATTCTATGCAGCCCTGTATATGATACACTTTCCAACATATTTAGAACACTTTAACAAAAATGCACCGTTTGATAAGGTGAAAGATTAAAATAAATCATCAACGTAAAATTGTTCAAATAAAAATATATAAAATGGCAAACAGCTGAGACGCAAGGATACCTACATGGCTTAAACTTTTGGATCAGTTTTTAATCTTTTAAATTTGGCACTGATGATGGAGCTTTAGGGGCTCCGAAACAGCTGATTGCTATTTTATATATTTTTATTTGTGCGATTTTACGTTGATCATTTATTTAAATATAACGGCACAAAGTTCAATCCACCTATTTTACAAGGTAAAAGATGATGTTTAAGTAAACAATTTGAAAAACTCATTTCAAAACCAATTTCAGAAATTACCACCTGTAGTCTTTTGTGCAGCCTTGTATGTGATCTATAGATTTGTATACATACGACATAGTATGCAAAAATTTAGTTCAATTAGAAAACGCAAAACACAGTTCAAAATTCCTCTTTAGCTATTTCCGTCAATAAGGGGGAAGGCACTCGAATTCTTTTGTGCAGCCCTATAATATGATCTATATAGAATATATATACACCAATTAATATGCAAACAATTAATTGAATTTAATAACGACAATTGAAAATGCACTTCCATCAATTATTGCTCTCTGACTACATTGCTGTGTAACCGAATTCTGTTGTGTTTCCTTGTAAATAAACCATAAATGTTATGCATATCGTATGCTATAATAAGCATCTTGTAGCACACCTCAGTGATGTATATCAATTTTAATATGTTTGAAACAGCATAGTAACATTTATGAACCGTAAAGGATTTTCCCCCATATAGACTATAACGTAATGGAATACTTTTGAGTGTCCCTGTAAAAAAAACTATAAATGTTACACACTACATTTTCGATATCGAACATGCCTTTGGTAAACCTCAATGACATATATCAATTACATGGCAATCGGAGTATGTTTACGCATAGCCACACAGACGCCCAGGGAAACCGAATTCATTAACACTTTTCAACTTTGTTGGAAATTGTCTAAAATACCTCGTTTATTTTGTGAGTGAATTAAGAGGTCACCGAATGCACCTCATTATAAGTTAATTCAGGATTAACAAGTTGGTACGTTAAACGTGACATAGGAGGTGCGTTCGTTTTATAACAAGTTTCACAATGTAAAAAAAAATCATCCTTATTATTTCAGTGAAATGAATTATATCATCTGCTATGAGCGGAATGAGCATGCCTTTTTTTTCTTATTACGTATGCCACGCTTACAAATGCGAATTTTTTTTCTACACCAGACAGCTCTGTAAAATTCACCATGGGGATCTTGTTTTGCGAATGATTACGTCCATGGTTTAATATTTTTATAACTCATAATGAACGAATCTCCTGTGTTTATTTACTCTCATGGATTGAGATATTCGGCTGTTAACACATTTTCACTGAAGTTATCTCAGAATCTATACATTTTTTAATGCAACTCATCTCACAAGCAAACAATTTTTTTCAACGATCTTTCTAAAAATGTAACTTTTATGCAAAGTTTATTCGAAAAAATATTTTTGAATTAAAATGGTCGCCTGGCATATGAAAAAAGAAGTGGTTTGCCCGTATTTGTTTTCCTCAGTCACATGACTTGCGCTTTTATATTATATAGATTGCGTAACGATAGTATTTAATAGAATGAAGAAAAAACTTTTATTAATATCTTTTTAAGTTTTGATTCGATTTTCATAAAATTTTAAATGATTCGACAAAATTCTATATCGGTAATATATTTTAAATTTCGGCTGGGTAGTTTTTGCGCTGTTATATGCGGACAGACGGACGGATCAGCCGACGACTATAGGTGCTAACGTATTTATATAATTACGAACGCACCTAAAAATATAGGGTAGACTTATACACTGAAAAATAAAGTACTATCAACAATTGCCCATTCGAACAGATTTATGTATATGGCGGTCCACTCGGAAACGCAGGAGAAATATGAGTTTGGATGGAGAGGTAAAAAAAAAACAACCAATAAAATAATAATAAAATAAAATAAAGGGCAAGAAAGGCAGGAAATTCGATCAAAAATGACATTCGAAAAGGAGAATTTTTCGAAGGACGATATGGGATGAGTCAGTTTTTTTTTCAATAGGTTCACTCTTTGTTATTTTCTGTAGACAGAATGGAATGATTCACGGCGTCGTGTTTGGCCTGTCAAAAATTATTATAATGACGGCATAAAGTTAACCCTCTATTGCCCCTTTATGGAAAATATGCCACCAATTTTCAAGGGCTTTTTTTTTCCCCCGGCCTTATTATTAGTTAAATCTTCGCCTACTGATAATTTTAAGTTCTGTAGAATGAATGAATGAACGCCGTGAATCATGACATAGTATAGAAAAAAAAAGAAAGGAAAATAAAAAGTGAAGAAAGAAATCCGAATACAAAATCACATCTCGAGTTCTCAAAGTCTTAAAATATGTGTGTTTTGATTGGAAAATTTTAAAATTCCTATGGAAATAAATATGTAAAAACTCCCTTAACACAAGACTATTAAAATTATGGAGAATCCTAAACATTGGTAACAAACAATTTAAAAAATATAGCTGCTTAAGGCTGTTCTCAAATCCAAAGGAGCTGTCTTCTGGCACATTTTTAAATTCATTTTGATCGGAAATGCATGAAATTGGCAACTGCTCTTATTCAAAAACTATGTAATCAAAAGATATCTCCCCCCCTTTTTTTTTTGTAAATATAGAAGATTTTTCAGAAAATATTGTCAAAGGGGGCCTTTAATCGAATTTCCGGACGTGGGAAAGGAGCATGTCATCATGTGACATCCAGGGCTTAATTTCTAAGAAAAAAAGTACTGGAGCCCTAATATTCTGCAGACCCGTAGTGTACCTCCCCCCCCCCCCCCCCTTTACCGTCACTCCAATCTGCATATTTATATTTCATGCATTATTTTCAAAATTTAGCAAAATAAACATTTTAAATACATCTATCAGCGTATACTTAGCTATCAATTATTCCACTTTTTAGTTATTACTACTTCCAAATAGAAACCTTTGCCTAATCTTAATGTTAATTAATCGCAGAATTCTGCGATTAAATAAGCTCAGGATTATGATTCGGAAATAGTGTTAACACAAAAAATGAATAGTTCGCAGCTAAGCAGAATAGAAAGAAATTATTTACTCTTTATTCTGATCAAAATAGCATTAAAATGATTTGAAATGGAAATAAATAAAATTTCGAATTTAAGATAGATTGAGCTCGAGCCTTCCCAAAACCGAAGACTGAAATAAAAATCGAGCCCGTTCCATCTCTATCTCTTGTGAGCGACACATTACGTCACTTATAAGTGTTTTGATACAAAAGAAGGCAAAAGATTGGAGATGGGAGAGAAAGGAAAGGGTCATTTAGGATTCGTTTTTCGGAAGTGTTATTGAACTGGGCTCCGGAGCGCAGTGTTTATGAGCACCGGCGAATTCTGGGCAATATTTAAACATTTACTAAAAACAGAGAAGTACCGGAGCACAGTGTTTATGAGCACCGGCGAATTCTGGGCAATATTTAAACATTTACTAAAAACAGAGAAGTACCGGAGCACAGTGTTTATGAGCACCGGCGAATTCTGGGCAATATTTAAACATTTACTAAAAACAGAGAAAGTGTTTATGAGCACCGGCGAATTCTGGGCAATATTTAAACATTTACTAAAAACAGAGAAGTACCGGAGCACAGTGTTTATGAGCACCGGCGAATTCTGGGCAATATTTAAACATTTACTAAAAACAGAGAAGTACCGGAGCACAGTGTTTATGAGCACCGGCGAATTCTGGGCAATATTTAAATATTTACTGAAAACAGAGAAGTGCCGGAGCTGAGCTCCGATGGGCTCCGGCGCAAATTAAACACAGGTGACATCATCGCTTATAACTCGATAAGTAATTCATTTTTATTAAAAAAAAAAAAAAAAAAAAAGAAAGAAAAATAAATTAAAAATACCATTTGATTTTAAATTTCTACAACAGCCTGCACGTGCCATGCTTTTGAGTTTAAAAATGAGTCCGTAAGTGTGTCAGAAAGTTTCGTGTTGTTAAACGGAGGATTTTATTTTATTTTATTTTATTTTATTTTTTTAACCGTTTTAATATCATGGCGGCCAATTTGCTACCACTTTATTTTAAAAGTAACATTTGCCTTATTTAATCTTAGAATTTCTGCGATTCAATAAGGAAAATTTTACTTTAAAAAAATAGTGATAGCAAAAATCCGTAATAGTTAGTAGGTACGCCTAATTTATTTAACGACATACGATTTTCACCATAAAAAAAATAGACGTCCGATACCGATATACTTCTAGGCCCACCAGTGGCTGAGAGGTTCTGCTTTCAAAGCTGGTAGACGGGAGGTGCTGGGTTCAAGCCCCTGTCGCGCTCGTCGATCTAACCGTTCGGAGTTTTTCGTGGTTTTCTTCGAACCTTGGCGTAAATACGAGTTAGGATCCCTTAGAAAGACCCCCACGGAGGGCACTTCCCTTTAGGGCCTATATTCCTCGTGTTGATAGTTGGCCGTCATAAATCAACCCAGCCCAGCCCGATATACTTTTTTTTTTAATTATTATCCTCATGATATTCGATTAAATATTTTTAAAATCGCGATTAACTCTAAAATTTTTATACTTGAACAAAATTTTTAAAGTTTATGTCTTCTTAAAAATGCTTAAAATTTAGGAAAATAATTTTTAAAAACGCTGTACGCGTCTACATTTGATGGTGAAAACATTAAGATGGTGGCAATATTAAGTAATGAGCACCTGTTTATATTTCAATATAGGTTAAAATGAAATTTCGCGATCGTCAAGGAACGGCGAAGAATCCCCAGGAAAAACTAAAAGAAATTATAAATGAGAGCGCTCCGGAAATAAACTAGTTTAGTCCGAAAAAAGACGGCAGGGAAAACCAAAACCGCAACTGGGGAATTTCGGGTCCGTTTTCTTTTTTCCTTTCACTTTTATCGCCAATGGAAAGATGCCTCGCCAAAGATAAGAGGGCGCGGGAATTAGCTCCTCACATGTTGCGGCCTCGTAGTAAACATAGTAAGATGGGCTGAGGTCTTTCAACTCGCGTCCCCGGGATTTTGAGTCAACTGCTTGCTCCAACCCTTTCGCTCCCAACACTGTGGCCCGAGGAAACTTTTATGAAAATGACATGAGGCAGGGCCGCACCGATTTTTTTGAATTTTTTTTTGGGGCCTACTGCGTATGAACGCTTTCTGCATGGAGTGCTGTAGTTGGAAGAAAATTAAACCTTGAAAAAGGTGCGAGGAATCCATGTTTTTTCCATATCCAGTGGTTCCCAATCGTTGTGCTGCAGCACACTGGTGCGCCGCGCCGTGACAGTGTGCCGCGCACATTTTCAGTAAAGCCCTGTCAAGATTTCGTAAAATATCATTAACTTCCAAAATAAAAGATTCTAAATGTTGCAGTTTAACTTTGAAATGAGATTTAGTGTCATAAATTTACATTTCTTGAAAATCTGGTTCGGAATTTAACCCCTTCGTGATGAGCGTACTTTACAGAATGTATAATCTTTTAACACCTGTTTTCAAAATTGACATTTTGGCCTAATTTAATCGCAGAAATAATTAGATAAAAAAAAAAGATCTCTTATACCTCTTCTATCCTTAGTAGAAGATTTTCGAGTAAGTCTAACCAAAAGTTTATCTTGCAAAAAAAATTACAAAAAAAAAAAAAAAAAAAAAAAAGAATTTTGTTAACATAAATTTTAATTAAGTATTTTAATAATAATTTTTAGACTATGACGCGGCATTTTCTTTAAGTTATTATATAAATTAAAAAGAGCATATCCTTTCATACATTTTTAAATCATGATAAGTTTAGCGTCCCGCGAGAGTTTAACCGTGGGTTCAAGTTTGTCGTGAGATTAAAAAAAAAGGCTGAGAAACACTCGTCAAGTGCGGAGGTCCCTAAACTTTTATGCTTCGCATACCCTTTGAAAAATTACATGTATCTGGCGTAACCTCCCCCCCCCCACACTTACCCCCTTTTACTTGTGAGAGTTATAAACAGAAAAATAGAGAAAAAAAGAATGGATACAAAGGAGCATACTTTTATTTTACACGTAATGTAAGCTTTATAGTTTGCAGGTTTTGTAAATGTGACGGGTGCGTTGGGTTACTCTTATATATTTGTTGAATTTTCGCTACTAATTTGCTGAGGTACAATCACAAGTCTTCTTCAGCATCTGATATGTTGTTATATTTTGTTTTCAAACAGGCAATGAAATGTTTTTTTTTTCACGGTCTCGTGTAGTTGCCCCGTACCCTCAACGGGTACGCGTATCATATTTTGGGAAACCCTGGTCTAATACATGGTCAATGCTTTCTGAAATTCTAGGCAGACTTGGCTTCCTTGGCATGCTTCACCAATACAGAGTTTTCTACCTCTAATCGTGAAATCCCATGTTAACCTATGTTAAATCTTAATTAGTTAGATATTGACTCATTATCTATGTACACAGTCCGTCCCAAAATTTCCCGGACTGATTAAATTACCGGCCAGTAAATGGCGCTGCGTGACCGCAGGTGATGTCGAAAGCACGACTACACTTCGTCTTGTAAAGCGCATAATTTGCTATATGTTTCTGTTGTGTGATGCTAAGTGCATTCGGTTTGTTGTAACAGTGTAACGTGATCATGTCAGAGCTCGCAAACAACGAACAACGAACGAGCATAAAATTGAAGGCACTACTTGTCCATTAGAAATTCCATGCATTATGTCGAAGAAAGGTTCTATTGTATTTACGGATTTCAGATTAAATAAAAAAGTTTGCGTTGGTAACCATGGATTAAATAAATCTTGGTGAAAATAGGCACACGACGATGAACAAGTGGTATACATTGTCGTATAGGCAATAACCAAGTAAGGTCGTATTCCTGGAGTCGGAACTGGACATTTTATATGAAAAGGAAAAGTTAAGTCCAAATGTTCAGCAAAGTTTTAATCAAGAAAGTGTCACAAACTTGAAAATTTATCCACGGAAATAATCATATCTCACAGACACAAGGTGAGGCACTTCGAGTAATGGCAGAGCGGTGACATCCATTTTTTTTTAATCAGAGCTAAGTAGAAGAAATAGTTTTCATTTGACGGCGTAGACGAAGTATTTTAATATTTCCTAAGGTGGCGCAGGGGGGTCCAGAGCATCTTATCGTTGTTGACAGGCAGAATGAATAGAAATTGTAATTACCATTCTCGCCAAATGATTAGCGTTTTCGAGTGTAGTAGAGGCTTGAATTTTTGAATGGGTTACTAGAATCGTTAGAAGATTCACGTGTAACGTTCATAATTGGCGACAAGGAAGGGTATATTTATTTGGCATAAAGCACACTTTAGCTAAAAAGGGAAATGAAAAAAAGTATTAACATTTTAAAACATAGAGCATTTAAAAAAAAGCATTTACCTGTCAGATGTTAGCAGAGGTAGCATCTATCACGTTTACAATTTACTTGAAAAATAATTCGTATTAAGCTAAAGAAATGTTTTTTTTTTTTTTTTTTTTTTTTTTTTTTTTAAGGTCGGAACTGATAGCACTCATATAAGTTGCATTCTAATATTCATTAAAAAAAATTATTTCTATGTTTACAGATGTTTGTTAAAATATAAACAATCAATATGCTTTAAGTTAAATAAGCTTAAGTTAAACAGGCACACAATGTGCCGAAATGCGAATTTCCGCGACATAGGTGAAAATTGTATGCATTTCCACAAGGTTTGTTAATTACAGTTGTCCCATAAGTCCCATAGCATGAGAAACCATATGTATTTTTTATGCCTAGCCCCGTTTTTCAAAGGAAATGTATCGGAAAAGTTGCAAAAACAGTAAAAACTAAAAAGGAGCTGTAATTGGAAAAAAAAAATTATTATGTAAGTCCAATTTTTTATTTTGTTGTAAATCATGTTTTTTTTTTCAATATTGTAAGTTGTAAGCAATATTCTAAGCCCCCCTTTTTTAATTAATGGGGTTTTGATACCTAAGTATTTTTTTCATTATTATTTTCTTTTAATTTTCCACAGCTCCATCTTCTAAAGCCTCTCCTCTTCTAATGCCACTCTATCCTGCAAAATCGTCAGTAGATTCCTCTTCTGTAAAGCATTTGAGGAGTGAGAAACGTTGCAATGACCTGCATCCAGGTGCAACTTTGGTAGTAGGCAGTGAACAATGTTTGATTGAATGAAAGTCCATGTAAAAAAACATGCTTCTGTACCAACCTCATTAAAAAAAAAATACTTTTTTGCTTAAAAATAAATAAAATTAGAGATTTTTTAATTTGAAATGCATAAAATTAACACTTTGTATATAATTAACAAATATTGCCGTGATTGGAAATTGTGAACAGGCCTATAACCACTGAAAATCGCTTTGTCAATGTCTGAAAAAAAGCCACGTCGTTACAGAGTCCATCCAAATTTCATTGATTGCTAATTATCAACTGAGGGATGCGTATATGAGACATTTCCGATGAGTTTTGGATGGAAATTCATCTAATAGGATAAGTCTACGAGATCATGATATTTATCCGACATTTATTTTGAAAATATCAAGATGTTTGATATTTTCGATATTTTCATATATTTGATATTTATTTTCAAAATATTGTGCATGATATTTTTCATGTTTTTAGTCAGAACAAGAGTAAATGAATTTTTCAGCTGTTATTGACTATGTCGTTCTCTAGACAAACATTTTTTTGTCTCTGGCAGTGACTTTTTTTTTTGCCAAAGAAGAAAAGAAATATATTTTCCAAGCTTTACGTTTCAAATTGAATTCTTAAATGTAAAATTAATAATTATGAGGGATATAATTAATTCCTAATAGCTATTGCAAGATGTCATGTCTAATTTACGTAATCTGTTACTTACAGCTTCAGAAGAGAATCTTTACTTATTTTGATTTCATTGAGTTTAAACTGTACAGCATGTTAGGGAGTACAAAAGAAGACAAGCTTATATTTATGTTAAATTTTTTCAATTAAAAAACTATTTTGTATTTAAAATTTTGTTTTATAAAACAAAATTTTCTTAATAATTAAAATAAAGCTTTTTTTTTTTTTTTTTTGGAGTGTATGAAGCAAATTGCTTCAGTATTCAATTAGTTGATCTTCAATTTTGTTGTAAGTGAAAAAAAAAAAAAAAAAGAAAGTTTTAGAATATTGTTTTATTAAATTTTCATGTTAAGTGTAATATGTTTTCATTTCTGATTTATACTATGCTTGAAAATAATTATTATCAGCAGTATGTTGATTTTTTTAATCTTATATCGGATATACATAAAAAATATCGGATATACATAAAAAATATCGGATATATATAAAATATCGAATATTTTCGATATTTTCGAAAATATCATGATATTTACGAACCTTGATTTTATATGTCTTTAACAATTCTACGTTTTTATCGAATAATTTTAATCATTTCTAAAACTATTTTCCCATAATTTAATTAAAATATGGATGTATTTTGTTTCATTTCGGGTTTCGGGTTGACTGTAAATAAAATATTAGGGTTCGGGTTGGGTTGTACCCGCCCTGTACTGCACTCTACACTAAACCGGAATGTCCATCCAAATTTCATTGTCTGTGTTAATCATCAATTGAGAGAGAATCTGGATGAGACATTTCCGATGAGTTTTGGATGGAAATTTATCTAATAGGATAAGTCTACGAGCATAAACTAAATGTTAAACCAATAGCAGCTGTTTTTAAAAATATCTCATTTGCATTCAGAACCGTCCTTAGGGGTGTGGTACAGAGCCTCGCTCTCAGAGAAAAGAATGTTTTTCTTAATATATGTATACATATTTAAATATTTAGCATTCGTTAGTGTAAGTATTTAAGTACTTTACATTCGTTTAACAATTCACATTATTTTCGCATAAGATTTTCACTCTTTGTGGAGTATATAGTATGTGTTTTAGCAGCTGTTAAACTTAACACTGAAAAAGAAATGTTCCCTTGTGGTGTTCTTTGATTGTGCTCCTTTCGCAGCTTACTGTTCACCCTACATAAACAGTTTTGTCGGAAATTATTTTTGTCAAAAACTATGCTTAACAATTAACTATATTTCGCAAGATACTTAACGTGCTTTCGGTGTGCAATGTGCAATCATTTTTTTTAATTTGACTAATTTTTTGAGTTTTTTTTTTTTAATGTTTTATTTAAAATTTCACTATCTGAACAGCGATTTATTTTATATTTCGAAAAAGTCATTTTTTCAATTTAACTATTGCCAAATTTTAAAACAGAGTAAATAATAATATTTTCTTTCAATTAAAAATTTTATTTACACGTGAATATTAAAAACGGAAAAAAACTTATAATGACATGATCACGTGTTAAAAGCAGTAAAGGGTGAAAATTACGTCATAAAAAATGCATTTACACGTGAATATAAAAAAGAGAAATAAAACTTTAAAATAATAATTAAATTATTACGCGTTAAAAGCAAGATGGGGAGAAAGTACTCCATATTTAAAATGTCCAAATAATAATATTCCCAAAAAGTTTCAAATTAAAAATATATTTACACGAGAGATTTATTTCATAATTCGAAAAGTATTTTTATCTATTGTTGCCAAATTTAAAACAGCGCAAATAATAATATTTCTTTTCAATTAAAAAATGTACTTTCACACACACACATATATATATATATATAAACCGTGGTGAAAATTACGTTATATTTAAAACGATGCATTTAAAACGTCTTATGTAAAAAAAAATTATTCTAGCGCCATTATAAAATTCCGAGAGGCAGCGACATTGTTTACTTAACCCTCTTATACAAGCTGATTTTCAAATATTTAATTGATCTTATTTAACCAATCAGAAAGACAGCCGTTAGCTGTCCCGACAGTAGTTGATTCGACCTTAAGACCCGAAAAATCATTCAGTCAAAGGGAAATGAAATATAATTACAGAAGATCGCCACTGGTCGTTTAATTATAATTCAATCTTCCATAATATTATTTAAAACACAGCGTGTTTTTAGAGCTTGATATGTCTGAACGGAGGGTGCGGGGGGGGGGGGCAACGTAGCTCGTTGAGGACTCTGTACTTCATGTAATGTGTAGTTCACCAGATAAAGTGTGGTTTTGAGAATTTTAGTGCAAAATTCAAGCCGTTTAGTGTATTTATTGAATGAAATATTTAAACGATAAAACAACATTTTTTTCTTATTGCAGCAAAAGGTAAGAATTACAATATAAATATGTTGTAAAGAAAATATTAATAAAGCTGAATGAAAAATTTTTAACTGAAGCGCAGCAATCCAGCTTGTGTCTTTGAAATTCAGAGAACTTATCATATCACGCAGATGCAAGTAGCTCTTAAATGATTACCGAGAATTCAAAAGAAAATACTGCATAAAAATAAAATGTAGAACAATAAAATACCACTCAAGTTTTCGATGAATTCTACGGACGATTGAGATTCGTAAAGTTTTATTTAAAAAGAAAGTCATACAGATTTCATTGTAAATTTAAAAGAGGCTGCCATTATAAGCGTTTTTGAAATCAAAGACTTCTTAGAGTTAATTTTCAGCAAACGACGAATGTTGGAGGAATGTTCAAATAACACATCAGTCAGTTTTCTTAACAAACTGTGAACAATTAAACAAAAAACAGAAAGAAAAAACGTAATCAATTATTATAATTAGTATTTGAAAATTTTATGCGCGCCAAAAATACTCTAAAGAAATTTGCACATAAGCCTCCAGCCATGCTGTGCCATTTAAAAATTTGATCTCACGTTCTCAAAATATTTACAGTTCCTTCCCGTTCGTGATGCACTGTGACGCCACTCTAACGTCACAATCATCACTTTGACCTTCGTGACTTCACTGTAAAAATTTTTTTATTCAGTGTCTTATTTAAGCAATTAAATTTTAAAGTTTCGCATTATAGATAAAATGAAAATTCAAATAATGAAATATAAAGATTTAAATTAGCTACTTACTGTATCGGTTGATATCCAAACAAAGAATGGCATTTGTTCAGATTGCATTTTTCTCTAAGCTGTTTTTTAATTTTTCTTTAGTTATCAAAATGGCTAATGGAACATAAAACATGAAGCACGCATGCGCAAAATGTAGTTCACGGAAAAGTTGAAACCTCTCAAAAATATTACAGGAATTATTGCCGTAATTGACGTGGGACATAAAGAAATTCGAAATTCCGGTAAAATACGCGAAATGTTTCAGGATAATTTCCTGAAACGTTCCGAAATTTTTTTACAGTGTTGTAATAAAGTCAAAGTGACGTTCCTGCTTCTATACTGGGTAATTCAAAACAGGTATAATGACGATTATCTGTTAAAAAGCGGACGATAGAAACATATTTCCAATTACAAAAATAAATAAATAAATAAATAAATAAATAAAAAAGACGCGTTTTTTAGAACCAGAAAACTCCGAAATACCATAAAATTCATAATATCATATTTCGGTAAATTTTGGTCGTAAAAGGACTGTTTTCTTTTTAATCTTCTTCTTTTATGATGTTCATGGACGTTTTTCTAAATATAGCTTATATGAAAAGGCTGCCGTATAAAAATATAATTTTCGCATTTTAATATGTATACATAATCTTGAAAAATAAAAGTTATCTCTAAAATCTGTACTTGATTTAAATACTTTTGAAACTGCAAGTATGTTTCTATCCTTAGTGGTTTAAGAGATAGATAATGGCGATTTTAATCCGAATCACGCGGCGCGCTTTTACGAAATGTTAAAAACTGTTTCCCCTCCTTTCTATGCTGTCTGCGGGAAAATGTGTTTTACAGGCATAGATGAGGCCTCGCCGCAAAAACTTTCATTGGTTAATTTGCCGGACCTGTGGATGTTTTATTATTTATTTTGTTTTTGTTCTTACCAAAAAATGACACTCACATTTGAATTTTATTTATTTGTTTTTTCCTTTATTAAAGAAAGAGTGGTCTTTATTACTTTAATTTATTGAAAAAGGGTTTTTAGCAAAAATTATTCGACACTCATTCCGACTATGGAAAATCCCTTAAATTAAATGCCTACTTATTGTTTAAGTCGCACTGTAAAAAAAAAGACAAATGTTTATTAATTTACAAAAACATAATGTAACCACGAACGAAAATATACAATAACCTTTTCCGGTCTTTTAATGATTCCGAAAAGAGTTCTTTATCTTTAGAAACGTCAGAAACCACTATACTTTCGAGATTTAAAAGAAAATTTATAAAAACAAAGTTTCTTTTGCTACCACTGATTTTCGGAAACGTTTTCAAGTACATTTTTACACAGTATAAATATTTTTTTTTTCCATTCGGAATGTAGGCTTATCGGATGCTGTCAATTCTTAAGTAAACATTTTCATGTTTATCAAATACATTTTACAGACAGACATGATAAATTAACAGCATTAATATTATCATCAAAATTAATAATATGTTATTTTTTTGTTACTCTTGCATATATAAATTCAATTTCGCTGCTGAAAAAGTTTAATAGAGAATTGAGCTTCCGAAAAAACAAAATTCCGGTTTGTGAAAACTGATTAATGCACTATAAAAATTACTCGGAAACATCCCCGAAAATCAGTGGCAGCAAAATAAATCCTTTTTCATGTTTCGTTAAATCTCGAAAAAGAATGCCTTTCCGAATCGTGTTTAGCTCGGAAGAGATTATTGTATATTTTCGTTCGTGGTTATATTATATTTACGTTGATTAAGAAATATTTATTTATTTATTTATTTATTTTATTATTATTTTTTTTTTTACAGTGTGAATCGGAATACAGAATTGTAGATGAGTAACTGTATATTTGCAGGCGAACAATGAAACAAGCTCTCCCTCCTCAAAAAAAAAAAAAAAAAAAAAAAAAAAAACGAAGTCTCTGTTCAAAAATTTTTCTTCATACATTAAGAAAAAAAAAAACTTATTGTCCAATTATAACCGTCTTTCTTCGAATTCCGTTAAAAATCAATCCCAAATTTTGAAAACAATCGAAAACATTTTTAACAGTTAGCAACATAACCTCTAATAGGGCTTTTGTTATTGGTAAACGGCTGCTCAAAACAATGCACAAAAGGCTAAAAACCTATAACGATCAAGTCATATCTCTCTTCAATCGCTGACCATCGGGTTTTTAAAATTGAGGCCCTTCTTTCATAACTCACTTTGTCATGACAATGGGATAAAGAGAACAGCTGATTTGTCCAACGCACACCCCTTTAGCCAGTTTTTGTTGCTCTTTCCATCCGAAAAGAATAAGCTATTCGTTTTTCTTCTTTTTTGCTTATTTCTGCGGCATCCCAAAATCTAACAATAGAAAATTTCACGCTTCAGTAAGTCTTTGTTGCGTAATGATACTTAACCGATGCCTTATTAGGCCAAAAAATCATGTTTAAGAAATTATGATTGTTGCTATTTCGCATTATTTTCATTTCTCTTTCAGGAAGATGAGTTGGGGGAGGAGGGGGAGGAGGGGAGTAATAGAATAAATTGCGCATCTTTGCTTGAAGAAGTAAAGCCGTTATGGAACGGGTAATTTTATGAATTAGACTAGGTGAAAGCTCGTCGAGGATGACAAAGTTAAGTAACAACTTTTCCCATTATATTTACTGAAGGAGGGGGGGGGGGGAACTAGCATGCTGTGTCCAACAGCTACCCTCGTAATATAAATACATAAGCATAACGCATTTGACTCAAAAATGGAAGTCAGCTAACGCTGATAGATGGCGCTACTGTTTGGGGTAGGCTATTGTAGTATTTGCATTGATAGCCTCATAGCAGTGCCTTTCAATGCTACTATATTTCTTATTTTTTGCAGTGATTTGTGCTTTTTTCAAACAGAAAGTTCATTTGAAAATGAAAATTAATATATTCTTTCTAAAATGCCGTACTGCTGTGCGCTTTATTGCTGTTCACCCTGTAAAATAAAGGAAAATATTTCACTTCCATCCAATACCTGTAGACAATCGTCGGTTCTTATGGCTAAAAGCGATATCTTTCCAAAGTCCTGACTAGATGAAACTGAAACTGTAAAATTCAAAAATATTTAAATACCTTCTATTTCAGTTGTGAAATAACCCTTAAAAAGTAATTTTGTATAAGATGAATTCGAATATAAATTAGTAATGTGACCAAAGCTTTTTAGAAAAATAAATATGTATTCATGAGTTTGGATGGTGTTTTCAAGTAATATAAATATTGTGTAATTGAAATATAGGGTAAACGTGCCAGTAATGGACGCCTTTAAAAAATTTCGTTATTTTTTTTAATTGATAGTTATAATTATTATATTCCAATTTAAAAATAAGGATATCAATTATTAATTAAATAGTTATGAGAATAATTAATTGTTCAAATTGTCATTATCACACGATCAATAATTTAATTATTTTTAGATAGAAGATTTTAAACACTGAGTTTCTGAGAAATACAGTTATCAAATTATTGAGACAATGTGTGTGTGGGGGGGAGAAGGAGGGGGGAACTAGTAAAAAGATAATAATAATTACAAAGAAAATACAAAATCTAGAAATTTTTTAAAGCTTTAAAATCGTAGAATATTTTGCAGATTTTAAATGTATGTAAAGCAATTGAATATCTAATAATGATCCGTCTCATACGCTTTGTTATAATATATATATATATTTAATTTTAAAAAGTATTTCAATCCATATATGGGATAAATGTGCCAGTAATGGACATCCTCCAAAGTTTTTGATTTATAAAAAGATTAACCAATAAAATGTCAGATTTAATTTTTTTTTCATAATTGTTTCATAATATGATTTATTGTTGACAATATTAATCAAAACAACAAAGAAGCAGAAAATAATGTTTTACAGTTCCGCTGTCTTTCAGAGAAAATTTTACTGAGCAAGCTAAAAACTGGTTTTACTTAATGAATTTATATCTTTTGAATTTTCTTTCAAAAATATCACGATTTTATTTTGACAGTAACAGAAAACTTTGAGTTTTATATACTAATGGCCATTTACAAAATCTAATTTATTTTAGAAACAGTGTCTATTAATGAAATGCTTAATTAGTCAATTTCCAGTAATGGACATCCCATGTGATAATTATTAAAAGTATAATTTCAGTAATAGTCATAAGTGTATAAAATCTTTAGATTTAATTGAAAAGCTGAGTAATAAAATTTAATTTTTAAATTTCACTTACCTTAATGAAATTTAATTTTTTAAAAACGGAGATAGCGGAACATTCTTCCATATCATTCAACCATATGAATTTAAATAACACAATTGCACACCAACTTATGGATAGGAAGTATAGTACATTTCTTTGAATTAGCACGGAGTTTACAGTGATCAGTGAATAAAAATAAAGCATTGTATAACAGTGCCCTATAGGGTTTCTAAGCATATATTTATATGAATAACCTCGAATATAAAATGGGTACATTGCTACTCAATGACAATTGATGTACAGTTATGTTCTTTGCAAAAAATGTAACAACTCTCCCAGTTGAGTGATCAAAGCCAAAAATCATCATAACACTTCATAATGAGCATGTTACATATCAAATTTGATACAGTGCCATTCAATAGATGTCATGAAATAGCTACAGCAACTGTAGTGTTGGCGAAATTTTAAGCATATATACACTGGCCTCCAAAAGGGAAGATACAACCATTTTTTTTAGGCTCACTATTAAAAGAATGAAAATAAAGGTAAAACAACAATGCGAATTATATGAATGAGCATAAGTAACTTCAATAAAACCTTATAAAACAATTATGCCCATCTCTATTTTTTTTTAATATAGAATTGGACATTTATACGGAGAAATTGCGATCATCCCACTTTGGGAATTTGTATGAATTTTCTGTATGCTTGTTGATCTTGAATTGTTGATGCTAAAATATAGTGTTGTCCATAACTAGGGGATGTTATTTACCTGATTCGTTAAGATGGCTGACAATTGGGTGGATGCAAATGTGGTTATCACAAGCTGGTGGTGCTAGACGTTTTAGTGGTCTCGTGGCTTGGTCCAAAAGATTCAGGGATCAATTTGAATCCAAAAATTCGGTATGAAGAAGACCTGTCTCAGACCAATTATGGGTTATAATCCCTGCACAAGATCGCTTCGTAGCTCTTTTGGACCGAAGGGGGAGGAACGTTACTGTGGTTAAGCTCATTTCAGATCATCGTAATGCAACAAGGATGACACTATTTGCTACTACAGCGCACAGACGTCTTCGCAATTAAGAACTCTATTCAAGACGACCCGTTGTATGTGTTCTTCTTAATCAACAAAACAGAAATGTCCATTTACAGTTGGCCAAGAGAGCACATTACTTGGAACAGGCAACAATGGGCTTCTGTACTGTTCGCATACGAGTCTCGGTTGGCTTTGGAGAATAATTTAGTTCGTGTGCTAAATCTGGAGTGAACAAGGCATCAGATTCTACCTATGTACTATTGTTAAAAAGCACAGTTATAGAGCAGGTGGAATCATGGTTTGAGTTGGAATCTGTCTGGTGGTCACAGTAACATCCATGTGTGCCATGGAAGAACACTGACTGCTGAGATCGGAATGAGATCCTTGCTCCATTTGTCACACCGAATGCTGGTGCTATTGGTGATGAATTAATCTTAATGGTTGATTGTGCAAGATCGCATTAAGCTAAAGTCACGAATATCTTGAGGATCAAGGTTTGGAGCGAATGGAATGGTCAGCTTAATCTTCGGGCCTTAATCCGATAGAGCATCTTTGGGACTATCTCAACAATCAGGTTCAGGTGGTTGCCGTAAGTCCTCCTCCGAAGTCGTTAAATAAGCTGGAACAACCATGTATGGGCGTTGTTTCCCATTCCAGTGTCCGATAACTTAATTGACAGTACGGAAAGTCGATGCCACAAATGCATTACAATTAGGGTCGGACACATGCCTTATTTTAAATCCGTTTATTTAATTTTTTTTTTTTATAAAAAACTGCCTTTTTTTTAATCAAACAGTGGACGTGTGCAAAAAAAAAAAAAAAAAAAAAAAAAAATGTAATTTTTTATTTGTAAATCATGCTTGATGTTAAACATAAGTAAAATTCGATAAATAACTGTTTAAAGCACAATTCTTCTAAAGTTCATGTTTTTATGTTCATTTGTTTTCAAATTAGATATTCGTTGTACCTTAACTTTTGGTGCCCAGTGTATTTTAAACGCTGACCAAAGTGCCTGCCACACGTAATGCCTAGCTTAACGGGTTGTGTACCTGACCGCGAGGTGAAATTCGCCTGATTACCGCATAGCGGTGTTCCACCTGACATGCACCTTATCCGCAATCTTGCAGCATTCTTTAATGATTTACTTTAGTTTTCTGCGTTTGCCGGTTCATGGTTGCTATTTAATTTTGTTGAAAAACGAATGGTAAAAAAGGTGGAAAGACCTCACTCTTGCAAGACTTGACTCACAACATTCGCAAGACCCTACTGTATCAGTCGGCCTGTACTCGTACTGAACAGCACACCGTTCAGTACGAGTACAGACGACAGCCCTGGCGTCGCGGCGTGAGGGGAATCTGTAAACAAACTGGGTAATACATGTGCTTACCATTTCGTTTGATGAACGAAACCCTAAAAAGGCTGTTTAATGAAATATATGTGAACTCTACTAAGCAGCTCCTGGGAATAACATTTCTAGCATTGATAAGTTTTCATGTAAGTACTAGTAGAATTTTGAAAACGTTTCCCGAATGAAATGAGCATCAAAATGATGCTGCACTTCTACTATCTTCAGAGTTTCCTCCTGGCTGTATTAAATATATTTACATGTTTATAGATTAATTAAGTTCTTGATTATACCGGTTTACATAATACCGGAGCAAATACAAAAACTCCATTACAAATGACATTATACCGCTATACGCTAAAAAAAAAAATGTTCTGTTCGAGCTGGGTATATATAGTTCAGTTTCTGCGCACCGGCTGTCTGTGTCAGTTCGATGTAATGTACAAGTAGAAGCATAGAGTTTACAGGACTGCCACTGGCGACAATTTTTTAACTCTCTGATTGCTTATCCCGCGATTTCTACGAGCACGACAATTGTAAAAAAAAATTATGTAATACATAATTTTGTTTTAAAAATTCCACAGTTAAAGGGAGAAAATGCAAATGATAAATTTACTACATATTTAAAATAATAATAATAATACAGTAATTTTTTTTAAATACATGGTGATTTGAAATATGTAATGACAGAACAGATATTGGTCGAAAGGATTTTGAAAAGAAAAATTAAGCGGTCAGAGGGTTGGTTATCGCGTCCCACTTTCGCAAAACAGAAATCTTTGATATTACTCTTTGACAACATGTGCAAGAGAAATATACTACAAAATTATTATTATTTTTTTTTTAGTGGTGCGAATAGGTTATAAAAATATCGCCAGTGACAGCCCTGAGTTTATGGTTTTTCTCTTCCCTTTGAAAAGATTATGAATACTGTAATACTGCAGCCCAGTGCTGCAATGAATGAGGCCAAATCGAACGATTCCTTAAAGGGCTACTTCACTCACGCGAAAGAACCCGCTCGCTAGTGTTAATCCTATGGGAGAAGGTTTTAAAATATTTCGTTTGCATTTCGTTATTTTTTAAATGATTTTTTTTTTTGCATTGGATAACTAAGGTTGATCTTTATGCAGGCCGTTTTTAATTCTTTCGATTTTCGTTTAAGTTTTTTTTTTCTTTTTTAATGAGGGTACTTTTAATTTCGAAACTGGTTCCGAAAGTGAAAGTATCTAAATTAAAAAAAAAATTGTAAACGAAATCGAAAAAGTAAAAAACGGCGATTGTACAGATCGACCTCAGCTATCCAATAAAAACATATATATATATATATATTAAAATTAAAAATATTGAAAGGCAAATGAGATATTTAAAAAAATTCTCCCATATGATTAACATTAGCGAGCGGGTATTTTCGCGTGAAGTAACCTATTAACAAATTTATATATATTTCAATGGAGTTTTTTTTTCTTTTAATGTTAAATTATTATATTTCTATGAGAATGGAATTTTCCAGAAAGTCAATGCTTCATCATCACAGTAAGTAAATAAATAAATAAATAAATAAATAAAAATAGTACTAAGATTGTTTGAGAAGCATGAAACGATTTATTTTTAATAACCTGTTCTCTTAATATACTGGATAACGAAATAGCAATTGCAGACTGAATCTGACTATGCTTGTATATTTAGTCCGGTCTATATTCGGACACTTATTATTTTATCTTCCGTTCCAAGAAGAATCGCAACTATTTTTTGCATGTCTGAGTTCGATCAATAAAAAATATTATGTTTATGTGGTTAGTCAGGATATTCTGTCAGATGCGTGTAGTAATTTTAAAAGCATTTCTGAATGAAAGAAAGTCAAACATTATTTTCTTCGACATTTTTGCAGTGCTATCGGTGTCTCAAATGCAGCAACTATCACGTATGTGATAACTAATATGTAAGATACCACATGTGCTACTGTCTAATAAACTACTATTCAAGCAGCAACAGATCAATAATGATAATTGCCGTAGATGTCAGTTGACGTTTACTGTTGAGATTGGATCGGACTTCTATACCTGTTTGTCTGTACAGCTATACTCTTTTTTTTTTCTAATGCGATTAAAAGAGTGGTTTGGAGAAGTTACCTTTCGTTTTTTCATGCTCCAAAGACATTAAACTTCCAATTTGTCACCCCCCCCCTTCCTCCCCGTTCTTTTTCTTCTCATCTATGATGTGCAGGTGATTTCAGTGATTCTGCCCAGAGCATCTTCCATAATTCGTATGCGGGTCGATTCCCTGACATAGATGGATATACCTGCTGCTGATGCACTTGTTGCTCAAAAAAATAAAAAAAAGCAACGGCGTTGCACTAGCAGGAGGTGTGGTTGCTCGAATACGGATGAGTGACTTCGTGTCAGGTGGTTTCCAAAGCCACGATTTTTTTCTTTTTCCACTTTTTTTTCGTTTGCGAAATTACCCATCTTCTAATGGAAGCGTAATTACAGATGTTTTATCATGTTTGTTTTATTGCGGCGTCTACAGAATATTGTTTTTACTTTAAATCTTCCATACACAGCTTTTTTTTTTCTCTTTTAAAGCGGACAATTTAGAGTGGCCGCTCTAAATGTGTCTATCTCATTAAAATTCTAAAAAGTATTTGAAGCGTTGCAAATACTATCAGCGAAACGAAAGAAACTTATTAGATAATTAGCTTAGTTTTCTGCAGTGTTGAATTCAGACACTTTTCTCCGGGAGAGATTTCTGTGGCTACGGGGGGACATTGTAGAGTTCCGGGGGGGGGGGGATGCACTTTTTACATAAAATCTCAAATCTTCCGAAAGGAGGGGCGGACATTTCAATGCTCCTGGGGGGAATGTTCCCCCGGGCCACCCCCTGAATTCAACACTGGTTTTCTGTGTTTTCTGTGACGACAGAAAGCACGGCAAAGCATTTGTTTCTACACTGTAATAAAAGTCAAATGTTTCTTAATCTAGCTCTTATATTTCTTAAGGTTTATTAAAATGTAACTTTTTTCGAATTACTCGCGATTCCGAAAAACAAATGTTTCTTTTGCTACCCGACATTTTCGGAAACGTTTTCGAGCAGTTTTAACACAGTGACTACGTTCGTTTTTCTCAGCCCGTAATATCAGTTTATCGGATGCTGTCAATTCTAAAGTAAACATTTTCATTTTCAACAAAATGATAAATTAAGAACATTAACATAAATATTAAAATTAATAGCATTAACATTAACATTAAATTAAGATTATTTTGTTATTTTTGCATGTATAAATTCTGTTACACCGCTGAAAGTGTTTACTTGAGAATCGATAGAATCTGAAAACTCGATATACTGGGTAGAAAAACTGATTAATATACTGTATAAACTATTCAGAAACGTTTCCGAAAATTACGGGTAGCAAAAGAAATTTTTGTTTCAGAAATGCTTTTTTAAATCTCTAAAATGAGTGGTTTTAGAAGCTTCTAAAGGTAAAGAAACACTTTTCAGAATCGCGTGTAACGCGGAAGAGTGTGTTTATTATACAGGATAGGGTGCTCGAGACGAAACGCTCTAATTTGAACAGTCTGTAATACACATGTAATCGTTGCATCAAGAAGATTGAACAACAATGGATACGCATAGTTATGAAGTTTTGTTTTTGCAATCACACCATTTCTACATGTGCCTCACGAGTGGCACGAAGGATGGCCAGAGAATTGAACCACCTCTTCCTAGGGACCGATTTACAAATTTGGGGGCCCTGGGTACAGATGCTTATGGGGCATCAATGCTTTCAGCTACCTTGGGTAAAAAAATATATTCAATAATTAAAAAAAAAAAAAAAAAAAAAAAAAAAAAAAGAGGCTTTTGTAGAGATGACTTCAATTATCCAATGAAAAATAAAATCATTAAAAAATACGGAAGTGCAAACGGGACATTTTAAAAAATGTCTCCCATAGGATTAACATAACTGTTAGGGGAACCGTCGGTAGCATGATTAATTTTCTATCTTAATAAATTGTTATATCAGTCTTCATATTTTAATTTGCATTTTCATCTTTCGATAATGGTAAAGAATATTGTTTCGGCTTACCTGAGATTTTCCTTTAACGCACAGAACATCCACAGTGTATCCAAATATTTATCCCTTTGAGTGATCGTCGTGTCACTGTATTTGAATAGTAAGAAACATTATTATTAGAAAATAACATTGTGTGAAATAAGAAGTAGATCCATTTTCCTTTGAATGTAATATTATAATTCTTGGCTAGATATGTACATTTTTATCGCGTTTTGGAGACTGCATATAGGTGCTCCAATTTTACATTATATTTGAGATATATTTACATCATATATATACAAGAGCGTCTTAACTGCTCGGATACATTTTGGAAACTGAGGGAGAATTGTTATTAAGTTCAGTGCACGCGCGCGGGATATCAGCTGTAGGTGGAAGTAGGGAGGTCTGCAGAATTTCACAGTTAATTGGTTTCGACAGTCTCTGGTTTTATTCACTATGTTTTACATCTGCGGTTATCACTTAAAGTACTTATAGTTAATTGGGGTCTGGTTTTTAACATGTTCTTTCGATCGTTCACTGCACGTGGAGATTATTAACTGCATAAAAAAGGTTTCTCCGTCAATAACATTAGCAATCGGGTGTTTTCACTTGAGTGAAGTAGCCGCTTAAAAAGTTATTTTTAAATGAAATAAACGATAAACAGATTTTTCCATATTATTATTTTTATTATTTTAATAGTTAAAACTTCATCAGATTTTGGCTAATAATTGAAAGATCTTCAGTAGCATTTCTGGGGCCCTGAAATTCGTGGACCCTGGACCCGTGCCCCGAATGCCCTGCCATAAATCAGGCACTGCCTCTTCCAATCTATCTTTGTGGGAAGTCGGCAGTCAGTGTGTTCCGGGCTCTCAAATGCCAATATGGAGGATACTCCATCGTGCCAATGGACCCCGATTCTGCTTACCACCACACAGTTTGTGCTTTTTCAGAATTCGTGGTCGTTTTTCAATTTTCAATTTGTCCTATTTCCATCACCTGAAATAAAAATCATTGCTATTACATAATGTAAATTTCCACATCTAAGTTACCATGTAATGTACCACCTAACAAAATTGTCTTGGTTGTTTATTATAAATAGGTTATATATTATAAAAGGTTGTAAAGAGTTTAAAAGTAGGGCATTTCGTATCGGATACCCTGTATTTTCGTAAACCTTAAGAAAGATTAGAAACAGAGTAAGAAACATTTGTCATTTTTTACAGTGTATCTTAGCCTGAATTAGACTTTATAACATTCTCAAACAGCTTGTCTTACAAGGAATCACTTAGAACAGGGGTTCTCAAACTATGGTACGCGTACCAGTACTGGTACGTGATGCTCTTGCTACTGGTACGCAGAAGTCCGATACTGGTACGTGGAATAAAATACAAAAATCAGCATATTATGGAATCAAAAACGGCTTGTTAACTTGGAAATTTTCAAAAAAATTTCGAACGCGATTTAGGATTTGTAAACGCATTTTCTATTTTCTTGTTACGAGAAATGTTTGTTATCGCAAACTTGCTGAAGAGGGACTTGGTTTGGTATGCATTCTCCCGCGATCTGCAAGCTGCGGATCTGATTTCGTATGAGTTTGCGACACCTGATGAGGGAGTTGAATATTTGACGTCGACTATGTCTCAAAAACAAAAAACGCCGGCCGGCTGTGCACTTACGAGGTACAACTTCCTATCGGTTGATGACGTTTCCCAGGTCGCGAACATTAGGACCGGTGAACCAGATCTGCTTTCGATTCATGAACTTGAATTTGCAGTGGAATCGCTGCCGCCTAATCAAGGCGCCTGGTCATGATGGACTCAGTCTCGAGATCGCCCGTGAGGTCCTGAAACACCACCCTCAGTGGCTGTTATCCTTGTATAATCACTGCCTGAGAGAGTCTTGTTTTCCGCGGCCATGAAAGCGGGCGATTGCCGTGTTCTTTCCCAAGTCTGGGAAGGAGTGCAGTGACCCTGCGACCTACCGTCCGATTTGTATTTGTCGACCCTCGGGAAGGTATTGGATAAATTGTGTGCAACTCGTCTGGTACTATACTTGGAGTCCAAACGTTTGCTCGATGCGCGGCAGTACGGCTTTCGAAAGAAGGTTAGTACGGTCGACGCGCTCTATCGTGTGATGGAGTACATAGCTGTTTCGAAGAGTCGTGGAGATTACACATGTCTTGTCATGTTCGATATCAAGTCAACATTCAATAGTGTTCGACGCACAGACATCCTCCAGTTTTTGGAGGAACTGGGTGTTGAACCTTGGCTCCTTGGGTTGATAGACGACTACCTTTGGTTTCGCTCTGTCATCCTATCAGATGATGGGTATCACTACTTCAACGTTGGAGTACCCCAAGGTTCGTGTCTTGGGCCCTACCTCTGGTTGGTTGTAATTGAATTTCTGTTGAAACGGTTGCAAGACGAGAAGGACGAAACCTATGTTGTTTTGGTTTTCGCCTATGATGCCTTTTTAGCCGCACGACAACGAGCTGTCATTAGGTTCGCGGAGTTGCTCGGGCCGGTTCTCTACAAGATCCACGCTTGGGCGACAGAGTGCAGCCTCACGTTCAGTTTCGGTAAGTGTGGTTAAACGGTTCTGAAGCCCCTGGGCAGGTACCACAATGGCCCATCTATTCCTATCCTCATGGAAGGGAACAGGATTCGCTTTAAATGGCAGATCATGTATCTGGGTGTCACAATCGATTCCCACCTAAGTTGGACGCCTCACCTAACCTCGGTTCAGGAGAAGGCTTTTAAGGTGTTGAACAAAATGAATCGTCTCACAGCAGATAACTGGGGTCTGAGACCAAAATTATACAAGATGCTTTACTCGATCATAGCAGAAAGAATTATTCTTTATGCGGCATCTATTTGGTACTCAAGCAAGGTAGGCAAACAGGTTGATCAGGATGCACTGGAACCTTCTCTTCTGTGTAACAAAATGTTACACAACGACTTCCACGGATGCTCTGCAGGTCTTGTCAGGGGTCGTCCCCTTCAACTTCCGTGCGGAGCTGGACAGGGACTACACGGCCCTAGTCCGATGGAAGAAGAGCGTTGACGGTACCGAAGTAGACTCCGAGTCGGTCGACTTCTTGAGGTCCACTCCCACACTTGAGGATCTTTGGCGGGTCCGTTGGACCGCGGATTTGACTCCGCGAACCACGTGTTCGTACTACACGGTCGGATCCAAGCAGGAGAACGACACCGTCGGGTGTGCGTTCCTTGCCGTATGAGAGAACCAAATTGTAGCGGAGAGCCAGTTCTGTCTCTCGGATGGTGCGAAAGTTTTTGCAGCCGAGGTCCAAGCGATCAAGGAAGCAATCACCCATGAGAGGGAACTGTGACTACCTTTGTAGGTTTCCACACCCCTCGAGTTCTGTTAAAGCAAGTACGAGTCGGAAAAACCCGACAAGGCCTAGGGCCTGGTTCCCTCCTGGGTGTCCAGCTCCGAAGCTGTTGGGGGACGCCGGCCCGTCCCCAAGTGCCTCGTGGTGACTCCCCTACTGGGTTTCACCGCGTATCGCAGCGACTTACGTCGTCGACACGTTGGTTTAAGGTTGGAGGGTCCGCAGGTGGCGGTCCTCTGGCCGGGCTAGGCGCCGTGGGAAGCAGCTCCTACTGGTGCGCTAAAAGTCCTTCAGGACTTTTCGGTGCTTGCTTACAATCCTGGCGCCTAACGGTGCAGCTTTCTTTTATAGCAGACTTGCTGAAATTCACACTCAACCCTTATGATACAATCAGTTTTCAAGAATTAGAAACAAAATTATTAGATTTATATAGATAAAAATTGAATTTTTTAATAAAGATCTAATTTTAAAATTAATGAATGAATGAAGTACTTTTAATTAGCGGAAGAAGTGTTTTTAAACAGCTTTACAAATTGAATTATCTGAAGGTAAAGTCTGAATGCTTGGGAGTAGGAGGAGCTTGTGTGAGTAGGAGGAGTTTAAACAAAACAACATTCCAAGTGTAATTTATAAATTACACTTGGAATGTTGTTTTGTTACTCATTGTTCTCTTTGTACTAGAAGAGCTTCTAGGAAGTGTTGAAATAAAAGCTTATTTCAAACATAATTCATAAATTGATTCATTGTGTTGATTGAAATATTTTCTTCTCTTTTACAAAAAGTGTTATAGTTTCCTCCTATTTCATGGAAATCAGTTTTTAAGAGAGTAAGGTTATTTAAACTGGTCAAGAGAGTAAGATTATTCCAATCAAACAAATACTGTGGTCATATGCAGAGCGGATTTAAGGTAAAGCATTGTACATATGTATTGAGGTGGTATATATATATACTATATAAATGTATGAAAAAACTTGCAAGTGTTTGCCTGTTGAGCGACATTAATGTCGCATTTAAAGGTATGCAGATTATTAATACGTATGTATTAAGCATTAAGCCTATGTTAAATGCGCTAACTAAGCTTTAGATAAGAAATTCGCAGGACCTGATTAATGCATAGGCCATGCCTAGGGCCCACCACTGATGGGGGGGGGGGCAAAATAAATAAAATTGTTTACATAAAGTTTATTAAAAATGCAGTTTTTTCCAATTATTTCTCCCAAAATCAAAGAAGATTTTGATTAACTTGGTAACCATATCATAATATCTAAGGATAACCACCAAATACTCACCCCCCAAAAATTTATAGCTATTATCTTGGTTTGAGACTGGCTCCGAAAAGGTACTGGGTATAGAGCTCCACATGACCTTAATCAGGCTCTGGAAATTCGTTTCTCATTTGAGACATCCTGCCACTGTAACTGACGAGAGAGGAAAGAAGTGAACTTATTCAGCTCTCCTCTCCTGTGATGGATTACTGGAGTCCACATTCAAAAGGATGAATCCTTATATATTATTTCTCCTGTCAACATCCCTTTTACTCAGAAAATATGAAACGCAGAACAACGAATGAGATACCATATGAAAGGTTTTAGAACAGGCTTCTGACATAGCCCACTTAACAATTCGTTAAAACATGTTTTTGATTAAAATTTGCTGAAATTAAAAAATTAAATCTTCATAAAAGAAATGAAAGGTTTTCCTGAAATTATTGTTGCCAAAAAAATAAAATACCACATTATATGATGCTCATAGCAATTATTATAAAAAACACCGCACGGGTTTATTTTATACTTATGATTAAAAAGCGAAATTGAAATTGAAATGTTTAGATTTATATTTCTAAGTCCCATGGTTTTCCCGAAGCGGATGACGTCATCCTCTAATGCAGCCAAAATACGATTGTTAATTTTTTTTCTCGCACGTGCCTTTAGCAATCTTGGATCAGTTTTTAGTCTAACTTTGATGGAATAAATTAGATGATATTCTGGCTTGACTAACAACTAAATGTTGTTTGCAGATTTTTTTATCCTTGCTTTTTCTTTAGAAGTTTAAACCTGCATCTAATAAATATTACATATTGATAAAAAATGGTACTACTCTATTATCCCGTCGACCACTTTTCATAACAAAAAACTATCGCCAAATAAACGGGAGAACGTTGCCATTGGGATATCAAAAAATAAAATATAGGAATTTAAGGACACAATTGTTATTTTAATTAATAGAATAACTACTAAATCAGTAAAACATAATGAAAAATACACGCAAATGTCGAATGTAAAACCACTAGATGACGTAACAAACACGTATAATGATTCTGACATCAAGTAAATGGGACTGCATTTGTGGCGTTTAATCTTACAGTTTGGCGGTAGTTTTTTGTTATGAAAAGTGGTCGACGGGTTAATAGAGAAGTACCTAAAAAATATTAGACTTCAGTGCGAAATCTTCGCACGGGCCCTCTGGTGTAACAGAATTTTCGCTGACGAGAATATCAGAGTACAGTCAAAAATACGCAAAGTCTGTGTTTAGCACAACATATCTCTGTGTATGTGCTTTTCCCCTCTTTGTTATATGAAAAACAAATACTGGAATAAACTAAACATCGAATCTGACTTATGACTAAAACTTCCTAATATTGAGCCAGAAATGAGGATGTTGTACTTGATAAAACAAGCCATCCTTTTCATTAGCCTACTACAACAGTATATGAATCAGTGTGCGCCAATATGTCATTAAGTATTGCGGCTTTTTTTTTACTATACCAAAATACTGTATTTTGATACTTTATGCATTATTAAAATTTAATGATGATACTACTTTTTACTTGAATGTTATTATAAAGCAGTCAATTTAGTAATGTAATCATTCATTTTTAAATGCAATAAAACCTGCTATGACGGAAATACAAAAGACCGGAGAGATATTTCGTTTTAGGCAGGTTTTTTATATTAGCTTTATGTTTGTTACCAGGTGGTACGCGGAAGTATGAACTTCGATTTAGTGGTACGTCTTTCTAAAAGTTTGAGAACCCCTGACTTAGAAGAACATCAAGGGGTAAAAATTTTTAAATGAACGTTTTCAATATATTAGTACATAACGAGAACGACCCATCCCCCACACACACATACATCCTATTTTTTACACCCTCAATTTTTGGCTCTAAAAAAGCAATAAAAAAGGGTACGAAAAATAACAAACAAGTTGGAAATAGTACGTTACACGTAACAAATGAAATGCGTTCGTTTCGGGCTATAACTAGTTTTACAATGTAAAAAAAAAATCATTGTTCAGTGAAATAAATTATATCGTCTGCTATGAGCGAAATGAGGAAGACTTTTTTTTTTTATTACGTATGCCATGTTTACAGATACGATATTTTTCTTCGACACCAGACAGTGCTGTAATTTCACCATGGAGATCTTGCTTTGCGAATGGTTACCTCCATGGTTTAATATTTATATGACTCACGATGAATGAATCTTTTGTTTATTTACTTTAATGGATTGAGATATTCGGCTGTTAACCTAATTTTCAATGAAGTTATCTTAGAATCTATACATTTTTTAATGTAACTCATCTCTCAAGCAAACAATTTTTTGAACGTTATTTCTAAAAATGTAACTTTTATGCAATTTTATTCGAAAAAATAATTTTTAATAAAAATGGCGCGCTTGGCATATGGAAAAAGTTGCGGTTAGCCCGTATTTATTTTCCTCCAGTCACATTACTTGCGCTTTTACTATATAGATGACGTATGATAGGATTTTAGAGAATAAAGAAAACTTTTATTAATATCGTTTTAAGTTTTGATTCCATTTTCATAAAATTTGAAATGACTCGGCAAAATTCTGGAACGATTATATATATTAAATTTAAAACCATTCGGTTGGGTAGTTTTTGCGCTGTTATATGCGAACGAACGGGCAGACGGACGGACCAGACGACGGCTATAGGTGCTACGTATTTGTATAATTACTAACGCACCTAAAAACGATATCTCACACGTAACATTTAAAGAAGGCCTTAGCATTTCAGAAATTGAATTTCTAAGAAAATAAATAATTAAAATAAAATAAGAACGCAAATGGTATAAATGTGTCTAAAAGATTCCTCCAGTAGGGAATTTGTGGAAACTACTGGCGAGAAAAATTAAAGGAACAACCATAAAAAAGTGCTTTATGTTAATTATCTTGAGGGTATTTCAATAAAAGGTGATTGGTTGATAACTCAATGTCAACGATATCACGTAGTCTAATTAGATTAACCTTCGCAAAATAGAAAAATATGCAAATTTTTGAGCTCGTTCTTTCGGCACATGTGAGAAGGAGTTGAGGTGGGTGATTTGAAGTCTAATTTCAAGGATTGTACGTGTGGTTGGATAAAACGTTTGCTTGTAGTAGGTGGAGTATGTCGTCCAGAAGACATTTGACCGATTGTGAGAAATGGCGTGTGAAAGGGAAAATGGAAGCAGGGCAGACACTGACAAAAGTCTGTAAAGACTTAAAAATAGCCAAAAACGTTATGTCAAGAACTTGGAGACGGTTTAAAACACTGGGAATGTGTACAGACAACCAAGTCAAGGGCGAAAAGGTGACACAACAGACTCTCAGGACCGTTGTTTGGCAACGATAGCTGAAACAAACAGTCAACTAACGACAGGCTGCATAAAAGAGGGATGTATGCAAGGAAACCCATGATTTGTATTCCACTAACTCCGGCACTGAAATGCGCAAGGTTAAAATGGTGCAGAAATCATCGTCATTGGAGTACCACTGATTGTAACCGACTTTTCTTTACCGATGAATCCCGATTTTGTTTAGAGAGTGATTCCAGACGTGTTACTATATGGAGGGAGGAAAACACATGCAATAGGGATGCAAACAACCGTGAAAGGCATTGATACAAAAGTCCTGGAATCATGGTATGGGCGACATCATTTTGTATGGCCGCGCTGACCAACACACTTTTACTAGTGCAACTGTGAATGCTGAAATATACAGAGATGAGGTTCTTTATCCTCATGTCAAGTTGCTTAGAGGTGCAATGGGTAATAACTTCATTGTAATGGATGATAATGCACGTCCTCATCGTGTTACACTAGTGACTGATTATCTTGAGGGTGAAGGAATCCAGCGAATGGATTGGCCTGCCTATTCTCAGGATTTAAATCCGATAGAACATGTGAGGAACGCACTAGCACGCCGACTTGCATCTCGACAACTCCAGGAGCTTCGATGTGCTATTCAACTTGAATGTACTTTGTTTCCGCAAGCACTTTGGAATAATCTAATCCACAGTATGGAAAATCGATGTGAAACTTGCATTTAGGTCGGGGGTAACCACATATCTTATTAATTTTTACTGTGTGTCTCTAAAATGTTGCAAAAGTACAATTTCCTTGTCCCGTCTTATATCACACATTTTTATGTTTTTATGTAAATTTATTCTTTGCAGAAATAGGGAGTTCTGTATTTTGAATGTATGTCAGGCATGACAAAATAAGATCGTGCGTAAATTTCATGTTCTTATCTGCAAAATTATTCAAGTTCCAAGAGTTTTTATAGTTGTTCCTTTAATTTTTCTCGCCAGTGTAGAAATGTAGTAGGGTAAAAACGAAGTGTTTTGAAAGGATCATGCCTGAACTGTTTTAGAACAAAAATTGAACGTAAATTAAAACTTCATCAATAAATAAACGAGACACAGCTTTAACAGATATCTAATCGAACTTCACCCTTATATACGTCATCAATAAATAAATGAGACACAGATTTAAGCGATATCTAATCGAACTTCACGGTTATATATTTCATCAATAAATAAACCAGACACAGATTTAACAGATACCTAATCGAACTTCACGCTTATATACTTAAATAATCAGAATCAAAAAGGCTGTTGTAAAATAGCGAAATCTTTGGCGTTTTCTTCGGTTTAGAGGTCTGCACGGGCCTGGGCCTGGACCGAGGTGGCAAAATGAAGTCAAACTTTCAAACGGGCCAGCCCGGCAGAATAAAGACAATTTTTTAACAGGTCAAACCGGAAGAAAATAAACGGGTCGGGGCGGGCCGAAATAAAATTAAACGGTCTAGCCGGGCCGATAAAAAAAAAAAAATAAATAAGCATTGACGAATGACTTGATAAAACAAATTTAAAAACGTCGGACAAAGTCGACAAAATATGACCAATTTTCAATGGACCTTGCTGGGCCGAGAATAAGTTATAAATGTGCTGCACGATCTGTTGTAGTTTGACAACATCAATACAGAAATTTAACATATCCAGCGTAGAGATCTGCATTAGACACAGGGTTCGCAAATACCATGATCTTTTCGCAAATATAAAAAATATCCGATATTTTGATAGATATAAGATATTTTTTATATACATCCGATATTTTCAAAATAGTCATCTTACTGCTGAAAATAAATATTTTCAAATATAATGTCAGGTGTATATTCTTCTGACGTCAATTAAACGTATATTTCATATAAATTGCCGTATAATTAATGAATTTCATTTTCTATCCATGCATTGTATTTGTCTGTATGGTTTTTCCTACGTAATTGGGTTAAAGACGAATTCCTTACCTGCGAGATTTAAATTGAAAAGAAATTCTAAAAGGTTTATAATCCCCTGGAGCCCGAAGGAAGCAACAAAAGTAGTTCCTTCTAGTAAAGACGAATTCATGAAGAGAAGATGAATATATTGTCACGTGCATCAGTGTGCAAAAGTGGCACGTGGAGTTGCTTGTCGAAATAGAGAGAGAGGCCTCGTAGATTGAAAGTAGTTCAGTTCAGAGGTAGTTGAGTTGAATTTGCTGTGTGCAGACTGTGAGATTAGTTTTAATTGAGTTTCGAGGGTGGTTGTGCAGTGAGCAGACCGCAGTGTTTGTTTTCCTAGAAGCGCCTTGTAAGAGAAAGCCTAAGTGCAGACTCTTAGTCAAGAGATCTACCTATGTGGTCGTGATAGTGGATAATTCTAGCAGTGAACGTCAAAAGAGATGAGAACAGTATTTTAATAGCGTTTAAACCGAGTACGTAGAAGTATTCTAAGTATAAAAGGAAGAATGCCAACGTTATAAATGCACAAATAATACACAAAAAAGCAGCAAATGGCTATTTCGAATCTACAAGCGAGATTCTTCTTCAGTGCGACAAAGAGCAAAGCACAGCGTGCTAGAAAAATAAAGACTGGGCAAAACGACAGACACAGAGGGGCGGTGTCTTATATACCTGATGCGGGTAGAGAACGCGCCAAAAAACAACCAATGAGAAGAAAGCAGCATGAGACAACTGAGTGATCAAGTAGAGACATCTACCGGAGAACAAAAGAAACGAAAACCAAAAAAGGGAAATTAAATTAAGGCTTTCCAAATACTTGGAAAATCAGGAATACTAGATAAGTCATTGACTAAGGAGTGAGAATTTTTAATGATGTGGTAAGCTTCCAAAAATCAAGATCAAGGTCAGAAGAACATTTTTGGATAGTACTGGCTGAAGAAAAGTTGAACCTATGTTGAAAAGACCAACAATGTTGAGAAATAGAAGAACGTTTAAGCTCCTGATTTTTAACATAACCTTCATGCTCTTTTAAACGAAATCTAAGAGTAAGAGCACGTTTAGTCTGACCAATATAAGAGAGACCACATTGGCAAGAGATTTGGTAAATACACCAATTATCTATACGATCAATGGTGTGTTTGAGATCTGAAAAAGAGATTTTATTAACAGGAGAAAAAATAACATTGAATTCAAACCTTCTTCAAATGTTAGCAATTTGGTGACTGATTTTAGGGGAAAATGGCAAAACAATTGAAGTATTAGAGTTGGATAATTATTTATTATCCACGATTATTTATTACGATTTATTTATTATGATTATTTATTATCGACTCCATTCTTACCAGAATGGAGTTGCACGGGTTTCGACAATTTCTTATAAATATAATCTATAATATTAGAGGAATAACCACGATCAAAAGCAATATCTTTGAGATAATTAAGTTCAGCACTAAGTAACTGAGGAGTGGAACAAATATTGGAAGTCCGAAAAACAAAAGTTGAAAGCGGCAAATTTCTGGTTAGAAGGATGGGAAGAATATCTGTGAGATGGAAGACTGACAACAAAAGGTTTACGAAAGACGGTAAATCTGAAAGCCATCTTCACTGCGAATAACAAGGACACCCAGGAAAGAAAGACAAATGTTGGTCTCAATTTCAAAAGTAAATTGAATGTAAGAATCAATGGAATTCATAACAAAGAGAATATGATTAATTTCCGAATTCATTTCAACCAGGACAAAACTAACATCAACAAAACGGACATAAAACAGAAACTTTAATATTTCAAAACATTTGACCTCAAAATAGTGCATGTAAATATCGCATAAAATTGGACTAAGAGGATTGCTCATAGCCAAACCGTCAGCCATACGAAAGAAATTCTTATTAAAAACAAAAGTATTTTGCGACAGGCAAGCACGAGTGAGAAGGGTGAGCGCCTCAATTTTTGTGCATTATTTGTGTATTTATAACGTTGGTATTCTTCCTTTTAATATTATTGCACAAAGGTTTTATTTGCTATTTTTATTTTAAGTATAATTTAATAGAGTGCAGGATCTGCTATAACCTTGCCGGTAAATGTAAATATTTAAATGGTATATAAATATAAAAAAGGTTCACGTAATTGTGTTTTCTTGTGAATGTTTAAGTGTGTCATTAATAAATATTCAATAAAGGAAAAAAAATATATTTCTTTTCGCGAGTGAAGGATTGACACGTGGAGTAAAAATATATCACACATAATATAAATTAGAAACTAAATCATGTTGCACTTAATAAAACAATAGTCTAAATAAGAACTAAAAGATTCTTCTTAAAACACCATCAAAAACTTTTACAGCGCTAGGTCTTTCGAAAGATCTGAGTCTTACTTCGTCATGCGCAAAAAAGACGTGCTTCTACTATAAAAGCAGCAGCAAGACTGAAGTGAGAGATAAGGGAAAGGAAACAGCCAATAGGAAAGTAGAAATCAACAACCAATAGGAAAACAGAAGACAACAGCCAATCACAGAAGAGTAAAATCAAAACAACAGAAACCAAAGTAGAAGGGGAATAAGGAAGAAAATTGAAAAAAAAAATGCATGAAAATAAAATTAATTAAAATAAAAAATATAATTTATAATAAAATAAAAACACACATATATATTAAAATATGGGAACAGATGAAATTAAGAAATAAATGAGTAAATAAAATATAAAAAATATATAAAAAACAGACTAATATTAATTAATACAAAAATATATTATATGGTAGTACTGAAAAGGTTTTTCCAAGCAGCAGAGAGCATTGTGGAATCAGATTTATCATTAGCAATAACTTCACGATTAAGATAAATGGCTAAATTTTAAAGAAAATCCAATTCAGAGATACTATTGGAATTAAAGATAATTTTAGCATTTTTAAAATTAAAACTATGGCCGGAATCCCAAGAGTGCTTGGCAATAGAAGATCTAGAAATTTCTTGATTAGTTACATAATGAGGGTGTTCTTTTGAACGGATTTCGAGATTTCTTTTAGTTTGACCAATATAAGATAAATCACAGCCATTATACGGAACATTATAAATTCCCCATTTACGAAGATGACGAACAAGAGATTTAGTGGAGGGGGATTTGAATTTATTGACAGGTTTAAAGATAATGTTAAAATTGAAGCGTCTTAAAACTTTAGCTAATTTAAAACATAAAGGAGGATAAAAGGGAAGGACAACCAAATTATCAGATTTGCTTTTGACAGATTTGGAAAGAGTATATTTATTAGACGGTCTACTGAATTTTTTCACAGCATTATTGATAACAGAAGGATTGAAACATCGTTTGACAGCAACAGCTTTTAAGTAATTAAGTTCATCCTTAAGGGATGCAGAGTCGGAACAAATTTTGAGAGCACGATTTACATATGTGTAAAAAACACCGATTTTTTGGTTGACAGGATGATTTGAGAGAGCATGAGGTGGGTTATAGAGACAGAAACAGGTGTAAACACAAGTTTTGAAAGAAGAATCATAATAGTTAACTAAAACAACAAGGAAAGGAAGTTTATTACAATTTTCAAACTCAAAAGTAAATTGAATATGTGGGTCGATAGAATTGACAGTTTGAAGAATGGTAAAAATATTAAAAGGATTAGCAACTAAAACAAAAGTATCGTCGACATAACGCAGCCAATATTTAAAATTAACCAGATTTAATAATTTTTCCTCAAAATAATGCATATAAATATCACAAAGAATTGGAGATAAAGGATTACCCATACTTAAGCCGTCTAATTGTTTGAAAAATTTATTGTCAAATTCAAAAGTAGTTTGAGAGATGCAAATTTTAGTTAAATTGACAAAATCTCGGACTTCAATATCAGAGAAATGAAATTCACGCAATCTTGTTTCCCAGCAAGAAAGAGCACCTTCAAACGGAATATTAGTAAATAAAGATTTAACATCAGGAGAAGGCATAGAACAATTGGATGGGTTAATATTTTTTTATTTACTTACAAAATCATAAGAATTTTTTATCGTATGAGAATTAGAAATGCATAAAGGAGAAAAAATGGATGTTAAAAAATTGGCAAGAGGATAAGTAACAGTACCAATATTAGAAACAATAGGTCTTAAGGGGACGTTGGTTTTATGAACTTTAGGCAAAAGCATAAAAACGAGCACAGATGGCTGAAGAAGGAATAACACAATGTTTAGTGTTGTCATTTAAAACAACAGAATTCTTAACAGCTTTTTTGAGAGTGGAAAGATGCGAATTAGTAGGATCTTTTATAATTTCAACGTAAGGACCTTCAGATAAGAGAGCATAAACTTTATCAGAATAATCTTTTTAATACATAAGAACAATTCGACTACCTTTATCAGCTTTAGTAATAATAAGATTATCATTGGACTTAAGCTCATTCAGAGCGATATATTGAGAACGTGAAAGATTATGTTTATATTTTGAATTATTAGTATCAGCAAGGATGTGACGAAGAGTTTCTTTTTGAAAAGGAGTGACTTTACTACGTTTAAAGGAAGACTCAATAAGAGCAATCATTTTGGTGAGAGAAGGTTTGCAAGACTGAGAAAAATTTAAACCAAGGTCTAAAATGCTTTTTTGCCCAGGAGTTAAGATATGAGAGGAGAGATTAACGATGTAGTTCTCATTCGAAAGATCCTTATTTGAAAATTGAGACTTTTTTTGCTTATTGAACAACGAAGAAAACTTTATATCAAGCTTATTTTGATGAGCAGTTTTGAAAGTAAGCACAGAAAGCCAACATTTATTTTCAATATCACAGAAATTGTCAAGATTTCTACTAAGGAACAAATGAAGGTCATAAAGCTTTTCTTCAGTTTTGGAGAGAGTATGCCGAGCATCTTGAATACAAGCTCTTAAAATAATACAATTTGAACGAACCATAGCTTTTGAAATTCTGACAGAGCTACTAACAGAACACTTAAGTTGAATAAATTTAGGGATAACATTATTTTTCTTGCAATTTTGAAGAAAATTTAAGTGAGAACTAAAAGATCTTCTTAAAATACCATCAAAAACTTTTAAATGCACTAAAAGTGCATTTAAAAGTTTTTGATGGTGTTTTAAGAATATCTTTTAGTTCTTATTGTTTCACACCAGTTTCAACTTATTTTCTTTAAAATTTAAGTGGTTAAGAAATTTCCCGCGCTTACGTCTGAGTTTAGTAAATATATAGTCTAAATGTCTTTTTCTTTTCTTTTCTTTTTTTCACTTACAACAAAATATTACGTTGAGTAAAAAATTTTCCGCCAAGGGGAGATACATTCGCGCAAACAGCTGTCATTCGTGCGGCTGTTAACTTTTCACCAACCAATTTTTGCATTCGAAAGCAGAGCACAGGGCCTATATGACTGTGTAATTTGTTTGTTAAAAATTTATTATCTTGTGCTTCAAAAAAGTGTTTAAAATGGATCTATCAAGTCAGCAGATCAGAACGATTTTTTACTATGAGTTCCGTAAAAAACTCAGTGCGACTGAATGCCACAGAAAGATGTGTGAAAGTTTAGGAATCAATGCTGTTTCTTATGATACAGTCAAAGTTTGGTTTCGGAAGTTTAAAGCTGGAAATTTTGGCAGTGAAGATGAACCACGTTCCGGCCGCCCTATTGAAGTTGATTGTGAGCAGTTAAAGCAAATCATTGATCAAGACAGAAATGTTTCAACACAAACTATTGCGTTAGAGCTTAACGTTTGCCAAAAAACAATAGTTCACGCTCTAAAATGCATAAATCTAACCTTTAAGTTCAACCGCTGGGTGCCTCACGAATTGACTGCTGAAGACCAAGCGAAGGAGAAAAAACTGTTGTTTGGCTCTGCTCAGAGATCAAAGGAAAGAGAACATTCTGGACAGAATTGTGACCTGTGATGAAAAATGGGTGTACTACAACAATACAAGCCATAAAGAAAGGTGGTCAGAACCTGGGGGAATCAGCTGGCTCGGTTGCAAGACATGCCTTAACTAACAAGAAGGTGCTCCTCTGCATCTAGTGGGATTGTCGTGGAATTCTGTACGAAGAGTACCTGAAAAGCAGACAAATTATTAACAGTGCAACACACCGCAACATGCTAATCAAAGTTTGCGATACCATTCGCAAAAAACGAAGAAACGAGTTCAGAGGGAAGGTGGTTCTCTTTCATCAAGATAACGCCCGGCCACACGTTAGTATGATAACCGGCTGGAAGCTCTACAAGCTGGAGTGGGATTTGATGCAACATCCACCATACAGCCCCGACATGGCCCCTTCAGAGTTCTATCCCTTTTCACATCTGCAGCTACATCTTGATGGCACAATCTTCCATTAAAATGAGGTGGTCATAAATGAGGTCGATCTCTTTCTGGACTCGCGCACGCCACAATTTTTCACAGAAGGGATTGAAATGTTGCCAAAACGTCGGTAAACAATTGTAGATTTAAACGGAGATTACTATCCTCATTAGCTTTGATGATTTCGTATGTATTTATCATTTTACAATAAAACATTTTTTGGCGGAAAACTTTTTACTCAACCTGATAGAAAATCAGCTAATAGAAAACAGAAAGAATTTGCTTTGTGCACTCATCAAAAAACAAACTATAAAATTCAGTATCAAATAGCAAGAAAATTTTATGTTTTATAACAAAATTTTAAATATAAAATAGTCTTTTTTTTAATTGAAAAATTTGAACATAAATGTAAGCTTGTCTGTTTTTTTATTCCATAACCTATTGTGTAGCTTAAAATGAACGAAAGCAAAACCAGAAAAGATTCTTTTCTAATGAAGCTGTAAATAATTGATATAATTAATTTTTCCTTTTATTGAAAAGTTGGGCCACGCTAAACAGATAGTTTATTTTTATTGGATTGTTGGACCACGCGAAACATATAGTTTCCCTTTTTTGGATTGTTGGACTACGCGAAACAGTTTCCTTTTATTGGATTGTTGGACCACGCGAAACAGTTTTCTTTTATTGGATGGTTGGAGCACTCGAAACAGATAGTTACCTTTTATTGGATTGTTGGACCACGCGAAACAGATAGCTTTCCTTTATTGATTGTTGGACCACGCGAAACAGATAGTTTCCCTTTATTGGATTGTAGGACCACGCGAAACGGTTTCCTTTTATTGGATTGTTGGGCCACGCGAAACATATAATTTCCCTTTCTTGGATTTTTGGACCACGCGAAACAGTTTCCTTTTATTGGATTGTTGGACCACTCGAAACAGTTTCCTTTTATTGGATGGTTGGACCACTCGAAAAAGATAGTTACCTTTTATTGATTGTTGGACCACGTGAAACAGATAGTTTTCCTTTATTGGATTCTAGGACCACGCGAAACGCTTTCCTTTTATTGGATTGTTGGACCATGAGAAACAGTTTCCTTTTATTGGGTTGTTGGACCATGCGAAACAGATAGTTTCATTTTATTGGATTGTTTGCCATCACGCCAAACAGATAGTTTTCTTTTATTGGATTGCTGGACCACGCGAAACGGATAGTTTTCTTTTATTGGATTGTGGAACCGCGCAAAACAGATAAATCCTGGTTCGGTCCGAGTACCGAGTATGTAAGAAAAAACGTAAACCTGAGCCCGGCCCGAATCTGCTGAAAAAATTATTTTCACTCAAAACAAGTGTAAATGAATCGTTTAATTATTACTGACTGTGTCGTTCTGTAGACACAGAACTTTTGTCTCTGGCAGTGACCTTTTTAATCCAAAATAGAAAACAAATATATTTTCCAAGTTTTACGTTTGAAGCTGAATTTTTAAATGTAGAACCAATAATTATGTGGGACATTATTAACTCAGAACAGCCATTGAAAGGTAAACTGCCTAATTTAGATATTTTTGTAGAAATAAATGTGAGCAATACCGCAATATTAATAAATATTACGTATAAATAAATTATAATCACATATACTGTTGCATATACAGTAGTGACCAAAATTGTGGACACCTTTTGGGAAAAATGCTTTTTTGAAGTTTGGTGGATCATAACACCAAATATTTCTTAGTAATACCATAAAAGCTGTACACCACTGAAAAGATAATTTAATCAAGAATATTATGCAATACAGTTTTTTGAATTATAATTATTTTATCAAGCGTTATGGCCCAATAATCAGAAAAATGCAGTAAAACATGGTTAGTTGATGATAATTATTTTTCCTTTTCTTGAATGTAGACAGTGCATGTGAATGCTTGGAGTGACAGACAGATTTCATTTTATTTGGTAATGTGTCAATCAAAGCTAAGGGTAGGATTTTTAAAAAAAATGTCATATTTTGGTACTTATAGGCGGATTTTTATCACTATTTTTTATGATTGCTATCAAGTTGCTAAAGTTGTTAGCCATCTTTCAATTTTTGAGCTAGTAAAGCGTAATAAAATTAAGCAAACATCATAAATAGTTGATTAGTTACCCAGAAATCAATGTATAACAATATTTTTAAGTGTAGAAAGCTATGTTTATGATGAAATTAGAAGTAAAATTGGAAGTAAATTAACAAAGGGATGTCTAAGTCGTGCAAAACAAGACTGATAAAGACAGAAAAATGTGAAGAAGAGCAATTAGCGGTAGAAGAGTAAGGTCCCTGTGCATAGGTCACAGAAAACAATTATCTCGGTGTCTGCAGCATGAAATGGTGCACTGCAATGGAGAGCTGGATCAAAGTACAGTTCTGTGCAGAATGCAATATTTTGGTCTAAATTCTTCTCTGTCTGGTAAATATGACTTTTAGCTCAGTTTTATATTTTCAACCTTTATTTGATTTATAATATTTTTTTCATGAAATTCTAGCATTTAGACCAAAATGCTGCACTATCTATATAGCTTTTACATTATTACTAAGAAATATTTGGTGTTATAATCCATCAAACTTTAAATCCAATTTTTCCCAAAATGTGTGCACAATTTTGGCGACCACTGTATATACATGGAACAGGTATTTGTATTGAATATTATCACAATCAGTTTTTTAACGCCTTCTTCCGGATTCGAACCTCGGTACTCGCTAATAGAGGATAAACGCTCTGTCACCTGCCCCGACTGGACGCATCCAACGACTTGGTAAATAAGTGAAAACATCAATTACGAAACTTTAACTGGAATTTTTACGTTTTCTCACATTTCAAAAGGAACATTTATGTCTGTCTGTCTTTTTTTTTTTAACTTCCATTTTTAACATTCAACGAATAAGGATAAAAAGGAAATTTTCCTTTTATTCAGAGAAAATTTATAATTTCCACTCAAAATAGAAAGTTTCCGTTAAAATATAGAAATTTCACATTAAATCACCTCTATATATAAGGTGGGTGAGCCAAAGGTTGGCCAGTGTTCCTAAGGTAGCACACCCTTCAAAAGTAGAATTAATTTAATTTTTAATGACAAAATGGTGTTACTGCATTGTCAATCATGTATCTGCAGTGCACGTGGTTGAATTTAAAGAGATCACTTTGATCCTCCGACATTTTATGCAGCGATTGCACTTTTGAGGAGTAGTCGTTCTAATTTCCAGGTAAGACGACATTTTAATTTACATGTGCTTAAATTCTTAGAACTTTGAGCTATGATGAGTATTTTTTGAAAGCTTCTTTCTTTCTCTTTACCCACATCTACTTCAATTCTTAGAAATTTATCAGATTAATACTTTTACGTCGTGCAAATGGCGACCATACGCATGTTCCCGAGGTGGCCACCTTAGAAAACAAATGTGGAAATCAGTGTAGTAAGGGGTGATTTTAAAAATTTCTACATAAATATCTGAAAAAACTGATTACTATTTATTGTTAATACCAGAGATCACTCAAAAGAAGTCAGTAACTCACAGAAGAAAATCCCTGAACAACAAAATCCCTGAACAACCCGTACACAAAAAGTGCTTTAAGGTCTTCTCGTGTCATAAGATAAGAAGATTAAGAAGAAAAACCCGAAATATATCAAAAGAAAGAAAGGATCATCAGAACGTAATAGTAAGCAAAATAGTTTGCCGAGTATTTTTTCACATTTTAAAAGTGATTTTTAAATACATAGGCCACCCTTATAACACTATGTGCCAAAGGTAGCCCACAAACTACAATTTTGAAATCTATACTAATATTATAAAGGAGTAAAGATTGTTTTTTTTTGTTTTTTTGTTTGTTTGTAAGGGGGTAATCTCTGGAACTACCGAACCGATTTCAAAAGTGATGGTGGCAAATTGATGATGACAACCCCTGCTCCAACATAGGCTATATTTTATGCCGGTGCCACTACCCCAGGGGGGTGCAGGAGCGAAAAACGTTCTAAAATTGCGATCTTTTCTATACTGAAGCAGCTAGAAATTTGAAATTTGGCGTTGTAGTTACTTATAAGATGTAAATGCTCTCTAAGAACAAAATAAAAAAAATTCGAAATTTAAAAGGGTGAAATGAGCAAAAAGCGTTCTAAAAACATTCTAAATTACAATTTCTATGGAATCTTTGGAACTACCGAACCGATTTCAAAAGTGATGGTGGCAAATTGATGGTGACAACCCCTGCTCCAACATAGGATATTAATTTTGTGGGTGCCACTATCTCCAGGGGGGTGCAGGTGTGCAGGAGCAAAAAACGTTCGAAAATTGCGATTTTGTTTATACTGAAGGAACTAGAAATTTGAAATTTGGCATTGTAGTTACTTAAAAGATGTAAATGCTCTCTAAGAATAAAATTAAAAAAAAATTCGAAATTTAAAAGGGTGAAATGAGCGAAAAGCGTTCTAAAAACATTCTAAATTACAATTTCTATGGAATCTCTGGAACTACCGAACCGATTTTAAAAGTGATGGTGGCAAATTGATGGTGACAACCCCTGCTCCAACATAGGCTATATTTTATGTCGGTGTCACTAACTCCAGGGGGGTGCAGGAGCGAAAAACGTTCTAAAATTGCAATTTTTTTTATACTGAAGGAGCTAGAAATTTGAAATTTGGCATTGTAGTTACTTATAAGATGTAAATGCTCTCTAAAAACAAACAAAAAAAAAATCGAAAGTTAAAAGGGTGAAATGAGCGAAAAGCGTTCTGAAAACATTCTACATTACAATTTCTATGGAATCTCTAGAACTACCGAACCGATTTCAAAAGTGATGGTGGTAAATTTATGGTGACAACCCCTGCTCCAACATAGGCTATATTTTATGTCGGTGTCACTAACCCCAGGGGGGTGCAGGAACAAAAAACGTTCTAAAATTGCGATCTTTTCTTTACTGAAGGAGCTAGAAATTTGAAATTTGGCGTTGTAGTTACTTATAAGATGTAAATGCTTTCTAAAAACAAAATAAAAAAAAATCGAAATTTAAAAGGGTGAAATGAGCGAAAAGCGTTCTAAAAACATTCTAAATTACAATTTCTATGGAATCTCTAGCACTACAGAACCGATTTCAAAAGTGATGGTGGCAAATTGATGGAGACAATCCATGCTTCAACAGCCTCTTTAATAAAAAGCTATGTGTTGCTGACAACTGGGTTTTTCGCTAATTGCTGCCACAGATTAATCTCGGAAAATGAAATATTTGAAGTTACTGAAAAAAATAATCACTCGAAAAGTATTTGTCGGAAAATTGCTAGGCAAACTGCGTTTGAAAGGTAAAAAATTGTATTTTTCTTGATATAAATTTCAAATCTAATGATTATGCCATTTTTCAAATATTGAATTTGAAAAATTACTAAATTTCACAATGGAGTACCATAGCAAAACCTTCATACGTAAAAAGATAATGATAAGGGTGACGTGTCCCGGCGTGTATATTGGCTATAGCACGAGTCACAAATTATAGTAGCCTTATTATTCTGTTAAAATATAAAAGTGAATTATGAAATGTCAATATTTTGTTGGATTAAAAGTTCGTTATAAGAAATTGTCCAGCGTAGCGGGCGTAGCTTGCTAGTTGTATTATAAAAGTAATTAAATTTTATTTTACAAAGAAAAGTATACTTGATAATATGTGTTAGAGATAAGTGTAAAATTTTACAAACAAAAATCAGCCACACACGCCCAACCAGAAAGTGATAAAAAATCCTTAAAGCTTAACTATGGTCACCTTTTGGGTCACCTACCTTATACTGAAATTTTTACACTGTAATAATAAATATATAGACATATACTATCATTACTACATGCAGATAATAACAAAAAATAGTTGTTAAGACAAAATAATAATCAACGTAAAAAGTAAAGACATGTCCTATTAATAGAACTTAAATAAACTTTTACAACCTGCAGGACGCCAAGCAGTTTTGATATACTATACCATGAGTACATGAAAACCCCGAGACGACCTCCGAGGCATTTGCAATAATTATGAATAGTGATAGATTTTCACTTGGCACTCACATGAGATATCACTTCTTTTATGGTTGACGCTTTAAGTTTATGGCTTGGCGAGACCATTTAGAACAAGTTCTTTTTGAGGAGATACGCTCTCTATTAGTAACTTTTGATGTAGCTTTTTGTGCTCTAGAAAAATTTTTCATAATCTCTATACGGGTATCCCTAGGTTTTACAACTTTCTGAAGATCCCGTTCTTGTGAGTATGCATAATTGCCAAGCTCCCAATTTTTGTATACCACTATTTTCGAGGAGAACTTTTTGCTTTATTAAATCATAGAAATTCTGCGATTATACGAAGCGAATATTTCTAATATTTGTATACAAAGATAGTTGTATTCAAATCTGGAGTTTGGCAACTATGAATATGCCACTGGAAGTGCCATTTAAATGTGTATAAATGACTATAGACTGTTAAAAATTTGCAGCAAACTGTGCAGTCATTTGACCGTTTTTATAGAAAACGGTTACATAACCGTAATTAAACTCTGTTCTGACCCTATTATTGCCCATATTATGGTCAGAATAGTGTTAAATTACGGTTATGTAACTGTCTTCTATAAAAACGGTCGAATGATCGGAGTGTTTGTTGCAAATTTTTAACAGTGTATGCAACGGCTACAACCAATGATAAAAAATAACAGTAATAAGCAATTTGAAAACTAAAACAAACAAATATGTGTGCAAAGAGAAAAAACTTTGACACCGCCCTCGATTATAAGGGAAGTACGTTATGTTTGAAATCAGTATGTCTCTCAGAAGAACGGAATAAGTGAAAATTGTACGCATAGCTTCTCAACCCATTCCTTCAGAACAAAACGCAGCTTCCCACGCCCAAGAAAGTATCTATCTTTGATCAGCGTAGCGTAAAAAAAAAGATGATTGAACGTCGAGATAAAGATAAAAAGTAACGCAGGTGTATCGCTCATTAATTTGCGAGCCCCATAGCGTACGAATCTTCCTCATTAAAAGCATCCGATACGATGGCAAGTGTCGCCGCAGCACGACGCCTCCCACGGTTTTAATTACCAATCTACACGGTTGCAGGGGCATGCCTTCAACGTGTCAGTAAACGACATTTGCATGCCCAAAAGCTTTACTTCTTCTTTTTAGAATATGTAACAGAAATGAATTTATTTTTGAAGAGAATTTTAGGTAGATTTCGTAAGAAATACTACTTATTCTATCTTCTTATTCTATCTGTTCTTCCCTATGTTGAAATTTCTGGAAAATATTTGCAGATCTACACCGATTATGACTCCCAGAACCCAAAACCACCCCCAGTTCAAAACTTTATCTATCTATCTATCTATATATAACTTTTTTATGGACACGATAACTTCAAATATTCTGCACAAATCTCTTCCAAACTAACACATAAAATCAAGGGGCATAAAATCTCGGTCAAGTACAGAAGAAAAAATTCATAACTTTGTCAATTCACATGATATCAAATCCGCTTGAATTTATTATAAATCCTCTTAATATTATCTACAGCTTTTATACTGACAAGCTTTTTATAAGACCAACCCTTACAGCAAAAAATAAATAAATAAATAAATAAAATAATAACAAAAAAATTCTGCCGGTTCCGTCAACTTGACACATGTAGATTTCGAAGTGGGCTTTCCAACTGTCGCATCATGGCAAAAAGGTCATTTCTTCTGCAATTCCCAATAAACAGGCGCCCCACGGCCTGCGTCTTCGAAATCTACCTGTGCCTGTAGGCCAAGCCGTGAGAGATTTTTTTCTTATACAGGCTGTTCTGACACGAATCCAACTCAAGATTTCGGGTTCTCTCTCTCTCTCTTAATTACCTCTATAACATAAAGTTATTTTCAATTCCATAGGGGTGACAGATTCAGCTGTTTTCTCTCTGGTGTAGAGAGAATCGAATCAAGTTTTTTATATTCCTCTAAATGAGATGTCTTTCAAGGCCGGCCATAAAGCAAGTGAAATGCACCCGGTCTTCGTCCGTATAGGACCCCTAAAAAAGCTAAACAGCCCCTTTTTAACGTTAACTAGTCAAATGGGCCAATCGCAAAACTTTCTTCTATATCTCATACATGTTAATACTTCAAAATTCGCTATCACAACGCCGCTTTCAGGCCGAATTTCTCAAAAGTTTTATCCAAATCTCAGCCCATGATATTACATCTAAATAGAAAATTTCGTCTAAAAATGTTCATAACGTTCAATTAAACTGCCAAAAGTTGCGAAAATTGTGTAAAAGTCGCTACCAAAACTCCCCCATCCGGAGGAATATCCCCATTTTCAACTGGGACCTGACTGCCATAGACAAAAACATATATATGAAGTTTGGTTCCATTCTTTGCATAACTTCCTACATTTTTCGATGATACAATAATGAAAAGGGCACAAAAATTTCTATCACAGCGCGCCCTTCCGGAAGAATACTTCAAATTCAACTGGAACCTACTGGCAATAGCCAAAAACATATATATGAAATTTGGTTAAGTTCTATGCATAACTTCATTCTTTTTCGATGATATAAAGAGGACACACACACACACAGACATAGGGACACACGGACAGATAAACATTTTCTAAAACACATTTTTGCAGGATCTCTGACACCTAAAACATGTAAATCTGTCGAAAAGTGGAAGTCGAAAAAAATTTCTATTACAATACTTTCTTCTATTATAGAGAGAAGAAAGCAAAAAAGGGTGGCTTCCAAAAAAGGTTTGCACCCGGACCATCATCTAGATTCCGCGCTTATAGGAGGCTCTAAAAAAGAATGATTTATTTATTATTATTATTATTATTATTATTATTATTATTATTATTATTATTATTATTTTATGTTTGAAAAATTTCAGGGGCTCTAAAAAAGTTCCTAGTCTCAGTCCCTTTTAAAAAGCGAGCCGGCCCTGATATCTTTAGAAACCTATACATCTTGAATTATAAACAGACACAGAATATAACTTTAGTAACGTCATGGGACGTAGATGCCACATTGCAGTGGTATGGCTGGAACGTTGTTTGTATGTTTTTAATTTGTTTTCTGATTTCATCAATCAATAACACATATTGTTTGTATGTTATGTCTTCTTCTAGCGAAGAATTTTGAGTAGTAAAAAAGTCTGTAAATTATATATTTCCTTCTATTGCTTACTAACTATGATTATATATATATATTATAATTACCTATATTTAAATAGGAGATTTGGTTAGATTTGTTGCAAGAACTTCTTTAATGTATTTTGAATTCAAAGGTATTATAATTTTATATATATATATATATATATATATATATATATATCTACCAAGATTGAAACCAGATGAAACCTGAATAAATCGGGTAAAACCTGATAAAATGAAGAAAAAAAAATAATAAGATATTATAACGTAATTATGGAAAATAGTCTACGATCATCTGCTTATTATTTTCTGTCATGAAGAAAAATGAATAGATATATACTCATTCATATTGAAATGTATAGATAGTTTCATCTGAAAGAATATTCTTGTCTTCTTTTAGAAAATCGAACATTCTTGAACCCGACTCACAAAAATCAAACCCAACAGCCACAGCATGAAAAAAAAAAACGAATCAACGTGACTTGAGCAAAGAACTGAAGTCAACCGATCATTAAGAAACCAGTCATAAAGTCATTAAGGAATATTTATCATAAATGGCACATTTGTGGCTTTTGTAATGTCACAGTAAAATCACAATTATCAGCGTGACATACCTGACTTGCATTAAAAATCGCGGCAGCTTCCTTATATACCATTATGCTTTGCTATTCCGCCGATGACCAAATTTCCGTTACTTTCTCGCATATACCGATAATCGATTGAAAAAAAACACATGTTTTAATAAAATGTTCTGAGGAATGCTTCACTTTAACATATTGATGGTTTGAGGTAGGGTGATGGGCATAACGATTATTTTGATTATTCGAATGAATCATTCGGAAAAAAAAAAAAAAAAAGTTTCTCAGAAACTTTTTGTTGTTTTTTAATTTCTGGTAGTAATTTAATAATTAAAAAAAATTTGAAGTTTGACAGATATGCTTCTGCACATGCCCGAATGATTCATTCGTATAATCAAAATAATCGTTATGCCCATCAATTGAAACTTTATCGCTAGAAATTTAAGTCCAACAGTGTTTCTGGACGAAAAAGAAACGCCATGCGTCACGCATCGATTACGATACTCTTTCCAATGCTATTGGTGTATGCCCATTCAATATTGTTCAATATTAATTATGTATATGCCCATTCAATTACTAACAGAAATTTTGAAAAAAAAAAGTTTCTGAGAAACTTTTTTTTTTTCAAAATTTGTGGTAGTAATTGAATAATAATAATTTTTAAAAAAATGAAGTTTGACAGATATGCTTCTGCACATGCCCAAATGGTTCATTCGAATAATCAAAATAATCGTTATGCCCATCACTAGTAGGAAGCAAAGGATTAATTCATGTTACCAATAGCATTGGAAAGAGTATCGTAATCGATGCGTGACGCATGGCGTTTCTTTTTCGTCCAGAAACACTGTTGGACTTAAATTTCTAGCGATAAAGTTTCAAATTCTACGCGTATCTCTTTTAAAGCCTATTAAGGTGTTCGGAATTTCCCACGCCAAAAGGTGTATCGAGTACCGTTAGGTAGCATAGCGGAAACACAGATCGAAAGCAGAGATAGGGAGACACCAGTAGATTCTCCGGAGTTTCCGGACGGCACACTCGTGTTGATTTCTGACTTTTTTCTCTTGCATTTTATTTTTGAACTCCCTTGGGAGGGAGAAACAACAGTTGAGAAATCCTTATGGAAAACAGCTGATATTATATAAATGTACTGTTATCTTGGAAGTTATTGAATCGATTTCAATAATTTTTATTTGCATATTTATTTTGTATTTTAATTAGGTAAATTTTAAGGGTTCGTTTTTTTTTGGAAAATCGATTCCATTTTAGTAACGTTAATATTTAAAAACTAGTCGTTGGGGGCCTCCGTAATACTTACCCATCATGGATATGCATAATATAAAATATGAAAATAAAACGTGTGTAAACTATTAATAAAATGCATTGCAATTCGAATAAAATCGTGGCTTGATGACGTCATAAACTTTAAATGCTCTATTACTGAATTGCGTAAAAGAAACATCCTTATAATTCCAAAACAGATGGTCATATTAACTAACGGTTTACTGCGTCGGATTAAGCGTCTCATTTCCAATTAAAATATATCTTTGAATTGAAATTTGAATAAAATACAGGGTCATGAAAAATCGAAGAGTGTGGGAAATAGGATTACAAATATCTCGGCAACTCATTATACGATCGACTCCATTCTTTATGCAAAATTTATGTTTTTCATTGTCTTTTATATTCACTCCTTAAAATAAACAATTTCGAAAAATTTTATACACCTTTTATCAGAACGAATATTTCAAGAGTCCGAAAAAAAAAGTTCCGGATAATCGAGGTTACTGAAATTCAATAAGCTTCTTCCCATTATTACATAATAAGTACATACCAAATTTCAAGTCTCTATCTCAATTTATTCGGGAGATAGAGCGTTTACAGACACACACACAAATACACAGACGGACGGCAATTTTTTTTTCTAAAAATATGTTTTTCGGAATTTCCAGTGTCTGAAACGTGTAAATCCGTCAAAATTTTTTATTCAATTTTCGAAACGATTACAAGATTTACCCTATACTACGTATGATGGGTAAGTAATAACCTAGAATTACAGACGTGTGCAATTGCACGCAGACAATTGCATTTTTCATTTTATTCCAGCCGAACGACTAGTTTATATCTTAGCTACTGCCAAAACTATTTAAAAAAAAAATATTGAAATCGCTCCAGTCCGTAAATGTGTCAGAAAGTTTCGTATTTTTGAGCGGGAAGAATATTTTTTTGAGAACCGCCTTAACAGCAGCCCTATTTATATTGCTCTTCTTGATGATGATGTCAAATGTATAGTGATGTACTTCCGGGACTCGAAAATTCTGGAAAATTCCATTTAGAGCTAGCTTCCTTTTCTCAAAATTTCCAAATAAGTATTTGGTGACCAAAAGGGTCACCAAAATCGCCAAGTCGTCAAATTCGTCACCGAGGTCGACCAGTCGTTTATTGTTGAACATAATTGTTGTTAATTTCTTTTCATTGTTGGATTTTTCTTGTATTGTTGTCTGAGAAATTTTGTAAAAATATATACAAGGATGAAACTGTAGGAGAGAAAAGACTATACGAGAATCTAAGATGCAGCAAAAAAGTGGCCAAAACAGACAAATGCACACCTTCTGGTAACTGACTTCGCTACTTAGCATTAGTGAAAGGTATTTTAATACAACTTGTATAAGTTATGTATTTAGGCAAAGAAATGTGAAATTATATTTTTTTAAATGCTTACAAAGGGAGGGGGGGGGGTGCAGACTTTTCCTTTTGGTTCAAATTGGGGTATCTGAAATTTCTATCTTTTAACGGAAACTTTTCTATTTTAAGTGGAAATCATAAATTTTCCGGGAATAAACGGATTTTTTTTTTATTTTAAATCCTTACTCGTTGAATGTTAAAAACGGAATTTTTTTTTCAAAACAAACATAAATCTTCCTTTTGAATTCATCACTTGTTACAACTATGGAAATAGGAGCTAGGAGTCACTTTTAATACCAAATAGGATCTCAGTCTGACCCTTTCAATCGATTATTCCATCGATTTCTAATAATCGACAGCATCGACAGGCAGTCGATCTGACAACAAAGTCTTTTCACTGAATTTAATTTTTAATTCAAAATTTTAACGACATATCGTGTTTTTGGTAATGACTTTGGAATTAAATTTAACATAAACCAAAGAAGTATATTTAAAACTGAGTCTTTATAAAATTTGAATTGTTTGCTGGCAACCTAATGAAACAGCAATTTTCGTTTATCCTTTATACTGACCTAAACCTACATAGACCTAACTGTTGATCGGTATAAACATATAAAACCCAATTTATTAAAAAATTGTTAAGAAACACGCATAAACAAGGTAGTTATATAAAAAAAAAAGGTTTATGTTTTACCGATTCCTTGAATCAAAACAGAGTCATATTGTGTTATCACACAATGTACAAAAAGCAATCAAACAAACTTGTTTCATTGTTTCATTGATAGCACAATGGAAAGTAATTAAAAATTCGATTTAACCGTAACACAATCAACAATCGAACATTTATTACTTCCTGAAGCATATATATTTTTCTGTTTTTTCCCTTAAATCTTTTTTAAAACTTCTATTTAATATAAACTACGATTTTAAAATGACCAAAACTGCTTCTTCTTCCCTTTTTTTTTTTTTTTTTTTTTTTTATGTTTCAGCATCTAGTTTATATTATATTAAAAATGCGCTCTATAATTCTGTGGTTTATTATTAAACTTAAAAAAAAATATGTCCACTAAAACTTGCTAAGGTGAAATCTCAAAATACCGGAAAAAACGTCCGTTTAGGCAGATTTCCGTCTCAGCAGGTACATTTGTATGGCATTCTTTTGGCCAGCATTATGAATTTTTCTCGTTTAGAGAAGGATTTTGTCATAGACAGGGTCCGTTTTCACAGGGTTTTTATATTTAGAATTCAGAGAAATCATAAGGAATAGGGATCACTCGTACTTCCCCATACTGTAAAAAATTTTCCTGAAGGTTCTGGAAAAAAGTGGTGGCATTAAAATGCCACGGCTTTTTGCTGCTACGTTTCACAACAAAGTAGTGAAACATTCCAATTTTCAATAATCAATTTTCAATACTTTTTTTATTCAGTGTCTTATTTAAGTAATTGAATTTTAAAGTTTAGTATTACAGATAAAATGAAAATTCAAATAATGAAGCATAAAAAAGATTTAAATTAGCTACTTACTGTATCGGTTGATATCCAAACAAAGAATGGCATTTGGTTGGTATTGCATTTGTCTCTAAGTACTTAGGCAGCTGTTTTTTATTCTTCTTTAGTTATCAAAATGGCTAATGGAACATAAAACATGAAACACGCATGCGCAGGATGTAGTTTACGGAAAAGTTGAAACATTTCAAAAATATTACACGAATTATTGCCGTAATTGATGTGGGACATAAAGAAATTCGAAATTCCGGTAAAATAAACGAAATGTTTCAGGATAATTTCCTGAATCGTTCCGAAATTTTTTTACAGTGCACAACTCCCCTTACAGTGGTACCCCTGTTTTCGAATACAATTCATCGGAAGAACTGTTCAAGAATTCAATTGTTGGAGAACCGAAACAAATTTTCCATAATAAAAATACGATTTAGTTCATTCCCACCTTTTCAGTTGATTCCTGTATTTATCTGTTTAAAAAAAAAATACCCCACAATGCAGCAAAATGTAAAACAGAACAATATATTAGATTGCATGAGACAATATGTCACTATTGTAACATTTAATAGAAATTTAACGTAAACTATTTCTTTATTGGTGAAACTTCGGATGATTGGTGATTGAAATGAGGGGGCGGAGGATTGCGGTTCCATTATTATTTATTTAGATCAACGTTACCCAACCTTTTTTCTTTTACGTAACCCTTTCTTAGGCTTTCCATTTCGGCGTAGCCCCATTTCTCATAAACACTCCCTTCCCCCTCCACTCAACCATATTACGCAAACATGCTTTTTTCCCTTTAGTAATCTTCTTATCATAACCAAATAATAAATCGGCACAAATTACATTGACATTCCTAACCTTTTATTTTTTAACTTGCATTTTAAAATTAATATTGCTTTTTATAAAATTAGCTAAACATTAAAAAAATAAATTAATATAGCATTAAAAGAAATTTTAACTATCTTAAGATGATTATTGATGACAACTTTGTCTCATTATATACAAATAATTAAAATGACTTTTCATACTCTCAATGGGATCCTTGAGCTTGTTTCATAGAACTGAGTTTCTTAAAATCGGGTTCAAATGAAGACAGAATCTCAAGTTATAGGAGCAACGTCAAACTTATTGAGATATTTGTTTTTAATATACGCATAAGACGAAAATGCTCTTTCGAAAAACTCGGTATTTGTGAAAGGCAACAAGTGTTTTATAGTCTTATTTATCACCGAGTTCTTGGTATTCTTCTTTTACTGCTATCCAAAAAGCAATAATATTTCTTTGATTGAAATCAGATTATAAAGAAGAATCGGTCGAAAGTACGATCAATTTTTCTTATTCAGAAACTGATAAATTTTCATGCTTGTCGAAAGAACAAATCGTTAAATGGATTTGCAATCCAGTTATTTTCACAACTCTGCTTCGGAAAATATTGTCTGAACGTCGTTTTAAGTCCTGTTAAGTGAGCCATTATACTAGATTTTACTTCTTCTGATAAGAAATTGTAAAGTATTTGAAAAACTTTGGGCTGGTGTTTTTTCATGCACGATTCCCAAAAATTTTTATTTTTAATTGTAGACTCGATCTTGTCAGATACCTTAAAAAAGGTTATGGAACTGTTCTGTAATCCTAAATTAAGTTTATTTATTTCTGAAAAAATGTCAGATAAGCATGTAAGCATTTGAAGCCATTCTTTTTCATGAAATTTAGAGATTAGCTCAAAAAGATGATCTTAAAAAAAAACTCTAACTTCATACCTTAATTGAAATAATTTTTCAAGTACTTTTCCACGTGAAAGCCACCTCACCTCTGTGTGCAAAAACAATGTTCACTGGCCTCCAAAAGTTAAGGTACAACCGGTTTTTTGCGTCTAATTTGCAAATGAATGAATATAGAAACAACAAATTTGGAGGAAATGTGCGCTAAACTGTTATTTATTAAATGCGACATAGAAATTTACTTAAGTTAAACGTATAAATAAATTACAACAAAAATGCACTCATGGTGGAAAATTCCATTCTTGGAGAAATCAGTACATCGCAGTATTATGCAGTAAAATGCAACAGAAACATTAAAAAACAGGTTCTAATACGGAATATGCCCACCCCGGACTTGAATGCATTGGCGGCATCGACTTTCCATGCTCTCAATTAAATTGTCGGACACCGAAATAGGTAACGCTGACCAGACTTGGAGTAAGCCTTGTTCCAGCTCATTTAATGACCTTGGAGGAGGACTTAAAGCCGCAACCTGTCTTCCAAGATAGTCCCAAAGATGTTCTATCGGATTCAAGTCTGGAGAGTGAGCTGGCCATTCCATTATCTCCAAACCGTGATCCTCAAGATAATCCTCAACAACCACAGCTCGGTGTGGTCTCGCATTATCATCCATTAGAATGAAACCATTGCCAATAGCACCGGCATATGGGCGCACATATGAATCAAGGATCTCATCTCGATATCTCGCACCAGTCACAGTTCTTCCATGGAACACATGCAAGTCAGTGTGGCCTCCGAGTGAGATCCCTGCTCAAACCATGATTCCACCGTTTCTGTACCTGTGTGTTTCGATAGTGTTTGATTGATGGTATCGAGTGCATTGTTCTCTCCAGATCAGAAAACGTCCTGAATCGCTCACCAGTGTGAATCTGGACTCGTCTGTGAAAAGTACAGAAGCTCACTGTTGTCTGGTCCAGGAAACATGTTCTCTTGCCCAACATAAGCGAACCCTTCTCTGTCGTCTGTTGAGGGGGACAAACACAACTGGTCGCCTTGCATAGAGACCTGCATTGTGAAGACGTCTTCGCACCGTAGTAGCGGAGATTCTTCTCCCTGATGCTGCAAAGTGGTCTGCAATGAGTTGCTGCACAGTAGTGCGTCTTCTCCTTCGGGCCGAAAGGGCTAGAAACCGGTCTTCTGCAGGTGTTGTAACACGTGGGCAGCCTGGAACATGTCTTCTGGACACAGAATCTTCGGATTCATACTGATCCCAGAGTCGTTGGACTACACTGCGAGACACATTGAGCTGTCTAGCAGTATCGGCCTGTGACAACCCCATTTCCATCCATCCTACCGCCCGCCATCTTAATGAATCGGGCAAACGACTTCTTCTAGACATTTCTAGACTCTACTGGCTGTTGTGAACAAAACTGACAACAATAGTTCGAATACAACAAAACTTACACGCAAAATTACGAAAGCTTCGTAATTGCACATTTTTCTCTCATTAACAAATACCTATTCTTTTCTATAAAATAAAAGTGGTAGCTGTAATTTTTGCGCAAGTTTTTTTAAAGCTTATTATTGTCATTCATATAAACTATGAAGTTTAATCTGACCTCCATTTTTTGTCTGGTGAGCTTCGAAAAACATGTTGTACCTTAACTTTTGGAGGCCAGTGTAGTATGCAGGCTGCCCATCTTTTCACACAAAGATTTGAATAGTCTGGAGTTTGTTGAATCGGCCTTAATAAAATTAATAACTTTGGCAGTTTGGGGGAGTACTTCCTTCATTGAGTCTAGCAGGGGTTTGGTCGCTAGACTGGGACTGTGTATACAGCAACGGTTCCAAGGTACATGAGGTGCAATTTCTTTGATTAGACCGAGTAAGCCTTTATAACACCCAGACATAGATTTTCCACCATCAATGCAAACCCCACAGCAATTCGCCCAATCAAAATCTTCTTCACAGAAATAACCGTGAATCGCATTAAATATATCTTTTCCTGTACATCTTTCTGTGAGAGGCTAGCAGAGTACCAAATGTTCTTGAAGTACATTATCATTCAAATATCTTGCAAATTTGACAGATTGCAGATATCCGTACTCTCATTCACCTGAATTGAAAAAAGTCCTTCCGGCCTGTACCCGGAGGAAAAGGTAGCTTTCATATATCTTCGTTTTAAAATTTTAGCTAATGTTACTCAAAAACAACAAGCTAAAATGCAAAGAAACCGTTTACAAAAGATTCGTTAATACTGAATTTGAATAAGAAATTCGCCAAATTATTGAGCTATAGCCAAGTTGGCGCAAATTTGGCGATATTTCGCCAAATGCCGCCAAGTTTGGTGAGAATTCGGCGCTAACGGATATGAATATATAGTTTTATACGTATGATTGGGAAAATGATTACAACAATGAAAGATAACAATTTGTGAGAAATCTCGTTCACTAAAACTCATATAAATTAATCGTTGGTTTTAGGTAGCTTTCAATACAAAAAAGTATAAAGCTACCTATTGCAGCCATTCGGAGGAAAGCAGTTCCGGAAAATTTCGATATATTTTCACCGATCATCCCAGACCCCAAAACCACCCTCCGTTCAAATGTTGATTTATATATACACTGTAAAAAAAAATTCGGAAAAGTTTCCGGTAGGAATAGGATTTCCAGTTGCCCGTATAGTACAGGAAACTTTTCCAAACCAACACGGAAAAAAAAACGAAAAAAAACGAAAGTTTTTTCTTTCCGTCAGGAAACTTTTCCTGTTTGATTCAGAAACTAATCTTTAGACACAGAATAAATTCCTGGGTCTTACGGAAATCTTTCCATTCACATAAAGAAACGTTTTGGTAGAACGGTAGAATAGACAGAAAGTATTCCGTTTTAAAAAGGAAAACTTTCCATTCACACTAAGAAATGTCTTAGTAGAATAGTAGAATAGACAGAAAGTATTCCGTTTTAAAAAGGAAAACTTTCCATTCACACTAAGAAATGTCTTGGTAGAACGGTAGAATAGACAGAAAGTATTCCGTTTTAAAAAGGAAAACTTTCCATTCACACTAAGAAATGTCTTAGTAGAATAGTAGAATAGACAGAAAGTATTCCGTTTTAAAAAGGAAAACTTTCCATTCACACTAAGAAATGTCTTAGTAGAATAGTAGAATAGACAGAAAGTATTCCGTTTTAAAAAGGAAAACTTTCCATTCACACTAAGAAATGTCTTGGTAGAACGGTAGAATAGACAGAAAGTATTCCGTTTTAAAAAGGAAACTTTTCCGAATCAGTCAGTAAACTAATCATGAAAAAATTAAAAATTCTTGTGTACTATAGAAACTTTTTCTTTGCTTTACGGAATTTTTTTTCATTATGATCGGAAAATTTTCTGCATTGTAAAGAAACTTTTGTTTTAAAGAGTAGGAACATTAACAGATGAAAATATTGCTTTTGGACACTGTTTTGATATTAATTAAATATTATTAAGAACTTTTTTGAATACATACACACATTTTTAAGTATTTATCATCATAAAATGCATTACATGTAATGGATTTTATGATAACAAAATACTTAAAATGTATGTATGTATTCAAAAAAGTTCTTAATAATATTTAACTAAGATAAAAGGAAATCAAAATAGTGTCCAAAAGCAATATTTTCATCTGTTATTGGTCCTACTCTTTATAACAAAAGTTTCTTTACAATACAGAATCAGCTTGAAATTTTATTTATTTGTTACAAGTAATACTGATACGTTTAGCTCATGGGTATTTACATTTTTTTTAAATAAGTATTTTATACAAGGAATGCTAGAGAAGTATCTTTATAAACAAGGAGAAGTCATTCTCGTAAAAGAAAAGTGTATAAATAAATAAAAAGTACACAATGAAATGGATTTTATGTTCATAAAATACATAATATACTTTTATTTTCTTTAGAATATGTGTATATGTTTCCTAGGGAAAAAAAAAAATAAAAAAATATATATTTTTTTTAAGCGATATAAAAGAAAGTCCAAATAGTGTCCAAAACAAACCTTTTCATCTGTTGTCTGTATAGCAAAGTGGACTGTACAGAGATGCCAGCTTATTAGTGCCAGAATATACATAGGTGTAGCCAGTGGTGAAGTGTGTGTGGGAGATAATTGCCCCAAGCACTAAATATTTAGGTGATGCCAAAAACTGTTAAATAAGATATTAAAAACGGAACAAAATATTTTCAATTTGGACTGGATATTTAAAACCCACACTTATGTCATTGGGTGTAGCACAAGTGTATGACATGTTGCATGCGTATGAAGTGTATGCAACTAACATTGAAGTTTTATTGGTACTGGAAAGACTTTCTATTGCTGTATATCCAAAACAAAGGACATACAAAACATTTTTTAATCACAATAGTGACCGCCCCTTTTTAAAAAACTAGAACTTCTTTTAATTTACGCCTCAAAAAAAAAAAAAAAAACAAGCTTATGGGGTCGTCTTCGTTCTTAAGTTGCACAGAACTCCAAACTTTTCAATATGTACATCTAACTTTGACATTATATTTGCCTCTTTCGGTAACTTTTTCTCAAAGATACCAAAAGGGAAGTCACTAGGTCAAAATGTTTAAGAATTATGAAGTTTAAAGTTTGGAACTCCTAATGTTAAACAGCTGGTGGAGTTTTTTTTATATAATTCAATACTTGACGTAATAATTTTATATTCGTATCATAGGCGTAACTAGTGGGTGGGCCGGGTGGGCACGGCCCACCCCAGACAGCTCCAGTGCCCACCCCAGAATTTTAAACTCATGTGGAAATATTATGACGCAATAATTCAAATTTTGCATATTCCAACCCAAATCTTTGAAAGGTTGCACAGTACACAAACAAATGTTGCGCATTCAGAGGCAGTTCTTGTGCATGTGAGTATGGGGTTGTGTTATGTGACGGGGAGGGGGGGGGGCACCATCTAAAGGACAATTCTTCTATAGCATGGAAGCACCAAGGATCCAGAAAGAACAAAATTAAATATTACATGAAGGATTTTTTCTTCACAACCTGATGGGGAAAACATAGTTTCAAGAAGTGCAATTTAGCATCCTTTCGACAAAGTCATAAGTCTGTTGAAAGCACTGGGTGGTCATTCCATCTAAAAATAGCAGGATACTTCCTGTCATTTTTTTTAATTTATTTTTTTTTTTGTGCAAAATAGAAGAAACGACCGTATTACCTACGGCCATAGAACATCTGACAACGATTCTTCGTCCGAGCAAAGTAACGAGGGGGATAAAATCCAGGAAGTAATTGAAAGATCGGGTGTACGCACGATAGAGTGTTTGTGTGTGACAAAAAATAGTTAACTTCGGCCATGAAAAACAGTTAGCTCTTATAATGAAAAATATAATGCAAACCTTTATAACAAACATATTTATACAAATAAAAGAAAGTTGTGTACGTGCGACGCCGACAGCTAACAAAATCTACCGGAAGTAGAAGTCTAAATATTTGGGTCCTGATGTACCTGAGGCAAGGTTTTTTTATTTTTTAAGACCTGGGACCTCTGGGTCTCCTTTAAGATTTTTGTCCTAAATTGTTAATAACTTGTCCCATTTTTATCCAATCTTCTTCGTTTTGGGAGTCCTTTTTTTCTCCAATTAGCTTCTCCCCATACAGACATTCCAGTTAAGATCCTGGCCCTCTGAGACCCCTTTGAAGTTTTTGTTTCCTAAATTGTCAATAACTTGCCCCCTTTTAATCCGATCTTCTTCGTTTTGGGGGCCCTTTTTCCATTTAGTTATTCCCTCATATCTACATTCCCATTCGGACCCTTCTTCGTAGGGCTCAAAACCATCAGTTGGCTCTTTTGAGCCCCCTGCTATAGCTCTCTTCATCATCACTAGTTTTTTTTAACAACTTTTTAGGACTTCCAGCTACTACATGAACGAAAAAAAAATGCTCCGTCCAGTCCCGGGCCTCTCGCGCCCCTTTAAGTTTTGTGCCCTAAATTTTAAATAACTTGGAAACTTTTTATCCGATTTACTTCGTTTTAGATACCTTTTCTCTATTTTGTTAGTCCCTCATTTCTACATTCAAATTAGGACCCTGAACTTCTGGGCCCGGTCCGGGGCCCTTGAACTTTTTGTGTGTCATGCATTTTCACCCCCTAATTGTGTCATTATCTCAATGCATAGCTTAAAAGTTGAGTCTTGAACTCCTCTCCCCGGGCTACCATCCTGATATTTTTATTTGGGCTCTAGGGACCTTTTTAAGTATTTCTTTAATATTTTATTCTAATGATTAATTTATACATGCTTAATTTCGACTAATTGAAGATCTAAAGCGCCTAGGACCTTTTAAGATGTTTTCGTCTTAGGTTCCTGCTTAAAACTATCAGTTGGCCCCTTTTGAGCCCCCTACTACAAACCCCATCCCTTAAAAATCGTCCGATTTGCTAGGTTTTTTTTTTCTAACAAATTCTTAGGGCTTCCAGCTACTGTTTGAACGACAAAAAAATTTCTCGGATCTCAGCTACCACCAATTTTGAATATTAATCTCCTTCTTTCGTCCCTTGATGCAGCTTCTTTAAAAATGATCCGATTCTCTTTCAATTTTCTTCATAGTTCTAGGGTACTCCAGCTACTTTATAAACTTCTAAACATTTCCTTAGACCTGAGCTACCACCTTTTAAAAATATTAATCTTCTTTTTCGGCATAAACTTACGTTCTCACTTCAGCAATAAATTAAAAATTGCGTTACTATTCAAAATAAGTGGTTAAGTTTAAAGAAAGGGGTGATTTCATCCATAAATTAAATTTCGCGTTAATGTTAAAATTAATTTGTTAAATTTACAGGGGGGCATCTTCCATCATCTGGGAGCGCATTCTTTTCTTGGGTTCTATAGGCCCGATTTCAACAGGGTTTAGGTCATTCGACTTGATATCGAAAACTTTTCCCTTTTTAAAACTTTTCCGTTTATCGAAAACTTTTCCGTTTATTCCCTTTTTATTTATTATCTAAGGCCCGAGCAACGCCGGTCGGGTTAGCTAGTATTACAATAAAATTACAATCATTGAATAATCAGTTCAATAACAATCACAGACAGTTTTTATATTTATATTTCTTAATATATATTTTTTTTTTAATTTCTATTTATAAAGATTTAGGACTTGGCTCTCTCCTACCCCACCCCCCATCCCCTCTTCATATACCCATGAGATTTCAAATGCTGTTCGCACATAGTGTTTTTGCTACATTTATGCTTCTTAATCAAATTTCTACTTTTTCAGAACTTTTTCCGATAAATTTCTAAAAATGTTTAAAGGAACAATATTTTGTTATGCAATATAGAGAGTGCAATGAAGCAATTAAACTTGAATCAAGATAAAAGAATATTTTATTTGTCCTAGAATTTGGGAACATGGAAACAAAACTATCTTATAAATATAAAACTGAACGAAAGATGTACTACATTATTTAACCATAATACTCTCAAGAACTGCGTGTGAAGTACGAAGGTATGAAAGGAAGAGAACAAATTAGAAAGATGTGTCCAGTGCTTCTTTCAGACGACTAAGCTCTGAGGGAGAGGGGGGGGGGGAGGGTTACAAAAATTTAAAGAATGTACTTCGATATAGCATTGAAGTTATACCTTGAAAATCTCCATGGTTTCAGCAATATACTTGCTGCGGAGTAGTAGCAGGGATGTAACTAGATTGGAGAGAGGTTTGGCTGCCCTCCACACGCACACAGCAACTTCTTGAATCGTTTTAGATTTCACAATATTTAAAATAATAGCATCTATATTACATTTAAAATTTCTAAAACTTTGCAATAGAAAATTTTATGACATGGGGACTTGACCTCTTTTTTCTGTTTATGTTTTGTATCATTAAAGTGGTAGGAAAAATTATCGGATCTTAATTAGCCCCAACAAATAATAAGCCTCTTGTAACTTTGCTGGCTAATTAGGGCTCTGGGTGGCACTGGCCTCCTCAAGTCCCAAGACTGGCGCGGCACGAGTTTGAAATAAAAAAACAACTCCGTTCCGGCCCCGAATTTAAATGAAAGAAAATTGGTCCGAGATCAGCCTGGTCCACGCACCGGGCCGGGCGTCTGTTGCTTGCCCGCCCTGTGCTCATGCAGATTTCTACTACACTAAATTTGCATTCATACTTTACGGCAGGCGTAACTAGAGTGGTAAGCTGCAAGTAGCTCCAGTAATTTCAAGACTCATGTGTAAAAATTTTGATAAAAAATTTTAATTTTCCAGATATTAAAAAAGGCTACACACACAAATATAATAAATATAACTGTTGTGAAAACTAATGTAATCAGAGCCGGTGCGAACGCGTATTTGAATGTGCATGTGTGAGCCGAGAGTTGAGATCTAAAGAAGCGCAGAGAGTAGTACTGTTTCTAAGAGTCTGCTTGATAAAGATAGAAATACATCAAAAGTTCGAAAAAAATATTATTTTTCATAAATAACATTATGTGATGTATCGACTTGTATCTATCGTAAATTTGGCTTATGCGTATTTTTGTTTTCTTTTTAATTCTTTGTCCACATATGTTCTCCTTTTATAATGAGAGAGGGATTGACAGAGAATAATAACACAACTTGTGATTTCCTTCCAAAAAGTGCAGTTGATGCATGTGGAGAATCCAACAATTGCTAAAAACGGAATCCTATTCATACAACTCATCAACCAAATTCACAACTTTAAAAGTAAAAAAAAAAAAATCCAATTAATGGCTATCGATTGCTGAATGTCTGAAACGGAAATAGGCCGTACACATGCTAATTAGTGGGAAGACAGATCACTGAAAAAAGGTGTAAAGATTTTACACTCAGCAGGTGGAGTACTGATAAGAATATAAAAAACACGACTTGATCTTGAAAGGAAAAGAACGAGAAGAAATCTAAATCCCAATCTTAATTTTTAAATATTTTTCAAGCGAAGTTGGAAAAACGTACTGTAAGTATGGAGAAACGTACTGTCAACAATTTACATGAATGGGTGCAATTATGACACTGCAAGTAAGTGGAATGTAATTTAATATGCATTGTTATACGCATTTAATATGCATGTTTCCCAATATAATTTTAACTTTATTTAAATTTCCATTAACAACACATGTGTAAAATAGAGATGAGTTCGGACTCTTTTTTTTTCGGACACCGAGCCCGACGATTTGAAATCCAAATCCGAATAATTTTGTGCCATCAGAGCCCCAGCCTGATACCAAAAGGATGCATTATGAAATTATTAACATTTTAATATTGTTTCAAGACGAATTTGCTCATTTAAAAATATCTTCTTAGATAGAAATAAGTATTAATTTTAAATACTCCCCAATGACAACGTTTAGTGACTTTAATTACTCTAAAACAGTGGTTCCCAAACTTTTGGGCTCGCGGAGCCCTTTTTGAGAAGAATTTCTAAGGCGGAGCCCCTTAACCCCACGGTACTCTATGGTGTACAAATTAATGATTTTTATGCCTATGGAGCAGAGAAAGATCTGCTGGATAAAGTCCGAACCAGTAGTTTCCAACATGGGGCCAAGATTCTCAGTTTGGCATTTTTCTTGATACAGAAATTCTGAATTCATACTAGAAATTTTGAAAATTAAATTTTCTATTATTTAACACCTTAATAGTTTTATTTAATATTACTATTATTGGTCACAATAAAATAAAAATAAGGATTATAAACAACTTTTTTTGTATTAGAATATCTGCCTTGTATAATCGAGATATGTCCTCCAAATACAGCAAAAATTATAGTTAAAAATTTGTGGTTTCTGGAAGCTTTTAGTAACGAAGAAAACAAACTCTTCTTACCCGAGCAACGTTCGAGTAATACTGTTAAGGGGGTAATGGCTTCCATTTTCAAAATAAAAAATATTCTTTCGGAATTTCCAGTATGAACTCAAAATTAAAGATCAAAATGGTAACCCTGTCTGGGTCATGCATTGCATTGAGGCTGACGTGAAACTATTATTATTTATGGCGAAAACACACACACACAAAAAAAGGTAAGTTGTACAGATTTCGTTTACAAAGAGAGACTTCTGTATAATCCCATTAGGCTACTCGCGAAAAGAAAGAAAATGCGTAGGCCCAGTCGCCCATGAGTAATTAATTATATAACACATTTTCGCTTGTCACGCCCACCCGTAATAGAATCATGCGATTACGTTATATCGTTATTACATTATTTCGTTCTAAACGAATCGCCTCTGAGCTTCTTCTTTTGAACCATTTTTTAAAAATACATTTAGAAACAGACCATCGTTTTAATGTTTAAGTGGGCGGGGAAAAATCTATAACCTGTATTGTTAGGTGCAGCATCATTCACTTTTTTTTGGACTTTTATTTGAAGTATTTAGCTATTAATTATAGTTTTGAAAAAAACTTTATTTCACCATTATTTTTGCCTCAAAATAGATATACGGTTAAAAACTACAGATGTTAAAAGAACTGCAACTAGTAGAAAAAATTTACTAACAAAACGGGATATATGCGTGGGGTTAAATTTATATCAGGGAGAGTACTCATTGACGAAAAGTGTAAGCAAGGATGTAAAAGTTTAGTTTGTAAAAGTTTTTTTAAAAGGTTTTAAAAAGTAAAAGTTTGTTTGTAAAGTGTTTTAAGTAAAAGTTTAGATTGCTAGTGTGATGACAAAAGTTAAGAACCAACATATATTTTTAAAATTGCTACAGCCATATTTCTGATAGAATAATGTGGCATCATAACATAAGAATCTTAGTCAATGCCGAGACCAATCTATATATATATTTCTTTTACGTGGCGAGGAAATAAGGCCGAAATTCTAACTTATCATTTGGCAACAATCGTAGATTCCAAAGCTCAGACCAATGAATAGACTAGATTGGGTAAGATCAGCTCCGCCTCCAATATGGCGGTCAGAGTGAGAGCAGTGAAACTCAAACTAGCAATTATAAAAAAATAATATGTACGTGATCCAAAGCGTTTGGGATGATTCCTCATTTTAATTATGAGTAATATCCTTAATTTCAAATTAATTCTCAACTCTAATTTAGAATTTACTTAGAAATTTCGCTACACGAAAATAGGAGAAAATAAAAATATGAACTGTCTAGATTGCACTTGCTGCCATCTATTGCTGTCTTGATGAAGTAAAAAATAATTGCTTTTGAAAAAAAAATATAATAAATTAGAAAAGTAAAATGTGGAACGAAATTTAAACAATGATTGATGATATAATAAACTATCTTCCTAACAAGTATTGTTTTTTTTTTTTTTTTGTGAATTTGAGTACTGATGTACAATATTATAGGTTTCCAAGATCCTTTTTTCATAGTATTTAAATGATTTATGCCCATTAGTAGCACCAACTAAATGAATGCATTTTAATTGTGTTTTCAATTACTTTTTTTACATTGAAAAAATTGCCAATTTCCTATGTTAAAATTATTTATGGTAGTACTTATTCCGGATAGAATTGCTGAAAATCAAAAAGGGGCGAACGAGCGAAGGGAACTGGGACTGCGTATAGCGGTTTTAATGTGAATTACTTCGCAATTCACGGGGGTTGGCGAGTGTAAACGAGTAGGGGACTGAGCCCCCTAGTAAAATCAAAAAAATAATGGATGGGTTGTAAAGTGATACAAGATGTATAGTTAAAATAAAAACACTAAATATTACAGTAATAAAAATGTTGGGATAAATTATAAATTACAAGAGTAATTTGACTACAAATTTTAACGATAAAATAAAATTTACAGCCTAAGCAATTATGAAAATAAAAATAAATATTTATTTCGTAAATAAATATGTTCCATTTTCGCGATCAGGGTGTCAAAATTAATTACAACTTTTGAAAAACTGAATAGGTTAAAAAAATAAATTGAAGCAGTTTTGAATTTTAAACTGAAATAAAACATGAAATTTGAGATAAAACCACTTAAATTAAAATATTAACGAAAAGTGAAAACCACTTATAAGTCTATCACTGAAACAATCAAAGCTTAACTAATACATTTCTCAGTAAATATAGCAAGTAATGGAGTATCAAATGTCTCATCTTAAAGATTGGAAAGAGTGCACCGAAAGAAAATAAACAATGTGAGACACACTTACTTAATTAGGAAGTTAGAATCTGGTTATTAAGCAAAAAAGAACTAAGTATAAACATATGAATAGGCGGAGCTCCAAAGAGCAAAACTGTTCTCCCTTTTGTTCGGCAAGCAGAAAGAACAGCACTGGCGCGCTTTTGCTTTTTCGATTCACGTTGTGCATTCGATTCAGATAACTATTTCTTGTAGCTTATTTTGAATCAATTTTTTAAAACACATTAAATGCAGAAACATAAAATAAAATAGTTCAAACCAAAAATATTATATAGAAAATGGATAGATGTATAATGCAAATTTTTATATCTTTAAAAATACATATTATAGTATTTTTCAACCCAATGATAGATGTATTTATTTTTGACACACGCACACACACAAATTCCTACATACTTTCGAAAAATGTTTCCCTTGCAATATGCTAATTTCTGTCATGTTTTGTTTATTTTCCTCGAACGCCGCGGAGCCCCTGAAAAGTGTAGGCGGAGCCCCAAGGGCTCCGCGGAGCACACTTTGGGAACCTCTGCTCTAAAAATCTGTTTTTAATTGTAAATAATAAATATGCAAATTTATTATTTATATCCAACCACGGGAAGAAAAAAATTAAAAGTCATATTTCATTTCTTTTCTTTTTTTCCCTAGTATCATTGTACGACTGTAGCAGAAAGACATGAGTTCTGTTTTACAGTAATTTAATAAAAGTACTTTAAACAGAAAATGAGGATAGACAAGGGACATCCAACGGCTTTTTCTTATGTTACTAACAGGGTATGTGTTTAATATCATAATCAAATAGAATATTTCTCTTTATATTTCACCAATAACAATTTAATTATCTTTCAAGCTGATTTTTAAAAGATTGTAAAAGACTTTAAGATACTTCGAATCCTTTTTTGTTTCTCAAATAGCAAGGCACTTTTTTTAAAAAAAACTTGTTTCTTGTATATGAAGGTGGAATTTGGAATCGATTCACTTCTTGATGTTTTAGAATTAGAAAATTTATGTTCTCATGCGTGTTTCCGATGGTAATATAACATTTTAATATTTTAAACTTAATTATAAATTATTAAATTAATTTTAATGCATTTTCCCATTAACTGTCCACGGATGAATTATTGCCAAATATTATATAGGGTTACAATTAAATAAGAATTAGAATAACAATGGGTTTAATTATGCTCCAAACCAAGCTCGCAAAACGAGCCCAACTAGCTGTAAAATTGAAACATCTAAGAAAAAAAAAATAAAAAACCTTTCTTTGAGAAAAGTATAGTTATAAAATTTATTTGAGAAAAGTATAGTTATAAAATTTATTTTCAATTTAATTTAAATTCAGGCGACGTTTATTTTTTTAGGTAGATTTCATTAGAAATACTATCTAATACATTCTCCCCTATGTTCTGAAACATTTTTGCAGATCTACGCCGATAATGACTCCTAGAACCCAAAGTAACCCCCCGGTTCAAAACTTTATCTATCTATATATACAGTAGCGCTCAAAAGTATCTTGACATTATATTCGCTCTTATTTTGTTTAACATAAAAATATAAATAAAATATATTCTATACCATTGAGAATATGATTATTATTAAAATTCTGTGAAACATTGAATATAGTTAAATAAATTAATTGATTGATTTTCTTAAATTTTATTAATGTTTTTAATTAAGTCGATTATTATCTTTGTCAAAATACTTTTGAGTGCTGCTGTATATTAATATATTAATATCACTTTTTTATGGACTCGATAACTTCTGTAATTCTGCACAAATCTCTTCCAAACTCATACATAAAATCCAGGGCGATAAAATCTCAGTCAAGTTCGTTAATGGGCAAAATCGGACCAGGGGGGATGGGGGTACACTTTTTGTGAAAACAGAAAAAAAAACATAATTTCTTAATTATGATACATATAGCATTCCGCATCCGTTTAAAGTTATTACCTCTAGGAAAAGGGCCAAAAATATACGCATGACAGATTTTTGATATCCTTAAAATGGTCCCAAGCAGTTTAAAAAAAACAGGGTTTTAAGAAGAATGAAAAACATAACTTCTTCAATTCACAAGATATCAAATCCGTTTAAATTTAATTTAATTCTTCATAATATTATCTACAATTTTTGTACTGACAAGTTTTTGAAAGAACCAACTCTTACAACAAAATAAATAAATAAAAACAAAAACATGTAAAGCGCAACCTCCATCCTCCCAATAAAAATCAGCGCATTCTCCAGCGCAACGCATCACCTGAAATTAGTACTTAACTTCGAAATCTACCTCTGCCTGTGTGCTGGGCCCGGGGGGATTTTTTTCATTGATTATATTATTTCTTTTCTGATTTTAACTGCTTTTAATTTAGTCAGAGATTATATATTATATTTGACTATTGAAATGCTAAATTAAATTAATGTTACTGTTAAATTATTATTTGTATTTGTACTTTTTTTTTTAATTGCTTTAATGGTCAAGTTTTGCAGTGTCAAAATTTTAAAGGATCTGAAGTCTAAACCTAGACTGTAGCACAAGTCTATTTTTGGCATGAGTCCAAGAAGTTCATTTAAGTGATTCGATACTATCGAAATAAAATATATTTGGCAAAATTTGAAAGGGGCAAAGTATGTTGATAAAAGATTCAAATAATTTAATGTCAGAGGAATTTACTGACAAATTGATTTGACAATAATATTTTTCACACACTAAAAATAGGCAAAAATTTATTTAAAATTTCTGGTGCAATTGTAGCCAGTCGCGGAGATTAAAATTAAGTTGTATAAGTAGTATACCACCATCCTTCAAAGGGTTAATACAAGTTCCGTTTTTATAGATTTTACGGTATTTTTTATACAGACAGTGCAATGCTTCAACGATTTTGTTAACAGAGAAGTAGAATTTTGTGTCTTCCAACGTTTTCTTTTAATGAATCTGTTTTTTCTTCATAAGTTAAATTTTGAAAAACGGGATAATTTAGGCGCAGCGGTCGTCCATCTTTCTACTATCACTGGCTAATTTGAACTTATAACCATCTTCATCTTCGTGGGAGCACCTTCTTCCTATCTCTCACGTACACACACATATTTATTTAACTGTGAGTCTATTACATAAAACTTCACAATTACACATAAAGATATTGAATGGATAGATATATGTATATGTTTATGAAAATTAACTGCAAACCGTAACAAAGATTCTTCTCAACCATTGAGGATAGAAATGTGGAAGATAATGGCAAAATTTTCAGTGTGAATGAATCTTTGAATATTTTGTCGACAGAGATTTTATAAGAAAACTTCTACAGACTGAGAACGTTCGAAATACCCCCACGTTTAAAAACCCATATGTGCATTCACGAGTTCAAAATAGCATATATATATAAATTGATAGAGGTTTCATGATCGTAAGAAAATGAATCGATAGGCTCAAATGTGCCCGCAATCGCTAGGTTGACTATCCCCTATTTAAGGCTGTTGCCTGTTTATGTTAAGGCTGTTCTCAAATCCAAAAGAGCTATTTTCAGACATAATTTTTTTTCATTTTTGTTCGGAAAGCATGAGATGAGCAGGTCTGGTTATTCAGTAACTTTATAATCGAAACACGTTTTCCATTTTTTGGTAAAAACAGATCTTTCAGAAAAAACTGGTCAAAGTCGACGTTTTGGACCGAAATCTCGCCACGGCAGCCCGAAGAGCACGAAAAAGGCGTGGTCACGTGACCAGAATCGCTTATAACACAATAAGTAAGCTATTTATCAAAAAATGGAAAACGTATTTCGATTCCAAACCGCTTAAATAGTCAGGTTTACCAATTTTATGCCTTTACGACGTTTAAAAATGAGTTAGAAATTGCGTCAGAAAATTTTACGTTGTTCCGCAAATCATTTAAAAAACACCTTAAAAACCTGGGCGTTAAATCTAGAAGTTAGGAAACTGACACATTGTCTAAAACTAGCACTGTCTCAGTATGTCTGGTCATCTTAAAAATTGCAGTATCACAGGCAATAATATTCTTTCCCATTAACCTCAATAATAAATTGTTGCTAATTTTTACTCAAATTCTTCATTAAATTAATGAGTTTGGTATCATTACAAGTTTGTTAAATATTTCCCTACATGCATATACACACAAACACACACAAAGAACTTTTCAGGTTGGGGGCCTGTGCCCACCCCACAAAAATGTTCTAGTTACGCCCATGATTCGTATATTTTATTTGAAGCTTTTCGAAAGCTATTTCGGTTAAAAAATTATAGATTATGGTTTATTTTATGGTTTAATTTATAAAAAAAATGTATTTTTAAATTAATTAAAAAATTAATTTTAATAGAGATTTCTAAAAACTTCAAATATGCAAATCAAAAATCACAGCTGATTCCGCTAAGTAGTTTTTAAGTTATGCTTAAAACACTACCCACATTACAGTCTGATTTGCAACGATTACAGATTAGGAATTACAAACTTTAAATTTTCATAATTTCAAAACTACTTGACTGAGTGAATTCCAGTTTGTTATCATAGGGCAACATTTACTGAAAAAGCCAAACATGATGCCCCAATTAGATGTATCTATTGAATTTGCTACAATTTCGGCATGAATATGACCCTCTAAGCTTATTTTTTTCAACATTAAATTAAAAAAGACAGTTTCCAGAAGAATAACTTTGTTTTTTACAGTGACAGTTTGGAGATTAAATGTTCTTTTTTGTCCCCAAATACACCCTGCGCATATATTTCAAATTTGTCACTTTTTATACCCAATTTGTGTCACAGAGACACTTTCCAATTAGGAACATTGCTGCACCTAACTATTATAACCCAATTTGGGTGCTTTTCTGCTCTATTACACACAGACACACAAAATAATAATAATAATAAAGTAAATCTAAAAACTTTTGAAGTCATGTAAATTATAAGAATATACAGAATTCAGCTAACCCTAATAAATACGTTGATGATAAACAATTATCAGAAGCCATACAATTTGAAAATGTACAAGACTTTGAACTTGAAGCTCAACTGAAAATTACATAACAAAAAGGCTCAGTAAATGAAAATCATTTTTTGTTAAAATTTAAATCAGCTATTTTTTTTTCAAAATACAATTTTAAAATTACGCGTTTTAAAGTAAAATAACCTTTACTAAATCATTAAAATTAATAATTAGAAAAGCTCATTTAAATTTATTTGAAATTAAAAATATATAGAGAAACTCATTCACTTGTTTAATTTGAAATATTTTAATCATATATAAACAGTTAAAAATATAGTTAAAAAATGGAGCAACAGAAAATGATATAATTTGAAAATGTGAATTCTCTTTTACTTTTGAAAACAGGAAATAAAGTAAACAAATTGTCTTGTGTTATATATCACTTATTTACACTAACTGCAATTTAACAATATACTTTTTATTGACCTATTCTGTATAAAATATATACCACCTTAAATTACCCCTTTGATAAAATAAAAAGCATATAAACTCTTCATTACTAAAAGCTAAATCTTTTTGTTTTGACCAAATTTCTCGATTAAAAATCTTAGAATATAAAAGATAATGTAAGAATTTTATTCAGAAAAAAAAAATTGAAATTTTAAGCATTCTATTCTAGATCTGGATTATATACAGTATTCCTTTAAACATACCTATTCCAGATTATATACACTACTCTGAAATACATACATTAATTCATTTAATGAAGTTGGAGCATACATAAAAAATACTTAAGATAATTATTATTATCTGGGTATAAATTTCAATGGATCTGAAAAAATTATTCTTTGTTATTAAAATGTTTGAAAAGAAATACCAATTTTCCAGCTTTATGAGTTCTTTATAAGCGATTACAGAGTTTGCAGTGAATTAAAGTTTGATTTTTTTAAAATTTAAAATAAAAGATACTTTTAAATCAGGTGTTTGATTTTTTAAAGATTTTAACACTTTAGTTGTTTATTAGTTTACATTTATAAGTAATTAAAATTATATTAAAAAATATATATAAACATTTCAGAGTATTACTAACCATGGAATCTTTATTTTCCGAGTCTTTCCATAAATAAATTACATTGGAATATCGAACCATTTGTTATTTACATGTGCACAATGAAGTCATGAGATATCAATATAAATAACAATAAATATACTTTTGATTGACCTATATTTATTTATTCTAACATTTTACAAATCCTCGCAGAAACCCTCCATGTTTTTGTATTAAAAAATTCACATAAGATTTGTACATATTTTTTTAACAAATAAATTTATGCTTTAATCTTTTAACATTTCTCAGCTGAGATTCTCTATTTTTAAATTAGAATTTTTATCTTTAAGTGTGATATTTGATTTAAATAAAATTCAAAAAGCAAGGATTTTGAGTGTTGTCTCCCCCAGTCCTTAAATTTACAATGTATTGTTGTCAAAAATAATATTTATAATGAAATATCTTAACCTAAATTTGAAAAAAAAAAGTGTATTTAAATAAATCAGTTGATTTAAATCAGGATTGAAATCCAGTTGATTTAAATCAATGAACTCTGATTAAAAATTGTTAGACTACACAAGTGTTATTTAGCAATTATTTAATTTAAATTGAGATTATAGTGCTGAAATATAATTTCAATTATTGATCTAAATATTTTAAGATTTCTGAACTTTCTGTATTATAACTGATTAGATAACGTTGAAGAAATTGGCAATGAAACTATGCTTAGATTTCAAAAGATACCAAAATTTACCAATTGCTGTAAAAAAAAGTAATTAAAAAAATTTCTTTCCAAAATCATGTACTTGCATACAATATTTTAACAAAAGATTATATTGAAGTAAAAGTTATAACACCAATCTGGTGAATCAGCTAAATAAACTTATCAAAAGCCAATTTGATAACTTAAAACCTGCATTTTATTTTGAAGAAATAAATTAAGGACTTGTGAATAATATTTATAAACTCTTTACAAATGAAAAAAGCAAAAATATGGAATATATAAGCACTTACTTACAGGGAAGTCCAGTTGCCAGTAAATATATATATATATTAAATATAAATTAAAGTAAAGATACTTTAAAAAAATATTTAAAAAATAAGGAAATTTTAAAAAATGTACACTACCAGTATTGGACATCTGTTTCCTGCTGGTGAAAGCTATATTTTGATAATTGTATAAGGGAATTTATCACCTCTTTAAAATTTCCGTAGGTTACCATGGGATTTCACAATCAGCATTAAAGGGGAAAAAATGATGCCACAGGAATATAGTAGAAAAACGTGATAATTTTACAAAATGTAACAAATAGAGATTTAGCAGACTATCAAATATTCGGCTGAGTACTAACTTTTTAAAAAGTATATTGATTACAATTTTTTTTTATCATGATTAATAACAAAGAAATAAATGTTTGTGAGTCTTTTATTCCTCAATGGCAGATCACTTAATAGCAGAATATTAAAAATTGCAAATAATTCAGAAAAAATATCTATAAAATAGTGAATTCAATAAAAAATCGTTCTTAGCAAATATGTATGTGCTATTTTTTTTTTTTTTTACTTAAACTTATTAAAATAAATCAAGTGCATTTAATTTACACAAACATTAAATTGACTAAATACTATTTTTTAAAAAATTTATAAATTACTCGATTTTTTCTGGCTAACAACAAAAGACAGAAAAAATAAAACAAACATTTATACTGAAAAATAAAATTTATTTTCAACAAAACTATAAATCAAAATGTTTTAATAAAACAAATTACAGCACTGTATTTATGCTATGTATATGCTATTGGCATGTATGTATTCCTTTAGAATTGATGCAGTTAGTAAAAAAGCCTGCCTAGATTCCGGCCTGATAACAGCCTTAATTAAACACCCAGTAGGATGCTAGAGCAACGAAATTGACTCAGTTGAACATTTCTCCGAAAAAAGTGTCACACCATCAACATACGAAAACACCTTGACGTCCTTTCTAACATCCTCATTCTCTAGTAGGCAAGGATGATCTGTTCTAGCTGTAAGGCGACATTGATCACTGCAGTATTATCCTGTAATAATAACAGTAATAATATTAATTTTTTTTATTGTACTAATTGCTAGTGACAATGTATATTTAAAAATATAAAAAAACAGCACAAGAGCAAAGAATGATTAAGGGGACACTTCGTCTTCAGCGATAAGTATTTTTAAGAACAAAATATTTGAAAATTTTCCTTTGAATAAAGAATTCAAAATTCATAAAATTTTTAAAAAATTTAAAAATTAAGGAAATTTTTAAAAATGTACTCTACCAGCATTGGACATCTGTTTCCTGCTGGTGAAAGCTATATTTTGATAATTGTATAACGGAATTTATCATTTCTTTAAAATTTACATAGGTTACTATATGGGATTTCACAATCAGCATTAAAAGAAAAAAAAAATGGTGCCACAGGAATATAGTAGAAAAACATAACAATAATTTTACGATATGTAACAAATAGTGATTTAGCAGATTATCAAATATTCGGCTGGATACTAACTTTTTAAAAGGTATATTAATTAAAAAAATTTATATATATTAAATTGGAAATAAAATAATAAAAATAAAAGTGCTCAGTCAAACTGATGGCATTGAGCTCACAGGCTATTCACACTATTTGCATATTATACTCTTATTTCAAAGAAAAAACACATTTATATAAATTAGAAGGGGGGGGGTCATTAGCTCCCCTATTTACGTCTTTTATACTTAACCAATAAACGTCCAAATCTAATCAGGGAAGCGCCTTATCAAAATAAACCGGTATACAACATTTGCATCAAATTGGATAATTCGGCATGAAAAAACTATTTATTTAAATTAAAATGGACAATTAGTCCCTGTTCCCCCTTTTTACTTAAACAAATGACCCCCCCCCCCAAAAAAAAAAAAAAAAAAAACGAATCAGGGAAGCATCTTATCAGAATAAACCTATATAAAAAATTTGAAGCTAATCGGTTAATTCTGCATGAAAAACCCATTTATCTAAATTAAGGGGAGGGAATTCGTCCCCGTTCCCTCCTTTATACTTAACAAATGAACCCCCAAAACTAATGCGGGAAACGCCTTATCACAATGAATCAATATACAAAATTTGAAGCAAACTAGATAATTTTGCATAAAAAACCCATTTATCTAACTTAAGGTGGATTAGCCCCTCGTTCCATCCTTTAATCTTAACCAATAAACCCCCAAAATTAATCAGGGAAGTGCCTTATCACAATGAAAATATATACCAAATTTGAAGAAAATCGGATAATTCTGCACGAAAAACCCATTTATTTAAATTAGGGGGAGCATTAACCCTTTTTCCCCCTTTTATACTTAACCAAAGAACCCCAAAGCTTATCAGGGAAGCGCCTAATCAGAATGAACTTATATACCAAATTTGAAGCAAATCGGATAATTCTGCATGAAAAACCTATTTATCTAAATTAAGGAGGGGGGATTAGCCTCCAGTTCCCCCCCCCCTTTATACTTAACCGATGAACCCTCAAAACTAATCAGGAAAGAGACTTATCACAATGAACCTCATACAATATCTGAAGAAAATTCGATAATTCTGCATGAAAAAACCATTTATCTAAGTTAGGGGGGATTAGCTTCCATTCCCCCTTCATACTTAACCAATGAACCCCCAAAACTAATCAGGGAAGCGCCTTATCAAAATGAACCTATATTCAAAATTTGAAGCAAATTGGATAATTCTGCATGAAAAACACATTTATCTAAATTAAGGGGGGATCAGCCCCCGTTCCACCCCTTTTATACTTAGCAATTGGACCCCCAAAACTAATCAGGGAAGCGCCTTATCACAATGAACCTATATGCAAAATTTGAAGCAAATTGTATAATTCAGCATGAAAAATCAATTTATCCAAATTACGGGGGATTGGACCACGTTCCCCCCTTTATATTTAACCAATGAACCCCCAAAACTGATCCGGGGAAGCGTCTTATCACATCGAACCTATATATAAAAATTGAAACAAATCTGATAATTCTGAATAAAAAAGTCATTTATCTAAAGTAAGGGGGGGGGGATTAATCACCGTCCCCCTCTTTATACTTAACCAATGAACAACCAAAACTAATGAAGGAAGCGCCTTATCACAATGAAGCTAACACATGGGCTGATAAGTTCCCGGTCTAATAAAGAAAACACAACTTTTTAACAAAACATTATGAGTTTTATAACTTTAATAAATAACATAACTTTAATAATAAATAATAATAATTTAATAATAATAATTTAATAAATAAATAATAATAATAGTTTAATAATAAATAACATAATTTTATAACGAAAAAGCTCCAAACAGTGTTCTAAATCATTGACTCGTTGTTGTTTTTGGTCAAAAGTCAACACGCGCGGCAGCCACTTTGACAACAGCTTTTTCATAGACAAATGCTCATTCAAAATAAAACCTACACGTTTCTTGGATATCTTCAGAGTCTGAGCTATCGCCTGCAACTTCACTTTACGGTTCCCCAAAACGATTTTTTGGACTATTTTTATGTTTTCCGGAGTAACCACCTCTTTTGCGTGGTGCATCACTGGTGTCCGTACGACCATGTTTAAATTCAGCAAACCAGTCAATAATGTTTGATTTACCTGGTGCAATGTCCGGATAATGCTTATCAAGCCAAGCTTTTGTTTGAACGGTGTTTTTTCCCATCAAAATACAATTCTTGAAATTCTTGTTTATCCATTTTTTTTGTTTATCAACAAAGTTGTTCAAATAAAACCACTCTAACGTTTTATCCACACGGCGAATCATCATGACATCTTTTCTGCTACCTTTTAAAGGTTCGTATTTACTAAAAAAAAAACATCGGTTCGGCAATTGCAACGCCATCTGTGTGCCAGACCGGGAAATTATCAGCCCATGTGTTATATACAAAATTTGAAGGAAATTGGGTAATTTTGCATGAAAAACCCATTTATTTAATTTAGGGGGATTAGCCCTTGTCCCGCCTATATATTTAACCATTGAACCCCCAAAACTGATCAGGGAAGCGTCTTATCAGAAACAATCTATATACAAAATTTTAAGCAAATCGGATAATTCTGCATGAAAAACCCATTTATGTAAATTAAGGGGGGGAGGAAGAATCACTGTTCCCCTCTTTATACTTTACCATTGAACTCCCAAAACTAATCAGGGAAACGACTTATCACAATGAACTTATGTACAAAATATGAAGAAAATTGGATAATTTTGCATGTAAAACCCACTTATTTAATTTAGGGGGACTAGCCCCGGTTCCCCCTTTATATTTAACCATTGAACCCCCAAAACTGATCAGGGAAGCGCCTTATCAAAAACAACCTAATACAAAATTTTAAGCAAATCGGATAATTCTGCATGAAAAACCCATTACATAAATTAAGGGGGGATTAGTCCCATTTCGCTCCCTTTATACTTTACCATTGAACCCCCAAAACTAATCAAGGAAGCACCTTATCAGAATGAACCTTTTATAAAAAAAATTTGAAACAATTGGATAATTCTGCTTTAAAAGATCATTTTTCTCAATTGAAAAGGGGGGGGGGGATTAGTCCCTGTTCTCCCCTTTATACTTCACCAATGTACCTACATACAAAATTTGAAGCAAGTTAGATAATTCTGCATGAAAAACCGTTTTATCTAAATTAAGGGTAGGATTGGCCCCCGTTCCCCTCGTTTATACTTTACCATTGAACTCCCAAAACTAATCAGGGAAGCGATTTATCACAATGAACTTATGTACAAAATACGAAGCAAATTGGGTAATTTTACATGAAAAAACCATTTCTTTATTTTAGATGGGGGGATTAGCCCCTGTTCCCCCTTTATATTTAACCATTGAACCCCCAAAACTGATCCAGGGAAGCGCCTTATCACAATGAACCTACATACAAAATTTGAAGCAAATCGGATAATTCTGCATAAAAAACTTATTTATCTAAATTAAGGGGGAGGAATAATCACCGTTCCCCTCTTTATACTTAACCAATGAACCCCCAAAACTAATAAAGGAAGCGCCTTATCACAATGTAGCTCTATAAAAAATATGAAGAAAATTGGGAAATTTTGCATGAAAAACCCATTTATTTAATTTAGGGGGAGATTAGCCCCTGTTCCTCTTTTATATTTAACCATTGAACCCCCAAAACTGATCAGGGAAGCGCCTTATCGGAATGAACCTATATACAAAATTTGAAACAAATCAGATATTTCTGCATGAAAAACACATTATCTAAATTAAGGGGGGGGGGATTAGCCCCCAGTTCCCTCATGTAAACTTAACAAATGAACCACCAAAACTGATCAGGGAAGCGCCTTATCAGAGTGAACCTATGTATAAAATTTGAAACAAAACGGATAATTCTGCATGAAAAACCCATTTATATAAATTAAGTGGGGATCGGCCACTGTCTCCCCTCCCCCTTTTATACTTAGCAATTTAACCCCCAAAACTAATCAAGGAATCGGATTATCAGAATGAACATATATATAAAATTTGAAAATTTAAAATCGGATAATTCTGCATGAAAAACCTATTTATGTAAATTAAGCGGGAGGGGGGGGGGATTAGCCCCCAGTTCCCTCATGTAAACTTAACAAATGAACCCCCAAAACTGATCAGGGAAGCGCCTTATCAGAATGAACCTATGTATAAAATTTGAAACAAATCGGATATTTCTGCATGAAAAACACATTATCTAAATTAAGGGGGGGGGGATTAGCCCCCAGTTCCCTCCTGTAAACTTAACAAATGAACCCCCAAAACTGATCAGGGAAGCGCCTTATCAGAAAGTACCTATATAGAATATTTGAAACAAATCGGATAATTCTGCATGAAAAACCCATTATCTAAATTAAGGGGGATTAGCCCCCAGTTCCGCCCTGTATACTTAATCAATTAACCCCCAAAGATAATCAGGGAAGCGCCTTATCAGAATGAACCTATATACAATATTTGAAACAAATCGGATAATTCTGCATGAAAAACCCATTTACCTAAATTAAGGGGGTGGTGGGGATTAATGACCGTTGTCCTCTTTATACTTAACCAATGAACCCCCAAAACTAATGAAGGAAACGCCTTATCACAATGAAGCTATATACAAAATTTGAAGCAAATTGTGCAATTCTGCATGAAAACCCCATTTATTTAGGGAGGGGATTCGCCCCTGTTCCCCCTTTATATTTAACCATTGAACCCCCAAAGCTGATCAGAGAAGCGCCTTATTGGAATGAACCTATATACAAAATTTGAAACAAATCGGATATTTCTGCATGAAAAACCCATTTACCTAAATTAAGGGGGTGGGGGGGATTAATGACCGTTGTCCTCTTTATACTTAACCAATGAACCCCCAAAACGAATGAAGGAAACGCCTTAACACAATGAAGCTATATACAAAATTTGAAGCAAATTGTGCAATTCTGCATGAAAACCCCATTTTTTTAGAGAGGGGATTCGCCCCTGTTTCCCCTTTATTTTTAACCATTGAACCCCCAAAGCTGATCAGAGAAGCGCCTTGTTGGAATGAACCTATATACAAAATTTGAAACAAATCGGATATTTCTGCATGAAAAACACATTATCTAAATTAAGGGGGGGGGGGGGGGATTAGCCCCCAGTTCCCTCATGTAAACTTAACAAATGAACCCCCAAAACTGATCGGGGAAGCGCCTTATCAGAGTGAACCTATGTATAAAATTTGAAACAAAACGGATAATTCTGCATTAAAAACCCATTTATATAAATTAAGTGGGGATCAGCCCCCGTTCCCCCTCCCCCTTTTATACTTAGCAATTTAACCCCCAAAACTAATCAAGGAATCGGATTATCAGAATGAACATATATATAAAATTTGAAAATTTAAAATCGGATAATTGTGCATGAAAAACCTATTTATGTAAATTAAGCGGGGGGGGGGGGGGGGGGGGGGGGTCCGGCTTTCATAACCTGTGAGCTAAAAAAAATTCTATTACAATGATATTTCGGGTTCTGTGAACTCCAAAAATAGCAGAAATTTCAGAACATTTATGATTTATATGTTGACATTATGACTCATTTGAACATTTTTTTATTTCTTGAAATTTGCACAGTATTAACACGTGCATTTAAATACATGACAAGATTTAGTTAAAGGAAAGCACAAATATGAAATAAAATCAAATTAGATATTTTTTTTTTTGTTAGAAACCCACATACAAGATAATTTTTATATAAATTAGGATGAAAAACAATACAGAAATGTAACAAAAACTATTAAAGGTTTTCTTTTTCTTTCTTTTTTTTATTTTTAAATGAAGAATTGAAGCTTTATATTTTTAAAATAAATCCCCCCCCCCCCCCCACCGCACCTCTACTGACAAAAATTCCCTGTTTGCTTTTTTTTATTCTGTTTATTTTAAATTATTAGAAAAGATTAAAAGTCATTTTTTATTTTCAAAATAATGTGAGAAAAATAAAATTTAATCAATTAAATTTGAATATACAGGATGGGGCAGTTGAAAGCTTCTGCATGCAAGCTTTTACAGCATGATTATAGGTAAAATCAACCTCAAGGTATTAAGCATATTCTACTTTACGTTTTTCACAACTAAAATATTGTCTGATATTAAAAGACTACTGAAATTTATTTTACCATATACCATTATAAATTTCGTTATAGCACCCTGACATACATTTCTCAATTTTTTAATCAACATTATAGAATTTAATGGACATTCATTTTTAATTGAATTTTAATACACTACAAATAATAAAATGTTAAATTGATTCTATAATAATGTAGTACCTGAAAAAAAAAAGACAATATATGATTCTGATATGGCATCGAATACAGAAAAATCTCATGAATTTATTTTAAGATCATAGGTATGTTATTGATATCTTCAGTGTTGAATTCAGGCATTTTTCTCCGAGAGGGATTTCTGTGGCTCCTGGGGGCATATTATAGAGTTCTGAGGGGGGGAGGAAGAATCACCGTTCCCCTCTTTATACTTTACCATTGAACTCCCAAAACTAATCAGGGAAACAACTTATCACAATGAACTTATGTCAAAATATGAAGCAAATTGGATAATTTTGCATGTAAAACCCACTTATTTAATTTAGGGGGACTAGCCCCGGTTTCCCCCTTTATATTTAACCATTGAACCCCCAAAACTGATCAGGGAAGCGCCTTATCAGAAACAACCTAATACAAAATTTTAAGCAAATCGGATAATTCTGCATGAAAAACCCATTACATAAATTAAGGGGGGATTAGTCTCATTTCGCTCCCTTTATACTTTACCATTGAACTCCCAAAACTAATCAAGGAAGCACCTTATCAGAATGAACCTTTTATAAAAAAAGTTTGAAACAATTGGATAATTCTGCTTTAAAAAATCATTTTTCTCAATTGAGAGGGGGGGGGGGGGAATTAGTCCCTGTTCTCCCCTTTATACTTCACCAATGTACCTACATACAAAATTTGAAGCAAGTTAGATAATTCTGCATGAAAAACCGTTTTATCTAAATTAAGGGTAGGATTGGCCCCCGTTCCCCTCGTTTATACTTTACCATTGAACTCCCAAAACTAATCAGGGAAGCGACTTATCACAATGAACTTATGTACAAAATACGAAGCAAATTGGGTAATTTTACATGAAAAAACCATTTCTTTATTTTAGAGGGGGGATTAGCCCCTGTTCCCCCTTTATATTTAACCATTGAACCCCCAAAACTGATCCAGGGAAGCGCCTTATCACAATAAACCTATATACAAAATTTGAAGCAAATCGGATAATTCTGCATAAAAAACTTATTTATCTAAATTAAGGGGGAGGAATAATCACCGTTCCCCTCTTTATACTTAACCAATGAACCCCCAAAACTAATAAAGGAAGCGCCTTATCACAATGTAGCTCTATAAAAAATATGAAGAAAATTGGGAAATTTTGCATGAAAAACCCATTTATTTAATTTAGGGGGAGATTAGCCCCTGTTCCTCTTTTATATTTAACCATTGAACCCCCAAAACTGATCAGGGAAGCGCCTTATCGGAATGAACCTATATACAAAATTTGAAACAAATCGGATATTTCTGCATGAAAAACACATTATCTAAATTAAGGGGGGATTAGCCCCCAGTTCCCTCCTGTAAACTTAACAAATGAACCCCCAAAACTGATCAGGGAAGCGCCTTATCAGAATGAACCTATATAGAATATTTGAAACAAATCGGATAATTCTGCATGAAAAACCCATTATCTAAATTAAGGGGGATTAGCCCCCAGTTCCGCCCTGTATACTTAATCAATTAACCTCCAAAGATAATCAGGGAAGCGCCTTATCAGAATGAACCTATATACAATATTTGAAACAAATCGGATATTTCTGCATGAAAAACACATTTATATAAATTAAGTGGGGATCAGCCCCCGTCTCCCCTCCCCCTTTTATACTTAGCAATTTAACCCCCAAAACTAATCAAGGAATCGGATTATCAGAATGAACATATATATAAAATTTGAAAATTTAAAATCGGATAATTCTGCATGAAAAACCTATTTATGTAAATTAAGCGGCGGGGGGGGGGGGGGATTAGCCCCCAGTTCCCTCATGTAAACTTAACAAATGAACCCCCAAAACTGATCAGGGAAGCGCCTTATCAGAATGAACCTATGTATAAAATTTGAAACAAATCGGATATTTCTGCATGAAAAACACATTATCTAAATTAAGGGGGGGGGATTAGCCCCAGTTCCCTCCTGTAAACTTAACAAATGAACCCCCAAAACTGATCAGGGAAGCGCCTTATCAGAAAGAACCTATATAGAATATTTGAAACAAATCGGACAATTCTGCATGAAAAACCCATTATCTAAATTAAGGGGGATTAGCCCCCAGTTCCGCCCTGTATACTTAATCAATTAACCCCCAAAGATAATCAGGGAAGCGCCTTATCAGAATGAACCTATATACAATATTTGAAACAAATTGGATATTTCTGCATGAAAAACACATTATCTAAATTAAGGGGGGGGGGGATTAGCCCCCAGTTCCCTCATGTAAACTTAACAAATGAACCACCAAAACTGATCAGGGAAGCACCTTATCAGAGTGAACCTATGTATAAAATTTGAAACAAAACGGATAATTCTGCATGAAAAACACATTTATATAAATTAAGTGGGGATCAGCCCCCGTCTCCCCTCCCCCTTTTATACTTAGCAATTTAACCCCCAAAACTAATCAAGGAATCGGATTATCAGAATGAACATATATATAAAATTTGAAAATTTAAAATCGGATAATTCTGCATGAAAAACCTATTTATGTAAATTAAGCGGCGGGGGGGGGGGATTAGCCCCCAGTTCCCTCATGTAAACTTAACAAATGAACCCCCAAAACTGATCAGGGAAGCGCCTTATCAGAATGAACCTATGTATAAAATTTGAAACAAATCGGATATTTCTGCATGAAAAACACATTATCTAAATTAAGGGGGGGGGGGATTAGCCCCAGTTCCCTCCTGTAAACTTAACAAATGAACCCCCAAAACTGATCAGGGAAGCGCCTTATCAGAATGAACCTATATAGAATATTTGAAACAAATCGGATAATTCTGCATGAAAAACCCATTATCTAAATTAAGGGGGATTAGCCCCCAGTTCCGCCCTGTATACTTAATCAATTAATCTCCAAAGATAATCAGGGAAGCGCCTTATCAGAATGAACCTATATACAATATTTGAAACAAATCGGATAATTCTGCATGAAAAACCCATTTACCTAAATTAAGGTGGTGGGTGGATTAATGACCGTTGCCCTCTTTATACTTAACCAATGAACCCCCAAAACTAATGAAGGAAACGCCTTATCACAATGAAGCTATATACGAAATTAGAAGCAAATTGTGTAATTCTGCATGAAAACCCCATTTATTTAATTTAGGGAGGGGATTCGCCCCTGTTCCCCCTTTATATTTAACCATTGAACCCCCAAAGCTTATCAAAGAAGCGCCTTATTGGAATGAACCTATATACAAAATTTGAAACAAATCGGATATTTCTGCATGAAAAACCCATTTATTTAATTTAGGGGGAGATTAGCCCCTGTTCCTCTTTTATATTTAACCATTGAACCCCCAAAACTGATCAAAGAAGCGCCTTATTGGAATGAACCTATATACAAAATTTGAAACAAATCGGATATTTCTGCATGAAAAACACATTATCTAAATTAAGGGGGGGGGGGGATTAGCCCCCAGTTCCCTCATGTAAACTTAACAAATGAACCACCAAAACTGATCAGGGAAGCGCCTTATCAGAGTGAACCTATGTATAAAATTTGAAACAAAACGGATAATTCTGCATGAAAAACACATTTATATAAATTAAGTGGGGATCAGCCCCCGTCTCCCCTCCCCCTTTTATACTTAGCAATTTAACCCCCGAAACTAATCAAGGAATCGGATTATCAGAATGAACATATATATAAAATTTGAAAATTTAAAATCGGATAATTCTGCATGAAAAACCTATTTATGTAAATTAAGCGGGGGGGGGGGGGGATTAGCCCCCAGTTCCCTCATGTAAACTTAACAAATGAACCCCCAAAACTGATCAGGGAAGCGCCTTATCAGAATGAACCTATGTATAAAATTTGAAACAAATCGGATATTTCTGCATGAAAAACACATTATCTAAATTAAGGGGGGGGGGGGATTAGCCCCAGTTCCCTCCTGTAAACTTAACAAATGAACCCCCAAAACTGATCAGGGAAGCGCCTTATCAGAAAGAACCTATATAGAATATTTGAAACAAATCGGATAATTCTGCATGAAAAACCCATTATCTAAATTAAGGGGGATTAGCCCCCAGTTCCGCCCTGTATACTTAATCAATTAACCCCCAAAGATAATCAGGGAAGCGCCTTATCAGAATGAACCTATATACAATATTTGAAACAAATCGGATAATTCTGCATGAAAAACCCATTTACCTAAATTAAGGGGGTGGGGGAGATTAATGACCGTTGTCCTCTTTATACTTAACCAATGAACCCCCAAAACTAATGAAGGAAACGCCTTATCACAATGAAGCTATATACAAAATTTGAAGCAAATTGTGTAATTCTGCATGAAAACCCCATTTATTTAGGGAGGGGATACGCCCCTGTTCCCCCTTTATATTTAACCATTGAACCCCCAAAGCTGATCAGAGAAGCGCCTTATTGGAATGAACCTATATACAAAATTTGAAACAAATCGGATATTTCTGCATGAAAAACACATTATCTAAATTAAGGGGGGGGGGGGATTAGCCCCCAGTTCCCTCATGTAAACTTAACAAATGAACCCCCAAAACTGATCAGGGAAGCGCCTTATCAGAGTGAACCTATGTGTAAAATTTGAAACAAAACTGATAATTCTGCATTAAAAACCCATTTATATAAATTAAGTGGGGATCAGCCCCCGTTCCCCCTCCCTCTTTTATACTTAGCAATTTAACCCCCAAAACTAATCAAGGAATCGGATTATTAGAATGAACATATATATAAAATTTGAAAATTTAAAATCGGATAATTCTGCATGAAAAACCTATTTATGTAAATTAAGCGGGGAAGGGGGGGTCCGGCTTTGATAACCTGTGAGCTAAAAAAAATTCTATTACAATGATATTTCGGGTTCTGTGAACTCCAAAAATAGCAGAAATTTCAGAACATTTATGATTTATATGTTGACATTATGACTCATTTGAACATTTTTTTATTTCTTGAAATTTGCACAGTATTAACACGTGCATTTAAATACATGACAAGATTTAGTTAAAGGAAAGCACAAATATGAAACAAAATCAAATTAGATATTTTTTTTTTTGTTAGAAACCCACATACAAGATAATTTTTATATAAATTAGGATGAAAAACAATACAGAAATGTAACAAAAGCTATTACAGGTTTTCTTTTTCTTTCTTTTTTTATTTTTAAATGAAGAATTGAAGCTTTATATTTTTAAAATAAATCCCCCCCCCCCCTGCACCTCTACTGACAAAAATTCCCTGTTTGCTTTTTTTTATTCTGTTTATTTTAAATTATTAGAAAAGATTAAAAGTCATTTTTTATTTTCAAAATAATGTGAGAAAAATAAAATTTAATCAATTAAATTTGAATATACAGGGTGGGGCTGTTGAAAGCTTCTGCATGCAAGCTTTTACAGCATGAATATAGGTAAAATCAACCTCAAGGTATTAAGCATATTCTACTTTACGTTTTTCACAACTAAAATATTGTCTGATATTAAAAGACTACTGAAATTTATTTTACCATATACCATTATAAATTTCGTTATAGCACCCTGACATACATTTCTCAATTTTTTAATCAACATTATAGAATTTAATGGACATTCCTTTTTAACTGAATTTTAATACACTACAAATAATAAAATGTTAAATTGATTCTATAATAATGTAGTACCTGAAAAAAAAAAGACAATATATGATTCTGATATGGCATCGAATACAGAAAAATCTCATGAATTTATTTTAAGATCATAGGTATGTTATTGATATCTTCAGTGTTGAATTCAGGCATTTTTCTCCGAGAGGGATTTCTGTGGCTCCTGGGGGCATATTATAGAGTTCCGAGGGGGGGGGGGGGGAATTGCACTTTTTGACCATTAAATCATAAAATCCGAAATCTTCAGAGAGGGTGGCCATTTCAATGCTCCGGGAGAGAGGAATGTCCCCCCCCCCCGGCTATCTCCTGAATTCAACACTGGATGCCTTACAGAATTAAACAAATAAACAAGTACCTGAATTTAGAATAAGTTAAAAACTACTTAAAAAGCAGTCTACAAAAATTGAGTTTTCATTAAGATAATATCTAAGTTAGAAATTTCTGGCACATCAAAATATTTTTTTGATTGGGGATATTTTTCTCATAAAAAATAAACTGAGCGAGAAATAAGATAACATGCATTTTATTTCAGGCTACGCAGCTCCTTAAACATGTTATTCGGTTTGATAATCATGCACTGTAAATATATGGACATATCAAATCCCAAATATTAAAAATCACATAAATTTTAGTACTTACCATTGCGAAGTTAGAACTACGTAGAACAATTGTCCAATATTTAACAACATGGCGGACATCTTCTTCATGGAAAATCTCGATTCTGTTCTGTTATCAATCACGTGACGCCACGCCTTTCATACGTCAGCAGAGAGCGAGACTGCGCAGTAAGTCCGGTGAAGTTATTTTCCATCTTTTCGGAAACTAATACGATATAAAAAGATTATTTTTATGACTGTAGGAAAACTTTCTGTTGTGATTCGGAAAAAATATTTTATCGGTTGTTTTCCGTATCGTAAAGGAAATTTATCTTTTACGAAACGGAAAAGGGTTGGAAATTTTTTACAGTGTATATATATATATATATATATATATATATATCTGACCTATGTCATACGATAACACTCGTATTTATAAATCAATTTTGATGAAACTAATTGTGTGTATTAAGCTCACCAATGTCTCGACCGAGTTCGTTGGCCAGCTTGGTCCGCCATTTTGTTTCAAGATGGCGGTCATTTAAAAATTTAAAACTAAAATAAATATACAAAAAAGTTAAAAATTCAAATTTAATTTTTAATTTAGTGTTAGGCCTTGATACGAGGAATCCAGAACATTTTTTGGTTTACCTCTATCTTAAAAAATGGCTGAGATAGAGCAGTTTGAAATTCTAGGGTGGCTGATATTTTGATACAAAACAGCACATTATCGCGATTACTCGCAAATTATTTTCTTTCATTGTTGTAATAATTTTCCCAATCATACGCATAAAACTATATATTCATATTCATATCCGTTAGCGCCAAATTCTCGCCAAAATTGGCGACATTTGGCGAAATAGCGTCAAATTTGGCGACCAAAATAAGTCTTCATAAATGAAGCCAATTTGGCTATTGCTCAATAATTTGGCGAATTTCTTATTCAAATTCAGTATTAACGAATCTTTTGTAAACGTTTCTTTGCATTTTAACTTGCTGTTTTCGTGTAACATTAGCTAAAATTTTAAAACGAAGATATAGGAAAGCTACCTTTTCCTCCCGGTACAGGCCGGAAGGACTTTTTTGTAATATGGTGTCTTGTTTCAAAATGTAAACCACCCTAGCATTTCAAACTGCTCTATCTCAGCCATTTTTTAAGATAGAGATAAAACAAAAAATGCTCCGGAATCCTTGTATCAAGTATCAAGGCCTAACGCTTAATCAAAAAATAAATTTAAATTTGTAACTTTTTTGTATATTTATTATAGTTTTAAAATTTTCAGTGGCCGCCATTTTGTAACAAGATGGCGGACCAAGCTGGCCAACGAACTCGGCCGAGGCATTGGTGAGCTCAATACACACAATTAGTTTCATCCAAATTAATTTATAAATACGAGCATTATCGTATGACATAGATCAGATATATATATCTATATGGATATATATATCGAAATTTTCCGGAATTGCTTTCCTCAGAACAGCTGCAATAGGTAACTTTATACTTTTTGTATTGAAAGCTACCTAATAGGGACTCTTTTTTATTCTTTGAATTGTTGTAGGTTCAATATCGGCAGATATGTCACTTATTCTTCGAGCAACTGTATTGTTTAAGAAAGGAATATTTAAAAAAAAATTTCACATGTTCTTCACCAAACATACATTCGACAGTATCTTTGATATAAGGATATATCAAATTTTCAGCGATCCCCCCCCCCCCCTTCCGAGTCTAAAGGATGCCTAATTAAAGAAAAAAAATCATCCTTTTTTGGTTTCATATATAGATAATCAGCATCTTGAAAATAACTATCAGAGAGACTGTGATAATTGTATGCTCCCTCCAAAGAGTGGAGGGAATTAAAAAAATCACCCGATTTATATTTATAATATTTATAAAAAGTATCTTGCTAAAATTTAATCTTCTAAAGTCGTGATAGATTCTGAGATACGTTTTGGCAGCCCCCCCCCTCCCCTTCTTCAGGGATACAAAGGGGCTGAATTTCAAAAATAGTTATGCGTATCTGGTATTTGTATTCTGATTCTCTGTATCTTACAAGATTTTATCATTGAGGCGATGACAAGTTTTGGGATAAGTTTTTGACCTCCGCCCTACCTGTGCATGAATTTTAGAAAGATATGTCAAAAACAAATATTTTATAGAATCAAAATTCATGCAAAATAGAATCTAAAATATTTAATTAGTAATAAGTTAAATTACGGCATTTTTATGCAAATTTAAAATTTACTTGAAAAATTACAAAGAAAAATTTGTTTTAATTCTAAAATTTAGCATTTTCATATTTAATTTAAGCATACAAAGGAACTTTTAAAAAAATGCTAATTCTGTACTTTCAGTGTTTACCTACGGAGGACTTTAATGACAATTTTTTTTTCTGACTTTTAATCCCAGGGCTCAAGACGGTTCACCATTGACCCCAAATTTAATTAGAGTGGCCTAAAATTAATCTCATCTAAAGTCCCACTGTACCAAATTTTTCCGTGCCACGCCGCCGCTCCGACTTCAATTGCGACGATCATTGACGGAAAAGCTGCATCACTGCCCTGTATATCTACATACGAAAAAAATCAATTTTAAAATCATAAAAAAGTTTTCTGATAAATACTTTTATCCCATTCTTCTTTTAAGCTTTGACAAAATTCTTCAACTATATTTTGTAATATATATATATATATATATATAACTTTAAGTAAAATTTAACCATTGAAACATAAGAAACTGACCACATACACTGAAATCCCGATACCAAAGAGCCCTGTCAATTTACAAATTAAAATTGTAGTCCTAATAAATGTAACATTATTAATTCAAATTAAGAAGAAGAAAAAAAATAAATAAATAAATAAATAGAAAATAAGGAATGAAATATAAACCACACGAGTATATACACAAATAAAAGCTTATAAAATAATTTACTTTTTCAAGGGCAAGAAAATCACATTTATAAGCAAAGATATATATATGATGATATATATATATATATATATATATATATGATGGCCGGGAAACAAAATATTTATAAATATGATTTTACTTTATATTCATAATCTTTTTTTTTTCTCTTGAAATGCAAATGTATATATGTTCCCCTTTAAATGTAAAATCTTTAAAGATAATTATCTTTTTAAAAAATTTTCTCAAATATTCTATTTTCTAAAATTGGTATATGGAAAATATATGTGGAAATTATAAATATTGATTTGACTAAGGGATTTACAAAAACATTTATTTTAAAAAATATACACATTTTTAAAAGAACATATGTTTTTTTTATCAGTACTTTTTACTACGAGGAACAAATTAAAAAATTTTTCACTTGAAATAAAAAAATTCGAAACCAATTTAAAGATTACATAGCTGAAAAACATTGTACAAAGTTTAATGGTTTTATCTTTCATATAAAGTTAAATATGAAAAGTCTTGATAAAAAATATATTTCCCCGCCCAACAACACAAAACTATAGCTGAAAAACAATGTACAAAGTTTCATGGTTCTAACTTTCATAGAAATTTAAATATATCAATTTAAATATAAAATATTTTAATTATATTTCCCCGTTCAACAACACCAAACTACCTCACACATTTTCTGACTCGTTTTTAAACATAAAAGCACGAGACTTGCAGGCATGATTTTTAAAGTGATAAGTAATCGAAAACTTTTTTTTTTTTTTTTTTTTTCCGTTAAAAGAATTGCATCTTGAGTTATAAGTGATTTTTGTCTCAGGAAAGCAGTTTTTTCCTTTTCTGACCTGTAGTGTCCGGAAATTCGGTTAAAAACGCCAACTTTAACAGCATTTTTTGAAAAGTGTTCTGCTTTTAACGAAAAACGGTTCGATTACATTAGTTTTTTAATAAGAGCATCTGCCAATTTGACACGTTTGGGATCAAAAATGAATTTATAAAATGTGTTAGAGTGCAGCCAGTTTGGATTTTGGTCTTACACAACGAGTTTTAAAACAAATCTTCTCTCTCTCATCGGAAAAAAAACTTTAAGAGTTCAGAATAGATTGAAAAAAGCAATTTTAAATCATTGGTATGCTTCTTAAAAAAATATAAATATTAAAATTAATAAGTTGAACTGACCTCACAAAAATTTTACAATCATTGTTTTCTTCAATGTTGATAACATCACTAATCTAACTAAAATCTTTAAGAATAAGTTTCCATCGACGTTGTCTGTTTTTTCTAAACTTTGAACTAAAAAAATGTTTTTTTTTTTTTTTTTTTTTTTTTTTTTTTTTCTAAAATGAACTAAATTTATATCCTTTATTTCCTGAGGAAAAAAAAATAAAGAAAGTACGGACCAGGAAAAAATAGTTACATAGTCCTAATTTCATATCAAAAAATGTTTTGACTTTAAACTTGTTTGTGGTGCATTTCACATTGTCTTATTGGAGTAAGGCCGGGGGCGGGGGGATGCCCTGGACACAAGAGTAGAAGGGGGAGCCAAAAGAAGATTTGGTTAGTCCCTTGGGACAAAAAACAAATAACGAAATTTAGGAAAAAATGTCATGGAATCGGACGACCCAAAGTAAAGATATATTCGTTAATTTCATACTCTTTGCTTTGAACAGGGCGTGATTTTTCCATTAAGGGACTGCTTAGGGGCGCCAGAGAATAATATTTGATTAACAAATTCATCCAAGATATCTGTAAGATTAATACACTGTCCCAATTATGTTTGAATTGGTTCAATATTTCGAACATCGTGATGACAAAATTTACTTTTGTGTGTTTTTGTAAACAAACTATAAGACTTACATACTTAATTAATGAACACACTCAGATCCAAGGTACTTGTAAGATCAATACACTGTCCAATTAGGTTCGAAATGATTCAATTTTGGAACCTTATCGTGTTGACAAGATTTGGATTACATATAGATAGATAAAAACGAAGCGATTGCAGTAGGTCCATTTCTAAAGAAAGCAATATAAAAATCTTAAGACAAATGTACTTCCTAACAATTATTTCATATTTAAATAAAAATTAGGGGAATGGATTGAAAACTTCTCTGTATATATTTATTTTGGAAAAGGATTGGAGAGGGTGCCAAAATGCTTGCGACTGAAAAATTCGCAGTTTCGGCCAAGTATTGAAATATTACACTATTATTGATTTAATACAGATTAAATTTAGAATAAATAAATAAAACGATGTGCTGAAGTTAAATTTTTAATAAGATTAATTACATATATAATTTTTAGTTAGAGAAATTTACATCTATTAACATATCATTTGCGTCTTCGACAAAAGATTTCATCATCGCTTTTTTTTTTTTTTTTTTTTTTTTTTTTTTTTCTGCGCCTTCTTGAACCTGTAATAATTTCCCGATTTTTTCTTGCACGGCATTTTGAGTATAACCTTTAAATTAATATTGTTTAATACAATAAAACAGGAATAAGTAATTTGTACGATTATCTGCAACTACAAGATGTTACGTGCCGAAGGACTACCAGTATGCGGCTGCATCAAGGGGACAGTCGAGAGTCGACCGACCACCGGGAGAAGAAAGAGTTCAGAATTGCAAAAATGTCAGTAGTAATTAATTAGCCTCCCTCAGTCCTGGTGTTGAATAGAGGTTTGGTTATGTCTGTTACTTCTTTCCAGGATGTAATTTGAGTGTTAATAGCCTCGCTTTCTCAGATAAAGGTACCGGACATATGGTCTGCATGGGAAAATTTCGGTGTCCTTGCACTGACCGCAGCTTGGGAAAAAAAACGTGGAATCTAAAATTATTTTTTTTCGGTGATCTTTTGACTTTTGAGCACCCCTTAAGTTGTTTCGCGACTGGGCGCCCCGTGGGTCTCACACTTCGCACACCCCTTGGGCCGGCCCTGCTAGTGACATTGCATTATCAATGAATTATTAGGTCTAGTGGGCTTTTTCTTTCTTTTTGAATGTAACATATTGGATTTACACATGAGACTAACTATGTAATCCAAAATTATAAATTTTCTAAACCATTTTTGTGATTTCCGCCATTAACGATATTATTTTCATGTACCCCCAGGGGTACGCTTACCCCAGGTTGGGAACCGCTGACTTAGATCATTAAGATCGTTAAGTTAACTCGCTGTTTTTGAATATCAAATTGCATAAAATTTGCGGAGTCACTATATCGCACATATATGCACCCCGCATCCATAAAGAAAAAATAAAATAAATACAGAAAATAACAGAAAAGGGAAAAGAAAAAAAAAACAAGTGGGTAAATGTGATTGAACATCGCACGAAGGGTTTCGTTTAATATTTTTTTCAAAACAATTTATCCCTTAATTAATAAATAAAAATCATTAATTTGTAATTATTCGTATCATTTATTAATACACTTCATCAATAGGAACATAGATGTCAGCACCATTAAATCTATACTAATATTATAAAGGAGTAAAGATTGTTTGTTTGTTTGTAGGGGGTAATCTCTGGAACTACCGAACCGATTTCAAAAGTGACGGTGGCAAATTGATTGTGACAACCCCTGCTCCAACATAGGCTATATTTTATGTCGGTGCCACTAACCCCAGGGGGGTGCAGGAGCAAAAAATGTTCTAAAATTGCGATTTTTTGTATACTGAAGGAGCTAGAAATTTGAAATTTGACATTGTAGCTACTTACAAGATGTAAATGCTCTGTAAGAACAAATTTAAAAAAAAACTGAAATTTAAAAGGGTGAAGTGAGCGAAAAGCGTTCCAAAAACATTCTAAATTACCATTTCTGTGGAATCTCTGGAACTATAGAACCGATTTCAAAAGTGATGGTGGCAAATTAATGGTGATAATCCCTGCTCCAAAATAGGCTATATTTTATGTCGGTGCCACTAACCCCAGGTGGGTACAGGAGCGAAAAACGTTCTGAAATTGCGATTTTTTGTATACTGAAGGAGCTAGATATTTGAAATTTGGCATTGTAACTACTTATAAGATGTAAATGCTCTCTAAGAACAAATTAAAAAAAAATGAAATTTAAAAGCGTTAAATAAGGGAAAAGCGTTCTAAAAACATTCTAAATTACAATTTCTGTAGAATCTCTGAAACTATAGAACCGATTTCAAAAGTGATGGTGGCAAATTGATGGTGACAATCCCTGCTCCAAAATAGGCTATATTTTACGTCGGTTCCACTAATCTCAGGGGGGTGCAGGAGCGAAAAACGTTCTAAAATTGCGATTTTTTGTATACTGAAGGAGCTAGATATTTGAAATTTGGCATTGTAACTACTTATAAGATGTAAATGCTCTCTAAGAACAAATTCTAAAAAAATTCGAAATTTAAAACTGTGAAATGAGCAAAAAGTGTTCTAAAAACATTCTAAATTACAATTTCTATGGAATCTCTGGAACTACCAAACCCTTTTCAAAAGTGATGGTGGCAAATTTTTGATGACAATCCCTGCTCCAAAATAGGTTATATTTTATGTCGGTTCCACTAAACTCAGGGGGGTGGAGGAGCGAAAAACGTTCTAAAATTGCGATTTTTTGTACACTGAAGGAACTAGAAATTTGAAATTTGGCATTGCAACTACTTATAAGATGTAAATGCTCTCTAAGAACAAATTAAAAAAAAAATGAAATTTAAAAGGGTGAAATGAGCGAAAAGCTTTCTAAAAATATTCTAAATTACAATTTCTGTGGAATCTCTGGAACTAAAGAACCGATTTCAAAAGTGATGGTGGCAAATTGATGGTGACAACCCCTGCTCCAACATAGGCTATATTTTATGTCGGCGCCACTTATCTCAGGGGGTGTAGGAGCGAAAAACGCTCTAAAATTACAATATTTTTATACTGAAAGAGCTAGAAAAATGAAATTTGGCATTGTAGTTACTTATAAGATGTAAATGCTCTCTAAGAACAAATTAAAAAAAAGTCGAAATTTAAAAGTGTGAAATAAGCGAAAAGACTTCGAAAAACATTCTAAATTACAATTTCTATGGAATCTCTCGAACTACAGAACCAATTTCAAAAGTAATGGTGGCAAATTGATGCTGACATAATACCTTACTCCAACATAAGGTATATTTTATGTCGGTGTCACTAACCCCAATGGGGTGCATGAGCGAAAATGTTCGAAAATTGCGACTTTTTTATACTGAAGGAGCTAGAAATTTGAAATTTGGCACTGTAGTTACTGATAAGATGTAAATGCTCTCTAAGAATAATAAAAAAAAATCGAAATTTAAAAGGGTGAAATGAGAGAAAAGCGTTCTAAAATCATTCTAAATTACAATTTCTATGGAACCTCTGGAACTACAGAACCGATTTAAAAACTGATGGTGGCAAATTGATGGTGACAATCCCTGCTCCAACAGCCTCTTTGTTGATTTGTTGTTGAATTGACCCAAAGGGCCCGGTTTTGCAGCTTTTTATTTCTTAGCTGTTATAATCCACAAACGCTTGATCCATAATCCTGACACCTAAATCTCCTAATTTTGAACCAATTCCAGATGAAAGATTTGAATCTGGATTGGCACCCCCAGAGGTAACAACAGCCTCTTTAATAAAAAGCTATGCGTTGCTGACGACTGGGTTTTTCGCTAATTGTTGCCACAGATTAATCTCGGAAAATGAAACATTTGAAGTTACCGAAAAAAAAATAATAGCTCGAAAAGTATTTGTCAGAAAATTGTTAGACAAACTGCGTTTGGAAGATAAAAAATTGTATGTTTCTTGATATAAAATTCACATCTAATGATTATGCTGTTTTTCAAATGTTGAATTTGAAAAATCACCAAATTCCACAATGGAGTACCATAGCGAAACCTTCATGCGTAAAAAGATAATGATAAGGGCGACGTGTCCTGACGTGTATATTGGCACGAGTCACAAATTATAGTAGCCTTATTATTCTGTTAAAATATAAGAGAGAATTATGAAATGTCAATATTTTGTTTGATTAAAAGTTCGTTAAGAGAAATAGACCAGCGTAGCGGGCGTAGCTTGCTAGTTTAATAATAAAATGATAACAAGAGGAAGCTATTTTTTAAATCAAATTAAAAAGATTCAAGAACTGCTTTTCAGGCATATTTAATAGCATGATTTAAATTTAGCTAACAATAAAAAACAAAACCCAAAAATGGCAAAAAAAAAAAAAAAAAAAAAAAATTAAAAAAATTCTTTTAATTAAATCCATTGGACAATGAAATGCAAAAATCGAAAATTTCAACTTCCGTCGTCGAGAATAGAGCCCGGAACCTTTGGGTTAGCTGAAAACACGCTACCAGTGAAACATCTAGCTACGCGAAAAAGATTGAAATTAAGATTCTGTTTGTCCGCAGTCATTAAATTAATTCGTTTAATTAAAATAATATACCACTTTTTCAAAATTTTATGATTTGTCGTGTTACAGGAGGTATTCAGTTATAAGTATGCAACATTTCAAGTCTCTAGCTTATACAGTTTCCGATTACGAAGTCTGTGACAGACAGACATAGACAGAGGAGTGAGACGAATATAGAGTTTCGTCAGATGTACGAAATCCTAAAAAGAGAAAGGAAATTGAAAAAGAAAATCTGTGATTTTAATAACCTCCGCTTACAGGAATCTCAAAATGCATAAATTTCATGGAATTGTCGCAACAAAAAATCAATTCGGTTTACTTTTGCTGCGATTTTTTTTTATATTATTATTCAGTTGATTTTGCGACGGCACTAACTAGGATCGAGAACTGAATTTCTGTAAGATGACCGAATTGTCTCTCCAAATTTTGTTAAAAAAATCGAATTGTTCAACAAGTGAAGTTGTTCGAGAATCAAGGCTCTACTGTACTACACTTTTCTATCGTGTATTAAATAAAATGTATGAAGTTCATAACATGAACAGATTTCTTGTTATAACCACAAGATATCCCACAGCTGAATACTTTTAAAATTATAAATAATAGTATGATAGGCCCCCATACATCAATCGAGCTTAAGGGCAATCGAATGCATAAAGACGGGCCTTGGTCATATAACAAAAAGTTTCTATAGATCATTTTTTTTAATATAGTTTAATATACAGGGTGTCCCTTTTTCAATTTCAATAAAAATTTCACAGTGAGACAAAATCTGAATATAACTCTTATTCTTTAAACTGTGATAAACTAAAATAAAATTACAACATTCTGAATAAACATTATTAAAAAGGATCTATGATCCTTTTTCCTACATTTATAAAGTACTTTTTAATAGAATATATTTTGTTTTTGTAATTTGTATATTATAGTTCACATACTGATCACATTTTTGTAACTCATGCTGTTCCTATTTCAGCTTACTGTTTGAATCATGCAAAATTACTAGTTGTGTTATGATTAAGTATATTCTTTTCATAAATTTTCTAATTACTTTCTTTTATACTTCTATATATATATATATATATTTTTAAATATTAAGAAATATTGTGATCTCAACCAGTATTGTAAAAACTAACTTTGTACTAATTTTATTTTAATCTCTAATGTAATATTCAACATCTGTATTCCAAAATATTAATTTTCAATAAACATTTCCCCTCGTGGAGAAAAATTCCTATGCTTAACGGCTGGATCTCCACGAGAGGGTGATTTCATTTCATTTTTCATTTCATTGACCAAATAGTTAATTCCAAAACCATTTGAGTTTTACAGGTATATAGCTCTAACTACAAAAATGTCGCAAATAATGTTCTTCATTATATCAAAATCCATTTACGTCAAAATAATTATTTTCGAAAAAGTTACAAATTTTTTATTTTATACGGTTCCTGAGTTCTAATAAGTTATATTTTCTCCATGCTCGAACAAGTAAAATATTAAAAATTCTCTTTTTGTACAATCAAAACTTAGAGAGCTGTGATACTTTATATTTTGTTGATTTTCGGCGCTAAAAATGCGTTTATCCGTTTTTAGGCCATCAGAAAATGCCAAAAATTCCTAAAATTCAAAATACCAAAACTCTGTAAGTTTTGGTCGCAGAAAATGAATTTTTGCACTCCTTACAGCATGGAGTACGTTTTTCTAAGTATGACTTATAGGACACAGGACTCGTATAAAAATTTAAATTTTCTAACTTAAAAAAATATGTATACCATTCCAATGTAAAAGGTTTTCAGCATTTGAAACATTTTTGCAACTGGAACTATACATTTAACACTACTGTTTAGAAATAAGCTATTGCCCAACAATAAGAAGAGACACTCTGTATAAAAATAAAAAATGTCTTAATTTAGAAATGTGATTCCCCCCCCCCCCCTTCCTCTCAACTTAGGACTGATTGCGCACCTGAGAAAAAGCAGTTTTCGGTGACCGCAGTCGATGGATTTTGGACAATCTGTAATGCCTAAGGGGCTTTAGACGGCTCAAATCCAAATGAGCTACTTTCTGACACATTTCTGAATTCATTTTTGTTCGAAAACGCCTGAAACTGGCAGGTGTTCTTATTCAGAAAATATGTAATCGAATAGTGTTTTCCATTTCTTAGTAAAAACACAAGATCTTTTCAGAAAATGCTGTCAAAGTGGGCATTTTGAACCAACGAGACAACGCGGGAAAGGAGAAAATCTATCGTCACATGGCATCACTTGCTTATGTCCCTATAAGTCATTCATTTATCAAAAAAAAAGAAAAAAAAAGGAAAAACACCATTTGATTCCAAATCACTTCATTCCTGCAACTGCCATGTTTTTGCGTTTAAAAATGAAACCGTAAATGTGTCAGAAAATTTTGTGTTAATGAGCGGGGAAAAATATTTTTTTTTCGAACCACCTTAATCCGTCATTGTTCCTCCTCTATTCTCTTCTAAAATCAATCCATATCACATACCTAAAGCGAATAACATTTTCTTTAGACATCATTAGGTTTTTGTGTCTGTCAGCTCCGCGTCTATGACTTTAATCTCGTTACACACCTGATACCTTATCGCTTCTCAGACGATTTGCATATTATACTCCGAGATTTCTTTCTTTTAGCTTCGTTATCGACGCTCGTTAACAAAAAATCACGGGGTAGATGAGGGGGGGGTGGGTATAGGGCCTCGCCCACAACTTTAATTGCCGGAGTCCCTTTTTTTTTTTTCTAAGCAACAAGAATCCGTTGCTGCACGGACCAGTAATTGTCTGCGGGGAGCAATTAAAAAAATCCGTTGCGAACCATAGAGCACCGTGCGCTACTGGGACCGGCCGAAACGCTCGGGCGACGCTCGCAATAGAGCGAAGCCAAGGGCGAACGATAACGCAGGGTTGGTATTCAGCGCTATTTATCGCCACGTTTGGCTGTAATGCTGCTCAAAGTCGCATGGAAGTCGCCAAATTTTACGATCGAAATCGAATTGAATTACTGAATCGAATCCGTAGTTCCGTAGACATGTTAACTCTTTATACGCCGACTTGATTTAAAATACCATTAAAGAAAATTAAAAATATATATATATTTAATAAGTCTGTTAATAACACAAGACTTTTGTTTTCTGTGCAAAATACTTTGCTTTGCAATGTTTAGAAAGCACGTCCAATTTGGCGCAGCGAAATATTTTTGTTCCATAATTTTGTACGGTTAGCCGATTTGTCTATTCTGTTGAAAAATGTGTACATATACTATATTGTGAAATATTGTACATATACTATACATAGTATGCTAAAATTTAGTTCAGTTAGGAAACGCACAGCGCAGTTGAAAATTCCACTTCAGAAATTTCCTCAAACTCATATATTTACTATTCTCTGTTACTCATATTGATACTCTCTTTGCATTATTCTCAAACATTTGAAAAACCCGTTATGACGTCAGATTAATTTTCTTTTTAATTCCCTAATGACGTCATATTAAGCTGCTTTCTGTATTTACACATACTTCATATACTCTCCTTGTATTATTGAGAAATGTTTGAAAATTTCCGTTTTATTAACAATAAGACGTCATATTAATCTTTTTATTTTTCAATTGGTGAAACTTTTTATTTCATTTTCATTTTTCACGTGGAAATCTTTCAGTAGAAAATTAATTATTGTAGAAAGAATTTTATTGTGGATTTTTAATTGTTGGCAACTGCTATAACGAAAAATGTTTAAATTTAGTAGAAAAAGGCTGTTAGATTTTTGGTTTTTTATCTATATATATTAAAGTAATACGATTTTTTCAAATTTTATGATTTTGAGCTTCATAGCAGGTATTCAGCTATAAGTATACAAAATTTCATGCCTGTAAGTTAAATAGTTTCTGAGAACCAACTCTGTGACGGACAGACAACGAAGCGGGGGTAATAGGGATTCGTGATATGAACGAAACCCTAAAAAAAAAAACGATTCTGTAAATTACACAAAAAAAACCAGTTTTTTATATTATTATTTTAATAATTTCACTAAAACGTACGGAAACGGAATCTGACTTATTTCAAAACCCTGTTTTAATAATAATAAAAGAAATCATGTCTTTTCAAAATGCACAAAATGCAATTATAACGAATGATTTACGTATTAATATAAGACGGGGATGTTTCTTCAGCGCTACCGTTTTAGTAGTTTTTACTGTATTTCAAAATGTTTGTATATTTTATGCAAATTAAAGTTCCATCCCACAGGTCGTGTAGAATGCATCCAAAAACTCTTCAATTCTACTCTCTAAACCAGTTTAAAAAAATAAAAACTTAAAAAAAAAAAATAGTTTTAGCTGGTTAAATGTACAATTATTTTTGGATTTATTTAAATCTAACTAAAGTAAAACGCGCTAAGACAAAATTAAAAGGGGCCAGCAAAAATTCTGTTTAAAGCAGATTTTCATCTGAACAGGTATATTTTATATACTTCAGTTTATTTCTATCTATCTATCTATCTGTCTATCTATCTACTTCATATATAAAATGCAAATGGGAATTTCTTTATGGCCGCTTATAAGTTGAGTTCTGCTGAGTGGATTTTGGTGGGACTTGCACTGTTATTTAGATAATTTTTCAGGGAAGGTTTTAGTATACAACTAACATATCGTTCTACGTTGCTTAAGTTATAGAACTATGAAGGAAAGTTCTATAATCAAATGAACCCTATTGCAAAAGATTAGCCTTTTAAAAAGATTATGCTGAATAGATTACGATGGAACTTGCACGGTTAGTAAGATAACTTTTCAGAAAAGATTTTAGTACATAACATATCGCTCTACGTTGCTTAGTTATATAGGGAGGTCATAAAGTATTTCCCTGATTACTATAATATATTGCAGAAAAACTAATATAATTAGGCATATGCTTGTTTCAATATATTGTAAAGACATTTATAAAGTTTTTAATACAAGTACTTATTGTGCTATCCTCTAAAAAAAACCCATTTTTTGAAATTTTCTTTATGTAAAGCCTAATAAAGAATTTATAAAAAATGGAGATGGCTAAATAATTACAGCTTGTTCTGACTAAGATTTTAATGTTGAGCATTTTTCATTCCATCACTTTATTACAAAATGGCAGCCAATTATTCGGGAATTTGAAAAAAACCCACTCTTCCAAAAAAAAATGACGCATGTTACCTGAAAACAACTCACACCTGACATAATCAGCTGAAAATGAAGCATTTTATTACATATTAATGGTTTAACATTAAAAAATATATATATATATATATATGTAAATTATTCTAAAATTCTATTATAAAAAGAAAATCTGTAAAAATGAAGCTCTTTTTTGCGAGAATTCCGCAATTGTTAATTTAAATTATTTTAAAACTAAATAAGCACACTCCTTAGGTATTTTAACTATTTTTATTATTCGAAATGGTGCATAAAAACAGAACAAAACAAAACAAAAAATGACTTTAGTATAATATTTGGGGGTTTTTGGGGAAACATTTCAGTGTGGGTTTTATTTATTTTATTTATTTATTTATTTTTAGAGGACAGCACAATACGTCAGTAAATTTCGATGTGAGCATTCTTGGTAGCTCGAAGAATTTCAAGGCGGTCTTCCATTTCTCGCCACGTATTGCCCATCGTTTGGGCTGTCACATTAGACACAGCATATGTGATCCTGACCTTGAGTGTTTCAATATCTTTTACTGGTGTTGAAAATACTCTGTCCTTTATGTACCCACAAATATATATATATATATATATAGAGAGAGAGAGAGAGAGAGAGAGAGAGAGAGGAGTTGGTCTATCCCGTCCGATCTATCTTCAGGAAATTTGTCATCAAGGAACTCACGAACGACGGTAGAGACTGTACTAAAAAAAAATTTTAAGAACATGACTTTTCCCATAATAAAAATTTTACAGTATTACATATTACATTCAATGGTTATTTCATAATATTTTTTTGTAATCAGAGAAATACTTTATGACTACACCTGTAGAATTAAGGAAAAGGTTTTCGTTTTTGGCTTCCGCTATAGACAAATTCTGTGTTTTCACAGGTTTTACTATATCACAGTTTCGAGCAGGGTATAACAAATGCGGTCGCCAGGTCGCCACTGGCGACCAGGTTTTTCTATCTGGCGATCAAGTTTTTTTTTTTTTTTAATCTTTAAACAAAGATATTTTTTATTTTATTTTAATTTGGCAAAAATAACTTCATCAAATGCATATTTTAAAATAATACAATCAGATCTATTTGACTGACTTTGAGCGGAAATTAAGCAAAAAATTCTTTTCCTGCTTCACTATTTCATCGATGTTCCCCCATCAGATATAGATTTTGTAGCATTCAACTATCTTGACATTTGAAGCCTTTGGAAATCAGCATTTTCCGCACATGCCGGTTAGTTCAGTCTTTACAGTATTTTTTTCTCCCCCCCCCCCCCCTGAAATATGTAATTTTGAAAAATATCATTAGAAAACTTAGTTTGTATTATATTTCTAAATTACTATTCTAAACAATGTAACTAATAATACTAAACTATGCTTGTTAATATTTCTTCGCAATTAATTCATCATAAAAAACTTTTGTGCTTTTTTAAAATAAATGACGGGGGAGGGAGGGTGATAAATATTTTTTTACTAGCGACTAGAGTTTTTTGCTGTCTACCAGATTTTATCAAATTTGTAAAGCCCCGGTTTCGAGCAAAATTAAAATTCTTTAAACAATCTTTGGAGCTCAAAATTACTTTTAAAAATAAAGATCAATCTGACCCAACACTTAGAATCGTCTGTCGTCGTATCACTTTCAAAAACCAGAAGGAAGAAAGCTAGTTAAAAATTAAAAAAAAAATAATAAAAAGCGAGACCTCATCATTTGATTCCCAAAATACGGTTAGTTTATTTGGCAGAGACACAAAAATATTTCAAGGTGTAATTTTTTATCAGTGGAACTCCAGAGTATTGTTTCGGAAAGAAATTCCACCAAGACTAATTACCGGATGAGATTTTCTTCTACAAGAAAAAAAAAAAAAAAAGGAAGTTTTCAGCATTATACTGTAAAATCAGCAGTTTTTGTTTTTTCTTTTTCAGTGTATGCGTATGCTAACTGGGGGAAACACTCTTCTAAAATTCCACGACAATAAGTCAACCAGATTTTCTATGAAATTTAATTTCTCAGTCTTAGCAAACATTTTAAACTACCCCTAACCTATAATCAACACTCTTACACCTACACACTGATTTCTAGTGTTCTGGCTCCTAACACTTAAAAAATTAGTTTCGTCCACTTAAAAAAAAAACTTATTTTTATAGTGTGTGGGGGTCTATGTATCTCTTCTGTAACAAATACTTTAAAAAATATATAACTTAAGTTACTGCAACGTGTAAAGCAGAACCCCCTAAGATAGAATCTCAAGGGACCATAGAAACTTTTACATTTTAGGCAGACTTTCATTTTGGAAGGTACACCTTTATTATAATAATTGTATTGTGTTCTTTTTGTCGGGATTATGAAATTTCCCGTTTAACGTATTCAAAAGATAAATCAACCAGGCTTGCCAAAATCCTGGTTTTTTTCAGTGTTTTGTGGGTTTTTTACATTTTTGTTGTTGTTGTTTGTTTTGTTTTGTAACAGGATGTATATAATTAATAAGATAATTTAAAAAGTAATAAATGTTAATTCTTTATTAATATCAAAAATTTTTTTAATTAGTTTTAAAATTTGTATAAAGACATTTCATGACCAAGATGAAAGGAAAATTTGAAGATTTTAAATAATTAATATTCTAAAATTGTGTTTCTTTGTCTTTTAGAAATGAAAATTGGGTTTAAATAGTCCATTATTTAGCTTTGTTTTATTAGATTTTTCTTATACAATAGAATTGCATCAAATGTTTTGAATTATTCCTTACTACTAATTAGCAGTATAGATGAATGTTTAGGCAACTATTATGCTTATTGTACATCTTTATATTTAATGTATAAGGGAAAAAATATTAAATAAGTTAATAGAAGTTGAATGTTTTTATTTAGAATTTTACATATTGGATTTAGTTTTATGCCAGAGATTTTAATATTTTGAATCATTCCAAAATACCCTTGTCTATAAATTCTGAGATTAGGCACGGAACTCCACATTTTTCTTCATATTAATAAACAATCTCATTTTTTATTGTTTATATAGTTATTCCAATGTGTTTTTAATGAGATAATTATATTTGAATGCGAAGAAGATAATTATCCCCCCCCCCCCCCCCGAAGTTTTTGTTCTGTCGAGCAATTTGGACCCCTCCAGTATTTCTGAAAATTCTACACCCATGATATAAATATGCATATTATGTTTGTTTTAAATTGATATGTTTAAATACAATTTTAAAGAAGAATTAAAAAAAAAAACACTTTAGTTTTTTCAAATGGTTTTAAATTTTAAAAAACCCATCCGGATTTTTTTTTTTTTTTTTTTTTTTTTGGTTCTAGCAAAATTAAGCCAACACTGCAATTATCACACACACTGTTGGAAAGACATGTCTATGTACCACTTGACGGACATGTTTGTGCGTGTTCCGTTTAACAGGTTTTACTGTAATTAGTTTTGGATTTATTAAAATCTTACTACAGTAAAGCCTGCTGAATTAGAGCCGGGAATTATTCCGTCTTAAACAGGTTTTCGCCTTTCAAGGCATACTATTTATAATCGTATTCTATTTGTCAGGAACCATACATTTTCCATTCAAGGAAAGATTCCGTTAGAGACATTCTGTTTCCACAACTTTACTGTATCTTATTATACGATTTAGAACAAAATTAAAATTGTTCAAATACCCAAAACATAAAAACGTCTCACTTCCAAAGCCAATGCGAAGAAAACTGCTTTAAAAAAGGGTGGTGGTGGTGGTGGTGGGGGGGGGGGATCATCATTTGATTCCTAGAATACTGTTAGTTTATTTAGCCCTACCACAAAAATGTCAAGGTAGAATTTTTTCTTATGACTGGACCACCAGAGTATTTTTCCGAAAATTCCTAGGCGACTCGTTAAAGAATGAGATTTTCTTTTAGAAAAAAAAAAAAAAATCACTTTTTTTTCTTCGAATAAAGTTACATACATTTCTGATGAATAAGTATATATTTTAGCATTTCCACATCGACAAGTTTTCTAGAATTACTGCGAAAATTTTCTCAGCCAAGCAAACAGTTTAAACTTACTGCCATGCTGACCTATAATCATAGTGCTCTTGCCCGAACACTAATTTCTAGTGTTCGGCTCGTAACACTTAAAAGTTAAAGTTTCATCCACTCTTTAAAAAATAAATTTAAACTCATTTCCTGTATGGTGGAGTGTATTTATCCCTTCTATTGCGGTTCGGGGAAAAAAAAAAAAAAAAAAAAAAAAAAAACAGCCTGTCTGCAAAGGTGGATTTATTTTTTATGCCTTATGTTTGCTACTGATGCATTATATAAGAAATAAATAAAAGAAATCTGTTTCGAAGGCGAAGTCCATACCTATTTAATGGCTTTTATGGTCTAACGGACTTAGTCGTGGGACACGGGGAATGACAGCGAATCAGTCGCACGCAACGAAAAATTTTATTTATTTTATTGCCGTTTTATAAGATTTTTTTTTATTTATTTTATTAACTTTGAAGGTTTATGAGTTTTACTTCCAAATTAGTAGTTTCGGTGCCAGTTTTATACTGTAAAATCAACAGTTATTTTTTGCAGTGTAACTTAAACGACAACGCGGTCAGGCTCATTCCAATCTGTATTTCCGACTGTCAAATGCAGAACCAGAACATATTAATACAGTAAAACCTATGAAAGCGGGATTTGTCTATAACGGAAATCATCGTCCCAGGAAGAAGAATGTAATTATTATGGATGAAATACCTTCTAAGACAAAAACTAAAACGGAAATTTATGTCGTTTCTGTCGAAGCAAGTTTTACTGTAAAAAGAGTGTGGAGCTGTTTGATTCCGATTTTTTTTTTTTTTTTTTTTTTCCGTGGACGCAACGGAGCTTTATTTTGCACCTCCAAAGCTTTCAACCAGATTTTCCATGAAATTTAATTTCTCAGTCTTAGCAAAATGGTCGCAAATAAATATATATATATAGTTACACATTTTCTACTAATGGGGAGAAAATAATGGCATTGTTGGAAATAAACAGAAAGTTTTTAATCAATACACTAAAAAAAGTAGCAAGCTGTTGCGTACAAAATATTGAAAAAATCACTTGCTCTGATAAAGACAGCCTTTTTTCCTTTTTCTTTCATTATTTGTATCATTGTGAAGAATCTTTGTTACTCTTTTTAGATGAAAGTTTTCATAAATGTGCACCTGTATTCAGTCAACACCTACATATGTGAGATTTCGTAACTGTTATATGTACTTATACAGTTTGCATTCCATTCACACAAATAAACAGATAGGCGGTATGCTATAGAGATGAGTTTGGGCTCTTTTTTCGGAACCCGAGGCCGAAAAAATTTGTGTCATCAGTGCTCGAGCCCGATACCGAAAGCATGCAGTAGAAAATTGTTAATAACGTTTTGAAAATTTTTTTCAAGAATAATTTTCTTTTTTAAAAATATCTTGTTACATAGAAACAATGTCGGCGCTAGTGAGAGATCCGGAGGGATATGCCCCTCTCCCTCCCCCGTCGGAGTGAAAATAGAATTTTGTCGATGAAATTTAAAAATATTTTACCAAATCTGAATTTTTGCGTAAACATTTTACATAAAAAAAAATAGATTCTTAACAAAACAAAGGAAGAAAAATAAAGTTATACTTTTCTGAACTAGAAATCAGTGACCGAGTTCGCAAAAACGTCTACACTACAAAAAAAAAAAAAAAAAGTGTTGATTTTACAGTATAATACTGCATACATGCACGACAGCGTATTACTGCTTATTTTACTATTTATTACTGTTAATTTTACGGTATAATACTGGCAGCTGGGGTGCCAGTATTATACTGTTAAATCCACACTTTTTTTTTTTTCAGTGTACTATGAATTGCGATCTATTACAGTTGATTCGTCCACTTCGGACATACTCGGGATTTCTCTGTAAGTGGATATTTTCAAATGCCTCAGACAGCATTTTTGGCTTACTACACTGTTAAAAATTTGCAGCAAACTGTCCAGTCATTTGACCGTTTTTATAAAAAACGGTTACATAACCGTAATTTAACTCTGTTCTGACCATAATATGGGCAATAATATCGTTAGAATAGAGTTAAGTTACGGTTGTATAACCGTTTTCACTAAAAATGGTCAAATGACTGGACAGCTGCAAATTTTTAACAGTGTACATAAGGTCATTGTGCCTACATGAGACGCGACTCCCCATAGTTTTGTCACATTTAAGATATATTTGGCATTTTATTAAATAAATAATATATTTTATTAACCATAAGAAGATTAAATTTTGAGCTTTTAATTCAAAACTAACTTGCATTGCAGAAATTAGATGTAATCTAAGCAAACAATATATGACTGTCGTATTTAGGTCATTTTTGTCCCATTTACAGTAGTAAAAACATAAATAAGACGTTCAAAGTACTTAAATGTGACAATGCATTTCATGAATCTCAGTTCATCTTAAAATATTCATTTAATTTTATCAATTTTGAAAATACTTAATAAAGAGTTGAAATACGCAGAAAATTAAAAGTTTAAACACTTATTATTGACTTATTTAATATACTAATAAATTTAATAATAACTCAAATAATAAAAAAATAACTGTGAGATACATAATAAAGAATATATTACAATCAAATAATGAATACTTCAACATTCATGTTTTAAAAGATTTTAACTTTGACCATGTAAAAAACATGAAGTAACTAATGAAGGACCAATACAAGATAGATTTTACCAAAATAATGTTTATTACTATACATTTTAAGCAAATATTTTGCTTTTCAATTTGCCTTTAACTCATTTTTTCTTTTCATCTTCCGTGTTGGCCTCAATATTTTCTTTTTGGTTCCTGGAAGATATGGATCTAGATAATTTTGAGATTTAGGCATCTTCTGTTTCGGCGATAACTTTTAGAGGCTGACTTCAAGTTTTTACTGAATTCTGTTTTTGTAACTGATGTTGGTTTTGAATTCTGTTTTGCTTTTTTAAGCAAAAAAATTGCAAAAGAAAAACTTCTTTTTAAAAAAATTCAAAATAAAGAAAAATTAATTTTTGATTCTTTTGCAATGTTTGTCTCTGTTTCTGTTCTTTCATTTCATTGCCCTATTATTTTTTTATGTAAGCTTCATTATTAAGCATTCTGCAAAGTTTGATCCTACTGCTGTCGCTTTTGGCTGAATTTTGATTTGTTAGTGAAACTGTTTTTAACAAACAGCTTTCAAAAGCATCACATAGACTAGCTTCAGGAAGTGATATTTGTGAGTGTGATTCCGTTTGCACTCCAAACTGTTCTTGAATAGAATCTGACTTGTTTTTAGTCGTTAGTGTTTCAAAATGTGCATTCAGTATTTGCAAAAATTCAAAATCTTCATTGCTTATATTTCTAACAATTTGTTTGGACAGACATCACATATATTGAAGAAGTTCCAATGTTTCCTTCCTTCACGGTACTCAGTTTGAAAACTTGTGTTGGCAAAACAGTCAGCATCAGTTGTTAAGTCTGCGTTAGCCATTGTTATAGATCATCGTTAATGTCAAAATCTAGAGAAGTATTATTTTCCTTAGCTGGAAAATCATCATGAATAGTTAATTCATTAGCATGAAAATCATCGGTAAAAATCCATTTATTGGCAGGAAACATGGCCATGCACAAACAGCAAAGCTCTCATCAGAAACCACTGAAATCTTTGAAGTGGCGATAACCAGTTATTAATCATGTTCTCAAGATGAATATATATATATATATATATATATATATATAACCATAAATGAAACATTATCATAATTAAGTATGAAATAATTAGTTGACAATGAAAGATTCCCCAACACACTTAATATGGAAACAAAAACATATTAAAAGAATAATAAATTAAATAAAAATTGAATAAAAATTGAATAAATGGAATTAAATGAATGAAATGAAATGAAATTTGTGGAATTTAGACAGAATTATCAAGTCCCAAATGCCTAAATACCACAAATAAAATGAAATGAGATGTTTCATCATCATATTAGCCACACATTGCTAAAAAATATGATTTCGGGACTACATCTCATAAACAATGAAGCAAACCAGTGATAAAATGAAACATAAAATACAATATTAAAAAGGAAAGAAGCCATATTTATAATTTACAGAGAAAACATTTAATAGAGTCAGTAAGTATAAAATCCATAAAGATTAAAAAAGATACCTTGCACCTCAAGAACCAGCATGAAACTCAACCATGACTAGGGAATGAATTGCAAAAAAAAAAAAAAAAAAAAAAAAAAAAATCATTACATGTTGCCAATTTTAGAAATATAAATTGCTTTACAATGATGCCAGAAATAATGTTAGAATATTATGGATTGTAAAGTAAACAGGAACATTAGTGCTGCCATCAATTGGTAAAAGTGAATATAATCTGAATCGAAAGTATTGGATGGAAATTAATGTTTAATAATTAAACCAAATTACTATCTTAAATGATACCAATTAGTTAAATAATAAATAAAAGAAATTAATTAATAAATAGAATATCGAATTATATTAAAGTAATGGATGTATTAATGAATAATTCTATGTTATAAGTATTAAGATGGAAAAATTAATTATTAAAGCCACTTAAAATAGTGCTGCCATCTATTGGTAAAAGTGAATATAATCTGAATAGAAAGTAATGGATGGAAATTATTGTTTAATAATTAAACCAAATTACTATCTTAATTATAGCCATTAGTTAAATAATAAATAAAGGAAATTAATTAATAAATAGAAAATTGAATTACATAGAAGTAATGGATGTATAAATGAATAATTCTACGTTATAAATAAGTAGTAAGATGGAAAAATTAATAATTAAAGCAACATAAAAATATATGTACCTTTAAATGACAAAAACAATTAAATAACTGTACCAAAAATGCAACATCAATTAAATTAAATTAAAATAAAATACTAAATATATGAATTAAGATACAAATAATTTAAAATTAATATTGATTAAATATTGAAATGAATTAGTCACAAATAATGTTCCACAAAGTTAAATAAAATATAAACACTTAATAAAATTAAAACATATTATATTAACACTGTATAAAAGTAAACATTATATTAGAAGTAAATATGATATTGTCCACCATAGGTATTAATCCAAATCATTAGATCAAATACATTCTTAATATTAATGAATATAAATTCATTTAAATTAATTAAATAATGAATAAGTAAATCTAACTAAATTAATATACATATAGAAATATCACATCACAGTCCATTATAAAATGTGTATTATCAAACAATTGTGTAAATCAAAATGCCCTTTTTTTATATATATTAATAATATAAATTAACCATCATGCGTATTTTTCCATACAACTCCGCCACACACCTCCTCAATCCAACGTCTACCCACCCAACCGTCCTATAATAATAATTTTTTTTTTTTTATAAGATTATATGATTTTTTTATACATTTTTTAAACGCATGTGTTAATTTGGTTGTAAAGATCAAATAAGAACTAACTATATATTAAGGAATATATGAATTTTTTTGGAAAACCATGTTGTAATGCTTCATAGATAAGTTTTTTAATATTGTTATTAATTAGTTGAGAGGAACATAAACTTTTTATTCTATAAATATGATTAAGGAGTATATTACGATATACAGAATTATGAAGACATGATTTAAAATTAGTAAATGAATTAACTTTAAATTTAAATTCTTTACGTTTATCAAATAGATCAATTATTGTTTTGTTTTCTTTAAGTGTAATTTTAAGATCTAAAAAGTTAATAGTATTGTTAGAAAGGAGGTTTTCCGTTAATTCTAAATTAGTAGGATAATCAACTGGAAATATAGAAATATTAGTGTGATCAGTGGCAATTAAAATAATGTCATCAATATAACGATATAAATGTATATTACTATTAATAAATGTACGTTCATAATGATACAAGTATAAGTCTGAAAGTATACTAGATGTACATCCCCCTTGTGGTATACCGACTTTCTGTAAATATAACGTGTTATCATGCATTATATAATTATTATATATAATGAAATTTGTTAAAGTTTTAAAATAAGCTGTATCTATATGAATTGGTAAATTAAGTGAATGTTGATACTTATAAAATAATGCATTTATAATATTATGTAGATCTAATAAATCTATATTATTAAATAGATCTTTGAAACCATATGTCATTATATTGTTAACACATTTAAGATTTTTCAAAATATTGACGAGTTGATAGCTATTTTTTATACAATGTGTATTATCAGTGGATGTTGTCAGTGTATAAATTCGATTTAGAATTTTTAATAGATGTTTATTGGCTATATTATTATATGTATTGCATCCTACAGTTACAGTCCTAAATATATATATATATATATATATATATATATATATATATATTTAAAATAATAATAATCAAGAACGCCTTTAAATTACTATAATTTTAGATGGCATAAAAACAACATGGTATAACATAAAATGGAATTAAATGGGAGCACCCAGAAACTAGCCGTTGGGGGCCACCGTAATACTTACCCATCATGGATATGCATAATGTAAAATATTAAAATAAAAATGTGTAAACTACTTATAAAATGCATTGCAATTCAAATAAAATCGTGGCTTGATGACGTCACAAACTTTAAAGGCTCGATTACTGAATTGCTTGAAAGAGGGTTTTCCTTATAACTCCAAAAATAATAATCCTATTAACTAGCAGTTTATTGCATCTGATTAAGCGTCAAATTTCCAATTAAAATATATCTTTGAAGTGAAATTTGGATGAAATACAGGGTCATGAAAAATCGAAGAGTGTGGAAAATAGGATTCCAAATATCTCGGCAACTAATTATCCGATCGACTTCATGCTTTATTCAAAATTTATGTTTTTTTATTGTCTTTTATATTCATTTCTTAAAATAAACAATTTCGAAAATTTTTATATACCTTTCATCAGAACGAATATTTCGAGAGTCCGAAAAAAATTGTTCCGGTTAATCGAGGTTATTGAAATGAAATAGGCTTCTTCCCATTATTACATACTAAGTACATACCAAATTGCAAGTCTCTATCTCAATTTTTTCGGGAGATAGAGCGTTTACAGACACACACACAGACACACACACAGACACACAGACGGACGGCAAATTTTTTTTTCTAAAAATATGTTTTTCGGAATCTCCAGTGTCTGAAACGTGTAAATCCGTCAAAAATTTTTTTTCGATTTTCAAAACGATTACAAGACTTACCCTATACTACGTATGATGGGTAAGTAAAAGGAATTGATTAAAACAACAAAACATGTTTTGTTGAGTACATTTTGTTTGTTTCAAGCAAAATTTTTAGTTGAAGTAAAAAGTTGGTTTTGTTGCATTGACAAAAAAATATTGTTGACACTCTTACAAAATTTTAACAAAATTTCACCAATTTTACTTGAATTAACAAAATCTATTTTTTTAATTTTACCATAATTTTGTAATTTATAATTCCAGCAAAATTTTGTTGCTTTTACAAAATTTAAACTGTTGTGTAATAGCCATAACTCTCACACGTAACTTGGTTTATTTGACTTATATAGCTGTATAATTAAAGGATTAACATAATTTTTGGATAATTAAAACTTTTTTAATTGGGACGGACCAAGGTAGTTTTAAAAATTCCCCTATCCCATTTATTACTTTCTTCTATCTTTACAAGAAGAAAGTTTTGGAATCATGAAAATTTTCAACTTCTGGTTTTCGATTTATTTTAGAAGGTCCTGAACACGATTTGGCTGTTTTCAGAAAATGACTGTCTACGACTCTGTCTGTCTGTATGTGACAAAAATTTTGAGGGCGCTCTATTTCAAGAACTAATGCACGGAATTTAATTAAACTTTATATTCAGTTACTTCCTGATATAAATTGGTGCTGATTAGTTTTTGGCATAAATCGCGCAACAGGTGGCGCTGCTATGTTGCAATTTTCGCGATTTCTGCAATAGATTCGCGATTTTTCAAGAACTAATGCACTGATTTACATCAAAATACAGATTGAGTTAGACCTTGACATAAATAGAAGCTGATTACGTTTTGGTGTCAATAGCCCAACAGGTGGCACAGCTATGTTATTCTTTTTATGATTTTCACTGTAACTAAATCTCAAGAACTAATGCACGGATTAATCTTTAAATCATTTTCAGCAGTGATTTACGCCTGTAATTCTTAAATAATAACCAGTGAATTTTTATCTTGCTTTTTTTCAAACGTAAACCGACAGAGTGGAAAATGTCCCAAGCCGGGAATCGTACCTGGGTCCTCAGAATAGCGCTCTGAGGCCCCAGCGTGCGGCAACACAGTTAATTTTTAATTCATTTTCTGCAGTAAATTGTGCCTGTAATCCTTGAATAATAACCAGTGAATTTTTATCCTGCTTATTACAGGCGTAATTCACTGCTGAAAATGAATTAAAAATTAACTATAGGTTGCCGTATGCTGGGCTTTGTATTTTCGTCTCATGTTTGCCGCAAAAATTTGCATGCTCATGCCGAAATACCGAAAGTCATACCGAATAGTCCCGGGAAGCCCGTGGTTACCCAAAGAAATACAAAGGTGCCCCCAAATTTACTTTTCAAAATAACTTTAAAAAAAAAAAAAAATCTATTAGGGTAAGATATGCATTTACGAAATTTTTATCTAAGAAGCTCGCTCTTTCTAAATTGTTGTTTACTCGAAATTTTGATGGTAAAATTTCAAATTGTTGCAGCATACCAAAAATGGATTTAGTAAATAACAAAGCAATTGGTAGAGGGGGGTCCCAGAGTAACGTCGGGCTTCCCCTACTTTTATGTCTTAAACGGGCGCTGTGCTCATGATGACATTTCCATCTTGTGCTGTGTTTGAAGCCGGTCCGACATATATAAGAGTGAGAAATTTCGAGCTTGGATATCGTTCCTTCTGGCTCAACGGTTAGAGTCTCAGATCCTTATTCTGAGAACCCGGTTTCGATTCCCAGCTGGGGACATTGTTCAAATTGTAGATTTACGCTTGAAAAAAAGCATGATAAAAATTCACTTGTTATTATTCAAGGATTACAGGCGTAATTCACTGCTAAAAATGAATTAAAAATTACCTAAAAAAATAGTTAAGTTTAGATTGGTTCTAATACAAAAAATAATTTTAAAGTAAATATTATAATTGTTTATGTAACAAAAACTTTTTGTTGTTAAAACAAAAAAAAATTCTTAAAATTACACAAAACAATTGTTCTTTAAACAAAAGTTTTTGTTGCCGAAACTGAAAAGAACTCTTAAAGTAACAGATAATTATATTTATTTTGAGAAAACTTTCAACAAAATAATTTTGTTAATTCAAGTAAAATTGAAACATTTTTACTTGAATTAACAGAGCATTTTTTTGCTGACGATACAAAATTTTTTGTTGGAATTGCAAAAAAAAATCAACAATATTTTTCTTGTTGATTCAAACAAATTTTCCATTGACCCATATTTAAACGGAAAGTTTTGTTGGGCCAAACAAATTTTTGTTGATTCAACAAAACTTTTCTCTGGGTGAGCTATTTTTAAAAAAGAGTAAACAAAAAGTCTTTCTTAATTTTGCGCCCTTGGTCAAATAATGGTCTGCCCGCCCTTGCTCCACCCTAGCTACGCTCCTGTCTCTAAACTAATGAACCGATTTCAAAAATTATTTCACTGTACTACAGCTGATAAACAGACACCACTTCCCAAGTAAACTGCAGTGGTTTTTTTTTTTTTTTTTTTTTTTTTTTTTGTTTGGTGACTGGTTGGAATGAAGATTTTCTCATTAATTCAAGTATTTAATAAAATATTTTCATTTCTCATGTTAATCTTATGCGATACAAGAATGAACGTTCCTCAAAATGTGAGTTAATTAGTAATATTTAAATTATTCGTAGCAGTATAATTTCTCCCACATGTTGGTATACAAACAAATAACAAATGGCATATTTCAATAACCACGCGCGCAAAGTCGTAGATTATGCTAGTTTAATATAACAAGTAAATTGGTAAAATTAATAGATTTATTTAATAGAATTAATAAATAATAATTTATGATTATTAATTCCAACCTCGGCAATCTCGGTATAGACATTTAAGATACAAATTTGAATTACTTAAAAATATATTTAACGTTTATAAACCATGAATCTTGCAAGGAAATAAAAAAAGGATGGCGAGAGGAAGGGTATCAGCGGCAAGACAATGCAGAAAATAACACATAGGGTCAATAGGGGCTAGTAAAAGACACAATTCTAAACTTTTCATAGTCATTTTCTGTCTATTCATTCTAATCCCAAATAAAAAATACTGTAATTTGTGTTTTTGTTTCTATATGTTTATTTATAGATAAAAAATATCGCATGCCGTAAAAATAAAGATAAAAACACATTTTAAACCCTGCCGCATATTAGCCCCACGGAATGGGGCTAGGTGTGTATATTTAAGTGACATTATATTTAAGTGTTTGTAAACAATATGAAAATGAGGGAACTGCTATGAAATTTTCCCGGATCTAATATTCAGCTAGATCATTAAATTTTTCTCTGTCTTTCATTTTATCTGAATTCTGGAACATCGTTCATGTATCCCCCAGAATACTGATGCAAACACACTACAATAAACTCCTTCTCTAATTAATTAGATAGCAATTTAAGATAAAAAGCTAAGAAGAAAATTGTTTAAAACGCTTAAACTGTATTTTTATGTAAGTTTTCAGAAGTAAATTTGCAATGGTATAACACCGACCCGTTAGTAAAATAGAAAAAAATTAGAAATGTAGTCCACGATCTGGACTAAATAAATTAATTATTCATTATTACTTACACAGCCAGGAAAATTATAAGTATTTTCCGTAATTTTTAATGTATTTTCAGGGAAAAGCAGCACAGCAATAGTATTCATAATGTCCACTGCAAAAATTTCATCTTCTTTATACGCGAAATCCGTCCTTAATATTTATTGTAAGAACTCCCCAAACCTTGGACTGTTACCTCTCTTTCGTCTTCATCTACTTCGTTTATGAAACAAACGTATTTAAAGTGTACTTTCTAATACTACGCTTAAAGTCAGCTAAAACGAAAGTTCTTTTTTTAATATTCTCTTGAAATTTTGTTGACACAACTAGATCAATTTATTTCCTTGTGACATTTGCAATGAAATCGCCAGTGGTTCTTCATCACTATCATCCAGAGAAGGCAATTCACTCTATGTGCTGTTTGTTTCCTTTGAACAACTTATCAATTAACTTATTTATTTTTATTTTTTAATGTGTTTTTGTTTTTTAAATTACTCCATTTTCACTTTATTCTACCAATATCTCATCTGCTATCTGCGTAATAATTTTTGCGCTTTTGCAATCTTCTGCATCTTCAATTTCTCCTGTGTAGTTTATGACACTTGTGCCTTCTTTTCCTGTTATAGTATTGTAGCTTGTCTTTCTTCTGAGTTATTATTATTATTATTATTATTATTATTATTATTATTATTATTATTATTATTTACTCCCCTTCTTTGGCTACATCCTTTACTGAACTTGTTGAAGGAATTAAGTTATTTTGATTTTGATTTTTTTCCCTCATTTTCTTAGCCTTTCTTCCGCTATCCACTTTTCATTTGTAATCACTTTTGAACTAAGCATCTATTCGTTTCCTTTGCTTTGCAGCAGCATTTTTATCTTTTATCTGTGTAAAAGCAACATCTAAAAAGAACTTGGAGAAATTGATGAATGCCGTTTGCAATAGTTACGACAGGAGATGCGAAATGCAAAATGGCTTACACCGACATAATTTTACGATACAAAAATGATCTGTCAATCTTACTATTTTTAGCTAAACAATGTAGTGATTCGGCATTAAATATCCGTTTTATGGTTTCATCTAAAATACATTGTGGATGAACTCGCCTATTTCCTCTCGGTTTGTAATGACTCAACATTGTCAGTGTTCGAAAATACAAAGGCGTTATTTTTATACTGAAGTGTAAAACTAAGTTATAAAATCAACTAGCTAGCATTTCATATCAATCGATTAAAAATTTGTAACACAGACGAATATACTGTAAAGATTAGAACAGAAACAGATGAAAACAAAACGACAAGTAAAGATTAACACTTTATGTTTTTATTTGTGGTGGATGTTTCAAGCTTCATAGGGACCTGCTACCTGGCCCCTGCTCCAGCACTGTCTCATATTAGCCCCATACACTCTCTCTCGTATTCGTATTAGCCCCGAGTTTGATAGTTTGTAACTCGGGCTACGTTAAACATATTCCCAATTTTTAAAGCTAAACAGGCTCGTTATTTCTTACTCAATAAAGACCTATTAGAATAATTTACCTGAGTTTTTATTTAAATGTTTCACGTCAGAACTTTTAAAGTCTGACAAAGAAGTATTTTTGTGAAAAAAAGTAAGGTTATGAGATGTAAATTTCTCTGGATTATTCTTTTTCTAAATTTTGAGTGTATTCGTAAAGGATACAAGTAAAGTGATGTATTGCTTGCAAAATAATCACAAAGCCAATTTTGTTACTACATATAAAGTTGTTCCACTTTATTTGTGTGTCTCACATTAGTCCCGATTGACCCTATTTTGTCGTTCACAAACTACAGTGTCTCACATAAGTGATGGGACACTTGTGCTTTACAAAAGGAAACTAATCAAATAAATTAAAAAAACATGTACACATTTTTTTTGTGGGTGTGTTTCATACTTAAATTTAGTAAAGATTATTACATAACATACATTTTGTCAAAATATTAAAATATTAATTTAATAAAAATACAAATGTTTAGAACGGAGCAAAAAATAGCTCACATAAGTGATGGGACACCATTATATATGCAACAAAAATCGTCTGAAATAAGCAATAAAAATATTTTTTGGGGTTTTATTTTTACTTAAAAGCAATTGGCAATAATTTATAAAATCGTCTGCAGTATTTCTCTCCAGTTTGTTTTGGAATTTTTGTGTTTTTCAGCTCTGTGTAGTCATGAATGCTAAACGAAAAGAAACTTCGCCTGAAATTCGAAAATTAGTTATTAATTTGCATATTGAACGTGGAAAATCTATTAGAAAAACTGCTGAAACAGTTAACTTGAGTCGTTCAACAGTTTTCAATATCATTAAACGATATAAAAAGAATCATATGATTCAGGATAAAAGAAGACCTGGCTGACCATCAAAGCTATCCAATGGAATAAAGCGAATTATCGTTCGAAATATTAAAAAAAATCCAAGAATTAGTGCTTCAAAAGTTGCTGCTGATTTACAAGCATTATATGGAATAATTGTTAACCCTGAAACTATTAGAAGGGTAATTCGATCTGCTGGATATCACGGTAGAGTAGCCAGGAAAAAATTCTTCGTAAGTGAAAAGAATAGAAAACTCAGACTAGCTTTCGCAAAATCCAACATAAATAAGAATTCTGATTACTGGAATAAAGTTATATTTGCTGATGAGAGTAAATTTAATATATTTGGTTCTGACGGTAGAATCTTGGTGTGGAGAAAACCCAGGGAAGAACTTCGCAAACAGAACTTGGTACCAACAGTAAAACATGGTGGAGGAGGAGTTATGGTATGGGGGTGTATGTCGTCCGCTGGAGTTGGTAATCTTGTTTTTATTGACAGTATAATGGATCAGTACAAGTATATTGATATTTTAAAGCAAAATTTGAAATCTTCAGCACGAAAATTGAACCTTCATAACGATTTTAAATTCTACCAGGACAATGACCCCAAGCACACTGCTCTGAACGTTAGACTCTGGCTGCTATATAACTGTCCTGAAATAATAAAAACACCACCACAATCTCCAGACTTAAATCCCATAGAGAATATTTGGCAAGAATTGGAATCAAGAATTCGCAAACACACCATTTCTTCAAAACAACAACTAAAATCGGTGCTTCAAGAAGAATGGGGTAAAATCACTCCAGAAATCACAAAAAAAATAGTCGAATCCATCCCAAAAAGATTAAATCATGTTTTAAAAGTAAAAGGAAATCCAACAAAATATTAAAACCTTTTAAAAAGTAAAATTTTTGGATAAATATTTGATGGAAAAGTAAGTGTCCCATCACTTATGTGAGCCATTTTTTGCTCCGTTCTGAACAATTGTATTTTTACTAAATTAATATTTTAATATTTTGACAAAATGTATGTTATGTAATAATTGTTACTAACTTTAAATATGAAACACACCCAAAAAATTTTTGCACATGTTTGTTTATTTATTTTATTGCAGTTTCTTTTTATAAAGCACAAGTGTCCCATCACTTTTGTGAGACACTGTATATGTTCAAAAACTTTGAATTGTGGTTTTCAAGTCTAGCATTTAATGATATATGTGGCAGTGTTTACATTCAACACATTTTTCAGAAAGCAAACAAGAGGAAAGAGAAAGACTAAGAAGGAGAATTAGCCATTTTGGAAAATGGGTACAGTTGCTAAAGAAAAAGAAAGAAAATGAAAGTATGACAGAATCTAATGCGACATTTTTACGAATGACAAAAAAATTATGCATTTCTTACGGTCCATATTCGCTGCAAATATTTCATATTTATATTTTTATTGCCATCTCGGACAGCAAAATATTATTGCATCAGACAAAGTAACTTCGAACAAAGAGAAAGTTTTTGTTTTTATTGAATTGCATCGGTAGAATAACCCCTCTACGCCCTTATCTTATTACTGGATAGAGATGCATTATGAGCGACTTTCTCCCTTTTCTTTTTTTCTGAATGTCCATATACCACGCATAGGAAATTCATGGTTAAGTTCACACCATAAGAAACTCAAACCATTTTGGAATTATATTACCTTCCTTTTCCGATGAAACTTTATTCTATTCCGGTGGCAGCTGTCGCCGAGAGAGAAGCCGCGAAAGTGCATTAGTGGAAGAACAAAACATTCTTCTGTTTTTGTTGTGAAAAATAAATTTTTCGTTCGCAGACGATCGCTCTTAGCACGGTCTATAGATTTTCTAAATTTTATTTTTTTCTCCACACTGAAAAACAAAAATGACTTTGTACAGAGGTTGCTTTTAAAGAAAAAACAAGTGTGTTATTTTCAAAGAACTATACTTTTTCTTAACAGGTGGTTAACGTGAGTAGGTACAATATCGTCACAATCACGATTGCACTTCTCCTATTAAGGGATAACGCCACTTGCGATGCCCAAAAAATTACTTTTTTTTTTCTTTTTTCTTGAGAACACTACACATATGAATGAAAATTTGTTTGAAGGTGTTTATTACGTAAATCTTTAACAACATTAACATTTTCTTTTTTAATTAAAAATCGAAATTGCGTCATTAGAACCGTGGCAATACATGTCAAAAAGTTTGCTTACCAGCATGACCTTAAGGGGACAGATCACCTTTAAAATAGTTAAAAATTCAATTTCAGGGTTTTGATGTCAGTAAATAGTGCATTTTATTCTGAGTAAAAAGGTACCAATTTTTTTCAGAGGCGATAATTATTGACGAAGATATAAAGTAAAACGCAATCGTCATTCTTTGTTTTTGAATGGGGAGTAAAAACTTTAAATCCATTTAATTCACAACAATGATTTTCAAATTGCGCGCACGATTTCTCCAAAAATAATTTAGATAGAACCTCAAAATTTTTCAAACTTTTTAATGTTGCAACAATGAACAAAATGAGCTAGAATCTTTTAATTTGATCAATAAATTAAAAAATAATTAACTGTAATTATATTAAAAACGCATTTTGAATTCACTTTTCGATGAATTACAGTTAATTATTTTTTAATTTATTGACCAAATTAAAAGATTCTAGTTCATTTTGTGTATATACACAAAGCAGATTAATATCACGTCATTAGAGAACTAAAAAGAAAATATGACGTCATATCGGACGTTTAACGGATTTTTCAAATGTTTCAGAATAATACAAAGCGAGTATCAAAATATGAGTAATAGAGAATAGTAAATATATGAGTTTGAGGAACGTATTGAATCATGATAAAAACCAGATTATGGAAATATTCGCATATTTTAACATTTTGAAGGTGTACAATTTGTTTAATTTTGAAATTATTTTTTTTAAATATTGCATTTAGTCCGTGATGGATATTATTATGACAGAATATAATAGTGGGCTTCGCCCGCTATCGGGCTGGTTTAGATATTCGAAAAACGAAAAAATAGACCGGTAAATTTTTACTTTATAATAAACATGACTTTTTTTTTTTTTCGGTTGCTAAATGAAATTTATTTGGATTTATTAAAGAAAGGATAAAGTGTTTTGAAAGGAATATTAAACGAAACCCTTTGAGCGATCTTCGATCACACTTACCCACTTGTTCAAGTTTCGCCCGTAAGTAGCGACTAAATTGTACCATTTTAAGTTAATGCGATCCTTTACCATTGTTCTACCTTTATAATATCCGTGGTGGTTCTAACTTGAACGAACGAGAAAGAATTATCATCACGTAAAAAAATATTTCCGTATCGAAATATTTTGGAGTTCTCCAGTAAGATTTCTCGAATTACTATTATTCTAGGATTTCTCCCAAAAGATTACTGCATTTGATTTCGATAAATCAGTGGGTTCCTGTTTTATTGTTACCAAGGTTTCCTTTTTCGTTTTATTTCTGTCTTCGGACGATTTAAGCTTGAAATTATTTATATTGCTCAAATACATAAACTATAACAGAGATGTACATAAGCTAATTATATTTTTAAACAGTATTCTTAGTTTTTACTTTCTTCCATCTTTACAAGAAGAAAGTATTCAATTCATGAAAAATTTCGACTTCTGGTTTTCGACGGATTTGTACGTTTTAGAAGGTCCTCAACACGATTTCACTGTTTTTAGAAAATGTCTGTCGGTGAGTCTGTCTGTCTGTATCAAATCTGTGACATACATTTTATGGGCGCTCTATATCAAGAACTAATGCGCAGAATTTAATCAAATTTCAGATTCAGTTAGATCTTGACATAAATTGGTGCTGATTAGGTTTTGGTGTAAATCGCCTAATAAATGGCGTTGCTATGCTGCATTTTTCATCATTTCTGCGATAGCTATATCGCAAGAACTAATTAACGTAATTTCATTAAACGTCATATTCTGTTAGACCTTCACATAAGTTGGTGCTTATTAGATTTTGGTGTAAATCGCCCAACATGTGGCGCTGCTATGTAGCATTTTTCATGATTTCCGCGATAGCTATATCTCAAGAAATAATGTAGGTGATTTGACCAAACTTTATATTCTGTTAGACCTTGACATAAATAGACGCTGATTAGATTTGGGTTTAAATCGTCCAACAAGTGCTGGCTTTTATTTGTGTTTATCCATATTTCCGTGATAGCTATATCTCAAGAACGAATAGATTGTCATTTAATTATGTTTGCCTTCGATTTGATTTATATAGAATAGAATTTTGTGATGGCCACAACATAACATACTATAGTTAGACAGTATTCTTATTTAACTATTTGTGTGAAAATTTATTTACTATTTACTATTTGGTGTGAAAACATATTGGATATTGCAATTGCAATGTATAAGCCAACTGAACAATTATTTGAGTATTACACCACCAACTTTTGGCTGAAAATTTTTATTTAATAGGTGGTATAAGCTCATCAGATCTGAATTTTAAATTTTGTCTCAATCGAAACAGTAGAGCGCAGAGGATTTTGAAGTGCTGATAAATTATTTTACGCAAATCATGTTACTTTGATAATCAAATGGACGTGATAAAACACCTATGGAAGGAAGAGTTGGGTCCTCTCCCCTCACACGAAAACACCTGCTAGTTAATGTTAATCCTATGGGGCATTATTTTTCTAATATCTCGTTTGCATTTCAATATTGTTAAGCGTTTTTATTTTTGCACTGGATAGCGAGATTGATCTCAGCTATCCAATGAAAAAAAAATCGTTTATAATGTTAATAATGAATAATGTTAATCTCCACAGGAGATTAAAATTCGCGAGCGGGTCTTTTCGCGTGAGAAGAGGTGGCCCTTACCCTTAAACGAATTATTCTCTAATTTTAAGATATCTTGAAGTGGACTCGTACAGAGTATTCCAAAAAATACAACCGAACTTTAAAATTCTACAATTCCCTAAGCAAAATAAGTGACATGTTTATAAAATAGCTTATAAGCTTTGTATGCAATAATTTAAAAATTAGTTCAAATTTTCGTCTACTGATGCTGCTGCACTATCTCAACCTATAACTATGCACAACCTAACTCCAAAATTTCAAAACTCAAATCTTTTTTTTTTTTTCTTGCGTTTCAAGACTTAAAATTAAAATTGAGAAAGTTCCGATCCAGATTTACAGGTTAATTTGCGCATTCTTATATGTTGAGACAGTGTAGCGTCATCGTCATCTATTGACGAAAATTTGAAATACATTTTAATTACTCTGCACAGAATTTATGAGCTACCTCATAAATATGTCACCGAGCGGTAGTGTATGACTGAATTTTAAAGTTCATCTTCATGGGACACCCTGTACATTTTAACAAACCCAAATAATTATAGGTAATTTAAAAAAACTTCTTGTGGCTACTGCAGCCCTGCAAATCTGCAATCGCTGTAGCCCTGCGCCCCATTGACATATCATTGCACCCCTCCCTATTCTAATTGAAAATGCATGCCTAGGTCTTTTTCCAAGAAAATACAAAACGATGCCAATAAACAATTTATTAAAAATATCATTGCAATTTGAAATATATAATGATGAAAATATGTTGTAGTATAACTAAACAATGCATGCAATTAATCAAATAATGAAATACATCAATTTGTCATAAAGACAATGTGTCCACAAAGTATGACGAAACAGGTCTGTCGACTATCACGGTCTTAATTTGTACAACTTATTGAGTATATAAATGTGCCTTTTTTATGACAAAACTTCTATTTTTAACTCGATGCTTTTTAAAACAAATCACAAAATAAATCTTAATGGTAATATCGGATAGGTTAAGTTTTATTTGATAAATAACTAATACAACAATAAATTGAGTCGTATCCAGAGCTAGAAAATTAATAAATGCTGAAAAGCTCATCAGAAGGCAGCAACTGAACGCAGAAGCTTGTTAGTTACTTTGCACGTAGCAAAAAGCGGCAAGCCTAATCTGTGTTAAAAAAAAATTTCCCTTGAAATAACTGTGAAAGAAATTATGAGCACAAAGATTATACCATCAGATATGTGGTCAAGATAAATACGAATAGGGATTATAAACAGTAAAATTAAATAGAATAACATGTAATATTAATTGCACAAAACATCAACAGAAAATATGTTATAAATAATTTATATATATATATATATTATATATATATATAACATCAGGTTTGTGGACATTATTGCCGGGCAATATCATGGTTACGAACGTAGCATCTACTTCCAGTTAATGAAATAATGCAGTTTTATTTCAACGAAACCTTTATCACGATCAGGCAAAATACTAGTATGTTGTTAGATAAGCTCAAAGCAATATAAAAACTATTTTTTAATACCCTTAAATTTTTTTTTCAAAAAATTCAGTACGGAAAATGTACGTTTCTGCGAGAATGATCCGCCTACATCTAATGACATTATGCAATAACTAAAGTCAGCACACATTAATCAGAACATGAGAAAGTCGAAAACATCTCAATCTAATATGTATTACCCAAAATTAATTTCACGATTAAATATTTCTTCTAATAGCTATGACAAAATAATTATGCTTTGCAGTATATATTATTAGACATTGCAGTATTTTTTTTTTTTTTTTTTTTTTTTTTTTAGATACTATGTGAAATTTCGTATTTTATAATTATGTACTAATGGTGTTTCACTCGCATCAAAATGACACCGCTTGACCGCAATCGCTTATAGCGACATCATTGGAACAGGAGAGGAATTTCCTTATTAAAAAAAAAGAAAAAAAAAACATGACAAATATAAACGACAATGAAATAGGGGAAATATTGCAAAGCATCACGGGATTAAAATGGCGAGATAAATTTCTTAAAAGGCGAGTAATATATGGCAAAAATGCATTCATCAATGCAAGAGACACCGAAGGTCTCTTCACAAAAAGATCGCAATCCATCCGAGAGTTTTTATTGTGTTCCGAACTTTTTTCGGGACGCGTGCTCTCTTTGTCTTTCGGCGGATATACGCACATGCAGTTCCGCAGACCTTTTCGTTTTCAGGGTTACTGTAATATTTCGATTTTTTTTCTTTTTTAAAGTAAAAAAAAGCACAGTTTTCTCATTCCTCCCTTCCTGTGTCTGAAGTCTTTTTCTTGTCGTGTCTTTTAATATTCTCCGATGCTATTAACCGTGAAATTAAAATCAACATTTGTATGGAAGAATAAGTTCAACGTATCGCTGAATTCATTCAGAGAAAAATCAAAATTCCTGCGTTGAGATTACTGTTGCCAGGTGTAGGTGTCCCGATTTTAAGGCGCTCTATGACCCGTCCCACGGAATCTCTGCACGGGACGCCAAGTGTCCCGATTTTTCATGATGCATGAATTTTCCTAAACTCTCCTTTTAGTGTTATGCTATTCGTTAGTCGTTAGTAAGCATCGAGTTAAATTTAATACCGTAAAACCTACGAAAACAGAACCCTGTCTATGAACGGAACATTTTTATGATTCCGCCAAAAGAAATATCGTACAAATCTGCATGCTAAACCGGAATATTTTACCGGTCTCTAGCTATTCTGTCTTTACAGGATTTATAGTACTTTGCTTAGCAAAACTTGTGAGGACGGTATACCTGTTTTTACCGGGATCCTATGTGTAAAGTATAAAAATTTCATACTCTTTGCGGAAGCAATACCATAACAATTATAACTGCTGAATCGGAAACCTCTCCAAAGCAGGGTTTTGTTTCGGTCGAAATATACTTTGTTCGGCGTTATATTCTTTGTGTTATTATTATACTATACACGGCGTTGCCCGGTCCCGTCAAAAAATAGCACGAAACGCGCAAAAAATTTAAAAATCGCTGCACGAATTCCGAATAAACTTTATTGAAAACAGAACAAAAGTTACATTGTACTAGAAAATTGAAACCGGATTCCTTTTAATAATGTGAGAAAATCACAGCGAATCGCAAGAAAACACTAAAAGTCACGAAATTCTATTTCAAAGATCGCATAGGACAAAGTTTACTACATTGGGCTAAAAGGTTAATACAGGATTTATTTCATGAATGTCGAAAAATCGCTGCGAATCACGAAAAAATTAGAAAAATCGCATAAAAAAATTCACGAAAAATTCAAAATTAGCTGTATAAATTCCGAATAAACTTTATTGAAAATAGGACAAAATTTAGATTATTGTGCTAAAGATTAAAACCGGATTCTTTTAAATGTGGAAAAATCGCCGCGAAACTATAAAAAGAAACCCGCTAAAAATCTCACAAAAAATTGCTGAAAATACAAAACTCGCACAGGATAAAATTTACTACAGTGGATTAAAATGCTGTAACCGGAATTATTTCACAAACGCAAAAATCGACGCGAAACGCGAAAAAACGCTAAAAATTATATTGAAAATCGCGGAAGACAAAATGTACTATATTAGGCTAAAAGTTAGAAACCTAATTCTTTTTACTAATGCGGAAAAATCGCCGAAAAACACGAAAATCCTGTAAAAATCGCATAAAAAATTCTCTAAAAGTTCAAAAATCACTATATGAATTCAAACTAAACTTTATTAATAAAAGGACAAAATTTACAATATTGTGCTAATAGGCTAAAACCAGATTCTTTTTACTAATGTGGAAAAATCGCCGAGATACAGAAAAAAAACTCTAAAAATCGCATAAATATTGCTAACAATTCAAAAATCGCAGAAGACAAAATTTACTACAGTTGACTAAAACATTGTGATCGGAATTCAATCACAAATATCAAAAATCGACGCAAAACGAGAGAAAAAAGGTAAAAATCGCTTTGAATATCGCGGAAGATACAATTTACTAATATAAGGCTAAAAGTTTAAAATCAAATTATTTTTACAAATGTCCAAAAATCACAACGGAACACAAAAATTGCATTAGAAATTGTTAAAAATTCAAAAATCGCGGATGAGAAAATTTACTATAGTGGGCTAAAATATTGTAACCCTTAATTCTTTCACGAATAAACATCGCCGTGGAACGCATAAAATGCATTAAAAATTGCTAAAAATTCAAAAATCGCAGAGAACAAAATTTACTATAGTGGACTAAATTATTGTAACAGTAATTCTTTCCCGAATGTCAAATCGTCTAAAAAACACAATAAAATTAGCTAAAAATTCACAAATCGAAGAGGATAAAATTTACTACAGTGGATTAAAATGCTGTAACCGGAATTATTTCACAAACGCAAAAATCGACGCGAAACGCGAAAAAACGCTAAAAATTATATTGAAAATCGCGGAAGACAAAATGTACTATATTAGGCTAAAAGTTTGAAACCTAATTCTTTTTACTAATGCGGAAAAATCGCCGAAAAACACGAAAATCCTCTCAAAATCGCATAAAAAATTCTCTAAAAGTTCAAAAATCACTATATGAATTCAAACTAAACTTTATTAATAAAAGGACAAATTTTACAATATTGTGCTAATAGGCTAAAACCAGATTATTTTTACTAATGTGGAAAAATCGCCGAGATACAGAAAAAAACTCTAAAAATCGCGTAAATATTGCTAACAATTCAAAAATCGCAGAAGACAAAATTTACTACAGTTGACTAAAACATTGTAATCGGAATTCAATCACGAATATCAAAAATCGACGCAAAACGCGAGAAAAAAGGTAAAAATCGCTTTGAATATCGCGGAAGATACAATTTACTATATAAGGCTAAAAGTTTAAAATCAAATTATTTTTACAAATGTCCAAAAATCACAACGGAACACAAAAATTGCATTAGAAATTGTTAAAAATTCAAAAATCGCGGATGAGAAAATTTACTATAGTGGGCTAAAATATTGTAACCCTTAATTCTTTCACGAATAAACATCGCCGTGGAACGCAAAAAAATGCATTAAAAATTGCTAAAAATTCAAAAATCGCAGAGAACAAAATTTACTATAGTGGACTAAATTATTGTAACAGTAATTCTTTCCCGAATGTCAAAAAATCGTCTAAAAAACACAATAAAATTAGCTAAAAATTCACAAATCGAAGAGGATAAAATTTGTTATATGAGGCTAAATGTTCGAAACCGAATTCAGTTTTACTAATGTTGAAAAATCACTGCAAAACGCGAAAAAATTCTAAAAATCGCGAAAAAAATTCACGAAAAATTCAAAAATTGCTGTACGAATGCCAAATAAATATTATTAAACAGAGGACAAATTTTACTATATTGGCTGAAAAGAATGGAATCGCATTCCTTTTATAATGTGGAAAAATCGCTGTAAAACGTGAAAAAACGCTAAAAATCGCATAAAAATTTATATAAAAAATCTAATAAAAAAATCCAAAATCGGGCTTTGAGGTGCAGAACTACATACATAGTCCTACCAAACACCTACCAAACCAAACACCTTCCTACCAAATTTTGTACTTCTGCGTGTAGTGGTCTCATCAGAAAACGATCGACACACACACACACACGCTCACATCCAGTGAGTTTCTTTTACACAGTAGAAGGAAAACATAGCTTTCCCCTCCGGAGTCTTCATTCGGATTAACCTGTAGTGTAGATGGTCCACAGAAGCATTCATTTTGTACACTGGTAGTATAGAATAAATAAGATGCCGCAAAAAACAGAAATTGAATTTGAAAATATCCACGAAATATAAGGAAAAACGAAATATCTTTCTACGTCTTAAATACAGATTTTCAACAGGTCAGAAATGGTTAAATTTTGATTCGTCTGAAACTATTCTTTGAGATCAATAATTTATAGAGCAACATTAAAAATTTCTCGAAAATTTCAAGTTTATTTTTTGAAAAAATTGCGCCTGTAGTGTTTTTTTTTTCTTTTTTAAACAGAAAGAAACTTTAAGAAACAAAAAAGAAATATGCTTTGAGTTATTATATAAGATGATAATCTTAAAGCTTGTTCAATTAATAAAACTTAATAATTTTGTCGTTTTGACAGTGAATTAAAATAAATGAATGCATTTTTTTTCTTATATATACAGTGTCTCACATAAGTGATGGGACACTTGTGCTTTACAAAAGGAAACTAATCAAATAAATTAAAAAAACATGTACACATTTTTTTTGTGGGTGTGTTTCATACTTAAATTTAGTAAAGATTATTACATAACATACATTTTGTCAAAATATTAAAATATTAATTTAATAAAAATACAAATGTTTAGAACGGAGCAAAAAATAGCTCACATAAGTGATGGGACACCATTATATATGCCACAAAAATCGCCTGAAATAAGCAATAAAAATATTTTTTGGGGTTTTATTTTTACTTAAAAGCAATTGGCAATAATTTATAAAATCGTCTGCAGTATTTCTCTCCAGTTTGTTTTGGAATTTTTGTGTTTTTTAGCTCTGTGTAGTCATGAATGCTAAACGAAAAGAAACTTCGCCTGAAATTCGAAAATTAGTTATTAATTTGCATATTGAACGTGGAAAATCTATTAGAAAAACTGCTGAAACAGTTAACTTGAGTCGTTCAACAGTTTTCAATATCATTAAACGATATAAAAAGAATCATATGATTCAGGATAAAAGAAGACCTGGCTGACCATCAAAGCTATCCAATGGAATAAAGCGAATTATCGTTCGAAATATTAAAAAAAATCCAAGAATTAGTGCTTCAAAAGTTGCTGCTGATTTACAAGCATTATATGGAATAATTGTTAATCCTGAAACTATTAGAAGGGTAATTCGATCTGCTGGATATCACGGTAGAGTAGCCAGGAAAAAATTCTTCGTAAGTGAAAAGAATAGAAAACTCAGACTAGCTTTCGCAAAATCCAACATAAATAAGAATTCTGATTACTGGAATAAAGTTATATTTGCTGATGAGAGTAAATTTAATATATTTGGTTCTGACGGTAGAATCTTGGTGTGGAGAAAACCCAGGGAAGAACTTCGCAAACAGAACTTGGTACCAACAGTAAAACATGGTGGAGGAGGAGTTATGGTATGGGGGTGTATGTCGTCCGCTGGAGTTGGTAATTTTGTTTTTATTGACAGTATAATGGATCAGTACAAGTATATTGATATTTTAAAGCAAAATTTGAAATCTTCAGCACGAAAATTGAACCTTCATAACGATTTTAAATTCTACCAGGACAATGACCCCAAGCACACTGCTCTGAACGTTAGACTCTGGCTGCTATATAACTGTCCTGAAATAATAAAAACACCACCACAATCTCCAGACTTAAATCCCATAGAGAATATTTGGCAAGAATTGGAATCAAGAATTCGCAAACACACCATTTCTTCAAAACAACAACTAAAATCGGTGCTTCAAGAAGAATGGGGTAAAATCACTCCAGAAATCACAAAAAAAATAGTCGAATCCATCCCAAAAAGATTAAATCATGTTTTAAAAGTAAAAGGAAATCCAACAAAATATTAAAACCTTTTAAAAAGTAAAATTTGTGGATAAATATTTGATGGAAAAGTAAGTGTCCCATCACTTATGTGAGCCATTTTTTGCTCCGTTCTGAACAATTGTATTTTTACTAAATTAATATTTTAATATTTTGACAAAATGTATGTTATGTAATAATTGTTACTAACTTTAAATATGAAACACACCCAAAAAATTTTTGCACATGTTTTTTTATTTATTTTATTGCAGTTTCTTTTTATAAAGCACAAGTGTCCCATCACTTTTGTGAGACACTGTATATACATATTTTTTTAATCTAAGAGAACTTTTATTTTTCAAAAATCATCATTGATTTTTTAGAACTAATTCCTTCTCCGCTTTTCTAGGAACTAACTATAATTGGCTAGTAAGTTTGAAAACTTATATTTTAAGCAATAATATAAAAATATTTCAAGCAAAACTTATATAAATATTTTAAGCAAAGTAAGTTTGTTTAAAATATCGTTACAAAATCTACATATTTTTTAACAACGTCGGGACAAGTGTCGTGTGTATCTAACATTTAAAATAGTATTCAATCTTCAAATTTTCCGTACAGTAACTTTAAATAACGCAAGCAGTAAACGCAAAGCAGCAAACGCAAAACGCAGCAAACGTTTTGCGCGTTTTGCGTTTCGCGCAAACGCAAAATTTCAGCAGCAAACGCAAAGCAGCAAACGCAAGCTTTAAATAATGCAAGCAGTAATACGCTACCGCGCATGCGCGGTAGCGTATTACTGCTTGCACGGCAGCGTATTACTGCTTATTTTACTGTTTAATACTGTTAATTTTACGGTATAATACTGGCAGCTGGGTGCCAGTTTTATACTGCAAAATCAACAATTATTTTTTGCAGTGTATGCGTTTAAATAAATCGAAAATGTCTATTTCGATTTGCTTTTGATAAAAGATTTAAAATTGTTATTCAGGAAAATGTTAAATTTAGGAATAAAAATTAGCTTGTAGTGACATACTCTGTATTTTTGATTGAAAAGAATCAGATTGCATCCTAATTTACTATAGAAAAATTGTCTTTATTTATAAGTATTATCACTGAAAGTTAGTTCCAGTAGTTTAGAAACGATTCACTTTGTATATAAACAAGTTGGAAATTGTACGTCAAACGTTACAAACGAGGTGCGTTCGTACGCACGTTTTAGAATTAAATTCATGATATCCCGTGCGTAGAACGGGTTAAACAGCTAGTTAAGTATATATTTTATGACACTGTTCATACAAATATCTTAACTAATTATATAAATATTCAGATATATATGTATCAGCTAGTTATATAAATATTCAGATCTTGATGATTTTTATTCTGTGAAATGAATTATATCGTCTGCAGATTAATTTCTGTCATAAAATAAGTACAGTGTCTCACAAAAGTGATGGGACACTTGTGCTTTATAAAAAGAAACTGCAATAAAATAAATAAACAAACATGTGCAAAAATTTTTTGGGTGTGTTTCATATTTAAAGTTAGTAACAATTATTACATAACATACATTTTGTCAAAATATTAAAATATTAATTTAGTAAAAATACAATTGTTCAGAACGGAGCAAAAAATGGCTCACATAAGTGATGGGACACTTACTTTTCCATCAAATATTTATCCAAAAATTTTACTTTTTAAAAGGTTTTAATATTTTGTTGGATTTCCTTTTACTTTTAAAACATGATTTAATCTTTTTGGGATGGATTCGACTATTTTTTTTTGTGATTTCTGGAGTGATTTTACCCCATTCTTCTTGAAGCACCGATTTTAGTTGTTGTTTTGAAGAAATGGTGTGTTTGCGAATTCTTGATTCCAATTCTTGCCAAATATTCTCTATGGGATTTAAGTCTGGAGATTGTGGTGGTGTTTTTATTATTTCAGGACAGTTATATAGCAGCCAGAGTCTAACGTTCAGAGCAGTGTGCTTGGGGTCATTGTCCTGGTAGAATTTAAAATCGTTATGAAGGTTCAATTTTCGTGCTGAAGATTTCAAATTTTGCTTTAAAATATCAATATACTTGTACTGATCCATTATACTGTCAATAAAAACAAGATTACCAACTCCAGCGGACGACATACACCCCCATACCATAACTCCTCCTCCACCATGTTTTACTGTTGGTACCAAGTTCTGTTTGCGAAGTTCTTCCCTGGGTTTTCTCCACACCAAGATTCTACCGTCAGAACCAAATATATTAAATTTACTCTCATCAGCAAATATAACTTTATTCCAGTAATCAGAATTCTTATTTATGTTGGATTTTGCGAAAGCTAGTCTGAGTTTTCTATTCTTTTCACTTACGAAGAATTTTTTCCTGGCTACTCTACCGTGATATCCAGCCGATCGAATTACCCTTCTAATAGTTTCAGGATTAACAATTATTCCATATAATGCTTGTAAATCAGCAGCAACTTTTGAAGCACTAATTCTTGAATTTTTTTTAATATTTCGAACGATAATTCGCTTTATTCCATTGGATAGCTTTGATGGTCAGCCAGGTCTTCTTTTATCCTGAATCATATGATTCTTTTTATATCGTTTAATGATATTGAAAACTGTTGAACGACTCAAGTTAACTGTTTCAGCAGTTTTTCTAATAGATTTTCCACGTTCACTATGCAAATTAATAACTAATTTTCGAATTTCAGGCGAAGTTTCTTTTCGTTTAGCATTCATGACTACACAGAGCTAAAAAACACAAAAATTCCAAAACAAACTGGAGAGAAATACTGCAGACAATTTTATAAATTATTGCCAATTGCTTTTAAGTAAAAATAAAACCCCAAAAAATATTTTTATTGCTTATTTCAGACGATTTTTGTTGCATATATAATGGTGTCCCATCACTTATGTGAGCTATTTTTTGCTCCGTTCTAAACATTTGTATTTTTATTAAATTAATATTTTAATATTTTGACAAAATGTATGTTATGTAATAATCTTTACTAAATTTAAGTATGAAACACACCCACAAAAAAAATGTGTACATGTTTTTTTAATTTATTTGATTAGTTTCCTTTTGTAAAGCACAAGTGTCCCATCACTTATGTGAGACACTGTATCTCGGTCGCTTGACGATTAAACTTCGGAAGCTCCTATAACAAAAAAGCAGCGATTTAAAAAAAAAAATTCAAATTTCTTAATAAATATTTTTATTAATATCTCCTAAAGTTTTGATTCGATTTTAATAAAATTTGAAATGTCTCGACAAAATTCTGCAAAGATAATATATTTTAAATTGCAAACCATTTGGTTGGGTAGTTTTTGCGTTGTTATATGCGGACAGACAGACAGACGGACAGACAGACAGACGGACGGACAGACGGACGGACCAAACGACGACTATAGGTGCTACGTATTTATATAATTACGAACGCACCTAAAAAGTAAGAAACAGTTTGTTACTAGGCAATACTGAAGAACTTAAACTTTTCATCATCATTTGCTTTTGTTTTATTAATGCTTAACCCCTTAATCGTCGCGCTCTTTAAGTGTAAGCTACTTTTTAATAATTCAGATTGCTTGATTACCACCAGTTTTTTTAAGTAGAAATATTCGGTTTATTTAATAGGCAGATAAAATAATGCGAGAATAAAGCCAATTATACTATTTTAAAAAACTGGTGGGAATGAAACAATCTGAATAAAACAGGCGTAGTCTACACTGCCCGTGAATGTCTCGGGAACGACGATTAAGGGGTTAAGGCTGTTCTCAAATCCAAAGAAGCTACTTTCTGACATATTTCTAAATTCATTTTTATTCGGAAAAGCAAGGTGTTCTTATTCTGAAACTATCTAATAATATCTAATTTAATTCTAATATAATTGTTAGAACTTTCGGTAGCATAATAAATTTCTATTCTTATAAATTGTTAGATTAGTTTTGATACTTTAATTTTCATTTTTCATCTTTTGATAATAGTAAAAAGCTAATTCAGCTTACCCGAAATTTACCATCGCGCGAAGATTTTATATCCACAGTATGATCCTTATACTTATCCTATTGATTCATCATCATATCACTATTTTGGAATTAGAAATATTATTAGTAATAAATCACAAATTCACATGTAATGAGCGGAGATCCGTTTTGATTTGAATATAATATTATTCACTTTCTTGACTATACATACAATTATTTCGCGTTTGGAGTCTGTTTAAAAGTGCTCCATTTTTACATTAAATTTAAGATATATACACACATTCACACAGACGTCTTTACAGTTCAGTTACATTTTACATACTAAAAGAGTTTTATATGAAGTGCACACGCGCGGTATCAGTTGAAGGTTGAAGAGGGGCAATCTGGAGTATTTCTGGGTTGTTAGTTTCGACATAAGGTCCATCTGGATTATATTCAGTTTGGTTCACAGCTGCGGCTATCACTTGAGCTGCTAGAGTTAATTGGAGTCTGGTTTTTAACATTTAGTGTTTTTTGCTGCGATGTTTACAAGTATGCACTGAGTGATGTTCTATGCGTTCTTTCCCATCGTTCACAACACGTGCAGATTATTAGTGGGTAAAAAGGTTCCTCCGTCAATAATAATATGTAATATTTAATAAATAATGTTTTCCATTTATTGGTAAAGGCGGAACATCTTTCAGAAAATACTATTTGGCGTTTTTAACCGAATTTCCGGACGCGATAGCGCGAAAAAGGACGAAAACCCGTCGCCACGTGAAAAAATCGCTTATAACTCGATAAGTAATTTATTTATTAAATAATGGAAAACGTCATTCGACTTCAAATCGCTTCAATAGTCCAACCTGCCAATTTGATGCCTTTACATTTACAAATGAGTCAGAAAATGTGTTAAGAAGTTCTGCATTGATGAGCAGGGGATTTAAGAACTGCCTTAGATGTACAGTAATGAGTCATTCTTTAAAAAATCATTAATTCCTGTGAACATCGTCGTCATTAATAATTGACTTAAAAGCCTCTCTTCAAATAATATTATAAATAATATTTATATATTTACTTGTTGACTGTTAAGAAGTACCAGTTATTATTAATTAGCAATTAAGTTGCCATTATTAGTTATTACCAGTTAAGATTGTTCTCAAATCCAAACTGGCTACTTTATAATATATTTTTTAATCCATTTGTCTTCGGAAACGCATGAAATTGGCAGGTGTTCTTATTCAGAAACTTTGTAATCGAAAGAAGTTTTCCATTTTTGGTAAAGGTTGAAGATCTTTCAGAAAATTATTGTCAAAATATTTCTTATGGGCTCAAATTTTAATTCACATATCAACAATTTTTGTTTTTTTTCTTTTGCTGAAAAAATTATTTTGAATGACGAACCCATTTTTCATTTTGTATATCTTCTATTTAAAGAAATTATTCATCAGTTAAATGCTATTTTGTCCTCATAATACAAAAAAAAAAAAAAAAAAAAAAAAAACAAGAACGAAAAATCATGCGTCAAGCATAGATTATGTAACACTTTCCAACGCTTCCAAAATAATTTTACAAATCATACCGTTTAAAAAGCTGAAAGATAACATCTAAGTAAACAATTTGGAAAACGCATAACATATTTAAAAACATAATTTCAGGAATTTCCAACGTATACAATATTCGGAAAAATATCCGAATACTTTTATTCAGCCCTGTATATGATCTATAGATTTGTATATATACTACATATAGGATGCTAAATTTTAGTTCAGTTAAGAAACGCGTAGCACAGTTTAAAATTCACCTTCTGGAGTTTCTGTCAATAAACGGAAATGTGTTCACGAACTTTTGTTCTTCCCTGTATATGATCTACAGAATTTATACACACCACGTAATAAACAAAAAAGTGAGTTAATTTTAAAATCGCATTCAGTAACTTAAAACGCACTTCCAGGAATTATTGTTAACAGACAGTAGAGCATTCTTTTGTGTATCCCTGTAAATGAACGATGACTACTATACACACACTATTCTGCAGTAAACCTCTTGTAATGCACCTTAGTGATATATATAAATTTCAATGCGTTTAAAATAGTGAAACATTATTTAAATAAACCGCAAATGATTTTTCCCCATAGACCGTAATGTAACGGAATTCTTTTGAGTGTCTCTGTAAAAAAACTATAAGTGCTACACACTTCAGTTGAAATAGGGAACGTAGTATAGATAACGACAATAACATATAAAAATTGCAAGGCAATCCGAGCATATTTACGGGAGTTAGAGCACGGACAGACGGCAGACGACCAGACAAACCGAAGTCATAAACACTTTTCAACTAGGTTGGAAAGTGTTAAAAAGGCCGCATTTGGTTGACGATTTTGTGAAAAAACGTTTCTTTTTTTATTTAAAAGCCATATTTTGGTTAAAGAAATGAATTAAAGAAAACAAAAACAATGAAAATGAGTCGTTCATCAGACGGTTTGAAACAAAATTTTAAATTTCTAAGATTTTAGAGAGAAAGTATAACTCAGGACAGATCTGTTGTTCGACTAAACAAGAAAATTCCATTATAACGAAGTCTTGTTTAAGAAATCTATTTGATAAAAGTTCTCAACAAAACAGAGACTTAGAAAAAACTTCGCTCATCGCAATTTCCGTAAAAACACTGCGGCAGAGGATAATTGAAACGAAAAAAGAAAAAAAAAAAAAACTAAAAAATTTGTTTAAAAAACACTACAGACGCAATTTTTTTTTACAACACTGGAATTTTTCAAGATTATTTTTAATTTGCACTATAACTTATTGATCTCATGGAATAACTTCAGATTAATCAAAATTTAATCCTTTTTGACCTGTTAAATAAAAATGAAGCTTTCTTGAAGCGTTCATGCATTCTTCGTATGTTATAGTGTGGTAATTTATGATAAAAATGGTCAAATATTAGCCCTGAGAAGAACAGTTCCGATTGAAATTCAATAGCAAATGTATAGGTTGAAATACGGAAAAATTCCATTGTTTAAACCTAGAGCTTTATCAGAGTTAGAAATCCATTTTTTTTTTTCAGTATATGGCATAATACAAAATGGCAAATTAGATAAATTAACTATAAAATATGATGCAAATAAATTCCTTTAATTAAAGAAAAAGAGTGAAACAATTAAATTCCACGAATACATTTTTTAAATATGTATTTCGGCCATTAATTCATCATTATATTTCGTGGATAAAGATATTTTCATTTATTTCTATTTAGTAAGAAAATGTCATTTAGAATCCTGCAGAAACTGAATCAACGTATTTTTAAAAACTGTGATTGTTGATTTCTTTTTTCATGTTTTTCTTTTCTTTTTCTTTTTGTATTAATATGGAAATGTATAATCTACAAATAGTGAATATTTATAGCTATATGTCTTGCCCAACTCTATCCGAAAAAAATGTTTTCGTTATTACAATTAATTTAGAAGATATTTTAAATATCTTGGGTTGCTTTAGTGCCTTTTTGAAAGTCAACTGTTGCACGGTCAATTTATTTGTATCACTCTCAATCTGTCCGCATTTTTTTGTCCGAAGGGTGAAGGGTTTTTCTTCAACGAAAATTGACCCAGGCAACAAAATGGATGCTAGTAAAATCATCTGGAGGAAAAGCCACCATTTCAAAGAAAGAGAAAGTATTTCCTCCCATCCGGAGTAGGGAGAATGACGAATGGGGTTCTCATTGTGTGGGTTTGAACAGTGCCTCGTAAATTAGAATCCGTCTGTCGGAAACTAAATAGAGAGACGGACCCCGAAGCGAGAGTAAATTCAATACGACCCCTCAAATATCTGGGTCGTTTGATTCACGGCGGGTCAGTTTTTGGCAAAAACGAAGAAAAGTTACCGTCCGATTTTCACAAAATTTCTAATCACAAAGAATCTATAATGATGTTCCTGATAAAACTTTACAAGATGCAGATTCTTAATATATAACACCAGAACTGCATGTAGTAAATTTTTATCAGGAAAGCCGTGATAGATACTGTGACCCCCTCTTCGGGAAGAAGGGGGGTAAAGAGAGAGAAAGAGAGAAAAGAAAAAAAAGACATCGAATCTGATGTTTATATTCTTAGAAAATATTTTTCCAAAATATTTTACCTTCTAAAGTCGTGACAGATTCCGAGATAAGTTTTTGCAGCACCTCCCGATTAGAGGTACAATGGGGCTGAATTTAAAAAGAAGTTATTCGTATCTGGTGTTTATATTTTGATTCTCTGTATCTTACAAAATTTTACCACTGATACGGTGAAAGATTTTGGGATAAGTTTTTGTGCCATCCCCACCCCACCCCCGGGTATGCTAAGGATACCAAATTTAAAAAAAATCATCTGAATTGGGTGTTTATATTCGAAGGCAGGGGTTCCCAACTTTTAGACCGACCTACCACTAAATCGAAGTCCATACTTCCGCGTACCACCAGCTAACAAACGTAAAGCTAATACAGTAATCCCTTAACATTCGCGAGGGTTACGTTCCAGGAAAACCTCGCGAATGTCAAATCCGCGTATGTTGAGTCTATCTATCTGCACTAAAATATGAGTTACGTTCTATAAAATTTTAATTGGAGTGGCACAGCATTTCAAAGAACTAAAGGATAATATGTATTAACAATACATTTTGCATAGCATGTATATAGAAGGTGAATGTTTACACATGTTCATAAACATGAAATTTATTGATTGAACATAATTCAAATTAACTGACTGGAGAAATACTTACAGCTAAAAAAGCCTAGGTTTTTATATAAAGTAATTTTTACTCTCTCTCTATTCGCAAATCGCAAAGAGATGATAATGTATTAGTGAGTCAGTATGCGATACAATATTAAAATACAATATTTAAATACAGCTAAATGATTCAGAAATTCTTTTATTTCCAATCTAAGTGCAGCTTTAGCTCCATCTCTACGAGAACCTGCACATTTTTAATTAATAGATTGAAGATGCCGTTGACCCCCTTTACAACTTTTTATTATATCACCTTTGCAATGAGTATTCTGCTGTTGTTATTATTTTGCTTTCCTACAACACTCACTCTTTTTCAGTTGACAATTAAAAATTGATTTGTAAATATATACTCAGAATACAGGGGAAATAATCTTTAACAACTATAAATTCTGAAAAAGAAAGCGATAATAATATTTAAAAAAAATCGCGAATAATCAAGTCAGATTCTCGTCAATGTTAAGTTTTTCCGCATTTTCATATTCGCGAATAATCGAAACTCGCGAATGTTAAAACCGCGAATGTTGAGTCATTACTGTACTATATAAAAACCTGTAAAAAGGAAATGTCTAAAACGAAATATATCTCCAGTCTTTTGTATTTCCGTCATAGCAGGTTTTATTGTATTTAAAAATAAATGACTGTATTACTTAAATTGGTACTTAGATTGACTGCTTTATGATAACATTCAAGTAAAATGTAGTATCATCATTAAATTTTAATAATGCATACAATATCAAAATACAGTGTTTTGGTATAGGAAAAAAGCCACAATACTAATGCCATACAGGCGCACACTGTTTCATATACTGTTATAAAAGGCTGATTGCACTAATTTGCTTCTATCATCGCTAATGAAAAGGGTGGACTTGTTTTATCAAGCACAGCTTCCTCATGTCTGGCTCAATATTAGGTAGTTTTAGTCATAAGTCAGATTCGATGCTTAGTTTATTACTGTATTTGTTTTTCATATAACGAAGGGGTAAAAAGTACACTGTTGTGCAGTTGTGCTAAACACAAGCAGACTTTGACGATATCGGACGGTACTCTGATATTCTCTTCGCCAATGAAAATTCTGTTACATTCAACCTTTTGAATGTGGACTCCAGTAATCCATCACAGAAGAGCTGAATATGTTCACTTCTTTCCTCTCTCATGAGATACAGTGGCAGGTTTGTCTCAAATGAGAAACGAATTTCTAAAAACCTTTTTTCCAAAGCTTAGCTAGCATATTTAATATAGGCTCAATACAACTGTATTAATAATCTGCAAACCTTTAAATGAGACAAAAATGTCGCGCAGTAGGCAAAAATTTGCAAGTTTCTTCAGACATTTATGTATGTACCACCTCAATACATATGTACAATGCTTTACCTTGTGACGGGTCCATGTTGTAAATAAAAGGGGTAGCATTGGCCTTTAAATGAACCGCTGCCATATATCACAGAAATGAATATATTAAATTCAGTACACCAAACAAATAAAAATACATATTTCTTGATTAATGAGATTGTACAACAATTATATTATAATACGGGTTCTTTTAGCTTATGATCATAGTTCAATTTCAGACGAGTCTAGTGTTTATCAAAGTCTGCGTTTACAACACGAAACAGATGTAAAGTCCCCTCCAAAGTGGGCACGGTAGTTGAAAACAGCTCGCTAGTCTGACCCTTCCAAAAACTGTCTCATGTCAATATTCTCTTGAATAAGGGACAGGGATAAGTGTTTTCGCCGTCCTAACAAAACTGGAACTGTCCACATTCAGTACACAAGGCTGTCACGTAACAACCTCAAAAATATAAGTCGGAGAAATTCTTTCTCTACCCGGGTGGTCTAGTAATCACTCGAAAATATTCCACCCAGAATTATGACTCCGTCTCCTTAGGTTCAGATGCCTGCAACCTAACACGATCACCCACTCTTAACTAACATTTCAGCTCATATCACCTCTGTTTTACGTCTAGAACAATAGGTGTTTCTTCAGCCACTAGAAGCTCTTCGAGATAAGGTCACGTAGAAAGACTGTTATGATTGGTGGAAAAGAATTTCTGACGTTTCCTCTCTTCTCTACTGCTGATGTCAACTTGGTTCCCACGTTACCTGGGCGCTCGTCGGCGTAATGAAAGACGCGCTACTCTGCTCGTTCCATTCTTCCAGTTGTCTCGAAACCTTCAAGAAGGAAGATTGGTTATGATGAAACGAAAGTTTTGATGACACTGACCAATTTGTGCAGTTATTTTAAAATTTGAGGTAAATCCGAAATATATGGGATTTCCCTATACCTGGATTTAGGTTGCAAAACAGGGATTTCGAGTGAGATATAGTGAATTTCTCACAATCTCAAATCCGCACTGCATATGACAACAGTTTTTGTTTGTTTTCAGATCAGCATTTTAAATAAACTTACTCTGTTAAAAACTGATTTCCATGAAATAGAAAGAAACTATACACATTTTGTACAAGAGAAGAAAAATATTTCAATCAACAGAATGAATTAATTTATAAATTAGGTTTGAAATAAAACTTTTATTTCAACACCTCCTAGAAGTTCTTCTAGCAGAAAGAGAACAATGGGTTATATGTTACACTTGGAATTTTATTTTGTTTTAACACCTACTTCCAAGCATCCAGACTTTACCTTCAGATAATTCAATTGATAAAACATGTTTAAAAACAGTTCTTCCACTAATTAAAAATACTTCATTCATTAATTTTAAAATTAGGTCTTTATTGGAAAAATAAATTTTTATCCATATAAATTCCGTATTTAATTCTGGAAAATTGATTGTATATATCAGCGGTGTGTGCGAATTTCATCAAATCTGCTATAACAAACATTTCTCGTAACAAAAAAAAAAAAAAAAAAAAAAAAAAAGCGTTTACAGATCTTAAATTGCATTCGAAATTTTTTTTGAAAATTTACAAGTTAATAAAGACAAGCCGTTTTTGATTCCATAATAATATACTGCATTCTGTATCTTATTGCAAGTACCAGTATTTGGATTCTGCGTACCAGCATCCAGAGCTTCGCGTACCAGTATTGGTACCCGTACCATAGTTTGAGAACACCTTTTCTAAGGTTTACTTATCTTGATTACCACCAGGCTTATCTAGTATGTGACTTGTGAATGAAATTAACTATATTTTTTATATAAAACAAAATCTACGTTTATTGTAAGATTCGCAAAATTCTTCACTAGAACTAATTTTAAATTTAGTAAAACTTCAAGCATTTAAGAGTAAATTTACGTTTGAAACAGCATTGAAACTGTAAGTACACGTGGGGATTTTGTCTGGTGGAGCTTTTGCATGGTGGGGTTGTTGCCCGGTGGAGTTTTGTCCATTGGGTTTTTGTCATAAAATTTTGACACATTTCAAACGGTCATCCTTTTAAAGCAGCCTTGAATATTTTTCCTGTCTTCATCTCAAACTTCGAGTCCTATTCGGTAGAAGATGCTGCCGTTGGCACCAACCGAATTTAGTTTCAACGCATTGATAATGAAGCAATCAATGTATCCGGAATAATACTATGCACGATCCAATTGACACACGAAACAGGGTCTGCTAATTAAAAAACCTCACACTTTCTAAATTATGTAAACAATCGCGCGTGCGCGTGCGACCTTCAATTTAAGTTTTTTATTTTAAGTATATGGTACTTTTGTGTTATAATTATTGCTCAAGGACACGATTTGTGTCAGATTTTTTTTTACTGGATCTATGCCGGTCATGGCAGCTATCGCCGTGCTAAATTTGATGGTCATCGGCCGAACAGTTTGGAAGTTTTAGAGTTACAAAGAAACCATTGGAGTGGACGCATACAAGTATCGCTCGTAAATAGCTCAATGATCAGAGTTACGAGATAATAAATTTTGAGAATTAAATGCAACCGAAAAAACAAGCTTAAAAAAAACAAAAAAACCTTGTAAATTCTGTGCATTGCATTACACCGCATTCTTAGCTTTTGCCCCTTTATGCAGACGTATATGAATACACTTTGCCCAGCCGTGCGTCACATGTTCATCTCCATTGCCAAACTACATTGTCGTATTTCGGTTTCCTTTTCAGGGCATGTTGAACACTTTCACGCAGTTGGTTTGGAATGAACGGAAACGGATGTGCTGCTCGGCGAATGAGATTTTTCCCGGTCATTGTTTTTCTTACGTGACAATTTCACCTGCGGGAAAAATGACACCTTTTTTTCCGCCGTCTCTTGTTTCGGAAAAGTAAATAAATAAACCGCAATGAAAGAAATGCTAACGAGCTTGAAAATAGAGTGATATTCCAGGCAGCGAAGGTTACTTTGTTATCTTTAATAGAAAAGATTTGTTTTTTCAGCTGATCCTGTGACAAACTCCCACTCAACAACGCAAATTTTTCTAGCACATTTAGAAACTCATTTGCCTCTTTATATAAATGAAAAATTTCAATAAATGTATTACATGTTCAATTATAATCTTTTTCATCCATATGATGAGCTTTCACGATTGTTGTGTATTGTTGTTAGAACGCTAAATTTCGAGAATATTTTCTCAGGCTCTTTGACTTTAAAAGGAAACGATAAACGCTTTTTGACTTCTTAGTATGTGAATACTGGTAAATTTTGTGCATTTGAGAATAAAAATGATTTCACGAACCTATCAAGGGTGTCCTATATGTAAAGAAAGTTCCTAGAGGTACTACAAGAGAGTGGCGAGGTGTGGGTTGCGGAACTGGAAGTAGATGAAAGAGACGTTTCTAGATGCTGAAAGACGGCTGCAAGCAACTAAAGGCGCTGGGAATGCCCGAAGAGGCGGCTAGATGCTCAAAATATCATAATATCTTCAATATAGCATATGCAATGGCATGCATACGCGTGCATTGCTGCAAGATAGATACCGGCGTTGCCCGAGTCCGTGTAATAAACTTAAATCTCTTATTTAAAAACGAAACTCTAGCCACGGTACAGCGCCTAGAATACATAGTGTGGAAACCGGCTACAAAATAGTACTAAAAAATTGTATCCAATAAATGTACAACGTTGCTGAAAAGTTTAGGATGGGTTCGCAGCGCCATCTGCTAGCTCTTGACATTGTATTAGAATGTTTCGGCTGGTGGTAAGTATTTTAAATACTTAAATTATATCATTTTCTCCTCTGACTTAGTGCTTTTTATGTTTTTTTTTTTTTTAAATTATGAAAGCATGGCTGAACAACGTGATACGCATTTTTTTTTTTGTCTCTGGTTGCAACATTATCGTAGGTCCGTAGGAGCACCGTTGCACATTTATAGGCTACAACTTTTTAGCACTTTTTAAAGCATTACACCATTTGCCGGTTTCCACGCTATGTATTCTGGCGCTGTAGCCACGGTCTCCGATGACTTCGGCACCGTATACCGGGCATGCTCGTACGCTCCGGAAAATCTTTTATTTCCCCCTTCCACCGCCAGCGGAGCATTCTGTTCTAAACATTTAAAATTTGGCTTAGACTATTATTCGGAAATATTGGTAACTGCTATCTAGAAATACACCCTGAAGTTACGAATGCTGATTTTTATGATAATTTAGCAAAATGAAACTGGTTTGGAGAAGTTAGGAACATTATTAGCCGAGTTATTTAAATAAGGCACAGTTAGAGAAAATAAACTTGAGGGAGGTGCCGGGGGAGAGGGGATGGTCCAGTGTCCTTCAGAAAATGATTAATTAGGAGGACCACTATGCATCTTTAAAAATTCGTTCGTTTGGTTAACCTATAAGGAAGGTCTCCATAAGCGCATACTCACAAAATTTGGAAAAAATTACCGAATATTCTTCTCATGAGGATATATACGTCTATAAAAAAATTTTCTGCGGAACCTCGATATAACGTCCGTAAACAATTATGAAAATTTCGTTTATTTGGCGATTTATCATCGGTTGGCGACGGAATGAAATTTAAAAAAATACGCTTTTATGACAAATACTCTTTAAGGAAAAACTTTTTCATGCTGAACTTGTTTATGTAAATTTAACTTACATAAGGTAAAGCCAGGAGAAATAGCGCGGTCGGAGAGATTGCGAACATAGAGGTTTGGGGGGAAGGAGTAGAGTGAGAGCGCAGCGACTCCAGGTAGTTGTACAACAGTAGTGGAGTGTCTACTTGAAAGTGCACGTTGATTGCTTTGAGCGTCTAAGATAAAGTATTGCTATTTTGTTTTGTTTTCCCAAAGTAAGTGCTTGAATTTTCATAGCTATTCATCAGAATTTCTATACAATGTCAATAGTACAAAATATTTTAAACTTAAACGATTTCTCATAAGCTACTAATTTAGACTAACAATGTGAACATCAACGGTTCGTTTTAGTAGCGGCCATGTTTAAATAAAAGGCCGCGCAATCTCTCCTACCGAAATTGGAGAGTTTGCGCATCTGCTACTTAGGAGAGATGGCGCATTGTTCCCATTAGTTTTCATGCTAGGAGAGATTACGCAGCTTATTGGTAAATTTGCATAAAAAATGAAAAATGAAAATGGACTAATTTTAAGTTAAACGTGTTATTAAGTTACATAATTTTATTTTGTAATCTTATCTGGACTTGCTTTTTCTGATTCTTTAAATTTTTTTCCCTTTAATTAAAATTTTTTAATCGGTTTTAAAATTATTTCCTTTTTCTGATTCTTTAGGCTTTAGGTTGAAATATTCACTCCCAACATAATAAAATTTGTTTACAAAAACCTTACAGCAATGTCATTTAAGTGTAATTATTATTGTTAACAATTTAATTGTAGTTATTATTAGTAACAATCTGTCCTACACATGTGCGCAATCACACCAACCCTGTAAGGACAGGTTGCGCAAAATAACTTTCTTGGGTTTATTACAACTGTTCTATTAAATTGCAACATAACAACAAAATAGCAATGGAAATGCATAAAAAACAAATGAAGTAAAAATTATTCATGAATTGTTTAGCAAAAAATTAATATTTAGATTTTTTATTGCTGTTCTTTTGAATTGTGCGCAGACTATCCTAGCTTTACCTTAATAAATAACTTATATGTATATATACACACTTATATGTATATATATATATATATAATGAAATTTTACGATTGTATTTTACGATTTAAAACAAAATTTAAATTGATTAAAATTGTTTCAAGCTCAAAAATAAGCTCGATTCTGAACATTGTCAATTCAAGAAAAAAGTATTGTTGCTATGGAAACGACTTCTTCGATATAGAAATGTATAATGAATCCGTTTGTCATCGGGCACTTCCCTTTAAAGTACATTTAAAAATTACTTGTATAACCGGTGAAGCCGTTTAAATTAGAAAAAATTGTGGAATGGAGGATAAAACAATAGCAAAATTTTATTCAATCGGTAATAGAGATAAAAACGTGAGTGATTTATTTAATCTGATTTAAAGATTATTTTTAATTAATATTACTGCAAACGTACAGAGAGTTGAAAATGTTGAACGCAAACTGCAAACGATTCTGAACAAGATGTATGTTATCATGAGCCTTAGAATTAATCCATTCGTATAACTTTTTTTTTAAAGCTAATGACAATTTTACGCTTTCAAATTTTACAAAAATCTCATAGGTCTCATAACAAGAATTCCTTCAAACTCTTCGTTTACTTTAATATGCCTTACACATTCATATATTTTTAAAATTTCGATTGTTAACTAAAAGCGTAAATAAACATTTGCAACTTAAACTAGTCGTTGGGGGCCACCGTAATACTTACCCATCATGGATATGCATAATGTAAAATATTAAAATAAAAATGTGTAAACTACTTATAAAATGCATTGCAATTCAAATAAAATCGTGGCTTGATGACGTCACAAACTTTAAAGGCTCGATTACTGAATTGCTTGAAAGAGGTTTTTCCTTCTAACTCCAAAAATAATAATCCTATTAACTAGCGGTTTATTGCATCTGATTAAGCGTCAAATTTCCAATTAAAATATCTCTTTGAAGTGAAATTTGGATGAAATACAGGGTCATGAAAAATCGAAGAGTGTGGAAAATAGGATTCCAAATATCTCGGCAACTCATTATCCGATCGACTTCATGCTTTATGTAAAATTTATGTTTTTTTATTGTCTTTTATATTCACTCGTTAAAATAAACAATTTCGAAAATTTTTATATACCTTTTATCAGAACGAATATTTCGAGGGTCCGAATAAAATAGTTCCGGTTAATCGAGGTTAATGAAATGAAATAGGCTTCTTCCCATTATTACATACTAAGTACATACCAAATTGCAAGTCTCTATCTCAATTTTTTCGGGAGATAGAGCGTTTACAGACACACACACACACACAGACACACAGACACACAGACGGACGGCAAAATTTTTTTTCTAAAAATATGTTTTTCGGAATCTCCAGTGTCTGAAACGTGTAAATCCGTCAAAAAATTTTTTTCGATTTTCAAAACGATTACAAGACTTACCCTATACTACGTATGATGGGTGAGTAAAACTAGTCGGATGTGCCAATCCCAAAACTTTCTTCTATCTCACACAGATCAAGCAGGGCGGTCGCTCTGCCAAGCCAAGCTTAAAAAAAAAAAACCCACACAAACAACGCCAAGAACTGAACTAGACCGCTACTGCTTATTTACAGGAATCAACTTCGCAATGTTAAATCGACAAAACATGCCAGATTAAAATATCAGATATCAAATAAACCAAGCGTCGCAGAAAAAAAAAAAAAACGAAAACTAGAAGAATCTAATGAAGAATTTCTTCAATTTAAGATCAAACTCATCTTCATAAGTGATTTATAAACAGAGATATAGATTTTTTTTAAAAACGTCGAGATACTTAAAATGATCACTTTTTTCTTCGTCAAACTTTTTTTTTCAAACAACCTACAGACCTTAATATTCGGCAGAATAAAAAAAGGATTGCATTTTTGGACAAGTAATTACGTAATCTATGTGCTTTTATAAAATTCAGTGTAAAAAAATATTATTTTCTATCCTTAATTAGCAAAAAACTGTTAATTAACTTGGCGATTAAAAAATTATGCCAAAACAGAGATAAAACATGCCAACGACCATGTACCAATGTGACTGTCGTCAACAGTTCCGGGATGCCGCATCGCTTTTTCATATGCCAAGCGGCCATTTTTATTCAAAATTATTTTTTCGAATAAACTGCATAAAAGTTACATTTTAAGAAAGATCGTTCAAAATAAATTAATATTTGAGAGATGACTTGCGTTCAATTATGTATATATTCTGCAATAACTTCAGTCGAAAGATTCGCAGTTCAAATTCTCTATTCATAAAAGTAAACAAAAAAAAAAGATTGATTCGTCGTGAACATTTAAAATATTAAATCATGGAGGTAATCATTCGCAAAGCAAGTTCTCCGCGGATGAATTTTTGGACCGCTGCCTCGCGTCAAAAAAATAATTCGCACCAGTGAGACAATCAAAGTTTACCATAATTATGTGCTATACAACTCAACTTTCGGACCTTTTCTTGACGTAAATTGAACTCATGTAATAATATTTAATGAATCAGATTTTTAGCATTTTTAAAATCGCTCATACAGCTTTTATTTATCGCGTGTACAAATTAGAAATGATACTTTGATTTTGAAATCAAATGTTTTGATTTATGATATTATTTCTTATTTATTTATTTATTTTCTCTTTTAAATGAAAAGTGTGAAGTATTTTAAATTTATGTAATATAAGCATTTTAGATTAAAGTTAAGTATTTTAAATGAAATGAGTGACAGGTTTATAATTTAAAATTAAATTAATTGTAGTATGAATGACGGTGATGGGAACGATATTTGGCGAATTATCATCTGCTCCCGGCTAACAAAAATACTCATAATTAAAAAAAAGAATAAAAATAAATAAATGATAGTTTGTTGTAAATAAATATTGATATACATATCAAAAATAATTTATAGAATTAAAATAAAAAATAAAAGTAAATAAACAACAATTTCCATAACAAAGTTTTCGCCAAATTGGCGGGGGAGGGGGGGGAATCGCGCCAACGTGCGTATGTGACATTTGTGCCCAAAAAATATGCGAAATGCTACCATGATCGCAAAAGTTCATGATTTGTCTATTAGAATCTTCCGATTTGGCGAAGGATTAAGGGAAAATTAAATTATGAATAAATGTAACGTGTTGCAATGTTTAACATACATTTAAGGGAGACCAAACTGGTCGCCAGTGGCGGCTAGTCTCTATAATAAAACCGTAAGTCATGTGACTGTCATCAACAGTTCCGGAAAGCCCGCATCGCTTTTTCGTATGCCAGGCGGCCATTTTTATTCATAATTATTTTTCTAATAAAACTGCATAAAAGGTACATTTTTAGAAAGATCGTTCAAAATAAATTAATATTTGAGAGATGACTTACGTTCAATTAGGTGTATATTCTGCAATAACTTCAGTTGAAATTAGCTTCGCAGTTCAAATTCTCTATCCATGAAAGTAAACAAAAAAAAAAAAAAAAGATTCATTCGTCGTGAAGTTTTAAAATATTAAACCATTAAACCATGGAGATAATCGTTCATAAAATAAGTTTTCCATGAATGATTTTTTGGAGCGCTGCCTGGTGTCAAAAAAGTAATTCGCACCAGGACCTGTAAGACCATCAAAGTTTACCATAATTTTGCTTGATAAAGTGCTGTACAACTCAACTTCCTTCGGAATCTTTTCTTGACAAAGTTGAATGTAAACAAATACAAGTCATGTAATAATATTTAATGAATCAAATTTCGAAACGAATTGTCAGTTAATTTGATATTTATGTATTATACGTGGCAGGAAGAGAGATCACCTAAAATGATTGTTAATTGCCAATCATATTTACCATTGTTAATGACCAATCGCGTTCCAAATAGTAATTTAATATACATTTATAAAATACATAACATCATTAAGTACTTTTATGTTATTTGGGTGCAAATCTCGCCAATATCATTTTTAAAATCGCCAATACCAGCTTTTATTCTTCACGTGTGCAAATTAGAAACGATACTTTGATTCTGAAATCAAATGTTTTGATTTATGATATTATTTTTTTGGTACTTTTCCGTTATACGGACACCATTGTCGCCAAGCATGCATTTACATACATTTAATACATACATTTACATACATTATGTATTAGCATACATTTTGGCATCGTGTCCGTATAACGGAAAAGTACCTATTTTTTATTTTTCTATTTTCTATTTTAAATGAAAAATGCGAACGGCATGCATTTTAAATTGAAAAAGCTGTCGCAGACGCTCCGGGGTTGGCGCGATTTTTGTTTTGCGCCATATTGACCAGAAAATCCCATTTTCAGACACCTGTTAGAGATTGCTAAAACAACATGTTACTTTTATTTTATTATGAAATAAGTCATTTTATATTTAAAAAAAACACACAATTTTATTTAAAAACGCACACAATCATTAATTTGTTATAAAACACACAATATTTAATTTATTATAAAGCATGCGGAATCTGCTCTACCAGGTTGCCATACGAAGCAAAATCTAGCCGAAAACGCCGGGTTGGCCAGGCATAAAATCGCCATTTTGGCGCCAAAATGATACCCCGGTGCGTCTGCGACAACTGTACCCAAAAGGACCCATCATTAAAAATGGTTAATAATATAGAATTAAAGTAAAATAATACAGAAATTTTTTTTTGTATACACTTACTAAACACATAAAATCATATTGATGGTTTTTAGATTAGACATTTAAGGTAGAAGTTTTATTTGGGGTATGTTATATCCACCGGAATGAATATGAGATATATATTCTAATCACATATTATATACCCATGAATATACTATACATATCTATACCTACTACATCAATAGAACCGTCTTCAATAGTCTTTTATATTTCTACTACGTAATATTAACTATAGAGTTACAATATAGAGAGAAAAAACGGGTTGCTGTAATTAGAATTATAGGTACCAATGTTGGCGCGGCGTATTTTACCTGTTACGAATCTTAATAGTCAGTAGACATTAAGCAGACATGCCGAAATAAGAGAATTACGCTATTATAAAAACTCTTGAACTATATCAAGAAAGGGGAGCAGAGAAAAACAAAGTCGTACAAGGCATCTAAAAGGAAGTTCGTGAATTTTAATCAGATAGTACGTCATGGGTCAAAAGTCCTGACAGAAAATATGGTTTAAAGCGAATGCGATTATCAAAACTGGCCTTCAAAAGTTCAATTTTCCACCAAACCATACTCGAAAATTACGTGTAATAATATGTAGCCCGATTATGGCACATTACTCAAGACGTTTTAGATGAGAATAATGATAGAATTTATAATCTTTCGCAATCGAGTCTACAGCCAAAGTTAACGAAAAACAAAAATAAATATTAGCAACAATATGGTTCAGTGTAAATGTGGATATCATTAAAGACTTTCACAAAATAGACTTCATTGGAACAAATCGTATTAACTAAAATACGCCAATTGGCAATGGACCCAATTACGAAAAATTACTTAATATGTTTAAGAATCTCCGCCTTAGAGAACATATTGCAACTGATAAGCAAACGGACATGAAGGACAAATGCTTAAGTGGGTTAAGCGGTTTTTATCATGGAAGATGAAATACATAACAACAAAAAATATGCAAAATGCTACCATGATCGCAAAAGTTCTTGATTTGTCTATTAGAATCTTTCGGTTTGGCGAAGGATTACGGAAAAAAAATTAAATTATGAATAAAAGTAACGTGTTTCAATGCTTAACATACATTTAAGGGAGACCAAACTGGTCGCCAGTGGCGGCTAGTCTGTATTATAATAGCACAAATCAGTTACAGGTTATAACCACATCAAATTTCATCTGCAAGTCAGCCATTTTCTTCTGAAGATATTTTTTTTAAAATAAAACTTCACAATTATAAGAACACACATTTTATCAAACAATTAAATATGACTGCAAACTGTGGCAGATGATTGTTTCTAACATGAATAAGTATGAGAAATTGCCGGTCATGGATATGGATCTGGGTAGCTCAGTCGCACAGCGTCGGCATGGTACGCATAAGGTCCCAGGTTCCAGTCCAGGTCCAGGTCAATTTTTCACTCACGTTTGTTTAGTGCATTTAATTGTCTGATAAAATGCGTGTTCTTATAAATATTGTAAAATAAAGTAATCAGACGTAGTGTTTATGTTTTAAATATATAATCAACGTTTTTAGAAAGATCTTTAAAAATAAATTAGTTTTTGAGGGAAGATGTACCTTCTAAAATGTATACATTAAGAGCTATCGCCATTTAAAATTTCTTTCCAAACGTAAACAAAATTTTTGAAATGAATTAAATGTGATTCATTTATTTCTAAAAATAAAAAAAACACGGTAAAGGTCAGGCATTTCGTTCGCAGGAATACCTTTCACGTCATTTTCCTATAAATTAATGAAATCCAGTTGTTAAATTATTTTTGTTTTAGAAGTGAAGTTTCCAATTAAATTTATTTAACAGTATAATGTTTAATTGAATAAAATATTGTAAATCTAAGAAATTGCTAAGAAATTCCAAACATGCACAGGGCAACGCAAAAAATAAATAAATAAATAAACAAAAAATAAATAAATAGATAAATAAATAAATAAATAAATAAAAATCAGCTTTTTGAAATTCTAAAAATTGTTCATATATCTTAATTACAAGCTAAAGGAGGGTTTATTTCTATATTATTATATATATAATAGTAATTTCAGCAAATATATTAAATTCCAATGCGATCTGTTTTAAACTTAAAGATAGTTTATAACACATGATAAAAAATTTATAAAAAAGAATGGCGCGTCACATTTCCGGGAGGGGATGGGGAGGGGTGTGAACAAAATTAGGAAGGATAATAAGGCTATCTGCTTGAAACTTTACGATATTTTATAACACATAACATAAATTTAAAAAATAAAGCCGCGTCAAAAATTATAGGGAGGGGCGGAGCGCGTTTTGCCTACACAACGGGGGGGGGGCACTTTTCTAAATTTAACAATATCCGTCATGTCACATATCGTTACAAAGGGCTGTGACCACTTATTCGTGTTATGCACCACAGGTGTCACCCCACATTTTGTGCCCCCTCCGACACTACTCATGTGATATATTGTTCGAAAGGCCTGTGACCGCTTATTCATATTATGTATCTTCGGGGTCCATCCTCCCACTTTCAGCTTTTCTAAATTTTGCCGACACCTATCATGTGATATATTGTTGGAAAGGTCTGTGAACGCTTAATCATAATATGCAGGGGGGGGGGGGGTGTTCTAAATTTTGCACATACCCCTCATGTGATACATCGTTGGAAAGGTCTGTGACCGCTTAATCCTATTATGCATCTCCGGTGTTCAAAAAGGCAGATTATAGATTATGTGTTCTTTCCTCACTAAACTCGTGTGGTTCTTCATGCAAAAATAGAAGAGAAAAAATTAGCCTCCTCAAGATAAAAAATTTGGATTGACAAATCCCTGGACCTTCAAAAAGTACACTGACAGTAAAGGATACCCCCTTTTGCCACCCAAACGCGATTAGCTTTCACCGCCAGGGGACGATTTTCTATCTCTGTTTCTATGGGTCGGATCACGACGGGATATGGCTCATTCGACTCGACATCGATAGAGCTTTCCGATTTTAGTTCGTTTTTTCACCACCAGGAGGCACTTTTCTATCTCTGGTTCTATGGGCTAGATCACAACGGGGTATAGCACATTCGACTCGACATCTATAATAGCCTTAACGATTTCAGTGCCCGAGGTTCATACAGAACAGAATGCGCTACCTGGTGGTGGAAGATGGAACTTGAGCGTGCGCAGCACGACTGCTCTACGGTGCCGAAGGCAGCGGGGACCCGTGTCGGAAGTTAGTTTGGTTAGAGGTTTATACTACTCGATGTGCAAATTAAGGGATTATCCGGTGCCGAAGGCAGCGGGGAACCAGGTCGGAGGTTCGTTCGGTTCGAGGTTTATCTTATTCGAAGTTTTACAAGATTCGAGGCCCCGATGTAAATTAGGGGCCCGCTAGCAGGCGCAGCCAGCCTTTGCTAATAATAAAAGAGCGTGATATCACGTTTGATTTCAAATACAGCGCTGACACGCTATGTACGTATACCATTTTTATTCATTTCATCGATAAGTCAGTGATATTTTTTAACGGGGGATAACAAGTATTATAACAAGCCACATTTAGTATGTTGTTATTTGTTTAATTGAAAAATCTACTGGTATTTCTAGTTAACCTTTTAAACAATGACTGAAAGTAAAATGTAATTTTAAATTATTTCTCATGTTTAGATTACTTAAATTATGTTTATTCTGTTTAAAAAAAAAGAAATGATATCTACAAAAACAACTTTTCAAAAGTAAAAAAAGGCCAAGCGTAAAAAAAAAAAAAAAAAAAAAAAGTTGTGGCTAAAAAATGGTGTGATATCAAATTTCCAAGCTATTATATTACTTTTTTAACTTTTTTCCATTAAATAAGTTATCATATATATAAGTCGAGTGCCTACGTATATGTTAATAGAAATCGTTTTCTCCTGTATTAAATACATCCTAACGAGTTTCTGAAAATTCAATTTTTTTCAAATTATGCATGATGGGCTTGGCGGCCATCTTTCCATATTTCTAAGCACCCAAATTTCTAAAGTAAAAGCGTAATATGTTTGCAATGTAATATGTTTATAACAATTTCGAACTTCAGATTTTAACTACGGATAGATAAATTAGATAAGACTGATATTTTGAGAAATTAATTTTTACTAGTTTGAAATTATTAATTACTCTAAAAATAAATCATAAGATGAATCTTTAAGATAAGTCATCATTATCTTAAGACACAATTTTCAGAGCATACAAATCTATAAATGAAACAATATATTAAAATATTTGCTTAAATAACAATTTTGAACTTCGGATTTTAACTACGGATTTGGATGCTTAGAATTTTGTGAATAATATGCAAAGATGGCCGCCAAGCCCATCATTCATAATTTGAAAAAAAATTGAATTTTCAGAAACTCGTTAGGATGTATTTAGTACAGGAGAAAATGATTTCTATTAACATATACGTAGGCAATCGACTTATATATATGATAACTTATTTAATGGAAAAAAGTTAAAAAAGTAATATAATAGCTTGGAAATTTGATATCACACCATTTTTTAGCCACAACTTTTTTTTTTTTTTTTTTTTTTTTTTTTTTTACGCTTGGCCTTTTTTTACTTTTGAAAAGTTGTTTTTGTAGATTTCTCATACACTAAAAACAATCAGCACCAAAATTGAACTAACTGAATCTAAAGTTTTATTAAAGCCCGTGCATTAGTTCTTGAGACTATTGCTAAAATCGTGTGAATCCTGCACAATGCAGCATAGCAGCGCCACCTGTTAGTAGATTTAGACCAAAACCTAATCAACAACATCTAACTGAATCTGAAGTTTGATGAAAATCCGATGAAAATGAAAAAAAGTCGTATAGCAGCGCCACCTGTTGGGAAATTTACACCAAAACGTAAGCAGCATCTATTTATATCAACGTCTAACCGAATATGAAGTTTTATGAAATTCTGCGCATTAGTTCTTGAGGTATAACTATCGTAAAAATCGAGTAAAAAGGGGTATAGCAGCACCACCTGTTGGGATATCTACACCAAAACGTAATCAGCGTCTATTTATGTCAAGGTCTAAATGAACCTGAAGTTTGATGAAAATAAGTGCATTAGTTCTTGAGATAGAGCTATTGCGGAAATCGCAAAAAAAGCAGCATAGCAGCGTCACCTGTCGGGCGATTTTCTCCAAAAACTAATCAGCACCAATTTATATCAGGGACTAACTGAATATAAAGTTTTATTAAAGGGTATAGCCAGGTTTCCTATTAAAATATGCCCTTGAGTCAACCAGGTCGAGTCCTACATGAATCGATAGCCCTTCAATAGAGATGCGTTTTTGCCAAGTTTGAAGCATATATCTCAAACCCATGGGCAGTTATGACTCTTTATGTGCGTTTTTGAAAAAAGTGCATTGTGAAGAAAGTAGTGATCGAATTACCCCGAAAAAAATCAGGGATGTGTAATATTAAAATACAAATAGTGGATATTATTTTCAGATTTTTTCCTGCAAAATAGCCAGTTTTATAAAAAAATTCTTGTTTTTAATTTAACTTTTTAATTAAGAATATATCGAAATTTCTCAGTGACCACCTTCATGTTTTTACCAAAAATACTACGTGGTATGATGTATATTTGGTGTGAGTTTCAACTCTCTACGCTGGGTGCATCATAGAAAAAAAAATGAAAAATATTTACCAGGGGTGGGGGGAGTTGCAAGTTACATGTGTTATTTCAAGTTCATGCGCAGTTCTATGTACAGTTTACGCATGTAGCTATGCTGTTGGTAGCAATCATCTGAAGGAAAGCATTTTGTTTTGTTAGTTGACAGTTGAATGATTTTGTTTTTAGTTTTCTGCGCAGTTATACTTAATACATTGCTTTTCGTCTTTTAAACATGAAGCCCCGCCTATGGGCGTTACATTTGCTTTTTCCATTTTTTAACAAAAATTTTTGTCACCATGTGTTTCTATTATAAAAAGATGTATGTAATAGATGCATAGTACTCTAATTGTAAAATTGGGAATTTTGTGTATTTTCTTTGAGAAATAATGTAACATATGAAACACAAAAGCACCGCCCATGGGCTGAATTACAGATCTCCAAAAGACGTGAATTCATGTCTCCCGTTTAGAGCCTGATTACCAACGGGATAATCTTCCACCAGTCAAAATGAAGAGAAATTTCATTCTTATTCAAGACAGTATTTTTTTTGTGATTAAAGTGTTTAAATAAGGCAAAAATGTCTACTAAAATTTCCTGGTGGAAGTTTTCCACGATTGTGTTTCCCTCAGTGTGTTAACACTGTTTTCGAGTAATCAACAACAGTGTTAAGTCAAGCTGAGCCGAAAACTATTAAAAAAATCCGTCAACTGTTAACGAACAAAACACCATTGTATCCTTCAAATGATTACCACCAACAACATAACTACATACGTAAACTGTACATAAAACTGTGCATGAACTTGTAATAACACACGCAATTTGCAACTCCCCCATCCCTGGAGCAAATTTTTAATTATTTTTGTATGATGCACCCATCGTAGAGAGTTGAAACTCATACCAAATATACTTCATACATCGTAGTATTTTTGGTAAAAACATGAAGGTGGTCACTGAAAAATTTTGATATATTCTTAATTAAAAAGTTAAATTAAAAACAAGAAATTTTTTATAAAACTGGCTATTTTGCAGGAAATAATCTGAAAATAATATCCACTATTTGTATTTTAATATTACACATCCCTGATTTTTTTCGGGGAAATTCGATCACTACTTTCTTCACAATGCACCTTTTTCCAAAACGCACATAAAGAGTCATAACTGCCCATGGGTTTGAGATATATGCTTCGAACTTGGCAAAAACACATCTCTATTGAAGGGCTATCAATTCACGTAGGACTCGATCTGGTTGACTCAAGTGCATATTTTAATAGGAAACCTGGCTATACCCTTCCGTACATTAGTTCTTGAGATAGAGCGCCCACAAAATTTTTGTCACATACAGACAGAGTCACAGACAGACATTTTCTAAAAATGGTCAAATCGTGTTTAGAACCTTCTGAAACGTATAAATCCGTAGAAAACTGGCAGTCGAAAATTTTCATGAATCCAATAATTTCTTCGTGTAAAGATAGAATAAAGTAAAAACAAAAATAAACAGATTTAATAATTCAATAATACACATAACTTAAATGTCAGCTTCGCTATAACATAAACAGATATTTGCAGCTTTCAAAACATAGAACATATTTTTTCAGTGGTAAAATTAAATAACTGCAACACGAAGCAGCTTATATATATTATACAAAAAAATAATAAACTATTTCATAGTTTAAGTTCAAATTCATTAAGTATTGCGCATTCGAATAATCATTTTACATGCAATTTCAAAATGCATTAAAATCGTTTGCGTTTGGCGAGGAAAAAATGTTGCAAAAGTCCAAATCGCTTCTTTTTGCGCCAAATACTCAAAAGTATTTTTTTTTTTTTTGCAGCTTTTCTATTGGGATTCCGGAGTTAAATTTCACTGTTCCTTTATTACATACAGTAGCTTCATTAGCATTTTTTTCAAAATTTTCTTAGTATGCGCTTTAATGAGACCTTCCTTGCTAGGAACTTCTATATATATATTTCTCTTACGTGGCGCGGAAATAAGGCTGAATTTCTAGCTTACCGATGGCAACAATCGTAGTTTCCAGCTCCAATATGGCGGCCATTGTGAGTGAATCTTAAACTAGCAATTATTAAAAATAAAATAACATGTACGTAATCCAAAGCGTTTGAGATGATTCCTCATTTTAATTATGAGTAATATCGTAAATTCCAAATAAATTCTCAACTCTTATTTAGAATTTATTTACGAATTTCTCTTGCACAAAAACTGGAGAGAATGAAAATATCAACTGTTTAGATTGCACGTGCTGCCATCTGTTACTGTCTTGAAGAAGTAAAAAATAATTTCTTTTTCATATTATAGAAGCAATGAGTTTTAAACTAATTGTTTTTCCGAGATATTTTTTCATAGTATTTAAATTATTTATGTCCATTGGTAGCACCAATATAAATGCATTTTTAATTGTATTTTCAACGAAGTTTTCAATTACTTTTTTTAAATAAAAAAAATTTGTCAGTTTCATATGTTAAAATGATTTATGGTAGTACTTATTCCGGCTAGAATTGTTTGGGACCGCGTAGCGGTCTTAATATGAATTGCTTTGCAATTCACGGGGGTTGGCGAGCGTTAGCGAGTAGGGGGCTGAGCCCCCTAGTAATTACAAATTTGGCTTGAACTATTATTCGGAAATAGTGGTAACTGCTACTCATAAATTTACTTTAATGTTATAGAGGGTGATTATTAAGTTAATTATAATGTTTGGAATCAGTTGCGTTGAAATCGAAATCGGAAAGATAGTTGCGGAGATATGCAAACGGGGCATAGTTAGAGAAAAACACTTGGAGGGGCCGGGGGGAGGGGATGTTCAAGTGCCCTTCAGCAAATGACTAATTAGGAGGACCACTATTCATCTTTAAAAATTCGTTCGTTTTTTTAAGCTAGGAACTTAATTACAAATTTTGCTTCAACTATTATTCGGAAATAGTAGTAACCGCTACTCATAAATTTAGTTTAATGTTATAGATGGTGGCTATTAAGTTAATTATAATGTTTGGAATCACTTGCGTAGAAATCGGAAAGATAGTTGCGGAGATATGGAATCGGGGCATAGTTAGAGAAAAAAACTTGAAGGAAGGTCGGGGTAGAGGGGATGTTCAAAAGCCCTTCAGCAAATGACTAATTAGGAGGACCACTATGCATCTTTAAAAATTTGTTCATTTGGTTAAGCTAGGAACTTAATTACAAATTTGGTTTAAACAATTATTCGGAAATAGCGGTAATCGCTACTCATAAATTTAGTTTAATGTTATAGAGTGCGACTATTAAGTTAATCACAATGTTTGGAATCACTTGCGTTGGAATCGGAAAGATAGTTGCTGAGATATGGAAACGGGACATAGTTAGAGAAAAACCTTGAAAAAGGAGCCGGGGAGGAAAGGATGTTCAAGTGCCCTTCAGCAAATGACTAATTAGGAGGACCACTATGCATCTTTAAAAATTCGTTCGTTTCGTTAAGCTAGGACCTTAATTACAAATTTGGCTTAAACTATTATTCGGAAATAGTAGTAACCGCTACTCATAAATTCAGTTTAATGTTATAGAGGGTGACTATTAAGTTAATTATAATGTTTGGAATCACTTGCGTTGAAATCGGAAAGATAGTTGCTGAGATATGGAAACGGGGCATAGTTAGAGAATAAACCTTGAAGAAGAGGCCGAGGGGGGGGGGGGCTTAGCGAATGTTCAAGTGTCCTTCAGCAAATAACTAGCTAGGAGGATCACTATACATCTTTAAAGATTGATTCATTTGGTTAAGCTAGGAACATAATTCGAAATTTGACCTAGACTATTATTCTGAAATACTGGTAACTGCTTTCTAGAAATACACCTTGAAGCTCTGAATGCTGATTTTTATGATAATTTAGTAAAAATGGAACTGGTTTGGAGAAGTTCGGAATATTTTTAGCTGAGATTTAAAAAAGCGGTATTCTCTATATAAAACAGCAACTAATAGGCCAATAAAATTAGTTCAAAAAAGAGCCGTACTAACCGAAAATTCGCGGAAAGCTGGAAATTGTTTTAATCACTTTGTTTTGCATCCAAATGGAGGGATTTGAAGTTTGTCCCATTTTTCCTGGTAAGCTTCAGACGTAGCACAAAAAAAAAAACTCAAAAATTTCGGACTTTTTTCAGTATTTCGCAAATAACTCAAAAACCGTTCATTCAACAGAACAAATCCATATTCACAAATTGTAGAGCATAAAATTCTGCGTCGATTGAGACTACAGACTAAATATTCCACCAATAATTAGTGAGATATAATAAATCTAAAAAAGTGCATTTTTTCAAAATTTTCTAAAAAAATAAGTCATAAAATCGGTTTTTTGACTATCAACAACTCAAAAAGTGCTCATGTAACCAAACCAAAAGTACTCACACATATATTTGCGTTTATGATTACAATTTTGAAACCTTAGAGACCAAGTATAATATTGGAGAACTATTATTATTAAAAATATTTAAATATACACTATATTCTATTTGAAGCATGTATGTTTTTGAGCATGTATGTTGTGTTAATAAGCATATAGAGCAGTGGTTCCCAAGGATGGGCACACGTCCCACAGGGGGCAATTTAACTTTTTAAAGGACGAAATTCAGACGTCCGCTCTCTGAAAATTCTAAGACAGTTTAAAAAAAGAAACACAAACTTAAAAAATAATTTTCAAAATAAATTTTCTGGTTTAAAACATTTTTTTGTTTGAATTTTTTTTTTTTAATTGACACTTGGGAAAACACAAAAGTCAAACCGTTACCTCCTGACACATGACCAGAAGTTCGATCAACCAATTAAAACGCATCTTTTTAGATGACAAATTATATTGTGCAAGTGAGGTTCAACAACTTTTACCTAAAGACTTCCTCTAGCAGTACAGTAAATGGAAAGGGCTGGAAAACATTCCAGGTTGGAATGGTTTCATGGATACTTTGACTCGTGACATGAGCTTTTCTAAGTCAGATATCCTCTGCCTGCCTTTCATCAATGCTCCACCTGCTAATTACGACACAGTTTATACTTCATTGATCACTGCTACTGAGAAAAGCAGAGCTCTTGGGCAACAAAACTGTTTTGTTACCTTTAATCAGTCCCTGTATATTAAGGCTCGAGGCATTGTTGCTGGAAGTAGATCTGAAGTGAGCTCTGTCAAAGTTGGGGTGGGAGGTTACAACTCCTAATGTCTTTCATGGGTGCGATCGGATTTAACAATGCTCATAACCATGGTTATTTCCCAACAAGTGCAGAAGTTCTGCGGGGTGTCATTTTGTACAACAGAGAAGCACGTTGATTCTAGATCATCTAGAATTACAAAGGACAACATCGATGTGGATAAGTTTGTTCACGGTTCCTGACGTTCCTGTCGCACAACCCGTTCCCCTCATGTGACTTACGTGATGTGTCTGAGTACAGGAGTGATTGGTGGCGATAAAATAAAATGTCATCTAGCCAAAGAGATTGGAGTTGCAAGTATTAAAAGTGTCATTGGTGGTGATTTTGGCCATGTGAAATTCAAGAGATCCAATCGAGTAACTCCAATTAAAAGCTTCACGTGTGCTGTAAAAATACACGATGAGGAGGTATCCGTTGATCCAGAGACGATATTTCGTCAAATTTCTTTCCACAAGAAATCAGAGGAAGAATTTAGAAAATTCTTTGAATTTGAATTGGCTCCATATCCGACTTCTCTGTTTGCTAACGTTGGGAGGAAGAAAACGCGAAAGTCGGTATTTTACGATTTATTCACTCTCCTTGATGATTTAGAACAAACCATACAAACTGTCCATGTGATTGATGGTGGCTTCTTGCTTCATCGAGTTAGTTGGGAGCCAAGAGAAAAGTTCTCGTCAATTATTTCCAAGTACATCGAGTATTTGAAAAACAACTATGGTAAAACTGAAACCATTGACGGTTACACAGAAGAATCTTCAGAACATGGCACCAAGTCTACTGAGCGTTTCCGTCGAAAAAATAAATACATTGCAGCAAGTGTTGACTGAGACGAAACTATGTCGCTCACAATGCAAAAAGAGCACTTCCTTGCAAACGAAGGCAACAAACTCCGTTTAAAAAAATGCTCATTGAAAAACTGGATCAAGACAATATTACTGTGAAGCAAGCTGCCGAGAATGCAGATGGTGTCGCGTCAATTCGTCGCGCACTATTCATCGCGCACTATTCATCGCGGAACAATTCATCGCGCACAATTCATCGCAGTGACAATTCGTCGCGGCGACAACTCATTGCAGCGGCAACTCGTCGCAGCGTCAAATCGTCGTGGTGTCAATTCGACGCGACGACAATTCGTCGCAACGAAAATTTATTTGAAGGCTATGATGAAAATTAAAGATATTGTAGTAAAATTATTTAATGATAATTTGTTTTTTAGATATAGAGAATTATAACTAACAATTTACATCATTAAATAATTTTACTAAATTATCTTTACTTTTATCATCATAGCCTTCAAATATATTTTCGTTGCGACGAATTGACACCACGACGAATTGATGCCGTGACGAATTGAGATTGCGAGGAATTGTTCCGCGATGAAATGTGCGCGATGAATTTTTCCGCGATGAATTGTGCGCGACAAATTGACGCAGAACCGATGCAGATACTACCATCGTGATGGAAGCCATCCAATTTGATCAGCAGTCAGAACGTGTCATCATAGTTGGGGAAGATATTGATCTGCTTGTACTTTTGACTGCATTTGCTCCCAACTCATCTACGATATATTTCTTGAAACCTGAAAAAGGACAGTCAGGAAATGTTTTGTATTCACCATTAAATTGCAAGTACTCGCTGTGAATAATAACATCTTATTCCTGCATGCTTTTAGTGGCTGTGATTCTACATCGGCCTTCTACAGGCACGGCAAACTGAAATTTGTCAAGCTTTTTGAAAACCATGCTCACCTAGAAGATGTTCCAACTGTTTTTAATAACCAATATGCTACGCCTCAGGAAGTGAGTGGTGCGGGGCAGAAATTTATTGCAACCTTATACATTCCCCAGTACGACGAAGCGACAACACGGCACAAATTGCGATGCAACATATTTGCAAAATACCTTATGAAGACCCAATTTAACCTCGCTTCTCTGCCACCAACTGAAGATGCAGCCAAACAACATTCATTCAGAGCTTTTTTTCAGATCAATATTTGGAATGGAAGGGTGATGAATCCCACTGATTGGGAGTCATTCAGGCATGGTATACTTCCAGTCACTACGAACGATGTAACTGTACCACCAGAGCTCCTAAACAATTTGTCATGCAAATGTTCAAAGGGGTGCAAAGGTGGTTTATGTTCTTGTAGGAAGAACGGAATTAAATGCTCAACTATACGCTACAACTGTAAAGGTGTGTCGTGCAGAAATACCGCGGAGGAAGAAGACCCGCAAACCGGATACGACGAAAAAGTAGACATGGACGAGGAGGTCTTCCATGTACAGGAGGAGGAGGAAGAAGAATGGACAGCTCACTGTCCAAAAAAAGAAAAAAAACACTCTAAGCTTGATTTCCCTAGTAACAAGTAACTTGAGTTGATTTTATTACCATTGCTTTTACACTATTTTTTTTTAATAAATTATTTTTCTTGATTTTCTATTATTATTTTTTTTTCTTCAACATTTTATAAAATACATAATTTTAAGTACACATACAATTCTTTCATTTTTCAATTACCCACAAACTTATATTCATCATTTCATTAAATTTTCAAAATATAATCATTTATGCACCTCAAAAAATAATTTGCTTACAAACGACAGAATTAAATTTAATCTGGGGACACACGCATTGGTTGCATTTCAAGTGTAATCATCTGTTAAAAAGGTTGGTGAAAATCCCATATTGATGTAATTAAATTTTGAAGTTGTTAATTAAACAGTACTATTTGGCAACTTATGCAGTTATACTATTTTGTAAGCGAAATGATTCATTTAACCGATAATTGATACTCAAAACATCAATTTTATGAGTTTTTTTAGAAAAATTTGGAAAAATGTACTTTTTGATTTATTATATCTCGCTTATTAATGGTCGAATTTTTAATCTGTAATACTCAATCGACGCAAAATTTTATGCTTTACAATTTGTGAATATGGATTTGTTCTGTTTAATGAACGGTTTTTGAGTTATTTGCGAAGTACTGAAAAAAGCTTGAAAAATTTGAGGTTTTTGTGGTGCTATACGTCTAAAGCTTACCAGGAAAAATGGGATAAACTTTTAATTCCTTTATTTGGATGTAAAACCAAGTGATTAAAACAATTTCCAGCTTTCCGCGAATTTTCGGTTAGTAAAATCCTATTTTTATTGGCCTATAACGCCAAACGGTAGCAAAGAAAAACGTAAAAAACCATTTGATTGGTAATTATGTCTTTTTTCAATTTACAGCACTAAAATAATGGTTTATAACTGCTTTTCTTGAGAGTTTGATGATTTTTTTAAGATTTGAAGGTTTAGCGCCATCAATTAAAAATTTTTAGAACTATTTTTATTTATTTATTTATTTTAATGTGTTTAAAAAACTTCAATCATAAGAAGCATTTTCGCCCAAACCGCATTCTTCTACGCCAATTATCTTAATTGTTATTGAATTTTAAAATGTGTCAGACCTTTTATAGACACCTTATATTATGATAAACTAATGTTATGGACCAATTATTAATGCATAAATATATATTTTAATGAATGTTAACAATTTAATATTAACTGCGTTGTGGATAAGGTCCATTAGGTAATAGGGAGAGGTTCCTGAAGGTGAGATGAAACGCTAAAGACCAGACTTGCAATATTCTATTGGGGTTATTAATCTGAGAAAAAAAAAATTATAGATGTATTTATGTAGATTTTAATTATATGCCCAACTTGCTGGACCACGTGAAATGGACTCGAGGGCTGCACGCGTCTTGCGGGCCAAGTAGTAAGTACCACTGGTTTACAGGGACACTCAAAAATATTTGGATATATTGTAGCCAATGAGCGATAATTGTTTGAAGTATATTTTATGATGTTACATTACTTCAAACATTACGAAATTGACATATATTATTGATGTGCACTATAAGACATATTAATAAAAGTCAAACTGATTTATTTTTATTTATTTTCAAATTTTTAATTTTTGACTGAAATACATCTCTGTTTTCAAAATGCCATGTATCTGGGAGCAGATTACTTCATTCGCCCCCCATTTTCGTACATTACTAGGTAGGGGGGGGGTGATTAATGCTTTTGCCGAGGGCCCCCATTTCTTAAGTTGGTCCCTGAGCGATAAAATGAGGAACAAACAAAGCTATTGCTGGTAGACTGGTGGGTTAACATAGTATTGTATGTTCTTTCTTCGCACTTGGTAGTTATTTTATTTTATTTATTTATTTATTTTTGTTATGTTAGCAATACTTTATTATAGTTTTGGTGTTATTTTTGTAGTTTTCATGCTACACGTTTCATGAAGGTTTCTCTGCAAAGAAGGAATGCGCGTATTATAACGAGCATACCTAAAAGTAGAAAAATATAGTCTCAAATTTTAGATGCGCGTTGCACGCCAGGTCTTCCCTTTTTTACGGCATTTCCTTTCCTTATATCAAAAGTGATTCACAATTTAATGTGTGGTGTATGCTTTTTCTTTCTTGCCTTTTTTATGTGTTACGTCAACCACAAGGAATATCTTACTTTTTTGTAATGTATTTATTGTAGTGGCGCCATCTACTGCGAAAATGAGTTAGATAACCAGAAAATTTTATGTATTGATCTCAGAACATTTAACTTGAATATCATCAGAGAATGCTTCTTCAATCTTCGTAAAAAAGAAAAGAAAAACAAGCCTTTGGTTTCGAGAGCAATAAAGTACTGGCTTCCATCATCACGTAATGAAGGGAACAGCTAAATAATTGATTCCGAAGCTAGAATCGTGTTTTTTCATATTTTATGAAGGTGAAGAATTTTCTAATGATACTGGTGCTTTTTCCTTCTTTTATCAACACAACTGTTTTTATTTCGCCTTATTTGAAAGAATATTTATTAAATTTAACGGTGTATTTAATTGTAATATCTTTTCTCTTTCTTTTCTTTCTTAAAGTTTCTTTTAATTTTTAGTTAATGTTAAAATAATGAATTATTTGCCGTGGAACCTCAGTTCTCGAATGCCCAAATCGATAGAATGAAGAAACCTTGCAAAAGCGACGGAACTGATATATATATATATATATATATATTTAATGCAAAGCACATATGCCTGAGGTACAGTAATCGTGGCGTTTCCCAAATGTTATGCATTCTTATAGTTCTGTTCAGTTAGGTTGCGGAATGCGCTACTTTTCTTTTCCTTTTTCTTTCTTTCTTTGTTTTTGTTTTGTTTTCATGCGTTTGAAGCATATATTACATGCAAGAAAGTGATCCCCGGTGGCAACGAATTTCCTGCATTTTGAGATTCAAATCTCACAGATTTTATTAAGTAATCCTAATAGTAATTAAAAAATAATAAGAATGATCACCCCCCCTTCCCCCCATCACAAGTCATCCGGAGTTTCATCAATACAGTCTTTACTAAACTTTAATTAAAATTAAAAAATATATAATTGTGTCACATAATATACAGTACTGTAATATGTTATATAATTTTATTGCATTGTGTATATTGCGAACTGTATATGTTTCATGTCAGCAGAAGGATTAATTAGTATCAAATTCAAATGAATTTGATGCTGTGACATTACCCCCCCTCCCTCCCCTTGGTTGGGGTTGTAATGTCATAACATGCAATTATGTCATCCGAAACAGATTTTTTATTACTCCTTTCCACACATTTTTTTTTAAATAAATTATTTTTAGAAATGACTTTGAAATTATACATATATTATTAATAGTCAAAATATTGCTTTATTTTTATTTATTTATTTTTTAAATTTTAAATTATTAGCTGAAATGCATCTCCATTCTCAAAGTTATGATTGTCATAACATGGAAGTAATTAATCGTATTTTTATTATTCCTTACGGTAAAATTTGATTCATTTCTTCTCGAACAATGCTTTTTGGTACGAATTATGTTTGAGAACCGTAATACATCTCTGTTAGTCTATAATAAAATAATAATATTAATAAATACATCCTTTTTGTCTATATTAGGGTGCTCCAACCTTTTCTTCAGCACCGAATCTAGAGATGGGAAAAACAGTTTCTTTCTGGCTCGCGAGAACACTCGTAAACTAATGTTAATCCGATGGGAGCGTTCTCTTCAAATATCTCACATGTATTTTAATATTTTTATTTTTTTATTTATTTTTATTTTTATTATTATTATTTTATTTTTTTTTTGCATAGGGTACATAAGGTTGGTAGTTAACGTTGTGCGTTTTTAGTTTTTCAATTTTGGTTCCCGTTTTTGTATATGAGGATATTATAATTTTCATAACTGGTTCCAACAGGTTCCAAAAGAGAAAGTGCCCGCATATAAGAGAACTGTAACAGACATCGAAAAAACGCACAACATTAGATATCGACCTCAGGATATCCTATGCCAAAAAAAAAAAAAAAAAAAAAAAAAAAAAAATTCTTTAAAAATATTAAAATGCATGTGAGATATTTGTAAAGAACGCTCCCCTAGGTTTAACATTAGCTGGAGCGTTTCTTCACGTGACTAGTGTAGGCCCTTACCCGATTGGTAATATATTACAAAAACGTATCAATTTTCTAACTGATTACCAGAACCTAGAAATTTATCGAAATTGGCAATTTATTATTTCTATAAGACCTTTTTTGAACTTTAGGAGAGTTTTATAAATTTAGGGTAATTTTTTATACTTGAAAGATATTTTTTTTTTGGACTTTTGAATAACATTTTGCATATTTTATCTTTTTTCAAAAAATTAATATCATGAAAAGATTCTAAGCTCAGATTGAAAACGTAGAGTTAAAATTTACGAATGATCAAAACAAACTTTCGAACTTCAGCAGTAAAAATAAGACAACACTGTACAGCATTATATCTTTATTAAAACAGATGAATACTTTAGATTCTACATTCAACATGATCCTAGTTTTATATTCCCACACACCTGAAAACATGCGTAAATAAGAAAAGAGGACAAAAGATTTTTCTTTTTTATAGTTTCGAGCATTCAAAACTCTCTGTGATTTAAAATGTCCCTAGTTCAAATGTCATACAATCTCTAGAACAAATCTCAAATTTTTAGGATGAAAATCCTTATATTCAAGTAAATTTACCACTAATATAAATTCATCTGCCTAATAATTTGATCACTGGATAGATATATCACTCTTATTCGTAAAATAGTATTATCCTCTGTTTTTCCTCTTCTCCCGCCTTTACTCGGCTCCCCCAATACCTACCTCGAGCCCACTATGGAATCGATTCCGTATTGAACAAGTTTTCGAACGTGATTTTTCGGACCGTTAGCTATTTTTGTTCCTTTTAAATCAAATTTTATTTGTTTTTCTTCGTTTTTTTAAAAGGTTTTTTAAGGGGGAGGGGGGTAAAAAAAACTATTTTTCGGTAAAATAAAAATTAACTGATAAACAAAATATCCCCCCCCCCCCCAAAAAAAAAAAAAAAAAAAAAAAAAAAAAAAAAACTAATTGCGTCAAGGGGAAAGAATTTGGATGATATTAAAGCGCAATGGAAGTGTTAATATGAGTAATGACAAACATACTTTTCCCCATTTTAGTACAGGTAAAATAGATCAAAAATTGAGTTAAAATACAACAACTGATGGCTATTCGCGAAAATCTGGGAAGAACTTCGTTTTGGCACTAGAAATGAAGATTCGATGAGTCCCTCCCCAAAATAAAGTTGTTTTATCATGTGTCTTTTTTGGGGAAAAGGGGGAAATTTTAACTCAGGGAAAGGAGGGGGGATAATTTTTTTTTAGTAGGTCAAGTGAGGTATCGTTAGCTATACATTTTTAAATTCTGATTCGAACGATACCATCCGCCAGTTGATACGATGATTCGTTACAAAGTTATGCTAGATTTTACAAATGCAAAGTCCACGATCTACCTCAGGGCAGTTAATATAGGTTTTTACAGAAACAAAGGGTATCTTTTGTGAATTTGATTTTTTGAACTTTTGTTATTCTTTTTATATACTCTTGAGTATTTTTCGGAATAATAAGACAAAGCTTTATCAGCTCTAAATTATGTTTAAATAATATCGTTATGACAATGTGTGTATTTATTCAACACAGGATCCATAAGCGGGAATTTCGTCAAAATACACAACGCGTAATATGTACTAAATTACTATTAATTTTCAGAGTAATTTATTTAGTAATTATTTATTCTTGCCAATTTGGGCTAGGATTTATGATCATTTTGTTTATGAAGAACTATCTCTAAATTAACCGCTAACGACAAGTATTGACTGAGACATCCACTTACCGTAGATGTTTGGGCGGACTTTTCAGGGATAAAATCGTAACAATATTTGTATGTGGCCCGTTCTTCCCAGCAACATTAATTATATATGACTTTGAAATATCATTAAATCTGGCAAGACATTTTGCCAAATCGTGCATGAGAGATGCATAATAACTGTTTTGACTACATAGGCTCTAAAAATGAACATTTCGTATATACCGTAAATAGCTAAAGTTACTTAATCGGGTTCACATCCAAGGTTGCCGTGAAAATGCGCGATGTTGGCAAAAGTGTAGTCTCAAGTGCATGATAATTATAAGTCTAAATATCCAAACATTTTAAACGAAACGTCCTCGAAATTTCAGGACGTCTTCAAATGTGGGAACTGTAAGTTCCTGCAGTTTTTGATTTTAAAATACTTATTACATCTAAAAAATATACATAAATTCGAGGGACAAAGTAAATAAATAAAATAATTATAATAAAGCTTAAAAAGTTATAAATTTTAAAGTTATGAAAGTTTAAAAAAAGTCCCGTAATAAAAAATTTTCACCTTAGAATTGCAACAATAGTTCGGAGATGAGAATTTTAACAATTAAGTATGTGTGAGAATAAAAGATCCTTTGACAATTGCGAGTAAGAATGGGCAAAAAAGCTTCACAATTGCAACAATGGAGAAATAACAACATTACAACGCGATCACTTTGATTGTTTACAATAATAATGTTTTAGCCCTTTGTTGGAATAATATAAGACCCATAAAAAACATATTCTTCAACTGAAAATTCGTATAAATTCTCCAACCAGATATTTTCTGAAGTCTTTTCTTTATAATATTTTATGCCAACTGGTTCAGAAACAAGACAGTAGCAGCAAATGACATCGGTTGAATCGGCGCGGCAGGTGCTCGCCGATATATTTCTTACTCAGAAAATCCCGGCCTTTTTCCAATTCCTTTCCGATTTCTTCATCGAAGTAAGTTGTTTTTCTTGCGAAACTAGCTCAACCTTCTGTGACCCAAAGAAAATTTAATGTAAAATTTATTTAATACGGGAAAAGTTCCATAGCCTGTGCCGATTGGCGAAAAAATCCAAAATGGCACGAAAGGGCAGTTTTAGCATCTTACCAAAATTTTTAAGATGTGAGAAAAACATGATTTTTAAATATTTATAAACACACAGTTTTTAAATACATACCTGAAAAAGTTATGTAAAAGTATGTTTTTGTACCATCTTAAGTACTATGCTAAAACAAAATTTTATCGGAATTTTCGATATTTTAACAAGTAATGAAAATACATAAGCAAACATATTTAACAAACCTAAGAGGCCCTTTTGTGCTAAATAACTGTTATTTTCAGTAGGGAAATTGTAAACAATTAATGAACAAACGAAAAAACTTACCGAAAATGACTTGTGGGAATCTCGTGAAAGATATATCTCATATAAATAGCATTTAAAACTCAAAATGGAAAAGTGGTCCGTATAAAAAAGAAATTATAAGTTTTAAATAAATCTATTTTTGTTTTTTTAATATTTCTGAAGGCACAGATAAAGTAAAAATCTCGTTCACAACTGCCATTACAATTTAAAATATACAGGGTTGTTATAATTAAAGTTCGCCTATTCAGAAGGCCCTGGAGCCGGTTCTATGGCTCCAAACGAAACAAAATTTCACTAGTACGTAGTTGAAGAGATGCACTCTGCGAAAATCGAAAAAAAAATTAGTTACATTTTTCGTCAGTAGGTGGCGCTGCGCCAATATTTAAGGCGATGCTTGCAGATTCATTATATCAATTTCAGTCAATCCAGACGAAGCACACAAATTTAAAAGTTTCAACAAACTTCGACGAACTGTGAATTGTTATAATTAAAGTTCACCGAATCAGACAGCTCTAGGAGCCTGACCTATGACTCCAAACAATACAGAAAAATGAATATAATTTCATGTGATGTAATCTGCATCAACAAAAATAAAACATGTCGCTCGGCAGCGACGAAATAACGAAGAATAACATTACGCATGCTCAATGAATTCTCCACCATTTTCAATAACGCATTCCATTCTCAGAATTGTGCTTTCTACAGCATTGCGTAAACTGTCCTGTGAGATTGAGCGAATATGAAGTCTAATACTGTCTTTCAGATCAGCGATTGTCTGACATCTGTCTTTAAATACAGAATCTTTCAAAAATCCCCACAACCAAAAATCGCATGGTGTTAGATCAGGCGATCGTGGTGGCCAGACTGTTTGAAAATAACGACTTATGATGCGGTCTTCTGTAAAATGGCTTGTTAAGAAAGTCCGAACTGCTCTAGTAATGTGCGGTGGTGCACCGTCTTGCATAAACACGATATTTTGAAGGAAGCCTCGCTGTTGCAGCTCGGGAATCAGAAAATTTGACAACATATTGAGATACCTTCTCCCATTTACGGAACATGTAATGGGTCCTGTGGATGTTAGTTTATCAAAAAAATATGGCCCTATCATAAACGTAGCTGTGAAACCGCACCACACCGTCACTTTAGCTGCATGCAATGGAACTTCTTGGACAACATTAGGATTCTCTTTCGCCCAAATTCGACAGTTGTGTGTGTTCACTTGTCCGTTTAAATAAAAATGCGCTTCATCACTCCATAAAATATTCCAGGGACAAGAATTGTCCACATTCATTCATGCAAAAAAATGTAGTGACTTTCGGTATCACCCTGTATTAGCTGTTGCACCCCCTGAATTTTGTATGGATAGTAGCGCAAAATTTGGCGCATCCCTTTTGTCACAGTGGAAATCGGCATATCGACTTCATTCGCAATAGCTGGCACACATGCATTACCAAATGATGACTGGCTTGCTAAATCCACGGCAACAGTTGCTAGAAATGTCTACCTTTTTTTGTCCTTTGCCAGGAAGAATGTCGAGTTTTCCTGTTTCCTCGAAATTTTTAATCATTTTGTGAACTCCACGATCCGACATTGGTCCACGTCTAACATCCGGAATTCTCTAAGAGCTGCAGCTACGTTGCTGTTATTTTGATAAAATAACTCTACAAGAAGTGCCTTTTCTTTCAAAGTTACCATTCTCCACAAAGCGTAGATTCAAATGCTTTTCAGAAACTATGATGTAGAGATCATATATATTTGTAATTTTATTCAAAATTTATAATTTCTTAATTTTTCAAAAAGTTAATTTATATCTTTATTTAAATTCTATTCATTCTAAAGCAAAGTCATATCTATTCCAAGATAAATGCTATTTAATCATGTACGCGTAATCTTTCATTTATTCTGCAGCTTTCGTTAACCGCATAAAAGTATTTCTCTTCTAAATTAAGAATGTGACGACGGTTATTTCGCATATACATTGATACACTAGTATTATTTTATTAGAAATAACCTTGCAAGCAGCTATGGACTCTTCTCAATTCTTTTTTACATTTATGCTGACTTTATACAGGAAACGATCCCGTGGAGTTATTGCGACAACGTGGAATTATTGAGGTGATTTTCAGTCACATTACGAGCACATATCCGTATCGATCCGTACTCCAGCCATTAACCACATCATAGAAAATTGGTGCCGTGACCAGGATCAATTTTCTATGATGTGGTTAATGGCTGGAGTACGGATCGATACGGATATGTGCTCGTAATGTGACTGAAAATCATCGCAATAATTCCACGTTGTCGCAATAACTCCACGGGATCGTTTCCTGTATAAAGTCAGCATAAATGTAAAAAAGAATTGAGAAGAGTCCATAGCTGCTTGCAAGGTTTTTTATTTATTAGGGACTTGACTGTGACGGTAAATTTTGGGAGGTGGTCTTTTTACATCAATAGCAACAACCTCTTTTAGCGGAGGTTAAGAGAAGTCTGATCTACTTTCCGAGATGTACATGTGTGTCAGAAGTCATCCCAATATCGCCAGATTACACGTGCATTAATTTTTATCGCCATTCGGAATTTTAAGACGGTTTAGAATATATCAATGTTAATTTTGCGTGGGAGATAGAGAACAGCGATGCAATGATAGGCGCGTTATCAAAATATAGGTTTTAACGGAGCAACCCTGCGGCTTGTCCTGGGAAAGCGGAACTTATACTTTAGGATGAATAAAGTGCTATTAATAACAAAATGCAAACAAGCAGTTGAAAAGAATCTAGATTTGCATTCCAGATGGAACAGACAATCGAAGGCTGGCAGAATAAAGGCACCGTGATGCAAAACAGGAGTGAATTTTAATAGATTTGTGGAGCGGATATTTCTAATAAAATAATACTAGTGTATCAATGTATATGCGAAATAACCGTCGTCACATTCTTAATTTAGAAGAGAAATACTTTTATGCGGTTAACGAAAGCTGCAGAATAAATGAAAGATTACGCGTACATGATTAAATAGCATTTATCTTGGAATAGATATGACTTTGCTTTAGAATGAATAGAATTTAAATAAAGATATAAATTAACTTTTTGAAAAATTAAGAAATTATAAATTTTGAATAAAATTACAAATATATATGATCTCTACATAATATATATATCAATCAACTGTTCCAGTGTCAAAGAAATCACAGACACACTTTCTCAGCAAGTTTTAAATCGTCAGGTGGTTAGATGGGTATTTCAAGTTTTCGAAGTTGCGACGTCACTTTGACGTCGTTCGTCGAAAATTTGAATAAAACGTGATCTTTTTCAAGCGTTGGGTGAAATTTTATGATTTTGTGTGTTTCATCTGGATTGACCGAAATTGATATAACGAATCTGAAAAAGTTTACTTTTACCAACTGTGAAATAAAATTTCCTGCATTTTGTTTTTTTACAAAATAAAGGAATCTGCAAATATCGGCTTAAATATTGGCGCAGCGCCACCTATTGACAAAAATTTTAACGATTTGTTTTTTCGATTTTCGCAGAGCGCATGCATCTCTTCAATTACGTACTAGTGAAATTTTGTTTCGTTTGGAGCCATAGAACCGGCTCTAGAGCCTTCTGAATAGGCGAACTTTAATTATAACAACCCTGTATATATACAAAATAGAAAAATATCTATAAAAAATGCACAAAATATATATTTACATAATATTACATCTACAGAAAAATATCGTTTAAAAAGAAGAAACCTCAAAGGCTGAAGATAGTAACCACATCAAAACATAAATTGCCCCCCCCCCACCCCCACAAAAAAAAACCCGCAAAATTTACCGACACAGGATATGGGACTTTTCCCAATAATACGTCGAAGACACAACCAATTTTGCGAAGTGAAATGTTTTGAAAAATGTATATTTTCTCAACAATTTAAGTTAGCTTTTACAATCGTTTTACGTTAGCTAAAAATTATACAAGATGTCGACATCACATGAAGTACTGAAAGTGGCTATTCGCATCCAAACAGTGCTTTATATTTCAGAATGTATTCGACACTACTTAAAGTACCACTGCCACTCACCCAATAACTGTGTACTTCCACAAGTTTTCACGAAGCCATCGCATTTCATGTAAAGTAAAGTAATCTTTCTAAAAATTTCCTCAAAATACTTTCAATATTATTAATGTTATAAACAAAAAGCCGGATTCGGATTGAATTGAGACATCTTGCATTTTTGACTCAATAAATGAATGCATACAAAAGGTTTTTGACGCAGTGTGTCCTCTATAACCTCTTAAAACTCGCGTCTTTTCTCAAATACACTGCAGTTTTAATTGTGCAATTAAAAAAAAATGCTTCTTTCATGTATTACTAATTCAGATGTTTTTTTTTCTTTACAGACTACGTCAAGCGGAGAGTATAAAGAACCACTTATAATAGGTAAATATACGTATTTCTTACCAATTTAAATTAACCTGCGCTGAGGCGAGCCTCCGAGATGACGCTGTGTGCTCCAAACAGCACCATCTCGGAGGCCCCGGCTGAGGTCAGTCGAGGCTTGCTTTCGTGGCCAACATTACCTATTTGAACTCGGGCAATAACTTCTATTTACCAATTTGAATACGCGACATTCTCTTTCTCTTTCTTTTAAAGACAAAAAGAAAAGAAAAGACAAGAGGGGGAAATTCTGCTATAAGGCCGAATATAGATTGCCACACACGGCTTTTATTTAAAAAATAAATAAACTAGCTGTAACTCAGAATAAAAACGCAATGACAACAAACAATTTTAAAATATCTAAATAACAAATAAAAATTCCCCTGTTAAAGTGCTGAGTTGTTCAATAACCATTCGATTTAGAAAAATATTTTTCTACCACTGAGCAATTTTTTTAATGAAATTTAATTCATGTTGCTATGGCAGCAGACGATAAAATGACATCTTTGGAATAAGGGAATAAATAGAAGAAAAAATTTTGTTGATGTTTGTGATAAAATGTTTTTCTTTATTTTTTAAAAATGTATATACATAATTCACTTTTATATTTTAACAGAATAATAAGTTTACTATAATTCGGTATTCATGCTATGACCAGTATACACGATACACGTCGAGCCACAATGCCTATCTTTTTACGCGTAAAAGTTTCACTACGGTACTCCATTGTGAAGTTTTGTAATTTTTGAAATCTAATATTTAAAAAACGACATAATCATTAGATTTGAAATTTATACCAAGAAAAATACAATTTTTTACCATTCTAACGCAGTTTGTAAAACAATTTTGTGACAAATACTTTTCGAGTTATTAATTTTTTAAGTAACTTCAAATGTTTCATTTTCCGAGATTAATCTGTGGCAACGATGGATTGCTGTGACTTTTCATAAACATGAAAAATGATAGAGATTGAAAGAATAAGCCACCCTGTGTGTGGCTAAAAAGAAAGAGAATGCCAATGCTTTAAATGTGTGTGTGGGAGAGTCAGCTTCCTTTAAAATGTCAAAAGTTAGCAGAAGTTTTAAAGATTCTTATCTTAAAATCTATAAGATACACATGTACAATACGTTAAAAAAAGAAAAAAAATGAATGAAGGCTATAATCTCAGTTCTAATTAGTTATTTTAGATATTGAGTTAGATTCTAATTTCATTTTATTAAATTTATGGATAAATCTCTAACACATTTTTTTTTTAAAATAACTTAATAAAAAATAAAGAAAAAAATTTATAAATTGTATATGATTCTGAGCTGCTTTGACCCAAGAAATTCAAAATGTCAAAGGTTGGAGTTATCATTTGAAAAACTATGCTGTGGCCACTGGCCAGGGCCCTACAAATTTGGGATCTGCTAGCCATCAAAAAGTTCTAGTCGCGAGTAAAAATATATCCCCCCTCTCCACGTTGTCAAGTTTTTTCCATATTTTAAATTTAATAATTGATTTTTAAAATGCGCAAAAGTTTTTTAGGAGTTAATTGAGGGAGAATAAGAAGTATAGTTTAGAATTGTTAGTTACATAGTTTAGAATAGTACATAATTTAGAAAAATAATATAAAGTAAGTTTTATAATTAAACTTATCAAAATTATATAACCCTGAAAAAAAAAAAAAAAAAAAAAAAAAAAAGCAAAAGCTGAACTAGCCGGCATTTTCGGGAAACGCTGATTGTCGAATATTTCAAATGTCCAGATAGTTGAATACTACCTGGCGACTGCATTTGTCGGGCCCTGGCTGTGACCATCTCAAAGATCCCTGTTACACACCAATGAATACTAAGTTGAGTGTATGCCCCTGAATTTAACACGAAATTACAGTGATCAGAGAATAAAAAGGCAAAAGTTAACAGCGCCCCTGTTAGGCGATCAAAAAAAAACACCCCCCTCTCCCTTTCCCTCCATATATTTTTAATTTTAATTAATAACTTCAAATATAAAATTTGGTGCATTTCAACCCAATGTTCATAGCAAAAATAGCACAGCAAGGCCTCTATTGATTGAATAAAGCCAAAATTGAATCAACATAATATTTAATAAATATCTTATTTACTGAATTTTGTGAAATTCCATCCCGTAGATGTCAAGATATAGCTATCACGTAAAAAAAAAGAAAAAGAAAGAAAAAAAGAAAGAAAAAAAAATCACAACAGCTTCCCTGTTGAGTTAACAAAGCCAAAATTGAATCAACATAATCCTAATTCTAATCTATACTATTATATAAAGAGGAAACGGTGACTGACTGACTGACTCATCAACGCCCAGCCGAAACTACTAAAGTCAGGGTCACGCAATTTGGACGGTAGATTGCTGTTATGGCCTAAGCAAACAATAAGAAGGGATTTTTGAAAATTCAGCCCAGAAGGGGGGAATTTTCGAATGTTTTAGGTCATTTTGAAATATCTCAGCAGCAGTTATAGGTAGGAGCTTGAAAGTCTAGAAAACAAATCTACTAAAATAATGATAAAACATCTATTTCAGCGATTTTAGAAATTCCCCCCAGAAGGGTGTTAAAGGGTGGTTCGAATGTTTTAGGTCATTTTGCCATATCTCAGCAGCAGTTATAGGTAGGAGCTTGAAATTCCAGAAAACAAATCTACTAAAAAAATGATTAAACACCTATTTCAGCGATTTTAGAAACTCCCCCCAGAAGGGGGTTAAAGGGGGGTGGTCGAATGTTTTAGGTCATTTTGCCATATCTCAGCAGCAGTTATAGGTAGAAGCTTGAAATTCCAGAAAACAAATCTACTAAAAAAATGATTAAACACCTATTTCAGCGATTTTAGAAATTCCCCCCAGAAGGGGTTAAAGGGGGTGGTCGAATATTTTTGGTAATTTCGTCATATCTCAGTAGCAGTTATAAGTAGGAGCGCGAAAATCAGGAAAACAAAGCTACTAAAAAATGATTAAACACCTATTTCAGCTATTTTAGAAATTCCCCCCAGAAGGGGGTTAAAGGGGGGTGGTCGAATGTTTTAGTTCATTTTGCCATATCTCAGCAGCAGTTATAGGTAGGAGCTTGAAATTCCAGAAAACAAATCAACTAAAAAAATGATTAAACACACATTTCAGCGATTTCAGAGATTCCCCCAGAAGGGGGGTTAAAGGTGGGTGGTCGAATATTTTTTGTAATTTCGTCATATCTCAGTAGCAGTTATCGGTAAGAGCGCGAAAATCAGGAAAACAAATCTACTAAAAAAATGATTAAACACCCATTTCAGCGATTTTAGAAATTCCCCTCCGAAGGGGTTAAAGGGGGGTGGTCCAATGTTTTAAGTCATTTCGCCATATCTCAGCAGCAGTTATAGGTAGGAGCGCAAAAATCAGGAAAACAGATCTACTAAAAAATGATTAAACATGTATTTTAGCAATATTAGAATTTCCCTTCCCGGAGGGGGTTAAAGAGGGGGGGGGGGCTCGAATATTTTAGGTCATTTTGCCGTATCTCAGCAGTAATTTTAGTTAAGAGCACAAAAATCCGGAAAACAAATCTACTAAAAACATGATTAAACATGTATTTCGGCGATTTTAGAAATTCCCCTCCCGGAGGGGGTTAAAGGGTGGTGGTCGAATGTTTTAGGTCATTTCGCCATATCTCAACAGCAGTTATAGGTAGGAGCGCGAAAATCAGGAAAACAAATCTACAAAAAAAAATTATTAAACACGTATTTCAACGATTTTAGAAATTCCCCCCTGAAAGTGGTTAAAAGGGGGGGTTGAATGTTTTAGATCATTTCGTCATATCTCAGCAGCAGTTTTAGTTAGGAGTGCAAAAATCAGGAAAACAAATCTACTAAAAAATGAATAAAACACAAATTTCAGCCATTTTGGAAATTCCCCCCAAAAGGTGGTTAAATTGGGTGTCGAATTTTTTAGGTCATTTCGCCATATCTCAGCTTTTATGTAGGAGGGCGAAATTAATTAAAACAAATCTAGTAAACAATTGGTTAAACACGTATTTCGGCGATTTTGGAAATTCCCCCCAGAAGGTGATTAAAGGGGTTTTCAAAAGTTTTGGGTCATTTCGCCATATCTCAGCAGCAGATTTATGTAGGAGCGTGAAATTCAGGAAAACACATCTACTAAAAATGGATAAACACGCATTTGAGTGATTTTAGAAATTCCCCCCGAAGGGTTTTAAAGGGGGTGGTTTTGAAAATTTTAGGACATTTCACCATATCTCAGCAGCTGTTTTATGTAGGTGCGCGAAATTCAGGAAAACAAATGATTAAACACGTATTTCAGTGAATTTAGAAATCTCTCCGCCCCCCCCCCCCCACCCAAAGGTGGTTAAAGGGGTATTCGAAAGTTTTAGGTCATTTCGCCATATCTCAGCAACAGTTTTTGGTAGAAGCGCGAAATTCAGGAAAACAAATGTACTAAAAACATTACATTGTCTACCCGTGCAAAGCCGGGACGGGCCGCTAGTAATATTATAAATGTGAATATTTGGCTGAAGTCAGCGTCAAAACGGGTGAATGAATGAATGCTCTTGTATCTGGAACGCACTTTATTTTACACAGGGTAGGCCAGAAGGCCTAACATTTTAAAATTCAGTAAAAAATCAAAGAATTGGAGTACGAGAGTGCTATTTGGACTAAAATGCGTCTCATGACAGAAAGTTTTCTTGGTGCAAATAAAAAAAAAATAGTTCAAAAAACTGCCCATAGATGGCGATGTACCTTTAAAGCTGTAAAAAAGCATCAAAATATCAAAATAAGCTGCTACAGATCACTTATTTTGTACAATTTATTACAGCGGTTCCCAACCTTTTTTCTCACACGTACCCCTTGCTTAGTTTTTTCATTTATATGTACCCCTTCCCACATAAACCCATTCCAAATATTTTTGGTTTTATTCATTAGTTATATTCTTATGCTAGTTACCACTTTTAGATGCATTTCTCTTCAGAATTCCAATTTTTAACCCCTTATCCCTTTTGAACCACAATATAATATCAACATAAAGACACTCAAAACATGAAATAGTAGCTAAAGATTCCAAATTAAGCCCTCACAAAGTAGAGATGAAGCTATATCTATTAATACAAGTTAATGAGTTTATGCTAATGCTGACTAGTCGAACACTAAAATGATGACCTGCTTTCAGATGGGTTTTAAATGAAATTGTCGAAACTAGAAGACCCGATACGATTCGTGTTCTTTTTTTCTAAAAATTTCTACAATTATTTAAAAGAAAAGAACAATAAAAGAAAAGGGGGGCAGGGAAGGGGGGGGGGGAGAACAAATGCAAAATCGTAAGATGTTATATGAATGGGCAGACATAATGGCAACAAATGATCAACCAGTTACTAAGTTTAGAAATTTTCCTTCTTTTATACGGATAGCCTATTTTACTTTTCCACAGGTCTCTTTATAAACGAAAAGTTTATAGTTTTGTTTCTCTGTTTTCATTTTGCATTATTCGCCATTACCAATGTAATTTTCACGTACCTCAAATATTACACCACGTACCCTTAGGGGTACGCGTACCCCAAGTTGAGAACCGCTGATCTATTACCATACTTGAATGTGTGGAGTGAAATTGAGTACTTACCGTTTGGATGTGGTTCGAGCTACAAAAAGGCGCATACATTGAAATATGGTAGTGGACTGCACAAAATAACTAATCTAACTTATTTTGAGTTTCTTTCTTTTCTTTTTAACCCTTTTCAGCTATGCAAGACCATCTATGACCATCTATAGACAAGTTTTGGAATTAATTTTTTTAATTTCCTTAAACAAAACTTTCGATCATGAAAGCATTTTAGTCCAAACCGTACTATCGTACGACATTTCCTTATTTATTTATTTATTTATTTTAATGAATTGTGTCGATTTTTGTCCAACCCTGTAAAATAGCCTAAAATTATATTTTATGTTTCAGCTAGGATTTTTCCTTTTATAAATTATCTAACATGTTTAATACTTGGCGAAACAATTCTAATTTGTAAACATGCATATGATACTTTTTACTCATAAATTATAATAAAGACTCTCAAATTATACAATTTCATGAATTTTCCTTTAAAAATTATAGTCGAGAATGATAATATCTATGCAATTTAAACACTTATTAAAACATCATAACAATAAGTAAAGCACTGCGCGTTTCGAAAGAACGATGTATTTCTTTATCAGGCGCAAACAAGACGTGCTACTACATTAAAAGCAAGACGATTAGCTTTATACAATTATGCTTTATGTCGCGGTCGGGATATTTCCTTTTTGTAAATTATTCTAATACTTGTTTAACAGCTTGCCGAAAGTGTCTTGCTACTGTTTTCAAAGTGGTAGCACGTCTTGCTTGCTTTTCATAAAGAAAGACATCGTTCTTTCGATACACATATTTATTTTTATGGTGTTTAAAGAAGTTTTTTACATTATTTGGATATGGCCATTCTCGGTTATATTTGTTTAAGAAAAAAATAATAAAAATGTAAGAGTCAGGGTATTCTTGATTGCAATTTATAAGTATAAAGGTACCATACACAACTTTATGAATTTGGATTATTTTACCAAGCTATTAAACAAGTTAGAAGTCTTAAGATATTTTACAAAGAGGGAAAACTCCCACTGCAACACAAAGTATAATTATAGACTATATAATAATAAGTTTTTAAATTAAAATAAGCAGTTTTAAACTACAATGTGCATTTCTATTCAGGTCCTTTAATGCAGGCCTGTACAATCTTTACAATCTTTCAGTACACAGAAAAAAATAAAACCCAATTTGGGTCGAAAGATTCTTAGGTATGTGCCCAAATTGGGCCATGCTTGTTTTGGATACCACTGTGTATCCATTTTGGGCACTGTTAAATACCCATTTTCAAAATTTTTTTTGAAAATTGGTATTTAACAGCGCCCAAAATGGATACACAGTGGTATCCAAAACAAGCATGGCTCAATTTGGGCACATACCTAAGAATCTTTCGACCCAAATTGGGTTTTATTTTTTTTTCTGTGTAAGCATGGTAGATATTTTGAATAAAAAACAAGCTAAAAGGGCAATTATGAATCTTAAACGATGCCCATATATCTCACAGTGGTAGCCCGACGATTCAGATCAGGAAGTCCATGTAAAAATAATTTTTATAATAAAAAACCCACAAGTCCTAGAAAACTTAGATGTACAATTTTTTTAGAGGACACCTATCTCAAAAATGTTTGCAGGGGAAGGAGCCAGAAACCTTAATCTCGCTTAACCAGTAATATGCAAAATTAATTTGAAAAAAAAAAATGTACAATCTTATAAGATAGCAACCTTTAAAATGATTTTTTATTTTTAAGAAAAGCTAGTAAATAGTAATACCTTCAAAGGGCGCCACGTTGACCTGCTTTAATTTATATACACAAGTTTTTACAGCATCTTATTGCACTAGTAATATCTGTTATATATATATTATATCCTTAAAGGTGTGACAGAGAGCACGATAGCCGTGATTCGTCGGAAGCGCCCTTACGTTTTCAAGTACGAGGTATGGCCTTACAGCATGGTCAGAGTTAACACGACCTGCGTCCACCTGAAACAGCTGACCATCGAGCCGTCGGGAAAAGAACCCATCGTAGTAGTTTTGGCCGACCTCGACAGACCCCCTCGTGAAGTGACGGAAACCTGGGGAAAATGGACCGATTTGAAATTCCAGGCGCCGAGTGATGCACAGAGGAAGGACAAAGTCAAGAAAGGCAAATACAAAGTGAAGATGGGAATGAACGATCCATTCGAGGTAAACTACTATATTATCTCTCTCTTTTTACTTTCTACAAGATGCAGGGCCTGATCATCTCTATGAGGAAATTGGGGCACACAGGCCATGTTGCCCCCACCTTCACCGGAAAAATTATACATTATAAACATGACATACAGTTTTATGAGCATTTTAAAATACCAGCTTTATAAAAAGAATATATTGTAGACACATAAAAATGCATTAAAAAATTATATGAACGTAAAATCTTCTGCACTATATGCTATTTAGAGTGAATAAATCTTTAAACCTAAAGTATAAGATGAAACATGTTTGATGTAATATGAGTTCTTTCCGGAATTTCGAAGTTTACATTACAAATTATTGTCGTTAATGCAGCACGATGAGATTAGTTTAGTTTACATGAATGGGAAAAACTTATTTTTTCTATGAACTTATAAATGGAATTTTGTATTAATTTGTATTTTCAGAGAGTGCAAAAAATGCATTTTGGAGACCGGGCTCCATGTGCACATGTGATAATCAGGCTCTGACAAGGTGGCTAACATTCGAAATTTTTTATGCATTTCCCATGCAACTTTTTCGAACAGTGATCATTTCACAATTGAATCATGAAGAGTGGACTGACATTTCCAGGCCCGGCCCGAGCGAAAGCTATCTTAGCACGGCCCGGCGTCAAAACTAAAAGTTCGGCCTGGTTCGTTTATATTTTCGCTGTTCATGGCTCGGTCCGGCCCGTGCAAAAACCAATATAATCAAGCCCAGTCCGACTCAATATCTAGAAAAAATTCTGATTTTTCTTAACAGACAATTCAAAAGAATACTGGAGACATGTTTATGTGAAAATTTTACCGTATATTTTTGACTATATGTCTGCAAGCCACTGATTACAGAATAATAACATTAATGATCATTTATACTCTTACATTCAAATAAAGACTCATTAAAAAAGGTTAATATAGTTTAGAATAAAAGAAGAAAAATGGTTAAAAACACAACTTTTGAAGCTGTATAATAAAGAAAAAGTATATTTTTGAAAATATTTGTCTGTAATTTATTAAAATATATTTCCGAAGATCCTGTTAACAAAAGTTCATTATCACTATTATTTTTACAAAACCAATTGCCTGCCCGACACATCCCGGGGGCAAATAAGTCCAGGTCCGGCCTGGCTTGAGTATGTTGAAAAAAAAATGTAAGCTTGAGCCCGGCCCGAGTCTGCTGGAAAAATTAATGACGTAACGGATACGAATATTTCATTATTGTTGGACCAATGTATGTGTATTACCTAATATTGTTGGGCACTGCAACTTAAAGAATAATTCATCATGCACAATTCATCTCTCCAAGCTGGTAAAGTAATTAAACAAGAACGAAAAATCATGCATCAAGCATAGATTATGTAACACTTTCCAACGCTTCCAAAATAATTTTACAAATCATTAACGTTTAATAAACTGAAAGATAACATCTAAGTAAACAATTTGGAAAACGCATAACATATTTAAAAAAGTAATTTCAGGAATTTCCAGCATATACAATATTCGGAAAAATATCCGAATACTTTTATTCAGCCCTGTATAGGATCTATAGATTTGTATATATACTACATAGGATGATAAATTTTAGTTTAGTTAGGAAACGCGTAGCACAGTTTAAAATTCTCCTTCTGGAGTTTCTGTCAATAAACGGAAATGTGTTCGCGAACTTTTGTGCTGCCCTGTATATGAAATACAGAATTTATACACACCCAGTAATAGACAAAAAGTGAGTTAAATTTAAAATCGCGTTCAGCAACTTAAAACGCACTTCCAGGAATTATTGTTAACAGACAGTAGAGAATTCTTTTGTGTGTCCCTGTAAATGAACGATGACTGCTATACACACACTATTCTGTAGTAAGCCTCTTGTAATGCACCTTTGTGATATATATAAATTTCAATGCGTTTAAAATAGTGAAACATTATTTAATTAAACCGCAAACGATTTTTCTTCATAGACGTAATGTAACGGAATTCTTTTGACTGTCCCTGTAACGTAACTATAAGTGCTATGCACACCCTATTCCATATTAAGCTTCTTGTAATGCACCTTAGTGATATATATCAATTACAATGTATTTGAAATTGTGTAATATCATTAAAATAAACCGCAAATGATTTTTCCCCATAGACCGTAATGTAACGGAATTCTTTTGAGTGTCCCTGTAAAAAAACTATAAGTGCTACACACTTCAGTTGAAATAGGGAACGTGCTATAGATAACGACAATAACATATAAAAATTGCAGAGCGATCCGAGCTTATTTACGGGAGTTAGAGCACGGACAGACGGCAGACAAACCGAAGTCATAAACACTTTTCAACTAGGTTGGAAAGTGTTAAAAAGCCATCTACTCAATCGTATTCAGGCCATCCGAGAACCTGTAAATACATCAAAAACCGAAAGTCGATTGTTTTAATATATCAACTAATCTACTTCAAACAAGGAAACTTAATTTGCATTACATAATCAAGTACCTTTTAGTTCTTTGAAACTTATCTTCCCTATGATTAATGAAATTCTTTTCTTTTTCAGGAGTTAAAAAACTTTATGGGAAACAAAACTTCATTTCGTATAGATGACCGTAAGTATATATCATTAGAAAGAAGTAAAAGTAGCTATTAAAATTAAGATAGCAGTAGAATTTAATTTTTTTGCTGTTAAATTTATTCGAGCTATTGTAACATCGTATTTTATTTAATGAAAAACTTTTAGTATGTAAGATTTTCACCAATCCAGAAAATTCAAACAGCTCAAAAAATTTCAGGCTGTTTCAGTATGCAGCAGGCATGTCAAACTCATTTACCACTGAGGGCCAAATTAAGTATTGTATGCAAAGCCGCGGGCCACATTGAAAAAAAAAAGTAAAGTAAAGAAAAATAATTAAATCTATTTTTTTACCATCGTAATCAATGAAATTTGTTCATACGAAATACAACCTTGTTAAAAGAAAATAAATGTAAAATATCAAAATTATCTACCGAAAATTTTTATTGTGATATTTATTGGGTAAAAGACAAATTGTAATTTATTTAACTTTCATTACTCTGTAAAACTCAAAATACCAAGTGTGTCGTACAAAACTGCGCTACCGAGCATTGGTAAAAGTACGTTTAGATAAAAATAAAGATGTTTAAACATATATTTCAGATTTAAAAATTGAAATCTCAATCAAAAATTCAAAAATGTATTGTTAAGTGTATTACTCTAATATTTTCATTGTTCTTTTATTATTGTAATTTCTATTTCTTTAAAACGAATCGTTTCAGCAGTACTATTATTTACGGTATAAACTTTATTCAGTCAAAATTTTTATAAATCAGTCAAAAATATCAGCTATGGTTATTATACGGTGAATAGGAATAATTTCGACAACCTCCTCACTTATTTTTAAGTACACGTCATGTCTGCGAATAAAAACTGCCGTCTGACTGGAATTTCGTGCGTCTAAATTTTTATGAATTACAATGTAAATATTGAAATTATAAGTTTCATTTGATTATTAAAGTTTCTGGCACTATCGTGAATCTTTTTAGCAGTGACACTTATATATTTAAGCTTATATATATATATTTCAAATTTCTTTTAACTTCTATGGACTTCATATCTTCTACTTTGTAGTGAATTATTTTAATTTGCGTGCAGTTGATGTATTATTTTATTTTTATTACTTTTAAGCAGACGCAGTGTTGTCAGTCCGCTGCTGTTTTAAAATTAAGATTCCTTGATTGCCACCACTTTTTACAAATAGTATAATTCTCTTTATTTCAGTAATTTTTTTTACAGTGGGGATCAAAAATGAGTACATAACACTTCATATTTGAATACATCCATGGGATCAAAAATAAGCACATAGCAGTTCATATTTGAATACATCCATACGATCAAAAATGAGTACATGTGTTTCTCAATTTTGAGTACATTTGGATCGGAGCCTATTTTGAGTATGTGACGCATTCAAAATTGAGTACTTTTTACTCAATTTTGAGCACCCATTTTTTTCAGTGTCGTATTCGACTATGTATGCAGCGAATGAAAATGCTGGGTAACATTTTTAGTATTTTTAGTTTGTTTGTTTTTCACAAACACAAGCCGAAAATTTACATCACTTTCAAAGCTACTCACTTAACCTTTTGCTTACGGTCCAGGAATGCAGGCCATTTTTATATTCCATCGTACCACAATTTACAAAAAATTTTCTTTGCGGCGCAGTTCTCTTAAAAGTATCCCAGTATAAATCCCAGATATCAGATATTATTTTTTTAAAAAGTGGTACGAATAGTATAAAAAATAGTCGCTGTGACAACATATTTCCTAATCCCGTAATCAAAAAGTTAATAACTACTTACTTTTTAATTTTTTAAAACTTTTAATTATCATTAATTAGTTCCGTATTTAAATAGATTTCGACATATTTTTAGTACCTAATAAATGCTGAACATTATTTTATGATGTGGTGTAAATGGAAGAGAGCAGTAAAATAATGTACTCATTTCAACATAAAACACATAAAAACGTTTTAAAAATACTATAAAAATTTATACATCTTTTCAGATTCAATATCTACTCTTTGTAGCTTTCTAATTGTGTATTTTTGCATACACAATTTCTTGGAGCTGAAAATTTAAAATGTGTTAGATCTGACCATTATATACTCTATACTTTTTGATGATTGTCATCTCTAACGCTATGGCAATGTGGTCAGATTGTGAAATTTTTTATTCGAAATTGTTACCATTTTTTTTTTTTTACTGGTAATCTTCTTTTTATTTTATCACGGAATGTCTGTCGTTAAATAAAGCGTAGATTACTATTATGAAATAATGGTAAATATAAAATTCTCCAACTTGTCAACACTGCAGCTACTGTTAATATAAATGTGTCCGTACTACATGTATTTTCTGAATCAAACATAGGAAAAATGGCCAAAAGCTTGGCGGGCCATAGAGAAGTTGCCGGCGGGCCAAATGTGGCCCTCGGGCCACGTGTTTGACATGCCTGGTATAAAGGGATGCCACTAAGAAAATAATAAATTACTCGTAAAATAAAATTTTCGACATTATTTTGCTACATTTACGCGTGAATTGTGTAAACTAATATTGTATTCAATATATAACATATTGACACATTTATTACAATAAAAATAGAGTTTTATATTATTTTCCATAATAAATATATTACATAACAATGATGATTATTCACGAAGTGCAGACTTCATTTGCGGCGCCCATTGATGCGATTTTTTTTTTCCGATGCGGAAATATAAATATTTAAGGCTTGAAAATATTACAGGCATTTAAAGTTACATAAAACTCATATATTAGTAAGTAATTTAGACTTAATTTAAAAGTACCAGTCTGAGATTTGAAAAATAATGGAAAGCCTTGAAGTTGTGTTATCCAAAATTGCTACTTTTTGATACATTTGCATTCATCATTATCATTCATAAATACACAAAACGTGCAGATATTCTAACTAAACTTCCAAAGAACTGAACATAATTTTCCCTTTTCCTATAAAAGTAAAACATCTTTCAAAAAATGCTGTAGAAATTGATGTTTTCAATTTATTTTTAAAATTGATCACGAAAGGATGATAACTAAGTAAGCAACAAGCAGCTAGAAAGTTCAAAGATGTATTACATTTATTTGAAAATTAATAAAACAGCGTTCAATTTTTCGCATCTGAAGAACAATTGAGGGGGTCGGGGCAAGAGAGTGCCAAGCCACATTTTTGAACTTCTGAGATATTTCAATTTGAATATTTGATCATATACTCAAATCAAGATATATAACCTAAAGTTTTTTCACCAATGTCTTAGTAACATTTGATATATTCTGAGTTACAACATGGCATTACTTTAATGATATTAATAGTACGTTTTTTGTAAATTAGCTATCTTCATTGGGGGCATAAACGAAACTTGTCACATATGCTGTCACCAAGTGACATTAGAAAGAAATCATATGTTGGATATTTTAATTTACATTATTAAGCAACAGATTACAGTGTTAGATTTATTTCAACCAAAATGTGGCTTGGCACTTTCTTGCCCCGACCCCCTTAATTGAAGGGCTTTCCGGAAAAAGGAGGTAGCTCCATTTCCGATATGTCCACTTTGTTTAACCTTCCTACCCTGAATGGGTCGAATCAACCCATATCTATAATTTATTTCATTCAATTCAAACCAGAAATTTTTTCATAAGATAGTCAAATAAAAGCGACAGAGAACTAAGTTGAATATATTTGTTAAATAGTGTTAAATAAAAATTCTGGTGTGAAATGTTTTTATCAAGGGGAAGGTTAAAAAAGTAGCTCAGAATAGGTATTTTTTGATATTATTGGTGGCAAATCATTCATATGTGTATAGACTAATGCATAAATAAAAAGAAAATACTTTTCACGAAACTCTAAATTTAAAATATTTAAAGCCTCTTTTTAAATTCCCCAAAAGTGCAAAATAGAGCTAGTACTTCCTTTTTGAAGCAAGCCCTTCAATTAGTTTTTAAGTGCGGCATTCAGAACCAAACTGGATCAATTGCATTTTTTTTTTCCGTTTAACCGAGTTTGAGATAAATTTTTGCTTTATATACAATAACTTGTACGTCGTTGTAGGAAGACTATACGAGTACTAAAATATTTTTAAAAAAATGGATATAAGAACTAATGTAAATTATTCAGCTCATCTCCGCTCAGCTCAATTCCAACACACATATATCACTGGTTGTTTTGTATTATTATTTTTATTAATACCATAATGCTTAATAGCTGATTTATGGGAAACTACACACATACTGAATGAAGCTTTAAAAATACAGCAAGAAGATACACAAATATCTTCCAGTGCACTGCTCTTTTCAATATGAGGATTTCTTTAACAAATACACTAAAAAGAGATTTATCAAATGACTGTTTAAAAAAATTTGTAACTAAAGTAATTGTGTAATTTATATTTTATTAAACAGGTTACTTCAGTTTCTGGATTCCAATAGAGGACAGATGTCCACAGAATACACAATCAAAAGATGAAGACAAATCAGGTTCAACTGGCTGCTGTCCCTGTTAAATAGTACTGAGACTGTATCAAAAATAAATAACATGTGCAAAAACAACTGTTTAGAGTACTTATTTTAAGTATACTAGTTCTAATAGTCATTAAACTTGCTCTTTTTTTTCTTTCTATTTCAATTATTTAATCAAGAATTGAACCATTGAAATAATTTAGTGTATGCAACCAGTTATTTACTAACAATTAGAACATTTTAAAATTGTTTCGACATAAAAAATTTTTCTACCTTTAACCCTATTCATTTATTTATTTTTATTTAAGCCTTACCAAATCAGATCAATGATCACGTTATAGAATTGGACCACAGATAGAATGATAATCATTTTGATTTGTAGTATGGATAACCTGTTCAACATCCACAATTAGGATTTTAATAATCATTGAACTTTTAGGATGCTCAAATTGACTAGAACAACTAGACTGATAAGAAGATACATTCAAAATAAAATTTCTAGGTTACAAATTTTTACAAGCATTCTATTAACTAGTAAATTTGAGGATCAGGGTCTTAACATCAGCTCTGCAAATCTTTTATATTTCCACCTCACTTTACATAATATCTATCTTACAATCCACAGTTTAATTTTTTTTAAAATAATGTTTTCTATGAACTAGTACCGTGAAAACCAACCTGTGCTTCCTGGGTTACAGAACATACTGCCCATTGTACAAAACATAGATAAAAACCATTTTAATTGAAAGTTTTATCAGATTTTTTTTTTTTTTTTTTTTTTTTACATGTAATATATTTTTTGAGATTGTCCACTACTAACACTACCAAAAAGCATTTTTATATGAAAAATGTCAATTATGCATACAAAACACATTTTTCATTTTTATCTGGAGTCTAATCTAATTCTAATTAAAATCAGAAACTTCTTTTTTTTTTTTTTTTTTCAAAATTTCTGGTAGTAATTGAATAAAAAAATAAATAAAAAAAATTGAAGTTTGACAGATATGTTATGCTTCTGCGCATGCCCGAATGATTCATTCGAATAATCAAAATAATAGTTATGCCCATCACTAACAATACCCTTTATGATTATGATTATTTCTCTGTTTAAGTACGTAATTCAATTGTGATTTAAAAAAATATATATGTGATTATATTCTATTTGTCTATTTATTTATTTTTAATTTCGTTATGGAATATCAGCCGGAAACAAATACTGAACTATTTATATTGTTTTAAGCACAAATGAGTTAATCTACCGTAATTGGGTTGCATTCAACAGAGATAGATTTTTAAAAAAAATATCATGCTTGAAAAGCTATATTATAAAGGGTTGGGTTGGGTTGATTATTGACGGCCAATTATCTACACATGGGATATAGGCCCGGGGGAAGTGCCCTTCGTGGGGGTCTTTCTAAGGGAACCTAACCCTATTTACGCATGGATAAATCTACGGCTCGAAGAAAACCACGAAAACTCCGAACGATTAGGCCGACAGGCGCGATTGGGATCGAACCCAGCACCTCCCGTCTACCAGCTTCGACAGCACAACCTCTCAGCCACTGGTGGGGCGCTATATTATAAAGCAAAAACACTTCCGTGAGTAACGCTGAAGTCATCTTGTTGGTGGCAATACTTGACCAATAACATTTGCTTTTACTGCAAACTTCTAACAATCACACATTTTCAATTTTTATACCAATAAAAAAGCAGAAAAAAATGCATTTTCTAAAGCTATTTGTTTGAAAATTGTATCGCAATTTACTAATTTTTTATGGTTTAAAAATAATTTTCAAGCATGAACTTTTTTAAATCTATCTCTATCACATGCAACTAAATAACCAGTAGCATAATAACCAGTTTGCACTTTAGCATTATTAATATACTTTAATAATGCTAAAGTAATATGGTTCTATGAGAAATTACTGTGATTTAATAATTCGAGAATCTGTGGAAATTATAAATATGCATGAAAAAGTATGCAATGATGTACTGTCTTACAATATTCCGAGTATATGGCTTAATTTAATCAAAGAACAGTAAATGTTTTTTTTTTCCCCCGTCCTTTTCCTTCCTTCCTCACCTTTTTTGCTATGCAATGATACCGACCGACCGTTTGGTGAATGTGAATGAATGGAACTCTCATGTAAGCTAGGCTCGCAGTACCGAAACATACTGTTTACAAGAATGTGATCTGGACATTTGTTTTTTAACAACTGTTTTTTATTATAAATCCTGATGAAGGCTGGGTTCACAGCCAAAAGTGCTCGATTTTAATGTTTAAAATCTAATTAAAGTTTTAATCATCTTTTAGGTAATGGAATCACATGTTTTTGTGTGCACTTTTTATTTTAAAAACATGTCTGTGAGTAACACTGATGTCATATCGATAGTGGCAACAACATGAACAATCACTTTCATTTTATTGAAAATTTCTTACTTCTGAACATTGCACAATTTCAATTTTTACATTGTTGAATAGAAAAAAGAAAATTATGTAATTTCTTTGAAAACTGATCTCAATATATTTATTTTCTCTGGTTTTTAAAATATTCCACAATTAAGTTGCCAAACAAAGTTAAAACTTCACAAATAAATAATTAAAACAGGAAAACAGACTTGCAATCGAACTAACACTGAAACAATTAAAATTAAAAAGGTTGCTATAAATACGCGATTTTTAAATTTCGTGATTAATTGTTGGCATGCAGAAAATATGAGTTCTAAAAATGATTTTCGGTGCTGTTGGTGTGAAATTTAAGAAAATATACTAAATGAAAAAAATTATTAGAATTTTCAGTTAAAAAGGATTTTTGCCTACATTCTGTACACTGGACTATCGAACAGGCTTAATCCGGGCATTCTGGGTTGGATAGTCTTGTATTTTCTAAAAAAGCTAATGACTCTTATTTAGGTTTAATGTCAGAAAGTTTTAAATGTTAAATAAATAAATCTCAGGTTTCTTTTAAAAGACTGAAATCATAGTAAACATAAAAATGATAAGTGAATGTATATTTAAAAAATGCATCATAGTTAACGAATTAATATTTCATGCATGAGCAAGAACAGGTTACATAATAATTCCATGAAACAAATGAAGAATACAACAGCTACTAAAAAGGAAAACATGTAACTGATCTCGAAGATTTATTTTAAATTTGAGAAAAATCTTTGTCATCATAAAACGAAATAAAATACTAGTTATTTCAAAAACTATAAAAAATGAGTATGTTGAGATACAATTTGCAAACAAACGTCTTTGAAAGTACATTTTTCCCCCTATTCAACTGTGTAAAAATTTAAATTGTGCGATGTTTAGAAGTTAATAAATTTCCATTAAAAGCAAAATGGATTGCTCAGATCATTGTAATCATCAATATGCCGTCAACGTTACTCATGGACACATTTTTTGCTTTATTAAACACGTTTTTATGAAATGTTCTTGAACTGCTGTATGGTTGTAATTTTTTTGGAATAAAAAATATATTTATTCTGTTATCTCATTAATTTTATCTTAGCAATTTCCAATAATTGAGATTTTACATGATTTGAGTATATGTATGAGTGTGTTTTACTATGTGACTTTAATAGGATAAGCATATCATTGAACAGGAGATTTTATTCTATCCTAATAATGAAACTGATTTACATGCCAATCACAAAACATCTGCATCTGTTTCGAAAGTTGGATAAAATCTCATGTAAAAAAGATAGATATGCAAATGTAAACTGATCTTACAAGACTTATTTTTATATTTAATTTAGAAATTCAACATTTTTACAATTTTTGTTTGAAAGATCCCAGTTTTGGTGGTGGTTCTAGAATATTTAAAAATCTTATCTAAATAAATCCTAATCTATTTCAATACAAGAAGCATAAGAAAATCATCAAAAATTGGTTTTTCACATTCCAACAAAGCTCTTTCAAACATAGTTGAAAAAATGTTTATGGCTTTGGTTTGTCCGTCCATCTGTCTATGGCCATATGTCAATGCTCTAACTCTTGTAATGAAATAAAATGAGTTTACATTAACCAACATATCCATAACATGGACGAATGTGAATATTTAATGAAATGTATTACACGACAGAGATACTGAAATCACACGTTTTTCCATATGTGGAAGATAAAATTTCAATAACCTGATACAAATGCAGGGTGCTGGGACAAACTTTAAAAAGTAGCAGAACATACAGTATCAAACAATTTTTGTACAGCAAACCTGCATCACACTATTCATCTATTCAGTGAAAGATACCGAGAGTCTCATTTCAAGCTATGCTTGGATTTTTGTTCATTATTAATATTTTATTCAACAGACATATCTTGTTTTCCATGAAACATAGTAAAAATATTACAAGAAGTGGTGAAAGTGGCCATTATTTGCATCCAAATAGCACTGAACTAGACACTCCATATTTTGGAATGTAACTGACATTACATACAGTGTCACTGATCAAATGGTTGTGCACTTCCAGTTCCTTCAATGTCAAATTTTACACAAAACAAGATAAGGCTGTTGCAAATTTTGTTAAAATATCTTCATTATTAATATTTTATTCAACAGACATAACTTGTTTTCCATGAAACATAGTAAAAATATCACAAGAAGTGGTGAAAGTGGCCATTATTTGCATCCAAATAGCACTGGACTAGACACTCCATATTTTGGAATGTAACTGACATTACATAGTGTCACTGATCAAACGGTTGTGCACTTCCAGTTCCTTCAATGTCAAATTTTACACAAAACAAGATATGGCTGTTGAAAATTTTCTTAAAATATCTTCATTATTAGGTGCGTTCATAATTATATAAACAAGTAGCACCTATAGTCATCATCTGGTCCGTCTGCATATAACAGACGAGCGACTAGGTATAGCTATTCCTCAGTTAAACAGCGCATGCGTCACAGCTTGGCGATAATCTTATCTCTGTGAAGTCGACTAGTTTGGTAATTTATTGCTTGTTTTGGCGAATAGACTTTTTTAGTCAAAAAATGATCAAAAATTCCAAAAGAATATAATATTTGATATGACTTAATTAGTTAAGTTATGAGAAAATAATGAGATTGCTATCACATGATGTATAAAGTTTTTTAAATGTTTTCACAGATGTATATAATAAATGCTAAGTTTCTAGCAGTATAACTAAAAATAAGTTTTTGAGGCTTTTATATGAAAACAGTTTTCTATATCATTTTAAGAGATACTATTATAGCATTTAAATGGATATTTTATTTTAATTATTTAACAATATCTCATAAATAGTACTAAATATTAAAATTTCATTTAAAATAGTTGATTTTAAATAAAAATTACAAGACAACTGATAACAAATTTATAAGTAAAGATAGAAAAAATCAAAAATCTTCATAATGATAATAATTGTGATAATAATCAAGAATAATTTTAAAAGATGAAAACTTTAATACATTAATTCTGAAAATTTTATATTTTTCTGTTACTAAACTTCTACCATAAAAATATTTTTAACGTAAGCTTAGGAGATTTATTATTGCATTTTAATAAATGTTTATTTTAATTATCCAAAAATAGCTTAAATGAATTTTAAAATTTAATTACTGAAATTTATTTATAATTAAATTCTATTTAATGCATTACAATGCAAATTTAATAAATAATAAATAAAAGAAATTAAACATAATTATAATTCAAATTTAATGTAATTATCTAATTGACAATAAAAGTAATAAAGATCGGCTGAATTTATTAACTGATTTGGTAAAAATTAAAACAATACACTAAAAGCTTCAGCGAGTACAGAACACACAACCTTACGATTACAACTCTAATATAGCCTTAAACATCTCTTGCTTTAACCACTAAGCCAGATCATCCACAAACCGATTCTATCAACAAAGCACATGCCTGCTATACACAACACTTCCCCAAAATGCTTGGCATTTCATCGCCAACCCGACGGCAGAAAACAACCCAAGAATCAGTTGACGCATGCGCTGTTTAAAGGAGGAATCGCTATACCTAGTCGCTCCTATATAACAGTGCAAAAACTACACAACCGAATGGTTTGAAATTTAATACAGTAATCCCTCAACATTCGTGGTTTTAACATTTGCGAGTTTCGATTATTCGCGAATATGAAAATGCGGACAAACTTAACATTGGCGAGAATCTGACTTGATTATTCGCGATTTTTTTAAAAAAATATTATTATTGCTTTCTTTTTCAGTATTTATAGTTGTTAAAGATTATTTCCCCTGTTTTCTGAGTATATATTTACAAATCAATTTTCAATTGTCAACTGAAAAAGGAGCGAGTGTTGTAGGAAAGCAAAATAATAACAACAGCAGAATACTCATTGCAAAGGTGATATAATAAAAAAGTTGTAAAGGGGGGGTCAACGGCATCTTCAATCTATTAATTTAAAATGTGCAGGTTCTCGTAGAGATGGAGCTAAAGCTGCACTTAGGAAATAAAAGAATTTCTAAATCATTTAGCTGTATTTAAATATGGTATTTTAATATTGTATCGCATACTGACTCAATAATACATTATCATCTCTTTGCAATTTGCGAATAAAGAGAGTCTAAATTACTTTATATAAAAACCTAGGCTTTTTTAGCTGTAAGTATTTCTCCAGTCAGTTAATTTGAATTATCTTCAATAAATAAATTTCATGTTTATGAACATGTGTGAACATTCACCTTCTACATACATGCTATGCAGAATGTATTGTTAATACATATTATCCTTTAGTTCTTTGAAATGCTGTGCCACTCCAATTAAAATTTTATAGAACGTAACTCATATTTTAGTGCAGATAGATAGACTCAACATTCGCGGATTTGACATTTGCGAGGTTTTCCTGGAACGTAACCCTCGCGAATGTTAAGGAATTACTGTATATATAATCGTTGCCGAATTTTGTCAAGTCATTTCAAATTTTATGAAAATTGAATCAAAACTTAAATAGATATTAAGAAAAGTTTTCTTCATTCTATTAAATACTATCATACATAATTAATTGAATGATATTCTATGATAGGTAATGATTCTAGGTTGCCATGGTGATTATGTCAGATTTAAGATGGAGTCAGAATATTTCCGTATTACTGAATTTAAAAAACGAATCTGAATACTAATATTGTTTAATTATAGCAATCCTATAATCTACCGACAGTTTTTTGGATAGATGTTTCTGGAGAAATAGATATTAAATGGAAAGCGTCTAAATATGGATTTCAAGTTCTGAAATTTTCAAAGCTAAGCTTAAGTTTCCCATTGGAATTTTCAGTAAATGTCAACAAAAGATAAAATGTTGCCAACTTAAAATGTACTTATTTTATTATGGAAATTAATCATATCATATTAATGGGTGATATAATAAATTTTTTCAGTGAAATAATAACATTGTTTTTTCTACATTGTCTTGTATTGGATATTTGCACATAGTACAATTTTAATGTAGCAGAATTGTAATTAATTGTTTGTAAAAGTGTATTGAAACTTAATTTCATAAAATAAAATTAATATCTATAATATGAAAATCTGCACATAAAATGCAACAGCTATTGCACCAGGTTCTGAATATTTATAAAACTAGTTATAGTATGAATGCACCCCACTTGTCACATTTGACATACAATTTCCAACTTGTTATTTAAATTGCCAGGAAAAATCTTGGTTCAGCTTGGAATGGGACACTTGGTATTTTAGACTGAATAAATGGATTGATATCCTAGTTTCCCATAAAAAAAAAAGTTGTTTGTTGTAGCGTGCAATACCACCCCTTGAAGTTTGTCCTATCTTTTTTAGAAATGCCATGTACAAACATAATTAACACGCCTATTTCTGATACATTTACTCTTTTTTTTTTACCTTATTATATTTGGTTTATATTAAAACTCATTTATTCAGAGGTTTTTCACAATGTCTATATTCAGTAATTGTTAAACAAAATTTATTTTGATTTTCTCCCACCCAATATAGGAACACAGCAATTTTTTTAAAACAATACAGGAAAAAAGTATTTATTTCTTAGTATTCTATAATATTATAAAATTGCAAACAATATCACACAGGATTGGTATTTATACATCATGATTCAAAATAGGAAAGACTAGCAGTTTTAGAAAAGCACAAACAATATCATCATAGTTATGAATTATACAGCATATTCATTATGCTAAAAGTACCACAATGCAAAAAATTTCATTTTGAAAAAAAAAAATATAGGAAATAAAAATTCTTGCAAAATTCTGATACTTTATTATTATTATTTTTTTTTTAACAAAATAAATGCCTTTCACACATGTCTTTGTTGTAGAACAAGACATGCCCAGCAATTTTATACACTCTGAAAAATATCAGACACAAAAACTTGTTTTGTTTTATTTTATTTATAACTTTATCTGATATTTTTTATTAAACTTTAATTTGTTATTTTTAGAAAAAAAATCAATTTTTTTTTTTTTAAACACATAAAATGGAACTTCTTATGAAACAAATAAAAATAGAAGAAACATGTACCATGAATGCCTCTTTTAAAATACTCATGTTTCTCTTGTTTTTGAAAAAATGTTGAAAAAGTTCCATTTTTTTAATCATCAAAACTTAAAAGATATGGTTAAGTTTAGTTATAATGAGGATGAGGCTACAGAATTTGTCAGTTATATTAAAGGTTTTGCAATAACCAAATTTCAGATCTCATTTCATGAAAGTAAAGAAACTTGTCAAGCTAAATTAATAAAAAATATTGAATGATTACTCTTAATCTCCGTGACGAGCACAAATTACTTTTTTTTCCCCCTTCTTTGTACTACTTTTTATGAAACGAATATTTTATATTACTTAATCTCCAAAATCTAGTGATTAGATAAGGCAATTTTTTTTTGTGCAAAAATAATGGTGTCTAGATTTAATGATTTCGCACACCCATTATGGCACACATATGTACCCGTACCACAAGTGCATAATGTATGCACCCATCACAAAGGGGTTAAGACCCAATTTTACATGCCTAGGGAAAAAAATCAGATATTTTTCTTCTAATTAAACTCATTAGTCTCAAAAGATAAAAAGAAAAACCTACCATTCGCTTGTTTTATTTCAAAAGGAGCAACAAAGTCAATTACAATGAAGCAGAAAAAAATATATTAAACAATATTTATAAAAATGTATTACAAGAGTATTTATAAAAATGGGACTCAAAAAAATGCATTAAAAATATTTATATCGGTTATATCTTAAGCAGGAAATATTATCCCAACATTGGGCTGTTTACATTTTAGCACTACTGCAAAACTATTTTGTCATTCTTTCTGCAATATTGGTGTTTTATTGAAAATATTACCAATGTAAAATCAATATTGGTATTTCATTTAACATATTTGCGATGAATGCAATGTTGAGCCCTAGTTTTATCTAATACTGATTTGGTACTAGTATTCCTTTTGAGAGGGATCTTAGCAAATTGAAGAAAAATTTACGCAAATACTTTCTGGCTATTTTCATACAAAATATATAATGTAAAATCAACATTGGTATTTCATTTGATGTATTTGTGATGAATGAATGCAATATTAAGTCTTAGTTATATCTTATATTGATTTGGTACTAGGATTCTTTATTCTTTTTAAAGGGATCTTGGCAAATGTAAGAAAAAAATGCGCAAATACTTTCTGGCTATTTATTATTTTGTACATATAAGCAGTTTGTTCAAAATGAACACAATTTATTTAATATATACAAATAGAAGCTGTTTGCTTACATGCATCACAAACAAATTTTATTTGTTTTGTTTTCATGCCTGTGTTTTTAATATTTGGCAACAAATCTCATTTCTTTTAAGCCCAAATTGCACCAATACCAGTTTAAAAAGGGCCAAGGCCCTTATACATACAAAAAGAAAATACCCCTTTTAAATACAGAAAACAATGAAAAAAATCTTTATTTTTATTTATTTTAGTTTGCAAAGTTTTAGCTTGTTATAACCAAATCTTTCCAATTATTATTTTTTACTCTTTAAAACCCTATTTTCATGTTATCAAAGCTTATATTAAATGAGTTAAACTCCATCAGTAGATGGACTCTCAATTAAATAAAGGAATAAAAGACATAAAAGCTACTGTGTGGCTCAGATTAGAAAAACCCTGAGTAGTTTTAAGTAAACATGTTTATGAAGGTTCCAAAACTTGTAGGGAGGGAACTTTGTCCGTAGTAGCGGAAGGACAAAAAACTGCAATAATTCTCGGAATGACTGATTGAACGGGAGAAAATTGGCAAGATTATTAAAAGGAAATATTGGACTTCCCTACAATAAAGTTGACTGATCAGTTACCCTGGCAACAGAACTGAGCCAAAATCAGTTCTAGAGTCTTTCTTATCTCAGTTATACATTACATAGCATATCTTTTATCATGGGATTTAGAGTGCTATAACAACAACTACTATAGCACTATAACTATAGCCAACAATTACTAAACTATTTTTTGAATCAACCAGTTGATTTTCAGTACAAAAAAATTGTCTCATTCAAAACCTAAGAGCATTAGCATGCAAAAAGTTGAACAATTTATTTTACATTTCAGTGGAAAAATTGTTTATACAGCCATTTTCCTGTTTTCTTAACCAATCACAGTTAAAAAATGGAAAGAAAGGAAGATGATATGTTCTATCAAAATGGCAAACTCACTAAAGTCAGTTTTGAAAAATAGTATCAGAAATGACACCAATTTTTTCACTGGAGGAATTTGAATTAAAATGGTCTCAAAGGCGGGTTGTTTTAAAATTTGGTGAAAGCGATAGCACTCTTAATGGTAAAAATATGCCTTTCAATAAAATGAGCAAACACTGCATTGTAGTACTTCCAGCAAAATACTAAAAACAAAATTTAATTAACATAAATATACATATTTTTGCAATATATTTTCTTTAAACAATAAAAGTAACTTGACATAATATTAATAAACGTTTAAAACAACATTTTATAAGTACAGATTCACACTGAGGAAGACATGAAGACTTTCAAAACACTTTATAGACATATAAAATGTTGTTTTTAAACTTTCATTAATATATTTTTTCCTCAATACTTCATAAAAATTAAATACAAACTAAACTATACATTTATTTAACAAAAAAGCTATTCACATAAAACTCAATATATAAATAGGAGACATGAAAAAATATTGCCACAGATACAAACACATTAAAATATATACAAAATACAAATGTTTAGAGAAAAAAAAAATTACAAAATAAGAAATTTTATTACATAAAATCTAAGCAGTATCACATACAATAACTTCATCACGTTATCTTTATTCTACAATCTACAAGTTCTGAAATAAAGATTTAACTAAAACTCAACAACTTCTTTCTGATATCTGTAATGTGTCATTTCTTATTATTTTCTTTATTTGTTGCTGAGAATATGGTTATTAATGTTAAATTAGAAAAAGTTTTATTAAATTTATACAATCAGTTATACACAAAGTGTGTAACAGTCAAGATATGATTTTACAAGTCAAATAAAAATCAAGAAGAAACAGTAATTTTTAATGAAAATATTGTTGATGAATACATTGGTTTCCACTTCCAGCTTATACTTAAAATTTTCTTCATATTTCTGGTTCATTACTAGAAGATTACATCTTCCAGAATTTCAGCATTTAATATAGTTATACTGAAACTGATTACATTTTATAAAATTAATAAATGGATAAAGTTCTGATTAAAAAAAAAAAAATGGAATTTTTAAAAATGTGATTTTTGTTGCAAAAATTTTTTACAAGCAAAGCTTAAAAGCTTCGGGGCAATTTAAATTCTTTAGTTTAAAGATCATTGTTTCTAATGTGAAAATGATTAAGATTGAAATCAGTGCTTGAATGTATCTACTTCGTTTAGTAAAATTATAAAAATATGTTAATACAAATAAATACAACAAGCAAAGCATTTAAAAAGTATAATCTTTACTTATAAAAACTATGCTAAATAATGTTGATATATTAAGGAGAAAACAAATGAAAACTGAATGCAAAACTAAGATAAAAAAAAAAAATATATATATATATCAAAGAAAAATATTCAGAAACTGATATAAAATAATAGTTACAATTTAAAAGGAAAATATGCCTGGTTTTATTGGATAATTATTTTAAACTTCAGTATCACATAATTTGATAAAAATAATTATATGATGCATGCAATTTGGGTAAAAGTTACACTACAGAAGAAATTAAAAAAGTCAACATCAAAACAGAAAAAAAGGGGGGAGGGCTGAGGTGGGGAAAAGACATACTAAAATTATACAAAGATAAATGCCTCATTGGCCAATGAATGCTATGAATCTAATAAAATTATATCTGTTATTTTTTCTTCCTAAAATACTGATAGCAGTAATGTTAACAGACATACTCTAACATGAGACACACACACATACATAAAAAAAGTGTAGTATATTTCCACAGATAAAATGAGGTATAAATATTAGAGAACATTTAAAGACTTTACTTTATACCAGTCTTATAGCATGACCCCATAACTATTGTTCGTTTATGAATAAGTCTAGATCAGCGAGAGCCACCCCAAATTGAATATAATAAATTTATAATTTGACAAATGAAGCAGAGATGTTATTGTTAAAAATCTAGGTTGGTTAAAAATGCAAACACACACACACACACACACACACAATATATATATATATATATATATATATATATATATACACACAGTAGAGAACCATTTATCCAGAATGGTTGGGATCAGATGTATTCTAGGTAACTGGTTGGGTTAAAGCAACATCCATTTCATCAGATTTGTAGAATATATATGGCTGTGGCATTGATTCTGATTTCAAATTAATTATTAGATTACACAGATTAAGAATCAGATCCAAAGAAGATCAAAGATTAATTAGAGTTTGGGAGAAGGCAATTTATGAGAATATCTTGGAAACAAAAATTCCCCTATTTGCTCTGCATAAGAATCAAAATGTCCAATACCTAATTAAATATGCTTCCATTTAAAATCATGTTGGCATCAAGTTATACTATGCATGTTGTAATATTACAAGCAATGCATGTGTCAAACTGTGACTTATAGCACGATTTTCTGAAAAAAATCTGAAATTGGTCGATTGCAAATAGCATTCTGTATAACTGGTTTCTACATAAATGGTTCCATACTATATATTGGCACCTGAGAGCAACAGTAAGACATGTAAGCAAAAATGAGTTGTCTGACTTCCTGGTATGAGAAACTGTGACCGCATCAAGTGGAACACTAGGAAATTTTTGTGTTGTCACATTTATTTTATATAAAATATAACTTTGTGTTGCTAAAGTTGTTCCACTAGATACAGACACAGTTTCTCATACAAGTAAATCAGACAACTCATTTTGGCCTTTTTTTTTTACATGTCTTACTGTTGCTCTGATGTAACGATATATACATATAAAAGTATTTAGATCAGGGCTGCATTTGAGGATGTATGGTTTATTTGTTATTACCTGTATATTTTCTGGATTTTTTATTTTATTATTTTTAAATGAAACTGCATATTTTCTGTTGCTCAAGTAAAGCTATAACACATATGCTCTAGCTTATACCCTCTGAGTTTTTTTTTTTTTTTTTATGATTACAGCACTAATTTTGACATAGTAAAATCTCTGAATGACAGACACCTTGAGTATGACTCTTCCAATTTTTGGGAGGTTTTTTTCTAATGATTCAACTGCAATCTTACCCGTAGAAATATAGATTTCACTTATTAAAAATGTTAATTTTTCTTATGATGTAATAAATTTGATGTACAATTTGTTCCAATTACTTAAAATAAATAAATAAATAAAATAAAATAAATTGTAGTTTGTTTTGTCGATTTATAATACTTTAAAAACAGAAATACTTTTTTCATCAAAATAAAATAAAACTTAAAGGAATAAAGAGAATTAATAAAAACATACTTTATCAGACTGAATTGCAGATGCAAAAGTTTTGTCTATAAAAGCAATGTTTTCATACATTTTGCATAGCCTGTATGCAAAGATAAATAAATAAATTTCAGCAGCATAGAAAATATACAAATAGCACAGCTGTTTGTTGTAAAAAATTTTGGTAAAATTTTACAAATACTCTATAAAAGAAAAAAATAATAATAATATTCATTTTATGAAAAGACACTATTTTATATCCTAGAAAAAAAAAAAAAAAAAAGGTGAAAACATTTTATTTACATAGTTGTACACAAGAAAAGTATTCACAGTGCCTAGCAATATCTTGAGGCAGAACTGGTTGCAAGAAAAGATATGGTTAGCAACATAGATAACTTTCAAGTCAGAATGAAAATCATCTGAAATGGTCAACTATGATCAGTAACAGCAATCAAAGTGCAAAGGACAAATTATGAAAATCAGAAAGAGGAAAAAATAAGCTCTTACTTAAAATTTTACTATCATTTGATCAATTTTTTATTTAACACGTTTGGTACCAGTGACTCTTTGGATGGATCAAACAAAACTTTTACCTTAATAGTCAGTGACTAAAATTAAGATCATGCAGTATAAATAAAAGGACAACTAAGTCATCCAAGAGAATCACAGACAAGAAAGAATAATAAAGTATATCACAGTACCACTTTATTTGCTAAGAATAAAGGCAATAAATTATATATATTTCTTAATATGCAGTTTATGACTTGAGTAATTTGTTACCTATATTTGAATTCAAAGATATAATTTTGATTATTACAGCAAAAAATGATAAGTAAAGACAACAAGCGTTACTTGAAGTACACTTCTTATTCATGTATTTTAGTTTCAATCTACGTATTTTTAGTTCTGACTACACCCTTTTGGACAAGTTATATACAACTTTTTATTTTTTGAATATCAATATTTCCAAATAGTAAACTTTGTGTTATTAAATCACAGAAATTCTGTGATTAGGTAAGGCAAAGATTACTATTCAGAAATAGTGATAGTCAAAAATAAGGATACTATGCACCCTAGATGGAACATATACATGGCATTCATCCTGAAAGGGTTATTATTAGGTTGCTACAGACGAAATGTCAGATTTTGTAAATAAACTCTAAACAATAACTCCATAGAAATTGATTTTTACTAATCAAAATAGGCACCAATATATGCAATAGATTTCTGCCATGAAGATACCAGAGCATCTATTCCAATTACACACAGATCCAGATTCTGGATAAAAAAAAAATCCTCAAAGTTGTATTTGATGGCTGTATTTGGGGCTAGTGAATCTTTTCCCTGCCAAAAAATGGTCCAAATACTTCTTACTTTGTAATTGTCTTTTGTGTTCATTTTATAATAACAGGTACTACCAACTTTTACAAATGATAAATTAAGTTTACACAGTGTCCATCTTGGTATAATTAATGATCGACTTCCAATGTATTACTGAACATACTGTAAAATAATAACTTTGCCATTTGACTTAATTTTTTCAATGTAAATTATGGGTAAACCAATATCACATCACATAATTATACATGGCAGAATTAATCATTTAATTAACAGGAGCTACTAGGGCAATAAACAACATGGCTTTAAACAAGGAATTTCAACAGAATACACACTAAACAAACTAATAAATAAAATTGAAAATGATTATCAAACACTATTAATTTCAATAGCCATAAAGGAAGTTTTTGATAGCATCAGGTGGCCTATAAGAGCAAAAAACTTAAAACAGCCTCCTGCATAACAGGTATGGTTCCAATTGCAAAAATGTCTCAAATGTTGTTCTTCATCTTATGGAATTAGATTCCCATAAAAATAGTTACTTTTTTAAGTAGTTACAAAATTTTAAATTTTATATGATGCCTGGATCCTATTAGTTTTATTTAGAAAAAGTTCTTCCATGTTCTAACAAGTAAAACAGTAAAAATTCATTCTTTTACAACCAAAACTTACTGATCTATGAAATTTAAAATTTTATGAATTTTTGCTTTATGTGACTAAAAATGAAAAATCCTGTTTTTAGTACTGTTTTAAATGCTGAAAACTCATATTCAAAGTATCATAACTAGAAAAGTTTTGTTGTGCAAAAATTCGAGTTTTTAACCATGTAAACAGATTTTAATGGTGTAGATTCATCTCAACAGAAAACAACGTCTATACTTACTTCCCAAAATTATTTAAAACATTCTGTTTAAAGGCTCTTTAATTAAAACGTCCGGTGGCATCATACATAGCAATTGGATATATGTTACAAAAATAACAGGTTATTGGAACCTAATATCAGTGCTACTGTGGAATGATGTAACTTATTAACCGAAAATAACTATTTTCCATGTCTAATATGTTAACACTACCATCTAATGCTCTAATGTATCTTTGTTTGCTTGCAGGGATATTTAATCTTTATAATCAACACCACTTGCACATTTGGCAATGCTTATAAATATGAAAATTACTTCATTCCAAAGAAGGACATTTCATCTGCAACAACTTAATAATTGCATAAATAATACTGACTATTTGGGACAATTTAAAACACTGGTCTCGAATGTGCTACATAAAGAAAAAAAAAGGAGAGAATTCTTAAATATAAGTCTATTAAAACTGAGACAAAGTTGATAAAGCTTAAGTTCTTTCACCAGATGATGGTGATACACTTTCCATTTCATCAGAGCACTGATTCAGTGACACAGGAATTTTCTGTCGTCTCTTGCGGTCATGTCTGGATGTCCACCCAGAATCATGGCGTGTTCTCATTCGAGGTGCAGAATGAAGAAGAGGCTCAGTTTCTGTTGGAAGAGAATCAGTTGCACCATAATTTCCATAAGGAATGCGGGAAGGTGGCAAAATGGAATCCTCTTCAGATATGGGAGACAATGGCGGTTTGGCAAAGAAAGCTGAAGGAATTATTTTAGTATTATATCCCCAAATAATATAAATTTAACTTTTTAGAACATATAATTTTTTTATGATCAATTTACAACAAACTGACTTTGAAAGAGAAAAACCAGGAATGAAAGAGGAAAATAAGGATTTAAATGAGGATTTTAAGTATCTTACACTGAGAGCTTCAGTACAACATCAATTATCTCTAAATCAGTTGTCATAATCACTTGCAGATCATAATCACTTTTATTATTATAATTTTTTTGGCCACATGTCTTTTAAATTATTCCATTTACTTTTTGTGGTCTTAATTTCATAGTAGTCAATGTATTGTTTCTCTCTCATTTGACAGACTTGCCAAGTTACAGAGCGAAAAAATCAGGAAACTTTTTTCACTGATTTTTTTTTTTTTTTTTTTTTTTTATTTTAAACATAAAATAATAATTTAAATCATTTTAGATAATATTACAGACATCTATATTTATTATATTTAAAAAAAATTAATTAAGAGCTTTAAAATGCTTTTAATAAAGCAAATGATATAAAATATGTTTTAAAACAATTTAAAATTCATTATAAATATCATGAACAGATTTTGCCTTCTCATAAAAATAATTTAAAGGAATTATTACTAACAAAAATAAAATGACGCATGATGATTACATTAAACAAATTTACAGTTTCCAATGTATAGTTACAATTTATTCATTATAGAAAACAAAATTAATGTTATCCGATTTTGCTTTTAAGATTGAAAATTGAAAATTTGCTTATAGCAAGAGAGTTAAAGTTTTAAGGAGCCATCATATATATTTGACCTGAACTGCTATCATGTCCAGTAGCATTAATCAAACACAGAGAAGAAATAAACGTCTGTAATTTTTCTAGCATATTAGATATAAAATAAGAATGAGAAAAATTGTTAGAAAATCAGATGTCAAAATTCAGGATTAAGGAAAATCAAGCAAAAATAAGAAGACTCTTGCCAAAATCAATTTTGCAATAAGGCACACATTCAAACTTTGCAAGACTGATTTGATCATTGCCCCCCCCTCCCCCCCCGAAAAAAAAAGAAACCCTTAAAAATACACGATTTTTTTGGCAAGAGACTTCTACTTGTGAAAATTTTTTAATAGAATTTAAAAATTTTGAGCATGAATCCCACTGTCCCGTCTCAAATTTCAAGCTTTGTCAATAATTGTCTGTCACAGGGATATATTAGAGCTACTAGTAAAATAATAGACACAAAATATAATAAATAAAGCAAAAAAAAAAAAAATTAATTAATGTTTTTATATAACACATTTTAAAAAACACTTCCCAGCTTTAACACCTTTGCAATAATGCACACATTCAGAAGTGCATATCAGTGGATGGAGAGAATTTGTTATAAGAGAATTTGATTCCACCTTCTGGGTCGAAAGATTGTGCACAGTTAAGCTAGACTCTTGTAAAATTCTAAGAAAATCATTTTTTCATGAAAACCTTCTGAAATTCATATACATATAGACTCATGCAAAAAAATGAGGTATTTTCTTTGATATTTTAATATTAAAATAACTTTAGAAATATATAAATCCTGTTTTAAACCAAATTTTTAGTTAAAAAAAATAATAAAACATGATTTTAAAATACTTACATGTATTTAACATATCAATGTATGAAATATTTTGTACAAATATAGAAGATTTGTTCTTTTTGTTTTCTTTTGTTGATGCTAACAATTTTGTTACTTAATACATTTTTAACACTTTCAGTAAACAAAAGATATGTTTTTAAAAAGCTGATTTATTCACAAATGAAAATTATTAAATAAAATTTACAAATAACCTATGCATGTTATTTTATATGAATATCATATTATATATTTTATATGCCGTTTATTTTTAACGGTGATACTTTATAATACTTAAAACTTTTAGAATAAGTAAGTTATTATTTTAGTTTCTGTAAAATTTGGAAAATTCCAAAATCTGGAATTGGTGCATCTCAAACATTTCTAGAGATACCAAAATTCCTGTTTTTTAAATACCACTTTTTCCACATAGGAATACTTGCTTCAATTAATTTCTGCAATTAAATAGGATGAAGATTACTATTTGGAAATAGTGGTCTAAAAAATGGGAGAGTTAGCAGTTATTTCCAAAATTTCAAGGTTATACTATATATACATCCATGGGTACTGAGTTGAGTATTGTAAAATAATTCTGTTTAAAATGACATTACAATTTTAAGAGAATGCGCATCTTAATTCCGAAACTCGAAACATTTTACAACCACAATGATAAAATTATGTTATTTTTAATGATTTTTTATTCTGTTGATTCATTCCAAAGGTATATACTATTAAATACCTTAAAAATAAATAAATAAAAAAAAATAATTAAATAAATAAATAAATAAAAAAAATAAATAAAAAACAAACAAATAAAAGAATGAATCAAAATGATGTTATTTAAATTAAAATAAAGGAAAACTTTACTCAAAAAAAAAAAAAAAAAAAAAAAAAAAAAGGCTTTATCACTGAAAATGGCATCACATTTAAAGGACATTCATTTTGTATCACATTTATATATTTAACCCAAATTTGTATGAAATTACATTTTTAAAAGAAAAATATTGATATTTAGTGATAAAAACGCTCATAAGAAGACATTTTCTTGTTTTTAAAAAAAGTTTTTGTTGCCCAAACTCTGAAATTTTTATCTGTTATAAATATAATGGTTTTACAATCCATGTAAGGTGTAAAAATATTGTTATCTAGTCGCAAAATAAATACATTTACTTCTCACTTTTTTGTTTGTTTGTTTGCCCCAAAGCAGAAAAGTGCGACGTATGTCGCAGAAAAGTGCGACGTATGTCGCAGAACAATGAATTTCTCTGCAGAATATTTCAAATTCTCATTTTCAACAAAATTCACCATTCATTCATTGGAAAAAGTGCTAAATTCGTCTATCAATCAACGGAAAAGCTTCTTCAATTGTTCATTGAAAAAGATTGCAAAATTCATCAATTGGTCGCGGGAAAAGCCCACGCAATTTGTCAGTCGATCATGGGCAGAAAGTTATCAGGGAGAATAATCTCAAAAATATTGGAAAAATCTTCAATCACAATTACAAGAAAAACCGCCGCAAAATTCGTGATTTCTTTTGTTTGTGTGTGTGTTTAGCGTTTTACGAAAGGTCTGTAGCATTTTTTCTATACAATATGAAGTTGCACTCCTACATATACAAGATTTTTAAACATATACAAGAAAATCTCCCTGTGTTTTACTTTTTTATTGCCGCAAAACATTTTTGACCAACTGAAGGTTCGTTGCAGGACATTGCAAAATATTCTGCTTTGGGGTTTGTTTGTTTTCGCATCTGATCCTTTAACATAACAATAAAAAAATAGTTCTCATCTTCTGAGCTTTCTGAAATTTTAATTGGTTATAAATATAACTGTATCTAAGATCTCTAAAAATCTGGGAAAAAATATGCATAGCAATGTAGTGAAAACATGAGTTGAAGCAGACCAGACACCACACTAAAACACCCTGCTTTTTCGCATTGAAAAAAAAAAAATAAATAAATAAAAAACTCAGATTTTAATTTTTTAAAATATTTCTACACATCTGAATGATTTGAAAATGTTGTAGGTGATGTAAATCTGGCCTATCGAGTTGTTCAAAAAAGGTTGTATCGAAATACGGATGTTTATTACTTTTAGCGTAGAAAAAAGATAGTCCCTGTGAGGCGTGAAGTGACCCGTGTTCGCTGGTGTTTCTTAAAGGGCTAACATTTGTATGTTTAAAAACTGATTGCACTGTCACATAGATGGTTTCAGTTTTAAAAGCATATTTTTGGTTTGTTGGTACCTCAAAAATTGCATCCTCAAGGGGCATTGTCATAAGAGGGAAAATGACCTTTTTTAAAAAGAAATTTCAAATGGTTAACAATATTATATTTTTGAATTGATTGCGGCATTTGAAACATAAGAGTACGATTTTTCTGAATATGTTTTCTAATTTTAATTGTACTGAATGATTTGGTTGATTTAGGCTGATTTTAAACTACAAAATAACACACACACACAAAAAAAAACGTGTATTTTCTTTATTTTTCTCCCAATACATAAATCGGGTTCTGGATATGCGCAAGCAATTTTGCTGGCTCACAAAGAGATGAGTTTTTAATTAATATCTCGGCGAACTACCAAAACAGGAAAAATCTGAGCCTCAGGTGCATCAGGATATGCCTTGGACTATTTTTACTGAAATTTTCAGACTTCTAGGTATACTAGATTTCACTAGCCACCACTGACACAGACACGGACACACAGAGTGAAACTTTCTTTATTAGTATAGAAAACAAACATTTTAATATAATTGTGTCAAAAGCACATATTTTTCACTGACTTTTGATCTCACCTGTTCTGAGATTAAAATACATGAAGCTGAGGAAAATTTTATGGGATAGGGGAGAAGTGAGCAAAACTTTAGCTTTTCAATTGTATTTTGTCAAATTCTGCACAAAATTGTGCAAAAGATAGCCTAAATTTTAAATTATGCACCAGCTTCATTCTAGAAAGAGTTCCATTTAAAATTTATTTAATAGTTTTAGTGTGATATTTGTGCAATTAAAAAAAAAAAAAAAAAAAAAAAAAAAATTTTGAAGCAAGACCTGACATGCTACAGAAAACCTAAGTATAATTTCTAAATTATTTAATATTGGACAAGAACTTAAAATTGAGTTAGGGATAACGATTAAACACAAAAATGTAAATTTCCAACCAATCTTTCAATTTCGTCTTAGCAAATTTTATTGTATTCAGCTCCAAATGCAAATACGTGTTTAATAAATTGTATGTACTCCTTTATCATGAATACTATTTAAAACTCAGATTAAGAACTTCCTTGTGTAGTTATGACCAAGCTATATAGTAAAAAACATTAAAAAATATATATTGCTGAATACTGCCACATCTAACAACAAACCTTATTTTTATTTATCTGCCTTGATCTCCAATGGGAAAAATGCTTCTACAAAAAATGAAAATGATGTTACATTTAAAAGAAAATGCCCATTTTAATTAATTTATTAGTTGTTGCAATAAAATGTCATCATTTTCAGTGATATTTCATTTCATTGGTAGTATTAGTACTTTATTCACATTTTACTACATATTGTTGTAAATTTCACATTTGATAAGATAAACAATTCTAATACCAGGTGATGAGGCAGACCGTCTCAAAGTTGAATACTCATCACTTCCATTTTCCACAGGTAACGTCAGTTGACTATAAGCATCCTGGTAGCGTGTGCTATGACTGAAGACTGATGTAGTAGACTACATAATATGAAGGAAGATTATACATTACATATAAACATAATAAGCATTCCACTGTCTTTAAACAATAGTTATAATTACACAAGATTTCACTAAAACAAACAAACAACAACAACAACAAAAAAAAAACCCAATTTGTGAATGTTTGATGTTTTTAAGAGTATGAATATAAAATTTTATACCATCAATATCTTAGAATTTTAGAAAAATAAAATGAAAATAAAAAACTGTCATAAGTAGGACTAAATAGCTGTAAGATAAGATATTCTTATTTTTAGGAAACACTAGCAGAACCACCCAACTTCGCCTGAATCCAAGTTAACCTTGGAGGCCTTCAGTGTAAAATAAATAAAGAGCAATATCCTCAAAAAACAGGTAAAAAATGGGGATGTAATGTAAAAACTACGATAACTGAATATCTATTAAAAAATAAACATGGTTCAATGGCTCCAAAATTTGATTTGTATCTGCATTAAAGTTTATCAACAGCTGGTAAAAATATCAACATTGATTACTGTTGGTGATGATCGTATGGGACAATGATTGTATATGCACATCTATAATTTTTTTTTACAAATTAGCTTACTGAAAATTAATAGAGATTACATGAAAACGAGAAAGGATATTAAGCATTTCTTACATCACACTTATCCATTGTTGGTGTTAAGAAACACTGATTGGTAAAATATATATTGGGGGCAAAAAGAGCTTGACGAAAAGGTAAACAAGTACTGAAAAAACTCAATATTGAATTATGAACATGACTAATAAAACAATGAAATACTAGCTGGCATAGCAACCCAATGTGTTTTACATTGCATGGGATCTTTTGATTTTTATGGAGAAAAAGAAAACTTATTTAATTATATATTTAGAAAGCATTTATAATATTAATTTTAATGAATTTCTTATTATAAGCAAGAAATCATATTTACAAGGTAAATGAACAGGGGATTATGAAATTTACATTTTTCAAGTTACATGATTTTGATGCAAATATAGTAGAAAATGCCTTTATAAGAAAATGGAGACACATGGGCAATAAAAATCTATTGATCGAGATGATTATGCATAAAAATTATGAGAGCATGCAATTATGCCAAGCTAATGATTATTTACTTGTTTAACTCATTTAGCCAAATTTGTTCAGGTAAGTATCGTCAATTTCAGGAGTGTGGGTTGCTATGGTTAGGACAAAAACCTGCAATCAGAGCATATACCCTGTATGTATGTTCACACTCTATGCTCAAAACTCCATGTTCTATCACACCTATTTCATTTACATATTAAATTAATGCAGAAAATATTATTTCATACAGATCAATAATATTAAAATCTTTCAGTTTTTTTATAAATTTAGTAAATGTGCAAGTAAGTTATATGAATATTCTTTACATTTTTTTTTAAAGGAGAATGAAAACTAAAAATTATAAAATCGATTTTTTCAAACAAAACAAAAATAATGATATTTTTTCAACACTTCAAATAGAAGACAGTATCCCATTACATACCTTTCTTCCCCCCCCCCCCCTCCCACAAAAATGGAGTTATTTAGTTTTCCTCTTTAGAGAAACTTTGTTAAAAGTTACAGAAAAATTAATATCTCAGAAACTAAGTCAAATTTCAAAATACTGACAGTTTATATGACATCCTCGGACACATGCGGATATCTGATGTTAATTTCATCATGCTGCATTTTATTTTCTAGAGTAGTAGTTATGAAATACAAACAGACAGGCAGATTTTAATATAATAGATACTTACCCCAGAACATGACCATCCTAGAAGCCCTTCATCTTCTTCAGACACACCGCCTCTACTGGGATAGAATACCATGATCATCACCCAGATTGGCAAAAGATATTTGATTATCTGAAAAAATACAAAAATTATTTTATAACTAGATAAACTGCAATTTCCCATTTAAATGGTACAATGAAATTAACTTTATGCAGTCCAATAAAATAAAAATATCTACCTAAATATCTTAAAAAAAAAAAAAAAAAAAAAAAAAAAAGGAACTGTTTAATTAAAGTGTCCAATTTCTGATTGCAAAGAAGGAAAGTGGAAATATTGTGCAGAGTTTGAATAAATGTGTAAAAGATTATTAAATACTTTTTTAATTATGCTATTTGCAAAAAAAAATAAAATAAAAAATAAACATAACTACAAAAACACTTTAAATAGGAAAAATTACAAAGCAAATAAAGTATGACGTGTCTTTGAAAATCTAGCATGGAAATGACAACTCAAATATTTTTCCTTATCTGATGCACAATAATTCACCCCCCCCTTTTTTTTCTACACATTTTCTAATTACTAAATAAAATTTACTTTACAATTTTCTGATTATTTCTTGTAGGTCTTTCATATTAGCATATTATTCACAGAAACACACAAAAGCAAAGAAAATCAGCACTCATTTGCAGAATGCTGTAAAGGAACTCATATGGTTCAGTTTCAAATACGGCCTTTAAAGGAAAAATAAATAGGGGAAGGAGGGGCAAAATCGGATACCATAAATGTTTGTTGTTCTCAAAAGCTGTCAAATAGGAAAACAAACACTGAACACAGTTTCCAATATTAAATGAATCTTAGGTTATAATAAGACAATCCTTTCTATAAAAAATATAATTGATTAATAAAAAAAATAGCTTTTTTTAAACATATGCAAAAATTCGGTTTTACCCCATTGTGACATGAAAAATATTTTAAGTGCCGTTATAATATTATTTTCTTAAATGGATGGAAGAATAGGGATCGTATAGTGAACTTTTAAATATTGCAGTTGTGATTTAAATAGCAATTAACCCTGCACAATTTGTGCATCTGTTCTTTAGGTCGATATTCTTTGAGAAGAGAATCAAAAATATAAAATAAATTAAACATTCTTATTTGTTCTTTGTTGAAAAATAAGAGACTCATACTACTTGAAATAAGAACTCGTTTAGGTTAGGATCCAATAATGTTTATTACATTTTCTTGAAGTAGGAAGGATGTGATGAAAGCTGCACATCAAGTCTTTAAAAAGTACTGGCTCAAATTTCGTAAAATTCGAAGAATCTTTGAAATATTCCTTCTGTCCGAATTAATTAAATTACCAGTTGATTTAAAACTTTTAAGATATTAAACTTAAAATTTACAACAGCATTTTTATAGAATAATTAAAAACTGAAAACGCGAAATTGATCTCCAAAGAATCCGCGCATGGCGATTCTAGGATACGAGCGCCGGCATAGGCCTGGCCTTAGATCAGACGACGTTTTGCATAAATTTTACAGCATCATTTTTGTTAAAATTCTGTTGGAAAAATGCGCAACATTAGTATAAATACCCATAACAGGGGTGCACAAATGTGACAGCAAGATTAATTTAAACTAATTTGTTGATTAGGAATTACGTGAAAAATCAAAAGAGCAAATCAGAAACAAATTAACATTTAATAATTAAAAGAACGATTCTAATTTGTATTTGAAAGACACGCCCCTTTCGCCCGCAGCGCCAAAACAAAACAGCTCCCGAAAACATACCGAACAAGAGCGGCGGTGACGCATGCGCACAACACACGCGTGCGGAGTGAGAGCCGCTGAATGACGATGACGTCACAGCTCAGCGCCGATTGAAACTAACTCAAAGCGCGAAGATGCCTCGCAGAGAAAACAACATCGCCAATTCAACGAATGCAAAGCACAATGAGGGAGGAGACGGCCTTACCAAAAAAGCAACGTACAAGGCGCGACTGCCGATAAATAGCTTTTAAGGAATGGCAAAATAAACTGGAAAGGCTATAACATAGAAATACGTTGAGCTGAAATATAAAATAATTAAAAAGATAAAACTGTGATATATCTTTATCACACCCATTGGTTGGGTAAAACCGGGTATCTGTTTAAAATTCATGAAAATCTCATTTTGGCCAAAAAAGTCTTGTTTAATATACTAAAATTATATATTTTTGACAAGACAAAATCACACGTCTTATTCTATGTGTCATATTAAATCTGTGTGAAATTTTGTACAATATATAGGCCTACCTACTTTACACTGAAAGTCTTAGTGTTATTTTAACTGCAAAAATCACAAATGAATTTGTCACTATCTTCTGCATCTCTACGTGCTTCGTGTGCCCATCTGTGGCATTTCAAACATTATATCTAACCTTCTTTGGAATTAGAGTTGGAGTAAAGCTCATTCCAAAACATGCAGACTTCATTATCTTCTTCATCTCCTGAGGTTGCCTTCCCAACCCTTTGATTGCAGTATTTACAACCAATGTTCTCGAAAATGCAGATTTGAATAATTATCCAATTTGTTAAATTGTTTCACTTCACCCAGGGTTGGAAAGTAAGACTAGTTCACATGTTTTTTCTTGTACAGTTTTCAAAACACAATACCATAAACATAAGTAAATTATTTTTAGTTTAATTAATAAGCATAGTATGGCTTACGATTTCAGGCCAGATAATCACAATATCTGGCTACTGCCAATCATCTGGCATACTGGCAAGATCGGCAGGATACAATATGTTTGCTGGATATCTGATGTACCTCTAGCTTTGATGTGCATAAATCTGGGTTTAGGGCAATGTTTAGCTCTAAGTGCAAACATTCGTCAACAATGATAGACACATTTTTTTACTTTCTTCTATCTATAATAGAAGAAAGTATTGTAATCGAAATTTTTTTCAACTTCCGGTTTTTGATGGATTTACACGTTTTAGGGATCAGAGATTATGAAAAACATGTTTTTACAAAATGTCTGTCTGTCTGTCCTCATTGTATGATCGAAAAGTGTATGACGTTATGCTTCAAATTGAACCACACTTTTATTCTATGTTTTTGGCTATGGCAAGCAGGTTCTATCAGAATTTGGGGATATTTCGACGAAAGGGGGCGCTGTGATCAATATTTTTGTTCCCTTTTCACTATTGTATCATCGAAAAATGTATGAAGTTATGCTTCAAATTGAACCACATTTTTTTTCTATGTTTTTGGCTATGGCAAGAGGGTTCTATTAGAATTTGGGGATGTTTCGACGAAAGGGGGCGGTGTGATAGCCATTTAAAGATTTCAAATTCCAAGAAATGTACAAAAAAGTTAGAAATCCTAAAAGTTTTTTTCGTTAAATGTTCAGCCTTGATCCGGAGAATCCGGAACAATTTTTGTTTTGCATCTATCTTAAAAAATGGCTGAGATATAGCGGTTTGAAATTTTAGGGTGGCTCACATTTTCAAACAAGACAGCAGAATTCATCCATAAACAGGTTTAATTATTTATGAGTTTTAGTTAACATGGTTTCGGCAAATTTTCTTTCATTGTTGTAACCATTGTTCCTATTATATGCTTATCACTATATATTTATATTCGCTAACGTCAAATTATCGCCAAACCTGGCGAAATATCGCCAAATTTGGTGACCAAAATAGGTTGCTATAAATGAAGCCAACTTGGCTGTAGAGGACTAATTTAGCGATATTCTCATTCAAATTCAATGTTGACGAGAACTGGGATTGAATCTTCTTTAATTAGGTTCCACTCATTTTACCTTCGTGTTTTCCAGTAAAATTAGCTAAAATCATAAAACTAAGGAATAGGGAGGCTACCTGTTCCTGTCGGTACGGACCAGAAGGACTTTTAGCAGTTTAGTATACATCAGTTGAACGCATCCCGGTAACCCGACGATTCGCAATCAGCTGACGTACAACAGAATGACAAAAAATATCGATTTTATCGGCGATGTGATAGCGAATTTTAAAGTATTAACATGACTGAGATAGAAGAAAGTTTTGGGATTGGCACATCCGACTAGTTATTATCTATAGAGATATTCCAATAGGAGTTTTACGCTTATAATTTTGAAAACAAAAAGAAAAAAAATTTCAAGTAAGACCAACAAATGAAATAAAATTTTAAACTGTAATTAACAATAATACAATCTGTTTGTGAAAACAAAAATCCTTGCATAAACTTTATACACTTCAAAATTTTTGCAGTAAACAATAAAATAATAATGACACAGAAAAGAAATATTTTTACCATAAAAGTTGCATAAACAGGTGAATAAATCTCTTGCATGTGATCCTATTGAAAAGAAAAGGGAATAATAAACTCACAAATAATACGGAACAAAAAATATTATGCAGATAATCTTACAATACAAAAAGAAATGGTATAAAATTAAGTATATAAGCATAGGAAAGTTAAATTTCTTAAGATAGGAAGGATCTGCCAACATTTCAAACTTTTATTTCATTGTCTTATATTCATATACTAGTAAATCTGCAGATCAGGAGCCTCAACGTCAGCTCTAAGTGTCATTGTTTTTAAATCTCACTTTTCATATTATCTTAGAATACACAATTTTTTTTTTTTTTTTATATTACATACATATTTATAGGCATATACCATACTTCAGAGGTTTCAGAAATTAGAAGCGTTCAATTAAACACGGTTTACGCAATGATATTCTGAAATTCTTATGAACTTCTTATTCATGTAACTTTTTAGATAAAAAAATAAACTTGTATGAAAATAAATTCTCATTTATGTCAGTAGAATATTAAAATCTCCTGAAAATAATTTATTTTGCTAATAAAATATTGCAGCAACTGAGAGTTACTTGAATTTTATTATTTTGATATTCTTTGAAATAGGGTTGCTAAGCAACTAATAAATTAAATAACAAAGTAAAAAGAAATCCATTTTAAAATTTGTAAAAAATATCAAAATGAATTGTTTTATATTTCCCGAACAGATGCAAAAATTATTCCAATAATTTATAATCATTAGCATAATTTATTAGCAATCAATTTATAAATTCTAATAAATGTATTGGCAAATTTTCAAAGCTATTGAATATATTTAAAACGTCTGTATAAAAAAAATTAGCAGCAGTAATTTTACGTTTAAATCCATTATTCAAATATATGATTTTCATTTCAGTTAAAAATAAATTTGAAAATTGTCTGCATTCCCATAGGAAAGCATTATGACCTAAAACGAAATGTTCTATATTTTCTGAACGAATGAACCAAATGTAACTAAAAACTATACAGCTAATTTCGGGTACCTCACCAACATACTCACCAAGAATCAACCTAATCGGGTGCTTTTTGCAGCAGTTATCGCAGAACAGACAGACAGACAAACAAACAGACAGAAACCAAAAACTTTTTGCGTCTCCACAGTGAGCCTCAACTGAAGTTTCGGCAATAACACAAATTTATCTCATTTTTTTTTTAATAGTTTTTAGAATTTTCAAGACTAATTTCAAAATAAATATCATATATCATAAATTAGATAACCAAGAGCATCATCTTTTTTGTCATTACAACGAAGGGGGTATTCTAGTTTTAAACTTTCATTCAGAAAATCAATATATTTTTAGTCTAAAAAAATCTACATTTCTTTCTGTTTCCAACACTGTCTTCCTCAGCACTCAACTGAATAAAACTGTGCCATAGTTTTAACAAATACCACTTTCAAAAATCTTAAATGCATTTTATTTTTTCTCAATGTGATTTTTTTTTAACTGGTGAGCATTGTAGAAAATTAGGTAATTAAGCTATCGACTCTCTAATCTCGAATGAAGCTACATTAGACAAGTACTTATTTGATGAACCATTAAATTTGTCTTTATAATTCCTACTTCTTTTAGTAGATTCTACACATGGTTCATAAATATCATCATATTTTTTAAAATATCAAATATTTTGGATATACAGGGTTCCCAGCAAAACATGTCTGGTAATTTCCCTGACTTTCCATGATTTTTCCTGACCAAATCCAAAAAAATTCCATGACCAAATGGACATACACAAAATCTGCTTTAACACAAAATAACAAACAGCATTAAAAAAAAATTTAAAAAAATCAGAAACTTGTATTGTAATAACAGGGTTCATACTCCTTTCCCTGGAGAAAATTCAAGCACCTTTCAAGAAAATTGCAAAATGAAATTCTATAAAATATTACAAAAAAACTTCATCTTTGCCAGTTTTCAAATGAAAGCCATACAACAAAGTCTAGAATGTGAAATGTCATGAAAAAGTTTTAAAAATGTAGAAAATTTTTGGCCATATTATGGTTTTTCTGGATTGCATTTGAAACCGACAAGAGTCTAGAGATTTTTCAGAGGCACCATGTAGCGAGAAATATAGTAACACTTTTCTGAAAAAGAATGATTTCAAATTCAAATCCTCCTCCCTCCCCCCAGATCTTTCCATGACTTTTTAGGAAATATTTGTAAATTCCCTGACTTTTCCTACATATTTTTTAATTTCCATGACTTTCCCTGACTACTTTTAAATTCCCTGACTTTCCAGATTTTCCATGACTTTCGATGTCGCTGGGAACCCTGATATACAGGGTGTCTCAAAAGGTTGTTTACAAACTTAACATGCTGGTCTGTCATATCATGATAAACAAGATTCACATAGGAACTTGTGTTCGAAAATGCAAACTGCGACCGCTAGAGGGTGATGAGCGCAGGCTTACGGGAGAGTGGAAAGCGAATCATTTTAGGCGAGGATGTTGCAGGAGAAGGATGAATCGATTTAGTAACGCAGAATTGGCCGATATGCATTACGTATATGGCGATGCGGATGGAAATCCACACTGTGCGAGAATAACTCGATAGGACATATATCCTTATCGCTGGATTGGCAGAGGTGGACCAGTCGTGTGGTCACAGCGATCCCAGACCTGACTTCTCTGTATTTCTATCTGTGGGGACACATGAAGTCCATGGTGTACGAGACGCTTGTAACATCGGATATGGATCTCGTCGCCAGGATCATGGAAGCGGCGACATGTGTCCATGACACACCTGCCCATTTTGAACGGGTCCGTGAATCCAGGCGTCGACGTTGTGAAGCATGCATTGCGGCGAATGGAAGAAATTTTGAACATCTACTGTAAATTAAACCATGTTCTTTAATAAAAGTCATATTAATACCTCCTTCGATATTCTTTCTTTCTTTCCCTCCACATCTGCGCTCATCGCCCTCTAGCGGTCGCAGTTTGCATTTTCGAACACAAGTTCCTATGTAAATCTTGTTCATCATGATATGACAGACCAGCATGTTAAGTTTGTAAACGACCTTTTGAGACACCCTGTGTATATATATTTTAATTACTGCATTGCATTAATTTGATTGAAAAACAGTAGTAATACTATTAATTATCAATATTATAAATTTTGAGATATTTTGAATTGTTTATGAATTATTTAATTAGATATTTAAATTAATCTATAAATATAAAATATATTTACAATGTAGTATAAATTAAACATTAATTATTTAATAACAAGTCTAATATATATTTAAGTAGTAGTAAAAATAAAACATTAATTATTTAATAAATGTCTATAATATCAGTGGATTAACACAGCTGGCAGCAAAAACAATTTGAATTAAAATAATATCTCTTTTACATAATATATTCTTGTTAAGAATATCTGAAATGCTGTGCAAGTTGAATTAATTCTGTGTAGATTTATTCATATAGTAGTAATATATTTTATTTGAATTTAAAGTAAAACTACAAGTTAGTATTGTTATTTAAAGTTTATTTATATAAATAAATCTAATGTAGTGAGTATGTAACTAATAAAGTGGATATTTAACTAAATATTAATTATGAATTATTATAATACCAATAGATGGCGACACTTTACCTTTCAGGTAGTTGTAGATAATATTGTTAATATTATATTTAATTTAACTATAGAGGGAGCTATTGATTGTATATTAATTTTACTTTCAGGAATTAAAATTGGATGGAGTAATATATATTCACGGATATAAATTTGTTATAAGTGTATTAAAACCAGAATTATTTTGAGTGTTTTTGAATCATTTTGTGATTGGGTGTCATCGATGGGGTTGAGTTTTAAAAAAAGTGTGCACTCAACTTGTCTTACAAATCATTTCTCTCAACTCGACTTAGTAAACATGTATGATGCATTGCCATGTGGATGTGAATATTATGCAGAAGTTGTGACATTTTAAGGATTCTGTATAATTATTGTGAGTAAATATTTAATCTACACTTTACGCGTTCATATTTCCAATTTTATTATTTCAAAACTGTTATCTCGTGGTAATATAGTGAGGTGTTAATTACAGTTTTTTGGATAATCGATGTGAGTGAAATATATTATATTTTCTTAATGGTTTTTTATTTCCTATTTAAATATTTCCAAATTTTAATATTTCCAATTATTGTCTGGTAATAATTCAGTGTACCTGGATGATTCTACTGAACTTAGCATTATGCCAGTAGAATTATGAAACACTGAATTATTATTTAAAACACATGTGGGTGCATCCAGGCTGATGAGTACATGTGCATGTGTTTTTCCATATCCAATTCATTTTTAATTCTCATGTGGTCCAATTTTCCATTGTATATGGTTCATATTTAATTTATTAATCCATTTGTATTTACTTAATTGCAACTCCAATTATAATTTTTTTTTTTTTCCCTTTCTCTATATTTCTTTTTTCAATATTCTTTTGGTATGAGTAAAATTTGGCCAATTACCATTGAAGCATCAGCTATGGTAATATTATGTTTGCACATGTTAATTATTAGCTATGTGGTATTCTGTATACACAATATCATTAATTATCTCTTTGGAGATTTAAGTAGAATAGAACTTGATATGTTTTTTGAAATTCATAGATATTATAATTATTTAACATTCTATAAAATTATGCTGCATTGCGCAAATTGGTATGGAATGGTTTTTACATATTCTTTTCAATATTCTTTTCAACAATTAGCTAGTTAAAATATTGATTTTTATATGATACCATAATTTAGCCTAATTGGCTCACAAATCACTTTGATTAACTTCTGTTTGAAATACATAGTTATTATAGCTGCATTGCGCTTTTAATGGTGTATTTATTAATAATTTAATAATAATAATATTTTAGTATTACTATTATTTCCTGGTATCATTTGTTTATCTTTTGAATTTTCAAAGGCATCTTTATAAAATCTTATTCAGGTTCTATTGATTTTTTTTTTTTTTACCAACATTAATTTTGTACTGACTTATGACTGCTAGGGGTTTTTATTTTGTTGTCTTTTGATGTTAGTTTGCTTAATGGGACTTTGTGTATATATGTAAATAGTTTTATTATATTGCTTTATTATATTTAATCAAGTATTAAACAGTCAATCTTAATATATATATATTTTTTTTTTTATGGATATTCAAGTAATATTAAGATTGATTCATAACAATTTTTTATAAAATATGTTATAGATATATTTAATATGTATTTCTTGCAATTTTTATTGCTATCAAACAAATATGGCAGTTATTAGTAAAATGTTAGATACTGGCAATTTAGGCCTTGGTGGATCCAGGACTAATGCTCGGTACAGGAAGATTATTAGGGATCTTCCTGGATCGTTATCAGATAACCTATTCTATTGTCCCAAGCCTGTACTATGTTTTCGAGAGTGTGAATCTAAGCGTTGTCTTACATGTCCATTAGCTGATAAGTCACAGATTTCAAATAATAACAATCTTAATTTGGTAAAATTTTGCAAAGCATACAATGTAATCTATTCATTGAAATGCAATTCGTGTAACATGGAATATATAGGACAGTCTTGTCAAAAATTACATAAGCGGCTAAATTTACATCGTTCTCATATTGATAAATATAAAAATTCTAAATTTCAAACAACTCATAATATTGAATATACTCATTTCAAAAATCATGATTTTAAAAATATTACTATTAAAATACTTAAAATACAAAAAAATTTTACTGAACGACTTTTTCTAGAATCTAAATATATAAGACATTTTAATACTACATATCCTTATGGATTAAATCAATTAGTATACAAAAAATCACATCCTGTATTTTCAGATTTAACTAAATATGAAAATTATAAAAATCTCTATTCCGGATTAAATTTTTCAAACTTAAAAAAAACTTCAAGATCTGGTAGAGGTAAACATAATAACAAAAAATACACTGATGATATTGTGATTCAACAGGAGCTTAATAATCTTGAGGCACAGTTTTGTAATGATTATTGTTGGCTTGCTATAAGAAAACATGTTTTTAGTATAAAAAAGAAATATATAAACCAATATTTCAAGGTATTTAAAAAGAATCAATATTCTCCACATTTTTGTGATATCTTTTATGATATTCTACATTATAGAGCAAACCTATTAAATACAAGTCTTTCTAATAAACCTAAATATAAAACTAATAATACACAATTAATTATAAATTTTTCCAATCATGTATTTAATAATATAAATTTACACAATATAATAAACAACATTAATAATAATTTTCCAATAAAAAATTTTACCATTCACAAGACATATAAATATAATCGCACACTTGGACGTAAAATTTTTAATTACAATTCTTTTGCAAAAAATTTGGTCTCTTCAAAGAATTACCCATGTTATTGTAATGACCCAAAATATCAAAAGTATATAAATACAACACATGGTCATATCATTACTGGTGATCTTAATATTGTAGAACAACCTATTTTACAAAACTTAATGCATAATGGCACAAAATTTCGTCTTCCATATAAGTGTAATATCAAATCCATAATATTGCAGTTTATTCAAGATATTGATTTGTTTATATATAAAATTGCTGTTGATTACAATAAACCAATCGAATATTTCAGTGAATGGAGATTTTCTGTAATTGATAAATTAAAAAATGAAATTATAAAAAATTATCATCATATTACACATGCAGCTTTTAAAAACATAAATAAACATATATCAGAATTACAAAACAAATTTATAATTACTTATGTAGATAAATCTCCTAATAATTATGCTATCATTTGTAAAGAATACTATAAAGTGTTAATTCACAATGCAATCAACACAAGTAATATTTTTAATAAAACTAAATTAAATATTGAAATAAATAACAGAAAATTATTAAATTATCACAAATTACTAAAAATCAAATGTAATAATTTTAATTATCCTTATCTTGTTATAATTCCAAAATTTCATAAAAATCCTATTAAATTTCGCACTGTTACCATCGGTTGTAACACATATAATAAAAATGCAAGCAATTTACTACTTAATATTTTAAAGCAGATATATGATATAACGTTAAAACATAATAACCAACATTGCCTAAAAAATAGTTTTCAACTCATTAATAAAATACATAATATCAATCCGGTAAAATTCATAAAAACATTGGATTTTAATGATTTATTTAATAACATTGATATAAAAGACTTACATAAAACAATGTGTATATTATTTAAAGAATTTAAATCTCAATTAAAATTAAAAGAACATATTTCAGTAAATTTTTTTAAAACTTTACTAAATTTTACATTGCATAATAATTACATTATATATGACAATATTATCTATAAACAATGCCAGGGAATTCCGCAGGGCGGAACCGCATCTAGTATTCTCTCTGACCTTTACTTATATTATTATGAAAGAAATATAAGTCCGAACAATGATTATGTATTTTATCGCTATATTGATGACATTATCATATTTTATTTCAATGAAAAAAATTGCACATCACCACTCAATTTTTATCCTACTCAGCTTAAATTAAGCGAAAATGATTTAATTAATAATAATATAAACTTTCTTGACTTAAAAATTAATATTACTAATAATTATAAATTAATTTTTGATATTTATGATAAGAGATTTGATTTCCCATTTAAAGTAAATATTTTTACCAATTTTGCTTCATGTTTACATAAATCTGTTTATAAAAATATAATTATCAATTATCTACATCGTATAAAATACTTATGCTCAGATATAAATAAAAACAAAAATATTAGATATATTCGAGATCAAGCAAAAATATATGGATATCCAATTTTTATGATAAATTCAATCATCAACTCTTTTAAATAACATTTATTATATAATTTAAATATAAACATGGTATGAAATAAATTATTGTTTTAGTGTGCGATAACATATAACAAAAGATATAGAAAATAATAATTATAACACACATTATTACAATTATAACATATTAGGAAATTTAATATTTAATATTTGTTTGAACATTATATACACTTTATATAGAAAATTACAAATATAACATACATAATTACAATTATAACATATTAGGAAATTTAATATTTGATTGAACATTATTTATACTTTGTATAGTTGTGATTGTGCGTTGCCGATCACCTCTGTTTAAGGTATTATTGATGTGCAGTTTTCATACATTTATAAATTAACTTATACAATAACAAATTAAATTATACAATGATAACATGGTGATTATAACTCATATACATATCTATTTGCAATATATATAAATATAAATATATATAGTTTTTATCTTTGTCTATGAATAATTAAAATTAACAAGTATTTTAATTACTGCATTGCATTAATTTGATTGAAAAACAGTAGTAATACTATTAATTATCAATATTATAAATTTTGAGATATTTTGAATTGTTTATGAATTATTTAATTAGATATTTAAATTAATCTATAAATATAAAATATATTTACAATGTAGTATAAATTAAACATTAATTATTTAATAACAAGTCTAATATATATTTAAGTAGTAGTAAAAATAAAACATTAATTATTTAATAAATGTCTATAATATCAGTGGATTAACACAGCTGGCAGCAAAAACAATTTGAATTAAAATAATATCTCTTTTACATAATATATTCTTGTTAAGAATATCTGAAATGCTGTGCAAGTTGAATTAATTCTGTGTAGATTTATTCATATAGTAGTAATATATTTTATTTGAATTTAAAGTAAAACTACAAGTTAGTATTGTTTTTTAAAGTTTATTTATATAAATAAATCTAATGTAGTGAGTATGTAACTAATAAAGTGGATATTTAACTAAATATTAATTATGAATTATTATAATACCAATAGATGGCGACACTTTACCTTTCAGGTAGTTGTAGATAATATTGTTAATATTATATTTAATTTAACTATAGAGGGAGCTATTGATTGTATATTAATTTTACTTTCAGGAATTAAAATTGGATGGAGTAATATATATTCACGGATATAAATTTGTTATAAGTGTATTAAAACCAGAATTATTTTGAGTGTTTTTGAATCATTTTGTGATTGGGTGTCATCGATGGGGTTGAGTTTTAAAAAAAGTGTGCACTCAACTTGTCTTACAAATCATTTCTCTCAACTCGACTTAGTAAACATGTATGATGCATTGCCATGTGGATGTGAATATTATGCAGAAGTTGTGACATTTTAAGGATTCTGCATAATTATTGTGAGTAAATATTTAATCTACACTTTACGCGTTCATATTTCCAATTTTATTATTTCAAAACTGTTATCTCGTGGTAATATAGTGAGGTGTTAATTACAGTTTTTTGGATAATCGATGTGAGTGAAATATATTATATTTTCTTAATGGTTTTTTATTTCCTATTTAAATATTTCCAAATTTTAATATTTCCAATTGTTGTCTGGTAATAATTCAGTGTACCTGGATGATTCTACTGAACTTAGCATTATGCCAGTAGAATTATGAAACACTGAATTATTATTTAAAACACATGTGGGTGCATCCAGGCTGATGAGTACATGTGCATGTGTTTTTCCATATCCAATTCATTTTTAATTCTCATGTGGTCCAATTTTCCATTGTATATGGTTCATATTTAATTTATTAATCCATTTGTATTTACTTAATTGCAACTCCAATTATAATTTTTTTTTTTTTTTTTTTCCCTTTCTCTATATTTCTTTTTTCAATATTCTTTTGGTATGAGTAAAATTTGGCCAATTACCATTGAAGCATCAGCTATGGTAATATTATGTTTGCACATGTTAATTATTAGCTATGTGGTATTCTGTATACACAATATCATTAATTATCTCTTTGGAGATTTAAGTAGAATAGAACTTGATATGTTTTTTGAAATTCATAGATATTATAATTATATATAATAATTTATAATATTCCATTGTAAAGGTCTTGTTATTCAATATTGTTTCAGCGATTGTTCGGGCGAGATATGGCACTATATTTAGCAAAAGCTGGTGTCATATACAGAAAACAATCGTTCTTTGCTTACAAATGTGATTTTCTTGCCCTTGAAAAAGTAAATTACTTTATAAGCTTTTATTTGTGTATATACTCGTGTGGTTTATATTTCATTCCTTATTTTCTATTTATTTAATTTTTTTTCTTCTTCTTCTTAATTTGAATTAATAATGTTACATTTATTAGGACTACAATTTTAATTTGTAAATTGACAGGGCTCTTTGGTATCGGGATTTCAGTGTATGTGGTCAGTTTCTTATGTTTCAATGGTTAAATTTTACTTAAAGTTTTATATATATATATATATATATATATATATATATATATATATATATATATATATATATATATCGGATATTTACAACATAGTCAACTTATTGATGAATATAAATATTTTCAGGCTTAATATAAATTAGAAGTTAAAACACTAGGCTGAGCAAGAAAACTTAATAAAACAATATTCTAAATGCCTTTTTCTTTTTCACTTATGTAACAAAATTGAAGATCAACTAATTGAAAACAGACACAACTTGCTTTTTACACTGGCAAAATAAATAAATAAATAAATAAAATAAATAAATAATGTGTTTTGATTGAAGGTTGCCTGTTTTTTTATTCCCTAACCTGTTGTGCAGTTTAAACTGTGCTAAAAACAAAACCAGAAATGATTCTTTCTAATGAAGCTCTAAATAATTTATTGTTTGAACTAGACAGTTTAACTTTCAAAGGCTGCTCTAAGTAAATATTCCCACATAATTATTGGTTTAACTTTTAAAAATTCAGCTTCAAATGTAAAGTTTGAAAAAGATTTTTTTTGTTGGCTAAAAAATTCACTGCCAGAGCAAAAGTTCTTTATCTACAGAACAACACAGCGAATAACAGTTGAAAAATTAATTTATGCTTGTTTTAACTGAAAACATAAAACAATATCATATACAGTGACATTTTGAAAATAAATATCAAATATATGAATATCGAAAATATTAAACATCATGACATTTTGTAAATAAATATCAAATATATATCATGATATACATTAAAATATATATCAGAGAAACCCTGCTTCTAAGCAAATCATTTGCATTTTTTCTTCAAAATTTCACTTAAAATAATGTTTTTGTGAAAATTAATGATTTTCTAGATTTTTACATTTAGTTTAAAATTTTAAAATCCTTATTTGTTTTGTTTAGGAACCACCTTTACCAAGTAGTAGAGTTCACCAATCAGAAGGAGAGACTACAAATTATTTTCTTGCTCCAAGTTTCCCGATGTTCAGATTAATTTTATTTTAATGGAGTTCATTGTTTAAAATTTGTCTAATCTAATAATGATTTCATCTGAAAATAAATTGTCAATTTTTTTACCCCCCCCCCTCACGAAAAAAAAATCTACGAAAATTATCTTAACAGGTGCTACACTGACATCCAAAAATTAGCCTTGGTACTCTGAATATTAAGGGAATTTTAGAAAATTGTTATTCTGACAAGAAATATTAAAGGTGTCATTAAAAAAAGAAAAAAAAAATACTTACAAATACTCCACTGCAACCTATTTCGAAGCTTCCCACTAAAATAGATATTAAACAAACATAAGAATAAAATTTTTATGAATTTAATTACTTAATTTTAGTAGAATATTAATTTTACACACCAATACAGTATCGGACCTCTTATCCCGCATTCTGTAAACCGGAATATTCCGAAAACCGACATTTTTTATGATCTCATCATGAATAATAACAAAAACTACAGTTAAAAAAAAAAAAAAAAAAAAAAGCTGCCTGTTCAAGGTCGAAGGGCAGAATGTTTAATAGGTCATTCATTCGTTCCAGCAGGCTGAAAGAGAAATCTTTCCTTTAGAAAGTGCAACTTTTTCAGGGATCTTCTCTCTTAATTATCAGATTGTGTTAAAATTTTCAGCAAATTGAAATAATAATAAATAAGGCAACTTACCAAATTTCTATTAAAATACCTTAAATTTTCAGAGAATTAGAGACCTCCCAAAACAGTCCACTTCAATCATAAAAAAAAAAAAAAAAAAGAGCTGACTGTTTGTAGTTTTTTTTTTTCCTGGTGATCTGAGAGGTGAAGTCGGATGTTATCTTGCATCTGATAATGAATGTTCTTAGCTATGCAGAAAAGATTCATTATTATTGTGGATTGCTGCATTTTTTTTTTTTTTTTTTTTTTTTTTTTGTATTTCGGATGTAATTGAGGCAATACATGTGAATCATACAGAATTTAATTTTTCAAGTGTCCACGTGCTTTTTTCGAAAAGGAAATTTAAAAGAAGGGACGCAAAGTTGATGTTTTAGGAAAAGAGTCTTTGAAAAACATCTAACAAAAACACTAGTTTTTAGTTGACTTCATTAGTTTTGCCTGTTACTTTTTGCATGTTGAGGCTTAATTTATTATCACATGAAGTAAGAACAGCATTTGTTATTTATCTTAGTCCTAAATTAAAATCATTGAAAGGAAAATAGGTCAAAAAATCATTTTCCTGTTTCATTGTTACATCGATGTACCCCCCCCCCCCCCAACTTTCATGCTGTCATGAATAAAAAATAAGCTTTTGAAAATTTAAAGTTATTATTATATTATAGTTTTAGAAATTTCTTTCACGAATGGTAAGTATTTTTAAACTTATTTTCTCTAATGCGCTTATCTAAAAAACTAGATCATGGGAGAAAAAAAAAAAAAAAAGAGAAAAGCAAGGGGGGGGGGGGGGGGGGGGGGGTTGCTGATGCAATATTTATGTTTTTGGCATGGATCCGAAATCTGGAAAATTCCGAAAACCGGAATCGGATCGATCTCGATGGTGCCGGATAATAGGTCCTGTACTGTATATAAAGCTATTTTTACAGAAAGGCTGTACTAATTAAATCTGTTTTTATTTTTCTAGAGATGAGCAAACTTTAAATTTAACTGACTAAATTTTTTATTAATTAAAAGCAAAAACTTCTTAATAAGACAGTAAAAATAAGAAATGCAGAATGTATTTTGAAAGAACTTTGTCTTTCTTCATCAGGCACAAAGACATGCTATCACTTATGCAGGAGCAAGATTCACAGAATTTTTTACTTCTCAGAGCAATATTCCTCCACCTCTTCAATGATCACCGATATATGTTACACAGCATGCATTTCATAGATTGTTAAAATGAACAATAATGACAAGGCCAGATTTCCATTTTATTTACACAAATTTCCAATGTAATCTACTACCTTTCAACCAATGTTGTTCCTTATAAAGCCTACAAATTCAATTGTAAAATGCTACCGTCCATAAATTCTTATTTTTGAAAAGACATAACTTGTAACATTTGAATTAAAAAAAAAAAAAGAAAGAAAGAAAGAAAGAATGATGATGATTATGCATTATTACAATGCACTATTATCTGTTTTGTTACATATGTATTGTAAATATGACTAAAGAAAAAATAAGTATTTTTAATACATATATTGTCTCTATCTGTAATTAACAAAAGTCAATGGAATAGCTTCTTTAAATCTATTTATAAGCCTGTGTAGTTACTAATCATGTTAACAAATATGATGTTTGACTGGCCTCAGCAGTCCTGAATGCATAGTTTATATGCGAGTAACTACAACGCCAAACATCTTATATGTTACTTATAAGATGTTTAAAGAAGAACTGATTAATTCCTTGCCAATCTTTTAGAAACTCAAAAACAAAACCAATGAAAACACTCTTTAAAACTGCAGTCTTTTTTTTTTTTTTTTTTTTTTTTTTTTTTTAAATATAACTTTGCTCAAAAATCAACTAATTATTACTATACAATATGTAATTTCAATAGACTTCTCAAGGTCAGTTTCCTGGCCTTATCTTAAGTCAGTAATTATGGTAAAACTGCATTTAGCTGACTGAGCACTCTTTTTTCCACCCTACTTGAAATTAGTAGAAAACTTCATCCTTTGCTCGATAGTAGTAGTGGGGAAAATAACTCCAGGCAATTGCGCCTTCTAGAGACATGACAACGAAGGGATGAAGAGGAAAAGATGGAGTCTTTGAGGAGCCAATTGAAATCACAGAGTATAGTTAACATCAAGAATAAAATCTGAAATGGAATCAATAAGATTTCCTTCAATTTGTTAGCTTCTGATATACAACAGAAAATAACTAAGACATCTCAACTTAGCCAGGGGTTCTTTTCAGATCTTTTATAAAAGGTAAAATTCTGCAAAATGCTGTTCTAAGCAATATCATAAAGTCTGCACTGCTTGAAAAGCAGAACGTTTCATTCCCCAGTAACCATGTGAAAAACATTGCTTAATACCAATATGTGCTTTCTAAGGAACATTACTCGGACATTTCTTTTTCTCTGTTTGTGTGAGTAAATGCTTATCCATTCTGCATTTAAAATTTTTGCCACATTTTCAAAATTAAAACCATTACTCTCAAAACTTTAGTTGCTGCCACTCCCCTAATTTTTATCACTTTGGGCTCAGGACCATGCCTAAATCCGGCCCTGAATAAAGACCATAAGAGTGGAATATTTTTATGAACAGACTTGACAAATAACAATCAATAATTTTTCAAGCATCAAAAATATGCACTACTGCACAAAATTCCCAAACAAATTATCAGCTATAAATAAAGAATATATATATATATATTAATTATATATATATATATATATATATATATTATTTCAAACAACTAGGGGGTTCTGCTACCTACGAGCTATGCTAACCAACCCTCATCCAGACCATTGCAGGTTTTAAAAACACACTAATTTACTCTGTTATTGGCAATATTTCGTAATCAGGTTGTCATTCACTTCCCTTTGAACGGGAGATTTTTCAGTTCTGACGGCCGCATCAACTGCTGTCATGACAGCTGTTTTTGTGATTGATCAAGTAAGATCTTTCACACATTTGAAAATCAGCTTATGCAAAATATGTAGCTACCTCCTGGACAGTTATAACAAGATATAGAAGGAAAGTTTTCTTTAAGACTCTATAAGAAAATTATTTTAAATATGACAACTTTCCCCATTTAATGCTTTTTGGATGTAATAATTTAACGATTTTAAAGATTTCTTTCTTTTTTTAATATTCATGTGTAAATATTTTTTCAATTGAAAAGTGTTTGGAAATATTATTTCGGCGTTTTAAATATGATATAATTTTCATCATAAAATGCTTTTTGCACATAATAATTTAATTATTTTAAACTTTTCTTTCTCTTTTAATATTCACATGTAAATATATTTTTTAATTGTAAAATGTTTGGAAATATTATTATTTGTGCTTTTTTAAAATGTGGTAACAGTAGGTAAAAAAAAGGACTTTTTCAAAATGTGAAACAAATCTCTACTCAAATAATGAAATTTTGAATAAAAAAAAATGAAAAACCTTGAAAAATTAGACAAATTAACAACAACAACAACAAAAAAAAAAAAAAAAAAAATAACTGGACACTGCACACAACAATCTAGTCCAGTGTGTGCCTACAAAAGATAGTTAAATTGCTATGCATAGTTTTTGGTCCTATAAAACTTTGATGAACTATTTTGACAGATTTCAACATTAAATAGTACTAAGTTTTACCCTACCAAATTTTAAAAAGCCTAAATGATAATATTTATATACACTTTTCAATTGAAAAATATATTTACATGTGAATATTAAAAAAGAAAGAAAACTTTAAAATAATTAAATTATTATGCACAAAAAGCCTTTAATGATGAAAATTACATCATATTTAAAAAGATACATTTAAAATGTCATATTTAAAACATTTTTCTTAAAGTGTCGTTATAAAAGTCCAGGAGGCAGCAAAATTTTTTACTTAACACCATTTTATACAAGCTCATTTTCAAATGTGTAATTGATCTTATTTAATCAATCACGAAAACAGTCACCAGCTGTTGTGACAGCAATGGACAGAGCCTTAAGAACAAAAAAAAATCCTCCAGTCAGGGTTGGCTTGATTTTGCCCAACCCGAAAAAACCCGGGTGGGTTTTTTAAAAAAAACCCACTTGAAAAAACCCTTGAAAAAACCCAAGTGGGTTTTATCAAAATCTTTATTTAAAATTCCACTTATCTAACTAATAATAAATATATCAATTTAAACCAAACATAATATACATTTTATATGTCACAGATATAGTTTTCAGAAAATTCTAAATGGGCATAATTGCTCTATCTGAAACAAACTTGGAAAATTCACAGAGAAAATAATTATCTTAAAAAAAATACATGTAAAATTATATAAACAATTAAAAATCAGGATTATTTGTCAATATGACGAAAACAGTGGGGGGTTCAATCAATTCTTAAAAATTACAGGCACGAGTATTTTAGTATGATTCAAAATATATTAAGCATAAAACTAAATTAAGTTGAACAAAACATAAAGGGTAGATCATTGATTCATTTCACTTTCTTTAGTAAAATAGTATCATAGTGCAGCACAACCCACCATAATAATGAATCTTTTCTGCATAGCTAAGAACATTCATTATCAGATGCAAGATTAAGATAGTGATAGTTTTTTTTTTTTTTTTTTTTTTTGGGGGGGGGGGGGGGGGATTTTAATTTTCTGAAAACTTATTGTATTTTAATAGAAATTTGGTAAGCTGCCTAATTTATTATTATTTGAATTTTCTGAAAATTTAAACACAATCGGATAATTAAAAGTTTTTTTTTTTTTTTAAATAAGTAAGGAAAAGAAAAAAGTACCGTTTAGTTCTTGTTTTAATTATTATTATTTCTATTTGCAGTTTAAAACTTTAATTAAATCTCAGTCATCAGCAGCCAGCTGGGGAAAAGAAAATTGACCTGATAAAAATCCATCAATAAAACAAAAGAAAGATACACTGGAGTGTATTTTTTTCATTTTCCAATTAAAGTATTGATGATCCAAACAAATTCAATTATAAAATATTCTTACGTAAATATAGTATTTAAAATATAATGTAATATAAAGTTCTTTGTTAAATAATTCTTTAAAAATAATGATTTCTTATTCTTGAGATAGTTCCATTGTTTATACCTCCCCCCCCCTCCTTATCTAATTTCGCCAAAAGCAGAAGGATGGGCGATCGCAGACTATGACACAACATGCAGCTATTCTGTGCTATTGAGATGCAACCCCCCCCCCCCCCCCTCCCAACATCAAGATCTCTGGAAGATTTAGGAATTTAAGTTTACAATTTAGATGGTTTAAAAGTGAATTCATCCCCCCCCCCCCTAGTAGGACAATAATTCCAAACATTTGATAAAATTCTACTACATAAGAAAATTTTAATAAAACAAAAGTAAATGATTCACTGTTTAAATCTAATTTTTATCTATAAAAGAGAAATAAACAAAATTTTAGACTATTAATTTAATTATTTTGACTTTAAAAAATTTCTTTCAATTCAGTCATAAAATGTCTTTAAAATCATTACAAATTTTTAAACTATTTTTAATATTGAATAAAAATTCTAAATAATTATAATTAAATAATATATTAAATAAAAATTATTAAAGTATTAACATTTATTTTTTAAAACTTCATCCCATTAATTATATAGTTGTTACAAAACAAAGAACAGCAAGAAGAAAAATCCTCAAAACCCTGAAAAAACCCGAAAAAACCCTGAAAAACTCCCGAAAACCCGAAAAACCCCTGAAAAAACCCCAAAAACCCTGAAAAAACCCGAAAAAACCCCAAAAACCCTGAAAAAACCCACTGGGTTGGGTTTTTTCTGAAAAAACCCAGGTTTTTGCCAACCCTGCCTCCAGTCAAAGGGAAATTCATTTCAACACGATTACAGAAGATCAATACTGTTCATGATAATACCATTCAATCTTCCATAATCAAGTAATCTTTTAAAAGAGCAAATTAGTGTACTTTTAGAGCCTGCAGCATCTGAAAGAGGGTTAGCAAGCAGAGCCCCTAATTTAATGGAAAATAAAAAGTTTGTATGTTGAAACTTTTACTATTTAATACAAGCATAGAGCAAAACAATGACAAGAAAGAAAAAGGTAATAAAATTTCACTAAAAACTTACATGCCTGAACAGTTCCATAATAGACCAATGATGTAAGTGATGAGAATGCATAAGTTATAATGACACTGTAATAGGAGATTATTATTAGCTTTAGTGATTTAATTACTTTAACATTGAAATTCAACGTATCATATAGAATATTCTGTCAGTACAATGCAGAATTTAATCAGCTGAAGTTTTCTTTAAATTATTGATTCAAATCATTAAAATTTCTCATTTTTAAAAAATGTTGTAAAAAAAAAAATAAATCTAAGATAAGATGAAAATAATTTGTAATGTTTCTAAAGATATTTTAATTACTTGAATAAATAAAAGAAGCTTAAGCTTTATTTACAAGTTTAATTCTTTAAAATTTAGCAAAGATTTTATCAGGTAAAAAATTCATTTTATTTAAAATTGATGCTTAATTAGATTATTTTAATTTACACACGTCATAAATTCCTTTGAGAAATCAAATTATTCACTTTAAAATATAAAATAAGAGAAATCTATTTCTATAGCTAATAAAATTAGTAAAGATTCATCCATTTTCTTATTTTACTTTAACACATATAGTATATAATAAGAAATTGCAGTTAAAGGAGATTGAAAGTGTGATAAACACTTGCTCAATAGATATTGTAAAAGAGTGTGTGGAAGAAAAAGAATCAGTTGCAGTTATTATCAAAATGTTAAGCATAGAAAATGCTTCCTTAGCAGGAGATGAAAAAGTGTTTTCTACTTTCAGACATACACCCAAGTCAGAGATTGAAAATTTCATTTTATTATTAGTTTTTTTTTATTCTAAACTTCAGTCAGAACATAATTCATTTCCTAGCTCAGTAAGAATTTGCTTTCTATTTCACATTTTTCTGAATAACTTTTTATCCAATAATTAATTTATGGACATTATATTTTTAAAAATCTCTTTGAAATAAACCCATAATTAAAAAAACTTCATAAAACACAAATAATTTACAATAATAAGACACAAAAAATTCTGATTTATTTTATTTTATTTTTCTTCTAGTGTGTGAGCCATGAAACAGTTCACATTTTTTGAAGATTTGAATGGAAAATAGTAGGAAATTACCTCCATAAATCCCTTTTTTGTTCCCATTTAAAGGAATCTAGAGCGGAAATGGAATTTATCTTCTTAGTTACATAAATGCCAGCCAATATGTACAGCACCATTCCATTCATTTCAGCTATCGACAGCAGAAGCCAATAAGGTGCTAAAAGAAAATAATAAATTTATGATTAAAAAAAGCTAGTTAATTCAGATATAAATCAGTAATGGCAGATTGGGTACAAATCAAACACAGCTGCCATCCCGATAAATCAAAATTTTGCACAAATTCAAATATATATATATTTTAATATCTAATATAAAAGAAATAGCCTCTTTAAGTGAGTTTCTCATAAATTAATGTTTTTCAAGTCAAAATACAAGAAAATATATTTAGTATATTGTTTCAAATAGATCTAAGTTTGTCACTTTGTATAAATGTTACACTTAGCATTATTCAAGAATCATTCATAATAAAATGAAAACAAAGGTATCAGATGTCAAATTATGTCTTCTTTCACATTTTTTTTCCCAAAAGGGGATTGTTTATACATTTTTAGGGCCACTTGCTTTATAATATACTAGCAACCTGCTCCGGCTTCGCATGGGTGACAGGATGTTTTGAAGATACCTCTAAATACATTTGTCTGTTAGTGGTCGATGCAGGATCTTTTTTCTTGGGGCCCATTTTGTAAAAAGTAAAGGATATTTTTGTGAAATTTGTTATATTTTTGTGAAAAATAACATTTTGTAATGGAAATTTAAATCCAGTTACTCAAATTTGAACCAAGCATTTAATTAACAAAATCTTTTTAAAATCAATTTGCTGAAGTTTTTTGCTCTGGTGAACTTGTTTGTTTACTAATTACACATTTTAAAATGTCACAAAATAATAAATAATTAACAAATAGCAAGTTTTTATGGAATAGAATTTTGGGAAAGGGCTTGTTTTATTAAAAAGAATTTTGTGAAGGGTTCTGTTTTATTATAAAGAATTTTGTGAAGGGGCCCATTTTATCAAATTGATTTTTGTAAAGGGGCTCATTTCATTAAGTAGATTTTTGTGAAGGACCCTAAATAGGCTCCAAATTTTGCCTGGATCAACCCTTATCTGTAAAGTTCAAACTCAACATCATTTTTAATTTTTCACAAACTAAACATTACAGATTACATTCAAAATTTTGTTTTATTCTACCAAGTAAAACAATGTCGTGGCATACATATAAAAATTCAACTGGAAATGAAAAAATAATCTGTAAACAAGAGAAAATTTACAAAACATATAAAAAATAAATTAAAAAATAGTTTGCTGCGACTTTCACTGTTATCATATATATCATAATCCTAAAAGTACATTTTTGACACTTTCCAACCTAGTTGAAAAGCAGAGCTGCCAAGTCTCCGGCTTTTTGGATACCAGTATTTTAATACAGAAAATGTTGTATTGTTTGATCGGAGCATTCTGCGATTTAAAAGAACAACATTTTCTCTAAGAATATACTGTCGTACAAAAAGCCGGAGACTTGGCAACTCTGGAAAAGTGTTTATGACTTCGATTTGTCTGGTGGTATGGCCGTCTGTCCGTGCTCTAACTCCCGTAAATATGCTCGGATTGCCCTGCAATTTTTATATGTTATTGTCGTTATCTATAGCATGTTCCCTATTTCAGCTGAAGTGTGTAGCACTTATAGTTTTTTTACAGGGACACTCAAAAGAATTCTGTTACATTACGGTCTATGGGGAAAAATCATTTGTGGTTTATTTTAATGATGTTACACAATTTCAAACAAATTGTAATTGATATATATCACTAAGGTGCATTACAAGAAGCTTAATATAGAATAGGGTGTGCATAGCACTTATAGATACTATACAGGGACAGTCAAAAGAATTCTGTTACATTACGTCTATGGAGAAAAATCGTTTGCAGTTTAATTAAACAATGTTTCACTATTTTAAACACATTGAAATTTATATATATCACTAAGGTGCATTACAAAAGGCTTACTACAGAATATTGTGTGTATAGCAGTCATCGTTCATTTACAGGGTCACACAAAAGAATTCTCTACTGTCTGTTAACAATAATTCCTGGAAGTGCGTTTTAAGTTGCTGAACGCGATTTTAAATTTAACTCACTTTTTGTCTATTACTTGATGTGTATAAATTCTGTAGATCATATACAAGGCAGCACAAAAGTTCGCGAACACATTTCTGTTTATTGACAAACTCCAGAAGGAGAATTTTAAACTGTGCTACGCGTGTCCTAATTAAACTAAAATTTAGCATCCTATGTAGTATATATATACAAATCTATAGATCATATATAGTGCTGAATAAAACTATTCAGATATTTTTCCGAATATTGTATATGTTGGAAATATATGCAGGAAATTCATGAAATTACAGTTTTAAATATGTTATGCATTTTCCAAATTGTTTACTTAGATATTATCTTTCAGCTTATTAAACGGTAATGATTTGTAAAATTATTTTGGAAGCGTTGGAAAGTGTTACATAATCTATGTTTGACGTATGATTTTTCATTCTTGTTTCTTATCCAACTGCCAAATATAGGCAACAAAAGTGATAAATTTCCAAATATTGTTCTAATGGCCACCTTTGACATTGAATACTTCTTTTAAGTCGTACAAACATTCTTTCACATTTAAATTAAATATCTTCTTTTTATAACATTATTTCTCATTAAAACTCTTTTTTTCTTTGTATTTTAAATAAAATCAGTAATAGTTTTTTTTTTTCGAGGTGTTTGTATTTTTTTAAAATCTCTAACTGATATAGCCATTTCCCAAAGACTGTTAACCAAATGATAGTATAATATACCATTGCCAAGATGAAAAGTATATACCAATAGCAACCTTTTTGTACAAAATAAGGAAAAAATATCAAATTTTATTATAAAAAATCGTGGTTATATTGGTATATTATACATCATAATGATCGCAGGAATTTTCTCTATCAGATGGTGCAAAACACACACACACACACACAAAAAAATCCATTGGGTAGTTTTTGAAATTACCCCAGACACAAAGTTTTAGGGCCTTTTGCTTTACAATATACTAGCAACCCGTTCTGGCTTTGCACGGGTGCCAGAATGTTTTAAAGATATCTCTAAATATTACCTCTGTAGAGTTCAAATTCAACATCATTTTTAATTTCCACAAATAAAAAATTACAGATTACAATTTGAATTTTTTTTTTTTTTTTTTTTTTTATTCTATCAAGTAAAAGCACTGTTGATGTCATACATAAAAATTTAACTGGAAATGCAAATATAGTCTATAAATGAGAGTTAAAATTTACAATACATATAAAAAATATATTTTTTTATAAAATCATCTGCTGTGACTTTTACGGTAATAATATATATTACAGCTCTAAAAGCAAATTTTTTTTCTTACCCAGGCGCCAAATATAGAAAACAAAAAAGATAAATTACCAAATATAGTTTTAATGGCCACCTTTGACATCGAATATTTCTTTTAAGCCGTACAAACATTCCTTTCACATTTAAATTAAATGTCTTCGTTTTATAATATTATTTCAAATTAAAACTTTTTTCTTTGCATTTTAAATAAAATGAGTAATAGATATTTTTAATTTTTTTTCGAGGTGTTTGTATTATTATTTTTTAATGTCTAAATGATATAAGCCTTTCCCAAAGACCGTTAACCAAACGATAGCGTAATGTACTGTTGCCAAGATGAAAAACATATAACCAACGGCAACCTTTTTGTCCAAAATAAGATTAAAATACCACATTTTATTATAAAAAATCATGGTTATATCGGTATATTATACATCATAATGACTGCAGGAATTTTCTCTATCTGATGGTGCAAACCGCAAAAAAATCCATTGGGTAGTTTTTGAAAATTAACCCAGACATACACTTTTAGGGCTTCTTGTTTTATAATATACATATAATATGATATAATATGGTAAAAAAAAAAAAAAAAATCTTTCAGAGAGAAAGTACAAGGGTCACTAAATGAGTAACTGGAATAATTGTATAAAAAATCCGAATATAATAAACATAAGTCCATCTTCCTTCATTACAACCAACCAGATGTAGTGAAATATCGGTTAATATGAGATTTTGTTCTGCCACCTTCAAACTCAAATCTATATTAATAAAACAAAGAATTTGTTTGTAAGTCTGTCTGTGTACACTTTCACAATATGTTAGTTAAGGCTGACACTACTACATTGGGAAAGGAGGCACTCCATAGTGTACCAAGAACCCTCAGATTTTTTGAAAAATCAATTTAGATTTTTAAAAATTAACTTTTAACGGATTTTTTACTGGATTTTTGCACTTGGTATTTTCTTTTGCCATCTCCATCTTTGTTTATAAATATTACATAATTTCAGTCTTTGCAGCACAGAATAGAACAAAAAATGTACTTTCAGATAAAGTTTATCTCAAAACTATAACATAATTTATGGATTTTTAAAAATTAATTAAAAAATCTTTTTAATTAAAAAAATAAATAAAACACGTAATTTTTTGCTTCTAATTTCAATAAATGTTGAACTGTGAATTATTATTTTGTCTCTTTGCACAACACTGAGACACTAATAATGAAAACAATAATAATAATACACACTAAAAATAGGTTGTTTTTCAAAATCTCGGGAAAATAAAGCCAAATCCTATATGTGCCAATTTGGTCATTTTTCTTAAAAATCATTTTAGGATAAATTTAATTGGTTACTAAAAATAGATATCACAAATTACTTGATAAAAAAACCCCCCCAAAATTAAGCATAAATACAATGTGACTCAAAGCAAAAAAATTGAAAGTGTACAAAATCATTTTTGATATGAAGCGTTTCATTGGATGCAATGTAAGTAATCCTGTTTAGGAGTGAACATTTATAAACAACCTTGATTACAAAAGTTGAGAAAGGACAATGCCTCTATTATGAGTACAAACTTTTATTACATGTTCATATCCAGTACAAAACTATGAATGTATCCCCAAATACAAAGGAATATTACTTATGCTTTACTCTTTCTTATAAAATACGATCAGGTTCATTGCTTAAAAATTCGATGTCAGGCAATCAGAGCTTTAAGAATTAGATGTTAATGAAGAATGGATTTTAAAAATTCAAACTTTTAAAGGGGTAAAACGGATAAAAAATGTATGGAAAAAATACTTCTACAACTTCTAATTAATTTATCATGATTTCTATAAAAAAAATCACAGGTTTGAAACTTTAAAAAATGGTATGTTCATTTACATCTAATATGGTTAAAGGATTAAAAAGGGATCCAGGGGTTAAGGGAAAAAAGTGCAAAAATGACAATTAAGAAAATTCAGATTTGGCTTATAATCGGAAGATTTACGTTGCAGAAGCTTGCACAGAACATTCTTTTTCTTAAATTTTTATTTTTATTAGACTGAAAAAAAAGAATTTTTTTTTCTACACCTACTTTTCTAAGCAACAGAATTAGTTAAAGTACTAAGTAATTATAACAACAAAAACATTAATAATTAAGAAAAATTGTTGAAAACAATGTCAGTTTTCAATATTGAAAAAATTGAAAGGCAAAATATTGCCAATTGCTTCATATTTTAACACCTCCTAAAAAAAAATATATATATATGATATATGTTTTTGAAAATTTAAGTTTTTAACATTTCATTTTTAGAGAATTTTTAGAATAATTTCACAATCACTCTGAAATTTGCTGCCCATGCCATCACTACTTATTATAGTAAAAAAGCAATTGTTAAACTATTAAATATAGTAGGGGAGGGGGGGGTGGCGAGGAGGAAATTAATATAAGCAAGAGAAGGTACTTTTGCTAATCTTGGGCCATAAATTGGGCGGTTTTTAAATGTATTACAATCAGAATTTCATTGAATTGGCATATTAGCAAAAAGTTTGCTTTATGTGCCAAATTTGGCACATGTGTGTTTGTACGTATGTGAGAACACATGTGCATATATGTTTGTTTTCACCCATGAAAGTGTATACATTTCCGTATTCGGATCCAACTGGCATGTTTCAGTGTGTGTATGGTTTGGCAAATAACTACTCCATTGTTGTTTCGCTGTTGACATAAAACCCCACATGTGACAATTTAGAAGATGTGTAGAGCTCTATCAAATTAAAAACCACTTAAAGTTGCTGGAAATAAGCATGAATTTTCAAATGAAAGAAAAAAAAAACGTAAGATTTTTCTCTTGAAATTGATTTTGAAGAAAGCAACTTTTTGGCAAACTGAAGAAAATATAAATGAGACTGGTAATATTACATTGATCAATTGCAATAGGTATGACAACAATCTAGAAATAGATGCTCAAGAAATATATGAAGACATCATTACTGAAATTCTAAATTGATCTGTATGTATGAATACAAAGATGACATAGCATTAAACAAAAAATAAAGAATCAGAGACACCAAAATGTGCTGTGAAGAGTCTTAAAAATTTACGAATATATTTCAAAGGACATAATACTGATTGCAAATATAATTTATAGGCAATTGAAAAATAATTGGATAAATCAATTTTAAATTCAGCTGTTCAATATTAATAATAATAATAATAAAATAAATAAAAATAAATAAATGCTGATTTTTTGATTAAATTTAATAAAAAAAATTGGATACAATTCTTTAGGGGAAGAGGGGGGGGGGAGGGTAAGTCTCTTCCTATTATGTTTTTATTATTTTATATTATATTGGCTATTATGAATAGATGTTGCAAATGTTTTTTAAAGTCTTGTTGACTCCGTAATATGTAAGATTTTCTGCATAAAAGAAAATGTTACAACTTTTCAGTTTCCTTTGTAGTTTTGTTCCAAACAATAACAGGATACTATTATTATTCATGCACTAAGCCATCTAATGTTGAAAAAGAGAAATATCAAATTATCCAGTACAAAAAGAAAAAAAAAATCAGACCATCCAAGGTCAGCATTTGAACTTTTTCATTTTTTTTAGCTTTTCCACATCATTTTCTCTGACTTTTCCACTTTTATTTAACACCATTGAAGTCTTCTTTTCCATGTGACTTTTTTGAAAAAAATTATTTTTCAATACACAAATCAGACGACTTTCAGAAAACTAGATTTGTCTGTTATACAATTAAATTTTATATTTTGCTTAATTAGCATAAAAAGAGAATAAACTTGTTAGCAAAAATAGTAATAATATTTATTACTCTGAAAAAGTCCTTCCGGCCTGTACCGGGAGGAAAAGGTAGCTTTCCTATATCTTCGTTTTAAAATTTTAGCTAATGTTACACGAAAACAGCAAGTTAAAATGCAAAGAAACGTTTACAAAAGATTCGTTAATACTGAATTTGTATAAGAATTTTGCCAAATTATTGAGCAATAGCCAAATTGGCTTCATTTATAAAGACTTATTTTGGTCACCAAATGTCACAAATTTTGCCGCCAATATCGCCAATTTTGGCGCTAACAGATATGAATATATAGTTTTATGCGTATGATTGGGAAAATTATTACAACAATGAAAGAAAATAATTTGAGAGTAATCGCGTTAATGTGCTGTTTTGTTTAAAAATGTCAGCCACCCTAGAATTTCAAACTGCTCTATCTCAGCCATTTTTTAAGATAGAGGTAAACCAAAAAATGCTCTGGAATCCTTGTATCAGGTCCTAACACGTAATTGAAAAATAAATTTGAATTTTTAACTTTTTTGTATATTTATTTTTGTTTTAAATTTTTAAATGGCCGCCATCTTGAAACAAAATGGCGGACGAAGCTGGCCAACGAACTCGGTCGAGACATTGGTGACCTTAATACACACAATTAGTTTCATCAAAATCGATTTATAAATACGAGCGTTATCGTATGACATAGGTCAGACATATATATATATATATACTAGGGGGCCTACCCCCTGCGAGCTACGCTCGCCAACCCCCGCTCAGAGTTCAAGGCCTCTAAAAACATGACAGCGTGCTTTGTTTTAAAAATATTGGTAAATCTGTAATTGGGTTGCCATGCTTTTAACGTTTTAATGGGCATTTTTTTATTATCATGGCCTCATACACAGCTGTTGCGACAACTGACGACTATTTTCGGGATTGATAAGTAAAATCAATTACACCTTGAAAACCAGCTTGTATAAAATGGTTAGGTTTAAATTGTGGCTACCTCTCGGACTTTTATAACAACGATCTGTATTCTATTCTTCCTTTGCGTTTAAAGATGAGAAAAATTCCATCTGCTTGTGAATAACATTAAGAACCACGGTATTGAAAAGTACTATGTTATAGACATTTTCAGTAACAGGTTTTAATTTTCTCTCTATTTTAGTGCACCATCATGCATATTTTCATGTTATTTTAAATATGTAAATTATTTATTTTAATTAATATGTATATACGAATTTTCTAATAATTATTTATCATACGAAATTAATTAAATATTTTGTGCATGCATGCCTGCATTTATTCGGCATCAATTGATGAGATATTTAAACAAATTTGTTATCCGCGATAATTTTACACCATGTTATGTCACTTGAATATTGTGCATAAGAAAATCGGGTACTTTTCCAGTATAGGATCCTTTGCTTTTAGGTTTGGCGTAATTCGAGCTTCAAAAAGGGATAGATTCGTTAATATACATATATTTGTTGCCAAAAGTTATGAAAACAAACCCAATGAACTTTTGGTGCTTTTCTATTATAGGGGTCTTGACGCTTTTTTAAAAAGCTTGGCGCAATTCGGGCATTAGAAAGTGAGATTTGGTGCCAAATGACATAAACAGCCATGGAAACAAATTCGACGATTTTTTTGTTTATATGCGTATTTTAATTATACGTATATTATTATTATTTTTTCTATACAAATTACTTCTGATTATATATAGAATAGGATAAATGACATTTTACGCTAAACAAATTGTATAAATATTGAAAAAATGCTTCTGTATACGAAATGACAAAGTGAATAGGTTTACAGAAATTATGTTGCCAAATTTCCTTTTCCGCCAATGATCCTATACTGGAAAAGTACCCGATTTTCTTATGGATAATATTCAAGTGACATAACATGGTGTAAAATTATCGCGGATAGCAAATTTGTTTAAATATCTCATCAATTGATGCCGAATAAATGCAGGCATGCATGCACAAAATATTTAATTTATTTTGTATGATAAATAATTATTAGAAAATTAGTATATACATATACCTTTTAATAATAATTTCCTTTCCCCCCTTTCTTTTGCGTTTGCATAAATGACGTCATTTGGACGAACTTATTTAAAATATTTTCAGTTTATAGATTAAATTAAATGCTGACAGACGACTGAATCCTGACGATAGAAATGTGATTTTTTTTTTCAAATTTTCCTGAAAAACATAATTTAATCACAATCTTGTGATCACAATCTTGTGATCACAATCTTGTGTTCATTATCGATTGAAATAAAATATAAATTCAATTTCAATTTGAAAATGACGAATAAAAAGAAATCAATAATCCCTATATGGATCCTGTTCAATTTTTTTCCCTTTTTTGTCACAAAAAAACTGAGTAATTAGTTGCCATGATTACAGAAATGTCATTAAAATTATAAAAAAATTAATATCTCGAAAACTAATTCCAATTTCAAAATTCTATTACCAGTTTTGACATCCGCAGATTTTTATGGACAATTGGTATTAATTTCACCATCAAACGTTTAATATTTTATTAAAAATAGCCCTGAAACATAATCAGTCGTTTAATCAGTCGTTTCATAAAATCGTTTCATAAATTCGTTTCACAAATTCGTTTCATTAGGATTTTATATATATAGGGTAGATATGGATATATATATATATATATATATATATATATATATAAATCAACATTTGAACGGAGGGTGGTTTTGGGGTCTGGGGGTCATAATCGGTGAAAATATATCGAAATTTTCAGGAACTGCTTTCCTCCGAACGGCTGCAATAGGTAGCTTTATACTTTTTTTGTATTGAAAGTTACCTAAAATATCAATGTTGGTTACAGATGAAGCTTTTTTTTGCAAATATTGTTAAATTTGAAAGAGGCTTCGCTTGGATGAAAATGTGCTATGAACAGTCAATTTCGAAACGACATTTAAATTTCAAGTTTTCAATCAAAATTAACTGATTTCCAGGTTTGCTGACCACTTTGTATCTTATTTCTTATACAAGAGAATGAATTGGTCAAATTTCAACAGTCTTTTATAGTCACACCATACAATAGAACTTTATTTTTAACATCAAACAATGGCTCTATTTCATACTTAATTAAACGAAGAAAAATCCCACGTTTTAGAAAATTTGCAGAAGTTCCATTTCAACATCAAGTGATTCATGCGTAATACAATTTTAAAACATTTTAATAAAAATCAGTCTTAGTGCTGAACGTCTCACCTAGAATTTGATTACTATTTGTCTTGGAATAAAATATAAAAATCTTTTTCAGCTTTAAAACAACTCACATTCCTCCTGTAAACATGCACAGAACTTTGCACACAATTTACTACATATTTAAAATTATTTTTCTTGACTTGTGATTTTAATTAAAAACTTTTGAAATGTTTACTTTGGTACAAAAATTATTCTTTTAAAAGAATAGTTTTCATCGCCTCAAAATATACGTAAAAGCTATGGATTTTCTAAAAGCCAGACATTGTATCATGAGAGACGGTAGTATCTCGAGTGACGCAGCAAAAAAAAAAAAAAAAAAAAAAAAAAAACCGAAAGCCAAAAATCGAAGATTCCATCACTCTTATATATACAGCTAGAAGGACATCAAAGGAAAATCCAAACGCCAACATTTAATATCTCAGCAAATATGAAGTTGCATACTGTTCTGATTTTTTCACATTAGTCTTATATTATCTATGGTCTAATTCAATCCTGAAATTTATACATTTCTACATGCAGTAGATTTTAAGACCTGGAAGTCCATTTTTAACTAAATTTCTGTAAATGTAAGGGCGAGGATTTTATTTTGTTAGAGGTAATTTAATCTAAATTTTTATATTTATATTTTCATTAATATCTTAAAACATTTCTTTTTTATAAACTCATTCTATTTTTAATATTTAATCAAACCCCCCCTCCTCCTTTTTCTTATTTTTCTTAAACATTATTAATTAAAACTCTTATTTTCAAAATCCAAACATTTGTAATTCTCTATAAGTCAAGACCACCCAGGTTCTTCTTTTTTCACTATGAGATAGTTTCCACGCAAACAACTTTTACTTGAAATTCTCACGTAATTTAAGGGATCGTAAATTCGGAACACACACAGGCAGATTGGATAAAGTACAAAAGGCCTTTATAAGAAGTCATGGGAATAACTGAAGCAGTATTGTCAGTTGTATTGTGTACAACTTTTATTACCCTAAGTAAAGAGAGTCATAAAACTATTTCGAAGGCTTGTTGGGAAGATGCATCAGTATATTGCTTTCGAGTCGTTGTTTATGGCAGGTGTCAGCGGGCGGATAGTTGTTTTCGTGGGACCCGGCATACAGCTGTTTTTCAACGATGCCCACGAGCGCCTTATTTCCAGGAATTGTAGCTAGGATTAAAATCATTATACAGTCAACTCCCTCTAATCCGCAACTCTATAATCCGCAAATGCCTATAATCCACACACTGTTTCAAATGTAAACAATGAAAATTTGGTTACCATTAACTGTGCGAGAGAAATTCAGGAATGACGGCAATTTGATTGATTATCAGTAGACAGTCCCCTCCTCCCTAAATTTTTGTATTTCAATGAAGTAAAATTTTATTTTTCACATTGAAAAATAAAAGTTAAAAATAACGAGACTTTTTTCTTGCATATTACATGTTGTAACAGAAACATGTTGTAACAACTCTCCTGAAAATAGGATTATTCTGACACAGAGTATGATGATGAATGTGAAAAAGTAACTCTTGAGCAGGCCTTGGATATAGGTTATAAATATCTAGATTTTCTTCAGAAAAGAGTTTTGTCTCAGAACAAGAAATAATGACAAAAAAGAAAAAAATACTAGACTAAAAGTCAAAAGTTTTCAAACAAATGACAATTAATACTATGTTTGAAAATTGTAAAAACAAACAAAAGAAATTGCAAAATAAAATTGAAATTTTTCCTTAAACATAATGGGATTTTTAATTAAATAATCCAATGTTTTACAATATCTTCCTTTTTTACCAACTAATTTATGCATTAATAATTAATTTACTGTAAAATTGCAGGAGAAAAAAATGTAAACAAAGCAATGACCTATAATCCGCAAAATTCTATAATCTGCACAACCTTTGGTCCCAAGCTGTGCGGATTAGAGGGAGTTGACTGTACCTGTTATCTCCAAAACGGCTCGGACAATTTTTTTAAAAATTATAATATTATATCAATCGGTTTTAGATGAAGCGAATATCATTTTGCATTAACGTAGGAAAACTCTTGTTTTCTATATAATCCACTTTTAAAATTGGACTATATTCCTATGCTTTTTCCCATAAGAAAACATTGAACCGTTTTACTACTTTTTCCTACCAGAGAATTGGTTCTAGGCTAGCGAAATCGTGACTACGCCATCTATTGCCAGAATTGTGCAAATTAGATTGTTCAGCAAAAGGAATGTACTGCAAAAAAAGTTATCTTAGGGGCAATATTCATGTACGTCAAACATGAGGCCAAATGGTTGCAACATGCTAACTTAACTCTTCGAATGGGGCATCTGCTATAGAACCCAACTATAGTTTCGAAGAAGAGAGAAAATGAAATAAATTGAATCTATTTATGAAGTTATATAGAAAATTTAAGACAAGAAAATAAATTCCATTTTTTATATTAATAAAATAATTTTTAAAGCAATTTACTAGTTCAAGAGTGCACCATTTATATGTCTCTCACTTATGCAGTTGTATTTATTTATATAATTTAGTCATTTAGTAAACATTTTCTAGATAGGGAAGACATATTACTTTTGTCTATTACTGTATTCACATTGGGTGGGGGGTGGGGTATCCCATATTTTCTAATGATTACACTTTTTGACAGAAATAATTATTTGATTTAATTTTTACGTTCTTTTTTCCTCCCTTAAAAATAAAAAATAAATAAATAATTCCAAAATATTTTTTTATATTATTCTAGTCCCAATTCTGAACTTAGATATGTGCTTTTCCATATTTTTTCTTAATAATTTTTCGTTATTGTTAGATGCAATATATATATATTTAATGATGATACATTTAGTCAAGAGATTATTTTTAGATTATTCTTTATCATTATTATTTTCAAATGATTTTTTTTTTTAAATGTATTATTAGCAAAATCTTGTATTTATATGGTTTACTATTTATCCATTTATTTAAATATTTTAAAATGATTTTAATAATAATAATAATAAATAGACTTACTTAATATAAATGTAATTTAGTAATATTACAATTTTATTATTATCGTCGCACCGTCATTATACATTAATAAACAAATTAATTTTAAATTATACGTTTTTTTATACAAGTTTTTTAGTTCGAACCAGATTCATCAAAATAATATAGGTCAATATAAAAATAATAAGTGTACATTTTTCAGTACAAGCCAAAAAAAAGTACAAAGTCTGCAGCGAATCCGAAATACCAATTCAATCTTTCGCGTTGGAGCAATGAGCAGCGATGGCTGAATGGTTAGGATAACAGACAGGAAGCAGCTAAATGAACTAGTTGAGGGTTCTATCCCTAGCGAGGGTCAGCATTAAGTGAGCTTTCGCTTTTATTATTTAGGGTTTTTTAAAATTATTTTTTAATTTCTTACTTATACGTAAAATTTCTTTGGAATTTTAAGATAACGCGTGTATATGTATTAATTTTTTTTCTCGGATTTTGCAACAGAAATTGTGCCTCTGCTTCTAATTTCTTTAACTAATGAATATATCTGTTTGAGTCTATAAAAAATAAATAATAGTTATAACATTAATGATATTTTTTACCTAGGTGCCTACGATTTAGAAATATGCATTTATCTTTTCTAAATATAATGAAAAATACACCTTGTTAATTTAACTATTCTTTCTAATACAAAAGAGAAAACAAAAACGCGAACATATTCCACTTTTTGATTGACTAGAATTGGCGACTTATCGATAATAGATTTAATCTGACTATCCGGGCGAGCATGCCAATGAGTTCACCCTGTAATGCAACTTTGCTGTGTCGCATATCTTTTGTCGAAAGCCGTTTTACATTATGTCTACGGAGCTTTCACATCATTTAGGATCTTTGGTTAGAGTTAACTATTAATAACTGAATAACTATTTAGATTACTTTTTTTTAATACTAAATCAGTTTTAAATGTAATTTTTAACATGTAATATATATGTATTAAATTAAATTGTTGTATATTTTATATATTTTTCTTTTTTGTTATAATAAAGAATTTCGCATTTCAAAATCTTCATTAGGTCAAAAAAATATTTAGATTCCTTGTTTAAAATATTGAAATATTTTATAATTATATACATGCAATTTAATTGTTATTTATAATTGATTTGTCAGTTTTTAAAGGAAAAAAAAATTGATATTTTGGCCAATAATTTGCGCAACAAAATTAAAATCAATGAATCAATCCATCGCATGGGTTTTCCATGCGTCATGAAGACAAAGTTTGTTAGCTTCTGTCTGTAAGGTAAAATAAATTATAAATAATTAATGTTTGTATGGTCATTATTCATTTGTTATTATATTTCATGTTTACTCCCAAATGTTCATATTTTATTTTGTTAGAGGTAATTTAATCTAAATTTTTATATTTATATTTTCATTAATATCTTAAAACATTTCTGTTTTATAAACTCATTCTATTTTTAATATTTAATGAAACCCCCCCTCCTCCTTTTTCTTATTTTTCTTAAACATTATTAATTAAAACTCTTATTTTCAAAATCCAAACATTTGTAATTCTCTATAAGTCAAGACCACCCAGGTTCTTCTTTTTTCACTATGAGATAGTTTCCACGCAAACAACTTTTACTTGAAATTCTCACGTAATTTAAGGGATCGTAAATTCGGAACACACACAGGCAGATTGGATAAAGTACAAAAGGCCTTTATAAGAAGTCATGGGAATAACTGAAGCAGTATTGTCAGTTGTATTGTGTACAACTTTTATTACCCTAAGTAAAGAGAGTCATAAAACTATTTCGAAGGCTTGTTGGGAAGATGCATCAGTATATTGCTTTCGAGTCGTTGTTTATGGCAGGTGTCAGCGGGCGGATAGTTGTTTTCGTGGGACCCGGCATACAGCTGTTTTTCAACGATGCCCACGAGCGCCTTATTTCCAGGAATTGTAGCTAGGATTTTTCACCTAGCAACAACTAATCCAATAGGCGTGTTATTTTCTCCCCCCACTCATCCAATCAGCGTTGACTTTTTTTACCCCCTGGTCCAGCGTTACCAAGGAAACGAAGAGCTAGTTAGCAGAGGGAGTCATGTTTTGAAGCTCAGATAGTTTGGGTGTGTGAGGGTGGAGGGTTCCTTCCCCCACCCCGCCGGTTAGGCAGTGGCGAAATTTTTCGAGAGAGACACACTTCTCTCCCGGCAGTAGCGACAGTGAGTTGATAGAAAATGGTTGTATGCTGCGCGGCCTGAAAGGACGAGAATGATATGTTGTTATTGGAATAAAAAAAAAAAAGTTGTTAAGAATCCGAGGAAGTTTGTTTTTGTTACGTTTAACTGATTGAAACAACTATGCATATTAGACTCCAGCTTATCGAAGCATATATAAGACGAAGTGAATATGATATGATGTTCTTCAATGAAAAGACTCATACCGTTTCGTATCTCGTAATTTTCTGCAGGAATAACTAGTTATATAGGATTAGATTGCTAAAATCCTTAATCGACAAATCTCAGCCTGTGAGTTCACAAACTCCAGTTCCGACAACCGTGAATGTGGAACTGACAGCTTAAAGGTGTATAGGTGCAAAAAAAAAAAAAAAGTATTGGTGAATACTTTCAGCGATACTGTGAAATATCAAAATTGCACTCCTGCAAGGTGTGTTTTGAAGAGCGCATGGTGAAGTTGTGCAATGTTCTTGACACAAAGTCTCAACTGTGAAAATTCCCTCTAAAAATGAAAAGTTCTGAATGAAAGTCTTGATCGTTAGGTTACCTCCTCGAAAGATGAATACCTCTCGAAAGTAACGTCCTATCCAAATAATGCTTAGTTTTCCAAAATTAAGAAACCTTGTAAGTAAAAACAATTCTTATCATTATTATGATTTATAAATTATGTTTTCTGTCTGATATGACGGAGCTTATCTGTGTCTTAGTATTTTGATACATATATATATATAGGATGATATTTAAATCATTTAAAGTGTTACTTGTTAATAAATGTTTGTTCTTTCTAATTTAATTCCTTCTCTGTTTTCTTTTTTTGATTATTTGCTTAATTACTTCAAAAGGTCTGCTTTCAGTATTTTACCTTTTATTTAATTTACGAAAATCAATCTCCCTAGGATTTATATTAATCCTTTTATTTAATGTCTTTTAATTGATTAAAAATGTTAATTCTGTTAGAAAAATAAATAAATAAATAAATTAATTAAAGTAAATTATTGTATTCCCTAGTCATGGAATTTCTAAATATTATTTTAAGCATTAAATCTAATAAAAAAAAAAAAAATAAACTGCTAATTTACTGGATGTTGTAATTTTTAATATTCAAACTTATTTTATTTAATTAACTGAGACCTTTTACTATTCTTTAATTAATTACAGGACATGCTTATCTGAATTTTTTATATAAAGTAATTTTACATTTTGATCTAAAGTCTTATGAGAAGCATTTTATTATAATGAATTACTTATTCAAAATTTAATTATTTACTCATGGCCTCTCAAACAAGGATTAATCTATACGATCACAGCTTCAGTGTTGTGAACTCTTGGAATTGATTTTGCATTTTTTTAATATTGGTCAAATATTGTTTTGTTTAACCTATCTCATCAACTTTATACCCCCCCTTTCTGTACTTTCTTTAAAAGAAAGATTTTGTCCCCTTTATTCCAAAATTTTCACTTAGTCTAAATTATTATGTCTATGAAAATTCCTTGTTGTTACCCTTCATATTAATTCTTGAATTCACAATGCTGATTGTTGGGGAATTGGATGTAGTGCAAATTGAGAATCTTGTCAGTGCTTTTAAATGATTAATTCTTATACTATTTTGAATTCAAAACTTAGAATTCATGTAAATTTAAATTCTTTAAATTTTAATTGTTTCTGTTTAATTTAATCCATTTACCTTTTTTCTAAATTTATTTTTGTTTGAGAATAATTTTATTAGTATGCATATTGACATGATTCATTTCAATCTTTAGTCATAGGTAATTTGCATTCCTTCATAATTTTTGCAAAAGGTAATAGTACCTAGACAGTAAAACAAAACCCCAACAATTTTATGAAATGTTTACATTTTTTTAAAGAGTAAAATAAGCATCATTTTTAAAAGATTATTAAATCACTCTGTTTAATAGTATATTTCAAAAATCAAAACATTCAGTAGAATACATAGCTTTGACGATCCTTTCATAAACAAGAATGAAGACTACCTATACAGTACCTTTTTTTTCAATTTCTTTTCTTAATTTTGCATTTTAAAAACAGATAATACAGAAATGTATTGTTCTTCTATTTATTTTCAAAGTCAGAGAAATGGAAATTTCTGCTTTTTTCCCCCTAGTGAAATTGGCTAGCAGCCAGTAAAATTAATTTTTTAATATATACTTTTAAACCAAATATTAGTATGTATTTATAGTGTATTATTTATGATAAAAAAATGTATTGAATGGGGATTGGGGAGTTTATAGGTTTTGTTAGTTAGTATTCTATATTAATAATTCCAATATTAATAAAAAGTATCTTTTACTTGGAGGTGGGGTTTATGTGTGCAAAATGCTCATACATGTGTTACTAATAGCTGCTTTAACGAATTCCAAGATATGGTGTCTTACACTTGTGTACAGTTTTTTTTTTAAATTATTTAATTATTTTTGTTTGAGATAAAAAAAAACTGAAGATTTCCTGACCATACAAACATTGATTAAGCATTTTACCGGACAGAAGCTTACAAACAGTGATAGAAATTGGGAAATGAAAGGTAGGTGTGAAGTGACGCCTACTGTAAATATCTTAGGCATCAAATAAAAATTCCTAGTTGCAATTTCTAAAATTCACGTAATTGTATAATTATATGCTACCTTATAGAAAATCATGAATATTTTGTTTTTATTTAAATTATTGAAGTTACAATATTCTACAATATAATAGTTACAATATTATAATAATTGAAGCAACTGTAAAACTGATAAAGCCTTTTTAATTTAAGTTTTTGTGCCCTAAATTTTTAATCACTTGACTCCTTTTAATCTGATCTTCTTCATTTTTTGGGACCTTTTTTCCATTTCGTTATTCCACCATTTCTACATTCCATTTAGGACACTGGCCTTCATGGGAACCGGTCCGGAACCCTTGAACTTTTTTTGTGTCATCCATTTTCACCCCTCTAATTGTGTCACTCTCTCGCTGCCTAACTTTAAAGTTCAGTCTTGGACTCCTCTCCCCGGGCCACCCCCTCATATTTTTATTGGGGCCCTAAGGGTATTTTTTTTAGTATTTCTTTAAAATTTTCTTCTAATGATTAATTTATACCCTATGCTTAATTTCGACTAATTGACATTTTCATCAATAACCGCAAAAAAGTAATGATATCAGTACAAAAACCCTTAACGGGTTAAAAGTTGTGATGCAGCACTTTCTTTAGGCTCTAAGAATTTTAAATATGGGTCTTAAAAGCAATGATGTCAAATTTGAGTGACGCTATGTTAATAATTTTTTTTTAAATCATCATTTTCTTTTTAGTTTTATTTATATTCACAGGTGCAATTATTATCTTAACATGAAAAAATATATAAAATTTATTCGCTGATGCTTTTTCATTCACATCTCTCATGAATTCAAAATATGGGTTTTAAAAGAAATGATATCAAAATTTGAGTGACACCTTGATGTGAATTTAATAGGACTGTTTTAAAATTCAATTTAAATTATTTTTAGTTTGTCTTCTAAAGTATATTTATACATACAAACAATACTTTTAATTTTTCAATGCACTGTTAAATATATTACTTTCACTGAGTCTATATTATGTATTGAAATGCATTTATTTCAATAAATTGATTTATCTTTTGTGCCACGCTACCCAAAATCATAAGTGAAATTTATGTAAATGATTATTTTGCGTCATTATCCACTTGCATACATTTCCCTTCGTTTGGATACTATGACGCAATATATTCATTTAAATAAATTTTACTTATGATTTTGGATAGCGTGGCACAAAAGATAAATCAATTTATTGAAATAAATGCATTTCAATACATAATATAGACTCAATGAAAGTAATATATTTAACAGTGTATTGAAAAATTAAAAGTATTGTTTGTATGTGTAAATACACTTCAGAAGGCAACCAAAAATAATTTAAATTGAATTTTAAAACAGTCCTATTAAATTCACGTCAAGGTGTCACTCAAATTTTGATATCATTCTTTTAAAACCCATATTTTGAATTCATGAGAGATGTGAATGAAAAAGCATCAGCGAATAAATTTTATATATTTTTTCATGTTAAGATAATAATTGCACCTGTGAATATAAATAAAACTAAAAAGAAAATGATGATTTAAAAAAAAATTATTAACATAGCGTCAAATTTGATATCATTGCTTTTAAGACCCATATTTAAAATTCTTAGAGCCAAAAGAAAGTGCTGCATCATAATTTTTAACCCGTTAAGGGTTTTTGTACTGATATATAGCTGTAGCCGAAAATTCTATAATTCTGCAGCTGTAAAATAACAATGACTTTTTGAAAGCTGGCAACAAGAGATGTTTCTTTGAATTTTTTCAAGAGCAATTCGTTTGAAATGAAAAAGTATATCAATTGTAGTTCATGTAAACATACATTGTTTTCAAAATCATAGAAACTAAGTTAACTTTTAAAACTATCAAAATATTTAATAAAATAAGAAAGAAAAGATCAACAGAAATTATTGCTATAATTTATTTAAATTTTTACATTCGTCTATTAAATACAACAATGCCATAACTCAGAAAATATTGTTTTGTAAAAAATACAGTTGAAAAGATTTACATTGTAAATATGCAGATCAGGAGCCTCAATGTCAGTTCTGAAGTCATTGTTTTTTAATCTCACTTTTCATATTATTTAGCATCTTACAATCCACAATTTAATTTTTTTATATTACATACATATTTATAGACATTCTCTTCAGACATCAACTTCAGAGGTTTTAGAAATTAGAAGAGTTAAATTAAACACTGTTTATGCAATGATATTCTGAAATTCTTATAAACTTCTTATTCTTGTAAATTTTAGAAAAAAAAAAATACATTCATGATTTCCTATTGATTGTGTGAATGATTCTAATATATCTTGGATTTCGTTCTACATAGTGGTTTTATTAGGATAAGCAACAATTTCGAAAATAATTTCATGTTATTCTAATACCCAAATAGCAATATTTACTTACCTGCCAACCACGAAACACCTGAATCTGATGAATAAGTAGAATAATATCTCATGTACAAAAGCAACTTATGGAAATATAAACGGAATCTACTATATTCCACACATATCTATTTTAGAAATCTAGTGTTATTACTATTTTTCTTTTCGGAAAAACAGTTTTGATGTTCATTCTATAATTTTTATCGTATTTAAGTACATCCTGATTTAACTTGATGGCAATAGCATACTAAAATCTCCCCAAAATAGGCATATTTGGAAACTTTTACACCTATTGAGAAATCATTCATAATTGTGCCCACTGCCAATTCACTAAATAGCAAATGTGATTTGGCACTATAAAGCAGTTTTTGTGATAGTTTTTTCGTTCTCAATTTCCAGTAATTATAATATTTCAGGATTTGGCGATATGTATGATGTGTGTTACTACTCTAATTTCTTTAATTTAACCACCTCGTTGTACGAGTGATTTTATCCTATTTTAAAAAGAATATTAATTTTTCAATGATGAAACATCCACATCTGGTCCAGAAAATGAATAATATCTCATGTAAGAAATATACTTATACAAATGAAAAATACAAGACTTGAATCCAAATGACACATTCAATATTTTTGTAATTTTTGTTTGGAAAAAATATTTCGGTAATCATTCTATAGTAGTTAAAAGGTAACTTGTATAAATTCTTATTTACTTCAATAGAATACTAATCATCTGAAAATAAGTTATTTTGCTGATAAAATATTGTAGCAAAATAGTGCGAGATACTTGAATTTTATTATTTTGATATACTTTTAAATATGGTTGCTAAGCAACTAATAAATTGAAGAGGAAAGAAAAAAGAAATGCATTTTAAAATTTGTAAAAAAATATGAAAATAAAATGTTTTATATTTCCCGAACATATGCAAAAAAATTTCCCATAATTTAAACAATTTCTAAATTCTAATAAATGTATCGGCAAATTTTCAAAGCTACTGGATATATTTAAGACCTCCATATCGAAAATTTAATATCCACAATTTTACGTTTAAATCCATTATTCAAACATGCGATTTTCATTTCAGTTAAAAATGAAATTTGAAAATCGTCTGCATTTCCATAGGAAAGCATTATGACCTAAAAAGAAATGTTCTGTATTTTTGAACGAATGAACCAAATTTAACCAAAAATATACAGCTAAATCCGGGTACCTTACCAACATACCATACCTACCAAAAATCAATCTAATCGGACACTTTTTGTGGCAGTTATCGTGGAACAGACAGACAGACAAACAGAAACCAAAAACTTTTCGCGTCTCCACAGTGAGCCTTCACTGACGTTTCAGCAATTATCTGTACTCAGGAATCAAATATTTAAAAGGAATCTTGTTAACCCATTAAAGGGCGGTGGGACATAATATATCCCACTTAATTTCAATTCCCAAATATCACAATGGCACTGGAATTTTTGAATCAAATTTTACTTTTATAATATATGTGAAGAAAGGCTTTTACTTAATTTCAAATAAATTTGTTGATAAATCCTGGTGTGATTCAATGATTTCAACATTTTAAAAACATAAGTACTTTGCCCCTGAAAGGGTTAAAGGTGATTAACAGTCATAAAATCTAAAGTTTTAAAATGATATTTGCAAGCATATTACAGTCTACTTAGGTATTAATATAACACTGATTCATAAGAAGCTAGAATGAGATACAAAGAAATGCACTGTTGAGTTTTAATATAAATATATGTGGTTGTTACAGCTTAAAGCGTATAAAAAAAATGTTTTTCAACTTCATAAAAGCTCAAAATTGGAGTTTTTGAATAATGACGTATTTCATGAGCAATTTGTCACATAGCTTACACATTAAAAAAAAAAAAATCTTATGAGATTTTTTTTTTTTTTTTTACACTTGTTCTTTTTTTAGGCAAAAATTAATACAATATATAATAACTCACATTTTTCAAACATTTTATGAGTAAAAGGATTAGATGCATCTACAGCAAGCCTCTACTGATTGTTTTAATACGAGTCTATAAAGTATAAATATAAAGGCCAATTTGTAAAAAAAAGAAATGCAGTCAAAATGTTTTTCACAAAGTAAAAGTGAGAACAAGAATCCTGTTAAAAAAAAAAAAAAAAAAAATTATAAAAAAGGCTGCCAAAAAGAGTGAATCATCATTTTGGTATAGAAGAACACTACAATCAACTATATTAGCAACTGATTCATAATTCTACCAAGGATTACCATACGATAAGTAAGCCAAATGTTTCGTGCTTCTTTGTAATTAAAAATGTTTCGTACAGAGTTCCGGCTTTTATTACAATTAAGCAGCTGATATGTTACGTTAGCCACTTATTATTACACATATAATTCCTTTTTTTTTTTTTTTAAATGCAGATTGTCTTTTATATGTTGAAAGATTTTCCTTGTAAGAAAAGAAAGTGTAAATAAAAATAAAAAATACCTAGACATTCCACCCACATAGTTAGATGAGACATCATTCCCATAACAGAAACAGCAGTTAAAAATCCAAAAAATATACAGAGCATGGGAACAATCACCCTAAAAAAATAAGAAAATTTTAGAACTTCATCATTAAAACAAGATAATAAATTAGACTTTATTTAGAATGACTGTATGGAAACACAATATACTAAAACCCATATACTTTCTAACACCACCCACATTATTAAACCTAATTAAAATTTAGCAAAATAAATATTAAATCAAGTATTGGGGGTCATCCATTAATTACATCATGCAAATTTTGTGTTTTTTTTTTACCCCTTCCCGTCATACTTGAGTGATTCCCCTTCCCCTCCTAATGTGGTATAACATTTTTTCTACCTAACTAAGAAGTAAGAAAAAATAATGTTTTGGAAAAAACAAACAAATCCCGTTTGACATTGTTATTACTGTATTTACACAACATGCACACTTTAGCTCTCAAAATTTAAGGTTAAAAGTGTTCTAAAAAAAAAAAAGTTTTCCTTTGTTCAACAATGAGATTCTTTTTGGCACATTCATGGACTCATTTATGTAAAAGCATACAACTTGCAGGCATAACAATTCAACTGATTTAGAATCAAATAGCATTTTTCATTTTTGATAAATGGTTTACATCCTGAATTTGCTCATTTCTAAGCTGTTAGAGGTTAGAATTTTTAAAAAAACTTTTATATGCAAAAAAAAAATAACATGCAATCTATTGCCTAGTGATAGAACTATTAACAAAGCCATTTTTACTTCAATTTCAATTCAAAAGAAAAAAAGAAAATGTACCTAATACTGCCTCAATAAAAATACATATTTTATTTATTGAACTTTATTACTACTTGCTTGCATATAATGCCTACCAAATTATTTTCATATTTGAGATCTAGAGTGGCATTACAAAGTGGTTACTCCCCCTCCCCCCATCTCATCTATTGAAGTTTGACATAATTAGTGGCTGGCTCCTTACATCAATTACAGGACACATATGTTATAGGTTTTCGTACTCATAAACAGATTTTAAAATTTTACCCTTTTCTTTCCAATAATAAAATAGTAAACTCCTCATTAAAAAGTACAGTCACATCATATAACTAATGATGTAACATAATAGAGTGGCCAGATTGTACATTTGCCCTGTAAGTGTTTCAGGCTTATTGTACAAAACTTTGCCGTACAATGATTTCTTCTTTAAAAGAAAAAAAAAAATATATATATATACATATTAGACTGTTAATAATTTCGAGAATTTTGTCAGTTTCCTTCAAAGTTTTCACTTTTGATGCACTTTAGTCACAAAAATGTTACATATGCATGTGCATTAAATGAAAGAAAGAATTGTTTCTGGTTAGGATAACCATTATCTCAGGAAAGTCTTGACATTAAGAGTGCATACTTAAAATACAGGGAAATGGGACTGCAAAAATAGTTTATAGAATAATGTAATACAAATACAGATGAAAAATAATAATTACAACAATTAGTAATTGAAAATTCCTTAAAAAGTCATTGCTGGTACATTAAACATAGTTTAGTAGGATGCGAAAAATGATGGTAGAGCGATGGAACCAAAACAAACTTGTGTCAATAGAAATCTTTCTTTTTTTTTTTTCAGAAAAATCTGGCAACCTATAATATAGATGCTTCCAATATCTCCACATATTCTTGCAGGAGATATACAGGATACAACAAAGGAAAAAACAAAAAGAAAAGACAGGAAAAAAAAATCTGTTTCTTTTCATATACATTTCATTTTTTAAAAGTAGACTAAGTGCACATGACAAAATAAATAGAATAATCAAAATAACACCATTTTTTATGAATGTGTGGAGAAAGTACTCACCAACTGATAAGTCTTCTTGAATGCAAGATACGAGACACTAATGACCAATAAAAGTGACATAAAAGAATGAATTGTAACAACTTTAGATAAGATGCAGTAAATTCCAGCTGATAGACTGATGTCAAAACAAACCACTTTATAGTTCTAAGAAGAAAAAGATTTAAAAATCATGAAATTAATAATAAAAATAATACACTCTCAGAAAAGAACACAACTCTTTAGCCCAACAAATCACTAGATACAAAGTAAAGTTTGTCAAGACAGACTACTGTTATGACAAAAAAATATCTTGATCTCAATCGATTTTGCCTTAGACAAATTTACCTGTAATACAGATTTTATTTTATCTGTTCATACACCAGCAAAAAAAAAAAAAAAAAAAAAAAAAAAAAAGCTACGAATGTACACCTAAAAGAAGTTTTAAGTAAATAAAAAGGAGAGGATCTTTAAGCATAAATTTTTACAAAACAGCACAATTTATAAATAAATTTAAACTGTGTAGATAATGCTACTAAAACTTTTCAAATGAAGTTTAATGCTCTTTAATTGAAACACAAGACTCATAACAATAGAACAATTAATTTTACAAAAACAGTTGCAGTTTTTCCTTTAAGATGTGATTATGCCAATTTATAATTTAATTGGGATTCAAAATTATATTCATGATTCTTTATATTCATTTTTCATGAATATTTTCAAAAGTTTTACCTTAAATAAAGAATGATAATCAGCATTTACCTTACTCATATTATAATGTTTGTTTGTCTGTCAAAGGTAATCTCTGGAACAAGTTAAAAAAAAAAATAGAAGCAAAATGATGATGACAGTCTCTGTTAAAACATAGGCTACTTTTTATTTAGGTATCCCTGAATCCCAAAGGAGCACAAAAGCAAAAATGTGTTGTAAATAATAATAAAAAAAAGATATTGTTAGGGCTATAAACTTAAAAATTGACATAGCGGTTACTTTTAAGACATAAATTCTCGTTAAGAATGGTTTTCAAAAACTTTGAAATTTAAAAGGGTAAAAGAAGCAGAAAACAGTCTGAAATCACAATTACTCTGAAAGTTTCAACCAAATTTAAAATAATTTTTTGGTATTATAATTAGAGATCGACCAAAATTTCGGTTTCGGCGCAAAATCGGAGTTTCGCCGAATATTCGTTTTTGGCGAAACTGCTGCCAAAATTTCAGCCTGACCGAAACTATCTGTATTTCAAAGTATCGTTCCTTCTTTCGGAAATTTTCAACTTTACTCATTGATATGAGTTGTATCGGTTCAAATGAGACACTGTTTATTGCTGTGAACTCCACTGTTAATCATTATCCGTCATGACAGATTCATGATGCGAGTGTAAATTATAAAGCAAGCAATGCATATATGACTAAACTTAAAAGACGGTTATCACGTGATCTTTAAAAGCTGCAAACTTAACATTAATAGAAATTTTTTATTTTGAAACTCCAGATTGTTTCAAATGCTTTATGAGAAAGATGTTAAAACATATGAAGATTTACGAAATTTATTACAAAAGATATATCGACGTATGTATACTTAAAATATTTTTTATTAGATGAAATTCGTATAATTGGAAACTATGTCTGTCTTATTCATAAGTTAATTACGTTTTATTTTATATGAAAATAAATAGTTTTGGATAAAGGCACAGAGAGTCAACTTGGCACCAGAGATAAAATTTTCAAATAGGGTGCCATTTCAACACTTTCTTAGAGAAGCAGGGAGTGGAAAAGCTTTTTTAAGTAAACATGTTATTTAAACATATGTACCATAAAAATGTTTGTACAAAATTTGAAATAATTAATAATAATATTCAGCAATATATATTGAAAAATGCTGAATATTATTACTAATAATTTAAAATTTTGTACGAACATTTTTATGGTAGATATGTTTAAATAACATATGTACCATAAAAATGTTTGTACAAAATTTTAAATAATTAATAATTATATTCAGCAATATTTAAATAAATATCTATATTTAAACGTCTATTAAATTAATAATATTTATAATTATAAAATGGTTAAAACATATTCAATGTTAATTTCCTAAAATACAAACTTTTAAGACTTTATTTCAATCAATTTAAATGCAAAATATTAACGAACTGAAAATATGAATATATTTAAAAATTAAATATTCATTATTGAATTTGTTTTGCATTATTTAACTACATTGTTAATTAATTATTGATAAATGCCTATAATTATTGGTTGTTATAAAATAGTAAAATAAAAAAGCTCTATTATTTATGTTTAATTTTTGTTTGAAACTTATACACACACATATGTACACTATATATGTACGTGTTTTTGTTAGAAATGTGGTTCAATACACGTATAATTAATTAATTAATAAGTAACGTAATGAGTTATTGTTTAGTAATTATTAATTATTTGTTATTAATAAATAAATTAATAATTATATGCAGTTATGTCTGTATTAATCAGTTTAATTTTTTTACACTTTCAGTTTCGGCCAAAAGTGGGAAGATCACCGAAATCCGGTTTCGGTTTCTGTTTCGGTCTGAAAACCTGTTTCGGTCGATCTCTAATTATAATGGTGATTACCTCTGCTTAAACATAGGCTATTTTTTTATATTGGGATACATGCCTTCCAGAGAAGGGGTGAGGGGTGCAAGAGACAAAACTTTCTAAAATTATGATTATGTTTTTAACAATTGGAAGTAGAAATTTAAAAGTTGACATGGCCATTACTTTTAAGATGTAAAGGATTGCTAAAAAATTAAAAATTAAATGAATGTAATGACTAGAAAATATTATAAAATTGTGTCTGTTCATGCTTCATAACTTAAAATTTGGTATAAAGATAAAAGCTAAGACATAGATGCACACTAACAACATTTTCAATAAAAATTGATAAAAGAAGATAATTTTATTTTTTGTCATCCTAATGTGAGATACAATCACAGCAACATTTGTATAAACTTTTCTAGGCAATAGGATAAAATACAAGTACCAGTAACTGCTGTAATTAAAATAATAATAGTGGGAAAAAATGATGGTTAAATATACTAAACTGAAGTTGTCATAATTATTATTTAACAATATTTGAATTTTACGATGATTCTATCTGCACTAATATAAAGAAGAAACTTTTATTTATTTGTAAGAGGTAATCTCAAAAACTATTAATGCATAAAGGAGAAAATATTGAAGCTAAAAACTTGCAAGATGCTAAGTATAAATCTTAGAAACAACATGTCTTCAACATTGTCATTTTAAATTTTATGTCAATTTCCAATATGATAGCATTTTGTTTCTCAAATATCAAGGCCTATGAATGAAATTACATATTTTTTTATATATATATAAATATGAGACATGACACCATATTCTCGAAAAAAAAATTTGTAGATACATGTTTGAATAATGCCAGCTAAAACAAATATGAAACATTTATTAAAAACCATCAATAATTGGTAATAAGAAAAGATATGAGCAAAACATTTTAAAATTACAAATGTAAATAAATTTTAATAGTTTTAAGAGTTTTATGAGTTTTTACTAGCAAGCTTTGCCCACTTTGCTGGCTGGTTTATTCCAAATAGACCAAAAAATTAAATGATCTTAGGATTGGAAGTCCCACTGCTTTTGGCAACATACACCCATGCTACAGCTGCTCTGGTCTCGAATCAAGCGAACCTAGAAGTATTGTAATTTTTTATTTCGAGGCAGATTAAATTAAAATTTTCTGCATCCTTGTTCACGTTGCCTATAAGAAATGATTTGTCATTCTTCAAACTTGAATTTAATCACAGAAGTAGCCAAATTTACCAGAGTTCTTTACATTTCAGAAAAAAATTGCCCAAAAATCACAACAGAATGTGAAAAAACATTAAAAATCGCATAAAAAATTTGGTAAAAAATCAGAATTCTCAGAGAACTTTTCAAAATTTGCTTTGTTCTCTGAGGATAATTTGTATTGGGTCATATGAATGAAACCAGATTCCTTTAAATAACATAAAAAAATTGCCATGAAACATGAAAAAACTTTACAAAGTTAATTTTTTTTTTAATCACATAAAATATTGCTAAAAATCCAAAAATCACAAAGGAGAAAATTTACTATGTTGGGCTAAAATATTAAAACTGGGATAATTTTATGAATGTCAAAAAATTGCTGCGGAACAAGAAAACACTGTAAATGTCACATACAAAAAAAAAAAAAAAAATTAAATTAATGTACAAATTCTAAATAACTATTAAAAAGACAACAAAATTTACTATATTAGGCTAAGAGATTGAAACTGAATCCCTAAAATTGCCCCCCCCCCCCAAAAAAAAAAGGTTAAAAATCACATAAAAAATTAAATTAAAAAAATCTGATCAGAAAATTAAAAAAAATTGGTTTCGATTTCGAGAGGCATAATTTCAGACATACAGGTACCTTTCCTACCAGATCTTGTGGCTCTGCATGCAGCAGTCTCTTCAAAATACAACATGCAAACACGTACAAATATCTATCTTTACTTTATTATTATAGATTAGTAACATTTTTATTATTAACTGCAATATAATTTTTATTTCATGTTAGTAGTAAACACACTAATAGTATTTGCAGATCTAGGAGTGGTAAACCCCTCCTAAAAAAGAAAAAAAAGAGGCTATGTCTCTTGAGACTATTAATTCCATTATGAAATTGACACTATTAATCCCATATAGAGTCGAGTAACCCAATTTTTCTAAACATAACCTGATCAGCAGTAGCACTGGGCGATGAATCGATATATCGCTGAAAATCGATTTAAATCCTAAATCATCAAACCAGCTTTTGATCTTTCAGTTAACGATGCATCACACCACATCAATGTGAAACGAGAACGGCCTCCCAAAATCTTTGAAATGGATAAACAACGCATGCATGAACTTAATTTTTCCTCTGGTCTTCGATGTGGATAAACAACGCTCCCATGAAGCATCGTTGAGAGATCGCATCGTTAATTTTTTAGACACCGGGATTTTGATCGATGCTGATCGCAAATCACTGCATGCTCAGTTACAAGTCTGTTTTTCTAGCTGCATAAATGATCAGTGAGCAGCAACATGATGTTCATTTGAGAAAATACGGTGATTTGTGAAGCATATATTTTTTTCCATGAATTAGTCACTTAGAATCTGTGCGATAAGTATTCAAAGCCCACTGAATTTTCAATTCTTCAGGAGGGGGGGGGGGGGACAGAAACCAGTTTGTGAATTATTTCACATTTTGAGTTAAGAGGTATAAGAGTGCCAAGGGGGATTTGCCTTCCCCCTCCATGAATTTTCAATTTATGCGTTCATCTGAAATGAAATTTTTTTTTTTTTTTCCCTTAAAGCCAGAACAGTAAAATATTATGGGTTATAGTGCTTGTTCTATTATTTAGAATTTCTTTAGGAACTAGTTATTGGTTAGAATTAAAAGTGTAATACATATAAATATCAGATATTAATATTCGGCCAGTACAGAAAGGCGAGCTTTGCCCGCAATCAATAAAGTCGTTATTATTGAAGAAAGTTGCTTAAAAGTTTGAGAGTGAATAGTTAAGTGAAAAATATTAAAATATCAGAAATTAAATTGTAGCCAGTACACGAAGTGGTCTATGCCCGCAAATTGATAAAATCATTAATATTAAAGATAATTCCATAAAAATATGAGGGTGAATAGTTAATTGTAACCTATCTAAATATTAGAAATTGAATTTTGGGCAGTACAGAAACCCGCAAATCAATAAAATAATTAATAATAAACATACTTGCATGAAATTTCCAGGGTGAATAGTTAAGTTTAATTTATTTCAATATCAGAAATTAAATTTTGACCAGTACAGGAGGCGGGCTACGCCTGCAAATTGATAAGATCGTTAATAATAAAGATAATTGCATAAAAATACAAGGGTGGATAGTTAATTGTAACCTATCTAAACATCAGAAATTGAATTTTCGGTAGTATAGAAACGCGGGCTTTGCCCGCAAATCAATAAAATCGTTATTATTAAACATAATTGCATGAAAATTTCCGTGTGAATAGTTAAGTGTAATTTCTTTGAATATCAGAAATTAAATTTTGGCCAGTACAGGAGGCGGGCTACGCCCACAAGTTGAAAAAATTGTTAATATTAAAGATAATTGCATAAAATTATGAGGATGAATAGTTAAGTGAAATGTATCTAAATATCAGAAATTCTGATTTTAGATATTATTTTAAGTATTAAAGGTCATTTAAAAAAAAATTCTTCTAATTAATTATAACATTTTTTCAAACTTTTATTTATTTTTTGCAGCAAGTTTTCTTATATTTTGCATTGTTGTTTTTTAACATAAGCCTAAAAAAAAAAGGTTTTTTAAAACAAGTTTAATGTGTATGTATGATTCTTAAATTTTATATAAAAATTACGACCATGTTTGTAATATTAGAAGTGTAATATTGTGATGTATCGCGATGTAGAAATCTTAATATCACCCGGCCCAGTCCTAATCAGCGATTTGTTCAGGTTAGAGTCATGCATCGGGTCAGGTAACCTGACTTTAACTGCAACTGACACGATGCGGCCTGCGGCTTGTTGCAGTTTAAAGTGTTAAAGTTTCATTTTATTTTATAGTAAAAATGAAAAATATATCCATTATAATAAGATGTTTGTAAAAAGAAATTCCCATTTAGTTTTCCCAGCTCTCTCACCAACCACTTTAAAACCACTTTTCAAATAGCAGTTTTTTTTATATTTTAACAATAAGATTACCTAAATATAATTTTAAATTATACCATGAAACGATCTTGTCAGCTGAAAAAAATAACTATAACCAGGGTTCGCACACAAAAAAAAAAAGCGAAAATTTTAAATAGGATGCTTCAGTTTATTTTCAGTGAGAATTCAAAAATATTACATGAATCATGCGATTTTGCATTCTAGCGTAAATTCTCCAAATATAATAAGAAATGAAATCGTATTTACAATTTATACCTTCTTCAGTACAAACATAAGAACTAAATTATTTTAAGTACTTTTTTGAAACATGGCCAAAAGAAAAAAAAAAAGAGAGACAAAAACAAAATGTTTCTATTAATTATGCAGACAATGAATTAAAAGAATCCATAAAATTTGCATAAGATTATATTTTTATATTACTATTTCCATTGATTAAAAATTTAGAAATAAAACATGCATATTATAAGACATGAGGGAGAATAAAAATTTCTATACTTACAAAGCTAAAACTTCGAGACTAGCAAAATAAAACACTAGATACTGATGTATCTGAGGATGATGAAGGTAATGCAATCTTATGATACGGATGAGGCAAAGGAACAAAGTTGCGAAGCCCAAGAAAGTTAACAATGTATTTCTAAGAATAAAAAGAATAATATTTTAAATTTTACAAATAAGATTAATTTTAAAACAAGTGGTAGTAAATGGAAAAACAAATTAATTAAATATATTCATATATACGAAAAAAGCCACGCTGGTGGCTTTTATTGGTTTTAACTGGCTTTTTTTGGCCAAAATTGGCATTAATACAGTGAAACATTTTAATTATAAACTGCACATTTTTAAGTGTTTTTTAAATAATTTTAAATACTTCTAACTGAATTAGAATTTGATAAATAAACTAATTTCCCAATAATGAAGGCATTAATTTTGGAATAACACTAGAATATTGGAATAATTTTAGTGATTTGTAGTCAGAATTACAAATGTGTCAGCTAATTTTTATAAAGGCATACCAATTGCTTTATCTGGATTACACTGGCTTTTAGATTTTTTTTTCATTTTTACTGCTTTAAATAATTATATAGGACAATGGTTGTTTAGTTACATAATCACTTAACTAATCTAACTTTAAGGGGTATTGATATACAAGTCTTATTTTTTTCTCATGAGCATTTAAAATCACACAGTCATTTAATAAAAATACTATTTCTCACTATTAAAAACCGTATTATGAATAACATATGCATGAATAAATCTTTAAAATAGCAACACTCTTTTCAAAATCTTAATTCAACAAGTTTTATTTTGAAAACTTTTTTTAAAAATTGTTTTCAACATTTACTGATAACTCCCCAAATATTATAGAATGCTTAATTTCTCTTTGAACTTGATCGTTCTATGATTTAATCTCCTCATATGGAATAAGTTACATAATCACTTAGTAGTAGAAAAGGCAGAAAAACTTTTTAGATAAATCATTTTTATAAGTCATCAGAATACTGATTACTAACTGGTAACTAAATATGGATGTTCCCAAGTATTATGCCAGATAATTTCATTTATTAAATACATATAATTTTGTTTTAATCAAATTTACCTTTTAAATGTGTGGCATTTTGTCAATGTTTAATTAAATATAATCTTTAAAATGTATAGTATGTGTGGAGCTATGTAATGTAGAATTTCAAAACACCACTTTGAAGTCTAAATTAATGTATTCTTCTCAATATGTACAATTTTTTCTTTCAGACATAATGCCTTCAATAGTTGCCTTCTAGCACTTATGAAAACTTATTTATTTGATAAAATTTAATAGAAATTTATAATTTTTTTAGTTACAAACACTGATTTAAAATAAAGTAATGCAAATTTGATATGAATTAGCTATAAACCATACCTTTTTAAAAAAAAATTAAATTTTGTAGTGATGGTGGTTGAAGGGAAAAGGGGGAGGGGGTTATTTAAATTAAAAAAAAAAAAACAGTTGAAATCTGCCAAAACCCAAAACAAAGAATATTCTAATCCGTTTTTTATGCTACTGCATTATTTCCATATATTTTACAATTTTGTATTATTTTTACATGAGTAAATTTTATTCATTATTTTTACTTAATGTATTACTTTGTTACTACACACATAATCATAAAATCTACCATAGATAATATTTTTTGCATATTTTATATGCTTTTACATATCTGACTATGTTTCAACTATTTAAATGAATCACAAGTGAATTTAAACAACGTGTTTGGCAAGGGAGAGAAATTGCATATACAGAGCATCAAAATAGAATTCCCATTGAGACAATAAAAAAAAAATTGAATTGTTTAAATAAAAATGTTATTATTCTATAAGTCATCCTTTTCTCTCTCTATAGCTCTACATGTATATTAGGGTGGAACGAAAATAATGGTTAATTATTTTTTTTTCAGTTAGAAATTTGCTATAGTCGGCAAAAGTTGCCTTTAGGGATTAGAATGAAGAATATAAAATTTTGTTGTTGCACTAAAATATTTTCAGGTGCCGCAAAGAGCTTCAAAAATGACTTTTCTATGAAAAAACGATAAAAATTGCTTTTTTAAAAAAAGTTCTTTTCTTGATTATTAACATAATATACATATATTTTGTAAACAGAATATTCAAAGTATGATACTTTTGCAGAAAACTTGCACATTCTATGTAATACGAATTTTTAGATGTCATTACAGAAAGAATTATTTTGTAGAATTTAGCGATTTTCACCATATTAATTTTTATTAATTTTACAGTAACATATTCTTATAGTACTACATTGAAATGAAAGAAATGCAATCTTTAATTATCGTATCTTAATTAAACAAATCACACTTATTTAGAAAAACTTTAAAAGAGTAAAACCTCTGATTAACGGACACCTATGTGACCAAAAAAAAATGTCTGAAAAAATGAAGTGACTGCAGGAGATTGGTTGTTAGTTATAACGACAGATTAATATTCAATGAGAAATTTTAATTTGGCCGTAAGAGAGGGGTGACCGTGTATAAGGGTGTCCCTTAAAAGAGTTTGAATTTATATTGTTTTTAAAGGCAAAACGTTATTTTTAAGAAACATTAATTTTTCTCTAATGTCCATAGTAATCACGCATGGTCCATAATAATCACACTGACACATTGGATTTTTTTTTTTTTTTTTTTTTTTTTCATTCTTGGCATGATCTTTTGAAAATTTATTTTGGTTTTTATCAATGCATCTCTTGCAGAAGTGCTGCAAACTGATAAGGATGACTCGGTATCTAATTTAACAGCCCTTTTAACTGCTTGTGTATGACATAGGGAAAAATTGAAGTTGACTCTCATGATCAGGTTCTTCTGCTTGCTTTATTTACTGCTTTAGTTTATCGTCAGCAATGTACATCGTCGTAGGAGGTTATGTTACTTTAACATCATGCCTTTGAATCATATCAATATAATCCGTGACATCAAAGTTTATACATACAGGAATTAAAAAATTTCTGATGCCAACTTCTTTCCCAGCCCCTGCTTTTACAATTCGGCGTAATGTAAACTCCTTAATGACTTCTATCACCTGATAGCATACAATGGAGTACATTTTCATGTGAAGCAAAGTATGCATTGCTTTGGCTGATTGGATCAATTACATTTTTAGGAGTGTAATTGAGGTAACATAAATAGCTGACACATTTTCACAAGTGCTTCGTCCATAGATAGAAGATGGTTCCAACTTTATGTTAAACCAAACAGTTGCATACACTTTTAAAATGTACTCAGTCAGTATTTGGAGATTTTGTGATGGATATTCTGTTCCCACGTACAAGCGAATTATTCTGTTTGCTAAGGTAAACCATGGTGAATGACAAATCTTTTCTGGTTCCTTCATAGACAAATCAGAAGAGCAACTTCTAACGGAGATTGTGTTACACATTTCTAAGAAATATACTTGGTCCATACTTAAATTATCCTTAAATTTTAGCAATGGAATGTTATTTTCAATAGGTGAAAACTCAGTCACTGGAAGTTCATAACACTTTTCCAGTTGTTTCCTTATTTTCACTACAAATTCATTTGGATTTTTAGTTTTTCCATCTAGGAAAGAAAATAGATGACAAACGGGTAGTTCATTTGCATGAAACAGACAAATCAAGCACTGCAGTGGCTTTCATAATTTTTTTTCGAATAAAGCAATCACACCATTATTCAATCCAGTGTTCGAGGCAGTTCCATCATATCCAATTGCAGTAATGTTTAAGTAACTAGTTTTACAGTTTCTTCTACATATCTTTTTCGGTTCTTTATTTGTTCTCATCTAATTTTCATTCTGTCAATACATTTCTGTCATACTTCTTTCTTCATCATTAATCAGACCAATATCCTGCAGAGCGGTGCTTGGAATTGTTACAGCAATTTTGTCTGATACTCAAGTTCGATCGCAAGTAGAAGCCACAAATCGCAATTTCATGCGCATTTGACTATGATTTTGATTACTTGAGGTTTCAGAGACACTGGACGTAGAGGCAATAAAAAAATTGGGATAGTATAGTGTTCTCTTCTGAACTTTGTTCTGTTTCATTATTTTTGTAATTCAAATGTATTACACAGTAAGTTTACCATGTTTTCTGATTAAAAAGATTTAAAAGACAACTTATGAAAACTATAGCCTATTGAAAAAAAAAATTAAACATAATTGCGAAATTTGTCAAAATTTTAATAAAAACCTAAAGTTTGCCCTTCTTGTGGCACCTCTAAACATAATCCAATTACGCTGATATTTAATTTCAGTCTTTATTTTAATCAAAAGCAACTTTTGAAAACTTTGGCATATTGAAATTATTATTATTATTTTTTTTTACATAACTGCGAAAATTGTCAAAATTTTAATAAAAACCTAAAGTTTACCCTTCTTGCGGCACCTGAAAACGTAATCCAACTACGCTAATATTTAATTTCTGTCTTTATTTTGATCAAAGGCAACTTTAGAAAACTATAGCATTTTGAAATTTAAAAAAAAGTTTTTTCGTTCCACCCTAATGTATATGGTTAAACTTATGTAGGTCCAATACTGAAAAGGACTGAAGAAAAAATCCATTTAAATAAGATTCAATTAAGTCCTTCAGTTAAAGTTTTCCTTTTTGGTGAACTTGTTTTGTAATATGCAAATGACACAGTTTAAAACCTAACAAAATAAAAATAATTAATGAAAGAGTATGTTTTTTGTTTTAATGAAATTTCGTGAAGGGACCTATTTTATTAAGAGGAATTGTTTTATTAAATTGTTAGAAGGGCCTGTTTTATTAAAAGGAATTTTGGAAGAGGGCTGTTTTAAAATGGATTTTTGTGAAGAGGCCCTAAATTTTGCCTGGATTGACGCTTATTCCATATGTCAACGAATACAGTAACCTATATAATTATTAAGCCAATGCTTATAGACTATTTTTCTCTTTCAAGATTTTGATGAAGAGGTAATTTTATTTTTTGAACAGCTTTAACAAGGCTTATTTAATTTGGCAATTGCCACATTATGGACACGAACACTATGCAATTAAGCACTTCTGAGACAAAGATATAATCAGTAACTATTAAAATCCATGTCTGTGGATATAGACATTCAGATTGATGATTCCCTTGAGAACAGCCACAGGAAAAAGAAAAGCTAAGGTAGGCAACTAAAACACCATCTTTTTTTGTTTGTATATTTATTTAAGATATTACAAAAGTTTTATCATTTAATTTATGTAGTTTAAATTTATTAAAAAATAAGCATAAAAAATCCCTATGAAAATAAAATAAAGCATTGACATCATTTAAAATTTAGCTTTAATTACAATAATAATTTAGATTAATTATGCAGATATTTTTTTCTTATGTGAAATGCATAAGAACAAGCTATACATATATAACACAATTTAAGAAATATTTACCTGACACATGCTGTAGTATCATAGTTATCGAAACATCCTTTGAGAGCAACATCTATAGACCTATTTTCAAAACTTTCATTGACTAAACTTGAAGGAAAGATATGTGGCCAAAATGAATCCATTATTTCTGGAACAAATAATATAAAAAATAAATATTAAATTCCTGAAATATCAATATTAAATTACAAGAGCCATAACATGTTCAAAACATTTTTATTAGTATTGGATGCAGAATAGGCAACTGCCTACGGATCTCGTAACTTTAAGGAGCCCTATGGCCTAAGAAATCAAACTTTTTTTTCAGTAATACTGATTTTCAAGATAAAAAGAATTCGTGGTTCAAGATAAAAAAAATTTGTGGAGGGACTGCTCCTCTCCATGGGGAGGAGAGTTTGAAAGAAATTTGATCATGGACACAAACACTGGAAATTTAAATATTGTAAATGATATTGCACTAAAAAAAACTAATGAGTTATGGAACAAAATATCGGCTCCCTTCTAAATTCAATGTTAATAATATTGTTAAACAGTTAACATATGACATTGATTTATTTATATATAAAATTTCAATCTCATACAATAAACCTATTGAATATTTTAATCTGTGGAAAATATTGGTTATTGATCAATTAACTATTGCTCTTAAGAATAACATTTCAGATCTTGTTACTATTAAATATGAAGCATCTATATCATCAAATTACCAATTTTCAAAAGAAGTTTGTAATTACATATGTTGATAAATCTCCAAATAACTATGCCATCATATTATCATCAACTTCTTACATCCACAATCTCTTCTATCAATTCTTAAAAAAAAAAACTAATGTAACCACACTGATAAATAATCATAAAATTCATAGTTATTATAAACTACTGAACATTCCCTCTACTAACTTTAATTATCCCTATTTGGTTTTTATACCCAAATTTCACAAAACACCTATTAAATTCAGAACTGTTACCATAGTATGCAATACATACTATGCAATATATACTATATCAAGCTAACAAATTACTGTTAAAAATACTTAATCAAATATACACACATTCAACTACAATAGATAACACACATTGTATAAAAAAAGCTTTCACGGTGCACGTAAATCCCCCTCAGTTGGTAGTTTTTATTCATAGGCATGATGTGGAACTTAAAAATAAGTGAAGAGCTTCTGTAAAGTATTCCTATTCTTGATACAACAGACCTAAATATGTTTGACTCAATTATGAAAAATTTGACTTTAATGTTTGTTGCAAAAAAAAATAAAGGTAAGCCTTTATTCCAAATAATAATGCTCCTGCAAAGATTTGTTTTATAAAGAGGAGTAATTTCAACAGAAAATTGCAAAGATCAGGGTAATGCACTTAATACATTTTCTTAACATTCTGATTGCGATTTAAATTTCTAAATGCCAGATATGTGTTTAAAAATCTTTTTATTTTTATCTAAATGTATTTTTACCTACATTTGACAGTTTGTACGACATCCTTGTTGTTTCTAATTTTACAAAATAATAAAAATTTTTGAAGATTAAAATTGATGTCTCTTATTTAATAAATATATTTTCTCAACTTTTTCTGGTGAGCAATTTTAATTTTTCAGGTAGGCACCTTTGGAATTTTTTATGTTTTAATTATTTTTTTTATTTTTTTAACAAAGTTGTATTTTGTACATACAAATTTCATTCTGATGGTAATAATAAATTTGCCATTTTTTTGTTTTGTGGCCCGCGGCTTAGTATACAATGGTTAATTTGGCCCTTGGAGGTAAACGAGTCTGACGTGCCTGCTATCAGGGTTGTCCGTTTTTTTTTTCACTCTGGAAAAAACCGCCATTAGGTCGACTTTTAATAAATGGAAAATTCTAAATTAAAAATGCAGAATTTAACAATAATAAATAAATATTTTGATTCTTCCAGTCAAGAAACAACAACTTTTATATCAAAATATCACATATACATATTTATATACACAATAGTATGAGAAATATTTTGCGGGAAAATGGAAAACTAAGTTCAGTTCATCTGGAAGCTTTTTTATGCAAACATGTTCATAAATAAAATTTATATCAATATTAAGTTATAATGTATTAAATAGCAAATGTAAAACATATACATTTGCAGTAAATTTTAACTTGTTTATCTGTCATACAGGAGTTCCACTGCAATTAATAATCAGTTTACACAATTAAAAATAGAAATAAAAAAATTTTAAATGTTTGACAGCCTCAAATCTTATTAAAAAAAGAAGGGATATTATGAAATAACAAGTTAATGTTAAGAAAATGTTACACTGAAATGAAACCTGTGCTTGTAATGGCATTAATAATTTAATATAAGCATAAAACATTCAGTATATATATACATTTTACTATCAGGGGAACATGAATAAGAAGTAGAAAAATATAATATTTTTTTTTCTTTTAGTTAAAATATCAAATGCAAAATAACCAGGAAATAAAGAAATGAACAGAAATGCATAAAATACATACTATAAAATTTTGTTATTCAAGATACATAAAGGTTGTAAAATATTTAATAGTCAAATGCTTCAGGATCAGGAGCAAGTTGTTTGTCTTTAGGATTTAACATTTTAAAAGACATTAAAAATTTTGTAGCAGTTTGTAATCCAAGCCTATTTCTAAGTTTGTTTTGAATCATGCTAAATTGGAAAAAAATTGTTCAACGTTTGCTGATGAGGCTACACAATGAAAAAGAAAAGATGACATGCAAAATTTTAAATATTTTCTAAGTCGTTGTATCTTTTCAGTGATTCCCACCATTCTGCTGGTGATAGATTATTTATGATTGCATCAGAAAAATATATATCAGGAAATGGAGATGCCTTAATGGAAAATTTAGCAATCAATGGCAAATTTTTTTTTATCAATATCATTCACCCATTTCTTTGCTATTTCTTCTTGGTCATTAGTAAGTCCCTCACCCATGTATTTTGGATGCAGCATGTATGATAAAATGTGAGCTGGCGTGATACAGTCATCAAATCTTTTCTGTAAACATTTATTATAAATTCCAAGTTCTTCAGATTTCAAAAGTGTCAATAATTCATTGGTTACATCTGCAATAATTTTTTTGTAGCACATTCAGTAAAATACTGATGGGTTTCAACAGACTGATTAGATGTTTAACTTCTTTATATAAAGCAATATTGTTAATTATATTCCTTATGTTTGTATCTACTTCTTCATGTTTATCAATAATTTTCAAGAAAACATCTTTGTTTTACACATACGTCTCCAAGCATTTAATGTGACTGTTCCATCGAGTTTCATTAGGAAGTTGGGACACCACAGGAATTTAGAAACCCTTTAGCTATGTGATGACTGGGATTTTTAAACAGAACTATAGGCAAAAATAAAAGACAATCAACTCCACCACTGATAAAATTCATTATGAATAAGAGAGCCTAAGTTTAAGTTCAGCTTCTTTAGTTTTGGTTTAAGTTTTTAGTTTCTGTTCAAGTTTTCAGTTTTGGTTTAGGCTCTGATTCACCTTAATCAAAACTGTTTGACATATGAAGCATAAGATTATTTTTACAGTAAAATATTGTCTAAAATTAATTGTACCAACACGTAATTAACATTTTCTTTGTGGATTTATTAGATTATGATTAATGTGCAGTCATTCTATTTTAATTAAATGATTAATAAAAAAAAATTATTAATAAATAATGTAGGAATATAATTCTATTACATCATAACAATAATGTTATATGTCAAATATATGGAAAATCAGCAGATTTTCATTTTGTCCAGCTTCTTCCGGCGTCCCGGACTTTTTACAAAAAAGTGGCAAAATAGCAACCCTGCCTGCTATAGCTAAATAATTTGGTAAAATTCTCATTCAAATTCAGTATTGACGAAAACTGAGAAATAATCTTCTGTAATCAGTTTGTTCATATTTTAGCTTTGTGTTTTCAAGTAAAATTAGCTAAAATCTTAAAACCAAGAAATAGGGAAACTACCTTTTCCTCACGTACTGGAAGGACTTTTTAAAATTAAATTTGAACAATTATATTCAGTGGTATTTAAAGGAAGAATCGGTACTTTTCGGTTAGCCGGGCACCAGTGATATACACATGTATATATACACACACACACACATATATACACACACTAGGGCTGGGCGATATATCGATAAAACCGATATAAAATGCATACCGTGATACCGATATCAAAAAATCCTACCCAATGGTATATCGCAAATATCATAAATTTGACGAAAACCATGAAAACCACGACATTAAATCTCTTCCTCGTCTTCGAGTATTCATGAATACGAACGGTGTGAGCTCCCCAAGCCTAAACCATGATAAACCGGATATAGCCTAACCATGATACAGCCATGATACTAACGGTGTGGATTCTCGCAGCTGATAAGGTTTTTGAAAAGAGGAAGGGTGATTTTCTCCAGCTCTGAGCGCATGCGTGGGATATAGCCTATTCTTTCATTTCATTATGATATTCAGTGGCACCGGTGTGGATGAATATTCGAAGTTATTGAATGATGCGTAAATTTAGGGCGATAAAGAAAGGAAGTATTTTATTTGCAACAGTTGATTTAATGAGACAAATGAGCAAAGAATAATTCAGACATGTTTTTGTTTTTTATAATTATTATTTTATGAAAAAAATATTAATTCCTTAGTAGTATTTATTAATGCATATTCTAGGGTAAAGAAGGATTTTTAAAAATGCAACTATTTTTACTTCTATACCGCGAGTTTTTTTCTCCCCAGAATTTATTTTAAAAATCGCGTTCGCGTGACAGAGATATATATATATATATATATATATATATATATATATATGAGTATTTGGTAGTCTCTGTATATATGACCACTGGTCACTGCCAAAAATCATTTGGTGGTAATTTTGCATTTAAAATTTTAAAACCATTAACCATTATTATATTTTATTTGCAACGGTGGAAATGAATATCATGCAATTTTAATTTTAATCGAATGAAATATGTTGAAATGATTCTTCCCTATTTTTATGCGATTTAGCCCCCCCCCCCTCTTCTTCACAAATGATATATTAAAAAACAGTTTAGGCGATGGCGCCGCAAACAAGAAAAAGATAATATATATTTATTTCTTCATAATTTTAGTTGTAAAATATTAATGCACTATCTGATAAAAAAATAATCGAACATGCAGATTATTCATTTTTTAATTATTTTTCATATTTCCATCCATTTTTTAAATTTTCTTCGTCTTTTTAGGTGCGTTCGTAATTATATAAATACGTAGCACCTATTGTCGTCGTCTGGTCCGGCCGTCTGTCAGTCCGTCTGTCTGCCTATAACAACGCAAAAACTACCCAAACGAATGGTTTGAAATTTTAAATTTAAGATATATTATCTTTGCAGAATTTTGTTGAGACATTTCAAATTTTATGAAAATCGAATCAAAACTTTAGCAGATATTAATAAAAATATTTATTAAGAAATTTGATTTTTTTTTTTAAATCGGTGCTTTCTTGTTATAGGAGTATCCGAAGTTTAATTGTCAAGCGATCGAGATACTTAATTTATAACAGAAATGAATCTGCAGACGATGTAATTCATTTCACAGAATTAAAAATCATCAAGATCGGAATATTTATATAACTAGCTATAGTACGAACGCACCTCATTTGTCACGTTTGACGTACAATTTCTAACTTGTTTCCATTATCATGAAAAAATGTGCTTGATGACCATTTAATACTCTAACCAGTCTTGAATTCCGATATTTTTCTCTAGGAGGTATTTCGAAGGTTCGGGATGGCAGGTAGCTGTGTGTGTGGAGGGGGGGGGGGGGGGATTATCATGGGCGCCTGCAAGGGAGGACAATTGCCTCTCCCTGAATATTGAAATTTAAATCTGTATTTTTTTTATGTTGAATAAAATATATAATTTACTTATCCCCAAGTAGCATGATTAATTACGCACTGACAGAAGAAAGAACTATGAAATTTTGGTCACCGGGGATCTGCCCGCTAAAACTCTCATGGAACAAAGTTTTTATTATTTTCTTTAAAAAATTTTGAGTTTATGTGTTGAAAAATTATCTCATCTGACGAAAAAGAGATGTAAAAAAAAAATGATATTTTTTATTTGTTAAATTTCTGTATTGCATGTTGAGGACTAGCAGCACAACTGTTTCAATATCTTACACCCCCTGCGTTTCGTCGGCGTCCATGGCATCAGCGTGTGTCTGAGAGGGGGGGGGGGGGAGGAATTTGCACTTTCGGAACATCAATTAACCGAAAATGTGGAGACTCTAGGGACTCAGTATCACTCCTGAATTTCTCACTGACTGCAATGTTAAAGTAAAACAATTTCTGTTGAAATATTTTACATGATAGATAATGTTTCTCTGAAGTGTTTATTTCAGTTATTTGGGATTTTGAATATATCAGTACAGGAAATTGCTGATTGTTTTAATGTAATATATGCTGTTAAATTTATTATATTATAAATTGAGTGGAGGAGGGTGTGAAGCGAACCAATAATTACGACGAGCAAACCGAAAATTTTTGTTTGAATTGTTGTAATAATCAGTCTCATTACTTTGTTAGAGATTTCACAAGAAGCTAAAATTTCATAAAGCGCAAATTGGCGAATAATTTAGTAAAACTTATTTTATATTATTTATAGATTTTTTTATGCAAGTAATGCTCTTTAAAAGATGTTATATATAGCAATTGTTTTAATAATGGAATATGGAAGTATTTAAAATTTCCATGTTTGCTGCCAGATGCGGTTTTACTAGCCCGTGTCCCTTGAAGGCGAAATTTTTATTCATTGCTACGAATGATATCTTTTAAATATATTTGTTTTAACCAAATTTTTTGTCCATTTCCCGCTAGTTTGATTTTAGCGACTCAAACGGTCTCCTAAATTCGCTTTCGTCTAAAGCCAGCCCTATTGTGGAAATACGAGTAAAACCGATTTTTAGGTAGATTTCGTCAGAAATACTACCTATTATATTCTCCCCTAAGTTGGTATTTTTGAAACATTTTTGCAGATCTACGCCGATCATGACTCCCAAAACCCAAAACCACCCCCCAGTTCAAAACTTTATCTATCTATGTCACTTTTTTATGGACACGATAACTGCAATAATTCTGCACGAATCTCTTCCAAACTGATACATAAAATCAAGGAGCATAAAATCTCGGTCAAGCTCGTTAATGGGCAAAATCGAACCAGGAGGGGGAGGGGGAATGCTTTTTGTGAAAACAGAAAAAAACCCATAACTTCTTAATTATGATTCTTAATATTATCTAAAACTTTTATATTGACAAGTTTTTTTCATAAGACCAACCCTTATAGCAAAAAAAACAAAAAAATCCCTGCCGGCTCCGCCTGCAAACAAGTTGGGAAACAAGTCTGGAAACAAGTAAGATTGTGGGCGGTCCCAACTGCGGCATCATGGCAAAAAGGTTATTTCTTTCGCAATTCCCAACAAACAGGCGCCTCGCTGTTTGCGTCTTTGAAATCTACCTGTGCCTGTAGGTCAAGCCGTCAGGGATTTTTTTCTTTCTTTCTTCTTCTCAAAATATTCTTTTATTTATTCTGCATATTTAGTTTTAATATCACGATATATCGTCATATCGCGATATTTAGCTGACGATATACCACGATATTGAAATTGAGATATCGCCCAGCCCTAACACACACACATATATAATACACATCAGGGGTGCAGAATATGTCCGATCCGGCGATCTAGGATTGGGGGAAATTTTAGTCATCTGGAGAAATTTTTCGGAAAAATATACAATAGATTTCAATTTTAACAATGAATTACATAATTCCCCGAGATAGAAAAATGTTTCCCTACAAATAAAAAGATCCGTATGGTGACTTTCACGAAATCGATCTGAGAATATGTACCGTATATACTCACATATAAGTCGAGAAATTTTGAAAAAATAATCTGCTTCAAAGTAGGGGAGGGAGGTCAACTTTATACATCGGACAAAAAAGTCGAAATTTATTTTTGAAGTAGAAAAATGCTCATGTTCCGGAGTAATTATGCAATTGCAATAATCGAAATTTCTAAGTTCTTTTCTTATGAATTACCTTAGAAAAAATTTTTTAAAAGATAATTTTCTGACAAAAAAAAAAAAAAAAAAAAAAAATCAGGAAAGAGAAAACTTTAGAAAGAGAATCAAATCAAGAAGATCACACACCCATCACTGGTGGTAAACTCACTACAAGCTCTCACTGAATGGGTGAGCAAAAATAGAAAATAATTTAAATTTAATAATGAGAAAAATATTTTTAATCTATGGACAACTTGGAAGAAAATTATTCTAAAAACTTAATTTAATAAAATAATCCTAAATTCTGAAAAGGAACCATCACTTCTAGATCAAGACAGCGGTACCAGAAATACTTTAGCTCCTTGAAAACTGCTTGAACATTTACAGTGACTGTGTTTGTGGATATGTTGGCTCTATTATTGGAAAACACATTTATAACAGAACCCTAGAATCTGATCTCTTTCATGAAGTGTTTATATCATGGAATGACCACCAGTGCATAAAGCTACGGAACTATTAAAAGCATCCTTAAACAGACATTTTTATGGTGGAAATTATCATTTTACTAGATTTTCTTCAAGAAACAGATTCAAGATCTACAAAACATAAAAAATGATTGACAACATCTACAAAGAGAGTGGAAGATTGTAGTTTCTCAATAATTAACAATTTATCAGAAAAGGTAATCAAAAACATTGTATTTGTTGGTTAAAACTGTGTATTTATTAATAAATATTAGGCATAAGAATTAGATTAAAACTTACATTGCATTAACTTAATTTACCTTTCCAATAACTAGGCATGTTACAAGTTCAGTCTATAGGTTTTTAAAGATGCGACTTGTATGTTGCAAAATTTACCATACCTATGGTAATACAGAAGCCTATGTAAGCCTATAACATATCGTAACATTTTGGGGAAATTTTCATATGGATTGGGGGAAATGTTGGGAGTAAAAACATTTTCTGCACCCTTGATACACATATATCTGCATACACACACATATATATATATATATATATATGTACACACACACACATATATAATACACATATATCTGCATACACATATATATACACACACACATATATATATATATACATATATCACTGGCACCCGGCTAACCGAAAAGTACCGAAGAATCATATGAAATGAAATATTTTGCTTAAATAGATATAGAGCAATAAGGAAGACTGAATAGTTAATGATCAATGTGTTACCAGCAACATTATTAGGAAATAGACCAAATGTGTCTATATGTATAAATAAAAAAGCAAATATTTGAATTTTACATGCAAAGAAAAACTTAATAAGTTTAAAAATGATGTTAAAAATGACAACTGGGTTTAAAACCACAGTCGTCAAATTGAAATTTATAGGTGAAACTAACCACCTAATGTCGAACCCTGATAGTAAAATATATGAAAAAAAAAATAATAATAAGGTCTACTCACACGTTAATGAGCCAGATCATTTAAACAGCTAACTAAAACTTCACATTCTTTAAAATTAAGATATTTTACATAATAAAACAGTAGGAGCATTTCAGGAAACCTAAATTAAGACAAAAATCAAATACTTATGTAACATAAAGAGACAAATATTCAAAATATGTAAAAATACACATGGAAAAGTTTAGCAATTAAATTATATTTTTTAATACACAAATCAAAACCGTAATTATGAGCACATGACATAATATAATATAATACATGAGACTAGATACTTTTGAAACACTTATAAGCTTCTGGTATGAATTCTTGAAGCATTCTCTTAACTTAAATTTTTGGTAATAGTAACCCAAAAGATTTGAAATTATTAAAATGTCAGAATATTACCAGACATCAATTCATGTAACTACTTTTATATACATATAAATATTTTTGAATCCAATTAAATAAATACGCTGGAATTAATACCTGCTATAACCATAACTTGCACAAAGAAATGTAACAGTTAACAACAGACAAGGAAAACTTTGAAAATATAAAGTTGAGAAGCGACAGATATGTATAAAAAACAAGGTTTAATTTAAAAAAAAAAAAAAAAAAAAAAAAAAAAACACGTAGCCTATACACAGTACTGTAGTCATAAAATCCCCCAGAAGTTACACACAAGTTTTATTTGAGAAAGAGGAGCTTAAAGAAAATCCTGAAGGTATAAGGCGTTTTCACTCCAATACAGATCTGCACAAGTGGATTTTTTGGGTTTTTATTAAAAAAAAAGACAACCCGCGTTAGGTTTTTAAAAACCCCGATGAAAAATCTTACGCAAATTAAATTAATCGATTTAATTAAAAATCGGAAAATGTAAAACTATACAAAAATATTTTGATATAGCATTTTACAAAATTAAAACAGAATTATTTTTCGAACATAATACTCGAATTTCGAAGCATAACTACATTCATTATTAAAAAGCAAAACTTCAAAGTTTATCAACACATATAAAAATAAATTAATTACACAAAATAGTAGTACGCTTCATTAACACATGATTATTCATCAAAAACAAGGAAATGTCAAATAAAACGCAGTAGTGTCAAACTGAGTTGCGCGCGCAACATTGTTTACTTTTAAGATCATCATCATTATTAGACATTATATTTTCTGTTATATTTAAAAGAATTTCAAAATCTAAACGTTATTTAAAGAAAGTAAATGACCATTATGAATGGCAGATACATTTTTTTATTAAATAAAAATTTCAATTACACAAAAATGAAACTAACCTCATTGTTTCCAAACAAACGAGAATTTGTGTTGTTGCCAAATTTAATATATATCAAAATTAAAAAGGATTTCTCATTCACGAATTCATGAGCTCTGTTCACGAACGTCGATCGGGTGGCGCGCGCGCAAAGGAGAGTGCAGTGCAACATGGAGTAGATATCTACTACTTGAAGGCTCTGCGTTCGGAACATTGGAAGAAATGAACTTGGTGGCTGAATGGTTAGAGCGTTGAACTTGACTCTAGACTCTAGAGCAGGGTCGGCGAACCTTTTCACATCTGCGTGCCAATATTTGTCAAAAACACTTTTTAAGTGACCATGGCGTGTCAACGACCCCCACCCCCCCTCCCCCGACTAAAAAAACCCTATAAAAACAATGAATTAAGTTACTATTATTATTATTAGATTAAGATATGGATAACAAACCTTCGGGTAATATCAACATATTTATTAAATTAAATAATGTATAATATTGAAAACTCAAAACAAAACAACTGGTCACAAGAAATGATTAATGATAGTAATAATTATAGAAAAAAGTGGATATAATTATAAAGAACTAATAAGATATAATTATATTAATCGTAAAAAAAAATATTAAAATCTCAAATCCAGACAGCTTGGCAAATGACTGTATAATTATGGTAATACATGATGTTGCCCTTGGGATCTGTTGATTTTGACATTTTAAGCAGGGTGGTGGTTTTATAATTGAGGTAATTTTCTTTTAAAATAGACAACTAGAAAATAAACATTGGAAAAAATTATTTACGAATCATATCTTCAAAATATTTGTTTTACACCTGCTATTAAATGGAAAGTTATTTTAAAAATATATTACAATGCATAAGAAGAAATTAGGAAATATAAAAAACATTACCTAAAAAGTCTGCCTAAGAAATCTGTTTTCTCTTTTGTTATTGTTGATTGAATTTTATTTTCTAATTTCTTAAGCATTGCAGCAAAATCTTCTTTTTTCAGAAGAAAATTTAAAACTTCGTAAGGAACGTAATGCAGCCACAGCATTTTGGAATTTCGACGTTAGTTTCTCTTCACCGAGTTCGTTATCACTCTCATTGTCACAAATGTTTGTTTCTTTTATAAAGTAGCTAACGTTTGTGGAAATAAGGTAGATCTAACAAAGCGTCAAACTTTTGTTTATTTAAAGCCTGTGACGATATGAGATTAACTATTTTTGTGACTACGGCTATAATATCACGAAGAGATTCAAAACCAGCCTATGCACCCAGGACTTGTTGATGTATGACAATGCTGTGAAATCCAAGAATAATATGTCCAATGTGAGTTTGAAATAAACTGAAAAAAAAAAACATTTATTTTACCCATAATACTGATGCCTCCTTCAATTGTAACAAAAACTATTTTATACAAATTTATTTCTTTTTCAGTAAGTGAATTTATAACTGTTGTACAAATATTTGCACCTTTGATTGTAATTGCTAATGATAATAACGAGAATAATTTATCTTAATATCATTTTCAACAGAATATCGTACAAAAACAGATAAAAGAGCAAATTTAGTTACATCTGTACATTCATCAAGACAAAATAAAGTGAAAGGAGAAGACGATATCAGACTTTGGTATTACATTTTCAAGATTCTATCTTGAAAAATTGATTCAATCAAATTTGATTTGACATTTTATTTCATTTTATTAATTTTGAGTCAAATTCGATTCAAATTATCTGGAATAAAAAATTTGATTGATTTTGCAAGTATATTTAATGGATGAGAATAATATTTTTTAGAAGGAACAATTTTTTTTATATATACTGATTGAGAAAAACTACCTTCCTCTCATTTCCTGAAATTTTTTTTTCAATTTACATTATTTAGACATAGCTAAATTTACATTTATCCATCTCTTCAGGGGTCGATCCAGGAAAAATTTGGGGCCTATTTAGGGCCCCTTCACAAAAATCTATTTAATAAAATGGGTCCCTTCGCAAAAATCATTTTGATAAAATCGGCCCCTTCAGATAATTCGTTTTGATAATGGTAAAAATTTGAATCAAATTTGACTGTATTTCTTGATAAAGGAGTATCTTTAATTAGTTAAATAATTTTATCTTTAATTTCAAAATCGTTAAAAAATGATGGAGCGCATGTTAACCAGGATTCCTTCAAAAACTCTCCATCGCAGAAAAATGTACCATTCCGAACAATGACATTCGCAGCCGAGGAACTTGTGACACTAGTTTGAGAATCTTTGCTGATATAGTATGTAATCATAGATGTCAACAGTTTATTTTTTCTTTAATTGCACTGGCAATGGATTCCTTCCCTTTGTTCTGCATAACTTTTTGGGGAAAGAGGTTTGTGATTTGTTTCATAAGGCTGTTTGACTGCAGATCACTGTTCCGGAACATAAAACGCATAGATTTTTAACATCTTTATTAATCATCCCATATTTCTCAGTCCACCACGTTTGAAATTCTCTACTATCTTGCATTTTCTATTTTTTAGCCGAATTGGCTATGTTGAATAAATATTACTTTAATGGTGCAATCTAATCAGTCTTAGATTACCATCGTTGATTATAGGAAGTTAGTTAATAAAAAAGATTATGCATAGTAGAGTTGATGAAAACATCACTATATAGAATAAAAGCAAATCAGAATAATAATAAAATGACTAGCCACTAAATTTACTCAGATTTATATATAACAGAATTGAGTCGGCAGCCTATCGTCTGCTGGATTAATTACCCCTCTCCCCTCTCTATGAAGCCGATACATAAAAGGACAAAAACATTTCTCGTTATTCAATATTCACCATATTAGTATTATCATTTACTATTATCTTGATTTATGCACATTTAATGAATTAAGTAATTAAAAATGATTGCAGTAAATTATCTCTAAGGCAGGAAAAATCTAGTAGCTTTTGTTTGATACTTATTTATTGGAGATATCTTTAAATTGTTTACAAATCACATTTTTTCATGTTCTTTCATAATCGGCAGACAACATATTTTTGAAATTATAGTTTTCATTTCATTTTATAACTGTTTTAACAAGCAATGTATTATTATTTTTTTTAACTCTGAAAAAAGTGCATATTTTATTAGTTTCATTAATGCTTTTGTCATTTTAACTGATTAAAAATTAATCAACAAATTACAGGAACAGTTAAATAAAGCCTCATATGCAGATCAACAAGCATTAAATGATGCAGAAATTTCAGAAACAATAAAGCAAAAAATAGTTTATTTGCTATATTTCTCTCTCTTTCAATGCGATCATCGGCGCCGGCAGCACAAAACCGAGGAAGAAGGGGAGGGGGGAGGGGTCAGAGAGCAGATGTTCTGAGCGGGTAATTCAATGATATGACAAGTACACATGCACTTATTATAACAAACAAAAGCTATTTTCAGTCAAGCTCGTGTATAAATGGGAAAAAATAATGAGGTTCAGAATTTTGGGGAGTTTGACTGAATCTTGATTTATAATTTAAATCACCGGCGTGCCAAAAAATATCCTCTCGCGTGCCATAGGTTCGCCGACCTTGCTCTAGAGGGTTCGGGTTAGACTACGTCTTCCTGGTTGATTTTCTCCTTTTTTATTTAAAATATTTTATCAGTTGCTTTGTCTTTTTCATGATAAATGGAATACTTTTCATAAAAGAAAATTTTGATATTAACAACAATTACAGATGCAGTTCTATGATTAAAATACTTATTTAAATGCAATAAATTGAGCTATTTCACGATTAAAATTTTACATTACCGTGCCTTTTATTATTTAAACATTACATTTATTTAGAAAATGAAAAATAAGTATTGTGCGAAAATATGAGTTTGCAAGCAGCATAATTTCCCTAGGGTTTTTATAAGGATTATTTTAACAGTGAATTTTTATCAAGAATAGAATGCAAAGAATATTTTACAATTTATAAATCAATGTGAAAAATACTATAAAAATAAAATGTAAAATGTGTATATTATTTTAACTAGATATATCACCACATATTTTTCTAAAGAGGTAAAATATATGTGGTTGTTTACCATATAGTTTTATCACGCCCCGAAGCGCTGGTACAGCAAGTATTACGTGATGTGGGGAACCTGGCTTAAGGTCTCGGGCAAGCTCTCTTTTGGGTGTCTGGATCCTGAAGCTGTTGGGGGACTATGGCACGTCTCCAACTGTTAAGTGATTGTTCTCTTTATGGACACGGGTTCCACCGTCGTATGCTGTCACAGCGACTAGTCGTAAATCTCTTGGGAGAATGTAGGTGATGTGTGCGCAGGTGGCGGTGCTCTCACCGACCGTAGAGCACACATAATTTATTCTAGTCGTGCCCTTTAAAAGTTCCTCAGAACTTTATTAAATAAAATTAATTTCAAGCAAAATATATTTTTAAAAATTAATTTTTCTAATTAGATATTTATGTTCACGAATGTTGTTCTCGAAAAGTTATTTTAATAAAATGTTTAAAAGCTCTTTTTATCAAATTTTATCAAAGGCTTTATTTTACTATAACAAATAAATCTCCTAACATGTTGATACAACAATTTTGATTTGTTAACATCATTCTATTCATCACGAAAAATATAAAGCAACTTATAAGTCATTTTTAAATAAAAGAAACGGGGAAAAAAAATCCGAAATAGAAGAAGATTCCTATTTATCTCAATAATATAAAACAGCTGATAAAACTATTTAAATCTTATTTTTAGTTTTACCAATCTTCAAGCATTAGTATGTATTTTTGGAGAACAGTAGTAATATAAACGTGTCTTCTTTGTACTATTATCGTTAATTAACACCATATTTCTCTTAAATAAATTTATTTGTATTGTTAATAAAATATACACAGGGCTCCCAAATCGTCCGCCAACAGAATACCAATATTTTTTAACATAAAATTTCATGCAGGTTTCTACAACATATCTGCAAGAATTTACCTCCAAAGGTGGTTTCTGCAAAATTTGCAAGAAAGATCTAAAAATAAATTTTTTCTAAGAAAATACCGGTATTCAAAAAGCAAACCATTTGGGACCCCTGTATACATTAACAGTTATCATTAAAAACATAGTTAGTTATTTTCTTAAAAAAACATTTAGTTCGACGTTTTAAAAGGTATCACACACACCCAGTTCCCCTGTACACATTTCTTTTAACATGTGTTCATTTTTTTTATCTTTCCGATCTTTCATATCCCGTTTTCCATGTTTCCATTTTTCCGAAAAAACTCTTATATTTCATTTTAAGCATGCAGACACAATCACACTAAGCTGTCTTTCTTGAAAAGCACTTTCACCATATCTCTGGGGCTTCTTCAGTTCAAATGATGTTCAATTTGAATTACATTTTTCTTGGTACGAGATTCATAAAGCTTTTCCCTGTTTCTCTTCGTTTTTTCCCCAATTTCTCTCTCTCCTTCAACATTTTCCGTCAACGGTTGTCAATGATTGCATGAATCATATCATTAGATACAATTCCCCTCCCCCCCCCAGGACCGTGCGAAGAGAAAACTGCGCCCGGGGCAAAGTTTCAATTTGGCGCCCCCCCCCTCCCCTTTTTGTTACAGGTAACACAAAACTGATAAAGTACAGAAACAGAAATAAATTCTATTGAGTAAACATTTTGCGTTTATGTTGGAACTTTAAAAGGTTTAATTTTCATTCAGAAATTGCAAACAATTAAATAGCGTAAGAGAAAATTGCACTAATTTGTTGGAGAGATCATGATATTTGGAGAGAGAGAAAAAAGAATTATGAAAAGAGAAAAAGAAATTCCCCAGAAAATGATCGATGACCAAAAAATGAATAAATAAATAAATAAATTAAATCGTGGTTGGTGGTATAAATTTGGCGCCCCCTCAATTTCCGCGCCCGGGGCGACGGCACCTCCTCGCCCCCCTCTTCGCACGGCCCTGTACCCCCCCACACAAAAAAATCGATCGATTATCTCATTAATGTGTTGGAGATTGTCATAATTAGCGATTTTTTCTATTTTAATTGCATGGGGATTCCTATATTTTTTTTCTCGCAATAGTTGTTGTTTGGTTGTTTTATTTTTATATCCCGGATATGTTCTTTGAATCTTTCTTCAATTTTTCTTTTGGCATTTCTAAATAAATTATTTCTTTATTACATTTTTCTACATCATACCTTATTACTTTAAATAGAGATTGGTTGGGGGATGATATGCATCTGTTTCCCTAGCTTAGTTAGTTCTCTTTTCATTTTTAGTGTTAAACTGCTTATAAATGGGGGGGGGGGGGGGGGATTTGCAAACTCTACACTTTTTTTTGCTGGTCAGATTATATTAACTCTCTCAGTGGCTTTTTAAATTAATTTGTGTATCTTTTTTTCGGGTGACCGGAATTATGCCCTATTTTCTCTATTATTTTCATTGAAATTAAAAATTATGAGAAAAATAAAAAATTCATTAAGTAATTCCTCCGTTGAACATAGGTAGATTGCTCTATTGATGTATGTGTTTAACGCTGCAAGTTTGTAGGTGATCGGAATATTAACTGTACTTGGAATTATTGTGAGACTGGCAGTAGGTTTTCTATATACAGTAGTCTGCATTTTTCTCTCTCCATATAGTCCAGTCAATCTAGACTTCTGCCTGGAAAGTTTAGGAGAAGTTTTTTTCTCTTTCTTCCTTTAGTTTTTTGGGTGTGCTGAACACGAATTTCAACTTTGCCACCTCGTATCTGATCTGCTTAAAAAATTATAAGCGAAAAACCATGAAAAAAATCGGAGTTTGTTCGGTTTTTGCCTTGTATTCTGGAAAGGGTCAACTTTTTTTGAAAAAAATATTGCACCAAATTAAACTAGAGAACATTTTCTACGTTTTTCATATACAATGTTTTTTTCTAAGAGGAATAGTTTTGGCATACGAGTAAAAGGAGTTTTAGCGATATAATTGAAATTCCATCATCGGAGGGCGAAAACGCGATCCAATCACTATGCATCCATTTTAAACACCAATTTGAAGTTATTTAGTTATTTCTGGTTGCATTTCAAATATGTTTACGTTTTTTTACCAAGTTTTAAGCCTTTTATAGCACTAAGAAAATAAATTGAAATCAGGTGATTAGGAAAGATATAAAAACAAAAACACAATCACATGCCAGCGATCGGTTATTTTCTTCTTATAATGTAAAATGAATATTTTCGTCATATTGGTTTATTTCATTTCAGACGCTTGTAAGGTTTAATTTTCTGTTTGTTATAATAAATATGTCATCTACGTATCTTTACATCTACGTCTAAAATTGAGACTGGTACCGAGTATAAAAAAGTCCTTCCGGCCTGTACCGGGAGGAAAAGGTAGCTTTCCTATATCTTCGTTTTAAAATTTTAGGTAATGTTACACGAAAACAGCAAGTTAAAATGCAAAGAAATGGTTACAAAAGATTCGTTAATACTGAATTTGAATAAGAAATTCGCCAAATTATTGAGCAATAGCCAAATTGGCTTCATTTATGAAGACTTATTTTGGTCGCCAAATTTGGCGATATTTCGCCAAACGTCGCCAATTTTGGCGAAAATTTGGCGCTAACGGATATGAATATATAGTTTTATGCGTATGATTGGGAAAATTATTACAACAATGAAAGAAAATAATTTGCGAGTAATCGCGTTAATGTGCTGTTTTGTTTCAAAATGTCAGCCACCCTAGAATTTCAAACTACTCTATCTCAGCCATTTTTTAAGATAGAGGTAAACCAAAAAATGCTCAGGAATCCTCGGATTAAGGCCTAACACGTAATTGAAAAATAAATTTGAATTTTTAACTTTTTTGTATATTTATTTTAGTTTTAATTTTTTAAGTGGCCGCCATCTTGAAACAAAATGGCGGACCAAGCTGGCCAACGAACTCGGTCGAGACATTGGTGAGCTTAATACACACAATTAGTTTCATCAAAATTGATTTATAAATACGAGCGTTATCGTATGACATAGCCAACACCGGCTCCATTAAGATAGAGCCGGTGTTGACATAGCTCAGATATATATATATATATATATATATATATATATATATATATATATATATATATATATATATATATATATATATAAATCAACATTTGAACGGAGGGTGGTTTTGGGGTCTGGGGGTCATGATCGGTGAAAATATATCGAAATTTTCCGGAACTGCTTTCCTCCGAACGGCTGCAATAGGTAGCTTTATACTTTTTTGTATTGAAAGCTACCTAAAAGTAATAATGGCAGTAACGAGATTAAACAAAGCTTACCTGAAAACTGGCAGATAAATTCGGCATAATATCTTCCTAAAGCAGTGCAAAGACAGATGAATAGTTCCAAATTTTATATAGATTCGGAATAAATTTCTATGGCAGGAATTTAGGAAAGAAGTGAAAATTTTCGAAAGACGAATTCTAAATAAAGTAATAAAGCGTAGGTACGCAAAAATAAAAATGTTGAAGGAGGTTTTGAAAGAGCTCGAAAATGAAACCCAGCCTATAGCACCTAACGAACGTCAGGGACGTTCAGGGAACGTCAGGAACGAGAACAAATAATTGGAAAAATAAATTCAATAAGAGCATATGAAAAGCCCAGGCATGAAAAGAAACTTAAAAATAAATTGGATTTTTGGGAAACTAAAAATGCAAATCGAAAAAACAAAAAGGTGCCCAATGGAACAGATATACTATACATGAATTTATCAACATCCCAGCCAAAGGAAGAGGAGGACGCATGCTTAAAAAGGGACACGAAAATTTGGTTTATCAAGCGGAGTTATTGGCTAATGCCAATAGACTTTGGCTATTGGCATAGACAATTGGACAATTGACTAATGCCAAGACTCAATAAACTGGGCAAATTCAACAACCTACAATAGTTTTACAATCTACACAGATAGTCTTTCTAGTCTAATTGCGCTTGAAGACATAAATTCAAAGAATCAAATCACAATTGAAATTATGCAGCAACTATAACAAACCCAAAAAAGTTTTTACTTCCCATGGCTGAAAAGTCATTCATAAATAAGAGGCAACGAATTAGCCGATAGTTTGTTTAGCGAAAGAAGTAACTGCTTTAAGCGACATAACATTCCATCCATTTCCTTATTCTCACTTAAAGAGATTAATGAAACAAGAAATCCTCACAAAATGGCAAAGTGAATGGGATAATGCAGAGACTGGTCGGTATCCATATCAACTATTTCCGAAAATAAAAGACATAATTCTGAATCACGGAAATTTATACCTATTCGCAATAAATCACGGACCTTTTACATCCTCTTTGCATAAGTTTGGAAAATCGTCGTCAAGTCTCTGCGTATGTGGCCTCAGGGGCACATCTCTTCACTATATATTAGAGTGTGCACTCTCACATCAACCTACCATATAAAGAAACCTGCCTCCATGCATGCTTCTATACAATTAGTTTAGCTATGTTCTGAAAAGAGCAAATTTACAACAGACCGTAATAGAGTATATTAAGATTTTGGAAAAAAACCCAACCCATTTTTTAAAACGTGGCAGTTGCAGACCACTTAAAAGATTAGTAGAACTTTGGATTGCTGAAGAATATGATATTTTGCTGTAATTATGTAAAATCCTAAATGGCCTGAATTGTATTTTTTTATAGATTTTTTATATACCTGTCAAGCAGGGCTTGTAGAGCTTAAGCCAGATGGTAGGCCTCCCTGCTTGGTTAAATTTAAATTTTAATTTTTTGGATAATGAAATAAATCTCAAGGACGCCATCCCCAAAATAGAGAGGGTTTTGAAATCTATTCCTGATGAAGAGGCAGAGAAACTACGAAACAGTCCAGAATTAAATTGAAAAACAATGGAGGATGAAACGAGAAAAATATAACACTTTTGGAATAATAAAAAAGCTGAAACAGAAACAAGACCACATGTTCGAATGAAATTGAAATAAATCTTAGACTTTTTTAAAGGTTTGTATTTTACATGTACCTTGTCATTTTACATACACCCACCCATCATAAACATGTTAAAGTTTAATCTGTAATACAAATGTTTGAAACTTGTGAAGCTTAGAAATGAAAAAAGTCAAAGCTTTATTTCAATTTCATTCGAACAGATCTAAGTTTTACGGGTGGATTAAATATCATATTGATTGATTTTATTTTTATTTTTTAAAGCTCATTTGGTTGAACCTTATTTATTAACATAAACTTAACATCTAATGTAAAACCAACTGAATGAAATACCTTAATATCTGTCCCTTCTCGGGCCTAAACATTGTGGAAGAAATAAATTGTTTTTAACACTTTCCAACCTAGTTGAAAAGTATTTATGACTTCGGTTTGTCTGCCGTCTGTCCGTGCTCTAACTCCCGTAAATATGCTCAGATTGCCCTGCAATTTTTATGTTATTGTCGTTATCTATAGCATGTTCCCTATTTCAACTGAAGTGTGTAGCACTTATAGTTTTTTTACAGGGACACTCAAAAGAATTCCGTTACATTACGGTCTATGGGGAAAAATCATTTACGGTTTATTTTAATGATGTTACACAATTTCAAATACATTGTAATTGATATATATCACTACGGTGCATTACAAGAAGCTTTATATGGAATAGGGTGTGCATAGCACTTATAGTTACTTTACAGGGACAGTCAAAAGAATTCCGTTACATTACGTCTATGGAGAAAAATCGTTTGCGGTTTAATTAAATAATTTTTCACTATTTTAAACGCATTGAAACTTATATATATCACTCAGGTGCATTACAAGAGGCTTACTACAGAATCTTGTGTGTATAGCAGTCATCGTTCATTTACAGGGACACACAAAAGAATTATCTACTGTCTGTTAACAATAATTCCTGGAAGTGCGTTTTAAGGTGCTGAACACGATTTTAAATTTAACTCACTTTTTGTCTATTACTTGGTGTGTATAAATTCTGTAGATCATATACAGGGCAGCACAAAAGTTCGCGAACACATTTCCGTTTATTGACAGAAACTCCAAAAGGAGAATTTTAAATTGTGCTACGCGTTTCCTAACTAAACTAAAATTTAGCATCCTATGTAGTATATATACAAATCTACAGATCATATACAGGGCTGAATAAAAGTATTCGGATATTTTTCGAAATATTGTTGGTAATTCCTGAAATTGGATTTTTAAATATGTTATGCGTTTTTTAAAATTGTTTAGTTAGATATCATCTTACACCTTACGGTAAAGATTTTCAAAATTATTTTGGAAGTGTTGGAAAGTGTTACATAATCTATGCTTGACGCATGATTTTTCGTTCTTGTTTTGAATTTGTTCGGAAAATTATGTTTTCGATTAATATGCCAAGTTTTTTAAAAACTACTGCATTCAGACGAACTCATTTCAAAATTAATGGAGCGTACCATCATCAAGGTTTCGTTTATGCGGTAAGGCATCCAGTGGCGTAGCTATATACCCACTGCCCTGGAGCAAGTAAAGTTGATGCGCCCTCTTAGTCACTCGAAAAAGTTCAGCGCAATTTTGTTTTGAAGTTTAAAAATCATATATTCTTACTTCGAATAAAAATCTTACTTTTATTTGAAAATGCTTTAACAACCAGATATTCAACGTATTAAATAAAAATAATAAAAAATAAATAAGAAATACTAAAATGAATTATAAGTACGGAGTACCTACCAATATTTACTGTGAAGGTTTCGAAACTTCATTAGATTACTAATAAAAAAACACACTATTGTCAAGATTTTTTTAAAACCTATTTTGAATTTGAATACCGTTTTTCCGTTTTTACTGCCAGAAAATATTGAAATTTCATAAAATTCAAAGTATCATAACTCAGTAAGTTTTAGTCTATAAAAGAGAAATTTTTATTATTTTACCTGTTAAAGTACGGAGAAGATTTTTCTAAATACTATAAACGTATAGAACCCAGAAATCGTATAAAAAATTTAACTTCTTAACTTAAAAAGAAAAAAAACTATTTTGACATATACGAGGGCAGTTTGACAAGTTCTCGGCCTAACACAGAAATGTAACAGTATGACCAAATGACAATGTTGTTTGTAACGTATGATTCTTTAGATGACATGCCGCCGAGTTTCAGTGCATGAGTTTATTGGTTATTGCTGGGCGATAAAGTAAAGTAAACAAGTTTTTAAATTTTCGAAAAATGGAAAAAAATGATGTTCGAGCTGTCACAAAATACTTTGTTAAAAAAATATTTAACCCCCACGAACATACAAAAAGAGTTACAGTCTATCTTAAAGGATTCTTGTCCTTCATATTCGACGATAAAAAAGTGGGCTGCTGAATTTAAACATGGTAGGAAATCAATTCACGATGATGAACGCTCAGGACGCCCAAAAACCGCTACAACCGACGAAATCGTCTAAAAAATTCACAATGCCGTATTGAATGGTCGTCGTTTGAAGATACGCTAACTTGTTGACATTGCAAACATCTCGATAGACAGTGTTCACCACATTTTACACGATGTTTTGGGTATGAAAAAGCTTTCCGCTCGATGCGTGCCGCGCTTGTTGAACGTCGACCAAAAACGCCGAATAATGAACATTTCCCAAGAGTATTCTGAAATGTATTGTGTTGCAAGTTAAAAAATAATATGAAATTATGTCAAAAATCTTGTGTTTTAACTGTCAGGCCGAGAACTTATCAAACCACCCTCGTATATTGCTTTTAAGAGGATGAAGAACAACTTTGAAAGTTTTTTGCTATTGGGACCAGGGCTTAATTTGCGGCGGAGCCCAGCTCTGGTATTTCTGTGTTTTTAGTAAAAATTTAAATATTGGCCAGAATTCACCGCAGCTCATAAACACCGCGGAGCTCACACACACAACCGGAGCTCAGTGCTACAACACTTCCGAAAAACGAATCCTAAATTACCCATTCCCTCTCATCTGCAATATTTTGCCTTCTTTTGTATCAGAAAACTCACCGCCCCCTGAATACTAGGCATGAGCGCTGACAACAATGGCGGCTGTCGCAGGCCGATTTTTTTTTTTCAGCGTTTGAACGGTACCTCGAAATTTCCCACCAATAATTTCTAAAAGTTTTCTTCGCCTTGTTTTTCGGAGATCAAATAAGTCAAAGATAACTTTTAGATATTATTGGTGTTGAAGTTCGAGGGACTGTACAAACGATTCCGCTTGCGACAGCCGCCATTTTTTTCATCGCGCAGGCCAAGTATTCAGGGGGCGGTGGAACACTTACAAGTGACGTAATGTGTCACTCTTGTAAGAGATGGAGATGAAACGGTCTCGATTTTTATATCAGTCTGCGGGTTTGGGCAGGCTTGAGCTCAATCTGTCTTATATTCAAAATTTTATTTATTTTCATTTCAAATCATTTTAATGCTATTTTGATCAGAGTAAAGAGTAAACAGAAATAGTCTTTTTCTATTCTGCATAGCTGCGAACTATTCATTTTTGTGTTAACACTATTTCCGAATCATAATCCTGAGCTTATTTAATCGCAGAATTCTGCGATCAATTAACATTAAGATTAGGCAAAGATTTCTATTTGGAGTAGTAATAACTAAAAAGTGGAATAGTTGATAGCAAAGTATACGCAGATAGATGTACTTAATTTTTTTATTTTGCTAAACAAAATAAAAAGAAAACTGCCCAGTTAAACTGAGGGCATTGAGCTCACAGGCTATTCACACTAATTGTATATTATACTCGTATTTCAAAGAATTTGAAATAAGCCCCTCGAAAAATAAAGAAATCGACAATATATTAAGGGGGGTCATACCCCCGTTACCCCCTCAGAGTTAACTAATGTACCTCTTAAACTAATCAGGGAAGCCTCTTATTACAATGAATATATACATACAAAATTTGAAGAAAATCGGATAATGCTGCACGAAAAACCCATTTATCTAAATTAAGGGGGGATTAGCCCCCCTTCCCCCTTTATACTTAACTAATGAACCCCCACAACTACTCAGAGAAGCGCATTATCAAAATGAACCTATATACAAAATTTGAAGAAAATCGGATAATTCTGCTTGAAAAACCCATTTATATAAATTAAGGGGTATTAGCCCCCGTCCCCCCCCTTTATAATTAACCAATCAATCCCGAAAACTAATCAGGGAAGCGTCTTAACCCAATGAACCTATAAACAAAATTTGAAGAAAATCGGATAATGCTGCACGAAAAACCCATTTATCTAAATTAAGGGGGGATTAGCCCCCCCTTCCCCCTTTATACTTAACTAATGAACCCCACAACTACTCAGAGAAGCGCATTATCACAATGAACCTATATACAAAATTTGAAGAAAATCGGATAATTCTGCTTCAAATCATTTTAATGCTATTTTGATCAGAGTAAAGAGTAAACAGAAATAGTCTTTTTCTATTCTGCATAGCTGCGAACTATTCATTTTTGTGTTAACACTATTTCCGAATCATAATCCTGAGCTTATTTAATCGCAGAATTCTGCGATCAATTAACATTAAGATTAGGCAAAGATTTCTATTTGGAGTAGTAATAACTAAAAAGTGGAATAGTTGATAGCAAAGTATACGCAGATAGATGTACTTAATTTTTTTATTTTGCTAAACAAAATAAAAAGAAAACTGCCCAGTTAAACTGAGGGCATTGAGCTCACAGGCTATTCACACTAATTGTATATTATACTCGTATTTCAAAGAATTTGAAATAAGCCCCTCGAAAAATAAAGAAATCGACAATATATTAAGGGGGGTCATACCCCCGTTACCCCCTCAGAGTTAACTAATGTACCCCTTAAACTAATCAGGGAAGCCTCTTATTACAATGAATATATACATACAAAATTTGAAGAAAATCGGATAATGCTGCACGAAAAACCCATTTATCTAAATTAAGGGGGGATTAGCCCCCCCTTCCCCCTTTATACTTAACTAATGAACCCCCACAACTACTCAGAGAAGCGCATTATCAAAATGAACCTATATACAAAATTTGAAGAAAATAGGATAATTCTGCTTGAAAAACCCATTTATATAAATTAAGGGGTATTAGCCCCCGTCCCCCCCCCTTTATAATTAACCAATCAATCCCGAAAACTAATCAGGGAAGCGTCTTAACCCAATGAACCTATAAACAAAATTTGAAGAAAATCGGATAATGCTGCACGAAAAACCCATTTATCTAAATTAAGGGGGGATTAGCCCCCCCTTCCCCCTTTATACTTAACTAATGAACCCCACAACTACTCAGAGAAGCGCATTATCACAATGAACCTATATACAAAATTTGAAGAAAATCGGATAATTCTGCTTGAAAAACCCATTTATATAAATTAAGGGGGATTAGCCCCCCCCCTTTATAATTAACCAATCAATCCCGAAAACTAATCAGGGAAGCGTCTTAACCCAATGAACCTATAAACAAAATTTGAAGCAAATGGGATAATTCTGCATGAAAAACCCATTTATATAAATTAAGGGGGGGATTAGCTGCCCCCCTTCCCCCTTTATGCTTAACCAATGAACCCCCAAAACTATTCAGAGAAGCGCATTATCACAATGAACCTATATACAAAATTTGAAGCAAATCGGATAATTCTGCATGAAAAACCCATTTATATAAATTAAGGGGGGGGGGATTATCCCCCCCCCCTTATACTTAACCAATCAATCCCGAAAACTAATCAGGGAAGCGCCTTAACACAGTGAACCTATAAACAAAATTTGAAGGAAAGCGGAATAATTCTGCATGAAAAACCCATTTATATAAATTAAGGGGGGCGGATTAGACCCCCCCCTCCTTTATACTTAACCAATCAATCGCGAAAACTAATCAGGGAAGCGCCTTAACACAGTGAACCTATAAACAATATTTGAAGGAAAACGGAATAATTCTGCATGAAAAACCCATTTATATAAATTAAGGGGGGGATTAGCCCCCCGTCCCCCCCCCTTTATACTTAACCAATCAATCCCGAAAACTAATGAGGGAAGCGCCTTAACACAGTAAACCTATAAACAAAATTTGAAGGAAAACGGATATTTCTATGAAGAGTTATCGCGTTACGTACATACATACGTACGTACATACATACGTACGTACATACATACAGAACCGGCGCGGGCACATAAGCTCTCAGGCTTTGATAGCTTGTGAGTGTGTGTGATTCTAAATTACCCTTTCCATCTCATCTGCAATATTTTGCCTTCTTTTGTATCAGAACACTCACCGCCCCCTGAATACTAGGCCTGAGCTCTGACAACAATGGCGGCTGTCGCAGGCCGATTTTTTTTTTTCAGCGTTTGAACGGTCCCTCGAAATTTCCCACCAATAATTTCTAAAAGTTTTCTTCGCGTTGTTTTTCGGAGATCAAATAAGTCAAAGATAACTTTTAGATATTATTGGTGTTGAAGTTCGAGGGACTGTACAAACGATTCCGCTTGCGACAGCCACCATTTTTTTCAGCGCGCACGCCTAGTATTCAGGGGGCGGTGGATCACTTACAAGTGACGTAATGTGTCACTCTTGTAAGAGATGGAGATGAAACGGTCTCGATTTTTATATCAGTCTGCGGGTTTCGGCAGGCTTGAGCTCAATCTGTCTTAAATTCAAAATTTTATTTATTTCCATTTCAAATCATTTTAATGCTATTTTGATCAGAATAAAGAGTAAACAGAAATAGTCTTTTTCTATTCTGCATAGCTGGGAACGATTCATTTTTGTGTTAACACTATTTCCGAATCATAATCCTGAGCTTATTTAATCGCAGAATTCTGCGATCAATTAACATTAAGATTAGGCAAATATTTCTATTTGGAGTAGTAATAACTAAAAAGTGGAATAGTTGATAGCTAAGTATACGCAGATAGATGTATTTAATTTTTTTATTTTGCTAAACAAAATAAAAAGAAAACTGCCCAGTTAAACTGAGGGCATTGAGCTCACAGGCTATTCACACTAATTGTATATTATACTCGTATTTCAAAGAATTTGAAATAAGCCCCTCGAAAAATAAAGAAATCGACAATATATTAAGGGGGGTCATCCCCCCTTTACCCCCTCAGTGTTAACTAATGTACCCCTTAAACTAATCAGGGAAGCCTCTTATTACAATGAATATATACATACAAAATTTGAAGAAAATCGGATAATGCTGCACGAAAAACCCATTTATATAAATTAAGGGGGGATTAGCCCCCCCTTCCCCCTTTATACTTAACTAATGAACCCCCACAACTACTCAGAGAAGCGCATTATCACAATGAACCTATATACAAAATTTGAAGAAAATCGGATAATTCTGCTTGAAAAACCCATTTTTATAAATTAAGGGGGATTAGCCCCCGTCCCCCCCCCCCCCGTTTATACTTAACCAATCAATCCCGAATACTAATCAAGGAAGCGTCTTAACCCAATGAACCTATAAACAAAATTTGAAGCAAATGGGATAATTCTGCATGAAAAACCCATTTATATAAATTAAAGGGGGATTAGCCCCCCGTCCCCCCCTTTATACTTAACCAATCAATCCCGAAAATTAATCAGGGAAGCGTTTTAACCCAATGAACCTATAAACAAATTTTGAAGCAAACGGGATAATTCTGCATGAAAAACCCATTTATATAAATTAAGGGGGGGATTATCCCCCCGTTCCCCCCCTTTATACTTAACCAATCAATCCCGAAAACTAATCAGGGAAGCGCCTTAACACAGTGAACCTATAAACAAAATTTGAAGGAAAGCGGAATAATTCTGCATGAAAAACCCATTTATATAAATTAAGGGGGGCGGATTAGACCCCCCCCCCCTCCTTTATACTTAACCAATCAATCGCGAAAACTAATCAGGGAAGCGCCTTAACACAGTGAACCTATAAACAATATTCGAAGGAAAACGGAATAATTCTGCATGAAAAACCCATTTATATAAATTAAGGGGGGGATTAGCCCCCCGTTCCCCCCCCTTTATACTTAACCAATCAATCCCAAAAACTAATGAGGGAAGCGCCTTAACACAGTAAACCTATAAACAAAATTTGAAGGAAAACGGATATTTCTATGAAGAGTTAACGCGTTACGTACATACAAACGTACGTACATACATACGTACGTACATACATACAGAACCGGCGCGGGCACATAAGCTCTCAGGCTTTGATAGCTTGTGAGTGTGTGTGATTCTAAAATACCCTTTCCCTCTCATCTGCAATATTTTGCCTTCTTTTGTATCAGAACACTCACCGCCCCCTGAATACTAGGCCTGAGCTCTGACAACAATGGCGGCTGTCGCAGGCCGATTTTTTTTTTTTCAGCGTTTGAACGGTCCCTCGAAATTTCCCACCAATAATTTCTAAAAGTTTTTTTCGCCTTGTTTTTCGGAGATCAAATAAGTCAAAGATAACTTTTAGATATTATTGGTGTTGAAGTTTGAGGGACTGTACAAACGATTCCGCTTGCGACAGCCGCCATTTTTTTCAGCGCGCAGGCCTAGTATTCAGGGGGCGGTGGAACACTTATAAGTGACGTAATGTGTCACTCTTGTAGAAGATGGCGATGAAACGGTTTCGATTTTTATATCAGTCTTCGGGTTTGGGCAGGCTTGAGCTCAATCTGTCTTAAATTCAAAATTTTATTTATTTCCATTTCAAATCATTTTAATGCTATTTTGATCAGAATAAAGAGTAAACAGAAATAGTCTTTTTCTATTCTGCATAGCTGCGAACTTTTCATTTTTGTGTTAACACTATTTCCGAATCATAATCCTGAGCTTATTTAATCGCAGAATTCTGCGATCAATTAACATTAAGATTAGGCAAAGATTTCTATTTGGAGTAGTAATAACTAAAAAGTGGAATAGTTGATAGCTAAGTATACGCAGATAGATGTATTTAATTTTTTTATTTTGCTAAACAAAATAAAAAGAAAACTGCCCAGTTAAACTGAGGGCATTGAGCTCAAGGCTATTCACACTAATTGTATATTATACTCGTATTTCAAAGAATTTGAAATAAGCCCCTCGAAAAATAAAGAAATCGACAATATATTAAGGGGGGTCATCCCCCCTTTACCCCCTCAGTGTTAACTAATGTACCCCTTAAACTAATCAGGGAAGTCTCTTATTACAATGAATATATACATACAATATTTGAAGAAAATCGGATAATGCTGCATGAAAAACCCATTTATCTAAATTAAGGGGGGATTAGCCCCCCCCTTCTCCCTTTATACTTAACCAATGAACCCCCAAAACTACTCAGAGAAGCGCATTATCACAATGAACCTATATACAAAATTTGAAGAAAATTAGATAATTCTGCTTGAAAAACCAATTTATATAAATTAATGGGGATTAGCCCCGTTCCCCCCCCCCCCCCCCCTTTATACTTAACCAATCAATCCCGAAAACAAATCAGGGAAGCGTCTTAACCCAATGAACCTATAAACAAAATTTGAAGCAAATGGGATTATTCTGCATGATAAACCCATTTATATAAATTAAGGGGGGGATTAGCCCTCCCATTCCCCCCCCCCCCTTTATACTTAACCAATCAATCCCGAAAACTAATCAATGAAGCGCCCTAACACAGTGAACCTATAAACAAAATTTGAAGGAAAGCGGAATAATTCTGCATGAAAAACCCATTTATATAAATTAAGGGGGGCGGATTAGACCCCCCCCCTCCTTTATACTTAACCAATCAATCGCGAAAACTAATCAGGGAAGCGCCTTAACACAGTGAACCTATAAACAATATTTGAAGGAAAACGGAATAATTCTGCATGAAAAACCCATTTATATAAATTAAGGGGGGGATTAGCCCCCCGTCCCCCCCCCTTTATACTTAACCAATCAATCCCGAAAACTAATGAGGGAAGCGCCTTAACACAGTAAACCTATAAACAAAATTTGAAGGAAAACGGATATTTCTATGAAGAGTTATCGCGTTACGTACATACATACGTACGTACATACATACGTACGTACATACATACAGAACCGGCGCGGGCACATAAGCTCTCAGGCTTTGATAGCTTGTGAGTGTGTGTGATTCTAAATTACCCTTTCCATCTCATCTGCAATATTTTGCCTTCTTTTGTATCAGAACACTCACCGCCCCCTGAATACTAGGCCTGAGCTCTGACAACAATGGCGGCTGTCGCAGGCCGATTTTTTTTTTTCAGCGTTTGAACGGTCCCTCGAAATTTCCCACCAATAATTTCTAAAAGTTTTCTTCGCGTTGTTTTTCGGAGATCAAATAAGTCAAAGATAACTTTTAGATATTATTGGTGTTGAAGTTCGAGGGACTGTACAAACGATTCCGCTTGCGACAGCCACCATTTTTTTCAGCGCGCACGCCTAGTATTCAGGGGGCGGTGGATCACTTACAAGTGACGTAATGTGTCACTCTTGTAAGAGATGGAGATGAAACGGTCTCGATTTTTATATCAGTCTGCGGGTTTCGGCAGGCTTGAGCTCAATCTGTCTTAAATTCAAAATTTTATTTATTTCCATTTCAAATCATTTTAATGCTATTTTGATCAGAATAAAGAGTAAACAGAAATAGTCTTTTTCTATTCTGCATAGCTGGGAACGATTCATTTTTGTGTTAACACTATTTCCGAATCATAATCCTGAGCTTATTTAATCGCAGAATTCTGCGATCAATTAACATTAAGATTAGGCAAATATTTCTATTTGGAGTAGTAATAACTAAAAAGTGGAATAGTTGATAGCTAAGTATACGCAGATAGATGTATTTAATTTTTTTATTTTGCTAAACAAAATAAAAAGAAAACTGCCCAGTTAAACTGAGGGCATTGAGCTCACAGGCTATTCACACTAATTGTATATTATACTCGTATTTCAAAGAATTTGAAATAAGCCCCTCGAAAAATAAAGAAATCGACAATATATTAAGGGGGGTCATCCCCCCTTTACCCCCTCAGTGTTAACTAATGTACCCCTTAAACTAATCAGGGAAGCCTCTTATTACAATGAATATATACATACAAAATTTGAAGAAAATCGGATAATGCTGCACGAAAAACCCATTTATATAAATTAAGGGGGGATTAGCCCCCCCTTCCCCCTTTATACTTAACTAATGAACCCCCACAACTACTCAGAGAAGCGCATTATCACAATGAACCTATATACAAAATTTGAAGAAAATCGGATAATTCTGCTTGAAAAACCCATTTTTATAAATTAAGGGGGATTAGCCCCCGTCCCCCCCCCCCGTTTATACTTAACCAATCAATCCCGAATACTAATCAAGGAAGCGTCTTAACCCAATGAACCTATAAACAAAATTTGAAGCAAATGGGATAATTCTGCATGAAAAACCCATTTATATAAATTAAAGGGGGATTAGCCCCCCGTCCCCCCCTTTATACTTAACCAATCAATCCCGAAAATTAATCAGGGAAGCGTTTTAACCCAATGAACCTATAAACAAATTTTGAAGCAAACGGGATAATTCTGCATGAAAAACCCATTTATATAAATTAAGGGGGGGATTATCCCCCCGTTCCCCCCCTTTATACTTAACCAATCAATCCCGAAAACTAATCAGGGAAGCGCCTTAACACAGTGAACCTATAAACAAAATTTGAAGGAAAGCGGAATAATTCTGCATGAAAAACCCATTTATATAAATTAAGGGGGGCGGATTAGACCCCCCCCCTCCTTTATACTTAACCAATCAATCGCGAAAACTAATCAGGGAAGCGCCTTAACACAGTGAACCTATAAACAATATTCGAAGGAAAACGGAATAATTCTGCATGAAAAACCCATTTATATAAATTAAGGGGGGGATTAGCCCCCCGTTCCCCCCCCTTTATACTTAACCAATCAATCCCAAAAACTAATGAGGGAAGCGCCTTAACACAGTAAACCTATAAACAAAATTTGAAGGAAAACGGATATTTCTATGAAGAGTTAACGCGTTACGTACATACAAACGTACGTACATACATACGTACGTACATACATACAGAACCGGCGCGGGCACATAAGCTCTCAGGCTTTGATAGCTTGTGAGTGTGTGTGATTCTAAAATACCCTTTCCCTCTCATCTGCAATATTTTGCCTTCTTTTGTATCAGAACACTCACCGCCCCCTGAATACTAGGCCTGAGCTCTGACAACAATGGCGGCTGTCGCAGGCCGATTTTTTTTTTTCAGCGTTTGAACGGTCCCTCGAAATTTCCCACCAATAATTTCTAAAAGTTTTTTTCGCCTTGTTTTTCGGAGATCAAATAAGTCAAAGATAACTTTTAGATATTATTGGTGTTGAAGTTTGAGGGACTGTACAAACGATTCCGCTTGCGACAGCCGCCATTTTTTTCAGCGCGCAGGCCTAGTATTCAGGGGGCGGTGGAACACTTATAAGTGACGTAATGTGTCACTCTTGTAGAAGATGGCGATGAAACGGTTTCGATTTTTATATCAGTCTTCGGGTTTGGGCAGGCTTGAGCTCAATCTGTCTTAAATTCAAAATTTTATTTATTTCCATTTCAAATCATTTTAATGCTATTTTGATCAGAATAAAGAGTAAACAGAAATAGTCTTTTTCTATTCTGCATAGCTGCGAACTTTTCATTTTTGTGTTAACACTATTTCCGAATCATAATCCTGAGCTTATTTAATCGCAGAATTCTGCGATCAATTAACATTAAGATTAGGCAAAGATTTCTATTTGGAGTAGTAATAACTAAAAAGTGGAATAGTTGATAGCTAAGTATACGCAGATAGATGTATTTAATTTTTTTATTTTGCTAAACAAAATAAAAAGAAAACTGCCCAGTTAAACTGAGGGCATTGAGCTCAAGGCTATTCACACTAATTGTATATTATACTCGTATTTCAAAGAATTTGAAATAAGCCCCTCGAAAAATAAAGAAATCGACAATATATTAAGGGGGGTCATCCCCCCTTTACCCCCTCAGTGTTAACTAATGTACCCCTTAAACTAATCAGGGAAGTCTCTTATTACAATGAATATATACATACAATATTTGAAGAAAATCGGATAATGCTGCATGAAAAACCCATTTATCTAAATTAAGGGGGGATTAGCCCCCCCCTTCTCCCTTTATACTTAACCAATGAACCCCCAAAACTACTCAGAGAAGCGCATTATCACAATGAACCTATATACAAAATTTGAAGAAAATTAGATAATTCTGCTTGAAAAACCAATTTATATAAATTAATGGGGATTAGCCCCGTTCCCCCCCCCCCCCCCCCCTTTATACTTAACCAATCAATCCCGAAAACAAATCAGGGAAGCGTCTTAACCCAATGAACCTATAAACAAAATTTGAAGCAAATGGGATTATTCTGCATGATAAACCCATTTATATAAATTAAGGGGGGGATTAGCCCTCCCATTCCCCCCCCCCCTTTATACTTAACCAATCAATCCCGAAAACTAATCAATGAAGCGCCCTAACACAGTGAACCTATAAACAAAATTTGAAGGAAAGCGGAATAATTCTGCATGAAAAACCCATTTATATAAATTAAGGGGGGGATCAGACCCCCGTCCCCCCCCCTCCTTTATACTTAACCAATCAATCCCGAAAACTAATCAGGGAAGCGCCTTAACACAGTGAACCTATGAACAATATTTGAAGGAAAACGGAATAATTCTGTATGAAAAACCCATTTATATAAATTAAGGGGGGATTAGCCCCCCCCCCTTTATACTTAACCAATCAATCCCGAAAACTAATCAGGGAAGAGCCTTAACACAGTAAACCTATAAACAAAATTTGAAGGAAAACGGATATTTCTATGAAGAGTTATCGCGTTACGTAAATACATACGTACGTACATACATACAGAACCGGCGGGCACATAAGCTCTCAGGCTTTGATAGCTTGTGAGCTAAAAACAATGCTTTCAATTTTGAAAATAATGTATGAAATATAAGTATGCAGATTGGAGTGACGGCAGAGGAAGGGGGGGGGGAGGGTGAGGGGTACGCTACGGGTGTTGGTACTGCAGAATATTAGGGTTCCGGTACTTTTTTTCTTAGAAATTAAGCCCTGGCTATGGACTTGATTGCGGGAGATTAATCATAAGATGAAAAGTGTCTCTATAGATATGTATGTGTGCTTGCGAATAATTAATTAACAATATTTTTGTATGGTATATACAGTGTCTCACATAAGTGATGGGACACTTGTGCTTTACAAAAGGAAACTAATCAAATAAATTAAAAAAACATGTACACATTTTTTTTTGTGGGTGTGTTTCATACTTAAATTTAGTAAAGATTATTACATAACATACATTTTGTCAAAATATTAAAATATTAATTTAATAAAAATACAAATGTTTAGAACGGAGCAAAAAATAGCTCATATAAGTGATGGGACACCATTATATATGCAACAAAAATCGTCTGAAATAAGCAATAAAAATATTTTTTGGGGTTTTATTTTTACTTAAAAGCAATTGGCAATAATTTATAAAATCGTCTGCAGTATTTCTCTCCAGTTTGTTTTGGAATTTTTGTGTTTTTTAGCTCTGTGTAGTCATGAATGCTAAACGAAAAGAAACTTCGCCTGAAATTCGAAAATTAGTTATTAATTTGCATATTGAACGTGGAAAATCTATTAGAAAAACTGCTGAAACAGTTAACTTGAGTCGTTCAACAGTTTTCAATATCATTAAACGATATAAAAAGAATCATATGATTCAGGATAAAAGAAGACCTGGCTGACCATCAAAGCTATCCAATGGAATAAAGCGAATTATCGTTCGAAATATTAAAAAAAATCCAAGAATTAGTGCTTGAAAAGTTGCTGCTGATTTACAAGCATTATATGGAATAATTGTTAATCCTGAAACTATTAGAAGGGTAATTCGATCTGCTGGATATCACGGTAGAGTAGCCAGGAAAAAATTCTTCGTAAGTGAAAAGAATAGAAAACTCAGACTAGCTTTCGCAAAATCCAACATAAATAAGAATTCTGATTACTGGAATAAAGTTATATTTGCTGATGAGAGTAAATTTAATATATTTGGTTCTGACGGTAGAATCTTGGTGTGGAGAAAACCCAGGGAAGAACTTCGCAAACAGAACTTGGTACCAACAGTAAAACATGGTGGAGGAGGAGTTATGGTATGGGGGTGTATGTCGTCCGCTGGAGTTGGTAATCTTGTTTTTATTGACAGTATAATGGATCAGTACAAGTATATTGATATTTTAAAGCAAAATTTGAAATCTTCAGCACGAAAATTGAACCTTCATAACGATTTTAAATTCTACCAGGACAATGACCCCAAGCACACTGCTCTGAACGTTAGACTCTGGCTGCTATATAACTGTCCTGAAATAATAAAAACACCACCACAATCTCCAGACTTAAATCCCATAGAGAATATTTGGCAAGAATTGGAATCAAGAATTCGCAAACACACCATTTCTTCAAAACAACAACTAAAATCGGTGCTTCAAGAAGAATGGGGTAAAATCACTCCAGAAATCACAAAAAAAATAGTCGAATCCATCCCAAAAAGATTAAATCATGTTTTAAAAGTAAAAGGAAATCCAACAAAATATTAAAACCTTTTAAAAAGTAAAATTTTTGGATAAATATTTGATGGAAAAGTAAGTGTCCCATCACTTATGTGAGCCATTTTTTGCTCCGTTCTGAACAATTGTATTTTTACTAAATTAATATTTTAATATTTTGACAAAATGTATGTTATGTAATAATTGTTACTAACTTTAAATATGAAACACACCCAAAAAATTTTTGCACATGTTTGTTTATTTATTTTATTGCAGTTTCTTTTTATAAAGCACAAGTGTCCCATCACTTTTGTGAGACACTGTATTTATTAATAGCTTAGAATTTTCGTTTGAGAGAGTTTCGTTTTTTTTCAAAATTTGAGAAAGGAAGGAAATTTGGTTTCCGCTTGTAAAAAGAAGTTGTTCCGGTCGGGCACCAATGATGATATTAGATGATATAGAATTTGCTATAGTAATTCCCTCGTCTAAAACATGCGTTTCGCAATATTTAAACAAACTTCAACTGATCGATAATATGAAAGATAGTATCGCTTTCTACTATCAATTGTGAAGTGAAATTGATATATATATGTATATGCATATATAAAGGCGTATATCTGATAGCCAGTTTGAAATATCCTGTAAAAACAATGAGTAATATTTCCTCTTTAAGGTTTTCTTTTAAATATTCTTAAACTCGGATTAGATAACGGACGCAGATAAAAGCAAAACACAATGGAGAATTTACAGAATATCTCTCTATTCTAAAAGAAAAAAAAAAAGTAAGTAACACTGTCGTTGCCATAAATGAATTTTTTGTGACCAGAGGTATTTTTCGGCTTATATTAAGAAAACTGTTGCAGATAAAAATATTAAAATTGGTAGTTTTATAGAGAAATTTTCGATAAACACGCTGAAGTACACAGGTTTTAAATCAAAGAATTATTTTAAGCGCTATTTAATGTTGAAGTCGGTCAAAATAGTTCCGTTAAAAAAGTTTTATAGGATCAAAAACTATGCATAGCAATTTAATCATCTTTCCCAGGCACATACTTGACGAGCTTGCGGTGTGCAGTGCGCAAGCATTTTTTAAAATTTGACCTTTTTTTTTTTGAGTTTTTTTTTCAACCTTTTTATTTAAAATTTCATTATCTTTGAGATCTATGAGATTTATCTCATATGAAGAAACAAAATCATAGATTACCTATTGTTGCAAAGTTTTAAAACAGCGCAACTAATAATATTTCCTTTCAATTAAAAAATGCATTTACACGTGAAAATTAATACGATAAAAAAAAAAAATAGATAAATGCTTAAGTGATACAAATAGAAACAACAAAAATCTTATAAAAACCTTTTAATGATTGACATACGTTTCAACGCTCATACGGCGCCATTTTCAAGATATATAACGATAAACAAAAGTATTCTCGCAAATTTTTGAATTTTCAAAAATTTGCGAGAATAATTTTTGTTTATCGTTATATATCTTGAAAATGGCGCCGTATAAGCGTTGAAACGTATGCCGATCATTAAAAGGTTTTTATAAGCCTTTTGTTGTTCCTATTTGTATCACTTAGGCATTTATCTATATTTTAATTATAATTAGTGATCTTATTCTGTGAAAAAAAAAAAAACTTTAAAATAATATAAGTAGGGGAGATGGGGGATGAATGGGACATTTTCACAAAAATATTTATTTTAAACAGACTTGCCAAGTCTCCGGCTTTTTGAATACCAGTATTATTTTACAGAAAATGTTGTTCTTTTAAATAGCAGAATGTTCCGATTACATAAAACAACATTTTCTGTACTAAAATATTGGTGTCCAAAAAGCCGGAGACTTGGCAACTCTGATTTTAAATATTTTATATAAGTTATTATCAATATTATATATCACATGTCAAACTTTAAGTGTTTGACTACATCTTATGCACGATATTTGTTCAAGATTATTATTATACAGATATATAAATTAAATTTAAAAAAACGTTCTTCTATGTCCCAATCATCCCCGCAGCAGGGATGAATGGGACACAAACATTTTCCTCCCCGTATTCAATGTTAAGGATTAAAAGCTGAACAAAAATGCCGCCTTGGCAAAAGCTGAGAGATTATAAATTGTAATATGATCTCCAGGATTATTTGTTAGTCAATCATCTTGGGCTCATCTCAGCTTTACCTTAAAAGGCCCATAAACGGTGGACTGAAGACGATGGCTACAAAGAGGATGAAATGTTAAAAGAATAATTACCATAAAGTATTAATTTATCAACCTATGTAATATTATTTAGTTAATAAAAATTTTTTAGTATCCTCTAGGGACGAATGAAGCAGTCCCATTCATCCCCATTTGAAATGTCCCAATCATCCCCATGATGCATATGCATATATTCAATTGTCAGCTATTTTGTCTCAGAAATTATTTTGTCGCAATGGTTAATATGTATTCATTTTAATTACCAATACTGAGCCTTTAAATAAAAAACTACAAGATATCTTAATTGTTTATATTACATAAGATATTTAAGTAAGTTCAAATGTAAAAAAAGTTACTTTTAAGCAGCGTTTTCAGGAAATGCAAATTTGAAAAAAATCAAAACAGCCATGTGCTCTTGCTTTTGGTTTTGAAGCACACTATGGTAGTGAAATCTTTGAGGATAGGAAGCTCGTTAGGGTTGGGTTGGGTTGATTATTGACGGCCAATTATCTACACTTGGGATATAGGCCCGGGGGGAGTGCCCTTCGTGGGGGTCTTTCTAAGGGAACCTAATCCGTATTTACGCATGGATAAATCCACGGCTCGAAGAAAACCACGAAAACTCCGAACGATTAGGCCGACGGGCGCGATTGGGATCGAACCCAGCACTTCCCGTCTACCAGCTTCGAGGGCAGAACCTCTCAGCCACTGGTGGGGCGGAAGCTCGTTAGGAAAAATGTTTTTTGCCTGAAATATTGAGAGCGTCCCATCCATCCCTTATCCCATTCATCCCCCATCTCCCCTATTATGTGTTAAAAGCAGTAAAATGGGAAAAATTACGTCATATCTAAAACACACAAATAATAATATTGCCTAACAGTTTCAATTTATATTATATATTTACACGAGAGATTTAATAATACTAAAAAAACCCGATTTTGCTTGCGTAATTTATTGCAATAATGCCTAGAGTTATTCATGTGCCTATTTTTATTAGAGGAAATTATACTGCTACGGATAATTAAAAAAAAATATTAAAGAAACCACATTTTAAGAAAACTTCATTCTTATACTGCATTAGCCGAACATGAAACTTAAATTAATGAGAATAACTAAAATGAATTCCAAATAAATGCTAATTTAGAATGTATTTTGAAAGTTTCCCGCTCATTTCATTTTTCATTTGAAATTTCAAATTTTTGGAAGCCGTTAATATACATCTTAAAAGTAACCACCATGCCAAATTCCAAGCTTCTAAGTTGTCCAATCTTCTATGACATCTTAAAAGTAGCAGCCATGTCAAATCTCAAATTTCGTCTTTAAGAAGTCCCATAGAAATCGTAATTTAGAACGTTTTTAGAACGCTTTTCGCACATTTCACACTTTTAAATTTCAAAATTTTTTAGAAACACTGCATAGGAAGCATTTGTATCTTAAAAGTAACCGTCATGCCAAATTTCAAGTTTTTAGTCCTTTAAGTATCACAAAAATCGTAATTTAGAACGTTTTTTGATTCTGCATCCTTTAAAATTTCGTATAAAAAAAACAACAACTTTTCTGTGCGTGCATTTGCGGCTTAAAAGTAGCAGCCATGTCAAATTTCAAGTTTCTATCCTTAAGAGGCTACTTCACTCACGCGAATACACCCGCTCGCTAATTTTAATCCTACACTGTAAAAAAAATTTGCAGCAAACTATCCAGTCATTTGACTATTTTTATAGAAAGCGGTTACATAACCATAATTTAAGTCTATCTGGACCATAATATGGGCAATAATATGGTCAGAATAGAGTTAAATAACGGTTATGTAACCATTTTCTTAGAAAAACGGTCAAATGGCTGGACAGTTTGCTGCAAATTTTTAACAGTTTATGGGGGAAATATTTTAATATATCTCGTTCGCATTTTAATATTTTTAAATGATTTTTTTTTTCCATTGGATCTCTATGCGGGCCCTTTTTTACTTTTTTGATTTTGGTTGCAGTTTTTTAAAATTATTGAGTATACTTTCGCTTTCGAAACCGGTTCTGAAAGTGAAAGTATCTTAATAAAAAAAATAGTAATCAAAATAGAAAAAGTAAAAAAGGGCCTGCATAGAGATAGACCTCAACTATCCAGTGCAAGAAAAAAAAACATTTAAAAATAGTGAAATGCAAACGAGATATCTTAAAATATTTCCACCAGGATTAACATTAGCGAGCGGGTGTTTTCGCGTGAGTGAAGTAGCCTCTTAACAATTCCTCAGAAATTGTAATTTAGAACATTTTTAGAACGCTTTTCGCTCATTTCACCCTTTTAAATTTCCAATTTTTTACAAACTGTTCTTAGAGGGCATTTACATCTTATAAGTAACTTATGCCAAATTTCAAGTTTCTAGCCCCTTCAGCACCAGAAAAATCGTAATTTTAGAACGTATTTCACTACCTGTGTGTAATGGTACCAACATGAATTATAGCCTATGTTGGAGCAGGGACTGTCACCATCAATTTGCCACCATTACTTTTGAAATCGATACGGTAGTTCCAGAGATTACTCCTACAAACAAACAAACGTTACTTCTTTACAATATTAATATAGATTTCGAAAAAGTCTTTTTTGCATATTGTTGCCAAACTTTAAAAACAGTACAAATAATAATATTTTCTTTCAATTAAAAAATCTATTTACACGTGAATATTAAAAAGAGAAATAATATTTTGGTGAAAATTACGTCATATTTAAAACAATTTTCTTATAGCGTCGTTATAAAATTCCTGGAGGCAGCGACATTGTTGACCATTTTATACAAACTGATTTACAAATATTTAATTGATCTTATTTAATCAATCACGAAAACAGCCGTTAGTTGTCGTAACAACAGTTGATTCGGCCTTAATAACTAAAATAATCCCCCCCCTGTCAAAGGGAAATAAATGGCTTCCCGATTACAGAAGATCGCCGCTTGTTTAATTATTAGTCAATCTTCCGTAATCTTTTTAAAACAAAGAAAATAGTGTGTTTATAGAGCCTGCGGTGTCTGAACGGGGGATGACGAATGTAGCTCGTAGCGGGCATAGCTCCTAGTTTTATATAAAGACATAAACCGGTTCAACATTTTCAATTGTTTACGTTGATGTTAAAAAATAAAAGGGAGAATTAAAAATATAAAAATACATGTCATTTGTGTAAACTTCCAGAACACTCAAAATCGAAGATAATTAAGGAAATTATCAATTTGTCTATTGGATTCTGAGATGTTTTATCACATATTTTTCGAGAAATGGTTTTACATATGCCAATTACCAATAAAACATATCTCTTCAGGTACAATTTATATCTTTCAAATTACGAGGTAGAAAACTTCTATGTTTCTATCTCTTAATTTTGTTTTCACAAATAAAATTTATGTTGAAAGAATAATATAAATTAGGAAAGAAATGATTAAAAATTATGACGATTTTAAAAATGCAGTTTTTCAAATATGAAGTGTCCCTTTTGAGATATGTGCTTCTGAAAATGTGGTTGAATTTAGGGAAAATGTTTGAAGGGATTTCAAAGAGGAATTATGTGAATATATGAACATTTAAGCAGCAAAGAAACAACTTCATCAGCTCTATTATAATATTCATAGGTAATTAATTGGTAAAGTGACAAACCTTTAAAACTATTTATTCTGTTATTACAGCTTGTTAGAATAAGTGTCAAATTTATTGCGACAGGTCATATGGCCTACTTTGAGGCCAACTAATGATGGATGTATTTATTTCTGATCTTTACTACAGCAATAATGTTTTTTTTTAGCACAAAAAGTTGTACTAGATGATATATTTTGAGTAAGTAAAGTTTATGGTATTATGAGCAACAAGGTGACAACCTTGGTGATTTGATTGTTTTTATGCGACTGCGAAATCGTGAACTTTATAGAAGGCCTCATGGTGACCTAACTATACTACTTCTGACTCTGACAGTTTGCAGATGTCCATCTTAGACCTATATGCATGTTCCGTTGCGATTGCAAAAAAATTGGAAGGGGTCGAGTAGGAACCATATCCAAATTTAAACCATTTGAGATGGGATGATCAAAAAGCTCGCATATAACAGTTTCTAAAAAAATCGAAATTTAAAAGAGTACAGCAACAAAAACGTTCTAAAATTACGATTCTGTGATACTGGGGCTAAAAACTTGAAATTTGGCATGGTAGTTACTTTTAAGATGTAAATGGTCGCTAAGAATGGTTTCTAAAATATTCGAAATTTAAAAAACTGAAATGAGCGGAAAATATTGTAAAAACGTTCACTATTATGATTTATTCGAAATTGTTAGGGATAGAAACCTGATTTTTAATAGCTTACGAATTCGGTAAAAATTTATTTTTTTAGTTACTTTTAAAATGTAAATGCTCGCTAAGAGCGGTTCTAAAGACATCTAAATTTAATTAGGGTAAAATGAATAAACAAATGGGTAAGTGTGGTCGAAGATCTCACAAAGGATTTCGTTTAATATTTCTTTCAAAACACTTTATCCTTTCTTTAATAAATCCAATTTTTTTCTTTAATAAATCCAAATTTACTGGTCTATTTTTCTCGTTTTTTCGAATATCTGAACCGGCCCGATAGCGGGCGAGTCCGCTATTATACTCTGTCATGTAGACTAAATGCGATATTAAAAAAATCAATTTCAAAATTAAACATGTTGTACACCTTCAAAATGTTAAAATATGCGAATATTTCCGTAATCGGGTTTTTATCATGATTGAATTCGTTCCTCAAACTCATATATTTATTATTTTCCATTACTCATATTGATACTCGCTTTGTATTATTCTCAAACATTTTGAAAAATCCGTTAAACTTCCGATATGACGTCAGATTAATTTTCTTTTTAATTCTCTAATGACGTGATATTAATCTGCTTTCTGTACATACACATACTCATACTCCTTGTATTATTGAGAAATCTTTGAAAATTTCCGTTTTATTACTAACATGACGTCATATTAATCTTTTTTTCAATTGGTGAAACTTTTTATTTCATTTTCATTTTTCACGTGGAAATCTTTCAATAGAAAATTAATTATTGTAGGAATAATTTTATTGTGGATTTTTAACTGTTGGCAACTGCTATAACGAAAAATGTTTAAATTTAATAGGAACAGGTTGTTAGAATTTTGATTTTTTATCTCTCTATATTAAAATAATGCGATTATTTCAAATTTTAATATTTTGAGCTTCATAGAAGGTATTAGCTATAAGTAAAAAAAAATTCATGCCTGTAAGTTATATAGTTTCTGAGAACGGCTCTGTGACGGACAGGCAACGGAGCGGGAGTAATAGGGTTTCGTGAGATGAACGAAACCCTAAAAATGTTCTAATAATGCTCTAAATTACGAATTTTTTGGAAATGTTAAGGGTGGAAACGTGAAATTCGACATGCTAGTTACTTTTAAGACGTACTTTCTCGCATAGAACAGTTTCTGAAATTTAAAAATTTAAAAGAGTGAAAAAGTTCAAAAATTCGATTTCTTTTATTCTGTAGAATCTAAAAATATTAAATTTTATATGGTGATTACTTTTAAGATGTAAATGCTTACTGAGAACTTTTATTGAAATATTCTAGATTAAAAAAGGGTAAAATGACTAGATAACGCTCCATTATCATGATTACCAGAAAACTGTGGAATCGGGGGCTAGAAATTTTTAATTTGACATGCAAGTTTCTATTAAGATGCCATTCTCCCAAAGAAGCCTAGAGACATTAAATATGGCATAGTGATAACTTTTAAGACGCAGATGTTCGCGAACAATGTTCTTTTTTTAATTTAAATTTTAAAAAATTAAAAGAAAAGAAAAAAAAACAGTTTTTTTGTCATGTCAGTGTTAGATATAACTTTTCTGAGCAATGGGATAAAACTCAAAAATCAATAGCTGCTACAATTAATACAAATGGTGCTAGTAAAGAAATATGATTGCCAACTAGGTAAGGAAGTAGCCTTTCGCCGCACAAAAATGAAAGTTAAATATATTAAACCAATGTTTTCTAATTTATTTCTTAATGATATTTTAATTTTTAATGTGATTCAAGTTATACTAACCAGGAAACCACGCCATGGTGTAATAATGAAAAAAATCTAAGTAAGCAGCAATCGAAAGAGCATAATGAAATATGTTTTTTGACATATAAATCATTTTCCCTCGTCTCCTAGTTATCGAGATATAAAGTCTTAAATTTTGCTAATTTATTGTTTTAATTTAGGTAGAAAAAGCGTGGTTCTGATTCAGAAATTTTAATAATCAGATTAATATAAAATACAAAACATATTTAGATATAGCAATATAAAAATTAAAGAAGCCCGCAAAATAATGCTGCTGACAAATATGGTACTGAACCAAAAAATGATTGAAGCTTAGAAAATAGTGGCATCAAGGACATTTCATGAACCTAATTCTTGTGCAATGATTACAATGGTCCACCTCCTGCGAAAAAGAAAAATTGCAAGGGCGTTTGAAATGGAAGTACCCTAGTTTGCACTAACCCAGACTTGTACCAAGCAAACCGAATCATGCCGGAGTATTGCGGCGCACTAAACTGAAAATGGACAAGTAACTGGCGTTCCATGATGCTGTTACTTTTAAAACGTAATGACTCCTTCTTCCATCCTATCGACTCTTCCTTCCATCCTATTAAATGAATAAATTAGCAAATTTTAAGACTTTATATCTGGATAACGGGGAGACGAGGGCAAATGATTTATTCGTCAAAATACGTTTCACTATGCTCTTTCGATTGCTGCTTATTTAGTTTTTTTTCATTATTACATTAACAGCGTGGTTTCCTGGTAAGTACTGTAAAAAAAAAGAAACAATTGTTTGTTTGTAGGACATAGACTCAGAAACTACAGAACCAATTTTAAAAATTCTTTCACCGTACGGTAGCTAATAAACAGAGTTAACAAGTATCTGTTGTATCTGTATCTAAGCATTGTATCTGTTTTTTGGAAGGAGGTGGTTGTAAATGGGTTGATAAGAAGACAGAAGTACGGGATTCTCATAGTTATTCCTAGTTTGTCCCGCTGGATGCGGGACCCACATTTGCCTGTTGCATTCAAGCCAATATATGTATTTTTAAAATTGTTTGTTCTGGCCGTATTATCAGATTCAAATAACCTTAACGGAATTTGCTTTCGTTCTGTAATTGTTCTTTGTTTGTTTACAAACTACTAGTCACTTTGTTTGTATGGGTTGATAGTAAAAGTAACGTGCATTGTAACACCCAAAGAACGCAATCGATGATACGAATAATCTTTCAGTGATTACGTTTCAGATAATTGAAATTATCAAAGAATTCGTCTAAATGGCGCTTTCCTTTGTGATAATAACGAGGCTATCTAGCATATCTAAATAATCATTATCACCATATTAATTCAAGATGATTAACTGTTATATAAATAGCATAAAGAAAGTGTTTTTTTTAAATTAAATTAATTTTTTTTGAGAAAAAACATTCAGAAATAAATATTTATTTATACATTGGTTTATGCTCTGTTTTTTCTAAATAATTTTTAATCGACTTAAAATAATATTATTTGATTAGACCAAATTTTCGACTCATCCATACACAGTCGGTGTTAAAAAGAAAAAAAAGAAAGATACACCGGTGTTTATCATTCACACACAAAAAAAAACCCCTTAGAAATTGTACGTTAAACGTGACAAATGAGGTGCGTTCGTAATAACTAGTTTCACAATGTAAAAAAAAATCATCATTATTTCAGTGAAATAAATTATATCGTCTGTTATGAGCAAAATGAGCATGCCTTGCCTTTTCTCTTATTACGTATGCCACGTTTACATATGCGAATTATTTTTTCGACACCAAACTACACAGCGCTTCAAAATTCCCCATGGAGATCTTGCTTTGCGAATGATTACCTCCATGGTTTAATATTTTTATGACTCATGATGAACAAATCTCTTGTGTTTATTTACTTCAATTGATTGCGATATTGGGCTGTCAATCTAATTTCAACTGAAATTATCTCAGAATCTATATATATTTGAATGTATCTCTCAAACAAACAATATTTTTTGAACGATCATTCTAAAAATGTAACTTTTATGCAATTTTATTCGAAAAAATAATTTTGAATAAAAATGGCCGCCTGGTATATGAAAAAAGAAATGGTACTTGTTTTCCCCAGTCACATAACATGCGTTTTTATTATATAGATTACGCATGATAGGATTTAATAGAATGAAGAAAATTTTTATTAATATCTTTTTAACACTTTCCAACCTAGCTGAAAAGTGTTTATGACTTCGGTTTGTGTGGCCGTCTGGCCGTCTGTTCGTGCTCTAATTCCCGTAAATATGCTCGGATTGTTCTGCAATTTTTATATGTCATTGTCGTTATCTATAGCACGTTCCCTATTTCAACTGAAGTGTGTAGCACTTATAGTTTTTTTACAGGGACACTCAAAAGAATTCCGTTACATTGCGGTCTATGGGGAAAAATCATTTGCGGTTTATTTTAATGATGTTTCACTATTTTAAACGCATTGAAATTTATATATATTACTAAGGTGCATTAGAAGAAGCTTAATATGGAATAGGGTGTGCATAGCACTTATCGTTACTTTACAGGGACAGTCAAAAGAATTCCGTTACATTACGTCTATGGAGAAAAATCGTCTGCGGTTTATTTAACTAATGTCTCACTATTTTAAACGTATTGGAATTTATATATATCACTAAGGTTCATTACAAAAGGCTTACTACAGAATATTGTGTATATAGCAGTCATCGTTCATTTACAGGGACACACAAAAGAAATCTCCACTGTCTGTTAACAATAATTCCTGGAAGTGCGTTTTAAGTTACTGAATGCGATTTTAATTTTAACTCACTTTTTGTCTATTACGTGGTGTGTATAAATTCTGCAGATCCTATACAGGGAAGCACAAAAGTTCGCGAACACATTTCCGTTTATTGACAAACTCCAGACGGAGAATTTTAAACTGTGCTACGCGTTTCCTAACTGAACTAAAATTTAACATCCTATGTAGTCTATATACAAATCTATAGATCCTATACAGGGCTGAATAAAAGTATTCGGATATTTTTCCGAATATTGTATATGTTGGAAATTCCTGAAATTATGTTTTTAAATATGTTATGCGTTTTCCAAATTGTTTACTTAGATGTTATCTTTTAGCTTATTAAACGGTCATGATTTGTAAAATTATTTTGGAAGCGTTGGAAAGTGTTACATAATCTATGCTTGACGCATGATTTTTCGTTCTTGTTAAGTTTTCATTCGATTTTCATAAAATTTGAAATCTCGAGAAAATTCTGAAACTATTATATATATTAAACCTCAAACCATTCGGCTGGGTAGTTTTTGCGCTGTTTATACGGACTTACTACACTGCAAAAAATAACTGTTGATTTTACAGTATAAAACTGGCGACCCAGCTGCCAGTATTATACCGTAAAATTAACAGTATTAAATAGTAAAATAAGCAGTAATACGCTGCCGCGCAAGCAGTAATACGCTACGGCGCATGCGCGGTAGCGTATTACTGCTTGCGCGGCAGCGTATTACTGCTTATTTTACTATTTAATACTGTTAATTTTACGGTATAATACTGGCAGCTGGGGCGCCAGTTTTATACTGTAAAATCAACAGTTATTTTTTGCAGTGTAGACGACGACTATAGGTGCTACGTATTTATATAATTACGAACGCACCTAAAAAAAAGGTATCATTAGACTCAAAATTAATCTTTTCTTTCAGACTATGAATGCAAATTTTGAAATACGGACCTCTACATATTAAAATTCGAATCAAAGCAGCCAGAAATTGGGTACTATATACATTTTTTCTTAAATCTTCAGAGAATTGTAATAGAAAATGTGTTAGGCGTTTAGCTATGCATTTAGAAGAAAGTTAGAAATTGTAGGTCAAACGTGACAAATGAGGTGCGTTCGTACTGTTATCATTTCAGTGAAATGAATTACATCGCCTGTTATTATGATATGAATAATTTCCGTAATAAAATAATACATAAATAATATAATACAATCACTTGTTAACTTAAATTAAAGTCCAATAATGCTTAAAGTGATAAAAACATAACACGGATATATTTAAAATACCTTTTTAATGTAGATAACATATGTTTCGTTCACAACTATCGGTGACATCTTCGGATGATAAATACAATATTCTCACATATTTTTGAAAATAGTAAACGTATACCACGAGATCGCATGTCCAAGTAGGTGCTAGTAGGTGCTTAAATTGGCCAAAACTGGAAAACGTGAAAAATTATTATTTGTTTTTATTTTTATTGCTTTTTCAATCTATCGATCATCGCGTGCCAAATTTGAGCTAATTCAAAGGAAGCGGTTTCGTTGCAAATGCAATCTTTTCGCAAATATATTTCTATAGATTCACGGATCACGGATAATGGATGGGAAATAAGCTCTTGATTGAAAAATTATTTTACTATTCTTGAAATCAATCTGCAACTGCTCCTTTTCATATTGTCTGGCTAAAGCGGTGGTTCTTCTGTCATGTTTGATATCTGCCATATGTTCTTTTATTCTTGTTTTAAATTTTCTGTTTGTCATTCCTATATAGTATTGTATTGTTCCATCTGCCTTGGTGAGTGGGATTTCATAAACATCGGAGAGTTGGTTAGGTTCTAGTGGGTCTGTTTTTCTACATACTATGTTTTTTAATTTTGTGGAAGGTTTTGAAGTAAGGGAGATATTAAATTTTCTAAGCTTATATTTTAATCTTTCAAAGAATCCTGGAAAATATTGTAAAGGTGATATTTTTGAGTATCGTTCATTAAAAGTTTTCTTCTTTTTATTATTATTCATGCTCGTAATTAATTTATTGATGGTGCTGTCTTTGTATCCGTTATTTCTTGCGATGTCACGCATTTTATTTATTTCATTACTAGCCGCCACTGGCGACCAGTTTGGTCGCCCTTAAATGTATGTTAAGCATTGTAACAAATTATTTTTATTCATAATTTATTTTTTTCCTTAATACCTCGCATAACTGGAAAAATCTAATTGACAAATCAAGAGGTTTGCGATCGCGGTAGCATTTCGCATATTTTTTGTTGTTATGTATTTCATCTTTCTTGACAAAAACCGCTTAACACACTTAAGAATTTATGCTTCATGTCCGTTTGCTTATCTCTTGCAATATGTTCGCTAATGCGGAGATTCTTAAACATATTTGGCGCAAAACAAAAATCGCGCCAACCCCTGTGCGTCCGTGACAGCTGTTTCAATTTAAAATACATGACGTTCACATTTTTCATTTAAAATAGAAAAATAATAATTATCATAAATCAAAACATTTGATTTCAAATTAAAGTATCGTTTCTAATTTGCACGCGCAAAAAATAAAAGCTGACAATTCTTTTCGAAATTTGATCCATTAAATATTATTACATGAGTTCAACTTACGTCAAAAAAAGATCCGGAAGTTGAGTTGTATGGAACAGAATTAAGGTAAACTTTGACTGTCTCACTGGTGCGGATTATTTTTTTTATGCCAGGCAGCGATCCAAAAATTCATGGTTTAATATTTTAAACATTCACAACGAATGAATCTTTTTTCTTTGTTTACTTTCATAGATAGAGAATTTTAACTGCGAACCTAATTTAAACTGAAGTTATTGCAGAATGTATACATAATTGAACGTAAGTCATCTCACAAATATTAATTTATTTTGAACGATCTTTCTAAAAATGTAACTTTTATGCAGTTTTATTTGCAAAAATAATTTTGAATAAAAATGGCCGCCTGGCATATGAAAAAGTGAAACGGACATCCCGGAACTGTTGATGACAGTCACATGACTTACGGTTTTATTATATAGATTTAATTGATCAGGGGAACAGACATTAAAGGCTCTTCTAATAAAGTGTCGAATTGCAGAAACTTTATAGGAAAAAGGGGCTTGAGCGTTATTAGGAATAACGGATTGATTAGTTATTGGTTTTCTATATACCTTACGTTCAATTCCATAGTGGGTTTTGATTAACAGCACATCCAAATAAGGGAGTGTGTTGTTTTGTTCAATTTCCAAAATGAATTTAATCATAGAATTAAGGCTATTGATCTGATCAAGAAAGCTATTAAGTGAGGTATCCATGTGTTGCCAAATTATGAAGATATCATCGACGTATCTGTGCCATGTATGAGGGGTATAATCTAATTTATTATAAATATCGGTTTCTAAAGGTCTTAATATGAATTCAGCTAAAAGTCCAGATATAGGGGAACCCATCGGGGCCCCATTATCTTGCTTATAGATTTTATTGTCAAATATAAAATAGTTATTGTTAACTATAAGATTAAGAGCACTCTTTAATGTTGTTTTCATATTGTCATTAATGTTCCTTAGGTTGTCAATACAGTTATTTATTCTTATAGTGACGTGTTGGGTGTCAACGGATGGGTATAGAAAGATGACATCTAGACTTGCTATTAAATATTTCTTCGGAAACTGGATGTTATCCAAACGTTGAATAAATTCATTCGTTGAATTAATTGCATGATCTGAAGGAGGTAATATATTTTTCAATAGAATCATAAATGCTTTCTCTATGTAATAAGTAGGACCCGAGCATTTTGTTACTATTGGTCTTATTGGCATATTTGCTTTGTGATCTTTAAGTCTACCTACAATTGTTGGGATTACGGCTAATTTATTCACTCTAACTACAACTTTCATATCATCAGGCCAATTACCTTTATTTACTAATTCAGTAACTTTAACTATAGACTATCTATCTAATTAATAATAAAATATTATTATAATAATATATAAATAACTGTTATAATAATATATAAATAACTGTATTGACAACCTAAGGAACATTAATGACAATATGAAAACAACATTAAAGAGTGCTCTTAATCTTATAGTTAACAATAACTATTTTATATTTGACAATAAATTCTATAAGTAAAATAATGGGGCCCCGATGGGTTCCCCTATATCTGGACTTTTAGCTGAATTCAAATTAAGACCTTTAGAAACCGATATTTATAATAAATTAGATTATACCCCTAATACATGGCTCAGATACGTCGATGATATCTTCATAATTTGGCAACACATGGATACCTCACTTAATAGCTTTCTTGATCAGATCAATAGCCTTGATTCTATGATTAAATTCACTTTAGAAATTAAACAAAATAACACACTCCCTTATTTGGATGTGCTGTTAATCAAAACCCACCATGGAATTGAACGTACGGTATATAGAAAACCAATAACTAATCAATGCGTTATTCCTAATAACGCTCAAGCACCTTTTTCCTGTAAAGTTTCTGCCTTTCGACATTTTATTAGAAGAGCCTTTAATGTCTGTACCCCTGATCAATTAAATAATGAAATAAATAAAATACGTGACTTCGCAAGAAATAACGGATACAAAGACAGCACCATCAATAAATTAATTACGAGCATGGATAATAATAAAAAGAAGAAAACTTTTAATGAACGAAACTCAAAAATATCAACTTTACAATATTTTCCAGGATTCTTTGAAAGATTAAAATATAAGTTTAGAAAATTTAATATCTGCCTTATTGCAAAACCTTCTACAAAATTAAAAAACATAGTATGTAGAAAAACAGACCCACTAGAACCTAACCAACTTTCCGGTGTTTATGAAATCCCATTCACCAAGGCAGATGGAACAATACAATACTATATAGGAATGACAAACAGAAAATTTAAAGCAAGAATAAAAGAACATATGGCAGATATCAAACATGACAGAAGAACCACCGCTTTAGCCAGACAATATAAAAAGGAGCAGTTACAGATTGATTTCAAGAATAGTAAAATAATTTTTCAATCAAAAGCTTATTTCCCACCCATTATCCGTGAATCTATAGAAATATGTTTGCGAAAAGATTGCATTTGCAACGAAACCGCTTCCTTTGAATTAGCTAAAATTTGGCACGCGATGATCGATAGATTGAAAAAGCAATAAAAATAAAAACAAATAATAATTTTTCACGTTTCCCAGTTTTGGCCAATTTAAGCACCTGCTAGCCTTGAACATGCGATCTCGTGGTATATGTTTACTATTTTCAAAAATATGTGAGAATATTGTATTTATCATCCGAAGATGTCACGATAGTTGTGAACGAAACATATGTTATCTCCATTAAAATTGTATTTTAAATATATCCGTGTTATGTTTTTAAGCATTATTGGTCTTTAAAATAATACATTTTAAGTTGGCAACATTTTATCTTTTGTTAACAATTACTGAAAATTCCAATAGGAAACTTAAGTCTAACTTTTAAATTTTCAGAACTTGAAATCCATATTTAGACTATTTTTCCATTTAATATATATTTCTCTCGAAAAATCTGTCCAAAAAACTGTCTGTAGAATATATGATTGCTATAATTAAACAATTTTAGTATACAAATTCGGTTTTTAAACTCAGTAATACGGAAATAATGCCTCCATATTAAATAGGAATATAATATTTTATTCACCATGGCAACCTAGAATCATTACATATCATGGGATATCATTAAATTAATTACGTAAAATAGGATTTAATAGAATGAAGAATGCGCTTATAACTTGGTCATGGAAGTTATAAAATGTCGTATACGTCATATATTACTACAACTTGATAAATGTCAGATAACTTGGCGATACATCTCGGTCGCTTGACGATTAATCTTCGGAAGCTGCTAGATATGGACAAAACATTTATCCTGATCATTTCTGTAACGAACTATTACTATAGTAAACTTTCATCGAATCATACTTCAAATTGGCTGTACGACCGTAGTGTATCTATGATAAATATTGAGAACTAAGGCAAATAATTGCTTCTTCTATTTTATTCTTAAAATTCACTTAAAATACTTCATGACAGTAAAAGAAAGGTAGATAAGATTTATCCTACCTGTTGATTCCGCGAAGGTGTGGTAAGTATTATCCAACTTGAGAATAAATCCAATGGCACTATTTAATCACTTTTTCATATCACTGATGAGACTGAAAACACGATATCTTGTCTGAATAAATATTTCTTCAGGATATATTTTCTAATTTAAATATTTAATTACTATTAAAAGAAAAAAAAATTAATTTACATTATTAAATTTACATCACACTATAAAAAGGTTAAAACATATATTTTAAGAGAAATGTTCAGCAGGTCTGCATTTTAAAAAAGTTACTCAGAGACTAAAGTATTTTAGTTCTTGGATGAGAGAAAACACAGTCAAGTCTACGTCATATAGCCTTGAACTCTCGAGGTTACACGTGTAAGTTCTTTAATGAGAATCTCACAGAAAACAGAAAAAGTACTTTGTCAGCACACGTGTTTCGTTTCACCAGCTTGAAATCGGATGGATGAATAGTCAGGCTCACGATACTAGATGAAATGTTTATATCAGAAATCACTTTCCTAACAATCTAACCATGGTGTACTTGTCCATGTAAGATACAACTTTCTGTTCATTTAAACTGAATAAATCGAGGATATAGACACATATTAGAATAATTTTAACACAATTATTCAAATTGGTAAAGAAATCATACGTGTTGTAAACGTATGATTTCTTTACCAAATTGAATAATTGTGTTAAAATTAATCTAGTGTAATCACGTATCCAGCGTTTACTGGATTTCCATTACCTGCTATCTATTCTGTTGAGCTGATTAAAATATCAGACCAGATGCTATGATCAATAAGGTTAACTGGATGAATTATGCCCTCCAGATTGGACCGGGGTAACTCAGTTGAGAGCATGGCAGCTTCAGCCAAGAGATCCCAGGTTCGAATCCTGGCCCGGACATTTTTAGTCCAGTTGGAAATTTACAACACTTATATAGACATATATCTCATCATAAACTGTGGTGTCAATAATGACTTTTAATGATCCGATACGAATTAACTATATATTAAGTGTAACAGAACATTCTTGGGCATTCATATTTATCCTGATCGTTACTGTAATGAGCTTTTATTACAGGAAATTTTCTGTTGAACTTTTAACAGACACTAAGTGATTAATCTGAACTCTTGTTTTCTCTTGTGGATATAGAGAAAATTATTTTATTACTAACTTTGGTTATTTGTATGTAATTTACAAAGTTTCACCAAGGGCTTTGGGCCCCGACTGTAAATTTTCGGTTGATGTGCCTGCGACACTATATTATTAATTAATTGGTTAATTTGATCCATCGAATCATATTGCGGTGTTGTGAAGTGCATCCAGTTCGGAAGTGTTTTATATTATTGGTTATTTTGTACCACTAACCTAACTGGGTTCATTTTTTTTTTTAATCTATTAAACACAATTTTGTACAGAAATTTGGACAGGATTGTTCGCTTATTTGTATGTTTTATTTTAATAATATAAACGTCCGTTGATCCGGGCTTGTTTTTGAGGATGTTGTTTAGCGGGATGATAGTGGGGTACTTTTCCGCCGGAGCGTTATTTCCATAAACTGCTACGGTCTGCTATTGATGCTACGGTCGGATGATTGTAAGAGCGTAAAGAAAGGCTTTTACTTTTTTTTAAATAAATTTGTTTGTAAATTCTGGTGTCATTCAATCATTTCAACATTTTACGACTAGAAGTATTTTGTCCCTGAAAGGGTTAAGTAGTGGCAGAGTGTGGACCACCCCCTCACCAGCAGGAGCAGCACCGCTACAATTACATGTATTTAAAATGGAATATATATGTTACGGTCAATATGATTAATCCGGTCATCATTAATAATAATGGATTATTATTAATAACTAGCTGTTACCCGTGACTTCGTTCACGTAACATTAAAAAAAGAATAAATGCAATAACTTAGTAAAACATTTCACTTGATAATTAACAACATATATAATTAACCAAAGCTGGCCTTGACATAACCCAGTCTTAAAAAAGGGAAATTTCATGCCAAATAATATATACAATCGCGAAAATGAAACTGCAACAAATGAAAAAAGGAGGACAAAGTAAAATCGTGAAAATCGAGGAATTCCTCTTCGTAAAACGAAAAAAAAAAAAAAAAACACTGGCAGAATTCTTCTATACAACAGTGTATTTTAGGTGATATTTGGTGTACAATTTGTATATGTGTGCATTGCTAAATGGGCATTATTATATTGTTTATTTGCATCGACATGTTATATATTTCTTACTACATTATCCTGCTTATGTATATATTAAATTAAGTGCTCACGCTAAGTGGTGTAAATAGTGAACAAACTGCTTGTGGATTTTATAAATTGATAGATATTTCACAAAGATATAACAATCTGATGCGACTCTAAAATGTAAATAAAGGTTGCTAGAAAGTACTTTAAATTCTGCCCAATTTAACCTCGATATTTTCTCTATCGCGTCAAGAACACTATAAGCAAATAAATACCGACGACACAAATCTGATAATCTAAATTTACATATTTTTGTTAGTATATATAGGATTATTTTGATTTATTTCATGCGCTTGAAATTTTTTACGCTTTCTCTAGGGTTAGGTGTCGAATAAATGTACTTTCTTGTTATTTTATTTTGCCATTTCTATTTATTCTGTTTTCCATTCTTTCCATTTATGGATATTGATTTCATTTACATATTCGTGTCAAAGAATATTCTTTAAAGTTATTATCAGGATTAGGATAGGATTCGATTAGGGTTAGGATTAGGAATAAAAATTTAACGACAATGGCATGACCGATTCAGGTTTAAAGTATGAACCAGGAAGTATATTTATATCATGAAGCAATAAAAAAATTAGAAAATTATCGGCTAATATTTTTTAATATGTTTTACAGTCATAGTTGGCATCAAAGGTGAGCGGGGAAATGATCATCTAAAATATCATTAAGTGTTTACCACGCAAAAAACAAATCTGGTTACAACAATGTATTTAATTTTGCGCCAAATTTCACTTGATTAAAAAAAAAAATCAAATTGACTATGGACCTAATTACAGACCCCTAATCTTCCTATTCTCACAAATGTTCTACCTATATGTAAAAAAAAATTCTACTGTATAGAACGCTCTTTCACGTTTATAATGTTATGAATTGGCACGATCGGCTTGTTCAAGTTTACACAATTCGGCTGGAAGAAAAGATTCATTACTTTTTTATTTCTTCTTTGCTTTTGCATTACGCGAATTTGTTGGTAAAATCGATTTTCTTTTCGATAACATTGTTGTTTTTTAAGTTAAAAAAAATATTGTAATTTTACTTAAACATTGCTTTAAAATCTAAGCAATTTTTCTTATCCTGCAAGACTTTACAAAAATCTATTATGAAACAACTTTAAAAAAAGCTATATTTAAAAAAGACAACAAAGTTTTTCCTATTTTAAAACTAAAAGAAATGTAAAATTAAATTCCGGTTCGAAACGACGATTTACAAATGTGTTTTCGACTGTGGGAAAATGATAGAGGAAAAATGCTGTTACTTCGACACAATCATATTAAATCTTTAGCTTTTATGAGAAAGCAACTTTCTTTTAAAAAATATAGTTATTTTTATTAAGATTTTCTGATTTTCGATACGGATAATTTTGCGATGCATATCATTGACATTTGTCATCCAATTTTTTTTTTTTATTTTTTTTTTTTTACTTTTTATAATTTAAATTAAAAATATGGTATTTTTATGTTAGCCGTGTGCACACGATAAATCGCCAACCTATCCCATCATTCGTATTGAATTCATTAAAAATATAAATCTTTCACTCATTTCATTTAAAACACAGAACTTTAATTTACAGCACATACATTTAAAATACATATATTACGACATTTAAAATAATTCCTTTCATGTGAAAAAGAAAAAGAAAAAAAAGAGAAATTAATCACAAATAATTTGATAACCCAAGATCACTTTATTTCAACATCAAAACAAATCTGTTTTATTTTTCTATATATGACATCATATTCGCTTGCTTTCCATACTTACTCGTATTTATGCACTTTGTATTATTATCAAATATTTGAAAACGCACGTTTTATTTCTAATATGACATCATTTCATATTCTGTTTAATTCTTAAATAATTCATTTCCTTTTCATTTTTCACGTGGGAAATTTTCACTTGAAAATAAATTGTTGATTAAAAATTATTATTCAGGGGTTTTATTTTATATTGGCAACGATAAAGTATTAGCAACGGTAAAATAAATTTAACCATTTTAAAAAAAGCTGCAAAACCGGGCCCTTTGGGCCAAACCAACCAAACCAACCAACCATTGTAAAATATACGAAAAAATGTCCATTTATTCTGTATGAAAATAATGAAAATTTTAATTTTTAAGAAAAATATTGAAATAAAATAAACGAAAACCAGCCTATATTCATTTGAGGATTATAATCAACTTATATGCAAAGATACAGGATAATTAAATGCTTCATTTTGACGCTGGCTTCAGCCTAACATTTGCACACAATCAGATTTATAATATTATTAGGATGACCGGATTAATCATATTGACCGTAACATATACATGCTTTATATTATGAAAATACTGTATTGACACACACTAAAATTATAATTAAGTACATAATTTGTAGTTAATATGTGATAGGAAAATGTATTGCTTAATGCAACATAAAGATAATAATATCCTGTAGTTTTCGAAAAGTTTAAGTTATTGCAGTACATTATAATCTCTATGCATTCTATATATATACAGGGTGATTATAATTAAAGTTGCACTTTCAAAAGGCTGTGGTCAGAATGACCTGATATTTCATCTGAGTATACGTGAAGCAATGGGAATTTGTTTTGCGAAAGAAAAAAAAAGTTCAAAAATTGACCGATAGATGACACTGTACTCATCATAAGATGCTAATTAAAAGACGTGACATGGTATTGTGGCACTCTTTGTTCAAAGCCTATCCACCACGACAAGGTGGTGCGACAGCGGATAGGAAAAAATAGGATTTTAATCATCCCTAGGCCAGAAACCGTGGAAAAAGCAAAAACTGATGAAACCATCAAGAAAAGGAAGTCGGCTACGACTTGCTTAAGAATGTTCAATATGCTGTCTACCGTTTTTACTTACCCATCATACATAGTATAGGGTAAGTCTTGTAATCGTTTTGAAAATCGAAATTTTTTTTTGACGGATTTACACGTTTCAGACACTGGATATTCCGAAAAACATATTTTTAGAAAAAAAAAAAAAAATGCCGTCCGTCTGTGTGTCTGTAAACGCTCTATCTCCCGAAAAAATTGAGATAGAGACTTTAAATTTGGTATGTACTTAGTATGTAATAATGGGAAGAAGCCTATTGAATTTCAGTAACCTCGATTATCCGGAACTATTTTTTTCGGACTCTCGAAATATTCGTTCTGGTAAAAGGTATATAAAAATTTTCGAAATTGTTTATTTTAAGGAGTGAATATAAAAGACAATAAAAAAACATAAATTTTGCATAAAGCATGAAGTCGATCGGATAATGAGTTGCCGAGATATTGGTAATCCTATTTTCTACACTCTTCGATTTTTCATGACCCTGTATTTCATCCAAATTTCAGTTCAAAGATATATTTTAATTGGAAATGAGACGCTTAATCAGATGCAATAAACCGCTAGTTAATAGGATTATTGTTTTTGGAGTTATAAGGGTGTTTCTTTTAAGCAATTCAGTAATCGAGCCTTCAAAGTTTATGACATCATCAAGCTACGATTTTATTCGAATTGCAATGCATTTTATAAGTAGTTTACACATTTTTTATTTTAATATTTTACATTATGCATATCCATGATGGGTAAGTATTACGGTGGCCTCCAACGACTAGTTTCCTACGAGCTGAAAGCGCAAAATAGCATGTTCCACAACAGATCGGAGTGTTTCAGGCGTGATATTGTGAATGTGTTGCGTAATGCGTGTTTTCAATTCACCTAAGTTCGCAATTGGACACCCGTATACAACATGTTTTAGGTAACCCCACAGCCAGAAGTCACAAGGGTTCAGGTCAGGTGATCCTGGCGGCCAGGCTTTTGGGAAATGGCGACTGATAATTCTCTAATTTACAAAATGCAGATTCAACAGCTGCTTCACTGGTGTTGCAATCATGGAACTACGAACTAATTATTCCTAGTTCCAGGGTTGCAATATGCGGAGGAGCGCCATCTTTCATAAAAATTGTGCTATCCATACATCCGCGCTGCTGCAGTGCTGGAATGAGCTGGTTGCGCAATATAGATTCATAACGTGTCCCATTGACTGTACAAGTGACAGGACTCAAAGGACCAATCTCCTCGAAACAGAAAGGGCCAACGATAAATGCTGCTGTAAACCCGCACCACACAGTGACCTTTACAGAATGAAGATACAATGGTTGTATTTGGAACGGTTTCTCACTTGCCCATATTCTGTAATTCTGAGTATTGACAGAACCTTGGAGATGGAAATGGGCTTCGTCTGTCCACAAAATGTTCCATGGCCATGCATTGTCCACTTCCATTCGAGCAAGAAATTGCAGTGCGAAAGCTTCTCGTCTTGGCCGGTCAGCAGGAAGCAACTCCTGAACATGCGTAATCTTGTATGGATAGCATTGCAGGATGTTTCGTAAAATTTTACGAACCATGCTGACAGGCATGTCTAAAGTTCGGGAAATTCCCCGTGCACTGCACGTTCCCAAAGCACTGCGCGACGATTCCTGCAACGCTGCAGCCACATCCTTCACTGACGTCGAAGCAATCGCTTTCCTCCCTCTGCCACATTTCTTTTCAAATGAACCCGTCTCTTCGAATTTAGCAATCATCTTCTTCACACCGAATGCAGTCATCGGGCCAGAGTCGCTTCTTAAATCATTTAATGACCGGAATTTCTTCAATGAAATTGCCGCACAGTCACCGTTCTTGTAAAAAAGCTTCACAAGCAGAGCCCGATCCTTCAATGATAGAGTCATGACTACCTTCTGAGACGCAGAATAACAGGAACTGCATGTTCCTTGCCTTTTTATCACAAGTGTAATGTGCGGTGCGCATGTCACGTCTTTTAATTAACATCTTATGATTATTACAGCTCCATCTATCGGTTCCCTTTTGAACTTTTTCTTTCGCAAAACAAATTCCCATTGCTTCATATATATTCAAATGAAATATCAGGTCATTCTGACCAGTGGTTCTTTTTTTACAACCTTCTGAAAGTGCAACTTTAATTATAATCACCCTGTATGTAATCAAAGCATTCAATACTCCAAGGTTTGCTAATCCCATGGTGTCTGACTGAGTCGAGGTATGAGACTAGGCCGCTGCCCTCGGGCGATATAACCTTAGCGCTGAGTTTCTGACTTCATGAACTGTGTATAGTTTCTCAAGCTTCGGAGGAAGTTGTTACTTTTCGAGGGCAACAGCTGCAACTAAACTATTGGTCAATAATAAGAACTAACATCTTTTATAAATAATTATATCAATATATCTCCTCAAAAAGACGGACTATTAAAACTAATTTTGTTTTCAAAATTAAAATGAATAAAAAAAATCTTTCATTCGGAACCACCAATAAATTAAAAACGAAGCATTTCTGTTGTCTTGTGCGCTTTCCTCTCAAATTCTCCCTATACTTAGAAATGAAATTTCGCTGTAGATTTAGATTTGAGGCGAGCATTGTTTAAAAATATCAATTCACTCGAGTCAGTTCCTGAACCTCTTATCACCGTCAGTTCAACAATTAGAACTCTCAATTTTAAAACCCCAAAAAGCTTTATTTCTAGATTTCATTAAAGGAAAGCCTGGAGGAAACGATTTTTATTCTCTTAGTATTTGAAACCCAAGTTTATGCTTCATATTTTTGCATTCACTAATGTATCTCGGAAACTATTTTTCCCTTTAACAATCGTAAATGGTATGACATGCTCGGACAGGTTAATTATTTAGGATAAATAAAGATTCTAAAAGGATAACATGTAAAAGGAAATGTGTTTATCGCAATAAAATATTTGAAATGGATTTAGAGAATTTATTTTTGTGAACTAAATATATTATTTAGTGTGTTACGCTTGTGTCTCTTTCTCAATTTAAAAACCCCGAAAAGCGTTATTTCTTGATTTCATTAAAGGGAAGCCCAGACGAAAGGATCTTATTCTCTTGAGAAGATGCTAGTGTAAATCTCAACATTATACTTCCAAATTTATGTAGTCACAAACGTACCTTGGAAGTTATTTTTCACTTAAACATACTTTAATAACCGCAGTGGAGTCGCAGGTTCAGTTGGGTTAATTCATTTTGAAAAATTACAGTTCTCGGAGGATTAACCTTTAAAAGGAAATATGCTCGCCTTAAGTAAATATTTGAAATAGATTTGGAAATTTGGTTTCTGTGAAATGAAGTATGTCATTTTAGTTGCCCTATGATTTTGTTATTTTTAGATGACTTAAGGTAATTTGAAAAATGAAGAAAAGTACTGTGAGTTTCTGCGTAGAACATGGGGCTGAGACGTCCAACTTGGGGATATTTGTTTGGGGAGACCCTCAAGTCTGGTTGAGAAATTTATGTAAAAAAATGTATACATAAAATATACATTATTATCTATTTACATTTACACATAATTTCTGATAGCAAAAACTCCAATACAGATTAAGTTAATTAATAGAAAATTCCATTAATTATTATAAATAAGAATGAATACATGAAAAAAAAGCCAGGATAAATCTATACAAATATTATAAAGAAGAATTGAGGGGGTCGGAGCAAGAAATTGACAAGCCACATTTTTGGTGAAATAAATCTAACACTGTAATCTGTTGCTTAATATTGTAAATTATAATCTATTCTACATATAATTTGTTTATAATGTGATTTGGTGGCAGCATATGTCCCAGGTTTCATTTTTGTCCCAGACGTTTATGCCCCCAATCAACATAGCTAATTTGCAAAAAACGTAATAGTAATATCATTAAAGTAATGCCATATTGTTACTCAGAATATCTCAAATGTTACTAAGACATTGGCGAGAAAACTTTTTGTTATATATTTTGATTTGAGTATTTGATCGAATTTTCAAATTAAAATATCTCAGATGTTCAAAAATGTGGCTTAGCACTCTCCTTATCCTTCAATTGTTTGTTTGTTTGTAGGAGATAATGTCTGGAACTTCCGAACTGATTAAAAAAATAATACTGGTAAAATGATGGCGTCGTTTTCTGCTCTAACACAAGCTACTTTTTATGTTGGTACCAGTGCCTCCAAAGGGGGGATGCAAGAGCAAAAAACGTTCTAAAATAAAGTTTCCTTTGAAAACTGTTACAGCAATAAACTTGAAAATTGACTTGGTGGTTACTTTTAAGATATAAAAGCTCGCTATGAATGATTTCCAAAAAATTCACAATTTAAAAGGGTGAAACGCGCTAAAATCCCATTACTCCGAAATTACCGAACCGATTTCAAAATTTCAATATTATTATTACGGTAATTATCTTACCTTAAACACAGGTTATCCTTTCATTTCGGGATCCATGCCTCTCAGGCTCAGGGTGTCCAAATGAGAAAAAAAAACATTCTAAAACTGCAGTTTCTTTGAAACTTTTTTGAAAGCAAACTTGAAAGTTTATATGGTGGTTACTTTCACAACGTAAATGCACGCTAAGAACGATTATTAAAAAATAAAATCTAAATTTTAAAAGACTGAAATGATTGTAAAACTTTTTAAAATAATGATTGCTCTGAAAATATTGGAGTTGGAAACTTTAAATTTGACATGCATGTTACTTTTAGGACGTGATTCTCATAAAGAACAGTTTAAAAAAAAAATCCAATTTCGAATGGGTCAAATGGGAGGAAAATGCTCTACAATTATATTGTTAATATGATATCTGTGATACGTTTGCCCAACTGTGTTGCCCAGGTTTATCTTATGTCGATACAACAATGGTGTTTCACCAGAACGTAACTTAATTAGCAATATGTAAATTATAATTAGCTGTATAATTTCCATCTTATGTTAGTATGTATGCAAAAACACTTGGCACATTTCAACAGCCACGGGCTTTGCAATTTATTCTATAAACGAATATTAAAGATTTAATATTCTGTAAATTACTTACTGTCGTCACTTGAAGTAGGAACTGTCGCTTTACAGCCGTGGGTATGGGTGGTGGCTTATCACAGTGTTGTTAAGTGCATCACCGCATGTTCTATCCATGTTTTCGGATAAACCTGAACCAAAGCAGAATATTTATTTAGCATTGTATATTTATTTACTATATATTTAGCATTGACCAGAACCGAACCCAAATATTGATGTTCTTCAGGAACTGTAACAACATGTTTTAATTATTGCCCGAACCGGAATGATATTTATCCTAATTTCATGAATCGGAACAATATTTCTCATAATTTCACGAACAGGAATATCTTTCCGGTTTGACATTTCGGGCCCTAGTTTCTCTGTAATATAATGACCCCCACCCCCACCCCTTAATACAGGCTTAGCTCATTGGCACAAAACTGGCGGCTGTCACATGCGGATTTATTTCAGCCTTTGTACGACCCCTTGACTTTAAATACCAATATATTTTTTAAAGAATTCTACGTCTTAATTTTCTGCGATTAAATAAGGCAAAAAATACTTTAAGAAATTGCTGGTATTGAAATTCAAGGGACCATATAAACGCTGAAATAAATCCGTCTACGGCAGCCACTATTTTTGTGTCAGCGTGTAGGACTAGTATTTAGAGGGCGGTTTGTTGACAGTTGACACTCTGAGAAGTGTTAGAACTGGTCAATATGAAGACAAATTATCAAACAGGCTGGGTCAAGCCGGCAGAATAAAGACAATTTTTTAACGCCCGGGACAATAAAAAAATGAACGGGCCAGGTCGGATCGATACAGAAAAGTTAAACGGGCCAGTCGGACCGATAAAAAAATTAAGATGGCCGGCCAGCCATATACAGAAGGTGTTTACATATATTGGGAACGATTTTGAGAACAAAAATAAAATACATATATTAAAACAATTATTTTTTAATATGTTTTATCTGGTAGCCCTTGTTGTGGACTATCATGATGCAGCGGAATTTCCAAGATACTAGGGCTTTTTGTAAAATTGAAAGTGGAATTTTGTTCCATTCCTCAACCACACATTTCCAGAGTCCACTCGATGTAATTGGAGCTTATTTTAATAGTGCAAAGGCACAATAATCCATTGGTGAAACATCTAAGGACTTGGTTGGAATATGATTAAACGGTATACACTTGTTTCCAGTGTCTCTTGTTAATTTTTCGAGAAGTGCGACTGTACTTTTGGATGTATGGCTGCGCGCTGTATCCTGGTGGAACTCAACACTTTTAACGTCCGCAGGATAAATGTTTTGAGTTTCTTCTTTAAAAATAGGAATTATAAAATTGTTTTGATAATAAGTTGAGTTAATTTTGACATTTTTCTCAACTTTTCTGATCTTTAATTTTCCGTTGTAAGAGATTCTAGCAATCACCATAAATCGTTTAGAAAAACTTTCTTTTCTGTGTTTGAACCAAAGTTGTAACTCTTTTTGGCTTCTTTTACGGTAATAAATCGATCTGTTTTTTATTACAGTCATTTAGATAAATCCACGCATCATCATTTGTGACAATTTTTTTCTACTTATCACCTGCTAAATGATTTCTAATAACGGAATATGAATAATTCTGTTCGAAAAGGGCAAATATATAGCACTTATTTCGCGTGCCATTTCAGTAGCAGACGGTATTTTTTCATAGCAGCCAATATTTCAGTTATCACGTTATTACCTGTTGCCAGATTTCCCTCCCTGTTGTTTCTCGTTGTTTTTTAATTTAACATCAAAATCGTTCCCAATATGTGTAAACACCCTCTGTATAACAAATTTAAAAGGGTCGTACTAAACTGACAAAATATGAGCAATTTTCAATGGACCTGGGTGGACCGAGTGTAATAGCCTATATCTATATCTATATATATGTAAATAGATGTGTGTGTCCATATATTTCACTTTGCAGCCAAAACTACCACTGGTGTTTATGTGTGGTAGTAGCCTCGAGTCTTCCATCGTGCACTATGGTGGTTGCATGTCGGTAGCTGTGGGGGTATGGGAGATATGGTGGTTGAAACTGGTCAACCTAGGGGTCGGAGATCCAATTGGATGAGGGTTTCACTCGCAATTTGACAATTAGTTCACTGTATTGTTGATATATTTCTAAGTTTTCACGCTATTTTACTGGTCTTTTTATACGAGTTGCTCTATAGAATTGACTACCAAATCATGAAAAAAATATATATATTTCGTATAGTTCGCGCATGCGCAGTTAAAAATTATTTCATACAAATTCCCATATCTCATCAAATATTTAATATATTATTTTTTTTAATTGCAGTACACTGTTTCTACTGTCCTTGAAGTCAAACATGTGCTTTACATCCTCGAAGCGCAAGAACAATTCGTCAAACATTTCAGTAGATATTCAACAAACCATGTAAGAAGCAAACGCGTCCGGTCACTGCCCCTTAATTTTTGGACAACAGTGTGCTTTTGAATGCTATTTGCTAAAAAACTTTAACTCAGTTTATTTTTTTTTAATTATATGTTAAGTGATTTTCAAGCAATAAAGAGTGAAGTTAATATAAATAGAGTTTTGGTAATTTTGATTAAAAATAAAATTTGTTTTAAGAGTCAATGTAAGATTTTTTTATTGTAATTATTTTATAGATTGATTACAAATTCAATCTAACAGTTCCTTTTTAAATATTTTCTTTCGTCGAATTTCATGGAAAATTTCTGATTTACACACTTTGAGGTCTCATGAATCAAAAATTAGAAAAATATGGCCAAAAAAGATTTTTTGCAGTCTTATTGGTTTATATTATTTACAGTTGCATTATTTCAATTTAAAATAATTTATTTTCAAACAAGATAAAATCAAAATAAATATTTTTTCCCTACTTATTCATATTCTAAAGGCAAAAAAACTTCTTAATAGTACCATAAAAACTAGGAATTACGCTAGGCCTTTTGAAAGAACTTTGTCTTTCTTATTCAGGCGCAAAGAATTTTTCCAAAAAAATATTTTGCGTGATTATGGCGTACGAAGAACCAAAAAGTTTAGTCGATCAAGTGATAATGAATCAAAATTATTTAACATTTCGTTTTTGGGATTAAAAAAATGCAGTTAACATTTGGTGTATATAATTTAGAAAGTAATTAAAAAATATTATTTCTGTTTCTGAAAAATAATTGCTTCCAGCTTCATACTTGAAAAAATTCAAGCTAGTTTGGAGTAATCTCACAAGTGATTTCTGCTTGAGTTTTTCATATTATCCATTTTCGAAAATAATAACTCTTAAAAAAACAAATATCAAAATGGCAAGCGCCAGCTTCTTTAAACAGCTCTTCTTGTCTGGAGTTGAATTCCACGTTGTCTAATTTTAGTACCCACATATTTACTTATAATGCCGTATAATCTCTCCTTTCCGATAGCTTATACCTGAATCTGATTTGTTTAAAAGCCAATATTGAGCTAGGTTGGGATTTCAATCAGCTTCTTCAATCTGTATATGACAACGACAACCAATTGTACCAACCAAATTCAGCCAAACTCGGCTGGTCTATATCTATTCATTTTATGCAAATTTACTATATTTTGATTAATAACTTGAATCTATGTTGTGCTGAAAATAAAATGCCGCTTACCACCTATTGTACGTTTGCCACAGGTTCGCTATCCCTGACCTAGGCACAATATGTGTGTGCGTAGGATCCCGAGATTTTGGAGGGCCCTCCAAATTCCACAGTTTTAATCTAAAAACTTGCATTTTTTTTTCTAGGTATGCAAGACATAATAACCAAAACCGTTTAAGGAATATTTGAAATAAAATTATTTGTTAAACTATTTCTTTAAAATGACTATGTAATAAAAAACAAAAGCTCACTTGCATACGCATCTTATTATGCATTAGATTTTCTCAATCCAATAAACAAATTTCGAACAAAATCTCGTTGAGAAGATATTATTTGATAAAGAGTCATTAAAAAAATGTGCCTAATGGCGAAAATTTAAGATAAGATTTTCTGGAAATATTACTTTTTATGCTGAAAATATGAAGGAATTAAAGGAATCTTTACTGAATTTGGACGAAATACTTTGAGCAATGTTTCATTTTTACACACTTTTATTTAACTCAACTTGGTTTTTGTATGAAAGATGAAGTCTTGTAATAGATTTTTCATTCATTTCTTCTAGAATTATATAAATTATACACAAAGATGTGTTTCTTATGACAATACAACATTTGAATTTTTTAGAACTTAATTAGAAATTAATAGATTGATTTTAAGACAATTTTCTGTTATGAGTCTACAGGTGATAAATTGCTCAATATTCTTTATGGTTACAATTGTATACAAGTTACAACAACAATGGATTTAATGATGCGCCAAACCACGCTTGTCAAAAAAGACCAACTGACTGTGAAGGTGCAACAACGAAATATTTTAAACACTAAAAGTACAAAATATAAATTAAACGAAAACATAATTTGGCGAACAAATTCAAAAGAACAAACACTGGAAATAAATAAGTAAATAAAAAAATAAACATATTTTAATTGCTTAAAAGGCATATAGTCAACATAGTGAGAAATGAATATTATGAATGCAAGGCGTGAGAAATTTTCTCTTGAAAAATTTCCAAGTATTAAATATAAAAAAAATAAAGAGTAAACAATAAAGAATATGTGTTTTAAAAATAAGCTTTAATCGTTTAATAGTTTCATAGTAATTAAGTTATGATTACACATTGGGAAATTAATTTAGATATCCTAAAATGATAATTTAAATAATGCTTGTTTTTCTTGTCTGTTGTCATATCTTAAAAAAGCGATAGAGCAAAACTTATATATTTTTTTAACAAATTCCCCAGCTTGCGCTTTCTACTAAGCGTAAAAAAAGCGGTAAATTTTTCATAATCAGATTTGGTGACCACGCCAAATTAACATGTTATAACGGAAAAATTTGGGAAAAATCATGAATTGCAGTTATGAAATGAGGCGTGATTTTCAAGATAAACATTGAATGCTTTTAAAAGTGTCTATTAAAAAAAAATATATATTTTATGTGAAGTAAATATGTGTCTTCATAAACGAAATTTTAATTTTATGTTTTTTTAAAGATGGATTGCAATACAAGCTAGAAGAATAGCAGTTACGCGGAGTTCCGACAGCATGCTCTGTCTAGGTTCTTGAAGTACCTTAATCGGGTTTGACTCATCACAGTTCACGAACTATCTCAGAAGCTTTAAGAGTGGTTTTCTAACACATGCAACATGTGTTTATAACACATCGAATCTACACAGAATACAATATATTGCTCATACAGTACAATTTCACAAAACGCCTGTAAATCTACATATACATCAACAACAGAGTGAAAATATCAGTAAAAAACAATCATTTCTGCCACGCATTTTTTATTTGATTAAATGGAATTATGTTAGAAAATATTCTAAAACTTTTAAAGAATTAATTTCAACTTTTATTTAGATTTTTGCTATTTTATTATCACACGCAGTTACTTTAAAACAATTTTAAGAAAATCATCTGCGAAAAAAAAAGCTCTAACGTAACACTTAAAAGAAAATAATGTTTAGTAAATTTTTATTAAATACAAAAAGTGCATGAAAAAAATTAATGGATTTTTTTGAAGAAGAAGAAAAAGAAGACCCACACAGAAACATCGGAACACATCACAATATTTTCTAATTACTGGCATTAAGTAGTTTATTGCGTGTTCTTAAGAAAATGTCCTTTTTTTTTCACCGTCTGAGAATTAGATTTTGTTCTTTTTATCAACACACTGCATTTTCTTTATCATTTTATGCGTAAAAATAGAAGCACTTCAAATATATTATAAAAAAAAGAATAAAAAATTATACATTCCCTTAATGCGTCTCCGACAATAATATTTAGTGAAATTCACAAGAAATTTTTTATGAAATACACTGTAAAATTTACAGTATTGGCCAAAATTATGAAAACCTTTTTGAAAAAGTGTATTTTGGAAGTTTGATGGTTCATAACACCATTTTCTCTTTAAATATCATAAAATTATACACCAATGGAAAAATAATTTAAACAAGAATATAATGCAACAAATTTAATGAAGAAATGCTCATTAGAACAGCAGTTATAAAGAAGAAAAGTAAAACATGTCTAAAAAATGAGATATACAAAATTTATCACAATGTCAGTACTTAGTTGGGTAACTTTTACGACCTTTCAACGCCTTTCCATCGAGTGAACGAAGTCTTTTAGTTCTGAAGCTGTTATAATGCGATGCCAAGATTGAATTATTCTTCTATTAATTGGATTTTATTGCTGGGTTGCTTCTGTGCAAGAAGTTTCTTTTGATAGATTCTTCTCCATAGATTTTCAATTCTCGAGTCATTCCAACACTGTAATAGGATTATCTTGAAACAACTTTTTGCACACTTTAACAACATGACAGGGAGCTGAATCCTGTTGAAATATGTGGGTTCCCCTGATATGGCCATGCTAAAGTTTAAGAATTTTCCGTGCCATCATTTTGAAAAAAATCAAAACCGTTTTATTTTTTTAACGTTCTCAGGTTAATGGATTTTCATAAAAAAATATTAATAAAAATAGTTTTACTAATTAAAAAAAAAACAAAAACAGAAAAGTTTACCAAGTGGTTATATCAGGAACACGTGGACATGATATGGCCACCATTGTTCCATTGCTTCACAAATCGTGATTTTCTTCGATCGAAAAATGCTGTTCTGCTAAATTAAATAATTTTGGTGTAAAATAAATAAACATGATACTCAATAATTTTTTATGTTATTCAAAAGTGGATTTGAAACAGGATTTTTCATAAAAATGAAGTTGTTTACAAAACTGACATTACAATTTAAGTTTTTATTTAGAAAAAATGAAATTTTAGAGTTTAATTTTTTTTAAAAAACAAATTACTTATCGAAATTGGAACAAATAAAAATGTCTTTATCATAGACTTGCATGGTGCACTTGATATGGCTACCTGGATGGCCATATCAGGAGCAGGTCAGCTTTCACAAAGATCATTTGATTTTGAACAACTCGTAAAATATACACCATCAACGACAGCACCAATTCATAGAGCATTAAAAACTGAACAGAGTATGGTGGAATTACCATTCTTTTGATAAAAAGTGCATAAAAAAGGAGATTTATCAGATAAAAACAAGAAGCGATTACGCCAAAAACATAACATAGGAAATTAGCGTTAAATTCCACAACCTAGCTGAATGTCTAGTGATCACATGGAGGGCTAGGAGGCTCCTTCACAGTATGCCCATGCCATTTAGTGAATTTTTTGGTACCTTAAATGCTTCATTACCTCGAAAAAGATCACGTGCGGAAAGCTTCAATTGGGATTGAAGTACTTGATTTATGTATTTTGGGGCATTCATAGCCTCATTAATTACAGAAATTTAATGTGATACAACCCCATATCATAACACTGATTGATAGCTTGACGGTGTGTGTAATGCAATTAGAATGCAAATCTTCTCCGATTCTTCTCCTTATGTATTTTATGCCATTACGACCAAACAAGGAGATTTTGGTCTCGTCAGACTGAATAACACTGTCCCATTGCTCCGCTGTCCAGTTAATACGAGATTTAGCCCGGCTTAATCTCTTTAACCTTTGTTGGAGATATAAAAATGTTTTTTTTCGTGGAATTCTAGCATTTAAACAAAATCCTTGAAGTCTGCGCTGAACAGTCCTTGCACTCAACATCACATTGCTTTGCACCATTTCATCTTGTATACATCAGATGATTTTTTTTCTGTCATCTATACACAGTCCCTTAATTCTTCTATCATCACTTGCTGTTGTACACCTTTTCCTGCCTTTACCAGTTTGGTTTTGTAGTGACATAGTTTCCTTATACCGCATCAAAAATTGGAAATGTCACTTTTGGTTACATTTCCAGCAATTTGCGTTCTAATTTTTTCATAACTGTAACCCTGTTCACTTAATAGTACTATTTTACATCGGTTTCTAGGTGACCAGCCAACTTACATACAACTTCTTAAATTTTCGTATGTTTTACATCCAACTGTAATAACAATCACGAAAAGCATTAACAAATGCCCTCCTCGCAACTCCAAAACATGACAACAACAGTTGAATCCTTACTGTTACCTGCATGAACCTCTATACCAGGACTTCTAACGAAATAGCCTTTCCAAGAAGGAAATCGTTCTTCGAAAAAAACCTCAAATAGGTGGCGCATGTGAGTATGGTTTCTGCCTACGTCACTAAATTCGTCTGCTTCACCCTTTGACACTGACAGTGACATGGCGCTAGTGCAGCACGGTTTCTGGCCAGCTGCGCAGAACGGTGAGCGTAGCTGTGCAGCTGCCATTTAGTGCCGAAGTCTCGACACGATGTATTACTATTGCGTTAGAAGTCCTTCTATAGAGGTTCATGGTTACCTGATTGACTCACTGCCAAAACAGGATGATAGATACCTGATTGGTTCTCTAAACACTCATGCTCAATAGCTACATTCAAGTAAATGAAAGCTACTTCATGTTAACCTAAGCAAGTTGTGTTTTTTTTCGGTTATTTGTCTATAAATTTATATTAAATGCCAATAATCGAATAAAATTTATTTCATTATAGTCTTGATTAAATTACCTTTCCATTGATATATAATTTTATGGTATTACTTAAACAGAAAGTGGTGTTATAAGCCATCAAACCGGAAAATTACACGTTTTCAAAAAGGTTTCCACAATTTTGGTCACTATATAATATTATGCGTTTCCACTATGATGATTGATGACACACTAGATATGCAATATGTACATGTAATAAGATTTAGCATGCCATTTCACAAAGCTATTTAAAGTATGACGTATATACTATGGATTAAAAAAAAAATGTAAATAAATATTTTTTTGTTCATTAGTTATTGAAAAAAGAACTGTTGAACACATTTTAATAGAAATGTTACGAAAAAAAGTCATACTGACGCGCTTCAGGCATAGAGAAAACAATCGTTTCAAAAAATGTTTTATGTGAATAATTGTAAAAAATAATCGCACTACTCTGTTTTAAATGATTTTGTTTGAAAAAATTCGATCATTTAAGAGAAGTAACACATTAAGAGTATACAATCCTCTGTATTTTCTTTTCACTTTAATATTACCCTCGGATTTTAGTTTATTTTGTAGAATATACTACAATGTGAAAAAGACAATTGTTTTTTAATCTGTACGAAAATATAATATAACCACGTACGAAAATGTACAGTAACCTTTTCCGAGTTGCCCACGATTCCGAAAAGCGTTCTTTAGCTTTGGAATTAAACCTTACAAACCAATATATTTTCGAGATTTAGAAAGGCATTTATAAAAACAAATTTTCTTTTGCTGCCTCTGATTTTCGAAAATGTTTCCGAGAAGGTTTTTTATACTGCAGTAAATAGTTTTCTCAAACCGGAATATCGGTTTTTAGGATCCTATTCCTTCTCAATTCAACATTTTCAGCTGCGTAGTTGAATTTATACACTCAGGAGTTACAAAATAATACTAATTTTAATGTTAATTCTGTTAATTTATCAGGTTTGTCTGTAAAACATATTTTCTGAACATAAAAATGTTCTTTTGAGAATAAATAACATAGGAAACATCTGTATTTAGTGTTGAGAAAACAGGTTTAATACACTATACAAATTACTCGGATTTTCCGAAAATCGGTGGCTGAAAAAGAAACTCCTGTTTCAGAAATGATTCTTTATCTCGAAAATACACTATATGGCCATTCGTCACCGGACACTTTCAATTTTAGACATTTTGTTGAATATTTAAAGATATGCTTGACGGATTCTTCTGGAACTTTAGGATCATAAAGAATATATTCGGTCTCATATTTATCAACTACAATTTAACCAGGAGGACAATTAGGGGGGCAACTAAAAACCAAGGAAAAATATTAATATTTGGGATCACTCTGTAAAATAAAATGCACGAAAGGATCTATAGCTACAGCACTCGAATATGTGAACATTGTGCAATATGTGTATTCGTTTGTGTAAGACTAGCACGTATCTTCATGGAAATTTAGCGATTTTTTTTAAGTTCCAAAAAATTTGTGCATGTTTTTTGTTTATATCATGCAGAGTTTTCAACCAAATTTAACACCAGTTTCAGAAAATTTGATAAAATGTAGTAGAAAAATTATAGTACAATTGGAATATAAATATATTAAACGCTTGATGAAATATGAGCAGTTGTATGAAATATTTTTTATTTTTTGGTACTAAAACAAATCCTGTATGAAACTTTTGAAGGAGCCTATATGCAACTATGGTCCCGAAGGGGTTAATTCTAGAAATCCTGTGATTAAAAAAGGAAAAAAAATATATTGAAAATTAATAGTAGCAAAATAAATAAATAAATAAATAAATAATAAAATAAATAAATAAAATAAATAAAAATAAAATAAAATAAAATAAAATAAATAAATAATAAAAAAATAAATTTAAAAAAATAAAAATAAAATAAAATAAAATAAATAAATAAATAAATAAAATAAAATAAAAAAAGTTGTCAGTTATGCATACACTAAAGAATACGCATATACCATACAGAATCATTGTAAGAGTGGAATAAATGTGGCTTAACACTAGAACTATCATGAGTCGTCATTTTGACGGCTATCAAATGAATATATTCCGATTCGAACCAGAAATTTCTTTTCAAAATAAATTAAATAGAAAATTCACAGGAATATGCTAAATGAATAAGTTACATAGTTTTAAATAAAAATTCTGGTGTGAAATAGTTTTATAAAACTTGAGTAAAATTTCCGGTAGTTCTAGTGTTAAGAGGATCTCAAAACGAAAAAATGTACAAAAATTTCATAATCTTGTTTCTCATCATAATTACAATATTTTCCTTACACTATATGCGTCTGGAAAGTAACAAAGTTGAATTTTAATGAAATTCATTTTAGGCAAAATACCTCAGAGAATCGAATGCATTATTTCGTGCATTCAGTAAATAAAAACATTTGAAAAAGAAACAAATTCACCACACCTGATCTAGCACTGTTATAACAAAGTAACAGTTAATTAAAAACAAAGTTATTTTTTTACATAAGCTGTGCTGTATATTGTTAAAAATTTTAATTATAAAATAAAATGTATCAAAATTTCTTTCATATTCAGTTATAGTGTTGAATAAAAATCCCATTAGGTTAGAATATTAAAATGTTTCATATATCACGTCTGAAATTTACATTTTACAAAAGGATTTCGACTCATGAATAAGCAATTTCTGTAAGTTGTAGAATTGCATCTTGCACTGAACTTTTGTCTTCGTCTGCAATGATGTCTAGCACGTTAATTAATACAACGATTCGAAGATGAATGCAGACAGAGCGAAAGAGAGGATTTACGTAAATGTATTATTTCATTATATAAAAAAAAATCTGTTATTAAAATATTAGTTAGAAATTGCCCAATTACGCAATTTTTGAATTTATGAAAAATGAACAAAATGCAACGACTGACAAAAGTTATCTTCTAGAGAAATTTTATTAAAAATAATTATGTAAATATAAGAATATAGTCTAAGTTTCTTAAATAGTTTTACTATCCTTTAAAAATCAGTTTGAAAGGGAAATGAATTGTTATCGATGTGATATAAGGAGAAATATTAACCCCATCTTTCTCTATCTCTCTACTCTTTATCTCTTTTTATATATATATCTCTCTATCTCTTTATCTCTCTATCTCCTCATCTTTCTCTACCACTATATCTCTATTTTTGTATCTATATATCTCTATCGCTATCTCTATCTCCCAATCTTTCGCTATCTCTTTATCTATATCTCTCTCTATCTCTCTCCCTTTCTCTCTCACTCACTATCTCTTTCTCTATCTTTCTATCGCTCTTTCTTTATCCATATCTTTTATTTCTCCATCTCTCTCTCTCTCTCTATTTATCACTTTATCTCTATCTTTCGTGTAGCTCTATCGCGATCTCTTTCTCTATCTCTCCATCTTTCTCAACATCTTTATCACTATTTCTGTATCTCTCTCTGTACACTCTCTCTCTCTCTCCCCTCTCCCTCTCTCCCCCCTCTCCCTCCCTCTCCCTCCCCCCGCTCCCTCCCTCTCCCATTCTCTCCCATTCCTCTCTCTCCCATTCTCTCCCATTCCTCTCTCTCACTCTCTCTTTCTCCCTATCTCTCTATCTCTTTCACAAAATACCCCACACGATAAACAAAAAGAAAACTTTTTTTTTCAAGTAACTTAATTAGCCCCCAAAATTTTTCCTAAACATGTTTGTGAATGGCTAATAATCTGAAAATATGTGGGTAAAAAGGCTTTATAACTTTCCCAAGTTTGAACTTTCCACATCCCATAGTTTATGAGAAAAAGGGCTCTGACAGACAGACAGACAGACAGAAGAGTGATCTTATAATGGTTCCGTTTTTACTTTTTAAGTACGGAACCCTAAAAATAACAACAAAATAATTAAACTATTTAACTAATAACGCCGCCTATTAGTTACATAGTTTAGAATAGTACATAATTTAGTAAGATAATATACACTAAGTTTTCTAATAAAGCTTATAACAACTATATATTTCTAAAAAAAAAAAAAAAATATTATAAAGACTGAATTAACTCGCATGTTCCGGAAATGCTGATTGCTGAATGCTTCAAATGTCCGGATAGTTGCGTCCTACAAAAACCATATCTGATGAGGGGGCCAGTGATGAAATAGTGAAGTAGGAAAACAATTTTTTGCTTATCTTCCTGTCGAAGTCAAAATTTTTTAGCAATCCAATTCAGATGCCACAGAGTCTAGATTAACCCCATTTCTTACTGTTTTATTGAAATCTCTCCACCCACACTCGCACATTCCAATCTAATTTGAAAACTGGCTAGAGCGGAAATGAATGACATTTTCTGTGTATGAAATAGAAAGAGAATAGTAGTACATAATTTAGAAATATAGTATCAATTTTCTAATAAAGTTTATCAAAATTATATATCTCATTATAAATCCTTTTAAACTTGGTTCTTCCATTAAAAGTACGAAAGAAGAGGAAGATCACTGCTTACCACGCACGAGTAGGAATGGAGAGAGAAAAAATACCGTTTGTGCTGATTTCTTATTTCAATTTTTTCTTATTGAAATAACTTGGTCACCAGATAAAAGAACTTGGTCGCAAGTGGTGACCTGGAGAATGCATTTATCAAGACCTGGTCATAACATCATTAAAATGCACTGAAAACAACCCTCCTCCCCCCCGATAGATCATAATGTAATGGAATTCTTTTGTGTGTCCCGTAAACGAACTATAAATGCTACTTATTCTATTTTCCTGAGAAAGTCCATCAAAATGATGCATATCAATCTCATTATATCTGATAAATCGTAAATTCAATGAAATGCACCAGAAACGATTTGTCCTCAAAGACCATAATGTAACAAAATTATTTTGTGTGTCCCTATAAACGAACTATAACCTCAAATAGTATACTACTCGAACTGCTACCTCAATAGTATATAAAAATTTCATTGCAATCCGAGTATATTTACGAGAGTGAGAGCACGGACAGACAGCAGACAGGCAAACCGAATTCATAAACACTTTTCAACTACGTTAGAAACTGTTAACTTATGTTGGAAAGTGTTAAAAAGGAAATAATTTATTTTTTTCTTCCAATATTCGTTTTCTTTTTTTATAGATTCTTTTAGTTATTTAAGCGTTTTGAAAAAGATTTTGCTGCCCAAATGAGGAAAAAAAATCTCTTTAAATAATACATCCGCCAAATTTTATCCTAAAACATCTAAACTCTATTAAATAAATTATTGAAACAAATTCTTTATTAAAATAGAAATTGGTTTCTAAAAATTTTAGACACCGATTCAATTATTTCAAAATTCAAAAGATAAAAATAAAATAAAATAAATATATACATGGGCCCAGAACCGGCAAAACAAAGATCAGGGAAGAGAACAAAATTTTTTAGTGATAGTTGTGAGATAAGCTGATGCCTTATTAGAATAAAAATAGTTTTATCTTTATTCATTTAAAAAAAAAAATATAATTATTTTAAGTCACATGGGAAAATGAAAGTGTATTGTTTTTTAAAGACATTTTAGATAAAGTTTCATAATCAGGTGGAAGTGGTAGTGGTTTGTGAGTGGAGGGTAAACATTAGCAAATTTGAGCAAAACGTAAAATTTTAGCAAAACAACGGAATTCAATTTATTTTAGGCACATTTTCTTTCAACTTTTGTCGGCAGATGGCGTTACTTTAAAAAGCTTATTTCTTTGATTGCATGTCTGTATTCAATTCATATTAGAAGATAAATATAATTTAGTCTCTTTAATTTACACAATATTCCTTCTAAAAACTAGATTTTTTTTTTCTAAATTAAAAAATAATTTTCAATTAAGAAATGTAAGGGAATTAAGAATAAAATCAATTATCTAGACTCAATTTTTCTGTACGATATTTTTTTGTCGATATAAAAAGAACATTTTGTATCTACATTTTTTATTTGCATTTTCTTTCTACGTTTTGTATTTGCATCGAATATCTTATTTTTAAATTTTATTCAATTAATGGTTCATTTTATACATTTCACGTAGATTATTAATGTTATTATCCAGCAATTAGATATGTAAGGTATAATTCAAGTAAGAAAAAAAAAAAAAAAGAAAAAAAAAAAAGAAAAGACAATAAAGATGTAACGATATTGATATTTTCAACAGATATCCATTGCTTTGTGAAATATGAAACGGCATCTCAAGGAGAGCTGGAAGTACACAGTTATTCGGTCAGTGACACCTCTAATAGGACAACCAGCCAAAGGCAATATCGCAATCTCGCTTCGACACAAAATTCAATATATAGACTTCACCAATGATGGCAATATGGACAGTTATCGTTGCATTTGGGTGATGGTGCTATTAGAGTTCATACATTCTGTACACTACATTCTGAAATATGAAACGTCTAACTTAGTGTTGTCTAGACAGTGTCCATTTGCAATATTTATCGGGTTGTCCTTACGCTTTTCAGAAAGTAATTTGAAATCTGTTAAATAATAATAATAATAATAATATCTATATTAAAAAAAAAAAAATCTTAAAATATATTTTATATGAAATGAATATGAACGTTCAGCTTGGAGCAAGTATTTTAGACTAAATAAATGAATTGCAATGATTGTGGGATTTTTGTTTATTTCGGTTACGCCTTTTTTTCCCCTCTCGAACTTTTGGAAGATATTTTTAGAATTATTCTATATAGGGTAGATGTGCCAGTAATGGATCGCCTTCCAGTAATGGGCCACCTTCAACATTTTTGGTTTATAAAAAAATAACCAATAAAAATTCAGCTTTTTTTTATTTCATTAATATGCTTTCTTTAAATTCTAGTTTTAAATACAATCATAATATCAATTATCTATAACTTTTTGTGGGGTGCCCATTACTGGAATTTAGGGTGTTTTGATTTATTTCTGTTATTTATAATTAAATTTCGATTCACATTGGGAAATGTGACTATGAGTATGGTTAAATATTGTTAGTAGATTAATATAATTATTAAAAAATGTGGAATATAACAATTATAACTATTAATTAAAAAATAATTTTTAAAGAAATTCCTTAAGGGTGTCCATTACTGGTACATCTACCCTATATTTTAGCTTTCATTCTCTCGTCAAATATTGTCCGACAAAAAGAAAAAAGATCTCTATTATGGAAGTAATTTCTTTTTTTTTTTTTTTTCCTTTCTGAACTGTTTACTACAAAGATTTTTATCCTAATTTTATAAAAGACACTATGATACAACATATTAATTTAATGCGTTATTTTAATTAATGCCACGAATACCACGAAAAATAACGAATTTCACCTTATTAATTAAAAAGGCAACTTTCAATTACCACAAAAGGAATCATCATTTCTCGCTTTTGTTCCAATTTCTTTGACAATGGAAAACTCTTAAGTAACCTGCATTTCCCTCTGTTAAAATATTTTCCCTTCCTTTTATGAACTCAGGGAACACTACTAATTAATAGGAATTCAGGTCCGATGAGCGTGAACAAATTAAAAGTGTTTTCCTTCGATCATTTTCTGAAATAATTCACAATGGAAAAAAAAAAAAAAAAAAAAAAAAAAAAAACCTTGAATAAATGCAAAAAGTAAGGCAAAAGTGGCATGATGCGGTTAAATTAAAAAGTGTTGTTTTACGAAAGTCTTGTCAGAAACGAAAAGTCTTCGAAAAATTACGAAAGTCTTGTTAAAGAGAGAACGTCTGACTAATTGACTGACTCAACATCGAGCTGAAACGACTAAAGTCAGGATCACGAAATTTGGGCAGTAGATTGATGTTATGACCTAGACAGGCAATAAGAAAATATTTTTGAAAATCTCCTTGAAGGGTATTAAAGGGGGGGGGGCGAAAGTTTTAGGTCATTTCGCCATATCTCAGAAGCAGTTTTAGGTAGGAGCGTAAAATTCAGCATAACAAATCTTTAAAAATAGTTAAACACGTATTTTAACGATTTTAGGAATTCAACCACTACGGGGGGGGGGGGGGGTTAAATGAGAGGTCGAATGTTTTAAGTCATTTCTCCATATCTCGAATGCAAGCTTAGATAAGGAGCATAAAATACAGTTAAGCCAATCTGCTAAAAAAGAGTTAAACACGTATTTCAGCGATTTTAGAGCTATTTAACGATTTCGTCGCCAGCACCCGATTATGGGAGATTAGACGAATAAGACAACTATTGTTAATTTTTGATTAGATATTTTATGTAAGACATTTTCCCCCGGAAAATATATACTTTTTAATTTTTATAATATACTAGCTGATTCGGCCAGCGTTGGTTGGTCTCGTCAAAAAATAATACGAAACGCGAAATCACTCTAAAAATGGATGCTTTTAACCGTTCCTCTGGCAACCCTTTCGTCTTTCAGAAATTAAATACAGAGACATACCCCGAAGCGGAATTGAATTCAATACCACCCCCTCAAATGTCTGAATTGTTAGCTTCAAAGTCAGTTTGTGATCAAAATTAAAAAGTTAGAGTCCGATTTTCACAAAATTTGCATTTTCGAAATCCGAAAAATAAACTACGTACATACTGTGAGTTTCGCATCGATACCTCCAATAGTTTTCTAAAGCCTCGAGATGAGTGTAAATGAAAATATTTCGTTGTCTGGGATTATCAAAGCGGTAACTTTCTTTTGCGGTATCGCTAAAAATAGCCAGTTTGGGCGCATGCACAGAAAAATCTTCTAGTTTCATCGCGAAGGTTGCTATCAGTCCTAAACAAATTTTCAACACGTGTCCCCGATGCCTACGGCAGCGTATAGAAGGAGTGCCGCGCACGCGCTGCAAAATCTTTTAGTTTCAATTTCCACCGCCAGGAGGCCCGAAATCAAAATATTACTTATCTATATCTTAATTAGTTCATGTTAAGTTGAATGAATCAATTCCCGTTGAAATCGGGCCCATAGAACCCGAGAAAATAAATCCCCTGGAGATTAATATTCATAAATGGTGGTAACTAAAGGCTAAAAAAATGATACCGAAGTTTGGGAGACCTGGGAAGAATTTTAGAAAAGATTAAGATTGAATCGGACCAATATTAAATGTAAAGTCTTTTAGTTCCATTTGCCTCCGGCAGAGGGCGCACTTTGTACTAAACAAACCTCTGTCCGAACAAAACTCTGGCATCACGTGTCCCCGCTGCATACAATACCATATAGCAGATGTACTGTACACTCGCTGCAAAATGTCTTAATTCCACTTTCTACCACTAGGGGTGCCAAATCTGTATCTTAATTAGTTATCTATATCTTAATTAGTTCGTGTTAAGTTTGATGAACTAATTCTCGTTGAAATCGGACCATAGAACCCGAGAAAATAAATCCTTAGTTTGTTCAGAAAGATTTTCCTTACAAATTCGAGGTTTTCATAATAATTTTCATACAAATTCGAGATTTGTTTGCAAAAACAACCCGGAGCGTGCGTATAGCAAAGCCAGAAAATGTTTTTAAAAAATCACGAATTCCAGTCATAAAATTAGGTGTGATTTTCAAGATAAACATCGAATGCTTATAAAAGAGTGTATTTAAACACAACTATTTTTACTTTGATATTTATTTAATTAATTATTTTTAGAATTCATCTAATAGAGAAATTGTAAAAAAATTAAAAGAAGCATGTTTTTTAGCTCTTGCATTCTCTTAATTAAAAAATAAACTTCTTAAAAAAATTAATTTGGTTAAGAACTATGAAATATAAGTTTTAAGGACATAGTTCTCTCTCAGGAAAATGTTTCAAGCTCATTCGAATTAGTTATCTACTATTCCAAGTTTGTTTACTCGGTGAATTGCATATTTTAGCCATTTATATGTTAATCGTACCAAAAATCTTGAAGTTATAGCGTTACAATAGTTTGGGCTGTGCTACGGGATCAACCGTAAATACGTTTAGTCTGAGAACTTATGGAGAAACTTTTCACATCATATATACTTTAAAATATGCATGCAAATTCTTGGATTATCCCGTTGAAGAACAGCCGAGATAAGTGAGTTTTCAACGCGATTTCAAAACAAATTTTGTTGCATAAAATAGTATTTTAAAGTTTGCGAAATCCAAAATTAAATGTATTGATGGAAACTGTCTTAGAGTGTATTATACTTATGGAAGTGAATATCTGAATGTTTAGTATGCATCTAAACAATTATAATAGGTGTTCCAAAGTTAGAAAATAGATCTCATTGATACTCAATTACAAAATTAGTTTAGAAAGGTTCTAAAATAGGTAAAATCATACCAACTCTTTGAGAATTGGAAAGTTTCTGATAGATTTCTTTTCAATACCTAGCAACACTAATTAAGTACATTTTTCGAAAATGCATCAAAGCGTTTTTCTTAGACAAAGTCCTAACAATAAAATATGAAATATTCAAAATTATAATACAGAATAATTTGATAACATAGACAACAATAGTCGAATAGTTCCCTTGATTTGCCTCCAAAATAATATAGTACGGTCAGACAGGATAACTGGCAACATAATTTCATATTTCTGTATTTGTCCTGATAACACAACTACATCTAATAGTCCGGGATGTAGCATCACATTTTGGCAACCAATTTTAGCGTCCATGATTATGGTATATATACTAGATTAGATGGCACAGATAGCGAAACTTCCAGTCAACTGGGGATGTTACCACAGCAACAGAGTCAGACCGAGTAGAGTTGGCAGCCTATGAGGTTTATAGCTTGTGCTCCACTGGTATTTATGTATTAAAAGAAAATAGGTTACAACATATATTTTATAGAGGTTACAATATATATTGTTTTACAATTGACATAAAAACATACAAGCAAACAAGAGTTTTATAATGAACATGCAGGCATTCAAGTCATTAAAAATTTAGAGATTGAACACTCCAAGCTGATACGGTATTATCCCAGTAAGGTTAAAATTTATTAGAAATAATTACACATTATGAAAAATATGTTGGCTGTTTTTTATTATTTTGATGCAGTTAATTATTTTATATATTAGATGATTTCTTTTTAATATTATCTGAAAACCAATGTGATAATCTCTAGCCTGATGGCTTCTTTATAGGAAATGTAAAGGATTGAGGGCGATTTAATGTATAATACAGAAAACTTGATGTACGCCCAAAAACACAAAGTGGAGATATGGTTTTATTAAATTTGAATAAGCAACTTGAAAAGGGTCCGTGATTAGTTGAAAATAAATATAATTCCTGTAAGTAAGTAGGTGGTTTTCGGAAATTTTTGCTAATAAATTCAAAGCATATCTCCTCGTATCACCAATATTCCATTTATGTAACCATTTTTCTAGCGTTTCTTGTTTCACGTTTTCCTTTAAAAATGAAAGTGTGAGTGAAAAAAAAATCTGTATAGACGCATATATTATTTCTGTAGCTTCCTTAGCGAGGAGATCTGCTACAGTAGAACTTCGATTGTCGGACGTAATTGGGACCAAACCTACATCGGATAATCGAAATTTCCGGATAATCGAAAGTTTATCAATAATCATCTATTTTAATATGTACAATCGTCACTTTTATCAAACTGCTATGACTATTTAAACTACTAAATAAATATCTAAATTCAAATTATACATGAAAATAAATTTATTTTGAAACAAAAAACTTACAATGATTTAAATGGAAACTTCATCTGGCGTAAATTGGTCATCTTTTCCGATGTAAGCACTTCTCCGCAGGTGTGACACTTCAAACGGTATCCTTTCCTTTTTGAGGAGCATTCTATCAATTTGTTGCTACAGGAGAAAAAAAAAAATTCTTTCTGAAAATTTTCTGAAAAAAAAAAAAATTCGACGATTTTATACTACTCCGTTCAATGCTGTCCATGCCAATGCATTTATGACATACAATGTGCATCCATGACAGATTTTGGTTCAATCATGCCTAAAAGCAAGGCTACACTAGATACTAGGCTTGCTCATTCATTATCATGACGTCACAAAAGGTGGCTGGCCGCTACCAGCGATTGGTGCAAAGCGACGACCCCGTCGTTTTGTGCCAATCGCTGTATGTCTTTCATTTTGTCGTTTCGCTTTGTACCAATCGCTGGTAGCGGCCATCCACCTTTTGTGACGTCATGATATTGAATGAGCAAGCCCGGTATCTAGTGTAGCCCTGCTAAAAGACATGCTTATCGGTTCACGGCAGTTTTACTCCCTTCGACATTGTAAAAGAGGCATCACAATTTTAAATAGTTGAAGAAGTCTGAAATTGTACAACAATACAAGCATTTTTATCTTCAGAAATAAAAACATAAAAAAATAAAAAAATAAATAACTTATAAAAACTTGTTTCCAATAACCTTGCCTGAGAAAACTTCTGAAGTAATTGTAGACAAAGTAGTGTGGATAAATAAAACATCACACCTGTGCACAAACACATTATTATAATATTGACAGTCTACACATAAAAGTTATATAACACTATTGCCACTTAAATTAACTGTGTTATTAACCCTATAAAAGAAAAACACACAAGAGAAAATTTCGCTTGGTAGATTTTTATGACATCATTTTTATCAAACGTCAATAAAGCTAGTGTGATAACGCTAGAAAATACCTGAACGGGCGGGACTCCATCTTCTTCTGCCTTGTCCAAGTTTACTACACCTTAATTCTATAGGTGACAACAAGAGAGTTCTGCGGCATCGTCTCTCAATTACTTTATGTTTCTAATTACCCCGTACATTTTCATTGTATCTATAGCAGATGATTGGACTGAAAGAAAATGTCCGCTGGCTATTGTGACATAAATTTTTATCTTTTGTCAAACAAATTACTTATTTTAAGGATCGACTTTCTTTATTCCCCCCCCTCCCCAAAGTACATAACATAAAAAGATGAAGATTCAAATTATTTAATACCACGACAGAAAACGTTCTGGGTTATTTTTTAAACAATTCAACAACTGTGGGTTTTCTAAATGTCTGCTTTTTTGAGCTACTGTATCTGTGAAATGACAGAGATGAATGCCTTTCAATCCCCCTGTTTCCATATAAGTTTGGTTCACTGGAATGGTGTCAGAAGTTGCATGGTTGATTTACTACTCAGAAGGTAATAAGCGTGTAATTAGCACACATTTTTTGAATTCCTATCTGATCGGTTACGAACGCCTGCGTTTTCTCATTTTGTTTAAAATTGATTTTCTGTTCCATTTGATCTTTATTCTAATCTGTTTCAGCCAAGATTGTTATTTAGACGGAGCGTGAATCATAAAACATAAGGGCTTGAACGAGGATGGAAAACACTTGGGATTGCAATTAGACGAAAGATAATGGGTGGTCATACAAAAAATGGAGGCATAGCTGAAACTAATGAACGATATGATTTTATAGTTAGAATTCGAAGGCATATGAGACGGATTATGCAAAAAAAAAATAGTACCAGAAATCAGATACCAACGCTTTTCTGCACTGTGGTACAGCAAGTATACTGAGCACACTTCGTCAGCCATTCAAATGAATTATTCATTTAATGCCTTGTAACGATCATCTCAAGGATGTCACTTATGAGAGTCGACATGACACAGATTTACGTTAAAACAAACAAAGTTTATTAACGCAATAAGTAGGTTGGGCTTAACTGTGTTGTTCAAATTTAGATTCAGTTTCACTTCAAATATCGCTCAAATCAATTAGATGCAAAACTAATAATGTAAATTTAATTTACGCGACGGAAAATGGCTTCTCAGGAAAATGGCTTCCCAGGATGGCTTCGCTGTTGAAGAATCTATACCTTTGAAAATACTTTGCTAGGAAACAATTCAAATGTCCTAAATGCTACTAACTAGCTAATAACTAGAAACCCGTGGTTTACGCAAAATCATTTTATTTAAATATAACAAAGCAACTCCTATGCAAATGGCGAACTCTTCCGTTAAAAAACATCTATATCCGAGTATGTGACAGCATAGCGAGATTTCAATCCAAAGTGTGAGCTTCAAGTCTGAGGATTTCTGGTAGCAGAACTCGACTCAAATCCGCTCATTCAACCTTTCACTCTCATATTTATTCCTCGCCAGCTACCACTGCAACCCAATTAACATAAAACTGCATGAAATAACACCGCGAAACTCAGATTCAGGGAGCCGCAACCACACTTGTGAAAATCCGATGATGGATAGATGTTGCTTTCATTCACGCATGTTAGGCATCAGTCAAAACGCGCGCCATCAAAAGGACTCCCCTTATAAGTGAGCAGTTAGCTTCGGCCACAGCCTCTTCAAGGGAAATTAGTGTCTCCATTGTCACGTACGCGAAAAGTAATTTAAATTATTTATCTTAATAGCGATTAATGCAAATATGTGATTGTTTTCGATTCCGACAATGTAAAAATGTTTTATATCGGTAACTTCTGTGCTAAATGGTATCTACTATTTTCTTTTCATTGAATTCAGCTCCCTATGCTTTCAAATGCCTAACTATCCCTATGCCTAACTATAAAATGGGATATTTTCAATAGGTTTAACTGCAGATACCTTCTAAAAGGGAAAGTTATTTTTATTGCCACTCGAGTTTTTTTTCTTGTTTAAACGTCGTAAGCAGGGATAGATTTTTGTTTTGTGCGCGCTGTAAAAATTACTGCAGTAAACTACTGCACATTCCCGGCAAAGAGCATTAGATAAATGGGCTTTGCACGTAGAAACAGGAAAATTTCGGGATTTGACCATTTGTCTTAAAAAAGTGTCATTTATCGTAAACTTACTGCAGCAATTCATGGTAAAATACTTGTGAATATATATATTTTTTACACTGCGCCCGTTTAATCTAATCAAATCGGCCACGCTTCTTTTCCCGACTGTTGTTCTTTCTTATACAGAAAAAATGCAGAATGCTAATTGTGGTGTTTTTACTTCAGAAAGTAAGTTATAGATGGCAGCACCAAAAAAAATAATTGTAAGAATTGTAAGTCCTCCAGTCGCTAGCAACATCCATATTCATAAGTTTTGTTTGTACTGCGATTAGCCACTGGATATGTAGTTCTGTTATGGGTTCATGTGATATTACGTTCTTTGTTTTATGATTTTAATTAAATGTGTAAAGTTAAATTTATTCGTCCACGCCATTTTTATCACGTATGTTACTTTAATTAATATTCAATATTGGCGACGAGAGAATGGTTTAATAAATTTTTCACACCAGAAATAAATGAAAAAGAAGTGTTGAGTGTGGTCAAAATGTCTCGACTACTGTGTTACTTTCGCTTTGAGTACGGCATTACGTAGTGATTTATTCTACTAATTGGAAGTTCCAATAATGTTTATTTCCTATATTAAGTCTGTCAATTAAGAATTTTACGGCGGTGGTAAGTCTACATTTTTTTTCTTTCCTGAATTTAATAAAGTGCTAAAATGTTTTCAAGTTTCAAAGAGTTTAATGATTTAATTGAGACGTTCCAAGCATATGTTAACAGGCTGGAACAGTCATTTATACTTCATTATGTTAAAGAGAAAAAAAGAAGATTCCTGCAATTACACCTTGTATGGATCCAAAATTGTATAATTTGTTATGCGATTTTTCTATTCGTAAAGCTGCTGAATCTTTGAAATATGAAAAATTTTTTGATATCCTGTTAAAGCATTTAAGCCCTGCCCCTAATAAATTTTGTCAAAGAATAAAAATTCGTAATTCTTATCAAAATGCAAACGAATCGGTACAATATTTTTCTGCTAGATAAAAAAAAAATTGACAACTTTTTGTGCTTTTGCTGGTGATACATTACAAGAAAATTTGTTGGAACAGTTCCTTAGAGGTTTTAAAAATGAAACTATTCAGAGGAAATTAACTACGCACGTTGATGATTTAAATTTTGATAAATAAAAAAGCAATTACTTTTCAAAATGCTGAAATTGATATTTCTGAATTGAAGCATAAAAATTTGAATGTAAATTAAATCGCGTGTACAAAAAATGTACAACCCAATAAATTTCCAAATAACTTTAAAAAAAAAAAAAAACAGAAAATTAACAATAATGTAAATAAGAGAAATTCTGAGGTAAATAAAGATAAATTGAAGTGTTACAGATGTGGAAAAATGCGTCACATATAGCTAAAGTCTGTAGGTACATTAATACATTTTGAAACCAATGTAAGGAAAGAGGTCATTTGAGTAAGGTGTGCAGAAGTAAAAATAACAATTTTCAGAAACAAACGAATGTACTTCATACAGATGATATTTTATCTTTGAGTTATGATAAAGGTACTACTCCAATAAAAGCGTGTTTTTTAATCGAGAATAAAGCTAAAGCTGAAATGGAGTTAGATACCGGTTCAAGAATTTCTGTTGTTCCTGCTAAGCGTTTTCGCAGAATTTTTAAAAATTATAATATTTTTTCCGCCAGATGTTCAGTTAAGAACTGCAACTGGCGAAATGTTTACGACTGTTGGGTATGTTAATGTAGATGTTTCTTATGAAGATAAAACTAAAAATCTTAAATTGTATTTGATTAAAGAAGATAGTTTCCCACTTTTATTTGTTAGAGATTGGCTATCTTCATTTAATTTGTTTCCCTCAAATTTGAGATCTGTATATGTAAATGAAATTGCCAATTCTGCTGAAAAATTGAAAGTATTATTAAATGATTTTTCTGTTTTGTTTACAAATAAAGTTGGGGCGATAAAAGATTTGAAAGCAGAACTTTATTTAGAAAACATTCTATGCGCATATTTTGCAAAGCTAAAACGGTTACTTATGCTCAATGTGGAGCAGTAAATGAGGAGACTCAAAGGTTACAAGCAGAGCCGTCCTTAGGGGTGTGCGACAGGTGCGGCCACACAGGGCCTCGCGCCTAGGAAGGCCTCGCGCCCGAAAAACAAATTAATGCAAAATAGCTAAATAATTATTTATTTTGTGGTGAGTTATCTATTTCATAATAAAATTTAGAGTACATGACACTTCGTCCCCGTCGCTGCCATCCCCTCCCCCCTTCTATAGCTCGAACTCTAATTGTCATAGGTCTATGAACATTGTATGGTTCAACATCATGAGGGCCATTGTCATTACCAAACACCTAAGTTTTTATAAAAACCTGAATGTAAGAGCCCGACAAATTTAAACTCTTGTAACTCATGATCAAATTTTCACAGCGTGCTCAAATTTTGTGTGTGTGAACAAAGTAACATAATTTTACAGGAGACATTGTCGGGTTTTTTAACCAATTCTCTAAATTTTATAAAATGCTGATTATAAGAGCCCGACAAATTAAAACTCTTATAACTCGTGATCAAATTGTCATAGCACGCTGAAATTTTTGTGTGCATGAACAAACTGACATAATTTTAAGGAGGCATTGTCGTTTTTTTTTTTTTTTTTTTTTTTTTTTTTTTTAACAGAAGTCCCTAAATTTTAGTATAGTGCAATATAAAGACTCGATAATCACACACACTTATAAATCGGATCCAAATTGCTGCAGCCCATATAAGTTTTGATTGGTAAACATAATCATTTTAAGGGGGATACTTTGTCATTTTAATATAATAAATTAAAAAATACCACACAAAATATGAATGTACTACAACAGCTACAGCTCGAGTTATAAATGTTTAATTTGTTACCACCTTATATTTATAATACAATAAAATATTTCTCGCTTCGATAAATAATCGACAAAGCCCCCTTCCCTCCCCTAAGAGGTTTACCATAGAAAATTTGTTTGAGTCTCAACAATTTGTATACGATTTATAAGTGTTTTTGGTTAATAAGCCCTTATATCCGTGCTATACAAAAATTTAGGGGCTTCGGTTAATAAAACCGACAATGTCCCTCCTTAATAAAGATTATATTTATCATGCAAAACATGAGAGCATTCTACTATAATTACGGATCGCGTTATAAGTGTTTTAAATTGTCAGTCTCTTATATTTATGATACACTAAAATGCAGGGAGAGGGGCTTCGATAAAAAAAAAATTGACAGAACCATAGGGATCTGACGGTTGGTTTGACGGCTGGCTGATGATTTTATTTCTAAGTCGATAATATGTAAGATGACTCTTCTTTCAAAATTTGTATTCAAATTCGAAAAATAGACACAATTCACGAACAGTATCTTTCGGATCACTCTGCCGCAATTTCACGATTAAACAGTATGTGGATGTTTTCTTTCTCTCTCTCTCTTTAACGACTGTACAATAATACTAAATTACCCCCCTTCTCCCTAAAAAGAAATAAAAAAAGAAAGAAAAAGCTGCTTCGACATGACACAACCAGAATGAATTGTCTGCCTGTTCCAAATCTTCTGACAAAAGAATAGACCAACGCGAGTCCGAACATTATGAAAGGAAATTGGTCCGATTCTCTATAAACCTCTACTAAACATACTAACCCCCCCCTCCCCTACACACACACACACACATACACACACCCCTGAAAAAACGTAATCTTTGATGCGCCACCGTGTATGTCATTTGAGCGCGAGCTTTTTCAAAAGCCGATTATGTCGTGTGTCGTGAGAAGTAGTGTTGCCAATTTAGATGATTTTTTTAATTCAAAATATCTACCAATTAGTTACCTTCGCTTTATTTAATCACATAATATATGTCATTAAATAAAGCAAAAATTATTATTAAAAATTTTTGGTAGATGAATAAAAAAACAGCTAAATTCGCAACATTAGTCGGAATGGAAGGGGCTCGCTTTCACTAAGGACGGCTCTGGTTACAAGATGAGGAGAGTATTATAAAATCGGTGACTAGTAGTAAGTGGGCAACTCCTATAGTTCCAGTGATTAAGCCTAATGGAAAAATTCGTTTATGTGGTGATTTTAAAGTTACAGTAAATACATTTTTGAAGGTTGAAAAATATCCTTTACCTAGGATAGAGGATATGCTAGATACATTAGGTGGTGGTTTGCATTTTACAAAAATTGATTTAAACTAAGTATATGTTCAGTTACCTATTGCTGAAAATCACAAGAGTTGTTAACTATAAATAGTCCTAAGGGCTTATTTCAATTTTTAAAGTTACAAATGGGTCTTACTAGTTCTTCAGCTATTTAGCAAAGAACAATTCAACAAAATTTAAATAGTATTGATGGTGTTACTGTTTTTATTGATGACTAGATGGTACCCGTCAAAACTTGACGGAAAAAATTACAATAACAATATTAGTAAAATAAGCTTCTTTATTACATAAGTAGGGGTGCTTATGAAACAATCTTTCAAATATTTTATTTAAAAAAAAATTCCCCCAGTGAATTACGTTATTATTTCCAATGCAAACTCCAAACAAACAATCCGTAAACAAAATGGAAATCAGTTTGACATTACCGCCCTATTCCTCACGGCAAGAAACAAAATTTCCTGAACCTATGAAGTATCATACAAATAGCATATCCCTACGTTCATCTCATATTCAGTCAATAAAAGAACATGTTAAATAAGGCGCACATCCCCTCCCTTGTGATAATGCAACCGAATGAGCTCCTATGCGCATGTGCATTGCATCTCCCCAAACGCACCGTCGAAATTCGACGTTAAAAAAAGTTTTAAAATGTTTTGATCAAAATTTTTAAAGTGTCTTCTTTAATCATTGTTCGTTTCAAATCCATATCTTCTGAAACGCATCCATTGTTTTAAGCTAATCACTTTTTATGTAAAGATGAAGAATTTTTTTTACAATAATAAATCAATCTGCAGATAAAGGAGATTTTTAATGTTTTCAAGTGTAATTTATTTGTATGGTTTCTTCATTCCTTTACATAATCAGGATGATAATTCCTTTTCCATAATTAAGAGAAATAATGTAAATAAATAAATATCCAAGATTATTTTTGATTCTGTTTTCATTAATATACTGTAAATTTTATTGTTAAAAGTTACTGATAAATGATACTTTAGTAAACGGGGCTTTTCTTAATTATTTTTTTTTATTATTATTATTTTTCTTTTTTTGAGATTTAATGGCAACATTCTTCCGTTTGTTTATTGGGCGCTATAGTTTGGCGAATTATTTGAGGTGCTTTTTGGTTAGCAGGGCGCCAATGAAGTATATATGTATATATATATAGTATATACATACATATATACAAATATATATAATGTATATAGTTTTGTTTTTCTAGTATTGAATTTATGTGGTTTATAGATTTTGGTTGGCTTTTGTAATAATGATTCTGCAAGTAATTTTCCATTGGGGTTTATTATTATGTATATATATATATATGTATATATATATATTACTGGCGCCGGCTAACCGAAAAGTACCTAATTTGCATATAGTTTTTTTTTCTGAATGGGACGACGGGATAATGCACGGAATTTCGACGGGATAATGACTATTTTTGATGGTACCAGAATATTTTTCTGTATTCATACGTATTTTTATGATCTGCTGAATCACTTATTTGTTTACTTTTTCATGCATTATATTATTGAAGGTTGTTAGTTCTCTTATTATATGTTGTTAGTTCTCGTTTAAATATACTCTACTTATATAAAAATAGCTTGTGTTCTCTGTGGTGTTTCGCATAAACGTTGTAAAATTCAGGTTATTAGATTTTATCCAACTTTGCTGTCATAACAGCTGATGAAGCAGCCATTTTCGGCGATTTTTTTGTTACCCGTAAAATGTTTGTTTTTGGTATAGCCCGAACTAAGAAAAAAATGAGTACTTTTCCATTATACGGACACCATTGTCGCCAAGCATATATTTACATGTATGGCATGGTGTCGGTATAATGGAAAAGAACCAAAATTTGCGATCGATCAAATAATTGAATTTCGTTAAACATTAAATTTTCTGGTACTTTTCTATTATCCGGTCGACCACTTTTCATAACAAAAAACTATCGCCAAACTGTAAAATTAAACGCCGAAAATGAAGTGCGATTTACTTGATGTCAGAAGCATTATACGTGTTTGTTACGTCATCAAGTGGTTTTTAATTCGAGATTTGCGTCTATTTTCCTTATGTTTTACTGATTTATTAGTTATTTCATTAATTAAAATAACAATTGTGTCCATAAATTCATGTATTTTATTTATTTATTTATTTTGATATTTCAATGGCAACGTTCTCCCGTTTATTTGGCGTTACAGTTTGGCGATAGTTTTTTGTTATGAAAAGTGGTCGACGGGATAATAGAGAAGTACCAATTTTCTTATTTTTAATCTGAGAAAGAAGCAATAATCATGGATTTAATTAATTTTGCAATATGCGGTGCAACCAAAATAATTTTGATTAAATCAGTACATATATCGCAGACGCACCTGGGTTATTTTTTGGCGCCAAAATGAAGATTTTTGCTTTCTATGGCAACCTGGTGTTTTATAATAAAATTGAATATCTGTGTAAATAAATAAAATAAAATAGGTACTTTTATGTTAGCTGGGCGTCAAGGATAACTCTCCAAATCTTGTTTCAATTGGAATCATTTAAATTGCAGCATTTTACGTGAGATTTGTTATTCATATTGATATGTTTACGTTTAGATATTTTATTATGATTATATTCTAGCTAATTAAGTTTTTTTTAAAAAGAATTTATGCTACAATGTTAAAATATTACCTAGTTGATATTAGCTAATGTCAAAAGATTGGTGAACCACAGAGTTCAGGGAATAAACTCTATGCCCTCAAAAGTGGGAGTTTCCGACTTATGACGTCATAAGCAGAAGTAAATGTTTAATTGAAAATTACAGCTAATTAATTAAATTTTCGAACAAACGAATGCACGATAACAAATCTGTATCCAAATATCTTTCATTTAAAAAAAGAATGGTGTAATTTGATGCAGTAGTTTGTTCTCACGGATTGTCGAAAGAAATCGCTTAGCGTTTTAAATATATAGATATTGGTGTTACAAGGGAAACTGATGAAATTCATTTGAAACGGCTAAAAGAAGTGTTAGAAAGATTACGTGAATATAATATTAGGATAAATAAAGACTATCATTTTTTATGGCTGATGAAATTACATATTATGGTTATAAAATTGATAAGGAAGGTATCCATGAAACACAAGATAAAATTGATGTTATTTTATTTTTTTTTAAATGCTCCTAGACCAATAAATGTATCACATGTTAAAGTTTTTCTAGGATTAGTTACATATTATTCTAATTTCTACCGAGTTTATCTGAAATTGCGAATCCTTAAAACCAATTGCTCAAAAAGAATGTGAAATTTATATGGTCTCCTGTTTGTGAATAAGGATTTCTGAAAGACTTCTTAGACATTTCAGTCCAAAATTACCTTTAGTTTAGCAACCGATGCTTCTCCATATGGTATCTCTGCAGTTATTCCGCATGTGATGCAGATAACGTGGAAAAACCGATTGGTTTTGTGTCCCGAACTCTAACCAATGCAGAAAAAAGGTATAGTCGGGTGGATAAGGAAGCACTAGCTATTATCTTTGGTGTAAAGAATTTTTTCAATATTTGTATGGTAACATATTTACTTTATTTATGGACAGTAAACCACTTGTGTATATTTTTTCTCCTACAAAGAGTATTCCTGTACTTTCAACTGCTAGAATGCAAAGGTACGTATCATATTTACAAGCATTTAAATATGATACTCGCTATAAGAAAACATCCGAACACGGAAATGTCGATGCTTTCACGACTTTCATTACGTAGTGAAGATTTACTTCCACAGTTAAATTCAAGTAATGTAATTGATGAATCTGATTTTTTCAAATTAACCAAATTTCTACTTTAACTTTAAATGCCAACATAATTGCTGTTGCTGCAAAATCAAATCTTTTATTACGTCAAATTTTTCATCATCTATTTTCTGGTTTTCCAATTCCAAAAAAAAATTACTTATTGGAGGCAAAGAAGAAGAATTTATTCTTGAACATTGTTGTATTTTAAAAGGATGTAGAGTAACTATACCTGAAATTCATAGAAAACAAATTTTAAATGATTTGCACTTTGGATATTTTGGTATAGTGAAAATGAAGTCCTTAGCTCGCAGTTTTGTATGGTGGCCAGGAATTGACCAAGATATTGAAGATCTTGCACGGAATTGCACTACATGTGCCAATTTAAAAAATAATCCTCCCGAGGTAGATACTCATCATTGGAAATGGCCTACAGTTCCATGGCAAAAAATTCATATTGATTATTTTGGTCTTGTTATGGGTAAAATGTTTTTCCTTGTTGTTGATGCTCATAGCAAATGGCCACAAGTTTTCATTGTTCCTAATACAACTTCCGAAGATACGATTACTTTCTTCTTCTTTCTTCTCCTTTTTCCAGATATGGGTATCTTATATCTTTGGTATTTGATAATGATAAACAGTTTACTTCTGAAGAATTTGAAACATTCTTAAAGAATCACAGTGTAAAACATAGGTTTAGTCCTCCATACCATCCAGCTGCAAATAGTCAGGCCGAGATATATGTGCAAATTCTCAAACGTGGATTAAAAGCCTTATCTTCAGAATCTGGTACTTTAGAAACGAAATTAAATAACTTTCTTTTACAGTTCAAAAGATGCCTCATGTTACAACGGGGGAGAGTACTGCACATCTATTTCTAAAGCGGCATATAAGAAAATAGATTTGATACTTCCAAACGTTACAAATTTTGTTCATGATAAGCAAAATGTGAGAAATTCCAATATTAAAGTAAAATAATTTAAAATTAACCAGAAAGTGGCTGTTGGAAATTATACTCCTGAAACCAAGTGGAAAATTGGTCGAATTATTGCAAGAGGTGGCAAGTTACATTATCGAATTCAAGTTGGTTCAAATATGAGGAAAATACATGTTGATCAGATAACTAATGCAGGTTCGAAGGTACATTTAACTAATGATATAAATTCTGAAAAGAATGAAACGGAAAGTCACAGAAGTGAATATACAGTTATTAATCAAGGTGATTCTAAAGGTGATTCTGAAAGGTGATCCTCAATCAAGGGGATTCTAATGCCTCCTAGTGTCACAGATCTTCGATCAGCTGACTCTGGTGTCCTAAATACTCCAAATGCTAAACCAGTTGACTTTGTCCTTCCAACAACTCCAAAGCCTAAACTAGTTTACTATGATTTGATACCTCCAGTTCCAAAACACGTTTCAAATAGTATAATTTAAAAGATCTGCAGAAACATAGCTGCAGATCTTTTAAAATAAAATTCTTCTTCTTCCTCCCCAGATATACTAAGACGTTCCACAAGAATTCGAAGAACTCCTAACTGGCTACAATATTAAATGGGGGAGAATTGATATTTTTTACTTCAGAAAGTAAGTTATAGATGGCAGTACCAAAAAATAATTGTAAGATTCGTAAGTTCTCCAGTCTCTAGCAACATCTATATTCATATTCATTAGTTTTGTTTGTTCTGAAATTAGTCACTGGATATGTAGTTCTGTTCCGTGTTCATGTGATGTTACGTTCTTTGTTTTGTGATGTTAATTAAATGTGTAAAGTTAAATTTATTCTTCCTCCTCTTTGTTCATGTGTGCTACTTTAATTGATATTCAATGTATTATACTAATAATGAAACATACTAATTTCTTTAAACTCATATGTTGAACAGGATAAAAATAGATGCTTTTGGATACAATTTTAAAGCTATTACATTCCCTCAAAAATTTAAATGAATCTTGCAAGCCTAATCGATAAAATTCAAAATTTTAAACACAATTTATTACATCATTCATTTCTGAATCAAGTCATACTATAAATATGTCTATATTAATTAGATTTTTTACGTTCATCAATTAAAAATTTTCTTCTTTTTTTAAATTAATGGGTTTATACAATCAAAAATTGCATATATATTTTTATATATAACATTTATAGATTATATATGTCATTTTTCAGTAATAATTAAATTCGTTTTAAAAAACGTTTAGAAAAAAAAAGTTTAATAAAAGAAAACCAGTATTAAATAAAAGATAGAAAATGTTTTATTGTTATGTACATAAAAAGTGTATTTAGATATATATTTAAAATTTAACTTGATTCATAAAGGAATAAGGTAAATAAATAAATTGTATTTGTAAATTCAGGCCTTTTATGGTGAGCGTTGCAATGTTAGTTTAATTTTTTGAGTTACTAATACTCTGTCATGTCGGCGTAATTTGGGAAGTTCTTAGATGTGATTGATAAATTGAAATTTAATTTAATAAAACCTAACATTATTTTTTTTAGAATTACTTAATTTATACAATATGTTTATACCAAGTTTCCCATTGTTTCAGTGTGTAAAGATTTTAGATAATCAATGTTACTCTCTGTATATAAAACAAGGGGAAAAATCATGCAGCAGGCATAGATTATGAAACACTTTCCAACACTTACATGATATTATTAAGAAATTCCCCATTTTTCCTAAAATGAAATAAGTTAACGACTTAAAAAGCATATAACTTAGTAAAAGTCCATTTTCAGCAATTGCAGTCCCTATCCGGTACCATGTGCGAAGTCTTTCGTGTAGTCCTGTATGAAATCTATACAATATATACACACTCCGTCATACACTCAGAATTAAATCAATTTAAAAATGCATACCACAGAGGAAAACGTACTTTCAACAATTATCTATCTTAATCTGTCCTTTAACCGAATTATTTTGTGTGTCTCTGTAAATGAACGATAAATGCTATAAATCCTATAATCTATAGAAAACATGCTGTGCACTTCGGTGATTTCGTTATTTTTGAAGTATCATGACATCATTAAAACCGCCCCCCCCCCCCATAGATGATACTGTAATGGAATCCTTTTCTACGTCCTTGTAAACGAACAATAAATGCTACTTATTCTATACTACTGAGAAAGCACGTTATAGTCCATTTCAATGATGACTATAAAACATGCTTTCTCAGTAGCTTTCTCAGTTGCATTATCTCATTACGTTTGAAAAATTGTAATATCAATAAAATTCACCGCAAAGGTTTTTTACCCATAGACCGTAATGTAACGAAATTCTTTTGTGTGTCCCTGTAAATTAACTATAAATTCTGCCCATTTCATTTTCAATACCGAACATTCTAAAATAAACCTCAATAATATATACAAATTTCATGGCATTCCGAGTATATTTACGGAAGTTAGACCATGGACAGACAGACAGACAAATCGAATGTATAAATACTTTTCAAAAAGTCTAACTGGTATTTCTTTACAAGTCTGTGAGCAGAAGCATTAACTTCAAAAGCACATTGTTACAAAATCGTCATCTGATCAACAGCTTTCTAGTTCAGGCATGTTTACATTAGATTTGTTTGCAATAATTTAACTTAAAAGTTTAATGTTAAGGTATCTGACTACGTTTAAAGAGTGGTTTTCGACCAAAATTGTCAAAACGATTTTATTACATTTTATTAAAATCCAACTTTTTACCTTTCCAAAACTGTATTTATTTTTATTGTACGATAAATAGTACTGGAGTTGTAGTGATTTTTAAACTACTCAACAACTTTCACTCAAACCGGTTACAACCCGGTCACACCGGAGTTATGTGAGTTAATAGCTTGAGTACTGTTTAAAGGACCGGAAGTACTATTTAAATGTACTAACTTGGAAATTGGAATAAAAAATATGGCCTTCTAGAAATAAACAAAGGCTCAGTACTTGAAAAAAAAAAAGAGTATGGTTAAAAAAAAAAGTGAAGTTTAGATGCATATTGCTATGTAAATTCTTGTAATAAGACATAAATCTAAACTTTAAGTACATTTTTTGGAATATGTAATTTTTGGTGAAAATGTCATACGCAAAACATGATTTCTCCAAAAGTTATTAGAATATCACTATGAAATTTAAATTGCATGTTGTTTACACTATTGTGAAGTCAATGAACTAAAGATTTAATTTTAAAATAAATATTTTTTGTGTTATGGATGTTTTCGTGGAATGACATCGATTAATTTTATGAAAATCAGCATGTAAAAAGGTGCGGTATGCTATAAATTTTGAAACATTTAAAATATCTCTTAGATTTTAGTTCATTCCTTTACCAATGTCATACGTATGAAGTGTAAAAAGGAAATTAAGATACATACAATAGAATTTTCTGTTGGGCGTTTTGCGTATTGGGCCAAATTTCACTAAATTTTACCACAGAATCCTCCATTTACCAAAATTTCATCAATGAATGAAATACTTTTTGCTTTTTTTCACAGTTTCTAGTCATAATCTTAATAAAAATAAGTTAAAAAATAATTAAATAACTTTTTTGGAAAAAATTGCTCCGTACGTAGTCAGACACCTTAAATGGCAGTGCTGAGTATATAATTGTAATTTTTTAAATGTGGGCTGATTTAGGTATACGGACTAATTCGAGAACCAAACCTATAAACAAATCTAGCTGTTATTTTCCAGACACGCCTCTCACATATGTAAGGGAAAGACACGTGAGATATTATGAGAATGATCTCAAAATGGCTATAGAAGATGTCAAGAAAGGCTTATCAGTGCTGCAGCAATCAGTGTATGCTGCTTATCCTAGATTTAGACGTAATAATTTTTCATTAATAAACCTCTAATATGTCTCTTATCCTAGATTTAGACGTAATAATTTTTCATTAATAAACCTCTAATATGTCTTCTTTATATCTTAACATACCTACATTTAACTTATAGAGGGATAATTTAAGTATACGAACTGGATTTTTCTAACTGATTAAAAAAATGCCCAGGCCGCGAGTCGAACCCAAGACCTTTGACGTAAATTGTCAACGCTCTACCTATTGAGCTACCTGGATCGACAACCGGTAGACACATTTCACTCAGATAACTTTATTGGCAAAAGCAGCTGGTCTGCTATGTAGAAAGCTCGACAGAATATACCGCAGGTAATGGAACTTCATTAAACGATGGACTAGCACATTAACCCTTTGTATATCTGAAACATACTCAAATGTCCATGTTACTTATACAGTGGACTTTAAAGGAAGATTTTATTTATTGCTGCTATCTTCTAACACACACAGCAATTAATATAAATTGTTCACAGAATTCTGAAAAGATGATGATACTGAGTTAATTTTTCATGCCAAAGTTTTATTTATCATTTGAGTAGTTTCGCATAATTTAAAATGAACTTCTTAAATTTTGTCAAATTAAAAAAGCTGGAGACATTCAAAAAATCTTTTTTTTACAAAGGTTAGTTTGTATACTTTATAAATTTGTATTAGAAAATTGACAATATTTATGAGAAGCATTTAATTTATTTTCTGTTTATTGCAGATGTAAAAAAAGTACCTTTTAAAATATTAAAATATAGATAAAAGGCTTAAGTGATACAAATAGAAACAAAAAAGGCTTAAGTGATACAAATAGAAACAACAAAGGGACATGAGGATAGGACTTTTAATGAGGCAATAAAGGACTTTTAATGATCGACATACGTTTCAACGCTCATACGGTGCCATTTTCAAGATATATAACGATAAACAAAAATATCCTCGCAAATTTTTGAAGATAAACTTGAAAAAACATGAATCACGAGATCATATATGTAAAAAAAGCAGGTGCTTGAAGTAGCCAACTGTAAACGTGAAAATTAATATTTCGTTATTGCTTTTTTAAAACTGAAAAGTACCTCGTGCCAAATTTTTGGTAATTCAAATGAGGCGGATTCATTGCAAATGTTTACGTTACGCATATAGATTTCTATTGATTCACGGATAATAGATGGGAAATAGAGTCTTGATGGATTAATTATTTTACTATTTTTAAAATCAATTTTTAATGTCTCGGTTCTATGTAGTCTTCCAGTGCTGTAGTATTTCTGTCAAATTTGATAGCTGCCATATTCTCTTTTAATCTTGTTTTAAACTTTCTAGTGGTCATTCCTATATAATATTGTAATATTCCATCTGCTCTGGTGAACGGGATTTCATAAACACCTGATAGTTGATATGGCTCTAACAGGTCTATTTTCTTACAAACTACGCTTTTTAATTTTATGGATGGTTTTGCGATAAGACATATATTGAATTTCCTAATAGTTTATATTTCAATCTTTCAAAGAATCCAGGGAAATATTGTAAAGTAGATAACTTTGAATTTTGTTTATTGAAGTCTTTCTTCTCCCTTTTCTCTATGCTCGTAATTACTTTATGAATAGTGCTTTTTTTTATATCCGTTGTTTCTTGCTATTTCGTGTATTTTATTTATTTCACTTGTTAACTGATTTGGAGTACAAACTGTAAAGGCTGTCTTAATAAAATGCCTAATTGCCGAAACTTTGTATGAAAAAGGTGCTTGAGCATTATGTGGGATAATGGATTGATTGGCTATTGGGTTTCTATATACCAGTACGTTTTATGTCATGACGGGTTTTAATTAATAGCACGTCCAAGTAAGGAAGTGTGCCATTCTGTTCCACTTTTAAAGTGAATTTAATCTCAAAATCCAGGTTATTGATTTGAGCAAGGAAGTTATCAAGTAAGGTATCCGCATGTTGCCATATGATGGAAACATCGTCTACGTATCTAAGCCATGTATGGGGGGTGGGGTAAAATCTAATTTATGAAATATATCAGTTTCTAAAGGTCGTAATATAAATTCTGCTAAAAAGATAATTAATTTTTAGCAGATTTGATATCTGCCATATGCTTTTTTAATCTTATTTTAAACTTTCTAGTGGTCATTCCTATATAATATTGTAATGTTCCATCTGCTCTGGTGAACGAAATTTCATAATTAACATTGTTAACTTTCATGTTAATTTTATTTTTTTTTATCGCTCAAGTACCTTATAGTCAATATTTTTTTCATTTTTATGTTTTAAAAATTTTTAATTATGTTTTGCATGCTTAAAATGATGTATATTCTAACATCTGAGTAAATATTTTTTTAATCGGAATTGTTGAGTCACAAAAGGTTAAGAAACGTATTCCAATGCACATTTAGAAATAATTCCAGTGCATACCTGTAAAATGTGGTACTCACTTTATTTTTTCCACAAAGGTTGGAAAAGTCCGTAATCTTTGCGGGATGCATGATGTTTTTTTCTTTTTTTAGCGCCAAAGTCTTATTTTTACTACGGACATTTCTGTCATCATAAAAAATGTGTAGGGCACTTTCGGCTGCCTGTCAAAAATCGGTTGCTATTTTTATCGCTCATACATCACTTTTTATTATCGCATAATTTAAAATTTTACATAATCGAATTGGGGAAAAAAAAGTACTTTTCAATGAAATTTGTTTGAAAACTTTAACTCAATTGAGTGACTTTTTATGAACTTTTAAATAATTTTCCTGCATGATTTCTTAAAAAATATACATAAAAAAATAATCATTTGTTTCACACAATATAGTAAAGTAACTAGTGGAGTGTTCCCAAAATAGGAAATTGATTGCCCGGAGGAAATTAAAAAGAAAAAAGTTTTTTTTCCCTTATTTGTTTATTTTTATTTTTTACATTCGATTATTCTGTCGTAATATGTCCACTTCCGAGCGTTTCTATCATGGTTACAATGCCCGGGAAATTGATTGTCTGCAGGAAATGAAAAATAAAAAAGTTTTTGTTTATGTGTGAATGTGAATACCACACGTGTGTGTATTAGATATGAGTTCGGGCTCTCTTTTCGGAGCCCGAGCCCGACGATTTTAAATCCGAGCCCGAAACATTTTGTGTCTTCAGAGCCCGAGCCCGTACTAAACCGATACAAAAAAAATATTGCATAATATTTAAAAATTGTTTTAAAAGTAATATCTCATTTTTTAAAAACTCTGTACTTTAAAATAACTGTTAATCCCGTGGACATAATTAATTTTATGGAAATTTGCATTCAATCTTATCAAAAGAGAGGTTTGGTATAAATAAAAGTATACTTCCTTTAAAGGATGTTCACATTTTTCTCTCCGAAAACAAGCAAATCTGATGGACACATTAACAAAGTTCGTTTTTATGAATAAATGCATGAAATTTGCAGAAATTACTATTTCTATGCCGAAGAATCGAACGAAATTTTCTATTTCCTATAAAAGGTTTTTTTCGTAAATTATAATTGATCCCTTAATTAAAGCAACATTTCGTGTTCCTGAAAAGTAGCTTAAATTAAAAATTTGACAACGTTATCTGAAAGATCCTATACTTTTATGGGAAAAGCGAAAACACTGTTCGGTTGCTTTCTATCAGAATAACATTAGAGGACAATTATATCTACTTACGAATGAAAGTGACTTCGTAAATGTGCAGAGCAGAGCTTTAGCATGAGCAGAGTTCATAATTAAATTTAGAATCACTAACGTTATTTTCATATGAAGAGCGATTATGACACTCACACAATAGAAGACTAAAAATTTGCAAACCTAAGCCAATGCTGATTAACTAAATACAAACAAAAAAAATATTCATTTCGCGTTAGATCTCTAAAAAATAATAATAATAATAAAAAAAAAAATGTTCCAATTAAAAAATATCCTACTGTCCCAATAGCGCCATACCACGCAGTCGCCAGTCCCGTCACAAATATTGTAAATTTTCTTTTTAAAGTAGCATTCTAATACTAGAAAAGTAAAAAAAAAATTCTGTTTCCTCTTTTATTCATTCTGATCAAAATAACATTAAAACGACTTGAAATGGAATATGTAATTTTTTTAGGGCAAAAAAGGTTATTTTTATTTTTCCTATATGAGAATAAATAAAATTGTTAGTTTCCAAAAAATTGAGCCCGAGCCCGCCTAGGCCCAAAGGCTGGTATAAATATCGAGCCCGGGCCCGTCGGGCTTCGGGATCGGGCTGAGCCGTCTCATCTCTAGTGTGAATATTTACTAATGCGCCTTATTGCGGAAGATCAACCATAAGATACCGCACTTTGGGCGTTAAACTGAAATTCATCAAGGAAAAGACAGATTTTCATTTTGTTTTGAACATAAAATCAATAAAGTATTGAATAAGCTGGTGTGACACTATAAAAGTATAAAACAACATCTTAATAACACCATAAAATAAGGAAGGCGCCAGGCCTTTCGAAAGAACTTTGTCTTTCTTCGCCAGGCGCAAAGAAGACATGCAACCACTTTGAAGGCAGGAGCAAAACCTCCAAATGTCTTGCTCCTGCCTTCAAAATGATTGCACGTCTTCTTTGCGCCTGACGAAGAAAAACAAAGTTCTTTCGAAAGGCCTGGGGCATTCCTTATTTTTATGGTATTATTAAGAAGTTTTTTTATGCTTTCATAAAATCAATATCAAGTTAAATTGTTTAAAATATACCTTGCCTCAGAATATGCCTGAGTATTATTTCAGAGTATTATTTTATCAGAGTTATTATTTTATCAGTATTATTTTCTGTCAGAGTTCTATTTTATTTATTCATTCCCCTGCCGCCTTAATAAAAAACAAAGTGATGATTTAACCAAATTTAATATCCTCGGTAACTCTGGGAAATAGCAGTGGTGAGCGTGTCTCAATCCTCCCATTTCCATATCATCATCATCCAGGTTTACTAAAATTGAAGGGCAAGTCAGTCGTTGATTTATCGCCCCGAAGATAATCAGCTAATCACGTTTATAATTAGCTGAAACTTTCGGATCATTTCTACTCAGTTACGAACGCCTGTGTTTTCCCTCATTTTGTGTAAAATCAATTTTCCATTCAGTTTCAACCGTATTCTAATTTATTTCAGTCGATATTGTTATTGAGACAGAGCGCAAATTATTGAATCATTATGGCGTGATCATGGGTGGGAACCATCTGGGACTGGTAACACATTTACGAGCGTCGTTGTAGTTTAAGAATCTTAACTATTATTTTTAACATTTTCAAACATAGTTAAAAAGTTTATCATTTCATTTACCCGGTCTGTCTGTGCTATGACTTTCGTAAATATGCTAAAACAACCATGAAATTGAAATGTGTTATTGCTGTTCACTATAGTATGTGCTCTATTGAAAATGTTGTGCATAACACTTATTACGGATTTACAGGGCTGCAAAAAAGATTTGACAAACTCTAAGAGCGACTGTTAAGTTTGAAGTAGATTTTAGCTTTGTTACACTATTCCAAACAGAAACGAATTAATTTTATGTTATTGATGTTTGTTTGTACCCTATAGAAAATGGTACTTGTAACATTCATAATATTATAACAGGACCACACAAAAAATGCCTATAAGCAATAAATGTTAGAAGTGATTTTTTAGATGCGTTATGTGTTTTTCAATAAATTAAATTTTAGCCTGTTATGTGGCAGATGTAGCATCTACAATTGTTTATACATAGCGACAAAAAAGAATACGTTTGAACTTTGAACATATCCGTACGGTGCAAACTTAAATTGTACTTGAAATGTTGTAACATATTTCATAATAATCGTGTACAGTGCACGATTTTTTTTGTCCCCTTTCTTCTCTGACCTCTAAAAAAGAGAATGATGATTTGGTAATATTAATTGTCGCAAAGTTCGATATAGGGCAGTGAATAAAATTGTAGTTTTTTAATATTAAAATAGAGGGCTCCGCCCCTTGCGAACTACGCCTGCCAATTATCATTCTGCCCCCGGGAACATTAAAAATGGACTAATTTGCTTCATGTGCGTTATATACAAATGCATAATTTTTTTTATAAAAAAAATCTAATTTATCAATAGCAGAAACACTATAAATTTAAATCAAGAACAAGGAATGGTTTACAATTGACAGAAACAGTACGATTTACGAGGGGCAGTCGGAAAATCAGTTTCCCCTGGCGACTGTGGACAGAGGTGTGTATGAAAGACAAAAAATGTAATGAGACATTAAAGATAAAACATAACTTTATTTTTCCACATAAGTACGAAGTACATTGAGGCATTTGTCATACCGCTTTATAAGCTTCAAAAAGCCGTCCAGGAAAAAATCAGGGCTTTCAATACGGACGAAGCGTTGAACGGCTAAGGGCGAAACACGACACAGCAGGTGAACGCGAACGTGCAAGACACCGATAAACCATTGGGTAGAGGTCGACTGCGATCAAGCGAGGCTAACGAAAAAGAAAGGCTACCACGGTGCTTTACGCTTATCTTTTTTTACAGACCGCGAGAATCACGTGATGTTCGAACCCACCAATGCAGGTGTACTAAAAGAACATCACGTCACACTAGCGGTCTGTAAAAAAAGATAAGTGGAATGCACCGCGGTAGCCTGTCTTTTTCGTTAGCCTCGCGATCAAGCAGATGACGCTGTTGCAGTGCCTGCGCTCAACAGCGCCATCTGCGTTCAACGCTTCGTCCGTATGCAGAGCCCAGATTTTTTACTGGAGGGATTTTTGAAGCTTATAAAGCGGTATGACAAATGTCTCAATGTACTTGGTACTTATGTGGAAAAATAAAGTTATGTTTTATCTTTAATGTCTTATTACATTTTTTGTCTTTCATACACACCACTGTACACAGTCGCCAGGTGAAACTTATTTTCCGACAGCTCCTCGTATTTTTCGTACAAAGCTAAAGAACGTAATCGTGAATAAAAATGTTTATATATATATATATATATATATATATATATATATATATATATATATATATATATATATATATATATATATATATATATATATATATATGTATATATATATATATATATCATAGTCTACCTATATCAAAGCTAGAGAACTGATAATCTAACTTAACATTAATTTATTATAAAGCAACTGACGAAAGACTTAACACTATATTAAATAACTAGCAAGCTACGCCCGCTACGCTGGTCAATTTCTTTTAACGAACCTTTAATCAAACAAAATATTGACATTTCATAAATAACTTTTATATTTTAACAGAATAATAAGGCTACTATAAATTGTGACTCGCGCCAATATACACGTCAGGACACGTTGCCCTTTTACGTACGTGCCCTTTTTTTTTTTATCTTTTTACGCATGAAGGTTTCGCTATGGTACTCCATTGGAAAATTTGGTAATTTTTGAAATTCAATATTTGAAAAACGGCATAATCATTAGATTTGAAATTTATATCAAGAAAAATACAATTTTTTACCTTTCAAACGCAGTTTGTCTAACAATTTTCTGACAAATACTTTTTGAGCTATAATTTTTTTCAGTAACTTCAAATGTTTCATTTTCCGAGATTAATCTGTTGCAACAATTAGCGAACAACCCAGTCGTCAGCAACGCATAGTTTTTTATTAAAGAGGCTGTTGGAGCAGGGATTGTCACCACCAATTTGCCACCATCACTTTTGAAATCGGTTCCGTGGTTCCAGAGATTCCATAGAACTTGTAATTTAGAATGACTTCAGAACGCTTTTCGCTCATTTCACCCATTTAAATTTCGATTTTTTTTTAAATTTATTCTTAGAGAGCATTTACATCTTATAAGTAACTACAATGCTAAATTTCAAATTTCTTGCCCCTTCAGTATAAAAAAGTCGCAATTTTCGAACATTTTTCGATCCTGCCCCCCATTGATGTTAGTGGCACCGACATAAAATATAGCCTATGTTGGAGTAGGGATTGTCCCCATCAATTTGCCACCATTACTTTTGAAATCGGTTCTGTAGTTCCAGAGATTTCATAGAAATTGTAATTTAGACTGCTTTTAGAACGCTTTTCGCTCATTTCAATTTCGCTCATTTCAAATTTCAATTTCTTTTTTATTTTGTTCTTAGAGAGCATTTACATCTTATAAGTAACTACAATGACAAATTTCAAAGAATTTGAAATAAGCCCATCGAAAAATAAAGAAATAAACAATATATTAAGGGGGGGTGTCATCCCCCCGTTACCCCCCTCATAGTTAACTAATGAACCCCTTAAACTAATCAGGTAAATCTCTAATTACAATGAATATATACAAAATTTGAAGAAAATCGGATAATTCTGCCTGAAAAACCCATTTATATAAATTAAGGCGGGATTAGCCCCCTCCGTTCCCCCCCTTTATACTTAACCAATCAATCCCGAAAACTAATCAGGGAAGCCTCTTAACCCAATAAACCTATAAACAAATTTTGAAGCAAATGGGATAATTCTGCATGAAAAACCCATTTATATAAATTAAGGGGGGGATTATCCCACCCGTCCCCCCCCCTTTATACTTAACCAATCAATCCCGAAAACTAATCAGGGAAGTGCCTTAACACAGTGAACCTATAAACAAAATTTGAAGGAAAACGGAATAATTCTGCATGAAAAACCCATTTATATAAAATAAGGGGGTATTAGCCCTCCGTTCCCCCCTTTATACTTAACCAATCAATCCCGAAAACTAATCAGGGAAGCGCCTTAACACAGTGAACCTATAAACAAAATTTGAAGGAAAACGGAATAATTCTGCTTGAAAAACCCATTTATATAAATTAAGGAGGGATTAGCCCCCCGTTCCCCCCTTTATACTTAACCAATCAATCCCGAAAAGTAATCAGGGAAGCGTCTTAACCCAATGAACCTATAAACAAAATTTGAAGGAAAACGGAATAATTCTGCATGAAAAACCCATTTATATAAATTAAGGGGGGATTAGCCCCCCGATCCCCCCCCTTTATACTTAACTAATCAATCCCGAAAACTAATCAGGGAAGCGTCTTAACTCAGTGAACCTATAAACAAAATTTGAAGGAAAACGGAACAATTCTGCATGAAAAACCCATTTATATAAATTAAGGGGGGGGAATTAGCCCCTTGTTCCCCCCCCCTTTATACTTAACCAATCAATCCCGAAAATTAATCAGGGAAGCGCCTTAACACAGTGAACCTATAAACAAAATTTGAAGGAAAACGGATATTTCTATGAAGAGTTATCGCATTACGTACGTACATAAATACATACAGAACCGGCTGGCAAGCTCTCAGGGCTTGACAGCCAGTTTGATAGCTAAAAAATGGCAATTTTAGAACGTTTTTTGCTCCTGCACCCCCTGGGGTTAGTGGCACCGACATAAAATATAGCATATGTTGGAGCAGGGGTTGTCACCATCACTTTTGAAATCGGTTCGGTAGTTCCAGAGATTACTCCCTACAAACAAACAAACAAACAATCTTTACTCCTTTATAATATTAGTATAGATGAGTTTATATTGGCATACTTTATTGAGAGTCGGTTGGCGCTAATTTAATTTAATTTTTGTAACCTGAGTTTCTTGGATGTATAAGAAACATTTATGCTGTAATTTAAATATTTGACTCTATTTTTATATAACTGCTATTTTTTTAAATTGTATGAATTATTTTTGTAGTAGCATGGTTCCGGCTTCTCGTGAAAAATTACATTTTTTTTGAACACGATAGCACCCAAAATATTAGTCACATTGACACCAAAATTGGAACGGAATTTGGTAGTGCCAAAATCTCGCCGGGGATTGAAAATCAAAAATATTCGTCAACCTGAACGCCCAAAAACGTCGGGGCAAAATGTTTCACTTTTCCCATAGATATAACATATTATTTGAATTATTAATTAAAACATTAGTTTCATTGTTGTAACTTATGCGTGTTAACCGCATTGTTGTCCGCATCGTTATGACGTCAACGTTACTGACGCAGACATTTGTAATTTATAATACATATTTAAATACCACGTTTTTTTTTTTTTTTTTTGAAAAGTGCGAATTGACAAGTAGCCAAATTAGACCTTACATTCTTCGTTTCTTCCTAATCGCTGTAATTTGGTTTGAATTTTATATTGAAAAAAAAGAAAACAAATCGAATACGAATACGGATAATACGAATTTGGGTATTTCCGTATTCGTCGCATGCCAACGGAAAATAACCAAATAATACGAAAAAAAAAAACAATGTCATGTGAGAATTCATTATATGTATTCCGAGATTGATTATATTTTCCGAGATTAATCTGTTGCAACAATTAGCGAACAACCCAGTCGTCAGCAACGCATAGTTTTTTATTAAAGAGGCTGTTGGAGCAGGGATTGTCACCACCAATTTGCCACCATCACTTTTGAAATCGGTTCCGTGGTTCCAGAGATTCCATAGAAATTGTAATTTAGAATGACTTCAGAACGCTTTTCGCTCATTTCACCCATTTAAATTTCGATTTTTTTTAAAATTTATTCTTAGAGAGCATTTACATCTTATAAGTAACTACAATGCTAAATTTCAAATTTCTTGCCCCTTCAGTATAAAAAAGTCGCAATTTTCGAACATTTTTCGATCCTGCCCCCCATTGATGTTAGTGGCACCGACATAAAATATAGACTATGTTGGAGTAGGGATTGTCCCCATCAATTTGCCACCATTACTTTTGAAATCGGTTCTGTAGTTCCAGAGATTTCATAGAAATTGTAATTTAGACTGTTTTTAGAACGCTTTTCGCTCATTTCAATTTCGCTCATTTCAAATTTCAATTTCTTTTTTATTTTGTTCTTAGAGAGCATTTACATCTTATAAGTAACTACAATGACAAATTTCAAAGAATTTGAAATAAGCCCATCGAAAAATAAAGAAATAAACAATATATTAAGGGGGGTGTCATCCCCCCGTTACCCCCCTCATAGTTAACTAATGAACCCCTTAAACTAATCAGGTAAATCTCTAATTACAATGAATATATATACAAAATTTGAAGAAAATCGGATAATTCTGCCTGAAAAACCCATTTATATAAATTAAGGCGGGATTAGCCCCCTCCGTTCCCCCCCTTTATACTTAACCAATCAATCCCGAAAACTAATCAGGGAAGCCTCTTAACCCAATAAACCTATAAACAAATTTTGAAGCAAATGGGATAATTCTGCATGAAAAACCCATTTATATAAATTAAGGGGGGGATTATCCCACCCGTCCCCCCCCCTTTATACTTAACCAATCAATCCCGAAAACTAATCAGGGAAGTGCCTTAACACAGTGAACCTATAAACAAAATTTGAAGGAAAACGGAATAATTCTTCATGAAAAACCCATTTATATAAAATAAGGGGGTATTAGCCCTCCGTTCCCCCCTTTATACTTAACCAATCAATCCCGAAAACTAATCAGGGAAGCGCCTTAACACAGTGAACCTATAAACAAAATTTGAAGGAAAACGGAATAATTCTGCTTGAAAAACCCATTTATATAAATTAAGGAGGGATTAGCCCCCCGTTCCCCCCTTTATACTTAACCAATCAATCCCGAAAAGTAATCAGGGAAGCGTCTTAACCCAATGAACCTATAAACAAAATTTGAAGGAAAACGGAATAATTCTGCATGAAAAACCCATTTATATAAATTAAGGGGGGATTAGCCCCCCGATCCCCCCCCTTTTATACTTAACTAATCAATCCCGAAAACTAATCAGGGAAGCGTCTTAACTCAGTGAACCTATAAACAAAATTTGAAGGAAAACGGAACAATTCTGCATGAAAAACCCATTTATATAAATTAAGGGGGGGGGAATTAGCCCCTTGTTCCCCCCCCCCCCCTTTATACTTAACCAATCAATCCCGAAAATTAATCAGGGAAGCGCCTTAACACAGTGAACCTATAAACAAAATTTGAAGGAAAACGGATATTTCTATGAAGAGTTATCGCATTACGTACGTACATAAATACATACAGAACCGGCTGGCAAGCTCTCAGGGCTTGACAGCCAGTTTGATAGCTAAAAAATGGCAATTTTAGAACGTTTTTTGCTCCTGCACCCCCTGGGGTTAGTGGCACCGACATAAAATATAGCATATGTTGGAGCAGGGGTTGTCACCATCACTTTTGAAATCGGTTCGGTAGTTCCAGAGATTACTCCCTACAAACAAACAAACAAACAATCTTTACTCCTTTATAATATTAGTATAGATGAGTTTATATTGGCATACTTTATTGAGAGTCGGTTGGCGCTAATTTAATTTAATTTTTGTAACCTGAGTTTCTTGGATGTATAAGAAACATTTATGCTGTAATTTAAATATTTGACTCTATTTTTATATAACTGCTATTTTTTTAAATTGTATGAATTATTTTTGTAGTAGCATGGTTCCGGCTTCTCGTGAAAAATTACATTTTTTTTGAACACGATAGCACCCAAAATATTAGTCACATTGACACCAAAATTGGAACGGAATTTGGTAGTGCCAAAATCTCGCCGGGGATTGAAAATCAAAAATATTCGTCAACCTGAACGCCCAAAAACGTCGGGGCAAAATGTTTCACTTTTCCCATAGATATAACATATTATTTGAATTATTAATTAAAACATTAGTTTCATTGTTGTAACTTATGCGTGTTAACCGCATTGTTGTCCGCATCGTTATGACGTCAACGTTACTGACGCAGACATTTGTAATTTATAATACATATTTAAATACCACGTTTTTTTTTTTTTTTTTGAAAAGTGCGAATTGACAAGTAGCCAAATTAGACCTTACATTCTTCGTTTCTTCCTAATCGCTGTAATTTGGTTTGAATTTTATATTGAAAAAAAAGAAAACAAATCGAATACGAATACGGATAATACGAATTTGGGTATTTCCGTATTCGTCGCATGCCAACGGAAAATAACCAAATAATACGAAAAAAAAAAACAATGTCATGTGAGAATTCATTATATGTATGTACTTGAGAGCGGTGACGTATTTCGTATGTTATCAACAGCAACCGACTTTACTGAAGATATTTATACTTTGAACGAATAAATAAGACGCGAGTCATTTAGACCGCTACTTGATCCGGTAGACCAAAACAACTTTATATATGACGTAATTCGTGTGCCCCATCCTTGATTAAATTCACAGCCTATCAATTACTTTCAAGAAGACTGTTACAACTCAAAAGTTTTCCTCATCTTTTCCCAGATGGTATAGCTGACTTACGACAACCTTGTCAAAAAGTAGTCTCTTCTGATGAGTATTTTAAGTTTCTGATGAAGTATGTAGAGTAGATGGACGATTTGCAAGAGATCCCCGACTTTGTTACTTTGCCACGAATTCACTTCTTCCGTGGCATTCTTTTGCTAAAGATTTTTTTTTTGTTCAAAAAAATAGGTTCACTAATAAGACGGTAGAGAAAATGCGTGATATTGAACAGACAACCTGAAATGGAAGAGCACATTATGATTTATGCTAGCAAATTACGATCCAACAAAGGATACTGGAGTGCAAGTTGCGGGGAACCTCTTGCCCTGGTAGAACAAATTGGAACACCAACAATTTTTTTCACATAGTCTACAGATGATTATCACTGGCCCGATCTTTTCAGACTTTTAGAGCCTAACAGAGATCCAACTCAGTTGAATGATGCAGAACGCAGACAACTAATGCACAACAACCCTCTCTTGACTGGTTGACTCTTTCAAAAATGTTTTGATATATTTTAGAGAAAAATCTTCACGCTGTTGTTTTTAGTCAACTAACTACTGGGTTCGTTTCGAATGGCAGTGGCATGGAAGTTCTCACATGCATGGTTTGTTGTGGTTAAGGGGCACGCTAAACGTGAAAACACTAGACATGAACCATTGCCGAAAATGTTGTAGTCATTACAGCATATTTAAAAATATTATGCAGTTCTGTTAATCTTGACAAAGACGACCTGGAAAACAGTGTACAACGCTGTCGAGTTCGCTTTTCAGACATTTCCAGTGAAGATCGTGAAGAAGATCTCGCCCAGCAATTAAATCAAATCTAACGACGTACAAGGCACGAAGATTATTACCTAAAAGGAGAGAAAAATAATTGGCTGCAGATTTGGTTTTCCAAAGCAGAGTAGGATCTACCAAAGCTTCAGGATGAAAATGGCATAATTATCTTTTTCCCCCAAAGAAAAGACCCTAAAACGAATATTTATAATTGCTTCGTGTCACAAGTTTAGAGAACTAACGTGGATTTCAGTCCTATTACATCAAAGAATGCTGTTTTGCATTACATTGCCAAATATGTGTCAGAATCAGAATCGGCTTCTGCTTTTTACAAGGAATTGTTATCTAAGATTTTAAGCAAGATAAACGAAACAAATCCAGCAGTTCAAGGAGTTCCAAAACTTATTTTGTCTTCTGTTTCTGAATGGGTTTACTCAGTCCAAGAGGTAGTTCACATATTAATGGGGTGGTAAATGTATCACGCGAGGTCGTTACAATGTGGATGTGGCTTCATGATCAGAACTGGGAAGACATTAACTTTGCAAGCGAGGAAAGACCATAAAAGAAAATCTGGTTCAGAGATACTGCGAGCGGCCGGAGAGACTTGCTTCCTGCACTCTTCTTAAGTTTGCCAAATCTTTCTCGGTAAGGGGAGTTGAATATCATCAAAGAAGAAAAGATGCAATTTTCAGAGAGTTTTTGGTCTTATATCCCTCAACCATGATCTGACTCTGACACAACAATAACACAATTGACACAACGCAAATTGTCATTGGAAAGATAATTCTGATTCTTTATTGCAAGAGGGCTGTTGTATCGGTCATGGGAGGAGGAAATCAATGGCCTAAGTATTTTTCATACCAATAAATGAATTTTCCCGCTGTTAGCATTATACATGAGCCAGACAGGCTACAAGAAAAATACCTCGAGATTGATCAAAATATAAGGCCGCAGCTGCCATAGTCCTGTGCAGACAAACGAAGATGTTTTGGTACAACGCGTGATTGATTAAGCATGTGAGTGGAAAAGTGAGAGATGCAATTACCCTTATCACAATTGTACTTCATTTCTGAACTGTTGTAAAAAACAACAACTCTCAGTGCATCAAAATTACGATAATTCCGAAATCAGATTTACAGATGAGCAGTAGAAGAAGATACTTAACTTATGCACAGAACAGCTTTCGTTTTTCAAACAAGAGTTATAAATTGCTTTAAGCGTACTTTTATTATTGAGAAAGCCAGAGCTGGAAAAAGTACGGTAATCAAAGCAATTCCTAATAAACTTTCGAGAAACAATATTCAGCAGTTGTTATTGGAAACTCTGATAAACAGTAAAAATAAAACAAAATATATATATTTTAAATTATTGTCTCTTAATTTTGTGAGACTCAATGCTGCGAAATTTCGGCCTGACGGATGCTAGTTATATAATTTATACTTGAATATAAAAAATTGCCTCCATAACTGGTAAATCGAATGATGAATTGGGCTTAAATAGTGTCTTCATCATAGATAACAAGTGTGGAATGTTTTCGTGACAACTAGAGAGCTATAAAATCATGTCACTTACCGATTGCACAGAGGATATATTACACAATAAAAATGCTGAGTGGAAATTACCAAATATTTCCAGGTACTTGAAAGGAGAATTACTAAAAATTTACATTAATGACAGTTTGAGTTGTACCAAATATGATCAAACTACTGAATTACTTACGAAATTTTTTTTAATATTAATGTTCCAAGGTTTTCTGAATTTTCTAATTTAAAGTGAACTAATATGAGTGAATTGGAGAACTACTTTCCTGAAAAGGTAGCAATAGATAGAAAATTGAGTCTGTGTGAAACAATATTCTTACAAGGTCTTACTGATGGTTTAGAAACTGAACATCAGAATGTGTTGATTGTAAACCCTCCTACGACTACTACAGAATGCTATTGGTTAGTAAAGCAACTTGTAGTAGTCCCGACACCTGCTACTACACCTGTAAGAAGCACTTCAGAACAAGTAAGATCCTTCCATCAAAATAATGTCCCTAGGCATTGGATTCGCCAAACAAATCCTAATTTTGAAATACATACACTTATATTTTTTACTTCCAGAGCTCAAACCAGCCACTTTCAGCAATGATATCCATTCAGACCTTGTATAATTTGTAATAACAAAGGTATTTTTAATTCCTTGCATTGGGAAAGAGATTGTATATTTAATGCCAATCCTTCACCATCTTCATCTACTCCACCAATTAATTAGCAGTCTTTTCCTAATAACATCTGACAACTGATAGCGTATGGATATACTAATCGTAATCAGTATAAATTTCCTTGTGTTGTGGACTCTGAATCAACAATATCTATTTTACCTCTTAATTTTGTTTAAAATATTCATGCTAAGACCAAACGTATTGTTCCCATTAATATTGTTCAAGCTAAAGGTCATTTACAGGTAAACAAATCATGTAGAATTGCTTGTTAATGTTGTTAATTTATTGAGAAAACTGTAGTTTGTTTATGAATAAATGTTTTGAAGAAGATTAAAACACGTTTATTGAAAGGTTATCATCTTTCTTAATTTTTTATATACCTTCTGTTATTTCGCGCATTCGGAAATATCACTCTTTTTTTTTCTTGTTTCACGATAAACGTGCTATAACGATTGTCTACTGTATTTAAAACGTAATTAATCAGAGTTAAAGAAAAGTGTCGGTTATATACGCATAGACTCTAGAATAGTTTGTTTAATTTATTTTATTTTACACCATGCTTTCTGGTAGTCAAACGTAATATGCTTTAAATTAAAACACTTTTGAAATATTAATTATCGACCAGTGCAAGGACTTCGCACTGCAATCTAATATTTTTTTTTAGCAATATATGATATTTTTTAGATGTAGGTTTAAACCTCTAAAGAAAAATTATGTGTAAAAATATCTGTAAACCACATTAGTCAAGCCAAAATATCATATCATTTATTCTATCAAAGTTACAGTAAAAACTGATCGAGGACAGTAAAAGGCACGCGCGAGGAAAAAAAAAAAAAAAAAAAAAAAAAAAACAATCGTATTTTAACTGCATTAGAGGGTTGACGTCATCCGTTTCGGGAAAAACACGGGACAAAGGAAAATAAATTGGAAACATATGAAATACAATTTAATTTAATATAACAAAGCACACGTTTTAGGCTACACGTGAAATACCAATGCTTCGATCGATCGATGGTATATTTTTCTTCTAAACATTTGAATTTGAATTTTCCCTTTTAATCATAAATATAAAATAAACTCGTGCGGAAACGTCCTACTTTATGATTTTTTCTCCAATTATTTTTTTTATAATCATTGTTGACCACGATATAATGTGGTATTTTATTTTTGTGGCAACATTGATTTGAGAAAAATCTTCATTCATAAAAATAAGGCTGATTAATTATTTTTTAATTAACTGCACTTTTTAATAAAAAAACATGTTTTAACGAAATGAGTGTATTATGTCAGAAGTTGGTTCAAAAATCTTTGATACTTCTTCATTCATTGTTCTGCGATTTGTAAATGCATAGAAAAAAGGATGTTGAAACAGAAATAATATATATGATTAATAATGTATAATCATTAAAAATTCATAAAGAAGAACGTGCTTTTTTACGATCACTATTAGAATCAGCATGTTCAGAAAAAAAAAATTCAGAAATTGACTCAATATTAATGCAATAATTATCCAATAGGCCTACCTTGCGAGAAGTATTTCAACATTTAAAATCATACATTAAATTCATATCATAATTTAAATTTAAAATTTCCTTTCAAAAATATACAAAGATATATTTTTTAAACTATTAAAATAAGATAAAGGTAAAATGCTATTGATAGCTGTTTCATTGAATAGATTTTAACAAAAACTTTAATTACTGTTTACTGAACTATTTCACCGAATAATAACTGTTATTTTCTTCAAAACGAAGGTATTCGAAAATGTCCTCAAATAATTGAAGCAGACCTTAATTTATGTATGCGTTTTCTTAAACATTTATTTTTAATTTATAGTCTCCATAAAAACTTCGTATTTATTAACTTTATATAACTTATTTTTTCTCCTAGGAGAATTTTAATATTTTATTACATTTCTCCTTTACTTAACGACGAAATAATTCGTGCAATACAGACAATGACTGGGCATTTTATGGCAACACTTTCTTCATTTTTTCTCTTAAGGCAGCAAAAATAATACATTGAGTCAATAATAACAAAAAATATTTATAAAATGTTTAACAATTTTATTAAAGAGCAAATTGAAGTTATATATAGTTTGTGGCAATGTGTAGGTAAATTATTTTTAAAATTAAGTTTATCTTCTTAACGATATGTTTTAGTTTCATACAGTCATATTTAAAATACATTACTAATAAAAATAAGTATAACAGTAAAAAAAAAAAAAAAAAAAAAAAAAAAAAAAAAAAAAAAAAAAAAAAAAAAAAAAAAACACTCTTTTATAAGAATTTAATGCAATTCCTGATTTTTCCAAAACAAATTTGTTACAATGCGTGAATTTGGCATGGGTCACGATTAAAATCACCACTTTAATTTACGCTTGGTTGAAAGCGCGAGCTAATGAATTTATGAAGAATATCGTAATTTTTGTTTTTTTTAAACATGCGACAGCAGAAAAAAGAAAAAAAAAACATTCTTTGAACTATCTATTCAGGATTTCTAAAGTGTTTTCAAAACTTATAATCATAATTTAATATCAAACAATTGATTGATTAAAAAGTATTTAATAATATACATTAATTACTCTTAATTTTTCATATTTCTGCTTTTTAATGCTAAAAATATTTCATTGATACAGTTTGATAACCAATTGGCCTATTTTGTCGAGCGTAGTTTTGTGCATAATGAACTCCATCGTTTTCGTATTTAGTACATATTATTTGCAATCCTAAAGAATATTTATCGACTTTTCACCAACGGCCGGGTAACTTAAAAAATCCTAAAAAATAATTTATTAATTTATAATAAAGTACTTAAAATATTAAAATATTTTATTGTCATCAGAAAACATCTGTGTACATCATTTTTAAAATTCTAGCCCAGGAAGTGAGTGAAAAATCGATTATAAAATTCCATCTTTACATCCAAAAACCAAGTTGAGTTAAATAAAAGAGTGTAATAAAAATCAGTTATTTAATTTAAATATGCATTTCAGCTAAAACAGCTGATCAAATAACTTGTTTGATATACTTTCACATTTATTATTCTTATTTCATTTTTCAACTCAGCCTAATGTTACTTAATATTTACTTAACTTGCAATTAAGACTTTCAAAACAAATAAAACAAAAATGTGATTTGTAGTTTTCTTTTTCTTATAGTCATCCAATAATACTAAAACCAAAAATTTAATATTCTTCCTGGTGAATTTTTTTCTGAAACTCTTTTTAGTGCTTGTTGAAAGTATATTCTATGCTCCTAGCGAAACAACATGGAAGTAAAAGCTCTTTTTCAGTACTTTTTCCTAAAAAAATACAAGGATAAAAATATGCAAAAAAGGGAAAAAAAGAAACATTCTTTCTGAAACAGAGGTTTAAAAAATCATTGCGGGCTACGGAAAGGTTTTTGTTTAGATGCAAACCGCTGTAAAGGATCAAATTAAACTTTTGAAAAACCTCCTTAAAATGGGATTAAAATTTTCTTTCCTGTCCCTTTTCTTTAGAAGAGGAAAAATAAAAGCCCGGAAAGTAACAGTTGTTCTCTTCTTTTTGCCTTAAAATAAATAAATAATAATAATAATAAAAACAAGAGAGCTCAAGATAATGTCATGTAATCCCGTTAAGCTAGAAACAGCCTTGAAAAACTGTTACAATAAAAATTTAAAAATAAATTTTCCCGATTTTTCTATTTTTTGAGAAAGTATTTGTTAAGCAGACATTTTATTACATTCTTATTTAATACTAGAAGAACCACTACGATTTTCACAATGAAGAGATATAAAATACAATTAACTTTTTGGACTTAACAATTACACTGACTGACAACAATTCTTTAATAACTGACATTTATGACAAACGAACAGATTTTCAACTCAAAATTGATACTTTTACAAATTTTAGATATTGTCATCATTTATCAGTTTAAAGAAATACACTCCTTAATCATAGGTTTAAAATAAAAAGGTTATGTAGTTCTCATCTCATAAATAAAAACATTAAGTAACTTTATTTATGATGCAATAAGTCGTGGTTTTTCTAAAAAAAAATCATCTACAATTAGCATGTCTATGGTCTTTATTTATGAAAAAGATGATATGGTGGTTAGATGATAGAGTAAGGAGGATGGGTGTTGTTGTATGGACTTAATTAATAATTAATAATTTTGCGTAGCAATTATTTAAAAATACATCAATATACGATAATAATAATCCTTTTTAAGTACGTTGGGAGGGTAGGTGCTAGAGTAAGAAGATCGGTGTTGTTGTTTGATATTATAATGTACATTGGTTAATTACTTACTAATAATAAATTAAAAAAATTGAGGGTCATTGTACTATCAACATTACTCATACTTGAATCAACTCATACATCTCTTACTTCTATAGATGATTATGTAACAATTTTTAAACACTAAAATAGTTTAAATCCCTTTCTATGGATGTTTATTAATTTCCTTATTTATTAATTATTAATATTATATTTAAATTAATAATAAAAACACATGTGATTAAGATCAGATGAATCGGAATTTTCTGAATTTTTGTTTAAAATTAGTAATAGAGAAAATTTTTGCATGAATGAAGAATTCCCTGAAGGCTCAAATAAAGTAGATTTACAACCAACTATTATAGCAGTAAATAATATCGTCACCGAAATTTTTGCAAAAGAATTTGAATCTTGAGATGATTTCGCGAAATTTGCTTAGGTTCCAATTCTGGCTACATAAACGAACATTACAATGAAATTTATTAGAAAGTTATAATACCCGGTATGCCGATAATATACAAGAGCATAAATAACTTAATAAAAGAAAATGAAAGAAATCCTTCAATTTCCAGTTGAAATTTTAAATAGCTTAGAATTAAGTATTTTGCCTTCATATATTCTCAGTTTAAAAATAGGAGCTATTGTAATTTTACTTTTTTTCTCTTTTTTGTCATTTAAATGGAACCGGATTAATTGTACAAAACATTAATAATAATTGTTTAGATCTAGAAATCATTACTGGCAAAATAGTTAGAAAAAAAGTTTTGATCTCTAGAATCGATCAAATGCCATCAGACACAACACTTCCCTTTTCATTTAGAGAGTCAATTTTCCATTCGTCTTGCATTTTGTATGACGATTAATAAACAACAAGGAAAAACATTGGATTGTGTTGCATTTGTAAAAAACCAAGCATATCAATTTCTCAAATTATTAGCATCAAGTGTTAATGTAATTTCTAATATCTCATACTGACTTTAATTGAGGTATAAAAATATTTATACTACTTTATTTATTTATTTATTTATTTATTGATGTATATATATTAAGGTATACACACCACACCACACATCTTTGAAACGTCATTTTCGATAAAAATGTTGATTTTTCATTTTTGCAATAATATTAAAATCCGATATTTTATCTATCGAATTCTGCTTTAATTGCGTATGTATCTGAATTAGAACCCGAGTTATACTTGTTTAAAGTTACATCTGTTACAGTTTGCCAAAATATTTTACAACCGGAAATATCGTTCTGCAAACCGGAAGTAAGCTCAAATGTATGTTTACACTCTTCTTCTTCGAAATTTAGTATTTAAATTGGATTATATGTCCAAGAAAGTACATGGAGTATATAATTAAACTTTTAAAGAATAATAATTATTTTTATAGCAAGAACCGCCTTTAAAAGTTCTATTTAGCTTTTTCACAAAATAAAGTTCTTTAGATTTTTACTGTACGCAAAACATTCCATAACAAAAAATTATACACTAAATGCCTTGAAATATTTTACTTGTTTGCGAAATGTTTGTTGAGAGAATAGACTACAAACATGATGGTATATTTTAATTAGTTTTATATTAACACTGGTACAAGTTAAAAAGTTCCAAGAAATTTTACGATGTTTCCATTACATTAGTACTTCAAGTGCCATAGCATCTGCGATAGAGTTGCTATTATAATGCGGCTGGTCTATGTCCTAGAAAAAAATATTTTCTTTTTTATGCAACTTACAAAATGTGAATACATTGATTTGATTTTGAGTTACCATGTTTTGCGCAAATGTCAATTTTTCAGATAATTTTAACTATTTTTCATTTTTAAAAAATCATTTTTGTGTAATTTCTAAAATGTTTATATATTTTTCAAAGTTTTAACTTAAATGTTATTAAAAAAAATTAGTATAAACAGAAAATTTTCAAAATTTTCAAAAAATCACCTCCGATGGTGTGTGAATACCTTAAGTAGAATTGTCTTAGTTTTTAGACCTGTAGATGTTCCAGTAAAATTATTTATAAAATGATTTTAGTAATATATATATATATATATTACTAAAATCATTATATATATATATATATATATATATATATACAGGGTGTCCGAAAAGTCTGGAAACGGTCAAATAACTCGAGAAATATACATCGGATTGAAAAACGGCAAAATGCATGTTCAATGTTTTTGAAAAATCTATTTAGTGATATGAAAGTTGCCCCTCCAACTTTGCCCCTCCCCGGGGGGGGGGAAGGGGGCAACTTTAAAATCTTAAATGATGACCCCCATTTTTTATTGTAGATTCGGATTCTACGGGAAAAATGCGTAACTTTTGTATTGGACATTTTCTTCGAAACATTGTAGATGGCGCTGTAATCGAGTGCAATGCTGCGAGAATCGTTACCATTGCAATGTCTGGAAACGCTCCAATAACTCGAGAAATATACATCAGATTGAAAAACGGAAAAATACGTATTTAATATTTTAGAAAAATGGCAACTTTGATATCCCTAAATTGATTTTTCAAAACTATTGAACATGCATTTTTCCGTTTTTCAGTACGATGTATGTTTCTCGAGTTATTCGAGCGTTTGATTCACCATTCTTGTAGAAAAGTTTAACCACCAGCGCTCTATATGGTAATGACAGCATGCTGCCGAGATCGAATGACGAATCCATTTCCAGCCAGGTGTTTTATTGCGAGCCTGATTTGCATAAAACGCCTCAGCATGACGTATGAGCGCCCTCTATCGGTTACTTTTGGAATCATTTTTTATTATACATGGAAAAAAAAATCCAAAATCCTTCTGATCATACTCGCGTAAACCGAAAATTTTTCCGAGCATTACTTCTTTTATTATGAATATTTAAAGTTGGCACGAATTTACGACGCACCCGGTACTTTTCTTAGTTAAACAAATATATCTTCTTGATAATGGTCATATGATCATACAAAATATAGATAAAAGTTTAGAACACTTTATTTAATCGATAACTATATGCAAAATCTTTTAATTTAAATATTTTTAATATAAAATAAGTAATTAAAAAAAACCCTTGTCGGTTGTGGAATTTTATTTACCACAGTCCCAATATTTTGAAAAAATAAAAATATTTAGTATTTCTGATTTTTTAACTACCTGACTTTTAAAATTTTTCCATAAATTAATTTTTATCAGTCTGATTCTAAAACCCAGAATTTAAACTTTGCTGTTTGCAGCTAACGATTTTTAATACACATTTTTTAATTACTTGAATTTTATTTTACATTTTCATTCATTGTTTAATTATTAAATCATGGATATCAAGATAATTTAGAGTTCCTGTATGAATATTTTTCCTTCTTTTTGTTTTATCTCCTTTTATTATATATATATATATATATATATATATATATTACGAAAAATAATGACATACTTATCTTAGTACTATATAATATGTCACGTTGATAAATGTCATACCAAATATAACAACAATTGTAGATCAGTTAAATTTATTTAATCGATAATTACATGCACAATCTTTTGATTTAAATACTACTTTTAATATAAATTTATAAATTCAGACAAAATATTCTTGGGTGTTAAATTTTACTTAATTATAAAGCATTCGAATAAAAAAAAATACAAATTACATAACTGTTCCTCCTGAATTAAATATGACATTATTAAAATGAATTATTGCCAATAAAATAAGAAAAATGATTCTATCCAGAGAGGGCATCGAACCGTCGAACGTAACAACGAAACATCGCGCCTTAAAGAACGCGGCCACCCTTTCCTCCCTCGAGTGTACTCTAAAATTAGATAGATTCTAGATTTAATTTTACGCATGCGCAAATGGGTCATTTTCTAAGAACCACGGATAGATGTCCTTGTGACAAAAACCCTGGAACTCCTATACACTACATCTTCGGTAACTGCCCTTTTATGGAATACCATTTTAACTTCAATAAAAATAAAACATTAAAGAGAAACCTACAACGTGTGCTATTAGACGCTTCCAATTACGAAAAGTTAGATAAAAACTACAATGTGCTAAATAAAAACTTTTCATATATCAAAGAATTATTATAACCTATATAAAATTCTAGATCTATAGATTTTAAAAACTATGTTTTAAAAGACTTAGTAGACTAGTGCATAATACAATTGAAAATTTTCAGTACAATATTATTATTGTAAATATTTATCTTTAATATTATGTAATCTTATCAGTATATTCATATAGAACTTATATACATGTAATAACTTTGAGCTCACCCAGCAATAAGCAATATTGGGTAGCTCGTGTGATTTTTTTAAATTAATTTATTTTTTAACTTGCTGGGGACTCCGGGTCCTTGGACACTGGGGTTCCTGGTAGATATAGGTTTTCCCCTCGTGGATTATAGTTCCTATGCCGAGAGGTTGACTGTCCCCGAGTGGGAGGTTTCTGTTTCTGTGAATGTGAATGTGAAGTTTGACAAAATGCTCTTTCAGCTCTAAATTTATAGATAATAATGGTAATAATAATAATAATAATAATAATAATAATAATAATAATATATAGTTATTATTAATAATAAATTAATAAATTATTATTAATAATAATTTAATACAATGATATTAATAATAATAATGTTAATAATTTACAAATGTTAATAATTTAAAAACTAATAAAACGTTTTTCATTTATTGTAAAGAGTAAATTCAACATTTCAGGTAATGGCCCTAGGTACAACAAAGGCCATTTGCATCGATTGTTTCACGAAAAATATCTATTTGGCATAACTTCAAATTTTATATATGCGATATTTCCAATAGGAAGTGATTAGTAGAAGCATGCATACTAGGGACGCACCGAATAGTGATTTTGGCCGAATACCGAATATTCGGCTAGCCCAGCGCTTCCCAACCTTTTTTACGTCACGTACCCCTTACTTAGGCTATTCATTTCAGAGTACCCCTTTTATCAATAAAAGGGGTGGGGGGGGGGGGGGGGCCCAGGGCTGGGCGGGTACCCGGGCAGCTACCCACTACAACCCTGTAGTGGGTATAATAATATAATATATATAATAATATATATATATAATATATGGGTGATAATAATATAAGTGACCGTGCAATATTATTATCGGTGGGCGGAGCTAGTGACATTCATTTATCAATGAATTATTATGTCTAGTGGGCCTTTCCCCTCATTTTGAGTGTAACGTATTGGAATTACACATGATACTAACTTTGTAATCCAAAAAGTATCAACTTGTTTATGTGTTTTCAGTGAAACCAGTTTTGTGATTTCCGCCATTACCGATATTATTTTTACGTCCCTCAGCAGACCCGCCACGTACCCCAGGTTGGGAACCGCTGGTTTAACCGAATAGTAACAGTGAGGCCGAATACCGAATATTCGGCTGACCAAATATTTTTATATTTCAGAGTTAAAAAGTATTAAATGTTAAATTATAAAAGAATTTTACATAATATTTAACACAGATACTACCATTTTATGAACTACACCTTTTTACAAGAAACCTTTACATAAAAAAGAATCTGTGCTTTGAGTTATAACTTAAAAAGAGGATAGTCTTAAAACTTTTTCAATTTCTGAGAATTAAAATAAATTTATAAAATGTTTTTATATTCTATAACAATTACTTTAAAATCAAAAATTTTTTTTGAATGAATTAGAAGAAACATTTTGCAGCATTTATTTGTCAGGAAGGGACTAAAGTAAAACAATACATTAAAATGCTGGCAAATCAACCAGAATAGCTTTTTTGCTCCTTTTGATTTGGCAAGGAAGTTTTTAAATGAACCAGAATGTAGGTGTCTGGAATGGGCGATCATATTCAGAGGTTGTAAACATACAGGGTGTTCATACATCTTGGAACAAACTTTCTGTGTTGATAATGTGGTCAAGGCAAACATTTTTTTGAGCAAGAAACATTATCTCAATCCACTTATTCCATGTATACAATATGGAATGTACACTGCAAAAAATAACTGTTGATTTTACAGTATAAAACTGGCGCCCCAGCTGCCAGTATTATACCGTAAAATTAACAGTATTAAATAGTAAAATAAGCAGTAATACGCTACCGCGCGCGGTAGCGTATTACTGCTTGCGCGGCAGCGTATTACTGCTTATTTTACTATTTAATACTATTAATTTTACGGTATAATACTGGCAGCTGGGGCGCCAGTTTTATACTGTAAAATCAACAGTTATTTTTTGCAGTGTATACAATGCATTCAATCAAAAACACAGAGTGTGTCACCGCAAGCTGAAACTGTATTTTTGTTTAAAATTTTAATAACAATGAAACTATTTTAGCGACATTTGCATCGTATTAATTTTGATTGTAGAAAATATGATGATACTATTGGAAGTGGCTGAATTTTGGCCAGTGACACAGTATAAATAGTACTGTCAGCTGCACTCTGAATAAATGAATATCTAGCTCAGTGTTGTTTAGATATGAATGATGGAAATTTCCTGTACTTATCGTGATTCACAGAAATCAAAGTAACTATGTTGAAAATATAGTTACAATATCTTCAATATTATCAAAGTAACAAACGTAAATTCAAATTTGACCTGGAGTGAGATGCACTTTATTTTTGATTGAATGAGGGTGTTGCGATTCTGGTTTCCTGGACAAAAATTGTATGTTTTGATGTCTATTATCACCTGTGAAAGTTTTTTTTCATTTTGTTTAGAAACATGATGTTTGCAAAAAAGCAAGAAACAGATTATTTACTAGGCAATATTCAGGAACTTGCATTTATTTGTACATCATTAATTCCTATGAAGGTCATCATTAATGGTTAATTTTCGTAAGTAACACTTTTCAAACAGTGAATAAATAATGTAAAAGCATTCTCTTTCATTGAAATACGAATTTATTTCTAATTTTTTTTAATATCTTTATTAATTGACAGTTAAAAGTAAAAATTGTGGGTTTAAAAAAAAAAAAAAAAAAAAAAAAAAGAAAAAAAAAAGCTTTTTTAAGTAATCGGCTTGGCCGCATATTTCGATATTCGGCAGGCCTAATAGTTTGATATTCGGCCTAGTCGAATATTTGGCAAACCGAATAGTTTGATATTCGGCTTAACCGAATATTCGGTAATATGGCCGAATACCGAATAGATACCGAATATTCGGTGTATCCCCAATGTATACACATTAATTTAACAGTTTTAAAAGCGGTTGCTAGCTCAGTTTATTCGCATTAAACAAAAAGTGTCCCTAGGTACACAGATCTCCATTATATATTTATTTAAAAAATTGTGTTTTCGAATTGTATGAACTCCTTCATTTGAAGTCGATTGAAAATGACAAACAATACAAGAATTATCAATTTTTAAATGCAATATTAGGATAGAAAATGGTGAAAGTTGCCTAGCTTGTAGAATTTTTTTTCTGATCATTGTAACAATTATACTGACGTGTATAACAAGTAATCATGCAATTTTAAGTATAAGTTTAATTTATTAAAAAATAATAATAACTGATTCTTACTAATTCATAATATGCATTTTGTAATATGACTGTAGTGCAAATTAAACACTCTTCTGAAATACGTCCTTTTAAGTTCATACAACTATTATATCTCACGTCAAAACATGCATACACATACAAAATTCTCTAATTATGTATCGTGACATATTTTATAGAAATGTAAAAATCACAATTTTCAAACGAAACATCTCAAAGTTTTTGCCGCCAATTGTTTGTAAAATCTAAAAAAAAAAATATGGCGTTTCATTAAACATTCATCGTTTGTCGACTTTTTTCGATTTTTTAAAAAGCAAAAAATCGGAAAGAACGAACAGTTCGCGCCAGGCACCTCCGGTGGTGATGAGGGCGTCTCTTATCGATTTGATCCGGGTGCAGTGAAGGCGTTCAAGGTCAAATCCGATGACCCTGCTCCTTTTATTTTTTCTCTGTCACCTGTTACGTTTCTCTGGCCTTTCTAACCGATATTTCCATTGAAATGATTTAAAATGCATGATAATCATCATGATATAATAGAGATCTGCTTTTTTTTTTTTTTTAAGTGATTATAAACAAATAATTATTTAATACAGTTAGGATCGTAGCTTGGAACTTTTATTGGGGGTGGGGGGGGGGTAGGACCTGACATCATTTTCCACCTCCACCCTCCTCTCTCTCCACATTGTCATGAGGCTCGAGGTCTGCAGGATCCGAGATTTCCAGGCCTGACATAAAAGCAAAAAGTTCGGTCCGAGCCTGGACCAGCCTGGCCCGAGGGAATTTCTACAAAGCGTGCCGATATTTCTGAAGCAACATTAACCTAAATTTAAAATTACTTATTCAAAAAGCACACTTACTTATGCATAGATTTTATTTTCAGATTATGTTCGAAATGCATGGAATGCAAAATATCAACAATATTTATGACCATTTAAACAACAATGTACATAAATACTGATTAAAAATTTGACTTAGACTATTACATCAAATGAAGATTCAGTAAGAGAAGAAAAATCCGTTATAGGCAGGTTCCATTCTTAGCAGGTACCTCGTCTGTTGTATGTATTATATTCTTTTTACACGGATCAAGACATTTTTTCGTTTAAGAAAGGTTTCCGTCATAGACTATTTCTGTTTCACGGGTTTTACAGTACTTTATTTTATTTTATTTTTGCTTAGAATAGTATGTACTATTCTTTTAAAAAAATTTAATTGCAGAATAATAGCCATTTGAAAATATATGCATTTTTCGCAAAAATTGTTGCGCGGGTCTAATTTTCTGATTTATACGCTGGGCTGCAAATTTCGGTTCATGCAGACCTTTAGGAAGAAGGACTTCCAGGTACAGCTTGGTCCAGAAAAAAAAGAAAGCTGGCACGTCCCGGCCCAAGTCTGCAGAAAAAAGTTTAGTCCGGGCCGTGCAGATCTCTAACTAATGTTTCTGGAAAGCCTGTTTAAAATATCAGTTTTATTTTTTACAGAAAAATTACAATACCATTTGATTCTTACAGACCTGATTAAAAATATAAGAAATTTTGGTACTTCTCTATTATCCCGTCAACCCCTTTTCATAACAAAAAACTATCGCCAAACTGTAACGCCAAATAAACGGGTGAACATTGCCATTGGAATATCAAAATAAATAAATAAATAAAATATAAGAATTTAAGGACACAATTGTTATTTTAATTAATGAAATAACTAATAAACCATTAATACATAATCATATATTTTAATACGAGCAAATCTTGTGTGTGGTTATATATACAGTAGGACCGGTATTTAGCGAGGAGCTCGGGACATAAAAAAATGCTCGTTAAATCCGAATCCAAGTTAATAACTATTATGTACATATGAAAAAAAGTGAATTGCTGTTTGATAATGGCTGCTTGCGAAGTGGAAAAATATTCATCCAAAGTTGATTGCTTGATTTTTCAAAATTTCGTTTCAATTAATTTTTGTCGTAAAACACATAATGTATTAAATGTTACATAATCAGTAATTTTCACTGTTTTAAAAAACTATTCGAGATTTTGTAATGATTCTGTACAGTTTCTTCTTCTGAGTCACTATCACTTGCATTTTCCTGTCCCTGGGCATTTACCACTTTCTTGGGCTTTTATCACGATATCTTCAGTGGAGAGTATGCCCGACGACGTTATGACATCGTCACCATCGTTATTGTACTCATTGTTGCTTAAAACATATAGTTAAACTGTTCAATGTTATTTTGTTCCGTTTCCAATTGGTCACATTCACTTCATATGCTTTCATTAAGGACTACTTGTTTTTCAAAAGCGTTGACACAGTTGAAGAAAAAGGTCCATACTGCTTACACATTGCAACATTATTTTTCACTTTTATCTAAGAGTTTTGTAATGTCCACATTTTGTTTAACGAATGAACTTTTCTTCTTGACATTTTAAACAGCAGAATAAACACCCTCTCAAGAAAAGGCACAAGTCGAAAATAAATTTTATTTACACGTAATACTGAAACCGGTAATTGCATCTGATTTGGATGGGATCAAGCCATTGAAGGAAGGAGTCGTCATAAATGACGTCACTTGACGCCGTTCGAGGCTATCGAAAAAGAAAGGCTACCGCGGTGCTTTACGCGTATCTTTTTTTACAGACCACCGGAGTCACGTGATGTTCGAATGCACCAATGCAGGTGTACGAAAAGAGCATCACGTCACTCTAGCGGTCTGTAAAAAAAAGATAAGAGGAATGCACCGCGGTAGCCTGTCTTTTTCGTTAGCCTCGACGCCGTTCCTACTCCCCTGTGTCCACCATCTTTAATTGCGGTAAAGCACCAAGTGAGTTGGAATTGCATTCCTTATCAGTTGAGATTCTTTCATTCTCTTTCGCACACTTTCTGGAAAAAGGACAATAGGAATGACATCCAGTTCACACCACCTCCCTTCCAAGAATCGATATCTGCCTCTGATGGTTGCACCTGTTGTTGGATAACTTTAAACAATGGTTATTTTTTTCTTCACAAGAAGAATGGGGGAATTCTAGGGAAACTGTATGTTTCTTTTTCTTTTTTAAAATCATTATTTCTGTGATTATTTCAAGCCTCCATAATTATTTCCTCGTTAAATCCGAGGAAAGTGCAAAAATTTGCTCGCTAAAAAAGTACACTTCAATACATTTATAAACATTACACCAAGCAAAAGACTTGATTTTCCTCGCTAAATCCGGAATCTCGTTAAATGCGGGCTCGCTATAAACGGGCTCGACTGTATATATATCATATATTCTAATACGAGCAGATCTTGTGTGTGGTTATATATATATCTATATATATATATATATATATATATATATATGCAAATATTATCTTAAAAACGGCTCTAACGATTTTGACGAAATTTCGTATCCTACCGTTTTGGGGCACCAGAAAACCATTCGTCTAGGTCACATGTTCGAGAAAATTCGATTAGTGGGTCATTTTGGGTCATTTTGGGTCATGGTCTAGCTAATTGTATCTAAAAAATGGTTCAAACGATTTTGAAGACATTTTGTATCCGACCATTTTGGGGCACGAGAAGACTATTGAGCTGTTTCACATGTTCGAGAACTTTCGATTAGTGGGTCATTTTTGGGTCAACGCGGGTCAAATTAATTTTATCTAAAAAACGGCTCTAACGATTTTGATTAAATTTTGTGTCCTACGAGTTTCGAGCTCGATAAAAGCATTGGGCTAGGTCACATGTCCGAGAAAATTCGATTAGTGGGTCATTTTGGGTCATGGTCAAGCTAATTGTATCTAAAAACGGTTCAAACGACTTTGACGACATTTTGTATCCGACCATTTTGGGGCACGAGAAGACTATTGAGTTGGGTCACATGTTCGAGAACTTTCGATTGGTGGGTCATTTTGGGGTCAACGCGGGTCAAATTAATTTTATCTAAAAAACGGCGCTAACGATTTTGATTAAATTTTGTGTCCTACGAGTTTCGAGCACGATAAAATCATTGGGCTAGGTCACATGTCCGAGAAAATTCGATTAGTGGGTCATTTCTGGGTCATTGTGGGTCAAGATCTAAAAAGCGGCTCAATTTACACTAAATTTTGCATCCAATGGTTTTCGGGCACGAGAAGACTGTTGGGCTAGGTCACATGTTCGAGAAAATTCAATTAGTGGGTCATTTTGGGTCATTTTGTGTCATGGTCAAGCTAATTGTATCTAAAAACGGTTCAAACGATTTTAACGAAATTTTGTATCCGACTATTTTCGGGCACGAGAAGACTATTGGGCTGGGTCACCTGCTCAAGAACTTTCGATTAGTGGGTCATTTTTGGGTCAAAGCGGGTCAAATTAATTTTATCTAAAAAGCGGCTCTAACGATTTTGATTAAATTTTGTAACCTACGAGTTTCGGGCACGCGAAAATCATTGGGCTAGGTCACATGTTCGAGAAAATTCGATTAGTGGGTCATTTCTGGGTCACTGTGGGTCAAAATCTAAAAAGCGGCTCAATTTACACTAAATTATGCATCCAATGGTTTTCGAGCACGAGAAGACTGTTGGGCTAGGTCACATGTTCGAGAAAATTCAATTAGTGGGTCATTTTGGTCATGGGTCATTATGGGTCAAGCTATATTATCTTAAGAATGGTTCAGAGGATTTGAAATGAATTTAGCACCCTGCAGGTTTAGGGAACAAGAAGACTATTAGGCTAGGTCACATGTTCGAGAAATTTCGATTAGTGGGTCACTTTATCATGGGTCATTATGGGTCAAGCTACTTTATCTTAAAAACGTCTCAGACTATTTCACTAAATTTTGCATCCTATGGTTTTTGGGCACGAGAAGACTGTTGGGCTAGGTCACATGTTTGAGAAAATTTGATTAGTGGGTCAGTTTGGTCATGCGTCAGGATATTTGAACTCAAAGCTAATTTTAACCGAGCATAGCTCGGTTTTCCCTGCTCGTATATAATATATATGCAAATTTTATCTTAAAAACGACTCTAACGATTTTGACGAAATTTTTCGTATCCTACCGCTTTGGGGCACCAGAAAACCATTGGGCTAGGTCACATGTTCGAGAAAATTCGATTAGTGGGTCATTTTGGGTCATGGTCTAGCTAATTGTATCTAAAAAACGGTTCAAACGATTTTGACGAAATTTTGTACCCGACCATTTTCGGGCACGAGAAGACTATTTTAATATTTTAATGCCTGAGGAAGACCACTCGGCTGAGGGCGAACCCAGCCGTTGAGCGTTTAATGTCTTCCCCGGCTAGCTCCCCGGCACGCAGGGATTAAACGTGGCAGTACAGACTTCGCCATGGCGGGTCCTGCCGGGCAAAGCCCCACGCGACAGGTGGCAGGAACTAAAGACACACACAAAAAAAAATTACAGGGTCTGTCGCTGGAACCAGCGTTCCTACGCGACAAGGAGCGACAGACAGGGTGGACGAGGTCCACAGGTGCGCCTGCACCAGTTGTACAGTCCGCTTATTTAGTAGAAGGGTGCAGTTCTTAGGTAAGACTGTACCATTTGTACAGTTTGTAAATGACGGCACTTGAGATGTGGAGGTGCCAGTGTGAGATTCCCACGCGACAAGGAGCGCCACACAATTGCGGTGAAACCCTCACACTGGATGGAGGCTGGATGCACTTTGTGTTAGAGGTGACGATACGTTGCTTGCTGACCAGACTTGCGGTTCCCGATAAGAATAGATAATTAATGGGGACTCAGCCCCTGCTAGGAAGAGAACATTACTTGCGGATGAGAGAAACAATTAAGCTGCAAAATAGCTAAAGGAGAAAGCTAAGCAGATAAAAAATGATGGAATGATTACGTTAATGACTAAAATAAGCGATTTATTATTAATTTATGGAGAAAGAAAACTGCTTTGAATGATTAAGTTCTGTTAGATAGGTCTAATAGTAATTTGTAAATTTCTGAAAGTTTATGAGTTAAGATGGGACGCGTAATTATGTTCAGCAGCCAAGAAGGAAGTGGGTTAGAAGGAGCAGGCCTAAGATGCCAAGCAACAGTCAGTGGGCAGGAGAAGTAATAATGCATGGGGGTACCAATATCGCCGCACTCGCACACATTGGTTCGTGAAATTTTAAATTTGAAGAGGTAATTTTTAAACGGGCCATGCCCGGATAAGAAAGCACTTCTATAGGGAGTGAGGTTAAGTAGCTCTCTGGAAACTTTTGGAATTAGGTTGTAAGTGTGTCTACCTTTTGTGGAGGTGTCCCAGTAGATTTGCCAGTTGGGGAGTATTTTAGATTTGAGTTCTCTGCGAATAAAAGATGGGGGTACCGGAAGAGAGAAGTCTATTGATTGGCGTTTGGTGGCTTCTTTTGCAAGGCTGTCCGCCAGCTCATTGCCTGCGATAGCAATGTGTGCAGTGACGTGGGCAAGGGTAACTTTTTTGTACAGTTGGTGAAGTTTGATTTTAATTTCCAGTATGAGGGGGTGTTTTGTCCGTAAGGCAAAATTGCTTGAAGTCCAGAAAGACTATCACTGAAAATTTTATAATTTTCCTGCGTGGGGGAGGCAGCAATCCATCCCAAAGCCTTCAGAATTGCAAACAGTTCAGCTTGATATACTGAGTTATCGTCTCCAATTCTGGAGGCCCACTCATAGGTCGGCACTCCATTTATCATGGCGCAGAAGGCTGCGGCCACGCCAGTTTCAGTGCGCGACCCATCAGTGTAGATGGTTGGATGCTGCGAGGGTCTGTGACTGTTCTTGGCGATGCATACCTGTAATTGTGATGTCTCCTCCGCGTGCTGCAGGTGCCAACTTGGAACTTTTCTCAGAATAGTTGTTTGTGGAAAGTATTGCGTGATTGTTGGTTCAAATTCTAGGTGTAGGATTCTGTTTTTCTGGTGCTCGTATTCTAGTGATATTAGGATTGGAGGGATCCCCGTTAGTACTGTGAGTGTGGGCTGGGTCACATGTTCGAGAACTTTCGATTAGTGGGTCATTTTTTGGGTCAACGCGGGTCAAATTAATTTTATTTTAAAAACGGCTCTAACGATTTTGATTAAATTTTGTGTCCTACGAGTTTCGAGCACGATAAAAGCATTGGGCTAGGTCACATGTCCGAGAAAATTCGATTAGTGGGTCATTTCTGGGTCATCGTGGGTCAAGATCTAAAAAGCGGCTCAATGTACACTAAATTTTGCATCCAATAGTTTTCGGGCACGAGAAGACTGTTGGGCTAGGTCACATGTTCGAGAAAATTCAATTAGTGGGTCATTTTGGGTAATTTTGGGTCATGGTCAAGCTAATTGTATCTAAAAAACGGTTCAAACGATTTTGACGAAATTTTGTATCCTACTATTTTCGGGCACGAGAAGACTATTGGGCTGGGTCACATGTTCGAGAACTTTAGATTAGTGGGTCATTTTTGGGTCAAAGCGGGTCAAATTAATTTTATCTAAAAAACGTCTCTAACGATTTTGATTAAATTTTGTATCCTACGAGCTTCGGGCACGAGAAAATCATTGGGCTGGGTCACATGCCCGCGAAAATTCGATTAGCGGGTCATTTCTGGGTCATTGTGGGTCAAGATCTAAAAAGCGGCTCAATTTACACTAAATTTTGCATCCAATGGTTTTCGAGCACGAGAAGACTGTTGGGCTAGGTCACATGTTCGAGAAAATTCAATTAGTGGGTCATTTTGGTATTGGGTCATTATGGGTTAAGCTACTTTATCTTAAAAACTGCTCAGAATTTTTACACTAAATTTTGCATCCTATGGTTTTCGGGCACGAGAAGACTGTTGGGCTAAGTCACATATTCGAGAAAATTCAATTAGTGGGTCATTTTGGTCATGATACATGATATTTGAACTCAGATTTAATTTTGACCGAGCATAGCTCGGTATTACCTGCTCGTAATGAAAAATACACGCAAAAGTCGAATTAAAAACCACTTGATGAAATAACAAGCACGTATAACGCTTCTGACATCAAGTAAATAGGACTGCATTTTTGGCGTTTAATCTTACAGTTTGGCTATAGTGTTTTGTTATGAAAAGTGGTCGACGGGACCGAAATTTTATATGCAACCAGGTGATAATGATTTTATGAATGTGTCAAACGTAACATTTTGAAATGGATTTGCACCTTAACTAAATTAAACATCTGTACATGCCCGTGGAGACTTCTAGACCACCCCCACCCTCTCTGAGCTGTTCTGCAAACCCTCTCCAGTCACTTCGATTTATTTACACTTCGTTTCGATTACCAAAGGTGACCAACAATTACTGAGATAAGGAAAGAGTTGTACTTCTAAGAATCGAATTACACAACTATCCTGCATTTTCAAAACATGATTTGCAATTCATGTTTTTAGAATTTTCTCTTTTCCAGGTATAAATGGTTTTTGTTAGGGAACAGAGGTAGTAACATTTCTAAAATTAAATTTTTTATATAAATGATGTATGTTAAAAGTAACTTACTTTGTAATTTAACATTTAAAATAATGTTCTTGTATAATTACTTGTAACTACTATTTAAACCCTTTCTTTATGTGTGCCTGTGACGGCACCCTTAAACCTAATTTGGCGCCCTTACGTGAACGTATTGGAGAACCGTTCCAAACCCCTCCAGTTAATCGTACGAAACACATTTTTCATTTTTATCTGGCGTCTAATCTAATTCTAATTAAAATCGTAAACTTTTTTTTTTTTTTTTTTTTAAATTTCTGGTAGTAATTGAATAAACAAATTTTGAAGCTTGACAAATATGCTTCTGCGCATGCTCGAATGATTCATTCGAATAATCAAAATAATCGTTGTGCCCATCACTGCTTTTTGGTGTTGTTAATGGTCACTCTAAAAAAATGTATTAAATTAAAAAAAAAAATTGCTTTCACCTATGTTCTGTAAACTCGGGATGTCCGGGTTGGATCCCCTAGTTTGATTAAAATTACATTTTTATTTTACGTAGATATTGTTTTCGTAACCATGATGGCTACGGAAATAATGTCCACAGACCTGATTTTTTTTTGGTAAATTTTTAGGTTGGCTATCTTAACAGTACAAGTCCGAAATTGCAATTTTAGAGGAAAGTGAAAAAACTGTGTACGCCTGTTTTTGGTTTAACTGGGTGCTGGCTGTTTTGGTTAATATCAGTGTATTTAACCGTGAAGTGTGTTTTGATAGTGTGAAGTAATAATTGTTACTGTGTGGTTTTGTGCGGTGAGTACTGCAATATGCAAGGAAGCGAACATTTCTTTCTTGCACTGTTATATGATCACTAGCTGAAACAGTTCGTTACCTTCCACCTTGACTTATACTCTTTTAAACACCAATAGGTATCATATTTTCACTGTGAGATTTTTAAATACACTGCTCAAAACAATTAAAGGATATTGCAGTTTTAGGTGGATTTTGTATCTGGGAAACTTTTTAGCTGATTGATACATGGTCGACAGACATAGTAGGTTATATGAGAATAAATTACACATGTTTGGCAGAAAAAAATGCATTTTATTGCGCATTTGTGTACAAAAGGAAAAAAACACAATTTGTGCATATGAGAAAAAAAGAATAAGAAAAGGTGTTTTCTTCAAAGAAAATCATTTTCAGTAGGGGGTATGGTTTCCACGGGCGGCCAGCAACGTTGAACACCTTTGAGGCATGGACTCAATGAGGCTATTAATGACGAGTTGGGGTATTCTGCCCCACTCTTCCAGAAGAGCTCTTTCCAGTTCTTGGAGAGTTTGTGGGGGTTGTTGGCGGCCAGAAACTCGTCTTCCTAGAGCGTCCCAAACGTGCTCGATTGGATTCATGTCTGGAGAACACGCTGGCCATTCCATTCGAACGATTCCTTCCTCGAAATGGAAATCCTCCACCAGGTTTGCACGATGTGGCCTGCAGTTATCGTCCATTAAAATGAAGTTATCTCCGATTGCTGCAGCGTAAGGGACTACAATAGGTCTGAGGATCTCATCCCTATATCGGCGACCAGTCAGAGCTCCATCTCGAATGATGTAGAGGTCAGAGCGCCCGTCAATGGAGATGCCACCATACACCAACACTCCTCCACCGCCAAATCTGACACTTTCGTGCACGAACGCAGGATTATTCCTACTGCCACGGTCCCTCCAGATGAAAATACGCCTATTATCCGCATGCACAGAAAAACGGGACTCGTCAGAAAACAGAATATTGCTCCATTCATTTCTCCTCCAGTTGACATGCTCGTTTGCCCACTCCCTGCGGTCGCGACGATGCCTTGATGTTAATCTAACACATACAATCGGTCGGCGAGCATACAGACCTACAGCATGGAGCCGGTTTCGGACAGTCTGAGTTGAAATCGTGGTGCCTGTAGCCGAGCGAAGGTGTTGTTGGAGAAGAGTAGCGTTCATGTTTCGGTGTCTCCGAGCTGTTAACGCTAAATACCGATCTTCATTGGGCGTTGTTGCCCGTCTACGACCTTGCCCTTGTCTTCGGCCTGCACATCCACTCTCCAAAAAACGGTTCCAGATCCTGGAAATGACACTTTGTGACACTCCAATGGCTTGCGCTACTTCGGCTTGAGTTTGGCCCCCTTCTAACCTACCAACAATTCTCCACGCTTCTGAATCTGTCAAATGACTTCGCTGAGACATCGTACTCATCGAAACAAAGCAATCACTGAATACCGATCATCCTTGTCTTCATTCTCTTTTATCCAGTTGAAAGTCAAATTTCATTCGCTGCCGCTGAAGCGACGTTTTTGACGTCGAACTCAAAATTTGCATACTCCACAGTTTGAAAACCAGAAAAATTTGCATTTGTGATTCTCTTCTTCTATTTTCGGCAAAAAAAATTTCGTTTATATCTTTATTTTATATAAAACTTCAAATATCCTTTAATTGTTTTGAGCAGTGTATACTGATTTGACCAAAAACTGACCTGTATTGTTAAGACCAACCACCCAACAATTATTTGTAACAAATATAAATAGAAAATTGAATTGCTGCTGAAATAAGCTTTGAGTAATTACCATTACATAACAATTCTATTTATTTTTACTATTTTATAGCTCCTTTTTTTTTTTTTTTTTTTTTTTTTTTGTAACTGATCGCAAGGTGCGTGCAGTTTTACCACAATTTTTTAATAGATTTTTTTTGCACTTTTTAATCGCAGAAAAACATTAAAAATTCTGCGATTTAAGTATTAAATAAAACATTTCTAATTTGAAGCAATGATTAAATACTTCTTGGAAATTCTAAGGAGTGTAGTAATACCCTGATCGTTACGTTCAGGATTTTCTTTTTCATAGTTATTAAAAAATAATAAATATTTTACATAGATAAATCTAGTAACGTATTCCTACGTTTAAAATGACTAACAGACATCTCTTTCCCACTATTTTTTTTTTTTTTTTTTTTTTTTTTTTATGCTAACTGTTAAACTATTTAAAATCAATTAATTTTCTGATCATGGACATGACCCAATTTCTTATAAAAGTTCTTATTTAGCTAATAAAACTATTAAAAAAAAAAAAAAAAAAAAAAAAAAAAAAAAAAAAGATTACCCAATGTAAATGGATCCGAGATTAGTTTTTAAACACACTGTATCAAAAATAAATACTGTATCATGTAAAGAAAAGATGACAGTCCATGCACATGGTTTTTCAGGCTTCTTCAGGTCACTGAGCTTCGTATTCACATTATTTCTATTTATTTATCATCTATTTTATCATCTGTTTATTTGCCCCATGCCTACTATATATTTCAAAAGATTTAATAGCTTTGGGTGTTTTCTGTTTGGGTATTTAATTTATCGTAAAAGATATTAAAATTCAGAATGTAAGTAAGCTCATTCATTTTAATATATGCGTAACAAGTGGTTAATTAAATATCACAACAAATCCAACAATTATACAGTAAAAAAAAAATGTTTTTTCGGTAGCGTATTACAGCTTATTTTACTGTTTATTACTGTTAATTTTAAAGTGTAATACTAGCAGCTGGGGTGCTAGTATTATACCGTAAAATCAACATTTTTTTTTCAGTGTATAAAGCAAATGCAGATTTATTTATTTACTCATTTATTTTATATGCTGTGGTAAAATTCTTAAGAATATATAAGAAAAACGTGGTTAAAAAGTTTTTCAGAAAATTATCATTAGTAAATTTTTTTTTTAATCTCAAACAACAAAACGCAAAAAGATATTAACTGAAACTGAAAGATGATAATTAAATATTTGAAAAGAATGCTTTTTCATTTCACTTTCAGACTTTTTTGTTATATTTTTAACTCATAACTGTTTTACTTTAACCGCTGTTTGAAAATTAACCAAATGGTTTTGAATAGAACAGTAATTAATTTATGTATTTTTTTCTAACTAGTATTTTTTTTTTCGAATTCTTTGAAATTATCAAATAATCAAATAAAACCTTTCATAAAAGCTTTAAAAAATAATTTGCCTGAAGAATAACAGAAAAGAATCTGACATTTAGCCGATTCCCTCGTTAAATTATTTTCATCAATGTTTTGTCAGGCACACAGGAGGTAAATTAATTGTGTAGATAGTAATTATATTAAGTAAGATTTATATTTGAATGAAATAGATTTTAGTAAAAATAGAAATAGATGATGGTTTGGTAAATATTTTATTTCTGCATGTAAGATATAATTTGTACGTGATTAGAATTTTGTAATTGAATTTAAATGATTTCATTTTTTTTTCTTTATCTAGTGGAATAAATGTTTTTTTTTCTTTTTTTCATTAAAAATGCTCAATGAATTTGAATGTTAATGAAAACTTTATGTTCGTCTATTAGAGTATGAAAACAAAAAATTCCTTTTTCTTCACATGTAACACAATATAACTGCTTGAAATAATTGTTTTATGAATATTAAATGTATGGTCGACCAAAGAAATTAAAAAAAAGACAGAGAGGTAGACAACATACATGAACATTCCATACATTTTAATTTCTAAATGGTCACAAAAAAAATAATAAAATATAAAAAAAAATAAAATAAAAATGAGAAATATGAATAGATATATATGAATATAGATATATATAGAAGTATGAATAAATATGAATAGCCATTTGACTGGAAATTATGTCTTATTTCAATTTATGTTAAAAAAATAATCTTAGGGGGTCTTCTTCAAAGTAAAATTGTACCAAACTCAGAAATTTTCAATACGAACACCTAATTTTGATATCCTGTTTGGCTTTTTCGGCAAATTTTAGCTTAGGATATAAAATGGTATGTCATTTGGCTAAGTGGTTTAAGAATTATGAAAGTTTAAAATTTGGAACTCCTAACGTTAAATTAACTATTAATCGTTGCAAAACAGAATGCAATGCGGTAATTGTTTAATCATAACTCAAAACCTACTTAGTGGAATCAGCTGTAATTTTGGATTCACATGTTTCATACTTCTAGAAATCGATTTCTGTTGAAAAAATTATAGGTTACAATCCATATTTGTTTCGAAATAATACAATTTTTTAAATTAATTATTTTAGACAAAAGTAATCTAACAAATTGCATTCAGGACATTACCAAGGCGTGTAAATCCATCAAAGAAACTATGTTTATTTTAACTATATATTAACTATAACATTTAAACTATATTTATTTTAACTTCAAAAAACAAACAAAAGTAAAGCATGTCATCATTAGGCTTGGAAGTAATTAATCGAGTGATTGTTTTGAGTTATATTTCTGGAATCCATATGTTTGAACAATTAGCAATATTCGAATTTTTCGAGTGATTCACTCGAGTGATAGTCAAATGGGGTCCGGGGGGTGCAAATGCCTTCCGTCGGGGTCAAAATTCAAATGTCGTCGGGGAAAATGTTTTACTTTCGGATTTCCATACGACCCGGGTAGGCTCTCATCATTGCCAGTCGGATTGACTAAACTAATTGTTTCGAGTTTTGATGATTGTAGGTTGGGTTCGGGTTAACCCGATTTTTAAAAACAATGTCATAAAATGAAATTTCTAAATATCATAATGATATAGTAAAATGAAAAATGCTAAAAGTTCAAAAGTTTCTACTTGGTAAAAAGTCCACTAGATCGCATAGCCTACTGTCAGTTCTGAAACAATGTCCCAATACAATGTCCAAAATATTGTTTCAGATAAAAATCTATATATTTGATTGTGGATCATTCTTTACACTTTTATTTTCCAACATAAAAGATACAATTGATATTGAAGCTATGATTATATACTACTATTTTTCCATAACTACGTACATTAAATTGCGGATCAATTTTCTTTGATTGTGGGTTTCGGGTCGTCTTAGGTTGAAATATTTTGGGATTGAGAATGAAGTATTTCGCGTTCGAGTAGGAATGCTGAGGAAGAAATTTTTTTGGCTGATGTCGGGTTGGATTGCTGGTGGAGTTCTACATCGGTCGAGCAAACTAAAACCGACGATGCCCACAGTTTAGGTTGGATAGATTTGGCGATAGGTTCGACGGGTTGATTTCTATTTTTTCACTGCGTGTCAGATTCGAGTCGGGTAATTTTAATTGCTTTGGGTTTGGGTTGGTTTCGGGCTCTGTTTGGAACTTGCGGGTCGGGTTCAGGTTGAATAGAGTACTGCATCGGATGGGGCAAACTGAAATCAACCCGACTCATGGTTTGGGTCAGATTGGGTTGGCTTTTCTCTTTGTTCCTTCCGGTTCGGGATAACTTCTTCTTCTTCTTTTTTTTTTTTTTTTTTTTTTTTTTTTTTTTTTTTTTTTAAATGTCCGAGAGGGACTGCTCAGACTCAGACTAGAAAACCAAGCCTGTAGAGCATAGATGTCCCTCCCGGTCCCCTTTATTGTGGTATTAAAACAAAATACAAAATTCATCCGAAGCTGAGCCCGCCGGTAAGAGCGACAGAGGGCGGGGTGGTATTTATCTAGAACAACTGTACTTTAGATGAAGTGGTTTTGGTACACAACCAGTCTGCGAAAAAAAACGACGTATGGAAGAAGTAATAAGATGATAGTAATGGATGCGATGGTGAAAAATGTTAAAAGTTCAAAAGTTTCTAATTGATAAAAAATCCACTAGATCACATAGCCTACTGGACAGTTACATACTTGTCGATTACAGAAATAGTTTAAAACTTTGATATAGTTAGACATTGATTATAATGTAATATGATGTAAATTAAAATTCGAGAGCAGCAAGATGAAAACAAAGATGAACAATTACACTATGAAAGGGACTGCTTACTAAAGAACAAAGTGCATCACTGATAATGTTGATAATAACTGCAAACGTCAGTAACATGTAAAGAAGCTTGATTATAGAGCAAATTCGGGGCCCTGTGTCATCATTTCACAAGCTGGCTAGAAGTAACATGGTAGCTAAAAAAAGTAGAACACTGATAACTCAATGATAGCAAGACATGAATAACTAGGAGTATTATAATGATGAAGATGTATATTGGCACGATGAAAATGTAGACCATGAAAAACTGAAGCACAAATAAGAGAAATCACAAAAACACAATAATTTTATGATGTTGTTTAATGCTTAGCAACTCTGCCCAGGGTTAATGAGCTGAAGTTTGAATGAAGTTTGAATGACGCATGAGTTGAAGATAAGAAAGCTATGAAGATGATATAGAGGAATAATGTAAAGGAGGATCATTATAAAAAGTAGGAATTAACTGATGATTTCATTTAATATTGCTCATGTAAGGTTAGTATACATTGTCCAAAAAGGACCTGTCGTTGTGATATGCTACTTTATATGTTGCACAAAAAGGTTCGGAAGAGTTATGATTTATATCATATAATTGGGTTTAAAAATGCTATTATACTCGTATTTGGTTCAATTGATGTAGGAACAGGGGTCCGTATATATTATACGGGGTGAAGTGTATCGGTTTCGCGGGTCGGTTTCCGTGTCGACGAAAATTATTTTGTCGTGTTCGGGTCGGGATGCGGTCAACTAATTTTTTTGTCTGGTTCGATTCGTGTTTTGTGTTGACCGGATATAGAATTTTTGGGTTTAGGTTGGGTATAACCCGATCCACGCAGGATTATAAATTCTCAAACAAATCTGTGAAATAATTTTTCCGTTGATTATATTTCGTTAAAACACGAAAATTTAAGTTTTGATTTGCTCAATTTCTCCCAAAACACAGAAAATTCATCAATCTAGTATAAAATTTACTTGAAATACTCCAATCTAAAGCTGTATTTTTGTCAAATCACAGCGTTGTTCCGGCAATTATGGTGCCTAGGACTTTTTTGTATTAGAAACGGGATTTTTACGTCTGTTCTTTTCTTTTCAAAACAAGAAAAATTGGCGAACCTTAGTCCAAAATTTCTTAAAATCCTCCGTTGAAAAGCCAGAAACTTCTTCAAAAAAGGGTAGAAGTCCCTTCCAATCACTGGGGTGTTTAAGCAACTTGCTGCATGTACTTTTTACATTTTTCGACGAAATTGTTTCAGAGCTTTCTTTTAAATCTCCATTAAGCTGCAACTAAAATATTTCTTAAAGGATTTCGCATATATTTCTATGCAAAAAATTAACTGTAGCATTTTTCAAATATGCAGGTCGTTCACACTTTATGGAAACGATTTTCACAATTAATTTCTGAATTAAATTAATTCCATACATGCCATATTCTTTGCAAGAATTTTACTATACTGAATAGCCCTGACTCTTGATTATAACTCTGGATAGAAATTTCCATCATAGACGATTTTTCTCTTAGTACAATCATATCAATTTTCTACCACACCTCTCGGAGAACTTTCCAAAGTCTTCCAGTGTGTTGTGAATAGCGCTTTCTATACTGTAAAAAATTTTCGTAAATTTTCAGTAGATGTACCGTAAATACTTGTACCGTTTTCACTCTTTACGGTATGAGTACCGTACTTCTAAGGTATATTAAGCGTAAAAAAATCGTATAGGTACCATTTCAATTATAAACGGTATTTATACCGTAAAATGATTGTTTTTTAGTAAAAAATCGCTATTTATACCGTAAAATAATTATTTTTCAGTAAGAAAAAAGCTGGTTGCCCGGCCTTGATGTACGGCAACTCCTGAAATGATGATATTTTTCTTGTTACGTAATGCGTGCAGGCCTAAGGAGAGGGGGAGTGCAGCCGGTACATATACTTTAAATATTTTACGGTACATATACCGTCCAGTTAAATTACGGTATATATACTGGTCACAAAGTTGCCAGTATTTGTACCGTAATTGTTGACCAGAATTTTTTACAGAGTAACGCTCGCTTTAACAAACTCATAGGTGGTGAAAAATAAAAATTTATTGTAACACTGCATGAAACAGGGCTTTATTTAAGTGAGTGTATCAAAAGAAAAGCAATTTTTAACAATTAATAAAAAAAAAAAAGAAATGGGTATGTGAATGTAAAGAAAAATTTCCAAACGGTTTCATGATTGCTGCTGAATTTTGTTATGAAATTAAATTAAAGGTAAAAAATACAGTCAAGCTAAGGTGATTTCACTTTATTATCAGTAAAATATTTTAGAACCCATTTTTGCAGGAGAAATTCAAGCTTTATATGAAAAAGGCATTAATTGAGCTTCATATGAACAAAGTCTACCAGTCGCTCTTCCATAACTCAACTATTGCCTATTTAGCAAAGAAAGAACCCCAAACGGAAATAAATTGTGTCTCAGTTGGAGAAATGCATGTAAAATCAACTGATGCACCCCCCCCCCCTCTTAATCAATGACCCTTTTCTGCTTTTGGATTGTTTAAATGAATTCACGAACATTGAACAGATTTTGGAAAGTTTTACAAGATGTATCGGGTAAAATTTACATGACAGTAAGAAGGAAATTCTATTATCATGGAAATTTGAGCTAGAGATTTTGCTCAAAGTCAAGGCTATCCAACAAAGTCAAATTATTGCAAAGAGTATGTCATTTATGGGTAGGAATTAACTTTGAAAATCGTTTCCATAAAGTGTGAACGACTTTCTGTATATGTCTCCAAGCCGTGGAATATGGATTAACAATATTAATGATACATACAATTACCTACAAAAGAATATTCGTTAAAAAATAAACGTAGTTAAAAAAAAATATATAAAACAGGCTTTAAAAATATCATAATCTTAAAACCACGTATGAGAATCTTACGCGTTTTGGCGGATTTCCGTTTTTTTTTTCTTTTTACTACATCACCCCGAAAATTTTCTACCGCTCTCCTTTGCCTCACTCAGCACACAAAGTGTAATATGTTTCAAACTCCTTAATTTTTAAACTTTATATGCTTTGTTTGCTATTTTCTTATAACAATAATTATTCAATCATCTAACCATCCTCCTCTCATTGAAATTAGTGTTTCCCATTTTCCGCCACTCATATCGGACACACAAAGTTTAAAGCCTTTAAAATTCTTTCATTTTTAAATTTGTTTCTGCCCTATTTGTTACTATGTAGTGACAATGAATAAATAATCATTAAAATTATCCCTTCACACCAAAATTTCTGTTTCTTTTCTTTTGCGCCCCCCCCCCCCCCAATTTAACAAACTTTAAAATCTTTAAAACACTTTACTTTGACAGAAAATTGTCTGCTCTTTTTTTAAAACTTTTTTTAAAACATTCTGATTTATCATTCTGAAATTGTACCTTTGTAAATATTTTGTAATATAAATGTTTCGTGTAATTATAACAGAGTGTTTCAGTTTTGAAATTCTACACCTTAGCCGATATTATGTAAGTTGAAATCTCAACCGAGGGATTTTTCTCACTAAAGTAAAATCCCATTTTGTAAAACTGTTACCTGTTTGTGGAAGTAAAAACGATTTGCTAGCGATAATTTGATTAAAAAAAAACTACGGAGGCGCTTCTCGGAGAGCATAAAAGTTTTTCGCAAATTGAATTATCGTTCATTTTTAAGAAATCAGAAAATACAGAAATTGTAGTAGAAATATATTATGGAAAACTATATTTTGTGATTGCTTTATTTTGCTAAATAATAACTGAGTTCATTTTCATTCTTTCACTTTCAAACATTGAGGGTCAAAAACCTTTCCACACAAATTCTTTTTTACAACAAAAATACGCATTTTCTTCTTCTTAGAATTCACAACAAATACTTTTCCATCGTTGAATTTTTATGTTCAGATTTAACTATTAAGGAGGGCAAAGAAAAAAAAAGGACTAATGGGCGAAAGGAATTTGAATTTTTTCATAAATAAAGCAAAAACCAACTCAAAAAATCACTTCAGTTCAAAATAATTTGTTCTTTATTTCTTTCTTTATGAGTGAAAAAGCCAATAGACTCTGGCTATAACATCACTTACAGTAGTTTTTCGTTTTGTGACATACATTTAAACTTCATATTCTGAACATTAATTGAATGGGTGTCTGAAAAAAATTACAAATTTTGGATTTTTTTTTTCTTTTTTGGAAAAAGACCTGTGTAGAATGATTGATGATTACCCAGTGTTAAAAATAGCAATTTCATAATATACAAGTATGTTTAGTTTAAATTAAAAAAAAATAATAAAACAATCAACTAAAAATAATATTATTATTTTCCTTACCCAGCTAAATAGTTTTTCATTACTCGTCAATGCTCAGCATGCAGACAAAAGTGGAGGCGGGTTAAAATAGGAAGAAGGGCCTATGTTGCACTCTCAGAACATTGCTAATCAATGACATAAATATTTTTTCCCCCATTTCTCGAAATTAAAAATATGTAATTTAGACCCTTTTTTTAGACTCCCATTCAATTGATTAAAATTATTGGTAGATCAACAAAAACGTGCGTCCCAAAAGTGTATAGGCAGCCATTTTTTTTTGTATTTAAGAGCTAACTAAACGAGGAAGAAAGACGAAATAGATTATGTAAATATATAATGATGAAATAAAAATAATAAAATACTCAAAAAACTTTTAACAGTCATAGATTTAATAATATAAAAAAATAAAAACAAAAAAATGCTGTCCCAAAAATATATAGACAACCGGTATTAAAAGTTGATTTAAGAACTGATATTCAAAATTTGCATATTCCAAAGTTATGTACTTGTGACGCAATAGTTTTCTAAGATAAAAGCGAATCTACCTTCCGTTTCCGACTGATTGCAAAGATGCCTCGCAATGTGCAGTTTTCTAAAAAGGAAATTTTGCAAATCTATAGTTTAAAGGCTCATGGATGGAAATTTGTGGACATTGCAAGAAAAATTGGATGCAGCAGGGTTGGTATTTACCGAATTCTGTCAAAAGGTGACAATTTTGAAACAAAATCCCGTTCTAGACGACCAAAGGAAACAACTAACCGACAAGACAGAGAGATTTTGAGATTAGTTTCAACCCAGAACTTGTCTGTCTGTACGGTCGGTTTCTAAAAACGTAAGCGTTCCAGTATCAAAATCCACAGTCCATAGACGGCTGCAAGCAAGCACATTTCTTGATTATCGCACAATACGTCGTTCGCCAAAGTTTACAAAACGGCATAAAGACACTCATGTTCAGTGAGCCCGAAATTACATGAATTGGACAGATGAATGGTTGAGTGTTCTTTTCAGAAATGAAAATAAATTTAATTTAAATGGCCCCGATAGTTGGGCATATTACTGGCACGATATTCGGAAGGAGCCACGAACTTTTTTCAGCAGATAACAAAGAGGGAGTGTACTCATGGTGTGGGGAGCACTTTCTTATAATGGAAAAACCGATATTGCTTTTTTGAAAGGTCGTCTATGTTCCGAAGATTACCAGAAAACGCTTGAAGTACAGTTACTTCCATTTGGAAAGTTGTTAGGTGGGGACAACTGGATATACCAGCAAGACAATTGCTCCATTCACGTGTCCAACTCTACAATGCAGTGGTTTAGACAAAACTAACTGTTATGGACTATCCAGCCATAAGTCCTGATCTGAACCCAATAGAGAACCTCTGGGGAATATTAGCTAGAGACGTATATGCTAATGGGCGTCAATTTGCAACGGTTCAAGATCTAAAGCTGTAAATTGAACGAAGTTGGTTTTATTTAAATCCAGAATTTCTCCAAGCTCTTCTTTTGTGTAAGCCTGATCGAGTTTTTGAAGAGATTAGAAAAAATGGCTTAAAAATTTGAACATTAAAGGAAAAAATGAGTTGTTTATAAACTTTTGGGACAGTAAAATTAAAGTTTTAATTTTCTCACAAAGTCTGTGATTGTGTAACATTATTTTTGTATAGTATTATTATTGTCTTGATGTTATTTATAATTATAAATTATTTTGAAATTGTTACTCTTCTTTTTCAATTGTAAAATAAGAAAATCACGTTGTCTATAAACTTTTGGGACACACTGTAATATACCTTAAAAAAGTTAAGACTTCATAAGGAAACGGAAATTAGGGAACAGATGTTACAGACGCACCGTTGTTTGCGAGATTTTTGTTTTGTGCCATTTTGGCAAGAAAACCGTTTAATTTGATATCAAACACGCACAATCTGTTTTACTGGATAACAAACCAGGATACAAAGCAAAATATCGCCAAAATCACCGGTTGCCCAAGCATAAAATCGCCATTTTGGCACCATAAAAATATCCCGATTCGTCTGCGACATCTGTACTTAAATGAGAACTATATCTATACTATTATATAAAGAGGAAACGGTGACGGACTGACTGAGTGACTCATCAACGCCCAGCCGAAACTACTAAAGTCAGGGTCACGCAATTTGGACGGTAGATTGCTGTTATGGCCTAAGCAAGCAATAAGAAGGGATTTTTGAAAATTCCCCCCAGAAGGGTGTTAAAGGGGGGTTCGAATGTTTTAGGTCATTTTGCCCTATCTCAGCAGCAGTTATAGGTAGGAGCTTGAAATTCCAGAAAACAAATCTACTAAAAAAATGATTAAACACCTATTTCAGCGATTTTAGAAACTCCCCCCAGAAGGGTGTTAAAGGGGGGTGGTTGAATGTTTTAGGTCATTTTGCCATATCTCAGCAGCAGTTATAGGTAGGAGCTTGAAATTCCAGAAAACAAATCTACTAAAAAAATGATTAAACACCTATTTCAGCGATTTTAGAAATTCCCCCCAGAAGGGGGTTAAAGGGGGGTGGTCGAATGTTTTAGGTCATTTTGCCATATCTCAGCAGCAGTTATAGGTAGGAGCTTGAAATTCCAGAAAACATATCTACTAAAAAAATGCTTAAACACCTATTTCAGCGATTTCAGAAATTCCACCCAGAAGGGGGTTAAATGGGGGTGGTCGAATGTTTTAGGTCATTTCGCCATATCTCAGCAGCAGTTATAGGTAGGAACGCGAAAATCAGGAAAACAAATCTACAAAAAAAATGATTAAACACCTATTTCAGCGATTTTAGAAATTCCCCCCAGAAGAGGGTTAAAGGGGGGTGGTCAAATGTTTTAGGTCATTTCGCCATATCTCAGCAGCAGTTAGGAGCACGAAATTAAGGAAAACAAATCTACTAAAAAATGATTAAACACGTATTTCAACGATTTTAGAAATTCCCCCCTGAAGGTGGTTAAAGGGGGGGGGGTCGAATGTTTTAGATCATTTCGTCATATATCTGCAGCAGTTTTAGATAGGAGCGCGAAAATCAGGAAAACAAATTTACTAAAAAATTAATAAAACACATATTTCAGCAATTTTGGAAATTCCCCCCAGAAGGTGGTTAAAGGGGGGGGGGGCGGTCGAATTTTTTAGGTCATTTCGCCATATCTCAGCTTTTATGTAGGAGAGCGAAATTAATTAAAACAAATCTACTAAAAAATTGGTTAAACACGTATTTCGGCGATTTTAGAAACTCCCCACCCAGAAGGTGGCTAAAGGGGTATTCAAAAGTTTCGGGTCATTTCGCCATATCTCAGCAGCGGATTTAGGTAGGAGCGGGAAATTCAGAAAAACACATCTACTAAAAAATGGATAAACACGCATTTCAGTGATTTTAGAAATCTCCCCCCCCCCCGAAGTGTTTTAAAGGGCGTGGTTTCGAAAATTTTAGGACATTTCGCCATATCTTAGCAGCTGTTTTATGTTGGTGCGCGAAATTCAGGAAAACAAATCTACTAAACAAATGATTAAACACGTATTTCATCCCCCCCTAGAAGGTGGTTAAAGGGGGATTCGAAAGTTTTAGGTCATTTCGCCATATCTAAGCAACAGTTTTAGGTTGGAGCGCGAAATTCAGGAAAACGAATGTAATAAAAAATTACATTGTCTACCCGTGCAAAGCCGGGACGGGCCGCTAGTATATATATATATATATATATATATATATCTGTTTCCTTTTACTAATTAAGAAAGATCTGTAATTTATTTATTTTCTGTTCTGTCATCTTATTTACACAAGATTAAAAATTTGTTGTTAAAACTCCAGAGGATCTGTACTTAAACGTTTCAGGTAAGTTTTCCTTATTGTCGATGAATAATATGTAAACATGATTATATTTCTTAGGGTACAAGTCAGTCAGTGAAAACTATTTGTACTGATATTACATTAAATATATATCTGTTTCCTTTTTACTAATTAAGATATATCTGAAATTTCCCCTCATCTTATTTACATCAGATTACAAATTTGTTGTTAAAATCCCAGAGGCCCATGTATTAACCAGCCCCTCAAATTAACGTTTCATGACCGTTTTCCTTATTGTCGATGAATAATATGTAAACATGATTATATTTCTTGGGGTACAAGTCAGTCAGTGAAAACTATTTGTACTGATATTACATTAAATATATATCTGTTTCCTTTTTACTAATTAAGATATATCTGAAATTTCCCCTCATCTTATTTACATCAGATTACAAATTTGTTGTTAAAATCCCAGAGGCCCATGTATTAACCAACCCCTCAAATTAACGTTTCATGACAGTTTTCCTTATTGTCGATGAATAATATGTAAACATGATTATATTTCTTGGGGTACAAGTCAGTCAGTGAAAACTATTTGTACTGATATTACATTAAATATATATCTGTTTCCTTTTTACTAATTAAGATATATCTGAAATTTCCCCTCATCTTATTTACATCAGATTACAAATTTGTTGTTAAAATCCCAGAGGCTCATATATTAACCAACCCCTCAAATTAACGTTTCATGACAGTTTTCCTTATTGTCGATGAACAATATGTAAACATGATTATATTTCTTGGGGTACAAGTCAGTCAGTGAAAACTATTTGTACTGATATTACATTAAATATATATCTGTTTCCTTTTTACTAATTAAGATATATCTGAAATTTCCCCTCATCTTATTTACATCAGATTACAAATTTGTTGTTAAAATCCCAGAGGCCCATGTATTAACCAGCCCCTCAAATTAACGTTTCATGACAGTTTTCCTTATTGTCGATGAGTAGTATATGAATATTTTTATCAATTATTTCAAATTTTAAGTGAAATTCATGATTTATATCCACCGTTCTAGGACGGGTATTTACACTAGTATAAGAATAGTTGCCAGTGCTGAACCATAATCAAAGGATTAAACGACTACCTGCACTGCAACCTTTTTTGTAACGATTAAAAAAATGAATTTAACATTAGGAGTTCTAAACTTTAAATCTGCATAATTCCTAAACGTTTTGACCAAATGACTTTCAAATTGGTATCCGAATGTAAAATTCACCGAAAAATCCGAATACGATGACAAAATTAAGTGTTAATATTGAAAATTTTAAAGTTTGACACAACTTCAATGTGTAAACGATCCCCCAAGAAATTAAAACTATAACATTATTGCAGATAATACTAAAACAATGAGCTTTGGTGCAAACAGATTTATTCTGCGACATTTATAATTCAAGTAATAATCATCAGTCAGATTTATTATTATTTATTTCTTTACTTTTTACGTACTGGACATACAAACATTTTTAATGGTAGATAAATAATCTGATAAAAAGGCACAAAAAATGATTTAATTGAAATTTATTGTGCGATAACTATTTAAATATATATTTACGTCATTTCATATACTTATAAATAATGTATAAACGTATAATGTATGAATATTACTTTTAAAATAATAGTAAAAATATAGGAATGCCTGTACAATAATTTGTAAAAAATCTATACATTTGGTAGAACATGGAGCTTCAAAAATAATTTTTAGCTGAATAAGAAATTTCGAGAATGGTTTAAAAGCGTTTTTCAGAAATGATTTTTATTTTATAATCTCTTTCGGTCGACATATTTTCTGCAACGTCAGCGTAATATTCAACTTAGTAAGATTACATAGTTTTAATGAACGCTAGCTCCAAAAAAGGATGTTAATGACAAGGGGAGAAAGTGCAATAAATCGAAGATTAAGAATAACCTAAGAAGATGATCATATGTCTTTAACTAAAGAATAAATCTTTCTAACGGGTTTGAAGAGCAAGGAGATGTTTTTTTTTATGACGCAACTATACACACACACAGAGCATTCTCAATACATATTTATGAATAACTTTTCAATGAATGGTGATTTTTAAATTTATTTAGAAAGTTCTATTTTTAGAAGGTAAATTTGATTTTATGATTCATTAATAATTTTTCTCTATCCACCCCTATTTAAAGACTATAGAAACGTCGGATAGCTACTGAAACAGAACCGAAGTGAATGAATTTTCATTTTGTATATGCTTTTGTACAGTCGGTATTTGTACAGTACTGAATTTTCTTTGTATCTTACATAATTTAATTATATGAATCTTATATAAGCTAATTGTCTGCATCTTATTTAAAATAATTTTTTTGTATAATGTATTAGATTAAAAATAATAATAATAAAAAAATATAAATATATTTGGCTCTGATGGGGCCGTCCCCTCCTCCCCCCTATGCTCATCATTCTGACACCAATCAAAGCATCAAAGCGCACATCCAGATTGCTCCTACATCAGCATCCTTCCAGCGCAGCCTGCTGCGAGAGAACTTTTATATTTCTGAATCTTCTTATGTCATCTCCATAGACTGTTCTAATCTAGATGTGAAGTAAACGTGGGCATTACGCCCCACGTAGGTATTCTTCAGTAATCGTCTTTGATCTTTGTACAGTCGGTCACACACACACAAAAATAAAAACCCCATATATATTTTTTTAAGTCATGAATTAGACCTTATTAATAATGGAATTTTTGCTATGGGATTACTTATACTGTATTCATAAGTAAACAAGTATTATGTTATAAGTACTAACTGCACTTAGGGGATTGTGTCCACTTAAAAAAGAATCCTTCTGGACCTTGGGGCTCTGCCATTTATAAACCTTTGGTTTAGGTATTCGGATCGGTACTCTGTGCTCTGTGCAAAAAAGACGGCGACGCCGAAAATTTAAAATTTCCATTCCCCCCCTCCTTCCTAGAGCCTGGTGTTCATTCGCCCCCCGCCCCCCTCGCTTCCTATACTTCAAAAAATTAAACATTTTTGATGCCTTAGAATACATATATTCGACAATATATACTATAGATACATACATAAATTCTAGATAAATACTAGACATGTATATTTATATGTGAAATGTAAATACCTATCAAAATACATAGATAAATATACTTTTGTTTTTAATCTTATGCCACTTCAAAAGTAGAAAATATTGATTGTTATTATCAGCATAGGTCAAAACAGATTTGAAATAGCAGCTTTTCGTAAATTGCATACCAAATTTGGGACCGCCAACATCAAGAAGCCAGGATCACGGCCCAGCTGCTCCGTACTTTAATCAGGACCTAAATGTCCCCACTAGAAAATTTAGACTAAAAAAACCCTTTTTAAAAACCTTAAACCTTTCTTGAAACTTTTCAAAAAAAATGATTAATGACCTATCGAACAAAAAATATCTAACAGCTGCTATTACTTATAAGGAGCATTATGATTCAATCTAGGTTATTAGCAGTGGTTAGGAATACAGTTTAAATTACAAATACCGTTCTAATTAGGCTTCGAGTGCGTAAAAATGTCTCTAGAGGCACAAAATCCTACCGACAGATTAAAATCTCACTCGAAAAAAATTTCCCGCTAAAGTAAATTTTCATTTTTCTAAGATTAATAACAAACTGTTCTCTTTTTATAGAAGAAAAAAATTATTATCTCGAGATAATTCGATAAAATATATTACTGAGGCATTTTTCAGGGAACATAAAAGCACTTCACAAATAGAATTATCTCTCATTTTCGGGAATTAAGAAAATAAAGAAGCTGCATTTTAAATATATTATACAGCAAAAGTATGTGTTGTGATTGCATTATCCTCTTAAACAGTTATTCATTCGTCCACTTTCAAACAGTGAGGTCAAAAAACCTTCAAAGCAAATTGATTTTACAACAAAAATATGCATTCTCTTCGTCTCGGAATTCAGAAGAAATACGTATCCATCGTTGCATATGTATACTCGAATTTAACCATTAAGAAGGACAAGAAAAAAAAAAAAGGATAAATGTAAAAAAAGGAAATGTAAGCTGAATTTTCTCAAATATATTTTTCGAAAAATTATTATTATTAATATTTTTAATGACAGAAAGAGCTAACAGACTTTAGCTTTAAAAATATTTAAATTATAACAGTTTCCCTACTGTGATACACAGTAAGTTTCACTTTGTGAATAACTAATAAAATGTATTAGTAGTTCAACAAACATTATGTGTTGATATAAAAGCTGGCATTCGTTATTCCATTACATACTTACTTGACTTAAAGAAAGAATAAAATTTTAATTTAATGTACTCTAACGAGCATTTAAAGTTCAAAATAAATTACTGAAAGCAAAAAGACGCGCTTTTTCATTTATCGTAAATGAATTACGTCTTGAGTTATAAGCGATTATTGTCTCTTAACTAGCTTTATTGAGATGTCGCGTCCAGAAATTTGGTTCAAAACGTCAACTTTGACAGCATTTTCTGAAAGATCCTATGCCTGTATTGAAATATCGGAAACTCTTGGATTTCATATTTTCTGAAGAAGAGCATCCGTTATTCTCATGCATTTCGAACAAAAATTCATTTGGAAACCTTTTTCAGGCGAATGTTTCCAGATGGTACTAACTAATTTAAAAATTATTAAAAAATGTAATTCCTTTCATACTGACTTGAAAATAAGTAAAAAAGTAAAAATGCTCTTTTTTTAATTTATATTCTTTTATAAGCATTCAATGTTTATTTTGAAAATCACGCTTCATTTTATGACTGCAATTAATGATTTTTACAGAAAAATTTCGGAACAGATGTATTACACTCACGCACCGATGTTTGGCGACTTTTTGGTTGGCGCGATTTTCAAGCACGCGCCAAACCAATAACTTAATACATTGGCTAGGTTGCCATTAAAGGAAAAAATCCCCCAAATTTGGCGACTTTTTCCCTTTTTATAACCGATAAAAAAAAAAAAAAACTGTGCGTGAGTGTATGACATTATAGCCAAAATTGCCATTACAATAAGTTAGTTTAGCGAGGGCACCGAATCCGAGTATGGAAAATCCACTGGTTTTTTAACGCTTGGTAGACAGCGCGAGCTAGTGAATTTATGTTAAAAAATATAATTTTTGCGCTGTTTCTTTTTTAAGATAGGGAAGCAGGAAATAAAAAGAAGTATTATTTAAACTATCTTTTTAGGATGTCTAAATTGATTTCTCAATGTATAATCATAATTTAATTAATAATAAACTATTAATTGATAAAAGCCTGTTCTTTTTTTTTAATACGTATCGCACTCTTTATTTTTTATTTATATTTTATTTTCTACTTTTTAGTGTTTAAAATACTTTACTGTTGAATTTTCACAGACAATTGGCCTTTTTTTGGCGTGCATTTAACATTTAAAGCACATTAAAGTCCTTTTAAAATCAAAATGTTTTCATCCGAACTTACTCCATTTAATGATTGATATTTTTAAAGCAAAGCATTCAAAGGGGAAATACGCAACGGAATAAGTTAAAATACACTAGCCTCTAAAAGTTAAGGTGCAGCCAGTTTTTTGATGCTCACTTTAAAAAGAATGAAAATAAAGATAAAAAAAATAGTTTATATGAATGAATCATAAGTAACATCATTAAAACCTTATGAAACAATTATATCCATCTCAATTTTTTTTTAAAGAATTGACAGTCGGAGGAAACTGCGAATATCCCACTTTTGTAATTTGTGTGGAATTTTTTTTTATGCTTGTTGATCTTCAATTTTTGGTACTAAAATAGTGTTGTCCATATCTAGGAGATGTCCTTTACATTAGTTAGCATGGCAGGCAATCGGATGGATGGAAACGGGGTTATTACAAGCTGATGCTGCAAGACGTCTTAGTTTGTCTCGTAGTGTGGTCCAAAGGCTCTGAGATCAATTTGAATCCGAAAATTCAGTATCAAGAAGACGTATTCTAGACCACGCACGGGTTAAAACCCCTGCACAAGATCGCTTTCTAGCTCTTTTGGCCCGAAGGAGGAGAATCACTACTGTGGCTCAGCTCATTTCCGATATCGTAACGCAACATGGATGACAGTATCTGCTACTTGAGTGGGCAGGCGCCTTCACAATTAAGATCTCTGTGCAAGACGATTCGTTGTGTGTGTCCCTTTTAATCAACAACACAGATATTCCCGTTTATGTTGGCCAAGAGAACACGTTTACATGGATCAGACAACAATGGGCTTCTGTACTCTTCACAGACGAGTCCCGGTTTGCTTTGGAGAGCGATTCAGTTCGCGTGCTGATGTAGAGAGAACAAGGCATCAGATACTACTAATGTAACATTGTTGAAAGACACAGTTATAGAGGAGGTGGAATCATGGTTTTTGCTGGAATCTCTCTGGTGGTCACAGTAACTTTCATGTGCGCAATGGATGAATTCTTACTGCTGTGAGATATCAGAATGAGATCCTTGAACCATAAGTCACACCATATGCCGGTGCTATAGGTGATTATTTCATCTTAATGGATGATAATGTGCGAACGTACCAAGGTAGTGTAGTTGATCAATATATTGTGGATCAATGTTTGGAGCGAATGGAAGGGCCAGCTCAATATTCGGATTTTAATCAAATTGAGAATCTTTGGGACTACCTCGGAAGAATGGTGGATATTATAAACTCTCCTCCGAAGTCGTTAAATGAGCTGGAAAAGGCTTGCTCCATGTATGGGCGTTGCACCCCATTCCAGTGTCCGACAACTTAATTAACAGTATGGAAAGTCGATGCCACCAATGTCTCATAAGTAGGGCCGGACACATTTCATTTAAAACCCTTTTATTTAATTTTTTTTTCACAAAAATGCTACATTTACTTTTTTATCAAACAATGGACTTTTGAAAAAAAATGTAATTTTTTATTTGTAAATCATGTTTGATATTAAACTTATATTAAAAGCACAATAATCAATCATTTTTTGCATTTTATATATTACTAGGACTTCCCTCAAAGGGATTAGTCTGAGTGATATTGCTGAGAACATAGGGTTAACAATTACAAATATAAAGAAAAAGAGCAAATTAAATGATAGAATTACAAAATATCATATATAAATTCATATACACTGTTAAAAAAATAGAAAAGAAGTACCGTTCATCAGATGTGTTGTCATAATTTTTTTTTAACATGTGGCAAAGAATCTCATTTTCTTAAGCGCGTATTGCGCAAAACGTGAAAAAAAAACGCCGGATCTTTTAAAACGCCAAGCTTTTTAAAGTTACGTAATTAGATTTGCAGCCAATAGATTATTCTATCAAGCGTGGCTAACGCAAATTTAATTTCATTGTTGTACCTTTTTTTTTGTGTGTGAATTTAAAATTTTTCTTCCTTGATTATACAGGGTGTCCCAAAAGTTTCCGTACAACTTCAAAAATTTATTACAAAACAAATAATAGGCCTACAGCAAAAATAATTACAACAGTGCATAGAGTAACTTAAAAAGTTTTTTTGTACTGCCTTAGTAAACTTCAACATGAGATCCTTTTGTAGCACGAAGAATATCAAGACGATATTCCAATTCAATCCACGAACGTTTTTCATGCTAACATCAACAGTAGCTACTGCTGTTTGGATCTTTTGTTTCAATTCCATGAGACTATTAACTTTTGTTCAGATTTCATAAAACAGCTGTAACTACTGTTGATGTTAGATGTTAGATATTAGGTGATGTTACTGTTGATGTATGATGCTGAAACGCACGTGGATGGAATTGGAATGTCGACTTGATATTCTACGTGCAACGAAAGGATCTCATGTACAAGTATACTAAGGTAGTAGAAAAAAACTTTTTAAGTTACTCTATGTACTGTTGTAATTATTTTTGCGGTAGGCCTATTATTTTTTTGTAATAATTTTTTGAAGTTGTACGGAGACTTTTGGGACACCCTGTGTATCTATTATTTGTATAACTGTTTATAGAAACTCTTACACTTCAAACCACATTGATAGCATGCTTTGCTACAAACCAGATTGCAAAACTATAGTCTAAATTACTATTAAAGTCTTTCGATGACTTCTGTGAAATAACTTTTACATTAAATCTCCATATCGGCAAAATTGAAAAATTATATATATTTCAAAGTTAAGCTTAACAGATACTTCTTGATTATTCTCTAGGAGGCTCTGCCCCCTGCGCTTTTACTGCGCCTTTACTGCGCCAATCCGCAGACTTTTCTTTTGCCTGTCTGTCTGTCTCTCCACCATCTGTCTGTTTCCCTATCCGTTCTTCTGCCCGTCTCACTAACCGATAGTCTATCTCTCTACACGTCTCGCTACCTGTCTCTATATTTCTCTACCGGTCTCGCTACCCGCAAATCTATTTCTCTAACCGTTTGTATATTCGTCTAACTACTTGTATGTCTAGCCGTGTCTCTATCCACTTCTCTACCCATTTGTCTATCTGTCTCACAACTTGTCTATCTGTCTCTCTACCCGTCTGGCTATACGCCTCTCTACCCATCTTCTTACCCATCTCCGTACCCATCTACTGTCTCTCTACTGGTCTGTATACCCGTCTCCCTATCCGTCTGTTTTTGTACCCGACTCGCTACCAATCTCATTACCCGTCAGTCAACTCGTCTCTGTACTCATCTCTCTACTCGTCTCTTTATTTACCATGCTATGCGTCTGGAAACCTTTCTCGCTACATTCCTGTCTACCGGTGTCTCTACCCGTCTCGCGACCCATCTCGCTACCCTTCTGTCAACCCTCTTTTTACCTTTCTCTCTAGCCGTCTGTCTATTCGTTTCGCTACCCGTCAGCCTACCTATGTCGCTACTCGTCTCCCTACCCATCTGTCTACCCGTTTGTTTACTCGTCTTTCTACCTCTCGCCACCTCTTCCCAATATTTAAACAATTCATTTAATATACAGAAGCCGTTTATCAGTTATTAAATGCAAACAGAAGTAATTTATCTAATAAGTGTAATCAGATGCAATTTTTTTTTAAATACATACATAAACCTCATAACCCTAAATTCATCAGTTTTGTGTTCATAGTTGTTTATATCATTTGACAGTAAATCTCAACTTCTTAAACCTGAATTGTCTCAAGCTTTTTAAAAAAAACCACAAGGTCTGTATAATTGCAAAGTACCCTGAGGGCTATATTAGCTACATGTTATTAAGTGAAAGTTTCGTTATCGCGTTTGCAGCCAATTGCTTACGTCAGAAAGCGTGGCTTAACAAAATTTTAAATTCATTACTGTAACTGACTTTTCTTTTTTTTGTTTTTTTTTGGGGGGGGGGGTGGGGGGTAGGGGGGGGAGGGTTTCAAATATATACATTTAAATTAAAACTTTTGCCTCCATGCCATTAGTGTTGTTTGTATTATTAACTAATACCTTGTAGACCGAGCTTCATTTGAAACAAATGTAAAAGACTTCTTCTACAGTTTTTTTAGGAGAAACTTTCGTAATTGGGCCCAAAGCCAATCGGAGCATTTAATATCATTATTGTAACTCTTATAGAGTTAAAACAATATTGTTGCTAGCTTTACTCTTGTTTGAGACCAGCCTTGCCTGTGTATCTGAATGGGGAAAAGTTTCGTATCCTATGTCGATTGTCGAAAAAAATTTAAAATGTGGTGCCAAAAGGTAGTTTTAGCATCTTACAAAATTTTTCAAGAGAGCGGTAAAACATGTTTTTGAAATATTTACAAACATACGTTTATTAAAGCATGTTTTTGCACCATCTTAAAAATTTAAGCACGATGCTAAAATAAAATTTTATCGCCATATTCGATATTTTAATAAGTAATGAAAATACATAAACAAACTTATTTAACAAACCTAAGAGGCATTTTTGTGATAAATAATTGTTATTGTCAGGGGAGTAAATTGTAAACAATTAATAAACGGCTAGTAAATAATAAATAGCACTTAAAATCCAAAAATGGAGAAGTGGTCCGTATAAAAATGCAAAACATAACATTATACGCTTGATATATGTAAATCTTTTTTTATTTTTTAATATTTCCGAAGGCACAGATAAAAAGGTAAAAATCTCTTTTCCAAATGCCAAATAGAAAATATACAAAATAGAATGCCAAATAGAAAATATACAAAATAGAATGCCAAATATACAAAATAGAAAAATATCTGCAAAAAAATATATTTACATAATACTACATCTGCAAAAAAATAAGATTTAGAAAAAGTAAACCAAATCCTGCAGATCCCAACAATCACATAGAAAAACTTATCACCAAAAAAGAACTCGCCAAATCTTAAGGCACAGGAGATGGATTTTTCCCTCTGAATGCAGAATATTATATTTTTTTTCTTGTACGATGGGTGATTATAATATAATTGTTTCATTTCACACACTACATACCGTTTGATATATTGGTACTTTTATGTTATCCTGGCGCAGTTGATAAATCGCCAAATATTGTTCCTATAACATTTTCATATTGAATTCATTTCATTTAAATATAAACCTTTCACTCATTTAATTTAAAATACATGCCTTTCATTAATCCCATCATTTCATTAATCCCATTTCATTAAAATGCTAAAAAGAGAAAAAAAAAAGAAATAATTCCATAAATCGAAACCTTTTATTTAAACACCAAAGATTTTTTTTTTTTTTTTTATTTACACACGCGAAATAAAAAAGCTGCTATTGCTGAGATTTGCGCCAATCTCTAATACCAAGTCTACCAAGTTATTGCAGTGTTTTTCTTTCAAACAGAAAAAAATCCAGATTAATTTTCGATTTCTACTAAATTGAAATATATTTTATTGTGCTGAATATTAGTGCGTGCATATTTTTTTGCTCCATGTACTCCATGAACTTTTCAATTCCGATTGTCTACGAAAATCCCCCGCCGGTGAAAATGACGTACGCACAAAATTTTCGTGACGTATGTCATTTAATTGTGCTTTTTTATCTATTTTTTAAATATAATTTCCAAACGGTTTGACATTTATTCTTGGTAATAAATAGACGTCGTTGTCACCTTTATAGGTACCTGCTGTAAAAATTTGAACGAAATCCGTTAAATATTTTTTGAGTTATCCTTGACGAAAGGTTTTAATATCCATCGTAGCTATATAGCAAAGTAATACTGCGCTGTGTATGAGTCTTCGTTGCACTCAGACAATAAAATTCGATAAATAACGATTTAAAGTACAATTCTTCCAAAATTCCTGTTGTTATCTTTATTTGTTTTCAAATTAGACTCAAAAGACTGGTTGTACCTTAACTTTTGTAGGCCAGTGTACAATTTGATCTCATCAAAAAAGTTACAAAGTATAACAAAACACTGTAATGGAAAAGAACTGTTAATTTATGTCAAGTAGTTTCGTAAAAATGCAAATGTTTGACGGCATTTCTGTGAAATAAGTTTTGTAGAGCGACGGAAAGTTTTGAAAAAAAAAAAAAATCAAGAAAGAAAAACAAACATCAACTAGTAGTTCTGAAAATCAGAGTGCATTCTAAGTTAGCATTTTAAAGTTTGCATAGAACTTTTAAAATCAAAAGCCTGATTGACCTTTTAACAGGTTGTTGTAAAAGTATTTCTTAGAAAAAAATAGTTTTATTTATTCTTTTCGAAATAAACATAATATGAATAACAGTTGAAAGCAAATTAACGTTGCAGCAGGATAAAAATACCAGTGTTTGATAGTGTATCAGTGTTTGATAGTGTATCAGTGTCTGACAATTTAAAAATTCGTAAAAAATCACAAGATTCTAGAACAAGTTTTGACGACGAATTTTTTTATTCTGTATGAAAATGAATGGTGTTTTTATAAACACTTTCCAACATAGTTGAAAAGTGTTTTTTCTCAAACAGAAAGAACTCCCCGGTAAATTTTGCTACTAGCTTGATTAAATTAAAATTGGAAGAATGCCAAATCGGTTCCTATAGCACCGTGAACGACGATGCTGAAAATTTTATTTTTAGCCTGTGTCAAAATGAAAAAGCACAATAATTCAAGCTTTGCTTGCTTTGAGACTGGAGTGGGCTACGCCCGCACGGGTGTACGTTGCCGAAGGCAGTGTGGCCTTCAACCCAGGTTCTTTGAAAAAAAGTCCAGCTTCTTCGCCCGCTTTGCTGGACGTTAGTGAATCAATAAAGATAAAATAATAAATCTTTGCTGATTAATTATGTAAATCTGGTTGCTAACCTATGAACTACTTTAATTTTTTGACCGTATCAATCATTAATGTAAAAAATGTTTTTGAACCCCCCCCCCCCATTTTTTTTTACAATTCTGTACCAATTATTGTGGCCTTTTTTGTAAAGCTCTGTTAAAGGAGATTCTGGTTGATAATAATAATAAAAAAAAAACAGCTTCTACTTTAAGCAATAAGAAAAATGTGAGTAAAATAGTATAAAAGAATGCTTAACCTGTCGAACACTGGTGCCTTTATCATATTTTCCTCGAAATGCTAATAGCTGTGATATTTTATTTCAATACATTTAAAGCAGAAAAAATATCCAGACTATATTTTCCTTCGTCATATTTGTTAGCTTTTTACTTATTAAAAAATTAATTATACTCGAAAAGTATTGAATGACTAAGCAATAACTTGCTTTTACAGAACATTAATATTGCGGATGAAATTTTACGAACAGAGATATTAAAAAAAGTAATCAGCAGATATTTCCCGCTGAAATATATATATATATATATATATATATATATATATATATATATATAATTATAATATCTATGAATTTCAAAAAACATATCAAGTTCTATTCTACTTAAATCTCCAAAGAGATAATCAATGATACTGTGTATACAGAATACCACATAGCTAATAATTAACATGTGCAAACATAATATTACCATAGCTGATGCTTCAATGGTAATTGGCCAAATTTTACTCATACCAAAATAATATTGAAAAAAGAAATAGAGAGAAAGGGGAAAAAAAAAAAAATTATAAATTGGAGTTGCAATTAAGTAAACACAAATGGATTAACAAATTAAATATGAACCATACACAATGGAAAATTGGACCACATGAGAATTAAATATGAATTGGACATGGAAAAACACATGCACATGTACTCATCAGCCTGGATGCACCCACATGTGTTTTAATTAATAATTCAGTGTTTCATAATTCTACTGGCATAATGCTAAGATCAGTAGAATCATCCAGGTACACTGAATTATTACCAGACAACAATTGGAAATATTAAAATTTGGAAATATTTAAATAGGAAATAAAAAACCATTAAGAAAAATACAATATATTTCACTCACATCGATTATCCAAAAAACTGTAATTAACACCTCACTAAATTACCACGAGATAACAGTTTTGAAATAATAAAATTGGAAATATGAACGCGTAAAGTGTAGATAAAATATTTTACTCACAATAATTATACAGAATCCTTAAAATGTCACAACGTCTACATAATATTACCATCAACATGGCAATGCATCATACATGTTAACTAAGTCGAGTTGAGAGAAATGATTTGTAAGACAAGTTGAGAGCACACTTTTTTTAAAACACAACCCCATAAATGACACCCAATCACAAAATGATTCAAAAACACTCAAAATAATTCTGGTTTTAATACACTTATAACAAATTTATATCCGTGAATATATATTACTCCATCCAATTTTAATTCCTGAAAGTAAAATTAATACACAATCAATAGCTCCCTCTATAGTTAAATTAAATATAATATTAACAATATTATCTACAACTACCTGAAAGGTAAAGTGTCGCCATCTATTGGTATTATAATAGTTCATAATTAATATTTAGTTAAATATCCACTTTATTAGTTACATACTATTCATTAGATTTATTTATATAAATAAACTTTAAAAAACAATACTAACTTGTAATTTTACTCAAAATTCAAATAAAATATAATACTACTATATGAATAAATCTACACAGAATTAATTCAACTTGCACAGCATTTCAGATATTCTTAACAAGAATATATTATGTAAAAGAGATATTATTTTAATTCAAATTATTTTTGCTGCCAGCTGTGTTAATCCACTGATATTATAGACATTTATTAAATAATTAATTATATATATATTAAACAACATCACCAAAAGGGAAAATGGCAATACTATCGGAAAACGGCTTTGATAGTATTTAATACAACCATACGTAACATTTCCTCGGGGAGAGGAAAATGGCTGTTTCAATCTAAACAGCTTTTGAAAATGCCGATTCTCACAACGCTATGGAAGGAGAAGCCATTCAAATAGGAAAAAAAATACAGTTAAAAACGGCGCTAATAGTAAAATACAACGGCGAGAGACTTACAACAAGTTTGATCTTTCCTAAACATAGTAATGTAGAAAATCGAAAAGTTATTCTCAGAATGTCGAATTTTATTAAAACACTTCTTTTTATTTCCGTAATAAAGGAGGAAGATGTTAACGTTCAATTGAAAATTATGTCGGCAAATGTGTGACGATGACTCGTGACTCTCGAAAAGTATTTAAAATTCAAAACGCTTTGGAAAAATAACAAGAACGAAAAATCATGCGTCAAGCATAGATTATGGAACACTTTCCAACACAACCAGAAAACTGAAACGAAACTTCACCGTTAAACAAGGTGAAAGAAGATATGTAAGTAAACAGTTTAGAACACATATACCACATTGAAAAATACAGTTTTCGAAATTACCTTCCAGTGTCAAAAAAGTAGTCGAATTATTTTGTGCAGCCCTGTATATGATCAATAGATGTGGATATATAGCATGATAAAATTTAGTTCTATTAGAATATTCACATTTAGCAATTTTCGCCAATCGATGGAAATGAACTCGAAATCTTTTGTACAGCCCTGTATACTATCTGAAGGCTTTTGTACACACCACACATTAAGCTAAAAGGCAACTTAAAACTCACTTGCAGCAATTACCAACCGTAAACGTCAATGTATCTTTTTCTTTGCGTAGCCCTCTATATGAATTTATTTATATTCCACAAATTTCTATTAGTCTACTAAATATAGTTCAGCAGGAAAATGCGCAACACAACTAAAAACTTCCCTTATAAGCACTTCACTCCCATAGTCTGTAATACTTACGGATTCCCTTGTGTAGCCCTGTATATGAACAATCGAGTTTATAAACACATACGTACTATGAAAAAATTTGTTAAACTTTAAAATGCAAACCAAAGTTGAAAACGCACTTATCACACAGCCTGTAAATATCGCACATGTACTGTAACAGATATCATTTGTGTGTCCCTGTAAATAAACACAATGCACACCACACTTTAATCAGAGCAATTTATAGTGTGCCTCAGAAATGCATATAATTTTCATTATGTTTGAAATAATAAAATATCGCTAAATTTCACTGCAAACGATTTCCCCCATAAAACAATGTGTAACAGAATTCTTTTGTTTGACCCTGTAAATGAATAATTAAAGCTTTGCACCCCATGTCCTACAAAAAGCATGTTTTAATGCTCTTCATAATTATATATAAATTCCATCATGTTTCAAATGGCGTAACATCATTAAAATGCACTTGAAATGATTATTTCCCATTGACTGTAATGTAACGGAATACTTTTGCCTGTCCTTATAAAAAAAAACTATAAGTGCTACGCACTTCAGTTGAAATAGGGAACATGCTATAGTAAACGATAATAACATATAAAAATTTCAGGGCGATCTGAGCATATTTACGCGAGTTAGAGCACGGTCAGACGGCCAGACAAACCCAAGTAATAAACACTTTTCAACTAGTTTGGAAAGTGTTAAAAATAGTATACAACAGTGAGTAGGGCCCTATCAATTACGTGGATATTTTATCATTATTTTCTATTAGAAATATATGTATTTTTTATTTAACGACAGAAATTTGCGATGAAATAAGGCGAAAATTACTATTCGAATAAAGTGGTTAAAATTTTCGCATAATTTATAGGGTTCTAGCTATAAGGCGTTTTGGAAAGAGCGACAAGGAGAGGTTAAGATATTTACCAGCCAAAAACCATGTTTCGCCAAACTGCCGTATAGGGATAACTTTCTAGGGAAAAATACCCTAAGAAAAAAATTTGTTCTATATACCCATGATTTATTTCAAAGTCACATAGTTAACTTATAACATCAAGGGTGTGATGAAGGTCATGATTCAAGATTTTTTTCCTTTCTAAACAATTAATAATTTATTAACAAGAAAATAAAGAAGTTTCAGGTAGACAAAGTGATTTCAATTTAAAATCCGCGATCAAACTTCGAGAAATCAACACTATTTTTCATAAATTCATTATGCAAATTTAATCTCACTTAAGATGGTCTTTATCAAAACTACTTCTCAAATACATCATGAAGTGTTTCTGAAAATTTTTAAAAATTATGCATGGTGGGCATTTTTCTATATGTTGCACAAATTTCTAAGCACACAAGTCTGTAGTTAAAATCTAAAGTTCAAAATTATTACTGAAGCAATTATTTTACTCTTTTTTTTTAGATATATTTTATTTTTAAGCTAGCCGCCAAACCCAACAGGCATAGTTAACAAAAAAAAGAAATTGAATTTAAAAAAAAAAAAAAAAACGTTATGATGTATTAAAATGTACAAACATTACATCTGATAAATTAAGAAATAAAATTACTTAAATTGCAGACACTTTTAATTAAACTAGGCATATAAAAAACACTAAAAACAACTGTATACGTTTCGAATGAAAATTGTATTTCTCTTCAGTACAATACAATTTACGAACAATTACTAAAGTTGTCAAAAATAAACATTACCCATGTGAATGTTTGTTTTTTTGTTTTGTTTTTGCAGCTTTCTACTTAGCCATTTCCCATGTGAAACACACATCAAAACATCTATTACAATTAATTATAAAGTTAACATTTTATAACAGAATAGAGTACTCAGCTGGAGTATTTCCAGCTTCATTAATCGGATTAACAGCTGAATGCTTATGCCAAGATTCCAGGAAAATGCGGTTTCTATAAACATTACAGATCCGCTCAATAATCGTAGCTTTCGCAAAGTCAGGTGAATGGTCTGTTTCAATTGCATGTGAAATGAATTTCAAGTTATGGAATCTAAGAACCCTAACCCGACATTGATTAACTAGTTGATTTTCATTAACTAAGTATTTAAGTTTAACTAAATTTTTATATATTACATGGGTTGTATAAATTCTATACATCATATACAGGACTACATAAAAGAATTCGTAAGCATTACTGAGTATGAGCGTGAACTGCTGAAAGGTGGTTTTTTATTGAGTTATACATTTTAAAGCTGAACTATATTTAGTATACAAAGATATGTTTGTAGAATATGAATAAAATCATATACAGGACCATACAAAGAACTTGATACATGGACGCCTGTGGATGATAATTTCTGGAAGTGTGATTTCAGTAGTTTTAAGCGTGGTTTAGCATGAATTAAATTTTAGCTTAATATGTGGCGTGTATAAACATCCGTAGGTAATATACAGAGCTGTACAAAAGAATTCAAGTATGTTTCCGTCAATTGATAGAAATAGCTGAGGTAAGTTTTCAACTTATTATGCGTTTTTTTACTAAAGTAAATTTTAGCGTAGTGTGTAGAATATATATATATCTATAGATCAAATATAGAGCTGCACAAAAGAACTGGAGTACTATGGACGGTAATTGCTGAATCCTGGTTTTCAAATGTGCTATGTGTTTTCTAAAATGTCTACTTAGATATATTATTTACCTTATTAAAAAGCGAAGTTTTGTTAAAGTATTCTGGAAGTGTTGGAAAGTGTTTCATAATCTGTGCTTGACGCATAATTTTTCTTTCTTGCTTCTTTTTTCAGGTCAGTATTTTTTAAAACAGTGGATACTCTACCTCCCATAATTTTCAATAAACCAACTTCATCTTTATGAAAATTAATCGTCCCCTACTTTTCTAGTGAATTACATATTAGGATATTTTCGAAATATTGACATATCGCTTTACTGTGTAACTTTAAGAGCGAAATATTTTAGTTAAAAATTTACATTTTGCTTTGAATCGATGCCATTTCAAACTAAAAATTCATATTTTAAAACGGCGATGCATTTTGCTGACTTTTGGGCTAAAGAAACTATCTATTTTTCTTATCATTGTTCTGCGTTAAGTCTACGATGAGTTATCATGTCCACCGCTTGACCCTCTTTTGTTTTCGAAGCTCTGCCGCTCATTAGCTGACAAGCCGCCATTTTTTTATATATCATTTAAAAAAATACATTTTTCTACTTACTATTTTATTTTCTGTTTAGTATTTTGGCTATTAATTTAGTGTGTGAATTTTTACAAACATTTCGCATTTCCTTAAAACAAATTCTTGCAAAAGTCTTAAATTTCAGAACGTCAAAATGGTGTTACCGCTTAAACTTAGATCAGCAATATAAACTGACAGAACTCTAAATCAAATCTCGCCACCTATATTTAGAGAGATATGACTTGTTTACCCTCAACTGTCAAGAAGTATTTCCACTCTAACGTGGAACCTAGCTAGTTTTCTTATCAAGAGAAACTACTAAAGATTTTTATATCAAGTATAAACCAAACAATAATTTGTTTTTAGTGAAAATTTATCTATATATTTTCAAAGTAATAAGCCAATGAGATCATTTAAGTTTTAGATTCTTTCATTCAGCGATATTGGATCGTTAAAGATTTGGAAAAAAAATCCTTAACGGCTCGGCCTACAGGCACAGGTCGATTTCGAAGACGCAGACTGTGGGGCGCCTGTTTATTGAAAATTGCAGAAGAAATTACCCTTTTGCCATGATGCGACAGTTGGGACCGCCCACTTCAAAATCTAACTGTTTCGGTAGGCGGATCCGGCAGAGATTTATTTGTTTTTAATTTTGTTTTGCTGTAAGGGTTGGTCCTATAAAACATTTGTCAATATAAAAGTTGTAGATAATATAAATACGATTTATAGTAAATTTAAACGGATTTAATATCTTGTGAATTGACAAAGTTATGAATTTTTCTTCTTAAACCCGTACCCCCCCCCCCCTCGAGGCCATTTTTAATGATATCAAAAATCTGCCATACATAAATTTTTGGCCCTTTTGCTAGAAGTAATAATAACTTTAAACGGATTCGATACGGATCATAATTAAGAAGTTATGAGGTTTTTTCTGTTTTCACAAAAAGCCCTCATTTCCTCCCACTTGGTTCGATTTTGCCCATTAACGAACTTGACCGAGATTTTATGCCCCTTGATTTTATGTATTAGTTTGGAAGAGATTTGTGCAGAATTATTGAAGTTTTCGTGTCCATAAAAAAGTGATATAGATAGATAAAGTTTTGAACTGGGGATGGTTTTGGGTTCTGGGAGTCATGTTCGGCGTAGATCTGAAATTTTTTTTTCAGAAATCCCAACATATGGGAGAATGTAATATGTAGTATTTCTTACGAAATCTACATAAAACCACAATGGGCGCGCCATTCGGCCCTAACCAGTAAACTAGAAAGCGGGCAACATTATTTGTTGTATGTTTAGTGGTTAATTTAAAAATATTATCGTTATCAGTATTTTAAAATAAATTATTGGTTTTCTGTCTCGGTTTCCCTTAAATAGTTTTAATAAAAAATATATTTAAAAATTAAAAATAAAATAATAGATTAATAGTTAAAATATTTCTTAGGTAATAAGAGCTAAATTATAATTTACTTGATTCACAGAAACTTTTCTTTCAAGGTTTCGAATACCGAAGCACATAGGTTTCAAATGCTGGAGTGAAAACAAAAAGGAATTATTGGAAATTTATTTAAACAAAGTTTTCTTTATCAAAGTATTCTCTCCTAAACAACATCGAAATTCTATGTAAAATTTTGATTTTTTAAGTCTTAAATAATTGTCTTACTCTAAATTTGGTACTTTCGTTGTCCTTCTTTTTTTTTTCAGTAAATAAAATCATAAAAAAATTCTTTATTTGACATACTTTGTAAATATATTTAATTTTTTAAGCATGATGGTCATTATAATATAACATTACTCTTTGTAGTGTCCAATATATTAATTAAATATTAGTTATATACTAATCAATTTTTCAGCAGAGATGAAATTACGTTGTAAATTACTGAAATACAAAGGATGTGAATTATCACTTTACTAAACAACGTACAACCAACAGAGTGAAAAAATGTCCAGACCGGGGTTTGATCCTGGATCTCTTGGTATAGCGCACCAAGTGCTTTACGGAATTACGCCATCTGGATGACACCCGCTCCAGCATTCTCTCACTCTTATATGACTAGGCTACAACCTTGTAGCACAAGATGGAACGTCAATCATGAGCACAGCTCCTTGTGGCATACATGAGACAAATCAAACCCAGTGTCTGTAAATATTTATATACCAATTAATTTTTCAGCAGAGTTGAAATTAAGCTGTAAAGTACTGAAATACAAAGGATGTGAATTATCACTTTACTAAACAACGTACAACCAACAGAGTGAAAAAATATCCAGACCGGAGTTTGATCCTGGATCTCTTGGTATAGCGTACTAAGTGCTTTACGCAATTACGCCATCTGGATGGCACCCTCTCCAGCATTCTCTCACTCTTATATGACTAGGTTACAACCTTGCAGCACAAGATGGAACGTCAATCATGAGCACAGCTCCTTGTGGCATACATGAGACAAATCAAACCCAGTGTCTGTAAATATTTATATACCAATTAATTTTTCAGCAGAGTTGAAATTAAGCTGTAAAGTACTGAAATACAAAGGATGTGAATTATCACTTTACTAAACAACGTACAACCAACAGAGTGAAAAAATATCCAGACCGGAGTTTGATCCTGGATCTCTTGGTATAGCGTACTAAGTGCTTTACGCAATTACGCCATCTGGATGGCACCCTCTCCAGCATTCTCTCACTCCTATATGACTAGGTTACAACCTTGCAGCACAAGATGGAACGTCAATCATGAGCACAGCTCCTTGTGGCATACATGAGACAAATCAAACCCAGTGTCTGTAAATATTTATATACCAATTAATTTTTCAGCAGAGCTGAAATTAAGCTGTAAAGTACTGAAATACAAAGGATGTGAATTAACACTTTACTAAACAGCGTACAACTGGACATTTTTTTCATTCTGTTGGTTGTACGCTGTAATTTAGTAAAGTGATAATTCACATAAATATTAGTTATAATTTGTCACAGATGAACTAGTACTAAAAGTGGCATCTTTTCAAAATTCACCCTGTATATACATATTTTACTATTGTATTTCTAATGTATGTTTGCACACATTTTTTGATATCGAAATTTTCTAGCAATTTCCTAAATTACATTTGTTTTTATTTTTAATGGCATATACTGTGCAACGTAGAAATTTAATATTAGTTAAAATATGTCACAAGTAAACTGATGTTAAAACTGCTTAGAAATTAATCGTTGATTTAAATGAAATTAAAGAAATTATTTTTACTAAAATGTTAGAATGTCATATATTTCAAATCATATTAAATCGTCGTGAAAATTAATCATTCTATATTGAAATAAATTTTACTGCGTAAATTAAATTTCACTTCCACGTACTGAAATTATTTTACAAATAGATATTTAGATTTTATGTACAAAATAAATACGCATGGAGCTTTGACGAATTCACTAATTTACTTAAAATACGAAACTCGACAACAGAAATTATAAAATAATTCCACACAAAATTTCCAGTATAAATATTTTTACCTGTTATTAGTAACACTGAAAAGTTTTAAAATTACAAAAAATACAATCTTAGTAAACACAGTGTATTGATAAATAAACAATTTCCAAAATATTATTGGTTCCCCAAAAATCAATATACAGCATTTACATTTAAAGAACTCTAAATACACGTAGAAAAATTTGATAAAATAAAATGAGCTGAAATTTGCAGCAGATTTTAAGAATCCTTCATAGCGAAAAAATCCTGGAGTTTCGAAAATTGTATGCTTAAGATGAAAATTTCTATGGAAATAATGAGATAAAAAAATAACCTGATTTATTAGTAAACTTTCAGATACTTCATGGAGTAATTTAGAAAATATCTGTTTTAATTAACTTGAAATAAGAATTAAAGAAATTGAATGGAAAAAAAAGTTTGATTTCATAAATAAAAATTTCATACGTTGAAATAAGGGAATTTTATATTCCAGCAGAAAATTTTGATATCGATTATGAGATGTGCTTTAATAAAGTCTCACAAATTCTTTAGCAGACTTCCAGACAATTTTCTTTTTAATTAACCTCTAACAAATTTAAAGAAGTGAAAAAAAGGAACTTTCATGTTTTCTATAAAAGATTCATTCACGAAACTGTGAGAATTTTAATGTAAAATAGGATGAACATTATAGTTTCGTGTTGTTTGATTTAAATTTTACAGTTTTAGTGAAATAATTTGATATATTCTGAGGGTGTAACACTTATTGTACAGTCCTTCAAACAACAGCAACAACAACACCCAAAAAAACTAGTCGTTGAGGGTCACCGTAATACTTAGCCATCATGGATATGCATAATATAAAATATGAAAATAAAACATGTGTAAACTATTTATAAAATGCATTGCAATTCCTATAAAATCCTGGCTTGATGACGTCATAAACTTTAAATGCTCTATTAATGAATTGCGTAAAAGAAACATCTTTATAACTCCAAAAACGATAATCATATTAACTAACAATTTACTGCGTCGGATTAAGCGTCTCATTTCCAATTAAAATATATCTTCGAATTGAAATTTGAATGAAATACAGGGTCACGAAAAATCGAAGAGTGTGGAAAATAGGATTCTAAATATCTCGGCAACTCATTATTCGATTGACTTCATTCCTTGAATAAGGAATGTTTTTTTATTGTCTTTTATATTCACTCCTTAAAATAAACAATTTCGAAAATTTTTATATAACCTTTTATCAGAACGAATATTGCGAGAGTCCGAAAACAATAGTTTCGGATAATCGAGGTTACTGAAATTCAATAAGCTTCTTCCCATTATTACATACTAAGTAACCAAATTTCAAGTCTGTATCTCAATTTGTTCGGGAAAAAGAGCGTTTACAGACACGCACACAGACAGACGGACGGACGGCAAATTTTTTTTCTAAAAATATGTTTTTCGGAATCTCCAGTGTCTGAAACGTGTAAATCCGTCAATTTTTTTTTTAACGATTGCAAGACTTACTATATATTACGTATGATGGGTAAGTAATTAATAAACGAACATTGCAAACCTTATCGAAAACGTAAGAATCAAATAAAAACATTAAAAATGTAATGCATATGTACATTGATAACATCTTTTTAGAATGATTACATTATGATATGGCACATACACAATCAACATACACATTACATTTCGGTTTTCCACAGCTTTCATGTTTTCCTGACAAAACATATATTATCTATTTTAGTCGAGAGTCCCAAAGGATACACCCATTTGTCAGAGGCGAACTTACCGTGTCTCTTGGACAAAAAATAGACAATGTGATCTGACAGAAAAAAAAATAAAAATAAAAATAAAATCTACGGGAAGCTAAAAATGTAATGTAAAAATATATATGTTCATTGTATCATTACCAAAAATGGGTTATCGCTATGTTATCATTGTATATATGTTTGCATTAATTAAAAAAGTGATGTTGTAAATTGATTTTTTTTTATAAGATAATTATGTTTATTTAATTTTTTGAGGGTTGTTTATAATCATTTAAAAATATTTTGATTTCGGATTGGATGTTTAAGAGTATTCCAAAACAGATGCAACATGCAAAACGTTTCGATTCCACAAATTAACATCTGATTTTTCTGCCCACTTAACTTTCTCAGAAATCTCCCTCAGCGTCCGCCGAGCACGTCGCTAATTAGATCTTTCTTTTCCACATCTTATCAAAATTCGCATTCAATTTCCGCTTCCTAGGAAAACACTCTTTTCCGAACACAAGTTGTTTCACCACCGAACAGTAATTAGATAAATTAGTCAAATAACTTTATAGGCCAATGGAAAATTGTTCCTAAAATCTGCACAGATTGATTTATTTCACTTGCAACATGTAACCTAAATGCAACAAATTGAGGGGGAAATCCACTTGAAGTTTTTACTTTATTGCATAATAAAAACCTGCCGAAGGTAAAAAAAAAAAAAAAGAAAAAAAAAAGAAAAAACGAAAAATTATGCACCACGGCGTAGATTATGAAACACTTTCCAACACTATCGGAATATTGTTAAGAAATGTCATTTTTGTTTATACAATGAAATGAAATATCTAATTAAACATTAAAAAATAACCACAACACAGTAAAAATTCATTTTCAAGAAGTGCTGTCCATAGCCGGTAGTGTGTGTGAATTCCATATCGTGCAACATTGTATATGAAATACACACCTCATAATACTCTAAAAATAAACATTTTAAATGCATATCACAGCTTAAAACTTACATACAGTAGTTAGGGCTCATAGTCAATTCTGCAACCGAAATCTTTTGAGTTTCTCTATAAATAAACGAAATATTCTATGCACTCAATAAATCTACAGAAAACATGCTCTTATTCACCTCAGTAATGTATATCAATTTCATTAAAATACACTATAAACGATTTTTCTCCTTAGATATTAATGCAATGGAATGCTTTTGTGCGTTCCTGTAAACGAACTGTAAATCAGTGACACATATAAATTTCCTTATGTTTGAAACAGTGTAGCATCATTAAAATGTACTGCAAATGACTTTTCCCCATTGACCGTAATGTAATAGATGAGTGTCCCTGTAAACAAATTATAATTGCTACTTATTCTATACTCTATGGAAAACATGTTGTCGTCTACCTCAGTGACGCATTTCAATTTTGTTATGATTGAAATAGCGCAACATTATTAAAATGCACTGAAAACGATTTTCTTCATTGACCGTAGTGTATCGGAATACTTTTGATTGTCCCTGTAATCTAACCATAAATGCTACACACTTCATTTTCAATACCAAACATGCTATTGTCAACCTCAATAACATATATCAATTACATGGCAAGCCGACTGTATTTACGCGATTTAGAGCGCGGACAGACAGACAGACTGACGGACATACAAACCGAATTCATAAACACTTTTTCAACTATGTAGGAAAGTGTTAAAAATTAGTGATTTAAAAAATCAAAATTGCCGAAGAAATCAAGGAAAGGGATGTTTTATTAATGTTTTGTTCAGTTTAAGTAGAACAGTCTGTGTACTGTACTAAATGGTACGCATGCAGTGTATAGTAATAATAATAAAAAAATCTTAAGCATAAGTCATGGATATATTTACAGGGTGGCCTTTTAAAACCACATATACTGCGTGGAGCAAGAATCCTTGCTGCAGGTATATGAAAATAGATCAAGGAGGAACACCTCTACCATCTTTAGTGTTTGAAAGAAAAATGTGAAAGGAAAAAGTTTGACCACATCCAGTACACATAAAATAAGCTTTATTGGAAATGTGAATATCGATTGATGCACATTAGACATCACATGCTTTTCGCTTAAGAATATTTTCGAAATGACCTCCACACATATCGAGGAATATTTGAGCCTAACGTGGAATAGGGGAGGGAAAACAATTCCATCATCGTACAGTCCAGTCTATTTGTAACAGATCCCTTGGCCCCGTCATCTTCAGCCACAGCAAAAATTTTACAATAACAAAATTTATTCAACAAGAAGTAAGGCAGGTTCAGCAGTGGAATGATTAAATTTAATTAGATGGATTAACGAAACACAATAAAAATAGGTAAGATAAAGAAAAATTCTTTTTCAACTTGTTAAATGTACTTCATTCAGCGCACAAAGTCACCACACAATTTCTTGACTATAATCATAATTTCCAGTTAATGATAATTTTAATTATTTATAGACACCGCCACCATAAAAATTAGGAAATGCTCTAGGCCTTTCGAAAAAAAACTTTGTCTTTCTTCTTTAGGCGCAAAAAACACGTGCTACCACTTTGAAAGCAGGAGCAAGACTCAAAGAAAATGGAAGGGAAAGAAAAAAGATAAAGAAAACAGCCAATAAGAAAGCAAAGGACATCAGTACGCAATGAAGGCTTTTGTTACTTTAATTAACATCATCTTTCTGATTTAGTTCGTTGTAGTTGTGGCTATTTGTTAAACTATGCAAACACATAGACAAGTTCGTTGGGAGTCATGATACCTATTAGCAACACATTTTACCAAAAAGCGATCTTTCTTTTTTTGCAAGCCGGTTTTATGATGTACTTCTAATTTTTCTCAGTAGGGTGTGAAGGTGTCAGATTGGGTCATTATAATTAAACTTAATTGTTTAATAGCTTTCGATTGATATCTGGGCTTGTGACGAATACAAGGATTGGCCAAGCTCGTGTGTATCACAAACCACAGACAAACTCAAATTGCATTTAGTTCAACAATTTCTATCTTAAAGTTAATTGGAATTTCAGGTTTGGAAGTAATAAATGCTGGGCTGAGGAAACTTAACAGGGGGAAAATAAGTTTTAAGCATTTGTTTTTAAAATTAGAATAAAGAAACTGAGAATTTAAATTTAAAATTTTGAATTTAAATTAAAATTTTGAATTGTAATAATATATTTTTTCTTATCCTTTCATGTATAGTATCCGACGCTATGCAAACGGTATCTCTTTTGAACTTTGTTAAAAGGTCACAATGTTTAATTAAATGGAATAATGGAGTTTTGCAAATGCCTTTTGATCACTGAAAAATACACATTTAATTTAACTGGAAAAGCAAATAATCTATATTTATATCCCTGGAGGTATGTAGATTCTAAGCTCATAGTTAATTCTATGTTTGCTAGAAAATAGAAGCTGCAAATATATTTATAATTGAATTTTAATGCGGTTTAAGAAAGGTTTTATCAACTTAGTCAATAATTATATATATATGATGAAATGTTGATTCAAATTTGCGAATGTTTGCTCTGACAATAAGCACAGCCTATTTAACAATTTGAATTTTTCTGCCACAAAAATTAGAATATGCAACGACATGTTGTATCATCTAATTGAAGAATTAACTTTTTCTCTTTTCAATTTGATGAAAGCAGACTGTTTCGAAAAGAACAAAATTTAAAAGAATTATCAAATTAACAATTTATTCTAACAGTTTAATTGTTAATTTGTAATGACAAAATATTTGAAAAAAAAAAAAGATTTTTCAACTCCCAAATTTTCTAAAATATAAATTTTTAAAAATACTGTCGCATGACTCGAATTTTGTTAAGGCATGCAAGTACGAGGATAAGTCATTAAGTAAGTCACAAAAGATAATTAAATAATAACTTACAATGATATTAACTTCAAAACTATTTTTATGTCTCAACATATTCTTCACCAATATTTATGCACTTATATCACCGTTTTATGAGTGCCCCAACACCAGCTGCATAACATTCTTTGGGTTACTGTCTCAGCCACATTATGACTTCAAGTTGAACCTTTTCATCATCTGTGAACATCATCTTGTAATTTCTTCAATATCCATCATACAGTTTCGACTTAGTCCCAAGCTATTTTCATCTGTTTAGTCCCTTAAAAAACCATCTTGGAAGCAAGATGATGTTCACAGATGATGAAAAGGTTCAACTTGAAGTCCTAATGTGGCTGAGACAGCAACCCAAAGAATCTTATTTATGCAGCTGGTGTTGGGGCACTGATAAAACGGCGATATAAGTGCATAAATATTGGTGGAGAATATGTTGAGAAATAAAAATAGTTTTGAAGTGAATATCATTGTAAGTTATTATTTAATTATCTTTTGTGACTTACTTAATGACTTTCCCTCGTATATTCAATTTAAATCACGTACATGGGATTTCTACTTCGCACTCCAAAATGTATTTGTGGATATTTATATATTTAACTTAACTTGGTTCATGCATGTAAAGATGGAATTTTGTAATTGATTTTTTACTCAATTCTTGATATGCTATAATTATAAAAATATTATGTACACAGGTATGTCTAAGATGACAAGGGAAGGAGTTTCATCAATTTTAGGAGTTTAGCTTTAATCTACTTAAAATATGAAAATTTGTTTGCATTGTAAATAAAATTAATATTTCTTATCAAATGTAAATAAAGTATAAGGAAAATACAGTACCGTGTCCTACATATATAATAATTATACCAATAGAGATAAAATTTTGATTAACATTTGAATTTAACTTTGCAGTGTAAAAAGTTTGTAATTTAATATGGAAAAGTGAAAAATAATTTTAAGTCATAATGCCTATGGTTCCAACTGACTTATGAAATAAAGAAAAATATGATTTTTAATAATCAATGTTTATTACTAGGTGGCTTGCGCCCGCCAGCGGGCTACAATTACCTAATTACATTGGAACCTCGAATTCATACAAACCTCGTAAAAAACTGCCCTAATGCTTTAACACCAAGCAGCACTGAAAAGCATATTTTTAAGAGACATTTAAAAAAAGCACTAATACGCTTTACAACATAAATTTAATGTAATTTGGGCAATCTACGTCATTTCGATCTTAAATTGCCCTGCTATATCAGAGTAAACATTTCATTATTCATATTCCGATTTCACAACTGTATAAAACTGTAATAAATTCTGATCGTTAAAAAAACATTTTTTCTTTTATTTCATAACTAAATTAGAACTATTAGTTGCATTAATATGACTCATCATTTTTCCCCACTACAAAGTTACTATGTTAAAATCCAAAATTTTATCTGCATTGATATAACTAATGCACGTTTTACCACAGTATTATATAATATTCCTTATATTTTAATTATATTTGATATGAAATATTCAATATAATAAATTATAACACCTTGTAATAATATATTTCTTTTAAATGCTAAAAGGTGTAAATTAACAACATAATGCAAATTAAAATAACTTTTATTAGATTGTTTCTTTTAGAAAACAACCTAATAAAAGTTATTTTAATTTGCATTATGTTGTTAATTTACACCTTTTAGCATTGAAAAGAAATATGAAATATTCATTTTATTTACAATGCAAGAAAAATTTATAAAATGCAGAACAAAGTACAATTTCAACAGAAAGTTTATTTATTTATATTAATTGACAATAGCTGGCATCAAAATGTGATTTATATAACTTAAATTTTAAAAAGGTTATCTCAAATTAGATCCTGATTTTTTTAAACATGCCTAAAGAAACCTGTAATAAATTTTGATCCTTAAATATTTCATTGATCATTAAATCGATCATTGGATCTTTTATTACATAAGTAAATTGTAACTATTAATTGCATTATGACTGATTTTTTTTTTTCAAATTCTCTTATTAAATTACAAATTTATTTTCACTACAAAGTTTCTCGTGTGTTAAAATACAAAATTTTATTTGCATTGATGTAATTAATATGTGTAATACACGGCATTATATATTCCTTATATTCTAAATATATTTTATAAGAATTATTCAGTTTATTTTCAATGTCTTCAGAATTCATAACATGCATAACAAAGTACAATTTCAAAAGAAAACGTCTTTGTTTATATTAATTACCAATAGATGGCGCCAAAATAATATTTAGAAACGAAGCGTAATCAATATATGGAAGCTCTAAAATCCACTGTCTTTTGGATTTGCTTTGCGAACGATTACCTCCATGGTTTAATATTTTTTAATATTTACGACGAATGAATATCTTGTTTGTTTATTTTCATGGAACGTTATTTTGAATGCAAACCTAATCCAACTGAAGTTATATATGTAACTTTTATGTAGTTTTATTCGAAAAAATAATTTTGAATAAAAATGGCCACATGGAATTTGAAAAAGCGAAGCGGCTATCCCGTAACTGTTGATGACAGTCAAATGCTTTGCGCTTTTATTATATAAATAGTTTCCTTTAAGGTTATTTTTAAAACAAGAAAAATTCCGGATTTAATTCGAGATAAACTTTTAAAAGTTTAAGTTTTATAAATTTCTATAGGAAAAAAAATCGAAAATATATTTATTTAATAATTTATTTAATATATTTATTTATTTCGTAAATATATTTATTTGCTATGAAAAATTTAAATTGTGATAATTTATTTTTATCAAATTGTAATAGATTTTGACCATCCTTATTGCAAAAATTGTTAGTAAAATTGCATTTTTTTTTCAAATGTAAGTAAATTTCAAGCGTGTGTTTATTCAATAAAACAGTTTACCCCCCCCCCCCCCCACCTCTTTGATTTTTCTAAGTAGTTCTGGCATGTAAGTCCGTCTATAGCGCCTAAAAATACCCTTATAAGAGCCTTAAATCTTTCAAGCCATACATATCAAAATTGTGCTGTTTTACATGTAATTTTAAATAAGCATCACTTTTAATCATTATAAAATACCCTTCTCTTTATATCATAAACAAACTGCGTCTTTTAATTACATTAGTATGACTGAACATTATATTTACATATTTTCTAATACCATTCAGCAAAGAGTTAAGTTCAAATATTGTTAAAAATCAAAATGTATCTGCAATTATATATGAGCATATAGTATATAATATACCTTCCTTATACTTTTTAAAAGAAATATTACTCATTTTATTTTTAATGCAAACAAAATTAAATAAAAATTAAATCGATAAAACTTAAGCTCTTAAAAATTGATAAAACTAAATTCGCACAATTTGAATTTTTCATAATTAATACAAAGGGAATTAATACAAAGGGAATTAATTCCATAAAAACTGAGAGTTATTTTTTTACGTAGTGGTAACACCGCGAAACTAAAAAATAAAACTGCAGGCGATTTTTTCCCCTGTTAACTGTACGTTTATAATTATTCTCAACAAAGCAGACGATTTCATATTCCTAGTTTCGTGCTTCTTTAAAGAACTGTTTTTATTTGCCATATAGAAATGGAGGTTAGTGATTCAGAGTTAAAAAACGAAATGCATTGTGCCATAAAATTTTGCTATCGTTTGGGCAAAACAGCTCCAGAAACAGTTAAGTTAATGAAAGAAGCTTACAAAGACAAATGTTTTGGTGAATCTACAATTTTTAGATGGCATGTTGATGTCAAAAAAGGACGTTTGTCTTCAGAACTGGCTCCTGAGCCTGGCCGACCAGAAAGTGTTGTGAATGATCGAAAATTTAACTCTGTGTGGGCAATCTTGCAAGAAAATTCGCGAATGACATGTGAAACATTTTTTTAAAATCTTTATTAATATAATAATTATATGTAGTACACGGTATTATATATTTCTCATATTTTAATTACCTATGATAAGAAATATCCATTTTATTGACAATGCAAAGAAAATTTTAAAAATTAAGTTGATATAAGGTAAAATCTTAAGAATGTATAAAACTAATTAAAAAATTTTCGAAAGAAAAACTAATACTTTTCATTTTATTTATATTGAATGAAATCTTAAAGTTATATAGATAAAGCTTTTAAACGTTAATATTGAATTAAATCAATTAGTGCTGAATTTTTCTTATTTTAAAAATATGCCTAAAAACTACAATTTCAGCAGGAAGTTCCTTCGTTTATCCTGATTTTCAATAGATGGCGCCAAAGCAATATTGTGAAAAGAAGCTCAATCGAGGAGCAAAAGTGCTGTCCCGATCCGCTCCTCAGAAATCGGGTTTACTTTTGGTAATGTATAAGGAATGAGCTGTGTAGTGAGTCATTCCTTTTTCCGATTCATTGATAAAAGAAAAAAAACTTTAGCGTATTGAATATGTTGCATAATACTATATGAATAATTTTATCAATTATTTGAAATTAACCACGATCTCCACCCATCGTCTTCGGACGAGCATTTACAATAGCTCCAATATAATACTGCAATGTTCCATCTGTCCTGGTTAATCTATATATTAAAAGGAATTTATAAGCCTTTATGTGTACTGTTTATCACTTTAGCAAATACATATTTACTTTAATGGTAATAAGCTATTTTCTTTATATAATTATGTATATTTACACTCTTTAACTGGGATGAAAACTATATGTCATTTTAATACATTACATATGAAAAATTTATTAGTCTTTCATTAAAAGGATTCGTAAATAAACTCACAGGTTAACTTAATTTAAACCTTCTTCAAATCGATTTCATTTTTTTTCTAAGTTAAAGGCAAAAAAAAAAAAAAAAAATTATGAATGTAAATTTTAATTAAGCAAGAGTTTAAAATATCTTAAATCAAGTAGTGTTAAATTTAGCAATCTAATTTGAATTTAGGAAATATAGTCAAACTAAATTAGATTTTAAATTAGCCAATTTTGAATTACGTAACTTAAATGATAACTTAAATAAATTTTCGCTTATATACAAGTGGTCCATAATTAAAGTCACGTGTTTGAAGGGTTCTACAAGTTAAACTATTTAGAATATTTTTAAAAGTTTATGTATTTATACTGTTTAGAGTATGCGGAAACGGTTATGCAATAAAAATGATAAGTTGGAGCTTTTACCGATAGATGGCGGTTAAATGTTAGGGATCCAAATATTAACAAAAATAACTCATTTTAAGTCAATATTTTTTCAGACGATGATATTCTTTCATAGCAGCGCTATAATTATTACCATTCTGATAAAAAACATTATATTAATAGAGCGCGTTTTTTTTTTTTTTTTGCTAAACTTTTAAGGCTTATGAGGCTCTTTATGGCTCAAAACCTTAGCTAGAATTACTTGAAATTTGCGATAAAAAAGTTTTAAAATGTAGATGGTAAGAAATTCTCTATTTTTCTTTTATTTATGATATACAGCGCCATCTGTCGGAATTTTATTTATTTATTTTATATATTTTAAATACCAGAATTTGTTCCCGCATGCTCTAAACAGTATGTGGTAACGTGAACCAATGTATATATAATTAATACAATACATTCTCGTTTTAAACGAAAAAACTTTATTGTAAATTAACACATTAAAAAAAATAAAAATGAAATGAAATGATGAAGAACATATCCATAAGGTATAAGTACAGTTTCAGAAAATAACATCCTGATTTCCGCTCAGAGAATCTCATTTCCCATGTTGCTACAACATTCACCTCCGTCTATCGTATCCTGTCGCCTCCGCATACCTCTTGCATCTCTCAATATCTCTTAGTGAACTCCTTTCTAGAAACTGGTCTTTTTCTATCTAGGGACAGAAACGCCCTATAATCTCTTATGATTGACACTCCCTTTAATCCCTTACTTACAAAGTTTGAATTTTCACTTCCCCATATAGCACCAAAGCTCCTGAAAACCTCCCCAGGAGCTCCAGTTCTTCCCAAATTCCTCCTGAAACTGCAATGACGCTATCAGGCGTTCCTGGGGAAGATACTTTAATCACCTTCTCAGGACTAACCTCCCAGATTCTTCCCAGGGAGCAGTCTCCTGGGGACGATATTCCTGGGGAAGTACCTAGGTGACGGTGCTGGTGCCATCTCATGGGTGATTTTGACACTAAAATAACTTATTAAAACTTTTTTTTTTATTTTAATATACTTGATTTGAAGTGATTCGATTTTTTAATTAATAAAGTTTATATTATTATTTGATTTATTTTATTTCCTAAGCACATTTGGTTATTGTTTAACTTTTAATTATTGCTATAATATTTAATTATCCATATTTAGATATATTTTCAATTTATAAAATGCAATCAAAATCTAGTTAAATAAATTGAATTTAGAAAACATAATTTAATATTCCACATCATATATTAATAATTAAAATAAATTAATCTTTAAATATAAATTGAAATTTTTTTATTTTGTTTCTGATATTTTAAAAATTAACTTATATTTTAATTTATTTTATTATTGCATTCATTAATTATTTTTTCTGAACTTTCAACAATTACTTATATAGTTATATATTTTTACTATTACTTTCTCATCTAACTAATACGTAATTTTACATTGATTTCATTTATATACGTTCTTAGTTTCTACAGAAATAATTTAATTTTAAATATAAAATTGATTTACTTTCTCCTAATAAATTATTTTTGTTTTCATTTAGAAGAAATCAGTATTATTTTTTTCGAAACACGAAATTTATCAAAAGTTTAATATATATTTGTATATAGCCATATTTTATAAATTACGGATTAGAAATACCTAGTAAAATTTATTTCTTCTGATCCTTTAAACATAGTCTTATATATTAAATTATTATTATTATTATTTGTATTAAATAATTAATCATTTCATATTAATTTGAATTATATATATATATATGAATAATTTTTGGATCAATATTTAATTTAAAAATATAAATTCGATTTATTATTTTTTTTTCGCCGACCATTTTAAATTATCATATATATATATATATATTTCTTTTATCATTCCTAATAAATGAGTTTTTATTATTTTTTTTTCTGTAACAGTAAGATATCAAAAGGAATAAAAAATTTGTTACAAATAAGGATTTTATCAACAGTTTAATATATATTTACATATTTGTACATATTCAGAATTTTCCAGTTAATAGATTAGAGATAAGCATTTTTAAATTAAACAATCTATTTAAAAAAATCTTATTTCGATTGTAAAAGTTAATTTTCATGTAAGTTACAAAATCGAATCATATTTAAATCATATCGAGCATATTTACTTTTATTATTATTCTTCTATTAATTATTTTTTTTTTATCTTTTTAAAAATTACATATATATTTATGTATTTTATTATTACATTTTCAACTAATTAATAATTTTATATTTTATTATTCTGTCTTTACCAAAAAATGGAAAACATCTTTTGATTACAAAGTTTCTAAATAAGAACACCTGCCAATTTCATGCGTTTCCGAACAAAAATGAACTAAAAAATATGTCATAAAGTAGCCAATTTGGATTTGAAAACAACCTAGCATGCCTAAACTCAGAAAAGCTTTTAAAGATATATCGTTTAACAACTTGTAATATTGTAATATCAATATTAGAAATCAAATTCAGTTTTGCTTATTCTAATTCTAAATTTAAAATTGTAATATTTCTAATTTAAAAAAAAGTGCATTTTGAATTTGTTTTTCAACTTTTGGTTTATAAAAACGTCAATTTTTCTCTTATTTTGTTTAATTGTGATTATTTATAATTTATAGTTTAATTTATTTAATTGTAAATACTTTTATTTAATTTTCCCCCTTATCATAGACCCCTGACCTTGATATATGTGGCTTCTAACTAAAATGATAAAATGCAATGTTGTTGCAAATGATAAAACACTCCTTCCCTTTTTTTTTTTTTTTTTTTTTTTTTTTTTTTTGGCTCCACCAGTGGCTGAGAGGTTGTGCTCTCGAAGCTGGTAGACGGGAGGTGCTGGGTTCGATCCCAATCGCGCCTGTCGGCCTAATCGTTCGGAGTTTTCGTGGTTTTCTTCGAGCCGTGGATTTATCCATGCGTAAATACGGATTAGGTTCCCTTAGAAAGACCCCCACGAAGGGCACTCCCCCCGGGCCTATATCCCTAGTGTAGATAATTGGCCGTCAATAATCAACCCAACCCAACCCTTTTATTGTGATGCCGCGTGGGAAATTCGGTTCAAAACGGAGACTTTCAGAGTATTTTCTGAAAGATCTGCGTCCCCCCCCCCCAAAAAAAAAAAAAAAAAAAAGTTTTTCTAGTATTACATAGTTTCTAAATAAGACCACCTGCCAATTTAATGCATTTCCGAACAAAAACGAGTTAAAAAATGTGCCAGAAAGCAGCTCATTTGGGTTAATTAATTAATAATTATTGATACGCTTTTTTTCTAGTTATCAATTTAAAACTGTATTGAATATGTATCAAAGGGTATGTATGTTTATTTAAGATAAAAGTTACAGAATTCCTGCTATACGAAGCTTAAAAATATGCATGTTTTCGATTTACTCACTTTCATAAGAGGAGAAAAAAATACATGTATACCTTATAAACGACTCACGTACAACGGCCGTGCAGCGTAATCACTAGAGCGTGTTTCTCGTATGCGTAAGTACCCAGGTTCAAATCTAGTCGGCGGTAAGAAAGTTTATTCCGTAAAATCTGTACCATATCTTTCCCGTAATTCTGTGTGCGTGATTAATAAAAGTAATGTGTGTTATGTAAATTCTTTTAAAATAATGTCCGTATTTATGAAAAGAAAAAAAAATACTTTTTTACATTACGTCGAATAATAACTTCGGATGTTTTTTACGCACATTAAGTGACCCTGAAGTCAAATTCCTCCGGTATTACTTCCTGAAATCTTCCCTAGAACAACCCGAGGAGGAACCTGAAGGAGGTCCTGGGGAGCTCCCCGGGATGCTATGAGGCGGACATTTTCGGTTCCTGAGGACCTCCTGGTGACAAATTTTTGCATCCTCAGGGTTGCCTGGAGGATGTATGTCAATCTTCCTGGGGATGTCCTAGGGAAGCACATGTGCTATATGGGTCATAGGGGCTTAGTTCTTTGTATCAAAGGAATTACTTTTACAATTTTTATCCACCCATTCAGGGAGTATTGCCTTCAATACAACACATACATTCCAGCCTGGCTTATTTCAAAGTGACAATGAAATTCATCATTCAATTTGGATTATTTTCTCAGAATGGGGACAATTCATAAGTCCCCTTCCATTCACCTAAAGAAATACCTTAATCTTCAATTGAGTGTGCAATTTGGAATTTCAACTCGCCACAAGTATAAATACCAAATCTTTTAAAACAATTGCAAATAATTTAGCTTGTGGATTCCTTCAAGCACGTGCAATTTATTTATGGCCACACCGTATTTGGTTAACTTCATTTTAGCCAATTATTGCTTGCACTTTATACTTATGTTATTTTACCCTTATGCAAATATAGTAATTCTTAAGTAAGCAAATTTGAATTGTCATCACAAAACTTTACTCCAATAGTCACGTTGAAAACGCGCTTTTTTTTTTTTTTTTTAAACATGAACATGTTTTTAACACTTTCCAACCTAGTTGGAAAGTGTTTATGACTTCGGTTTGTCTGGCCGGATGGCCGTCTGTCCCAACGTGCTCTAACTCCCGTAAATATGCTCGGATTGCTCTGCAATTTTTATATGTTATTGTAGTACTCTATAGCATGTTCCCTATTTCAACGGAAGTGTGTAGCACTTATAGTTTTTTTACAGGGACACTCAAAAGAATTTCGTTACATTGCGATCTATGGGGAAAAATCATTTGCGGTTTATTTTAATGATGTTACTCAATTTCAAACACATTGTAATTGATATATATCACTAAAGTGCATTACAAGAAGCTTAATATGGAATAGGGTGTGCATAGCACTTATAGTAACTTTACAGGAACAGTCAAAAGAATTCCGTTACATTACATCTATGGAGAAAAATCGTCTGCGGTTTATTTAAATAATGTTTCATTATTTTAAACACATTGAAATTTATATATATCACTAAGGTGCATTACAAGAGGCTTACTACAGAATATTGTGTGTATAGCAGTCATCGTTCATTTACAGGGAGACACAAAAGAATTCTCTACTGTCTGTTTACAATAATTCCTGGAAGTGCGTTTTAAGTTATTGAACGCGATTTTAAATTTAACTCACTTTTTGTGTATTTACGTGGTGTGTATAAATTCTGTAGATCCTATACAGGGAAGCACAAAAATTCGCGAACACATTTCCGTTTATTGACAAACTCCAGAAGGAGAATTTTAAACTGTGCTACACTTTTCCTAACTGAACTAAAATTTAGCATCCTATGTAGTATATATACAAATTTATAGATCATATACAGGGCTGAATAAAAGTATTCGGATATTTTTCCGAATACTGTATAGGTTGCAAATTCCTGAAATTATGTTTTTAAATATGTTATGCGTTTTCCAAATTATTTACTTAGATGCTATCTTTCAGCTTATTAAAAGGTATGATTTGTAAAATTGTTTTGGAAGCGTTGGAAAGTGTTACATAATCTATGCTTGAAGCATGATTTTTCGTTCTTGTTTATATTATTTTGAACACTTTTGCAATTTGCATTATTTACTTTTAGTCCAAGGGATAAAACGTTAAAATATGTTTCAACATTATTGGACACCCCCGTATACTGTCAAACTAATTTCGCACATTAAAAGATTTTTCGGATGAAGTTTAAGAGGTCAGTTCTGTCGCGACTAAAGGAAGCCCGACATTTCAAATTTTATCTAAAACTGGTTAGTGCAGAAACGTTTTTGTTGAAAAATAAATAAATAAATAAATAATTAAATTAAGATAAAAAAAATAAAGAAAAAAAATTAAAAAAAAATAAATAAATAAAAAAAATAAGTAAAATAAATAAAAATAAAAATAATAATAAAAATAAAATAATTTAATAATAGTAATAAATAAATAAATAAATAAATAAAATAAAAAACTGCGATAGGTAATTGTGAAAAACAGTTGGTAATATACAAATTTTAAACTTAATTTTAAACTTAATTAAGCAAGTTTAAATTTGGAAACTTAAGCAAACTAAAATGTAAACAAGAAAGAAAAATCACGCCTCAAGTATAGATTATGAAACACATTCAGAACATTGTAACAAAACTTTATCGTTTAATAAAGCAAAAGATAAGGCTAAGTAAACAATTTGGAAAATTCATAGTCCATTTGAAAACTCAATTTTAGCAAGTACCACCCATAGCCATAAAAAATATCTCAATTTTTTTGTGCAGTCCTGTATATGATATATAGAACTTATACACACCACGTAATATGCAAAAAAAAGTTATATTTAAAAAAGGAAACACCACAATTGATAAAGCATTTGCAGCAATTATTGCTCATAGACAGTACTGTAGCCGAATTCTTTTGTGCGTTCCTGTAAATGATCGATAAATACTATGCACACCTTATTCTATAGTAAGCGTCATATCGTGCACCTAAGTGATGTATATAAATTTCAATATGCTTGAAACTGTTTAACATCATTAAAATACACTGCAAACGATTTTTCCCATAGACCATAATGTAACGGAATTATTTTGAGTGCCCTTGTAAATGAACTCTAAACTCTACACACTTAATTTTCAATACCGAACATGCCATGGCAAATATGGTAAAATGTATATCAATCATATGGCGGAGATCAGACTATATTTATGCGATTTAGGGCACGGATAGACAGACAGATCGCCAGGAAAACCGAATTCATAAACACATTTCAATTATGTTAGAAAGTGTTTAAAAAGTACTGTTAATTTAGTTAATTTTATACCGATTAAAACTCTTACACTGCAAAAAAATAAAAGTGTTGCGCGGCAGCGTATTACTGCTTATTTTACTGTTTATTACTGTTGATTTTACGGTATAATACTGACAGCTGGGATGCCAGTATTATACTGTAAAACCAACACTTTTGTTTTTTGCAGTGTAATTTTATTTTATTAATAAGTTTAAGCGAACTTATTGTATTAAGTTTGTTCTAAAATAAATTAATTATAAATATTTAAATTGCATATATATACAGTCAATAACTCAGAATTTACGTGACTGAAAAAAGTTAAAAACATTATACCACAAAATAGTTGGAGATAATTTTTAATTCCAAGTTAAGCCAATTTAGCCAAAGTCTAAAATGATCATGATTACTTTAAGATTTAGTTAAAACAGAAGGTATTTAAAAATATATTTGAAGTTATTAAAATATATTTGAAATTATTAAAAATATAGTTGAATTATTTTTAAATATAGTTTAAAAAAAACTTTTTCATTAGGTTTGCTAAATTATTTTTAACTAAGCAAACTTAATTAAGCTCTTATTTAAAATACGGCACGCTATTTTTTTTTTTAGTTTAAAAACATTCAAATTGCATTCTCTTTACAAACAAGAATGTTTTAGACAAGTACATTCCCCGAGGTTATTTGAAAGTTTAAATTTAAATAAATGTATTCGAGGAAAAAGTATGATAAATTGCTCTGTTTCACGAGAGAAATATTTTACGAGTGATAGATTAAATTTTGTCGTTTTATAATAAGTGTCACTAAAAAAACATGGCATGAAAAATACGATGTTCGTTTTTTTGTTTGCTATAAGCTGTCATTTAAGAATTCTGGAATGCAAGCATTCCTTACAAGAACGACATTCTACGAGGCATATTATCCGGAGGTAACTCAAAAAGTAAAATATTGTTATTGAAACAGATACATCCATAAAAAAAAAAAAAAAAAAAAAGAGTCACACGATAACAATTTTTACACTCTTTATTTAACCCATGTTATGTATAGATGAAATTTTTTATCGATTTTTCACTAACTTCCTGATAGACCAGAATTATAAAAAGTATGTTCACAGGTGTGTTTTCGATGACAACGCAGCATTTTAATGTTATTAAAATTTAATTATAAACTGATAAATTAACTTTAAGGCATTCTTCAGTTAGCCACCTAAAGGTGATCGATCGCTAAATATTTTTTTATGGTTGCAATTGCAATAAAAATAACAATAAAATTGATTGAAAAATGACACAAAAACACACCTAATTTCGCTACCTGTCAGTTCGCACATAAAAGAAAAAAAAATGTTACATACGTAAGAAGTAAAAACTTCTAAAAGTCAATCAATCTATATCATACATAGTAAATGTGTACATCAGTAACGTTGACGTCATAACGATTAAGTTAAAATGCATAAGTTACAACAATTGAGTTAAATTATCAGTTAAAAGCAAACAATGGCTATTCCTGCTCCCTAATTATCTGTATCAGAAAATTCAATTTTTTTGGGCGGCATTTCGGGGCTTTGGGGAAGACTAACATTTTTTACTTTCAATCCCGTGCGAGAGTTTGAAATTATAGACCTAACAGCTCAATTTTGGTGTCACTTCGAGCGACTAATATTTTTGACGCTATCGTGTTAACAAATCTGTAATTTCTCACGGGTAGCCGGAGCTTTGCTCAGACAATTAGTGTTATAATGCCTTTTATTAAACAAAACAAATTAAGTAAATATATACATATTCACCCATGGCATTGTCAAGCTTAGGAACTCTTTACTCTCAATAAATACTTTTTTGTTTATGGCAAAAAATATTTAACATTAATGAAAAAGCATTCTAATTTTTTGTATCACTGCAGTTTAATCTTAATTTTTTTGCAATATTGCAGGTTAATTTACCGTAATTGTGTTGCATGCAAAGCATAGATGTGAAACAAGAGTGATGCTAACAACTAAGTATATTTTTTAAAACAAAGTTAGTTTCTATAAAGAGATGTCAAAACGTGACGGTGAAGTAGGTGAAGAGCCTGTTCACCTAACACTTAAAACAAAATCTTTTGAAATAATATTTTTTGTTATGTTTTCTTTCCTTTTCTTTATTTTACATAATTTAATTTGAATTTACATTAAATTTTTAATAAGTGTTGCGTGGAAAATGAATACAATATTCAAGTGATTCAAATTTCTAAAATTTCTAAATGCGTTCTACACGTTTAACCATTTTTATTACAGGTACATTTCTTTCGATGCCACAACGTATAGTAATCCGTAAATATAAGATGGAATATTGAAATTTGAATAAGTTGTAAGGTGTGTCCCACCGAAATAAAGCCACCGTGATTGTGTGCTATAACTAGACATGGAACAAACCAATAAGAACGAAACGAACATATTAAGAAAGTCTATGTACAAATACATATATACAAGAAGTAACTCACTACCTGCCGCACTTGGGTAGAAATAATGAATGTTTTTTTTACAAGAGGGGGAAAAAGTGTCCCGCCGAAATAAATCCACTACTGTTAATATCCAATATATCCGCGATGCTTATATATGACTTGGAATATACGATGTGGAATACTATTTACCAATCCTTGGAGGACAGTAACATCAATATAATCACAGGCTGCAATGATGGCGGCCTTCAATTCTGCCGCAAACTGAAACTGTCTGCCATTGGCATATACAGCCGTACTGAGGATACTCCACACATTTTCTTGGGGAATAAGATCAGGTGAAAGGGCAGGCCATTCCATGGCATGCACCGCATTAACCAAAAACCATTGTCAGGAAGATTTTGCAACGTGAATGAAGGCGTTGTCCTGTTGGAAAATCTAACTTAGGCCACCAGTTCTCTTTGCAATTGGCAGTAAATGGGTTTCTAGCATTTATTGGTAATCGGTAGCCTTCATGCGGACTGAGAGAAAAGCCAGGTTAAGTTTACCACCATAGCCGAATCCTCCCCACGCCATTAATGAGTATCCTCCTTGCTGACTTTTGGAGAACATTTCCTCTTCTTTCCTCATGTCATGCCAATAGAAAGCAAGACCGTCTGGGCCATCCAAATTAATTGTTTTCTCATCTGAGAATATAACACGATGCCATTGGTCCTTCCAGGTTTGATGACATTTGGCCTAATCGACTTTTCTTTGCTTGTGGCTAGCTTTCAACATGGGCTTCTGTTTCCTTTTTTATATCGCAAGTTCCTTGTACGTTTTACAATCCGTGACAGGGTTGATTTTGTCACAGGGATGTTATCGTCTTTGACCAATTGTCTTAGAGCAATACCACCTCGTGAAAGACGACGCACAACCAGGGGCGTAGCTACCGTGGAGCAGTTGGAGCAAGCTGCTCCAGGCGCACGAATCCTAAGGGCGCAAAATTAGGAAGGACAAAATAAATATTTGTAAAAGTATTTTCATATTTTCTTCCTTTATTAATCAGATATTATGGATGGATCAGAAATATTACACTCAGCATATTCCTATGATATTTTACTTTTTTTTCAACCTCAGCTACTTCGATTTGAAACATGTTTTTATACTCACTTAAAAGAAATTACTTCTATTCGAACTTTTAATTTTATTTCATATCTTACCACAGCCTCAAGTAACTTCTCTAAAACTGTTTCAGCTTGCATGATGTTTTTTGTACGTTGCTGTTGAGAACAATTGAAGTTTTTCAAATCTCAAAGTAATCAAAACATATTTACAGTGTTCTCTGTGGTCACTTTATTGGCTATCATTATTTCCAAACAATAAGTTCCCTGGCATATTTTTATTGCAAATGTAGAAATATACGATGAGGATTATTGTTTGGAAATATCCAATAAAGTGACCACTGAGAAACCTGTATTTAAGATTAAGATGCAATATATAACAACACTGCCGTAGTATTTTAGTTATTTTACCGATTGAAAAAAATAAGAAAAAAATGGCAAATTGGACAAATTTATTGATCATTTTACAAAAAAAAAAAAAAAAAAAAAAAAAAAAAAAAAAAGTGAGAAGATGAACATTTTGAAGATTTTAGGTAGATTTCGTAAGAAATACTACCTATTACATCCTCCCCTAAGTTGGAATTTTTGAAATTTTTTTTGCAGATCTACGCTGATCATGATTCCCAGAACCAAAACCACCCCCCCCCCCCCGGTTCAAAACTTTATCTATCTATCTAGCTATCTATCTATGTCACTTTTTTATGGACACGATAACTTCAATAATTCCTCACAAATCTCTTTCAAACTGATACATAAAATCAAGTGGCATAAAATCTTGGTCAAGTTCGTTAATGGGCAAAATCAAACCATGGGGGGAGGGGAATTGGGGGCTTTTTGTGAAAACAGACAGCCCCCCCCCCATAATTTCTTAATTATGATCAAATCCGTTTAAAGTTATTATTACTTCTAGGAATAGGGCCGAAAATTTATGTATGACAGATTTTTGATATCATTAAAAATGGCCGCAAGGGGGAAAGAGGGGTGTTTTAGAGGAAAAAAATCATAGCTTCGTCAATTCACAAGATATCAAATCCACTTAAATTTATTATAAATCCTCTTAATATTATCTAAAACTTTTATATTGACAAGTTTTTTTATAGAACCAACCCTTATAGTGAAAAAAAAATAATAATAAATAAAATAAATAAATCCCTGCCGGCTCCGCCTGCAAACAAGTTAGGTTTCGAAGTGGGCGGTTCCAACTGCCGCATCAAGGTCATTTCTTTCGCAATTCCCAACAAACAGGCTCCCCAAGGTCTGCGTCTTCGAAATCTACCTGTGCTTGTAGGCCGAGCCGTCAGGGATTTTTTTCCTTTTGTGGAAATTAAGCATTCATACTTTATTAGGTTAAAGTTAGGCATATGCCACACGGGCCCACGGTGACAAAAATTTGAAACGGAAAATTAAACTGTGATTTGAGATTTTGAAAATATGGCAAATTTCAAGTGCGGAATTGATAAGCATTTTCTTAAAAATCAGAGAAAAATTAAGTATCAATATAAAACCATTGTTCCTTAGAAATTACTCAATTAATTATCGTCACATGGTCATAATGAAATGTTGGAAACTTTGTTTAGAAGTTATTGCAGAATTTGATCATTTTTATCGGGATGGAAACCTTGCTTTAGCTATCATATATATTATTTCTGATGTTAACATATGCATATGCAAAACGCACAACGATGAACAAGATATAATACGAAATACTTCCGAATAGGCTTTTGACATAATAGACTCACATTTGATTAAAACACATTGTTTGATTAAAAACTGCAGTTAATTACGAAATTAAGGAAAAAACTTATTGGCAAAACAATATCAAATACTGCAGCGCGAAAGCATTGCACACGGTCTACAAGCCCTACTGGTCTTCTGCTATTTGTCAGGTTCTAAGAAGTTAAAGAAAATTTATCATTGATTCCCTTTTTCAAAAAGTGATTTATTAAAATATTTTTCCATATTTTCAGATCCCATCCCCACTTCCAATTTCACACAATAGTAATCAATAAACTTTTGATTATAAAATGTTAAAAATCTTGACAAACAGTATATAAGGGTGCCAGCTCTTATTGTTGCCCAATGGTTAATTTCTTAAACCATTAACCATTGCACTAGATTAATTTTGACACAATTATTCAAATTGGTAAATAAATCATGTGAGATGTAAAATCTTCCCAACTGAGCGAAAAAGTCCAGGCCAGAATGAAAAATGAGCGAAAAGTCTCGGGTTCGAATCCTGGCCCGGACTTTTTCACTCAGTTAGGAAGATAACATTTCATACATTAACCATTAAGCTTTAGAAATATAGTTCCAATAGAAACTAGTCGTTGGGGGCCACCGTAATACTTACCCATCATGGATATGCATAATGTAAAATATTAAAATAAAAATGTGTAAACTACTTATAAAATGCATTGCAATTCAAATAAAATCGTGGCTTGATGACGTCACAAACTTTAAAGGCTCGATTACTGAATTGCTTGAAAGAGGTTTTTCCTTATAACTCCAAAAATAATAATCCTATTAACTAGCGGTTTATTGCATCTGATTAAGCGTCAAATTTCCAATTAAAATATCTCTTTGAAGTGAAATTTGGATGAAATACAGGGTCATGAAAAATCGAAGAGTGTGGAAAATAGGATTCCAAATATCTCGGCAACTAATTATCCGATCGACTTCATGCTTTATGTAAAATTTATGTTTTTTTATTGTCTTTTATATTCATTTCTTAAAATAAACAATTTCGAAAATTTTTATATACCTTTTATCAGAACGAATATTTCGAGGGTCCGAATAAAATAGTTCCGGTTAATCGAGGTTAATGAAATGAAATAGGCTTCTTCCCATTATTACATACTAAGTACATACCAAATTGCAAGTCTCTATCTCAATTTTTTCGGGAGATAGAGCGTTTACAGACACACACACACACAGACACACAGACACACAGACGGACGGCAAATTTTTTTTTCTAAAAATATGTTTTTCGGAATCTCCAGTGTCTGAAACGTGTAAATCCGTCAAAAATTTTTTTTCGATTTTCAAAACGATTACAAGACTTACCCTATACTACGTATGATGGGTAAGTAAAAACGTTTCAAAGTTGTTTTTAATCGTATTAAAAGCTATTTACATCAAAATAGTTATTTTTAAAAATTACGAAATTTATTTTTTTTACTGTCTATGACCCTGAGCACTATATATTTAATGAAACATGCTCCATGTCCAAGCAAGTAAAACTGTAAAAGTTTCACTTTTGTACGACCAAAACTTATCAAGTTATAAAAACTTAAATTTTATAAATTTTCAGCATTTTTTTTCCTTTAAAAACGGAAAATTGCGTTTTATCCAAAAATTACCAGTCAAAATTAAAAACTTATTGGCAATTAAAAATTTCTTGTGTTTTTTTATTAGCATTCTATATTGCTTCAAAGACCTTGAAAGGAATTAAAGGAGATTGAGGCGGCAGATTACACTAGGGCCATTTAAAATCGAAATCCTATACTGGCAGTAAATATTAGTAGGTACTTCTACTTAAAGAATTATAGTTCATTTTAATATTTTATTTCTATTTATTACATTGAATATCTTACTGTCAAAGCACTTTGACTTTTAAATCGAAATAAGAATATAATAAATGGTTTTTAAACGTCAAAAAAGTTTTATCAGAACTTTTTCCACTGACAAAGGGGCGTACCAATTTTACTTGCTCCAGGGCGCTGAATGTGTAGCTACGCCACTGCGCACAACATCTCTTTCCTGCCTGAAGTCATTTTTCTGCATGTACACCTCCTTTTTTTTAATACCAGTACGCATTGTCCTGATTTACAAAATTCTCTATTATGGTTTTAGATCATTTGATTAGCTTAGATACTTGTCTACGAGAAAGACCTTGCTCCTTAAAAGCTGTCATCAGGCCTTTCTCGAACTTTGATATCTGGGTTCCCTTTTCCATTGCAATACGCCAGCGTAAGACTCCTATAAAAGGAGCTGACGCATATCCATTTTGTTTCGGATTATTCGTGCTTAGTTCAGCATCAATCTACCGCAGCCGGAGTTGGGGTTGCCTAAGACTCGGTTCTGATTGGCTGAACCGGTTCTGATTAGCTTGGTTTTTCGACTGAACTTCAATTTGAGACTCAAATCTGCGAGGATGCGTCAGCCTGTATTATAGGAGCTCTACGCCTAAATCTTAGGTAAGGCATTCAACAAACTTCTGATTAAGTGCGTCATTTTTTTTTAATTCATCAAAAAAGAAGATAAACCTTCATGGAGAGCATCAATGGCGGATGTTTTGAATATTTGAATGTAATTTTTAAATGTTTTTAAGGTTAAAAATTTTTTTTAGTTGATATTTCTATTACTCAGGCGTACGCTATGTTAAGTTTCATCTTAGTTGAAATGAGTTTCTGCTGGTTTTTTTTTTTTTTTTTTTTAATTTTTCTAACAGCTAGAGCACTAATGATAATTTTATCAAATGATTCTTCATAGTTACTGGATTATATATTTTTGCGCTCTCATCGCATATTACATGCAGGAAGATTGACTATCTTTATAAAATTTTATTAAATACTAGGAAAGTAAACAACTGAATATAGACATTTTCGGTAATCAAGTAAAATAATTAAAAAAAAAAAAACACAAATAACATGAAAACGACTGAAAAATACATTTAAACTGCAGGAATATCAAGTAAAATATATTAAAATATGACCCTTGCTTTACGATTAAGCAGAGAAATTTATGTAAATAATACACCTAATGAAGGAAAAAAGAAAGAAAGAAAGAAAAAAAACCCTAGCAGAAACACAATTTAACTCAGATGAAACTTAACATAGAGTACGCCTGAGTAATAGAAATATCAACTAAAAGAAATTAACCCCTTCGCGACGAGCGTCCTTTATAAAATTTTTAATCTTTTACCACCGGTTTTCCAAAACAAAAAATTTCGGCTAATTGAATCGCAGAAATGCTAATAATAAATAAGCCAAATCTTACAATAAAAAATAACTGGTGGGAATAATCGAAGATTCTGAGCGTCTTATGCGTCACCATGAGCGTCTTATGCGTGTCGCTCGTCCCCAAGGGGTTAAAACATTAAAAACATTTTTAAATTACATTAAAATATTCAAAACATCGGCCATTGATGCTCTGCCATAAAGGCTTTACTTTTTTGATGAATTAAAAAAATGACGCACTTAATAAGAAGTTTGTTGAATTAATATGAATGCCTTACCTCAGATTTAGAAAAACTGTAACAGAAATTTCTTTAAAAAAATTATTAATACTGTTAACACGACTTTATTTTTTGCTAACATTAACGCTCAACGGGAAACCGAAACTTCTTGTCTCCATATCAGCCATTACAGTGACATCATCACTTCGCTGGCGTATACTAAGGCTCCTATAATAGGAGCTGACGCATATCCATTTTGTTTCGCATTATTCGGGTCTCAGTTCAGCATCTCAATCTACCGCTGCCGGAGCTGGGGTTGCCTAAGGCCTCGTTCCTCCACCTTCTGAAAGAGGCTGGATGTTAAATGGCGGAAAATTAGCTTGGTTTTTCGACTTTGAGACACATATCTGCGAGGATGCGTCAGCCTGTATTATAGGAGCTCTAGCGTATACTAGAGCTCCTATAATACAGGCTGACGCATCCTCGCAGATATGTGTCTCAAAGTCGAAAAACCAAGCTAATTTTTCGCCTTTTAACATCCAGCCTCTTTCAGAAGGTGGGGGAACGAGGCCTTAGGCAACCCCAGCTCCGGCAGCGGTAGATTGAGATGCTGAACTGAGACCCGAATAATGCGAAACAAAATGGATATGCGTCAGCTCCTATTATAGGAGCCTTAGCGTATACTGCAAGAGAAATAGAAAATACAACCTTCTTTAGTCTCCACAAAGTTCGACTGGCATAGAACAGGTATTTGACAACTTTCTGACGTCATAAACCTGTTGACCTATAGCAGCTCGAATGTCGGGAGTTCCCATAAACACTAATAGGGGTGGTGGCTTTATTTCAGCGGGACATTTCCCCCCTCTTTTTTTACATTTTTTTTTCTGCCGAGGTTGGTCAGGAAGTAAGTTGATCCTTGATCCTTGTAAATATGTTATTTGTATGCAGACTTTCTTAATATATTTGTTTCATTCTCATTGGTTTGTTTTGTGTCCAGTTACAGCACTCAATCACAGTGGCTTTATTTAGGTGGGACATACCTTATATATTGACCGCTCTTTTTGGTTATTTCTCATTTTGCAGAGGAATTCATTTGACACCAACAGTTTCAGAGGACGGTGAATCGGATGACATTACCAATTTACTGATATTGTAGTGGGGAATGTGAGCAAGGGAAGGCAAAACAACAATATTATATCCACACTCTTAAATGATAAAACATGTCCATTGTTACACTTTAAAGAAAGGGGACACTTTATGCACAATTACTTATTTTTTTTAAATCTAATTTTGGGGAGAGAGAGTGGGATATTTTCGGATACAGACTCGTGAAGAAAGTTGATTTTAAATAAAACCACATTAAATACATTTTTGTTTCTTAATTTATGTGACGGTGGACTGCATTGCATCAAAATTTTTATGTGCATTCTGTTAAAACAGTGAAACTATATGTACTTTCATCCTCTCTTAACAAATTCTTTCAACTTCTATATGGAATACGGCGAATGGTTAAGACACAAGTGATAGACAATGGAGTGCATAAAATAATTTGCTGGGAACAACTCCTGCGGACTTCCGTCTGAAGAAAGCGTGTTGTGTGCAAAATGAATACGATATTCAATTGCTTCGTTCAATATTTAAATCTGTAAATGCGTTTTATATGTATAACCATTTTCATTGCAGGTAAGTTTTTTCCGCTGCCACAACGTTTAGTAACCCGTAAATATATAAGACTGAATATTGAAATGTGAATCAGTTGTATATTGAAAGCTGTTTTTGGTATATTTCTCATTTTGCATCGGGATTCATTCCCTACTTACAATTTCAGAGTACGGTAAATCACATGACATTACCAATTTCATGAAATTGTAGTGGGGAATGCGGACAAGGGAAGTCAAAACAACAAGCCGATGTCCACTTTCTTCGAGGAAACATTCGGTATTATATCCACACTCTCAATGATAAAACATGTTGATTGTTGCACTTCACAGAAAGGGGGCACTTAATGCACAATTTCATTTTTTTTTCATCTCATTTCGGGGACAGAGAGTGAAATAGTCTTGGATTATAGCCTTGTGAATAGGATCGCCCATTCATAGAATCACATTTCTTTTGTTTCTTAATTTATTTGACGATGGGCTGCATTGCATGAAATTTTTTATATGCACTCGGTTAAAATAATGAAACTATATTTACTTTTATGCTCTCTTAAATTCTTTAAAAAGAGGCAGGGTGGTACCCCCCACAATAAATAAACAGGCAGAGTGGAACCTATCACACTATCAAAATAGGCAAAGTGAAACCTCCCACTATAAATAGAGGCAGAGTGGAACTTACCGCTATAAAGATAGAAACTTTTTCTGACATAGTTCTAAGTTTTTAAATTTTTGCTTAGCTTAGATCATTCAATATTAATGTTTAAAGTCGCCAGTTAAAATAATTAGATTGTCATTGGAGAGCTGGCGACTGCATTTGTCGAGCCGTGCTAATGACTATCCGAAAATTATATCAAAAAATCTAATTTAACAAAGTAAAGCTCAGATGTCGCTTTAAAAGTTAATGCATATAAGTTTAGAAGAATTTTAACATTTCTTGAATCGTAAAATAAGTAAACGTAAAAGTTAATGTAAGATTAATTTATAAGAATTTTAACATTTTTTTATTATAAATTATAATAAATAATTTTGGTCTTTTTTTGTCTCTGGGCATTTGGTTTGTGTTAGTAAATAAACTAGAAATAACATACAGTCTTTTCATGACGTTTTTACACCATCGTAATTTTAGTTTTCTGTGGAAGTTTGAACATATGAGTTTAAGTGTTCCGTGAGGTAAAAAAAGTTGAGAAACACTTATATAAAGCGTTAAATTTTTGTAAGTTTTAAATCCTGAGACAAAGCCGTAGAAATCCATCGTTCATATTATAACAATTTTTACAGCATAAACCGAATTTCATTTCGACAAACAAATTTGTTCACAATTTACATATGAAATAAATTCTCATTAGCCTTTTAGAAATGTGCAAACTTAGTCCAACTTAAAACTTGACTATTAGAAAATATAAGAATATTTTAATATCGAGTTTGCTGTTTAATTATTTTTACCTGTAGTTAATAATAGTTAAAAGTTTTAAAATTAAAGTTTAAATATTTAAAAACTAAGTTTTGTAACTACACTCTTCTTCAAAACAATATAATTCTCCACATGTTAATGGCTTCTTAAAGCATGAAGATAGAGAATTTACATTTAAAGAAATCTATATTTAGGCAGACAATTTTGATATCCTTAAAGAGATGTGTTTTTAAAAGAGAATGTGCTGAGATGTTTCGTAGTTTTAGTAATTCTTCAGAAAATTCCTTTAATTGCTTTAATAAATTTTAAATCCTTTAATGAATTTAAAGAACTTCAGCCGAAAACAGCAGCGTTAAATTTTTTTTTCTTCAAATAATTTCATACGTGAAACGCATGTTCCAGCAGAAAAATTTTGGTATTGATAATGAGATGAGTTTTAAAATATTTGCCTAAATGTTTAGCAGAAATCTTCAGTAAATATATGTTTTAATTGACCTTTTACAAGAGTTTTCTAATTTCTTCGTATGTGGAACTGTAGGAATTTTACTGCATAAATGCTTTTAGAAGTTTCATATACTGTAACCGATTTCGCGTGTCCCTGTGAATGAACGATAAATGCTATGCACACCATATTCTATAGTAAGCATATTAAATTTCACCTTAGTGTTTTATATTAATTTCAATATCTTTGAAATAGTCTAACACCAATAAAATACATAACAAACGATTTTTCCCCATAGACGAAATTATTTTGAGTGGCTCTGTATACGAACTATAAATGCTACATATACTTCTTTTCATTACTAAACATGTCGGAGTAATCTTCAATAATATATATCAATTACATAGCAATCCGAGTACATTTATGCGAGTTAGAGTTAGAGCACGGGCAGAGGGACAGACAGATGGGCAGATAAACCGAATTCGTGAGATTAAAAAGGAGTGAACACTTTTCGTGAGAGTGAAACCTTATTAACTATGTTGGAAGATGTTAAAAAAATTCCACAATGTAAATCATTTTTAATATTTTTGCCTTTCGAGGTCTCTTTGAGAGTATCTCGATATAAATGCAAAATGTGGTAAATAAAGCATCTGATTTGTCTGTCCACCTTTTTCTCAGAATTTTCCCTCAATGTCTAGATTTGTTGCTAAATCGGTTCTTCTTCCTTTTTAACACATTTCAAGATAATTGAAAAGAGTTTATGAATTCGGTTTCTCTGCCGTCTATCTGTCTATCCGTCTGTCCGTGCTCTAACTCGCATAAATATACTCGGATTGCCATGTAATTGATATACAGTATAGCAGACTTTTATAACGCAAACCTAAAAACGCAAGGTTGTGTGTTACATAGAATTTTGCGTTGTACTGATCAAATTTCACTCATCCATTAAACTTACCTTGTAAACATGGTCAAATATGTCTGAAAGATATCAAAATACAGTAGCGTATCTTTATATTTCTTTGGGACCAGGAATTGTGCAGATTATAAATTTTTTGCATAATATATAGATAGTTCATTTCACTCATTGTTAAATTTACTTTATAAATTTAATTCATGCCTGGACAAAATCCTTCACTATACTGCTCATTTAATTTTTTTAAATTGTAATATTTGCATTTTTTTCTATAAAAGCTCTGAATTAAAGAGATAAAGATGAGCTAATGTATCAAATTTAGTCCCCTAGAGAATAGCATTTTTAGGTAGATTTCGTAAGAAATACTACCTATTACATTCTCACCTAAGTTGGAAATTTTGAAAAATTTTTGCAGATCTACGCCGATCATGACTCCCAGAACCCAAAACCACCCCCAGTTCAAAACTTTATCTATCTATCTATCTATCTATCTATCTATCTATCTATCTATCTATCTATGTCACTTTTTTCTGACCACGATAACTGGAAAAATTCTGCATTAATCTTTTACAAACTGATACATAAAATCAAGGGGCATAAAATCTCGGTCAAGTTCGTTAATGGGCAAAATCGAACCAAGGGGTGGAGGGTGGGGGGGCTTTTTGTGAAAACAGAAAACCCCCCATAATTTCTTAATTATGATACGTATCGAATCCGTTTAAAGTTATTATTACTTCTAGGAGAAGGGTCGAAAATGTATGTATGACAGATTTTTGATATAATTAAAAATGGCCCCAAGGGGGGGAAAAAGGGGGGTTTTAAGAGAAAAAAAATCATAGCTTCGTCAATTCCCAAGATATCAAATTCGCGTAAATTTATTATTAATCCTCTTAATATTATCTAAAACTTTTATATTGACAAGTTTTTTATAGGACCAACCGTTATAGCAAAAAAAAATTAAAAACAAAAAAATCCCTGCCGGCTCCGCCTGCAAACAAGTTATTTTTCGAAGTAGGCGGTTCCAACTGCCGCATCTTTTCGAAACTGATACATAAAATCAAGGGGCATAAAATCTCGGTCAAGTTCGTTAATGGACAAAATCGAACCAAGGGGGTGGGGGATGGGGGGGCTTTTTGTGAAAACAGAAAAAAACCCATAATTTCTTACTTATGATACGTATCGAATCCGTTTGAAGTTATTATTACTTCTAGGAGAAGGGCCGAAAATTTATGTATGACAGATTTTTGATATAATTAAAAATTGCCTTAAGGGGAGGGGAGAGGGGTTTAGCAGAAAAAAATTCATAACTTCGCCAATTCTCAAGATTTCAAATCCGCTTAAATTTATTATTAATCCTCTTAATATTATTTAAAACTTTTATATTTACAAGTTTTTTATAGGACCAACCGTTATAGCAAAAAAAAAAAAAATTAAAAAAAAAAAAATCCCTGCCGATTCCGCCTGCAAACAAGTTAGGTTTCGAAGTAGGCGGTTCCAACTGCCGCATCATCGTAAAAAGGTCATTTCTTCCGCAATTCCCGACAAACAGGCGCCCCACGGTCTGCGTCTTCGAAATCTACCTGTGTCTGTAGGCCGAGCCGTCAGGGATTTTTTTTTACAATGGGGAATGCAGGTGCTTCTTAATTGCAAAGTTCATTGTTATTGCGGCTGAGAAGTTATCCGTTAGGGAAGAGGGGGGCACAGTGGGATAATTTTCACTTGTTTTGTGATAATTTCTTTCTTTTTAATTAAAAAAATAAAACAAATACAGAGCAATATTTTGGCAACTTTTAGTTTTCATTGTAATTTTTTTCATAATTTATACTTATTTTATTCTTAAAAAAAAATTAATTTTCTAAAGGTACTAAAGATGCCCCATCGTGCTCCCTGGTTGGACACAGTGGGACAAGGAATGGGGTACAGTGGGACGGTGAGTAATGCACATACAAAATTAACTATATTATCACAACACTCATTAAATACAGGTTTAGATATTGAACATAGAAGATATGAAAGCCATTTTCAAATGATAAGACTTAAAAATAGTTATAATAATGGAACACATTTAAGAGTTGAAAAACTCTTTGCAAAATAATGTATGACTTCAATGTATGACTTCAATGACTTCAAGTCTTTTCATATACTTCACTTCAAAGTCAATTTCACTTTTATTTATGACTTCTGCAACATAATAGCATATGGCTTCTTTCTTTTTCCCACACACTTTGACCAATACAAAATCTCCAATATTAATAAAAACGTTTTCTCTTTCTTCGATATCATCCTCAAAAATACTTTCTCTTTCTTCCAGCTCATCGTCAAAAACAGGGGTCGGAAGTAGCGCGTTACAAGTAGCGAAACTACTATAGCTGTTACTTTAGTTTGTAGTGTAGCGCGCTACATTTTGAATAAGGTCGTGTAGCGAGTAGCGCGATACAAAAAATCCGTAGTTTGTAACGAGAACCGACGCCACTTTTAACGCTACTTCAGGAGTGCGAAATGTACCATTCTGCAAAAGTTTGCTTCTTTTGTTAAAAATTTGTTCTGATCAACAATTTGCGAATCTCAGGTGCAGCGTATAACAACGTATCGCATGAAGTGATAGATTTTCCCTCTTTTTTATTTACAGATTTATTTATTATTTGCATCTAGAGTTGTTTTTCTGTAATTTTTGTAGATTATAATGCAGATTTTTTTATTAATGTAGATTTATTTTAGATTATAATCTCTCTTAATTTTGCTGCGAAATTTAATGTGTGTATAAATTAACATTTTGGAGACAAATGCAAAACATTTTCTTGTATGTTATCTTTTTTAATGCCCTCGATTATGTTGCATTTATTTAATTATATCTCGGCAGACGCGATATAACGAGGGGTCGCTTTATTATATAATTAGTGTCTTCATTTCTAGCGTAAATTGAACCCTTTGACAAAATCTGCAAGTAGCGAAGTAGTGACTACTTTTGAAAAGTAGTTTGTAGTCGCTACTTTTTAAAACGAGCAGTTGTAGTTGTAGTTAACTACATTTTCGATAAAGTAGTTGTAGTTGTAGCTCGAAACAATAAAAAAGTAGTTTTTCCGACCCCTGGTCAGAAACACTATCACTTGAAGAGAGCTTCCAATCTTCGTCTTCTGAAGAACTGCTTTACCATAAATTTTTATTGACAATCTTTTTTTTTTTTTGGTTATCAATTTCGAAACATTAGAAGAATACTTCTTTTTCCTGTATTTTGCTTTTCAATTCTTTCAAAAGTTTCCTGTTCTATTCTACTTTTTACAGGTGTATCAGTCAATAATTCTGATTCCCTCTTCTTTCGGTTACTCTTAGAATTATCAGGTGCGTGGCATTTTGGTAGAGGCCTTGTTAGTTCTGGTGACAAAACAGGTTCATCAATTTTCTGGTTTACCGCCAGAGATAAATTTAAATTTGAGCACCCTGGTTGTGGCTCTTCTGTGAATGATCTAGATTTACTAGCTTCACTTGATTCATGTGATAGAATGACATGTTCAGTAGTTGATGTGTCAGCAACACATGCTGATGGAACATCGGTAACACTTGCAGCTATCAAGTCTTCTTCAGTATAAACGTTGTTATTATATGGAAAAATGCCTGTAGATGAAAATACAGATAGAATGCTCTTTGCACAAACGGCCAGAGGATAAGTCTTGCCCACAAGCTCGGCTAAATAGTCTAAAATGTATTTACATTGGGGTACAGTGGGACGTGTACCACTGTGCCCCTTTCAACATGTCTCAATGTACCTCCCAAGGAAAATTTTTAAATCCAAAATCAAAAGTTGCAAAAAATTTATTAATAGAATTAAGAACATTGCCCACATGTAATGAAGAAAGTTTAAGCTTTAAATTAATGCAATGATATTCATCATTGGATGATATTTTATTGCTCAAATCCGGAAAAGTAAAATTTACCTGATTTTTCCAACAGTGATAGTAAAAGCAAAAATGACTGTAACTTCCCTACAAAATGAAATGTGACTGAGACTAGTTTACACACTGTTGACATACAGGTTAACTAAATGAAGCATACTTTTCTAATTGTTGAATATTTGAATAGTAGGAAAAATGCCCTTTGTCCCACTGTGCCCTTTCCCCTATATAGAGAATTGCGTTATAACACTGTATGTTTATATACTGTATGTTATTGAGGTTTAACATGTCATGTTCTGTATTGAAAATGAAATGAGTAGCATTTAAAGTTAGTTTACAAGGACCCTTAAAAGTATTCCGTTACATTAATGTCAATGGGAAAAACAATTTTCGGTGCATTTTATTAATGTTACCCTATTTCAAATATAATAAAATTGATATGGATAATTGAGGTGGATGATGACGTGTTATCTATAGAGTATGGAATAATAAATCATTATAGTTTGTGTACAGAGACACTCAAAAGTATACTATTACATTACAGTCAATGGGGGAAAGTCGTTTTTAGTGCATTTTAACGATGTTACACTGTTTCAAACATAATGAAATTCATATGCCTCAGTGAGGCATGGCAATATGATTTCTCTAGATTACCGAGTAAATAGAAATTACAGTTCGTTTATAGGGACGCACAAATGAATTCCATTCCATTATGATCTATAGGGAAAAATTGTTTGCAGTGTATTTTAATGATATTAAACTATTTCAAACATAATAAAACTGAGATGCACTACAACATGTTTTCTATAGATTGCTGAGTACGTAGAATGTATCGTTTATTTACAGAGACACTCAAAAGAATTCGGTCACAGGACTGACTGTATGTGCCATAATTGCTGGATGTGCTTTTTCAGCTGTGATATTACATTTTAAAACTTAACTTATTTGTAGTGTATTACGAGATGTGTAGATCAGATTTATGGCTGCAAGGAAAAAATGCACAAATTACCGATTGTGGACAGCTATTACTGTAAGTGAGTTTTTACTGCGTCGTGTTTTTCTTCATGTTTATTTAGATATCTCATTTCATTGTATGAATAAAACTAAAATTTCGTAACAATATTCCGATTGTGTTGTATAGTGTTTCATAATCTATGCCGTGGTGCATGATTTTTCGTTCTTGTTGTTTACATGTTATCAAAGTTTAACCATTTGCCTGTGACGCCCGAACTCAGTTCGGGACGCAAATGCGCAATTTTGGAATACCCGACCTGAGTTCGGGCAAGAGAAAATCGGTGTTTCAATTCCGCGAGACCCGAACTTGGTTCGTACAATGTTTAAAAGTAATGCAAAGAAACTTTTAACTTGCGAAAAACTTATATACCTGCCTAAACACTTTTCTCTTTCCCGAACTCAGGTCGGGTATTCCAAAGTTGGCACATTTGCGTCACCCGACCTGAGTTCGGGCGTCATAGGCAAGAGGTTAGAGGAAAAAAAATCCATTTTTGGCACATTTTTCTCAAATGTATTCCACAGGCAAATTAACTAATTTCCTCCCCTTAAGAAAAGTTATTTTTTTAAATACTCGAATTGTTTTGCCACTGTAGATTAAATGAATGGTTTCCGATTCATCCGAATAAATTTTTGGGCGATTGAACAAATTCTTAAGTTATTCATAAATTTACGTATTTTATTTGCTGTACATTAACCGAAATTTAACAATATGAATAAAACTCAATTAAAAGAACTCAATATCAATAAAAATATGAAATTTGTACCATTTGAGGCATTAATTGAATAATTAATACTTGTTACCAACTAGTGTAATTACTAATTCGTTACTAATTTGTTAACCCTTTATTAATTAGTACCATTATTAATATACAGTATCCAAAATTCGTCCCCTCGTGTAAATTAATGCAACCAAACGTCTTTAAAATTCGAGGGCATCCTCAAATTTGGAGACTGTAGTTCCACAGTTTCCGAAGTGTTTGATTCAAAATATTTATTACATTTTAAGAACGTAATATATTCTTGAGACAAAAAAAAAAGATAATAAGAATAACAGTTCAAAAAGTTATGAATTTTAAAGTTATGAAAGATTTAAAAAACTTTTTGTCCCGTTATGAAACCATTATAAAATTTAGCCACCCTACCTAAAATTGCCTCCCTTATGAAAGCACCTAGATATTGCTGTTACCTCTTGCAAACTTATGAAATACTTCTGTTACTTCTCAATCGAACGTTGACAGTGAGATTGACAGAAAATGTTTTTTAGTGCGGCCTTTTTCAACAATAATTTGAGGAGAATATCTCTATAGTTTTTATACAAATTGAAAACTTTATTCTGATATCTCAAGGTACTTTTGTTTTTGTATCGTATGATTGAAATTTTTAGATTGGAGCATCTTTGTTATGTTCAAATTCTCCATGGCCTGAGGTTTTATCTTACATTTTGCAGCTTTTTTTTTTCAGTTTTCGTAACATAACCTAACACCCAGACAAATATAAAGAGCAGTAAAATAATTTTTAAACACATTAACTTATGATGAAAGTTTACAAAAGTTATACATCTAGATATGCTTGCTTTCAAATGCGTTTCTTAATCATATATTCTAATACGAGCAAATCTTGTGTGTGGTTATCATAGATTCTAATACGAGCAAATCTTGTGTGTGGTTATCATATATTCTAATACGAGCAAATCTTGTGTGTGGTTATCATATATTCTAATACGAGCAAATCTTGTGTGTGGTTATATATGCAAATTTTATCTTAAAAACGGCTCTAACGATTTTGACGAAATTTCGTATTCTACCGTTTTGGGGCACCAGAAAACCATTGGGCTAGGTCACATGTTCGAGAAAATTTAATTAGTGGGTCCTTTTTGGGTCAACGCGGGTCAAATTAATTTTATCTAAAAAACGGCTCTAACGATTTTGACTAAATTTTGTGTCCTACGAGTTTCGGGCACGACAAAATCATTGGGATAGGTCACATGTCTGAAAAAATTCGATTAGTGGGTCTTTTTTGGGTCACTGCGATTCAAGCTAATTTTATCTAAAAAACGGCTCAGACTATTTACACTAAATTTTTCATTCTATGGTTTTCGGGCACGAGAAGACTGTTGGACTAGGTCACGTGTTCGAGAAAATTCGATTAGTGGGTCATTTTGGTCATGGGTCATTATGGGTCAAGCTATTTTATCTTAAAAACGGCTCAGACTAATTACACTAAATTTTGCATCCTATGGTTTTCGGGCACGAGAAGACTGTTGGGCTAGGTCACATGTTCGATAAAATTCAATTAGCGGGTCATTTTGGTCATGGGTCATTATGGGTCAAGCTATTTTATCTTAAAAACGGTCAGACTATTTAGATTAAATTTTACGTCCCATGGTTTTTGAGCACGAGAAGACTGTTGGGCTATGTCTCATTTTCGAGAAAATTCAATTAGTGGGTCATTTTGGTTATGGGTCAAGCTATTTCATCTTAAAAACGGCTCAGACTATCTAGATTAAATTTTGCCTCCTATGGTTTTCAGGCACGAGAAGACTGTTGGTCTAGGTCACATATTTGAGAAAATTTGATTAGTGGGTCATTTTGGTCATGCGTCAGGATATTTGAACTCAAAGCTAATTTTGATAATTTTGACCGAGCATAGCTCGGTCTTCCCTGCTCATAAATTCAAATTGACTTTGAACTTGTACAATAGAGCTGAAGTTTTGTGTTTCATTTTAATCTTTTATTTTTTGTGCTTTCCACCATTATTATTTTACCAATAATATTTTTTACCCCCATAAAGTCCGTTTCGTACCCCAAGGAGTACGCGTACCCCAGGTTGCGAACCACCGATTTAAGAGATAATCGCCGAGGCAATCTATTTCGAATCACATGATTTATATTATAATACACATAATAATTCAATACTACTAAGTAACATTTTCTAGCTAGAAATATAAACTATCTATAATCTATTAGTTTAATAATACTATTATTAAACGACTACACATACTGCAACAATACTTAGTTCTACATTACGTATTTAAAAATTTATGACACTTGAATTTTATGTCCATGTTAAACCTCCTTTCTTTCTATAAATTACATTTCGATTTGTATGATGTGTTATTTTTTTTTAATCTATTGAATTCTGGAGACACAATTCGATCTCTGACGAAAGCACTCTATCGGCGAAATATCTCATTCATATTTATCCGCGTAGAGCATTATTGTTGAAGACAGCTGCATGTCTGCATAGAATCATTGATTATGTCTATATTGTGTAGAGGAATAACAAATAGTTTAGCAAGCATTGTTATTCAAGAGGTGATAATCGTCTAAACCAAAGTTTATTCACGAATAATAATCAAGACTAAAGTGTTTGAATAATGATTATACAAACTCGTAAGGTTTAATCAATCATATCACAATCACTTGAAATTGAGGAATGATTTACTGAGAAGGAAAATTTAATTTTACGCTTATAATAATAAAGAGTTCAGAGGGGGCGACAACCACTGGCATTGATACATCTTTTTCTCGGAAACTTTTGAAGCGATTTGAAAACTTTTTTTTAAATAGTTTTGCGAATACTTAAAATATAAATTGACCGTTTGGCAATAAATAAAAAAAAATATATAATACGAGGGAGCGTCATTAAGTAAGTCACAAAAGATAATTAAATAATAACTTACAATGATACTCACTTCAAAACTATTTTTATTTCTCCACATATTCTCCACCAATATTTATGCACTTATATCACCGTTTTATTAGTGCCCCAACACCAGCTGCATAACATTCTTTGGGTTGCTATTTCAGCCACATTAAGACTTCAAGTTGAACCTTTTCATCACCTGTGAACATCAATTTGCTTCCAAGATGGTTTTTTAGTGGACTAAACAGATGAAAATCGCTTGGGGCTAAGTCGAAGCTGTATGGTGGATGTTGAAGAAGTTGAAAGATGATGTTCCCATATGATGGAAAGGTTCAACTTGAAGTCCTAATGTGGCTGAGACAGCAACCCAAAGAATGTTATGCAGCTGGTGTTGGGACACTGATAAAACAGTGATATAAGTGCATAAATATTGGTGGAGAATATGTTGAGAAATAAAAATAGATTTGAAGTGGATGTCATTGCAAGTTGTTATTTAATTATCTTTTGTGACTTACTTAATGACTTTCCCTCGTATTTACGCAATTTCTCGAATAAAAAATATTCTAGTTAATTTTCTTTCTTTTTACTAACATAACTATTGCATTTTTTATTTTTATCTTTTGCTAAACCACCTATTTAAAGTTTAGCTAATGCCAAATTTTAAAAGAAAAGTATTGAAATCGTTTCAATAGTTTCCGCGAATAAGGTACATCAATATTAGCTGTTTTGAATGTGATTTCGGAATTGTTGCCATCCCCTTAAAAAATCGAGAGCAAAAAGTTAAAGAATTATTGACCTAAATGAACCTACTAGTAGATACGGTGTCACTCACCTAAAGCCGTGCACTGTCTTTAGGTGAGTGACACCGTATCTACTAGTAGTAGCACCGTATCCACTAGGTTCAGTTCTGAAAAAAGTGATCACCTCTACTAATTTCACTAAAAATAATCGTAAACAAATCTGTGTAGCAACCGGCAGGGAATAATGTCTACTAATTAATTCTATGGATAAATTATGCTTCGGAGGTCATTTATATATTAAAAATTGTATTAAATTTGAATTTTCAATTTGTGACACTCATTTATAACACCCTATTTGAGTTCCTTTGATCAACGCCGATCGGAAAAATGTATAGTTTATACACTTTATCTTAAATCATTATAGAGTTAGAACAGTTCAAAGTTTGATGTTGCGAGCGTTAAATCTATGTGATAAACTTTAATTTATATCTTCCGAAAGAAATTATCGCATTGAGTTTCGAAATTTTTTAATGAGATACAATGAAGAGACCCAGGCTTTTTTTCTGTTAAAAACAATTTTTATTAAGAAAATTATTAATAAATTCATGTTTAAAAAATTATGAATGAGAGCCACATTACTTTTAGGATAAAACGAACCATAATCGTCAAAAACATGGATGTGTAAGTTACAGTTACTACAGCGAATCATTAGTTTTCGAGATATAGAGATATTTTAATTTACCAAGTTTGTTGTAAATTTAAAATTTTTGAATAATTTTACCAGTGACAAATTGAGAGTTTTCGGTATTTTTTCTTATAAGATCTTAATTTTATTTTCGGAAATTTATGGATTCATCATTTTCTTTTATAACTTCATAGATATTAAATATATATGTATAAAGCCAAGCTGTAAGTCCAAGCTGCCTTGATTCAAGGAACTCAAATATGGTGACAAAAATGGGTATTACCATTTGAAAAATTAAAATTTGTAACATTTTTAATATGTAGACAATCTTCGAAGCAGGATTTTTGAATAGTATTTAATAGTGGAGATTATTCCCAGGCGATTGGTACCTGTGTGTTTCATTTTATATGGTTAGTTTCAGGATAATCAGAAGAGGGTGGTTACTTTTTTAACCAACGCTGTACATCCTGAATTATGAAGCGTCTATTCACTGTTGTTTGAACTACAAATAGTGGCATTTTCAGTGTACATTTGCCTAAAATTTCCTTTTTATAAAAAGTTAGTTTTTCTTGAATTATATTTTTTAATACAATTTTCCTGTTACTGATTGAATGACTGTTGTACTTTTTACTTATAAGGTCTTAATTTTACTTAAATATTAAATATTTGTTTAAATATTTTCTTTTATATCTATTATACTTGTACATATATTTGCATAAAGTACATAATTTTACGGGATGATTTGATCGGAGAAACTCAAGTGTATAGTGTCAAAAGTGGGTATTACCGTTTGGAAGTTGGTACAATTTTTAACATTTTATAGAAGAAGGTTTTACCAGTCGGTTGGGAACAGTATCATTTTTATGCGAGGATTAAATACAGGATTAGTGTGGAGCTACACATTTTTTGACATTATATATCACGCCCTATCCCCCCAAATACATACATATATGTTTATATATATATTTCTTTTTATATAATGTATATATATATATATATTATATATATATATTAAAGTTATATATATATATATATATTAGTTTAGGTAAATTATTGTTATTTGTTTTTCGTCTACGTGGTGTGGTTGGTATGAATATTTTTTAATTGAGTTTGAATATATATATATAATTCTAAAGTTCGCATAATAAAGACGCATAAAGCTCTTTCCTTGTAATTTTCTACACTCCTGTTACAATGAAATTTTCTTGAGGGACGAAATACATATTTACCTTTGTACAGACATTAAAAATTTCAATACGAATCCCTATATTTATTTATTTTATTCAATTTTTCATGCCACATTTATCCTTAATACAAAATTTCATTGCTTTAATTTCAAAAACACGCTAAACATGAGTTACAGTGTGTTCGAGGATCGTGCTAGTGTTGAAAAATGCATTTTGAAGATTGAGTGATATTACGGTTAAAGGTGTTATAACTAAAAAATAATTTGTGAACGAGAGTAACAATGTGCATCAGGATATTGACTTGCTGTATTTAGTATACATGAAATAGCACGAAAAGGATTTTGAATTATAGTTCAACATTATTGGCCTTTAAAGTGACCGATTTTACATAACGCTCCAACTAATGGTCAGACGTGAACGAAAATGTTTGTTAGAAAAAGTTTTAAACTATACGGATCCAAACGGTTACATACAAATAAAATAAAACAAAAATAGATAAATAAATAATACGTATTTCTATTTATGAATCTTTAATATACAGAGTGGTAAAAAAAAAAAAAAAAAAAAAAAAAAAAAAAAAAAACTTTCCCGATATATATGAACCCCTAGCGGCCTAACCGCTCAGCCAATAGAAGGGAAATTTCAGATATTGTTAGTTGAAGATATGCGTTCGTGATCGTGATGATTTAAAACAACAGAGCTCTCACGGTTACGGTTACAGTGACAAATTTCGAAACTTTTGAATGGCAACACCCACTGCTTTCCTGCGCAGATTTATCAGCGCACTGAAAAACCATAAATGGCATTGGAACGACACGCGTATGACGAAAATTGCCGGCGTAAAACATTTGCAAAGAACAGCATTGTAAAGGACCAATGACAACACAAGAGAGAAGAGGGGAATTTCTTTTATTGGGATTAGCAGTTTTCAACGTGCCCACCGACGTAGACGATAACGCATTGCACCCGGGAGATTGCTGACAAAAATGACGACCGTAATATCGGAGGAGGAATCTGTATAACTTCACGTTTCATCGCATCTTTCAATTCTGACAAATCTCTTGGATTTCATGTATACACCTTTAATTTCAGATAACCCCTGAATCAAAAATCCATTGGAGTGAGGTCGGAGAATTGCGTTGGCCACGAAACTGCAAAACTACGGGAAATGACTCTATCACTGAAGTGCTGTTGAAGCACTTGTCGAACACATGTGGCGACGTGTAGAGGGGCACCATCTTGTATCCATATACAATGTCATTAACGACATTTCGCTGCTGCAATTCTGGAATTACGTAATTCTGAAACTTTGTTGTATACCGAACACTTGTGATGGAGCACGTTTTCCTACCTGTGGAAGTGGCATATTCGAAGAAGTACGGAGCGAGAACGAATGTGCTTGCGATGCCGCACCGCACAGTCACTTTAGCTTCGTGTGAAGGCGTTGGTGCCACATCGTGAGGATTTTCGTCAGCCCAGTGAACGCAGTTCTTGAAGTTTACGTTCCCAGTTAAGGAGAAATGTGCCTCATCTGTCCATAATATCCGCAGCGTCCACCTGCTATCTTCATCATATCTGATGAGGAAATAATACGCAAAGTCGAAACGCTGTTGCTCGTCTCCAGGTTGCAACATCTGGACGTGCTGGAACCGACAAGGAAACATTCGCTGAATAGAGTTCAGAATCTTGAGGACTAGGGTTTTCGGTACATCCAAATTGCGGGCAACACTTATTGCAGTAGGCAATAGACCTGCAGTAATCGCATTATGCATTTCCGCAACAACTTCAACGGGAACAGATGGTTGTCCGGATCGCGGTCTGTCACATGTGCATCCACTTTCTTCAAATCCTTTTACCAAATCACGTACAGTTTTTGTGGAACATGGGCCTTGTCGTTAGCCTATGGTATCGCCTATAAACTCACACTGCTTCGACAGCATTATCCCCATTCAGATAAAGCTTCTTTATCAATTGACCTCCTTGTTTCCCCGTAAGTGTCATCTTGTTGGCACATTCGAACACCTGATTGAAGAAACAATCTTCTCACACTGCTTATTAAATGTTTTCCACACGCAATGCTTTGCACCATGGTGTTCTGTGATTGATGTTTCTGCTGTCTATTCCTGTGAATTATGCAAAGTGCGTCAATGCACCTCCTCTCCGTGTTGTCATTGGTCCTTTACAATTCTCTTCTTTGCAAATGTTTTACGCCGGCAAATTTCGTCATACGTGTATCGTTGTAACATCACTTATGGTTTTTCAATCCGCTGGTCAATCTGCGCATGACAAAATTGGTTGTTGCCATTCGAAAATTTCGAAATTTCTTCACTGTAAAAGTAACTGTAACCTCTGTTGTTTTATATCATCACGATCTCGAGCGCATACCTTCAAATAACAGTACCTGAAATTTCTTTTCGATTGGTTGAGCGGTTAGGCTGCTAGGGGTTCATATATCGGGGAAGATTTTTTTATGACCATCGATTATGTATATATATATATAATCACATTATCAAATAATAATTAAGATTACAAAACATATTTATACAAAATATGCATGTGCGTCATGTTTCTTCTTTTACAAAGCATCATATAAGCAACAAAAATAAATGAAATACATATTGATAGAATTATGTCTGAATAACAGACGTTGCTCTCTTGTCTAAAAGCAAAACGTTTTTTTAAATTTTGATTTTGGAATGAATTAATCAGTTGTGTAGATTGCATGTTTGGAATACGGTGATATAAAAAGTTCAAAAAGTTACTCTTTTAGATTCTTTTTTATTACTTTCAGGATCAAAAATTAGGTTTGGATTTTCATGGCCAACATTGCTTTTATTTATTTTCTTTTAATCTTTTCACGGGCATAACAATCCTGTTGCTAAAATGTTGAAAGGCTTGACTGCCATGAGAATTTACAAACAAATTGATTAAAAAAAATCTAATTTAACAAATTACAACAACCATTGGGAAAATGCAGAGAGATAGCGGGGCAGTCTTCGGACTCTACCATAACCGTTACCTCGTACTATAAGACATTTAAAAATTTATTAATTTACCCCCCCCCCTAAAATACCCTCTCTAATAGCAGACCTATTCGCCCCACCCTACTATATACACAGCTTCCCCACCCTGGCTATTCCATCCACCTACTATAGTATGATCTCGGCAGCAGGCGGTGTTACCACCGCACCGCCGCCACCACCTGCTGCTGACGCAGAAGTCCCATTCCCTGTCTACTGACTTCCCGTTTGGTATCAGAAGGTATAATAAACCGAAATATCTAAATATGATGCCAACTTTAGATGTTAGCATTGAAATTTTTAAAGTTTGGTACAATTTCTATTTCTAGACCATCCCCTAAGAAAACTTAAGTATTGCTTTAACTCTTGTTTAGATTGATATCTAAGATAAAGGTATTTTGAGGAAATTAAAATTGAAGACCACGTTTTTTGCTTTATAAGACTATTTCTCATCCGACGTCAATTTTTGAATTCGGCTTTTTTCATATCTGATAATTTGCATCTATCCTTTTTGTAACTTTAACATTTTTGTAACGATTTTATGCGTTTCTATTGCCCATTCAAAGAAAAACTCTTCTAAAGTTACAGAATTTCGTTAAAAATTCTTCTAAAGTTACAGAATTTTGTTAAAAACGCTTAAAAAAATAAAGTGACGACGTCAAGAGGTCCATTCTTGACCGAAAACAACAACCATTTTCCCAATGGTTAATAAATGCTTTCCTTCACTTGCACGTATAATTTGGATAAAAAATTCTGGTACAATTTCAGCAGTTGGGAATTAAAATTAAGTGGGAAGTATACTCACCATCGCTCTCTCCCAAATGGGAACGTACTGAATCCTAGAGGCACTAATACAATCTTTAACTCTCCTAGTATCATTCGAGTCTTATTTTTTACCCATTTGTTTTGCTTTTAAGGTTTTCCATGTTTCGAACCAGAAAAAAATAAACGTCACTCAATAAATAAAATCTAATAGACACCTCGCAGGGAAAAGCTGCATTTAATAAAATTAAATGTCTGTTTCAAATCATGCAAAAGTAAGAACGCTCATCAAAAACTATAATTTGATAAAGTGGGTTAATACAGAGTCTTAAATGCTCTCTATTGGTAAAATATCTGATTCATATTTATCCGATGAGAGTATTATTGTTCCGAAGACGGCTGCGCTTCTGCATCGAATAATCGATTATGTCTGCGTTTGTATGAATAAATGAATAGTTTGCCGAACATCGTTATTCAGTTGGTACTTATCCTGTTGCCAAAATTTATTATGAAATAATAGATAGGTTTAAACAGCTTGAATAAGGTTTTCATTAACTTTTAGTATTTTACCTTATGTGTAAGATAATATGCTTTACCACAATCTTCAATATAAATAAAGATACATTTAAAACAAATCGTACCCAATTACCCAATTATAAAGAGTTTTAAAATAATTTATTTGAAGCTAAATGTCTTGTAGTTTTAATTATTTATTAATAAAAAAATATATATAAATATGTAATTTTAAACTTTATATGCTGACGGAGCAAATTCTTGAGAAGTGTACGTTTCAAAGGGAAAGAGGAAGATCTAGGTAATTGATTACTTACTCTAACTACAAAGTAGCCGTCTAACTACGAAGATGGGGCAAACAATTTTCTAAATAATTTTAATAGATTTGTATTTTTTAGTAATTTTAACTGTAATAATTTTTTTAGAATTTTTAAATTTAACAATATAATTTTTATGATTTTAATATTAAAAATAATATATTAACTTAATATAAATTGCAATTTTTTTTCTGATTTTAATTTAAAATTTTCTTAAAATAATGCAAATCTTTAAAATCTAAGGACTATGTGCTAAGGGAGAAGCAAAGTGAATTTTCATTGGAGGAGGGGGATAGTTCCAGAATTATTTGTTTCTTATTACTATAAAATAACAAATATAGAATATGAGATTTTAAGATAAACATACATGTCACAAATACATGTATTAAAGAAATATGTATATATTTTTATATGATCAGAAGTATATTTGTATACCTCAGTTACATGTTACTACTCATTTCTACCATAACATTTTCACTTATTATGTAAATGTGTTAAATATATTATTCCTTCAACAAAGTAACTTTTTTCTGAAAATTCATTCATGTGGAAAATAAGTTTTGTTATAATAATAATAATTTTTATTTTTCATAAATTAAGTTCGAATTACTGTTACAAGATTTTCTTGTTTCCTGCGATACAATAAAATTATGTGCACTAATTTCCAAAATATAGTAGTATCCGCCATTTAATAAAAATATTCAGAGGCAGGATGTATCCATCTTTAATTTCAGTTATTAACTGTGAATTGCACATTTGCATTTGCCAGTAATTTTGAAATATTTGCAGCAAACTAGAAAAGTCATAAACTTTAAGAATTCTCTGTACTTGATATAAAATTTAAGTATAATTTATTTAATAAAAATGAGTTTTTAAATCAAATACGTAGAGTTTTTTTTTTTTTTTTTTTTTTTTTTTTTTTTTTTTTAATTTACTTCAAGTTATTCTACTCCGCATAATCTTGGCATAACGCAACCAAACATGGTATATCCTCTGTTACAATATTACTAAATAAATTGACACCTAAATCTTTATAAAATAAATTAATCTTAAAATAATGAAAGTATAGAACCAGTTATATAAATATGATAATGGATGAGAGATGAACTGTGGATATTAAGGCTTATTATCAGTCAGACAGGTTTCGTTTAATATTCTTTTCAAAACATTTTATCTTTTAATTAATAAATCCAAATCATTAATTTATAATTATTAAATCCTTATCATTTACCAATATCATTTATCAATAAGAACATACATGGCAGCAATATTAAATTTAATAATAAAATGATAACAAGAGGAAGCTATTTTTTTAATCAAATAAAAAATATTCAAGAACTGATTTTCAGACAATTGTAACAGCATATGTTTGTATATATGAAAAGCATATTTAATTACATGATTTAATTTTAGCTAAAAAAAAAAAAAAAAAACACGAAAGTTTTTTTTATTAAATCCATGGACAATGAATTGTAGTCTGAGGGAAAAAATTGAAAATTTCAACTTCCATCGTCGAGAATAGAATCCAAAACCTTTGGGTTAGAAGTGAAACGCGCTACCACTGAACTACCTAGCCTACGCGAAAAATAATGAAATTAAGGTTTTGCTTTAAAATCTAAATCGCAGAAATGGTCGAATGTCATTGAATTAATTAATTTAATTAAAATAATATAAGACTTAAAAGAAAATATGATTTGTCGTATGACACGACAGGAAGTATTAGCCTGCAAAATTTCAACTTTCTAACTTATACAGTTTCCGAGAACGAACTCTGTGACAGACAGACATAGGAGTGAGACGAATAGGATTTCGTCAGATGAACGAATCACTAAAAAAGAAGGTAAAAATTTTAATTTTCACAGGAGAAGTTTGAAAAATACAGATACATTCCAAGCCCATAGGTTTAAAACTAGATAGGGGATTAACGGTATGACTGGTAACAATATTTAATATAAAAATTTTTGGTTTAAATTTATTTATTGAAATATTTTCGCTCAAAAAGTAACGTTTTACCCATATTGCAGCAAAATATACAGATATTTCCGGGCTTAGATGGTAGATTTCGAAAAATGTTTTCCTTATTTCTTACACTTATGGCTCGAGACGCATCATCCTGCGACGTTTCTTCTGTTTGAAATAACAAAAACTTCATAACCAGTCCAAAAACTGAAGAAAAAAAATCAAAGATGTTGAAATCAGACTTTGAAGATTATATTCGCTTTTTCAGTGGTCCTCATGAAGTTATGCATAAAGACTAGATAAAAAAAGTCCTTCCGGCCTGTAACGAGGAAAAGGTAGCTTTCATAGTCCATGTTTTTATAAAATCAACTCATTTTACTCAAACATCCGAAGCTAAAATGCTTGGAACCCGATTATAGAAGATTCAATCCCAGTATTGAATTTTAATGCGGATTTCAGCATGAGAGTTACAGCATAACAAAAATCAGATTGTTTCAAAATATCAGTCAACCTAGAATTTGAAACAGCTATATCTCAGCCATTTTGTAAGACAAAGCCAAAACAAAAATTGCTTCGAAATCCTTGTATCATGATCTAACACTTAACGAAAACAACTTTTTCAATTTATAACATTTTATACTTTTTTTTTAAATAAATATTTTTTAACTGGCCGCCATTTTGAAACAAAACGGCTGATGAAGTTGGGCAACGAACTCGGTCGAAACCTTGGTATGTCCTGTACACCTGTTCATTCACATTCATATCGGTTCATAAATACGAGAGTTACAGCATAATAAATATTATTTTCAAAATGCCAGCCACCCTAGAATTTCAAACTGCCATATCTCAGCCATTTTTTAAGATAAAGCCAACACAAAAAATGATCCGGAATCCTTGTATCGCTATCTAACATTTAACACAAACAAATTTTTCAATTTATATTTCTTTTTGTACACCATTTTGAATTTTTAAAAATGTAAAAAAACTGGCCGCCATTTTGAAACAAGATAGCAGATGAAGCTGGCCAACGAATTCGGTCGAGACTTTGGTATGTCCTATACACATGCTCAGTTACTTCCAAATCGGATTATAAATAAGAGAGTTACAGCATGACAAATGTTAGATATATATATATATATGTTACAGTCAATATATGATTAATCCGGTCATTATTAATAATAACCGGTTATTATTAATAATGACCGGATTAATTATATTGACCGTAACATATATATATATATATATACTAGCGGCCCTCCCTCGCTTTGCTTCGGGTTAACCTTGAAAACCTTCATCTCTTTGTGTTTTCTGTAGACCTTTTTAATGTGTACCATAATTAGTACATTATTTTGATAAATCTTGTAGGGTTCAGCCTGCGTTTGCAATGTATAAGCGGAAAAAATGAAATTATTTACGACATCACATTAAAAACCTCAAAAATAACAGTATTTCTCCACTATTTAATGGATATACATATAAACCTTCCTCTTGAATCACTCTATCTATTAAAAAAAACCGCATCAAAATCCGTTGCGTAGTTTTAAAGATTTAAGCGTACATAGGGATATAGGGACAGAAAAAGCGACTTTGTTTTATACTATGTAGTGATTACAAAGCAAAACATATGGTTATTATACATATAAACCTTCCTTTTGAATCACTCTATCTATTAAAAAAAACCGCATCAAAATCCGTTGCGTAGTTTTAAAGATTTAAGCGTACATAGGGATATAGGGACAGAAAAAGCGACTTTGTTAGGTAGATTTCGTAAGAAATACTACCTATTACATTCTCACCTAAGTTGGAAATTTTGAAAAATTTTTGCAGATCTACGCCGATCATGACTCCCAGAACCCAAAACCACCCCCAGTTCAAAACTTTATATATCTATCTATCTATCTATCTATCTATGTCACTTTTTTCTGACCACGATAACTGGAAAAATTCTGCATTAATCTTTTACAAACTGATACATAAAATCAAGGGGCAAAAAATCTCGGTCAAGTTCGTTAATGGGCAAAATCGAACCAAGGGGGGGAGGGTGGGGGGGGGCTTTTTGTGAAAACAGAAAAAACCCCATAATTTCTTAATTATTATACGTATCGAATCCATTTAAAGTTATTAATACTTCTAGGAGAAGGGCCAAAAATTTATGTATGACAGATTTTTGATATAATTAAAAATGGCTCCAAGGGGGGGAAAAAGGGGGGGTTTTAGAAGAAAAAAAATCATAGCTTCGTCAATTCACAAGATATCAAATCCGCGTAAATTTATTATTAATCCTCTTATTATTATCTAAAACTTTCATATTGACAAGTTTTTTATAGGACCAACCGTTATAGCAAAAAAAAAATTAAAAACAAAAAAAATCCCTGCCGGCTCCGCCTGCAAACAAGTTACTTTTCGAAGTAGGCAGTTCCAACTCCCGCATCTTTTCGAAACTGATACATAAAATCAAGGGGCATAAAATCTCGGTCAAGTTCGTTAATGGTCAAAATCGAACCAAGGGGGGGGGGGATGGGAGGGGCTTTTTGTGAAAACAGAAAAAAAAACATAATTTCTTAATTATGATACGTATCGAATCCGTTTGACGTTATTATTACTTCTAGGAGAAGGGCCGAAAATTTATGTATGACAGATTTTTGATATAATTAAAAATTGCCTTAAGCGGGGGAAAGGGGGGGGGTTAGAAGAAAAAAATTCATAACTTCATCAATTCCCAAGATTTCAAATTCGCTTAAATTTATTATAAGCGAATTTGTACTCTTAATATTATCTAAAACTTTTATATTGACAAGTTTTTTATAGGACCAACCGTTATCGCAAAAAAAAAATAAAAACAAAAAAAACCCTGCCGGCTCCGCCTGCAAACAAGTTATTTTTCGAAGTAAGCGGTTCCAACTCCCACATCTGTTCGAAACTGATACATAAAATCAAGAGGCATAAAATCTCGGTCAAGTTCGTTAATGGGCAAAATCGAACCAGGGGGGGGGATGGGGGGGCCTTTTTGTGAAAACAGAAAAAAAAACATAATTTCTTAATTATGATACGTATCGAATCCGTTTGAAGTTATTATTACTTCTAGGAGAAGGGCCGAAAATTTATGTATGACAGATTTTTGATATAATTAAAAATTGCCTTAAGAGGGGGGGAAGGGGGGTTTTAGAAGAAAAAAATTCATAACTTCGTCAATTCCCAAGATTTCAAATCCGCTTAAATTTATTATAAATCCTCTTAATATTATCTAAAACTTTTATATTGACAAGTTTTTTATAGGACCAACCGTTATACCAAAAAAAAAATTAAAAACAAAAAAATCCCTGCCGCATCCGCCTGCAAACAAGTTAGGTTTCGAAGTAGGCGGTTCAAACTGCCGCATCATCGTAAAAAAGGTCATTTCTTCCGCAATTCCCGACAAACAGGCGCCCCACGGTCTGCGTCTTCGAAATCTACCTGTGCCTGTAGGCCGAGCCGTCAGGGATTTTTTTATACTATGTAATGATCAACATTTGAACGGAGGGTGGTTTTGAGGTCTGGGGGTCATGATCGGCGAAAATATACCAAAATTTTCTGGAATTGCTTTTTTCCGAACGGCTGCAATAGGTAGCTTTTTGTAATGTAAGCTACCTAAAAAAAGTCACATTATTTTTAAAAATTAAATCTTAAAATTGCTACGGCACTATATATTAATTAACATTTCTTTCGCTGTTTCATGAATTTTAATACGTATAATCCGTATTTGTGGAATAATTTAATTTTATAATAGATTAATTTTTTCATTGTGTGCGTTTACACTGGCAATGAAGTATATACTAGAAAAATGTATTAAACAACTATGTTCGAACTACATTTTCTTGAAAGCAGTCAATCATTATTAAAACTTTCGCACGAACTTGACGATCTTTCGCACTATAACACTACTTTTCGCACGATAACAATGAATTGACCCATAAATTTCGCTTTTACCGATTTTTTTTTTTAAACTACTAAATATCTCACAATTTCAATTTTTACACCGTCGAATAAGGGGAAAAAATGTTCTTTCAAATGCAATTCATTTGAAAACTATATCTCAATTTAGTAATATTTTCAAGTTTTAAAAATAATTTTCAAGCATGATTTTTTAAAAAATCTATAGTGTACAGTCCTATTACAAAAGATTATCCTTTTTTCACTTAAAAGAATATAAATAGTGCAGCATTTCTTTCCGGCTAATATTCCATAACGAAATTAAAGCTTCGTCAATCTACTATATATATATAATACAAATGGAAATTTCGTTCCGTCTGTTTATAACTCGAGTTCTGCTAAATGGATTTTGATGGAACTTACACTGTTCGATAGATAATTGTTCAGGAAAGATTTTAGTATATACGATATTGTTCTACGTAGATTAGTTATAGGATTATTATGGAAAGTTCTGTTATTTTGAACGAAAAGGTTATCATTGCTCATTATTTGGCGACCATTATTGTTGGAGAAATAATTGAAACGGCTATACACCTCGAAAAATAAAATAAAGGACTGTTACTAATTTTATTAAAAAAAAGAAAGAAAAAGAAAAAAACAGAAAAAAGAAAAAAAAACAGTTTTGATGAGAGATTATATTATAAAACGAAAATATTTAATTTAAACATGATAATGTTCGTAATGCTTAAACAATTATTCAATGTGCAAGATTGCTATTGAAACAATATTTGGCAATTTATCTTTTGTTTTTGGCAATTTTGATTTTACTTTTGTCACCAAACAATTTGATTTTAAGCCAAGAGGTGTGTTTTTAAGTGTACGAGAGCATTTTTAGGGTATTTTTTTTAATTCAAATGTAAATTATATTAATAGCAATCTACTTCTATTTACTTCAACTATATATATGAAATTTCGTTCCGGCTGCTTATAACTCGAGTTCTAGTGAATGAATTTTCATAGAACTTAAAACTGTTAGATAGATAATTTTTCAGAGAAGGTTTTATTATATAACATATCGTTATAAGTAGATTAGTTACAGAATTATGATGGAAAGTTCTATAATCAAATAAATCCGATTATGAGATTAGCCTTTTTAAAAGATTCTGACGAATGGATTTCGATGGAACCTACACTGTTATTTAGATGATTTTCTAGAGAATGTTTTATTATATATAACACATATCATTCTACGTTGCTTAGTTCTAGAATTATAGGGGGAATTTCGAAAATCGGGTGACCTCTTTTATCAAATACGAGGTGATTTGATAAGTTCCTGACTGTGAAAGAGTGTGGCTTGACAGTGAAAGCAGAAATTTTTTCGTCATAATTTCATATTATTTTTCAATGTAGTCCCCTTGCAACTTAATACATTTAAGTCACACTCTTGTGTGCGAATTCTTTAGAGCAGCCCTGTACGAAGGTGGTTCGAAAAGTTCTCGTCCTGACAAAGAAAATACAAGATTTTTGACAATATTTCATTTATTTTTCAACTTGCCACACAATACATTTCAGAAGACTCTTGAGAAATGTTCATTCTTTGGCGTTTTGTGTTGACGTACAACAAACGCGGCACGCATCTAGCGGAAAGCTTTTTCAGACACAAAACATTGTGTAAAATGTAGTGGACACGGTCTATCGATATATTTACAATGTCAGCAAGTTCGATGGAATGATGGCGATGGAATACAATATTTGTCTATTTATCACATGCACCCGGCTAACATTTCCTTGCAATTGTTGTAGTAACCAATCACGAGAATAATTAAAAAATATATTGATGGCCGAAAAAAGAACCGCTCTGTGGACTGTTAATAATGTCAGAAATATTGCTAATATTGAATGTTATGATAACATTTCGTAGGTCAAACTAAAATACCGCTACAATGACAGACATATTTACATCTAGCTGTAACCACTGACCCTGATTGGAAAGTAAGTGCAGTTGATATTATATGCATTAATTAAGTAGGTAAATTATATAATTGGGTCTATAGACATTTGTCTTAAGGTACTGGGCGTTGTTTGGCGCATAATTAACTTAAATAGAACGGTTAAGTTGATTCTTTGTTTTTAAAGTGGACTAATTCTATAATCGAGTCTACAGAGAATTGCCGTAATTTGGAACAAAGTTTTTTGGAAAATTTTGCTATTTTTCTGTTATTTCAACATCATGCAAAATGTATGCTAATGCACCATTTATTGCAACTCTGAACGTGCAAAGAATTTTTATTGCAAACAGGGCCAAACATTGCGACACGCTATTTATGGAATGCGAAATTCTTTTTAAAGAAAATACTATTTAATCGTAAGCATGCAAAATTTTTAAATTACGTCATTTTGGCGCAATTGCAGTATTTATTCAGAAAAGACAACGAGAAATAATTTGCAGTTTCATAAATTTTAATGATCAATATTCTTATATCTTTTCAGAGAAAGTCTTAGTTTATAACATATCCTTCTACGTTTCTTAGTTATAGAATTATGGGGGAAAGTTCTGCAATCAGGTTTACTCGAATATGAAACATTAGCCCCTTTAAAAAATTCTACTGAACGGATATTCATGAGACTTGCATTGCTAAGTAGACAATATTGCAAGAATGGTTTTAATATATTGCATTTCGTTCTACGTTGCTTATTCAAAGAGTTTTGTGCGGAGGTTAAATAAACCCGATTAAGAAATATTAGCCTTTTTAAAAAGTTCTACAACAGTTAGATAATTTTTAGGGATGGTTTTAGTATATTGCATATAATTCTATCGTTCTTTACCAAATCCTACTGTAAATGATAAAAAAAAAGTTGGTACTTAACAGTATAAATTTTGACTGCACATTAGAAAATATAATAGTGCAATAGCGTTCGTATCGTTTTCAGTAATGCGGAAGGATATTCTAAGTAAAGGTACAGATTACTTTAAAATAAAAGGTCAAATTCACCGATATGTTTCGTTTGATTCAAGGTTCGTTTGAAAAAACCGACCAGATTTCTTCGGCTATTAACTCCTGGCATTCCCCAGCTATAGCTCTTCCTAAATTTCAAAACCTTTTATGAATGCTTTGTAGTATTTTTTATATGAAAATACTTTTTGGTGGTGTTAATGGGCAATCTAAAAAAATATATTAAAAAAATATATATTAGAGTTAGAAAAAAAGCGAAGCCCGGGTTGGATCCCCTAGTTTTTACAAACTACTAAAGATAAAAAATGTGCTAATATACAAAATGTAATGTCCATATACAAATTTCCAGATCATTCCCTCATAAACATACGAAACTATTAAACAAACTCTTTATAAAAAAGCAATTGAAACTTGAAGGATAATCATGTTTATTTATAATTTTTTTGATAAATAACTACTGTAACAAGAAATTGACTCATATCCGTGGATAGAAAATTAATAGCTTGTAATTAGCTCAACATGAGTCAGCAATCTATACTAATATTATAAAAGATTAAAGATTGTTTGTTTGTTTGTTTGTTTGTAGGGGGTAATTTCTAGAACTACCGAACCGATTTCAAAAGTGATGGTGGCAAACTGATGGTGACAACCCCTGCTCCAACATAGACTATATTTTATGTCGGTGCCACTAACCCTAGGGGGTGCAGGAGCGAAAGACGTTCTAAAATTGCGATTTTTTGTATACTGTAGGAGCTAGAAATTTGAAATTTGGCATTGTAGCTACTTATAAGATGTAAATGCTCTCTAAGAACAAATATAAAAAAAATGAAATTTAAAAGGGTGAAACGAGCAAAAAGCGTTCTAAAAACATTCTAAATTACAATTTCTATGGATTCTCTGGAATTACAGAACCGATTTCAAAAGTGATGGGGGCAAATTGATGGTGACAATTCCTGCTCCAACATAGACTATATTTTATGTTGGTGCCACTAATCCCAGGGGGGTGCAGAAGCGAAAAAGTTCTAAAATTGCAATTTTTTTTTTACTGAAAGATCTAGAAATTTGAAATTTGGCATTGTAGTCACTTATAAGAAGTAAAATCTCTTTAAGAACAAATTAAAAAAAAATCGAAATTTAAAAGGGTGAAATGAGCGAAAAGCGTTCTAAAATCCTTCTAAATTACAATATCTATGGAATCTCTGGAACTACAGAACCGATTACAGAAGTGATGATGGCAAATTGATGGTGACAATCCCTGCTCCAACAGCCTCTTTAATAAAAAGCTATGCGTTGCTGACGACTGTGTTTTTCGCTAATTGTTGCCACAGATTAATCTCGGAAAATGAAACATTTGAACTTACTGAAAAAAATAATAGCTCGAAAAGTATTTGTCAGAAAATTGTTAGACAAACTGCGTTTGAAAGGTAAAAAATTGTATTTTTCTTGATATAAATTTTAAATCTAATGATTATGCCGTTTTTCAAATATTGAATTTCAAATATTACCAAATTTCACAATGGAGTACCATAGCGAAACCTCCATGCGTAAAAAGATAATGATAAGGGCAACGTGTCCTGACGTGTATATTGGCGCGAGTCTCAAATTATAGTAGCCTTATTATTCTGTTAAAATATAAGAGTGAATTATGAAATGTCAATATTTTGTTTGATTAAAATTCGTTAAGAGAAATTGACCAGCGTAGCTTGCTAGTAAATAAATAAAATATTAAATAAATATAAAAAAATAGTTTGAAGTCTGTTAGTTATTTTAAATATCGCAATATGTTTTAAGTGTTATCTGTGTAAAATAAAATGGAATAAAATAAAATGAAATAAGATAAAATATTTTTTCTTGTGAAAAAAAAAAAACATTAGCGTAAAGATCACACCATCAGTTTTGAGGTCAAAATAAAAGCAAGTAATAATAACAAAATAGTAGAATTAAAAAAAATAGTATGTATTAATAATATCACAAAACTTTAGCAGAAACATTATTCTGGTCAGTCAAATAATCTAGTCAGTCTAGTGTGTTACAAATAATTTGCGTAAAAAACCCAGTTCTGTATGGACGTAATTTCCAAAGACACCATGGTTATGAACATAACATCTTAGATAATATAAAAAAAATGCAATTTTAATGAAATCATATCTGAGAAAATACAAGAGTTTATACCCTCTATTGGCGTTACATATTACTCCGACAATGGCGCTGTAGGGGCGTCATTCTCTAGACAGCAGTTCCCAACCAGGGGTACGTGGAAGGTCTGCAGGGGGTACATAAAAATAATATAGGTAATGGCGGAAATCACAAAAATGGTTTCACTGAAAGCACATAAAGTTGGTCTTTTTGGATTACAAAGTTAGTCTCATGTGTAATTCCAATATGTTACACTCAAAATGAGGGCCCACTAGACATAATAATTCATTGATAATTCAATGTCACTAGCTCCGCCCACCGATTATCATATTGCATGAGTACTTATATATTTACTCATGCAACCATGCACTCATTTGTTGTAATCTTCGCGAAAACTGCCATTGGTCATTATACAATATTACTTTCAAACCAAATTTATCTTATTGTTCCGTTTTAAATAATAATTGCAGAACGCTTTCCATTCTTACTGCTTCATTTTGAAAAGCGCTGAAAGGCAGGCCCTTATTTCTGTTTTCGAACAGGCGGGGTTATGTCACTAATTTATAGTAATTAATAGGAAAGCTTCCTTCTTTTTAATGAGTATATACTAATGAATAAATTACTAATTATTTTAAAAAAAACTATTTGCGTTATATGAGTGAGGGAGGGGTAGGGGCGTGTTTCTAATATAAGGGGGTACTACGAAATGAACAGCCCAAGCAGGGGGTACGTGAAGGAAAAAAGGTTGGGAAGCGCTTCTCTAGAATGATAAAAAGCCTGGCAGAGACCAGAAAACAGAGTTCCGGAAGTTTATATTTGATCCAGGTTGAAAATGTTTATCAAGCCTTGAAGTTAAGTAAATTTTATGGTCTTCATACTTTTCCTCGCCCAGTCAATAAAAAAAACAAGAAAGTGCCACCATTGTTTATAGTTATCTGTTATTAATGGAATGAAGACGTAGATGACGTTTTGCTTTCTTTTTTCACGTTTATTGGATCAGTGTTATTTCGCTGGGCAATGTCATTCCTCAATGTTTGTCAACACTTCTTATCAAAATGAATTTCACCGGCGAAGGTTGGTATTCTTCTTTTATTCAGCGACACCTAGATGACTTAACTGTTAGAAAATGTCAAAACTTATCCCGAGTCAGATATTCAGTTAGAATTGACTTGCTTGTCACATATTTTGACTATCTTGAAGACGCCTTAAGAGGTACCTATGGACCAAAGGAATATATCCTTAATGTTGAGGAGACCAACCTGAGTGATAGTCCTGGGTCAAAAAAGATGCTATTTAGTAGGGGTTGAAAGCACCCAGAAAGAGTTATGAATTCATCAAAATGGGAGATATCACTTTCTTGTTTACCGGCACTGCAGCAGGCGCCTTGATTTGACATCTATATAGATTAAAACACCTATGGACACCTTGGACGGAAGAAGGACCTATTAGGGAAGATCAAGAGAAGAAAAGGTGTGTAAAGTTTGGAGGATGATCTTTCAGCTTTTTCTAATTTTGCTTTGCAATATTATGTTCAGTCAGTATTTTTAATTATGTTTAATATTTCAGTCAGTATTTTCTTGACGAAAAAATATATGTGTCCTTAAACACGTTTTTTCATGAGATGTGTTACCATTTTCACTCCAATTTAGGCTGATTTTACTCACAGATGTGTTTCTAGCTTGCTTAGTAAAGGCAAACAAATCGTGAACAATGTGACCCCTAGTTACGGGGTGCCATACACTTTTGTATTTTGCCTATCACATTTTTTTTTTTTTTTTTTTTTTTTTTTTTTTTTTTTTTACAAAACATCCATAAATTAGTGAGATAAAAGGTCAAACAAATTAAAAATCACATCTACGACTCGTCAACGCATATATAGGTGTGTTTGTTTTTAAATAAAAAAATATAGAATGTTTACTACATTTTGAAATTAATCTGCAATCGCGGCATGTTGACCCCGGTTGACGGTACTGGAAATGGGGACAATAGCCCATATAAACCCGTGTATTGATTTTTAATTTTAAGTGCCTCGCTTTAAGTAATAAAAAATATTCACATTGCTATTATGGAGGCAATATTAAATAATTCAGTTACATTTTTGGAAACCCGAAACAAATATTCTATGAATAGAACAGGTCTAGAAATATCTACGAAGACAAAGTGCACATATTTTCTAAAAATAACACATTTTCTATTGTGAATGACGGGAACACTGCATTAAGTAAAGCTTGAGAAAGAAACAATTCATGAAAGAAATCTGCATTGTATAAAACTGAAATAAAAGACATCAAGCATTGATCTGTAAAAAGACGGAAGAGCTTTTTTCTCTCTTGAGATTTGTCAATTGTTATCCCGTTTTTCCGCACAAAACATTCTTCTCTGCTTCCACCCCCTTTCCCTTCTTTTTGTGACACATTTAAAATAATGCGTCACATATGGGGAAAAATTGTACTTTTCTTTTTGTATAAAATGTAGTATGAATGAATAAATTTGAAATGAAGCATGTTATTTTTATAATACTTATTTAAATGTTCAAAAGCTTTCTTATTCTAAACAAAAACGAAAAATCATGTGTCAAGCATAGATTATTAAAAAACATTAAAAAAATTATTTCTAACACGTCCAGAATACTTTAACAAAACTTCAAAACTTCACTGTTTAATAAAGTGACAGATGATGTCTAAATAAGCAATTTGGAAAAAACCGAACACATTTGAAAATCCAATGTCTGGAATTACCATCAATAGTCGGAAAAATATTAGAATTGTTTTGTGCATCCCAGGATATGATCGATAGATTTGTATATATACTACACAACAGTGTGCTTAAATGTAGTTCAGTAAGGAAACACATAGCACAGTTGTAAATTTCTCTTCAGCAATTTCTCTCCAGTAAATGGAAATGTACTCGAAATCTTTTGTGCTACATTGTATATCATCTATAGAATTTATGAAAACCTAGTAATACTAAAAAAATTAGTTTAATTTAAAAACGTACCTCAATTTAAAAAGCACTTCCAACAATTATTGTGCTTAGACAGTGCTATAACCGAATTTTTGTGTGTTCTTGTAAATGAATGATGAATTTTATGCTTATCATATTCTACACTAAGACTCTTGTAGTGCATCCCAGTGATACATATCAATTTAAATATGTTTGAAATATTGTGACATCAACATTCATCGCAAACGATTTCGCATATTAAAACGCAATCGGTCTGCCAAGTCATATCTTGGTGGAAAACACCTCAAAACCCGATTGTAGCGGTTGACTCGTAGGTTTACCATTGTGTTTTCTTGCACCCAGTTCTCCATGTTTTCATACTTTTGGGTGCAGGAAAACACAATGGTAAACCTACGAGTCAACCGCTAAAATCGGGTTTTCACGTATTTTACACCAAGATATGACTTGGCAGACCGATTGTGTTTTAATATGCGAATCGCGTTTTAACTAATTCTGGAATTTCAGCCATGAACTCGATGAGGTGATTGTCTGTGCTGCCGCCTCCCGGTCTATAAAGAAAATAAAAATGAATTCATGGTATTTTTAAATGTACAGGTGTCCCTCGCTATTTGCTGTTTGTGTTACTACGATAAACTTTTTTAGACGCTCCTTCGATTAGTGCGGGCAAAATTTCGATTAGTGCGCTACATTTTTCCCCCAGCCAGATGGACTCGAATTTTCAAAAATGAAATGTATAGCAAATGCTGGAAAAAGAAATAGCATTAAAGCTTTAAAGCTAAGAAGCTTTTCAAAAATTAGAGTTCTTGAGACAGCATTTGATAAATATAGACCCAGACCTCTTATTAACCCAACACCTATTTTCATCCGATTTCCTGAAAGATTCTTTAATTGAATAGAAAAATCAAAACTATAAATTCTTAGGAGACAAAATTTTGAGTAATTGAGAGTTTTAAACATGCAGGAATGAAACTATTTTCATGTTCGTGTGAGTAAGGACTCAACTCAGATTTGTGAATAGCCGTACTTGCGCACACATAGACAAATGCTCCAACTTTGGATAACTGAACCAGTAAAGCTTATTTTACGAATTTGTCTTGTCCTAAGTAAAATATCCGCTAATTTATGGGTAGAATGATCAGATTATTCGATGAAATGTCTTTTTTATAAAAGGATTCATTTTAGTTCTTCACTATAAGTTACATTATCAAGATAAAATTGAGAACAGAATATACTGCGCGTCTCTGATTTCTAGCTGATTTCTAAATGAACTGATATATGAATGATATATAAAGTGCCCGTTAATGTCCCGTACACTCCCATTAATATCAGAACGGCAACAATTATAGTCATAAACATAGTGTCTAGTCTAGGTATTATAAAATTGCTAGTTGCTATGCACTACACGATGAGATTGCTTGCAGTGCCACTCAAATCCTCACTGAGTGTGTGTCACGTAGCGATACCCCATACCTCAAGGCACCGTATGAAATCCAGCTGCAATTATAGCATCCGGCAAACCACAACAGCTGAGAAAAGGGCGAACACAATTTGTTCCCCAGCAGTCGATTCGAAGTGTCTGCTGAGACTTCTGCTTTACCACCCACGGAATATTATGACGAAACCAACACTCATGTAGACGTCTGCACCCGGGTGGACCAGTGCGCTAGCGTTTCGCTTTGGAGGTTCGCGATAGGCCTCCCCCCAGGTACCTGCAATATTTTACCAATTGTACTTCACCTAAAGGCCATGAGTCGTTAGTGTTACGCCTCGAGGGAACGCGACAAACCCCATGTGTACCAAAAGCACCAACGGCACCAAGGGCACCCCGCTAAAGGCCTACATAATCGAACAGGGCGCTTCAAAAGAATCACTCCTCAAAACGCGCAGGCATAGTATCAAAGCAACTGCACATCAGCCGCACCCCATATCAGCATAAGGTCACACTGCTAGAGCCAAAGCGCCACACAAAGACCAAGATACCCTGCCACCAGGAGCCGACTCCACCTAAATCGATAACCTGGCGGACATGGCTTGGAATTCCAAACCGAAGCATGACCCGAATTAACGGGGAATAACAGTGAAGGTCAACAATTGGAGACACATTCATTGTGACCAGCACACAGCCGGGAGAGACGTGGCTTTTCCTAAGAAAGAGAAGACAACTGCTAGTCTACCAGCGGTACAGAAAGCTCGGCCTGCGTATAGGCACGCTGGACTGGCATTCATCCCGAAGACGTTAATTCAACAAGCCCACTTCTGAGGCCAGACAAAACAAACAAACTTCAAACATACAAAGACATTAAAAGGGTGCAATCGGAAAATGAGCTTGGTACCTGACAGTACTCATCTCCTACAAGTTGGTGAGGTTCCGCGAGGAAGACATTCTCTACCAGCCGCAGTCGGCACTGACCATCCGCACCTCACTTTAATTCGGTGAAGGATCCAGACAAGGGGAATCTCTAGAAGACATTGGTTGGCGCCATCATGCACACACTTCCCACAAGCCGATAGGTCTCGCGGACAACGTCTCCTACACTGTCTGTGGTCGACACCGGCTGAATTTGCCTCCCATAAACTCAAGGAAAGCCCAAGTCAAACAAGTGGATCAAAAGACCCAATAAATATGTAAGTAGATCACAAGACACATACAACCACTCGATAGTAAAAATAAATCAATTACAAAATTGTAGAGCGTCCTAGATTTAGTATGAAATGATGTCTGAGAAATAAAAATAACTTTATTAAAAACCCTGAAATGTAAATTTTTATACCCAACCACCAGCTTCAATTCGCACATATTTGCATGAAGAAGTGTGGTATTATAAGACAGACGCACATTTACTAATAAAACTTACAAGAATGAATACACTCTAAAGAAAAAAAAATCCGCGAATTGAGCAAATTTTTTGGCTGATTATTTTTTGTTAAAACACGAAAATTTCCGCTTTGATTTGCCAATTTTCCTCGAAAATACAGAAGTTATTCCAATCTAAAATTACCTGAAATCTTACGATATAAAGCAGGATTTTCTTCAAATCACAGGGGTGCTCCGGCAATTATACTGCCTAGAACTTTTTTGTATTAGAAATGGAGTTTTTATGGATGTTCCTTTGCCCCCAAAAAACGAAACGTTTCACGTCAGATCAAAATTTCGTAAAATTCTCCAGTCAAAAGAAAGAAATTTCTTCAAATTAGCAGGAAAACTCTTCCAATCACAGGGTGTTGTTCCGGCAACTTGCTGCCTGTTATATTTACGTTTTTTGACGAAATGTTTTTGAAAGTTCAAGATAAAGTTTATTTTAATAAGAAAATCCAATTAAATATGATCAATGTGTCCAGTATGGGCAACAGTGCTTCATGTTGTAATGAGTTGACGAAATCCAGTGATCCAAGACGATGATTAACATCTAGCACTTTATTTAGGCAGCGTTGATACACAAGTTAAAAAACTGAACAATTTAAAAACATCTAAAAACCACTGCAAGTCTCTGCAAGACTCAGCGCACCAAAGCTTCATACTTTTTACAAAAACATATCTCACACTTTTCTTTTCAACATCGTCCGTCCATCTCTCTCTGCATCTCACAGCCTTCTCGGTTCACTTCTCTTTATTCGCCGACCACCATCTCTCGTAGTCTCTTTGCTATCGAAAAAGTTCTTTCGACTCGATTACACGGCGATCCACCTCCGAAGCTAGGCGGAAAAGTCATGGACAAAACTGGACAACTCCAGTAAACTAGCAACTCACAAGGCAGGCTAGGCCATAATTTCCTTCAGTCGTCACAGACTCCTCCCTCCTCCAAATTTTGGATATGTCCAAACGGGGTCCTTCACGAAAATTTAAATTTGTGACAAGTTCCATTCAACACCAAATGTTTTTTTCTTTAATTCATAATGTTCAGGATTAACCTCTTACGTTGTCACATACATGCCATCTCTCCCCCCCCCCTTCCTAATCCATCACAGCAATGTGCCACCTTAACTAAAATTCCTAAATTTTAACCTCTTACTAACAAAATTCATATTATCCAAAATTTACACAAATTTACTACAATTTAAATATACACCAAATTTTTCCATAACTTCTCTACAAAATTCTAACCAATGCAATTTTACACAAATACCAATACAATTAACAGATTTTTTTTTCTTTTATATAAGTTTAACATGATACAAAACCAAATAAATATATGACATTTTCTCTCTACCAAATGAAACAACTTTTCATATGAATTAACACAATTTCAAAAAATATCTATAAATTTGCAACCAAAATTTTAAATCATAATTTAACATTTCAAAAGCTATTTCTGTATCCTTTCCTCTTATTCTAATACAGACAATATATAAACATGAAAATATACACTTTTTTTTCACACAAATAATACCATTTTAATATATAGGATTTATAAACTTAATAACTATTACTCAGTGTATGGGTGCCGGCTCAGAGTGTCTGCATTACAGTGGTCTTTTCCTCTTTTATGCTCAATCCTATAATTGAACTGTTTTAATGCCAGGGCCCATCGTAAAAGTCTCTAATTAGATCCCGCATGAGTTTTAAGCCACACCAAAAGTTGTAATCAGTTTGTATCGCAAATGGCAAATGGCCATCCAAATAGCACCTTACTTTCTTCACTGCAAACACAATAGCGGCACACTCCTTTTCAGTGGTACAATATCTCTGCTATGATTGCTTTAGCTTCCCTCTAATGTATAAAATAGGATTCTCCTCTCCTTGATCGCTAATCTGCGCCAAAACTATATCCAGACTAGTATCCGATGCATCAATTTGCAGCAAAATTTCTCTCAGGAACTCCCTAACTGCATGCACCTTTAACTCGGCAGGTGATCTCTTCCTTCTTTTCTTATGATTTTTCATCATTTTATTTTTCCTTACTTTTACCACTGCTTTTCGCTCCAACTCTTTGTCACCCATTCTGCAACATTTCTTTCCATTAACATAGCTCCCATTTCTACCCGCATCTTCCTTGACCACTCCACAGGCGATTCCATTTTCTGTTTCACAAAGATTTTCATCTTTTGATGCGCATTGATTATATGCGTTTCCTATGTTAGGTAAGTTTACCTCAGTATTTCTTTTCGCTGCCACACTTTCCTCACATCTTTCAACCCACAAATCAGGTTCAAGATTTCCATCATTTTGTTCATTAGCATAATTCTCTTTATCAATCTTTCCATCAATTTCATCTTTCGCCTGATTTACTAAATCAGCCATAATAGGGTTTTGATAACCTTCAACAATTTCCTCAGTCATTTCAGCAATCTCACTCTTTATCTCATCATTACTTTCAAATTCATGATCTTCACATAAATCATCTCCATTAGGATTAAAATTCTCCTCTTTCGGAACCTCATCATCTATTTCTGAATTGTCCTTATTTTCCAAACCAAAAGGACAATCATCTCCCCAGAATTCATTAACACCAGTTTGAGAAAGTCCAACATTGAATTCAAAATTAGTCTCGTTACCAACTTCATCAAAATTTACAGAATTTCTAACTTGCGATACCTTGAATAGTTCTATATCTTCTTCAATGTTTGACTCATCAGTTCCATTAATCTGCTTTAAGCTTAACATTTCCTGCGTTTCGCTTCCCTCTTTCATCATTTTCACTTGTTCACCTTCCTCCTCTTCAAATCTAGATAATTCAAGCTCCTCTCTCTCTTTTGCAACATTATCAGTTTCAACTTTAAAAGATTCACAAAGTTTCTCAGCCAATGACTGATTTTCAACTAAAGTAAAGTCCAAAACTCTCAAATCGTTATTAAGAGTTTCTTCACTCGCACTCTCTTTTTCATTTACCTTAGCAATATTTTCCATGCCACATATTCTTTCGCCATTCACAGGAACACTTTTAAACAAATGAGCAATGTCTAGTAATATTTGTTCAGTTTGATCAGGATCCCCAAACAAATCCACCTCTTTTTCTATCTTATCAACTTTCCTCTTAACCAATAATTTTTCTTCAACCACTCCAACTTCCTTGGATTTTGCTTCAATATTTTTGGCCAATGTAACCAATGAAACCAATTCTTGACTCTTCTGTTGCTCTTCAGCAAATCTATTCGAATCCACCTTCACCAAATCCAATATGGCCCCAGTTTCCACCATCTCCGGCAAAAGTTCACAAGCTGCACCAGAACACTCATCTCTCTCCTCCCTCAACTTTTCAGTCAGTTCCAATTTCTCTTCCCGGCCATTCACTAGTTCCTCACTAAGCTGTATCCACCTCTGCGCACTCACAATTTATTTTTTCCTCTCACAATGATTATCAATCTCTTTTAATAGTGCGGCTGTTTTATTTCCAAGGATATATGTCCCCTGATCCAATTCATTTCGGAGAACCACTGCTTTAGTGGTAACATGGCCCAATTCACAATCAATCTCAATTTCGGCCATAGGCAAACATGACCTCCGCTGGTTCAACAAATGCTGCACCCACATATATTCTCCTGTCATACTTTCAGGTGAAACATATTTTTGACACACCACATCGACCGTTGCTCCAGTGTCTCGTAGAATAGGAATACTAGTCCCATTAATCGTTCCTGAAATCGTATATGGTGCCAATAAATCCTCATCAACTTTATTTTTAACATAATTCACAACTCCGAAACCATTTCTAGTTTTAAGCCTGGGACAATCAGGTCTGAAGTGCGTTGAATCCCCACATTCGTAACAACGGAACTGTTTCCTTCTCTCAAAATTAGGATCGGGATTCCTTCCATCAAAATTAGGCTCAGGTTTTCTTCTATCAAAATTAAAATCAGGTTTCCTTCTATCAAAATTAGGATTAGGTTTTCTACCTTTAAAGTAATTTTCCTTTCCCCCTACATCCTGTGTAGTTTCATTTCTCTGGCTATTTCCCCTCCAGAATCTCGGTTGCCATGATTTCTTCTCATTTCGATCCTTATAACTCATCGAAGCTTTATTTCGAACACACCCTCTTACATCTTCAAACTCTTCAATCTTAGTCACAAAACCAACTGGCGAAATTATAGTTGTCCATTGATCCAGAAAACTCTCCTTAAATTCAGACGGTACCCTCTTTTTTATCTGATCCACAATCATCCAATCTTTTAATTGATCATACGTCTCTATCTTCAAACCATGCAACCAACCCTCTAGATAATTTTTTATTTCATAGTAAAAATCATACCAAGTACCATCGGATGATTTTTGAGTTTTCACAAAGTTCTGACGAAACTTTTCTGGACTCAATTTAAAACGCTTCAGCAACAATGTCTTAACATACTGATATTCACCAGCATTTTCTACAGGTTCACGAGCTATCAACTGAGAAATTTCAGATGGCAAAACACCAATTAATTGAGTAACCCACTTTTCGGATGAAATCTTAAGAACCCTTGCTTGTCGTTCAAACAGTTCCAAAAACAAACTGATATCATCCTCTTTCGCATGAAATTTCGGCATCAATTTCTGAATCTCCACTCTCGATTCAAAAGCTGTACTAGATTTAACCGAATCGTCAGGGCTCTTACTCTCCCTTAATTGCAACTCCAATCTCTGTTTTTCCAATTGAAAACTTCTTTCCTCCGACCTTTCCTTTTCTACCCTCTCTCTCTCCTTCTCCTCTGCCTCTTCTCGCCCTATTCTCTCATTTACAACTGACATAAACATTTCCTTTACAAACTCTTCCTCATAATTATCACTTTTCATAATTAAGTTACGCAAATCAATTATTCTCATGTCATCATCAACCACCTCTCCCAATTCCACTGCAAGAACTCTCATGTCCTCCTTTCGGCCTCTTCCAAAATACGCCATCTCAAAGTTCAATTTAAGTACTCTAGTGCGTAGTTCAGACACTTCCTCAGAGCCGCAGACACCCAACCAACTAACTAAATTTAATTTGATACTTTCAACCTATTTATTCAATGGAATGAATTTTACTAACTCAGTAACTAAATGTATTCCCCACAATATCTTTCTATTAAACTTTCAAAACAGTTCAACACATCTATAAATTATTTTTATACACTTATCAGTATATATCATGAAATAACTGGACAACATAAATTTCAAACAGCAATATTACATTACTTCTCTAAAATCTACACCATCAATTTAAAATCAAATAAATTTCCAAAACTCAAAGTTCCAACTTCTAAAAATTAATTTTAAATTCAAGTTTCAAGGTTTAACCCAAACACATTAAATGCAAAATTACAATATCACTTTACTTTCAAAATACTGCATAAATGTTACCAATACCAGACTTTTAAACAAGTTTTCAATTTCTAAAATCACCAACTCTCTATCCTTATTTCAACCTCTATTCTTAGTTTAAGAATTTAAACCAGTTTGGCTTTGAGACTATATACATTCCATAATTCAATTCACCAGTTTGGTGTAGCAATATACTGTCTTATACTCAGTTCAAGAACTTCAACCAGTTTGGTTTACACTACATACCTACAATAGTTCAATTCACCAGTTTGGTGTAGCAATATACTGTCTTATACTCAGTTCAAGAACTTCAACCAGTTTGGTTTACACTACATACCTACAATAGTTCAATTCACCAGTTTGGTGTAGCAATATACTGTCTTATACCCAGTTTAAGAACTTTAACCAGTTTGGTTTACACTATATACATACAATAATTCAATTCACCATTTTGGTGTAGCAATATATCATCGTATACTCAGTTTAAGAACTTTAACCAGTTTGGTTTACACTATATACATGCAATAATTCAATTCACCAGTTTGGTGTTGCAATATACTATCTTATACTCAGTTTAAGAACTTTAACCAGTTTGGTTTACACTATATACATACAATATTTCAATTCACCAGTTTAACACAAAACCCAAATATAAACTACTTAAATATAATCAAATAAAACCACTAAAACCAAAGGCATGCTGCGATGGATAAAAGGGAGAAATGACATTCCTCTCATAAAACCCCTTCTGGTTTCACATGCACAAACACCAATCTCCGGTGGAACCTCCATTAAAACTTCTTAGACTGTAATGAGTTGACGAAATCCAGTGATCCAAGACGATGATTAACATCTAGCACTTTGTTTAGGCAGCGTTGATACACAAATTAAAAAACTGAACAATTTAAAAACATCTAAAAACCACTACAAGTCTCTGCAAGACTCAGCGCAACAAAGCTTCATACTTTTTACAAAAACATATCTCACACTTTTCTTTTCAACATCGTCCGTCCAACTCTCTCTGCATCTCACAGCCTTCTCGGTTCACTTCTCTTTATTCGCCGACCACCATCTCTCGCAGTCTCTTTGCCTATCGAAAAAGTTCTTTCGACTCGATTACACGGCGATCCAACTCCGAAGCTAGGCGGAAAAGTCATGGACAAAACTGGACAACTCCAGGCCAGCAACTTACAAGGCAGGCTAGGCCATAATTTCCTTCAGTCGTCACAATGTATTCTACACGTGTTCCAATGAAAAACACATTCGGCCTACTTAACTTTAATTTCTTTGCCGAAATAAACTACATTTCACTTACATGTGTAGATTACATTAGTAAATGTACATCTACTTTTTAATGACACACTTCTGCATGCAATTATTGACGTATTGAAGCTGATGATAGGATATAAATATTTACACTTCAGGGCTTTTTTAAATAAAGTTATTTTTACATATAAAAAAATTATTTCACACTAAATCGAGGTAGTTTTACAACTTTGTATGACTTTATTTTCTAGTTTCTAACATCGTTTTCGAGTTAGGAAAGCTAACCCTACAGTTTGTCGTTAGGGAACGCTGTAAACGTTCTCATCCCTTACCGCATAGTCACTTTTTTACATCTAGAGACCACGTTCATGTAGAGTTACAAAGGCTAGAAAAAACCCGGTTTAAACCCGAGAATAAACCGGATTTTTTGGGAATAAACCGGGTTTTTTGGGAATAAACCAGGTCTTTTGGGAATAAACCTGGGAATAAACCAGGTCTATTGGAAATAAACCCGGGAATAAACCGGTTCTTTGTAACTCTACGTTCATGGTTATAGTTGTCGCCGCTCTGAAGTTAATGAGGGTGGACAGAATTTTAGTTGGCACCCTGTGTACAGAGAGATGTTCTAAGATTTCCGTTTTCAGAGGGACTCGTACTGGGCCAATTTCTCCTATGAGATTAAGCGCAAAATATTTGGCGAATTAAGAAACAATATGTTTTGTCCCTCACTCGTGCATCAATAAAATCTGCAGATAAGGCATGTTTTTAATGAATTGGAAACTTTCTTGAAATTCCCCCCATTTCCATAATTACGATGTCTGTCCCCTTTTCTATTAAAATTGTGGTTTCGGCCAAACGGATTAGCGTGAAAAATCTATCTTTTGAAATTAAACGATAATAATTAGGACGTAAATACAAGTAAAAACTGTATTTTCAATTAGCAAAACTCGAATTTACTGACTGATGCTTTTTAGCAAATTAACATTCAATTAATTATTATATGGATCCTACCTCATAAAATAACATACTTAATGGAGATGTACATTATCACTAGTGTCACTTTACTGCGGCAAAAGCGTGTAATTAACGCCTGTATGCCATAGAGTCAGTAATAAAATTACGTTTAATTAGACTAGCATTGGGCGCTCCATTACAACATAATTATTCGATAATGACACATTAATTACAACAGTATACATATCAAAGAAATTTCGACGTCGTTGGATTGAAATAGAGTTGCATAATTGAAAACACGAAGAACTACTTACGCATAAAACCCGGTTTTCTCGAAATTAAATTATATAAGCAAAGCAAAGTCGGTATGCGTAATAGATGCAGGCTTTTTAACTGTTTTTGAATAAATTATTGTTGTTTTACTATAATATATTTAATAATTATAACTATTAATTAATAATATTAATGCTAGTTTTCTTCAGTGTTGGTATCATATGTTACTAAACTTGTTTTCATTGATGTTTTTTAATTATTAAACGAAAGTTAAAAAGCATCAATGAAGTGAAACCAAGCTTAACTTTAAAAAGTAAATATACTGAAAGGCAGAACATGAGAATTAAAATGTACACTTTAAAAATTACGGAGACATTTCCTTACGTGGAAGAAATTTTTTCTAAAATTCAGTGGAGTTATCCACAATTCTGTAAATCTTTCACTTATCTTCATAAACTTTTAGGTGAAGGATCTGTCATGACCCTAAAAAGCTTTAGGTTTCCGAAATTAGTAGAAAAGTCTTTTCCAAATTAGCAGAAACGCCATTTCCGAAATTTAATGGAAGCAATACGGCTCTTTTATTTTGGAAACCTTGGAAACTTCTTGTACGCAGAAGGTTGTGATTTTCCCTTCTCCAAATGGTTTCCGAAATTAGAAAAACTAATAAGCCATAGATTCCCATGCAAGACGTACATTAGTGGCAATCAACTATTCGAAATCCAACCGCAACAATAGTAACCCGACCATGGGTACTAAAGGGGCTGGATCAGGTTCGATTCGCAGGGGGAAGTTCGTGACATCCTCGAAACCGGGTTTTTTGGGACTCATAGGAGCAACCAGAGACCCAGGAACTAGACAAGGGTTCCCTCCTGAGATTTCTATATCCTCGGTCGGAATCGAATAGCACCTATGCAGGTCACTCCTAGTTTCCTTCCAGGGAACGGACAACACACACAAAAAATGTTAGTACATTTAACTAGGATAGAAATAAAAAAAATAGGAAAATTAGTCCCCACCCCCGTCACGAATTCACGTGACTAGGCTGGAGACGCCGCATGGCGGGGTAGAAAATGAGAGTAAAAATGTGGTCCGGCCGGACCTTGGTACCGCCCAAGCCCGTTAGCTCATCTGCTCTAGATACGACCACCTGCTTTCCAAGTTCTTAGTCGGTGGAAATCAGGCCGGCCCCGATCCTGCAACCCGTCTGTCTCCGGCGTCCCCTGCCAGGGTCCCTGAGCTCGGCCAAGAGAAGCGCTCATTTTGGATATTGGAAGCAGGACGAGATGAACTTAGTCCGCACGACGCCGCATCCGGATTGAAATCCCCGTTAGGTCTTTAGGACAGTTAGGCATGACCGGCGAAAGCCGAACAAATCTAAAGCCCTGGAAGTGGCGCTATATCGGTACCTGCCCCCTCTGGGACACTGCTTTAGCCCGATCCCGAAAATGGAACCGGCCGCCACAGCGTTCGCGGCCAGGCTTCCGGTCATTCTCCCACGCCACGCAGAGGCGGTGTTGATTCGGGAACACCTAGAGGAGCACCCTGCTTCTGAAATTAGAAGAAAAGTCTTTTCCAAATTAGCAGAAACGCCATTTCTGAAATTTAAAGGCAACAACGGGGCCCTTTTATTTCAGAAACGTTTCTGTAAACTTCGGAAACTCCTTGCATTCAGACGTTTATGATTGGCTCTTCTCCAAATGGTTTATGAAGGTAATGACAAAGTGTCGTAGATATCATAGGTGGCATAGAGTTTTTGTAAACGTTTCTACTAATCAGAATAGATTTTTGCATTTTTTTACAATGTATCATTAGTCTTTGAAATGTAGCAGGGGGGGGGGGATACGCTGTTTAAAATTAGAATAAAAGGTTTTGAGTGGTCATTCAAACTTCCTTTTCAAGTAGAATATCTTCAACGAAATAGTGTCAAAATTGAATATTTAAGCCAGTTTTTAAACCATGAAAGTAATGAAATGATGATCATCAGTTAGTAGTCAGTTTTAATTACAGATGGAATCATCCATAAGAAAATAATAATAATAATGATAGTAATATACTGTTCCATACTCTATTATCTAATTGGGAATAGTTGAAATTTCATTCATTTTGGAGTGGAAATAACTTCATAATTCCTAAAATAATCTGTTGTTGAGCAGGGAGAATGAAAGATTTTTAACACTTCTTAAACTAGTATTTGGTGCATTTCCCCTTAGGAAGTCCTAGCTTTCCCTACCCATACCATTTAAAGCAGTACAGTATAAAATGACTTTTGATGAATAAAAATCACACTCTTTCTAAAATCTACCAGTTTTTTTCTCTTCTTCATAATCTTCCAAACGCTCTCGCTTTCATTTACTTTTTAAGGAATAACATCTTGTAACATTAAAATATTTTTCACTTTGAAGCGACGTAGAAAATATTTTCTCCTGTTGCTTGGACAATAAAAAGAAGTATTAAAATTCCGTGTTCTGAAAAGAAACTTTTCGATTTTGTACATTACCGTGTTTAGAAAAGATGAAACTGTGCTTGCTGTCCCTCATCGATGGGTTTTATTTTTATCGGCTGTTCTCGAGGGTTTTAGATTTAAATCTCTCAAAAGATGTTTTTTGAATGAGACAGCCGTTTTCTTCTCTCCAAGGGCGCTTACGTGGTGCTGTAGGATAGATAATATTGGACTTTTTTTTGTCCATTTAATGACTTTTCTTGTGTATTTCTACAAAAAACATTTGAAAATCACATAATATTACTGTTTACTTCAAAAGTTTAAAACTATATATATATATATATATATATATATATATATATGGATTATGTTTAGGCAAATAGCATTTTATGTTATAGATAGTATAAGTTCATCTAAGGATTCGCATGTAAGTTCATTGATTGTTTGCATAAAATGCAGTTAAAGAAGTACAGTTAAAGAAATTCTTACACTTTCGCCAGATTTAAATATACGCAATGAATAATAATATGTTTTAAGCTACTAAATATAGTTTACTACCGCTATATACACTGGTGTCCAAAAGTTAAGCAACACAAAATGCTAATTCTTGAACTATAAATTTAATTGTGAGCACTTAAAAGAAAATGATATAAACATCAGGCAAGTAGGTACTATCACCACAGCATAGCCAGTCGGTGTGATGTGACTTTGACATAGAAAATGGTCACAAGTGTCACAGTCACTATGGTGAATCAAAATTAAACAAAATAAAAATGTGAATAAACATTAAATTGCACAACTACGCAATTTAAAGTCATTCCCCCGAGCGAATTTCGCTCAGATCTTCAGAATAATATCGCGTTCAGATTATGAAAGTTAAGTCACTTACTTGAAGTTTTCAGAAGCGGATGACCCGAAATCAAGATGTAAGTTTCTGAAACTCACTTACGTGACTTGCGATACTCTCTTAACTATGAGTTGAGTGGAACTCTGGCTTCTGAATTATTTTTAGTATTTGACACCCCTCTTAAATTTCGAGTTGAGTTCTACAAGTAATAACTCAGCTTTTTCGAATTATCCTTTCAATCATTTATTTATATAACACGCCGCAAAGATAGAAAACAATAATAATCAGAAGTTGTATTTAATAATTTAAAAACTTATGCGCGACCAGACATTTGCTCGACTAAGTTAAGTCCCTTAAAATGTTTGGTAATGTGAACGGGTGAAGCCTAATTCCGGGTTTTCCGGTTCAAAAAAGTTAAGCTAAGTGACCCAACTTTCATAATCTGAACGCAATATTAGCTTCCGCCATGGTCTAATTTATATTTTAAGAAAACATTTCACGTGATAAATTTTGTGCCAGTAGTTTCCTAGCCGAAAACTGCATAACTACGTATTTTAAACTCACTTTTCACGATAGCATTGGGCTCAAATCTTACGTTAAAATAATCTTTCGTTATGGTCAACTTTATGTTTTGATACAATATATATATATATATATATATATATATATATATATATATATATATTATGTTAGTAGCGCCGCTGTTGGGAAATTGCCTCTCACTTCCCAGGAATGAATTTCGCTCAATTTTTCAGTATAAGATTCTATCGTATTCAAATTTATGTTTAATAAATTTCCACGTAATAGGGTTTTTTTCGGGCCACTGCAGGGAAACTATATAACTAACATTTTAAAATGAAAATTTTATTTTCTACTGCACCTCAAATTAAAATTAGACACGAAAGATTCATCTCAACTGTCCTTAACGCCATATAGCAAGAAATAGATTAACTAGATTTAAATCAAATTGATTTTTTTACTGAATGACAGCCGTACTCAAGTTAAAAATATCCACATAGCACATATTCAACACAACTTTTATTTGTGTTTATAGCACCCCCAGCTGGAAAATGGGATAATTATATGTGTTAAAATTATTTTTTTTGTTTCCCATATGAGGATTCGAGCTGGAAATATTTCAACGGAATAACAGTTTGTATTGTCTTAATCACTATTCTACAGAGATACAAATTACTTTTAGTGAATGAAAGTTTATTTACTTTTATGATGTTAAAGTAGAAAATTTAATATACATCTAGCATATTGTTTATGGAAACGTTTAATATACCTTAAAAAGGTTCTAGGCTACTTTACTTTTTTTACTTTTGTTTCAATGTAATTTTTTTATCTAAAATCAATTTTTTTTCAAATGTAAAAATGTATATATTTACCTAAAATTATTTAAAGTATCAAAAACGGGAATACTGTTTTACGCATTAGATTCATACTTACAAACCTAATCTAAAAATTTCTCCTTGTTTGTTCGTTGCTCTCCAGCCATTCCCTGCTCATCAGGAGACGGAGCTCAGTCGTTTAAGTATACACGTCCGCCCCCACCACGAGGCGGCGGTCAAACTTGCACCCTCCATGGGCTTTTACCTAGTAAAACCCTGGCATCCGCACACTAGCCTTGGTAAATCTCAATGCTTTACACTCACTAGAAACAGTAGATAAAAGAAAAAAAAACTTCATCCCTTCTGACTAGAGATGCATTTTAAAATGTGCACCTAATTGGCTGGACATTGACACTCCCCACCTCTCTGATTCCGTGTGCCGAAAGATTTCTAGAACTGTCTACAAGGGGATTTCTTTTTTCTTTTCTTTCCAAAATTTACAGTAAACATCATCTGTGTTTCCTCTGATCTCGCGGACGTGCAACTGTGAAATTTTTGGACCAAACACCAACTTTAAGCTGCAGTTCTCGTGACGGAGATTTGTACAGATTTTATCGAATCAAGTAGATTGGCGGCGGCTGCACAAACCATCAACTTAACGAGTTCACGGCTGAAATTCCAGGATTAGGTAGAACTCGATTAGCATTTTAAAATGGAACTGATTTGCCAAGTCATATCTTTGTGGAAATCCCCTCCAGACCAAAGTTTAGTGGTTTATTGGTAGGTCTCCATTGAGTTTGCAAATAAAATTACTGCATGAAATAGCATGTTATAATGGGAACGGCTTCCATCAGTGGGGAGGAATTTCATTAGAAAACTCAATGGGGACCAATCAACTACTAAAATTGAGTCTGCACATGGTTTCCACCAAGATATGATTTGGCAGACCAGTTCCATTTTAATATGCTAATCGAGTTTTATCTAGTCCTGGAAATTCAGCCGTGAACACGATGAGGTAATGGTTTGTGGATCCACCACCCGCATTAAAGGGCTATTGCCATGAAAACGGATCGTAAGCAGATTTAAAAGCGCTCTTGCTGCATCTTGTTTACAGCACTAATAAAATGTCCAAAAACGCTTGGAATAGCCCTTTTCATCTGCTTTCCCAGGCAACATAAAATATATAACATGATCGCCCACGTTGGTGCATAGGGCATAGGTCAGATTAAACATTGCGTTTCTTAACTCACGGACACGTACTTTTGTTTACACAAGAAAAATAAATTTGGAAGCTTAATGATTGAAAAAAGATTTAAAATATTTTTAAATAAAGGGGCAATATTTTACTTTTTTAAACTCTTGAAATAAAAATGAGGTTTATTAAACTACAAATATTGAATATTGAATATGATGACGGAGAATAACATTTGAAACCTTTTTGCAACTGGAAGTATACTTTTAAAATTAATGGTTTAGGAATTAGCCATTGAACAAGAGTCACCTGCATATGTTACGCTGCTTAACGATATTTGTACATTGTATCCATTAAAGTAATATTTTCATTTATGTACTTGTAACATATAAATAAATAATGCACTGCACGTTACTACATTTTTAATTTTGCAAGTGAAATATCATTTCTATTTTAGAATTGAATAGAGTAGTGGAATGTGCTATTACACATTTTATTTTACTTAATTTTTTTATTATTTTTTTTCAACCGCAGACCTGTACTTTGACAATGATTTTTTCAACTTTAACTCTGAAACCAAATAAAACAATTCTTAGTTTTGCATAAGCGGCGAAATTTACTTTTAAAAAACATTTTTACTTCATCATAAATAAAGAAAAAATATAGGATTAAGTTACTTAAAAGAAATATTTTGAAGGAATTTAATTCGAAAATATTTCATTTCGAAAAATCAGATCAGTGACACAATTTAAGATTTAAAAGTTAAAAAAAACCTCGGAAAGGCTACTATCATATTCTATTACAATATTAAATTTACAACCGGAAACCTAACCGATTTAAAGGAAAAAGTGTGGAGAGAAAGGATAAAAGAGATTATAATCATTAATGACAAGATATAAAATTATTACGATGAATTATTTTTTTTGACATTTTTAAATCTTAACTCGATTTTTTTTTATTGATTTTATAAATCTATAAATGGAACGTTTTGGTTTTATTGTAACAAGATGACGCAAGACAACGATGGCAAAAAATAAAAAACACAATTTGATGGTCACTTAATGAAATTACCTCTGAAGTTTATGTTAATGGGAGCTTATGTAAATCGGATAAATATAATCTAAATTTTTTTTTAATTAAGCTCTAATATGAACTTTGCAACACTAATACATTGAAAATAATATTATTAAAGCACATTATTGTTAGTAAATGAAATAGTAGTAAAATATACACACATCGCTAAATGATGTAAATACTTAATAATTCTCTCATATAAAACTGGAACATATTGGAAAATTTTAAACCTATGTACAGCTTTCTCCAGGTTATTGGGATGGATTATTGGATATCTGAGTTTATGTTATTTATATATTTAAAAACCGGGAAATCATGATCTAAAGCTATATTCCTAATCAGATTTAGCTCCTTTTCTAGATGAATATTTGAGCATAACAAAATTGTTCTTTTAACAAAAGAATTAAGCACGGCTGTTCTATAACAGAATGGCACTGAAGCATTAAATGGGATAACCGTATTTAATTTGACAGGTAATCTATAGACAGATCTGCTTATATTCATATTATCTCTAGTCAATAACACGTCTAAAATCGGTGAAGATGAGTTACTTTCCACCTTCAATGTAAACTTAATGTTCTGATTCAAATCATTAAACATTGTTGAAAAGTCATCCAAAGCTGCCCGACGGTCCCAAATAACGAAAATATCATCAACATACCACATACAAAACGAAAGCTTAATCGTCAACTCATTTAAAATTTCCGATTGTAGAGGCCTGAGTTTAAACTCGGACAAAAGACCAGATATTAGGGACCCCATTGCCCCCCCCCCACCCCCACTAGATTGTCGGTAAAACCTGCCATTAAACATATCCGAACGTTACTGAAAATGATCACATTTAATCCAGATTTAGGAGTTTTTTTAATCTTATTATCAAGATTAACCAACACGTCGATAACTAAACAACTTCCTGCGTATCGATAGATGGAAACAACGACACTATGCCTAGACTAATCATAATTACATCTCGATCCACACTGATGTCGCCAATCCTCGTAATAAATTCCTCAGTCGAATTAACCACCATACTGGAGTGCGGGAAGATCTTTCTGAGAAACAAAACGAATGCCTTTTCGATGTAATATGTTGGGCCAAAACAACATGACACAATTGTGGCTAGCCTAGACATAGTTTCATTGTTTCCATCTATCGATACGCAAGAAGTTGTTTAGAGCATAGGTGCAGTTATCGACGTAACTTTGGAATTTCGGTGATGGAAACATGAAAACGTTTGGACGATGCGAGGAGCATAGTATCAGACATTATAAAAGCCGTACGCAAACGGCAGTATGATGGTGTCTTCAAAGCATAACAGTGGATGAAAAACAAAGATGACAGAGAAAGAAGACAGGTGTTGAAACGCATAGTGGCTTGGAAACACAAGCAGTCCTTTTCCCAGACGACATCCGAAATTAAAACCCATCTGCAGGGCCCTGTTTCAAACGAAACTGACAATTGCTTGTGTTTTGGGGTCATCATGCGATTTAACATCTGTCTATCCTTATTCTTCATCATCGTCTTTCGTCCACTTTTATGCTTTGAAGACACCATCATACGTTTTTTTGCTTACGGCTGTTATAATGTGATACTATGCTACTCGCATCGTCCAAACGTTTTGGATTTTTCCATCAGGCTCCAGCTAAATACTGCGTGCCTCTGTTGAAATCTTTCAGGTCTGACATTGCAGCGTCTCTAAGAAAAAACTATGTATGCATGCAGCACCTAACGACAGTTGTTGAGAGACTGATATCTTCCCTTTCACGACCACAAGATGGCAGACTTCTATTCCAGGTATTCTCCAGGTATTCCCAGGTATTCTCCTGTACTGCAAGTGTGAAATGCGGCATAATTTTTTTACAGGTGTTATTTTGTCCCCCCATCTGTATATATCTAGTTAAAAAAACTTCAACATTTTGAATAATGTATTATATACATTCTAGTCGCATTGACACTCATATTCGTTAAAAAAATATTTTTTACTGAATGCCATTTGAGCAATATATTTATGAGGGAATTCAATTACCTTTTACTTTCCTACATTTTTCTTTTTTCCTCTCTTTTTAATATTTAAATCCGAGCAGAAAAATGCAACGATAGAGCATAATTTGTCATGAGTTCAGAGAAGAAAATAATGCATTTTTTCTGCAGTAAAAATGAATTTCAATGAATGGAAGTTTTTCTGAACTCCGCACTATAAAAGCAAGTGAATGAATAACTCAGTAATTGTTTAAGAGGATGAAGTAACAAAATGCAGTTTTGTAATAATAATGTTTAAAGTGCACTCTCGTATTTGTTTTGTGCATCTCCGAAAATGAAAGATAATTGAGTTTACGAAGAATTTTTATATTAAATGCCTCAGTAATACTTTTTATTAAATTATCTCGAGTGAATAAGTATTCTCGAGTGCTTTTTAGTACCACAAAACGGGTCAATTATTTCACGAAATAACAAAATTTAAATCTTGATAAGTCATTTATTTTTAAATAAAAAAATTAAATACACTTATTCTCCCTTTTATTATAGCGTATTTTTCTCTTCAAATTTATAAGTAATTTTATTCTAAAACTTGTTTTAAATTAAACTTTGATAATCCCAAAACTTTTTATATTGAATTTTTTCTACTCCCTTGAGATTCAAGAACTCAAAGTCCAACAATACATACCAGCCCTGAGAGCTGGTGAACGAAGTATATTCAAAAGTCCGAAGGTTTTGTTTCACACTTCGAGAAAGTTTTTATTTGTTAAACGAATTCATTGAATTTTATTTAAGCTTATGTATTGGAATACGACACCGTCACGAAGTAATTAAACAAGAAAAAAATGTTGTAAACACACTAGAATATATAATAATATAATAATAATAAATATGTGAGAAGATTAGCAACATCTAAATGTTATAGCATGAACATGACCAGGACTTGACAAAATGTGGTCGGCAGGTCGCTACGCCGCCCAATATATTTGTAATTCAGCGTGTTTATTTATTATTATTTTTTTAATTATTTTTTTGTACAAAAATTGACCTCAGAAATGAGCACAAACGGCATTTTTTCTCCCATTTCTCATAAGACGTTTCATTATCGATGTTGGAAAGTTACGAAATAAACTTAGAAATTATATTCAAGCAGAAAGTATATTTAACTTTTGATTTTAATTAGCAAAAATAAGGTCTTCACTGCAAAAAAGTGTTGATTTTACAGTATAATACTGGCAGCTGGGATGCTAGTATTATACTGTAAAATCAACACTTTTTTTTGCAGTGTTCAAATGCAAATTTTAAACGAATAAAATCAGAATTATTTGACCGACTTTGACAGAAAAACAAGCAAAAAATTGTTTTCCTGTTTCACTATTTCATCGATGTTCCTCTCATCAAATATAGATTTTGTAAGTACTGAGATATCCGGACATTTGAAATACTCGGCAATCAGCATTTCCCGAACATGCCGGTTAATTCAGTTTTTACAGTTTTTTAATTATTTTTTCACAAATATATTTGATTAGTTTCAATAGGAAACTTAGTTTATATTATCTTTTTAAATTATGCAGTCTAAACTATGTTAACTAATAATTCTAAACTATACTTGTTATTAATTTTTCTCAATTATTTCATTAAGAGCCTACACTAGTCACGCGAAGAAACGCTCACGCTAATGTTAAGTCTATGGTAAGGTTATCCCGCGATTTCTCGCTCGCATTTTAATATTTTTAAAAGATTTTTTTTTGCATAGGATAGCTGACGTCGATATCTATCGTTGTTAGTTTTTACTTTTTTGATTTTGGCTCCCGTTTTTTTATATAAGGGTACTTTAATTTTCAGAACCGGTTCCAACCGGTTCCAAAGTTTAAAATGTCCGCTTATAAAAAAAGTTTAACCAAAATCAAAAAAGTAAAAACTAACAACGTTGAAGATCGACCTCAGCTATCCTACGCAGAAAAAATCATTTAAAAATATTAAAATACGAGCGAGAAATCGCGGGATAACCTTCCCATAGACTTAACATTAGCGTGAGCGTTTTTTCGCGTGACTAGTGTAGGCTCTTAAAAGAATTTTGTGGTTTTTGAAAATCAATGGCAAAGGTGGTGGTGTGTGTGTGTGGTGTACTCGGTGAAGTATAAAGGTGCTCGAGCTATCAGATTCACGATTGAGAGGTGGTTCACGAGGATGAATGTGGGGGAACTCTTAAAATTTTAGCCGAAGGTGTCGGTTGGCTTTCGAAGCAAGGCTTAACCCTTTTAGTGCGGGAGTCGACTAATGTCGACATCTAGGAGTTGGGTGCTGTAGACTACATTAAGCGTCGACAAAAGTCGCCTAGGCGTTCACGGCGTGTATTGTGCTCACTGTAGTGCGTCATGGAGTTAGCAGTGATGACGTATTGCGCCTGCGTAGTGCAGTAATTTGGCTATAACCAAAACCTTTTTCGTATTGCTTCGTAAACCTATTTCGTTGCTTTTCGTATAACCATAAGATATGATTTTTAGTTTTGTATTGGGTCGTTCGGAAAGTCGTGTCCCTTTAGGAAAATCAATTCGTACCGGAAAATTCTGCCCGGTAATCAGATAAATAAATCGCTTTTCTGTTCAAAATATTCCGCACAGGGCATTACCCCCCCCCAAAAAAAAAAAAAAAAAATTCCACACTGAAAGGGTTAAGTAGCTGGCCACATTTGAAGAGAAAAAGCATAAATGCTTCTCTATGGAACTTTAGTTGTTTGAGTCAACTGTACAAGTATTTTGTAATTATATTCCTTGTAATTTTCATCATGATTTAGATGTTATTGTTTACCTTAATACCACATTAATTTTGGGCTTGGCACTGATCTGAAAAAAAAAAAAGATATTTTGAACCGGGATATAAATAAAAAAGTGAATTGAACTGAGTTATTTGAATTGTGAGAATAACTGGATAACAATATATCCTCCGTAATCATTTTAAGCCGGGATATGAATTGTTTTAAAATAAGATTTTGAAAAGAAAAATAAAAGATATCGTACGCATTTTGATGATTGGAAAGTAAGGTAGAATGGAAGTATTATAGGAATATTTTAAAGACTGGTGAATATAAATTTTATCGTACGGTAATTTAATAAACTACTGTTAGAAAAATTATATTAGATGAGAAGAAATTATAGAATATTTTTAAGATGGGGAAGGGGGGGGGGTGATTTTAAATTTCGTTATATGAATGTGAGAAGATGAGCACCATCTAAATGTTATATCATGACTCAATGAAGTATAAAGTTACTTAAGCTATTAGATTCACGATTAATGAGTTCGTTTATGAGGATGAATGAGATTTCTTAAGATTTTAGCCGAAGGAGTAGGTTAGTTTTCCAAGCAAGGCTTAAATAGCTGGCCATATTTGAAAAAGAAAAAGCATAAGTGCGTTTCTATGGAATTTTAGTAGTACACTCTAAAAAAAATCCATGAAAATAGAAGAGATTTTCCGTAAAATTTTACGGAGAACTTTAATTTTTCCAAAACTTCAGTACAATTTCCGTAAATGACATTAGTTCCGTTAAAGAGATTCCAAATCCGTAAATATACAGAAAGTTTTCCGTAAATTTAATGGATTTCTTCCGTATTATTTTCCAAACAGTACAATGTCCGTACTTCTTCCAAAACAGTGCAATTTCCGTAAATGACGTTTAAAGGTTGCGTGCAGAAATTGCCTTCTTTGAAATGCGAATTAAAATTGTTGCATTTACTAGAGTTCTTCTAGATACAGGCCTGGCCCGGCTTGATCCGCTGCACAGCGGGGCGTTTTGAGGATCTAGGTGGACAAAATTATTGCGTTGAAGTTTAATTAGGTTTTTGCTGGGTTTTCGAATCTATCAGTAATAATATAATCAAACAATGATAAATATTTGGCTTATTTAATAATTTATATTATTATTATTATTATTATTATTATTATTATTATTATTATTTATATTATTATTATTTATTTATATTATAATTTTGTAATTTCCTTGAAACTACACATGTATTCAAAGTTTCAGCTCAATAGGATAATTAAAAGTGGTTTGAAATTGACTTGCAAGATTTGAATTAAACACTCAAACACACACTTCAAGTTAATATAACTTAATGATTCGCAAATTTTCGCAGGAGCTTTCTTAAGTTTCCAATACTTTAGGAATGGAATACTTTGATTTTAAAAAATGCTTATTTCTTAATAATGCTTAATACTGTATTAAAATTCAAGATGAAGTTTGAAAACAAGATGGCGCTTATTTTCAAACAACAATAGGTTAAATCTTGTGACAAACATGTGACATATGTCCAGTAAACTCCTACTTTCAAATAAAACAGAAAAGTCACTACTTGCTTTCGAACTTACAGAAAAATAATGCAACTGTTGAAACTCCCTCAAACCAACTGCCTTCTTTACGGTCGTAGTTTATCCACACATCGGATTTTTTCGACAAAACTCGTACGGATCTCGACAGAAGAGACGTTCGGCTACCAGTATACGCGGTCTTATTAAATTCCGAGATAATTGGAAAAATGAATTTTATCCAACTAGATCATCAAAACGCCCCACTGTGCGCTGGCCCATTCTAACCGAGACCATGTCAGTTTTTTTGTGAAAAGAATAGTATTTATATTTTTTAATGAAATATTTAGAAATTTATTTTGTTTTTATAAATTACAGAATTTTTTTAAATCTACTTTTTTTATAGTGGTTCAAAATTATGATTTTTTTAAACTAATTTTTTAAAAATTTATTTTAAATTTTTTTAACGTGAGGCAATATTGGGATATTTAAAGGTTTCATAATATAATATTTCTGCAAATTATCGCTATGCAAGTAGATATTAACCCCTTAATCGTCGCGCCCTTTAAGTGTAGGCTATTTTTTAAAAATTCTGATTGCTTGATTACCACCAGTTTTTTTAAGTAGAAATGTTCGTCTTATTTAATAGACAGATAAAATAATGCAAGAATAAAGCCAATAACACTATTTAAAAAAAAAAAAAAAAAAAAAAAAAAAAAACTGGTGGGAATCAAACAATCTGAATAAAACAGGCGTAACCTACGATGCCCGTGAATGTCTCGGGCACGACGATTAAGGGGTTAAACTAAACTGATTTGGCTTATAAATTTATGAATTACACTAAAATTTATTATTTTATTAATTATAATTTTACAAAGTTTATAATTTTTTCCTTAAATTTATAAAATTAGTTAATATTTTTTCTTTACTTTTATAAAAATGTAGTTTTTAATTTATTTCGTTAGTTTATATTTTTATAAATTAAACAAAATTAATTTAAATTAAATTAAGAAGTCCAGATTTAAAATTGCCTATCCCAAATTCATTAATTTCAAAATTTTCTCTAATTTTTTTTTAAATTAATAATTTTAAAACTATTCAGTTTAACAGAACCGTACGCAAAAGCTCTCAGCATAGCTGAAATATAATAATTTAATTTATTATAAAAATGTTTATTTACATAAGTTTTTTAAAATAAGAGATAAAACAAAATATATTTTAATAGAATGTAATAAACACGTCTGCTTAAGATAATTGTTGTTTTTATTGGAATTGATAAATAGATAATCAAATAATTTAAAAGTATATGTTCGAAAAAAGAAAATGTTGGTACGATTGCAAAATACTCTTAATACAATGTGTTACGCATATAATACATAATAAATTAAAATTTATCTGTTATAAGGCATCAAATAATACAGCAAAATATCGAAAATTATGAAAAGAAAATATTAAAAACATTGCAACTCTGAAAAAATCCATCTACTGATGAAACCTCAAGGGTTTGCATCATAAAAAGCGACTGAAATAAGGAACAGCATTTCAGAAACTATCGTGACAAGTCATAGTGCAGTGGTCTAGGGCGTCAGTTTAACACACGGAAGATTGCGGGTTCGATTCCGCTCGTGGCAAGGGTTAGCTATTTACTGTAAATTCACTCAGGAATGAAAAAAACAGCAGAAACGTATCTGTGTCTTATAAGATGTTCCTTGAGGGATAACTTTTTTTTTTTTTTTTTTTTTTTTGGTCCTATAAATATTATTTTAACGCCATAAAAATTTCGAAAAATCACGGAAGATATCTGTTATAAAACGGAAAGTTAAAAACCGGACATTTCAGAAATCACGAAAAATTTCCTGGAATTTCCGGAATTTTTTATCCGTTAAAATACGGAAATAGTACTGGCGTCTCGATTGCCAGTACAATTTCCGTTATTTTCAGGAATTTTTTTTACAGTGTATGAGTGAACTGCACAAATATTTCATAATTATATTCTTATGTATTTCAGGTCTTATTAAATGTCTGTTAATGTCTTTGCATTCAAAGCGTAATGTTCATTGTGGTTAAGGTATTGTTTTACTTAATATCACCACAACAACAGTAATAATAATATAGAAAAAATAATAATAAACAGTAAATCTCACTTATACTACAGATAACTTGAGCTGAAAATTTAAAAACACTTAACTCTATGTTAAACTTGTCCAGGTATGTTGCATCTCCTTCTTTTAAACATGTAATATTTTTTTATGCTAGTAGATTTCTAGAGAGATAAAGTTTCTGCATTCTGGTCCAGTGTGTAAAAGTCCTTCACAACCGTAAACTTGTTAACGCAAATCGCAATTACTCATAGCCTCGACATACACTATATTGCCAAAGGTGACCGGTCACTTGCGATTTTCGACGTTTTGTTAAGTATCTAGAAAAATACATGAGGAATTAACCTGAAACTGCAGGTGTGTAAACAGTGTAGTACAGGTTATATATTTCCGCGAAGATTTTTTCCCGAAACCCCATTAGGGGACTGTCAACAAATTGAAAAAGAACGAATATCTTTTGGATTACCCTGTAAAAACTAATGTAGCAAAGGCGTTCAAACTCGAGATTATTAATAAGTCGCTTATTGTAATATACTGTGTTCATTTTTATGAGGATAGCATGTATACTCGAAGAAAAATTAAGGTTTTTATAAAAACAGTCCCAAATTTCGCCAAGTTTTTTGCTTATAATTTGAAGAGTTCTTAATATAAAAAAAAGTTATTTTGAGAAAATATGTCCAACAACATTGTACATAATACTCTGCAATTCGAATTAAAAAATAATAAAAATTGGTTGAAAAATGAGCAGGTTTACTAAAAAACGTTTCATTGCGCATGCGCGAATGCAATTAACATATAATGTGCATAATGTATTAGCTAAGTATATGGAGCAACTTTTGTGAAAGTCTCAAAATCATAGCTTTGAAAATTCTGAAAATTATCGTCGATAGAATAAGCTCGAAATACATAGTTCCCAAAAGGAAGCAAAAAGATGAGTGATTGTATCCAAATATAAGGGGTACGTGCAATGTTGTATACGCTATCTTGGCACTAATCAACAGATATTTGATACAACCCCTCATCTTTTTGCTTCTTTTTGGGAACAACGGATTTCGAGCTTATTCTATCGACGATAATTTTCAGAATTTTCAAGCTATGATTTTGAGACTTTCACAAAAGTTGCTCTATATACTTAGCTAATACATTATGCATATTATATTTTGATTGCATTCGCGCATGCGCAGTGAAACATTTTTTAGTCAACCTGCTCATTTTTCATCCAATTTTTATTATTTTTTGATTCTGATTGCATAGTATTATGTACAATGTTGTTTGAGATATTTCCTCAAAATAACTTTTTTTTATATTAAGAACTCTGCAAATTATTAGCAAAAAACTTGGTGAAATTTGGGACTGTTTTTATAAAAACCTCAATTTCTCTTCGAGTATGTATACTATCCTCATAAAAATAAACACAGTATCCTACAATAAGCCACTTATTACTAATCTCGAGTTCGAACGTTTTTGCTACATTAGTTTTTACAGGGTAATCCAAAAGATATTTGCTCTTTTTCAATTTGTTGACAGTCCCCTATGGGGTTTCGGGAAAAAATCTTCGCGGAAATATATAACATATACTATACTGTTTACACACCTGCAGTTTCAGGTTAATTCCTCATGTATTTTTCTAGATAGTTACCAAAACGTCTAAAATCGCAGGTGACCGGTCACCTTTGGCAATATAGTGTACACGTACTGTATTGCTTGCCTCATATGTTCGTTCTCATTTCAAAAATTCGTAAAAATGGAAGGAATCCGGTCTAAGTGAATGCGGTTTGAGGGAAACTTATTTTAACAAAGGCGGATTTTTGAAGTAGAATAAAAAAAAATCAGTTAAAATATTTGCCATTAGAGGACACGATTTAAAATCAGATAAGTGTGTGGTAAGTAAGAATGATATTTCTTAAGATTTTAACCGAAGGAGTAGGCTAGTTTCCAAGGAAGGTTTAAATAGCTGGCAATATTTGAAAAACAAAAAGCATAAGTGCTTTTCTACCGAATTTTAGTTGTATTAGTGAACTGCACAAATATTTCATAATTATATTCCTATGTATTTCAGGTCTTATTAAATGTCTGTTAATGTCTTTGCATTCAAAGCGTAATGTTCATTGTGGTTAAGATATTGTTTACCTTAATCCCAGAACAACAACAATAGTAATAATACAAATAATAATAAACAGTAAATCTCACTTACATCAGAGCAAGTGTGAGATGAAAATTCCTATACTGCAAATGATGCCAGTGATCACCACTTAACTCTATGTTAAACTTTTCCAGGTATGTTGCATCCCCTTTTCTTAAACATGTTATTTATTATTATTATTATTATTATTATTATTATTATTAATGCAGATAGGATTTCTTGAGAGATAAAGTTTCTGCATTCTTGTTTAGTGTATAAAAGTCCATCACAACTGTAAACTCTGTTTAAAGCAAATCGCAATTACTCGTAACCTCGACATATACTTACTGTATTGGTTGCCTCATAAGTTCGTTCTCATTTCAAAATTTCATAAAAATGGAAGGAATCCGGCCTAAGTGAATGCGGTTTGAGGGAAACTTATTTTAACAACGGCGTAATTTTGCAGGAGAATAAAAAGAAATCAGTTAAAATATCTGCCAATAGAGGGAACGATTTAAAAGCACATCAGTATGTGGTAAGTAAGATTATTTGCATTCAGGTAAAACATTAGAAGCATTTTATAACATCAAATGCTTAATGTGTCCGTCACCACAAGGAATTACAATTTGCAGGCGATTGAGAACATATTTAACACCCCTTCAGCACCAGACGTACACTGCGTACATCACGATTTCATCGTACATTCCAACCAGACGTATTACCCGTACGTCATGTATAATATTGAACTGTGTGGTGTTCAAGGAGAAAATGGTATTGTTCATTTCATATCAAATAAACATAATAATATATGACAATTTGAAGAAAAAAAAACATGAAATAAACACTTAGGATACAATAATATGGTGCTGAAGGGACATCATTACCATACATAGATAAAGCATGTAGTAATAAACATGATCTATAAGCGTGTAAGCCTATATGGATGAATGCAAGGTATTTCGTCTCGAATAGGGCATTCATTAAATGAATGACGTAATTCCTTGGGATGCGAGCGCATTTAGAAATTGGTGTCGTAAAATACTTGTTAAGTTTAACCTGGAAACAAATAAACACTGTTCACCACAGAATTATCTAATTTTAATTAATACAGAGTCTTCTATTGGTAAATATTTAAAATAAAAAATTTTATAGCGCTAAAAAAATTCACCTTTGTTCATAATAAGTTTCCAGCGTTCAATTGCACAGAATCCGTCCATTTTGTGTTATTAGTTTTCAAAATGTAAAAGAATGTACGAGATTCCCGGGATACGCAAATATTTATTTGAAAATTAACATGAAAGAAAAATCGGTACTTCTCTATTATCCCGTCGACCACTTTTTATAACAAAAACTATAACCAAACTGTAAGATTAAACGCCAAAAATGCAGTCCCATTTACTTGATGTCAGAAGCATTATACGTGTTTGTTATGTCATCAAGTGTTTTTTAATTCGACATTTGCGTGTATTTTTCATGATGTTTTACTGATTTATTAGTTATTTAATTCATTAAAATAATAATTGTGTCCTTAAATTCTTATATTTTATTTATTTATTCATTTTGATATTCCAATGGCAACGTTCTCCCGTTTATTTGGCGATAGTTTTTTGTTATGAAAAGTGGTCGACAGGATAATAGAGAAGTATCGAAAAATCATACGTCAAGGATAGATTATGAAACAATTCCCAACTCTTCCAGAATACAACAAAACTTCGCTGTTTAATAAGGTAAATCAGATACATAAGTAAATATGTAGAGAACGCATAACACATTTGTTAACTAGATTTCAGCAATTACTGTCCATAAATGGAAAAGTATTCCAATTCTTTTGTGCAGCCTTGTATGAAATCAATAGATTTGTATATATTCTACGTAGTATGCTAAAATTTAGTTTAGTAAGAAAACGCATAATAGGTTGAAAATTTACCTTCAGCAATTTCTACTAATAGGGGAAAATATACTTGAATTCTTTTGTACACCCCTGTATATTACCCATAGATTTTTATACTTGCTACATATTAAGCAAAAATTTAATTTAGGCAAAACACGCTTAAAAATACTGAAATCACACTTTCAGAAATTATCAATCGTAGGCGTACATGCATTCAGTTCTTTATATGGCCTTGTATATGATTTAATTTATATTCGATAGTATCCTAAATATTCAATTTGAAAATGCATAACTCAATTAAAAACCACCTTTAAGCAATTCACGCTTATACTCAGTAATGCAAATGAATTATGTTGTGTAGTCCTGTATATGATGTATAGAATTTATACAATCCCTGTAGTGTGTAAAAAATAGTAGGTTAAGCTGAAAAAGCATACCATAACTGAAAGTGCACTTCCAGCAATTATCACTGATAGGCAGTACTTCGGACACAGTACTGTACTATCCGAAATTTTTTGTGTGTCCCTGTAATAGAAGATAAATGCTATGCACATCATATTCAACAGAAAATATGTTGTAGTAAAGTCCAGTAATGTATATCAAATTCATTAAATTTGAAATAGCGTAACATCATTAAAATACGCTGGAAATAGTTTTTAACACTTTCCAACCTAGTTGAAAAGTGTTTATGACTTCAGTTTGTCTGCTGTATGGCCGTCTGTCCGTGCTCTAACTCCCGTAAATATGCTCGGATTGCCCTGCAATTTTTATATGTTATTGTCGTTATCTATAGCATGTTCCCTATTTCACCTGAAGTGTGTAGCACTTATAGTTTTTTTACAGGGACACTCAAAAGAATTCCGTTACATTACGGTCTATGGGAAAAAATCATTTGTGGTTTATTTTAATGATGTTACACAATTTCAAACACATTGTAATTGCTACACTATATTGCCAAAGGTGACCGGTCACTTGCGATTTTAGACGTTTTGTTAACTATCTAGAAAAACACATGAGGAATTAACCTGAAACTGCAGGTGTGTAAACAGTATAGTATAGGTTAAATATTTCCGCGAAGATTTTTTCCCGAAACCCCATAGGGGACTGTCAACAACTTAAAAAGAACGAATATCTTTTGGATTACTCTGTAAAAACTAATATAGCAAAAGCGTTCAAACTCGAGATTATTATTAAGTGGCCTATTGTAATATACTGTGTTCATTTTTATGAGAATAGCATGTATACTGGAAGAGAAAGAACGGTCTTTATTAAAACAGTCCCAAATTTCGCCAAGTTTTTTGCTTATAATTTGCAGAGTTCTTAATATAAAAAAAAGTTATATTGAGAAAATATGTCAAACAACGTTGTACATAATACTCTGCAATCGGAATTAAAAAATAATAAAAATTGGATGAAAAATGAGCAGGTTTACTAAAAAATGTTTCTCTGCGCATGCGCGAATGCAATCAAAATATAATGTGCATAATGTATTAGCTAAGTATATAGAGCAACTTTTGTGAAAGTCTCAAAATCATAGCTTGAAAATTCTGAAAATTATCGTCGATAGAATAAGCTCGAAATCCGTTGTTCCCAAAAGGAAGCAAAAAGATGAGGGGTTGTATCCAAATATGTACATGCAATATTGCGTCGCTATCTTGGCACTAATCAACATATATTTGATACAACCCCTCATCTTTTTGCTTCTTTTTGGGAACAATGGATTTCGAGCTTATTCTATCGACGATAATTTTCAGAATTTTCAAGCTATGATTTTGAGACTTTCACAAAAGTTGCTTTATATACTTAGCTAATACATTATGCATATTATATTTTGATTGCATTCGCGCATGCGCAATGAAACATTTTTTAGTAAACCTGCTCATTTTTCATCCAATTTTTATTATTTTTTTATTCCGATTGCAGAGTATTATGTACAATGTTGTATGACATATTTTCTCAAAATAACTTTTTTTTATATTAAGAACTCTGCAAATTATCAGCAAAAAACTTGGTGAAATTTGGGACTGTTTTTATAAAAACCTTAATTTCTCTTCGAGTATACATGCTATCCTCATAAAAATGAACACAGTATATTACAATAAGCCACTTATTAATATTCTCGAGTTTGAACGCTTTTGCTGCATTACTTTTTACAGGGCAATCCAAAAGATATTCGTTCTTTTTCAATTTGTTGACAGTCGCCTGTGGGGTTTCGGGGAAAAAATCTTCGCGGAAATATATAACCTATACTATACTGTTTACACACCTGCAGTTTCAGGTTAATTCCTCATGTATTTTTCTAGACAGTTAACAAAACATCAAAATTCGCAAGTGACCGGTCACCTTTGGCAATATAGTGTATATATCACTAAGGTGCATTACAAGAAGCTTAACATGGAATATGGTGTGCATAGCACTTATAGTTACTTTACAGGGACAGTCAAAATAATTCCGTTACAGTACGTCTATGGAGAAAAATCGTTTGCGGATTAATTAAATAATGTTTCACTATTTTAAACGCATTGAAATTTATATATATCACTAAGGTGCATTACAAGAAGCTTACTACAGAATATTGTGTGTATAGCAGTCATCTATTCATTTACAGGGACACACAAAAGAATTCTCTACTGTCTGTTAACAATAATTCCTGGAAGTGCGTTTTAAGTTGCTGAACGCGATTTTATATTTAACTCACTTTTTGTCTATTACTTGGTCTGTATAAATTCTGTAGATCATATACAGGGCAGCACAAAAGTTCGCAAGCACATTTCCGTTTATTGACAGAAACTCCAGAAGGAGAATTTTAAAGTGTGCTACGCGTTTCCTAACTAAACTAAAATTTAGCATCCTATGTAGTATATATACAAATCTATAGATCATATACAGGGCTGAATAAAAGTATTTAGATATTTTTACGAATATGGTATATCTTGGAAATTCCTGAAATTACGTTTTTAAATATGTTATGCATCTTCCATATTGTTTACTTAGATGTTATCTTTCAGCTTATTAAACGGTAATGATTTGTAAAATTATTTTGGAAGCGTTGGAAAGTGTTACATAATCTATGCTTGACGCATGATTTTTCGTTCTTGTTCCACTTAGAGCTTAGACCATAGAGCTTATCTAACGGAATTTTTTTGTGTGGCCTTGTAATTGAATGACAATTTCTTTGCATCCAATATTTTATAGAATGCATGTTTTAGTGCACTTCGTAAATGCATATCAATTTCATCATGTTTGAAACGTTGTAAAATTATAAAAATGCACTTTAAACGATATTTTCCAATTGACCGTAATGTAACAGAATACTTTTGACTATCCATGTAATCGAACTATAAACGCTACACACTTCATTTTCAATAGCGATCGTGTTATAGTAAACTGAAATAACATCCGAGCCTATTTAAGAGCGATGGAGCACGGACAGACGAACCGAAGTCATACACTTTTCAACTATCTTGGAAAATATAAAGATATCTTTAAATGCTGAATGCAGGCGTTATTTATGTGTATTCCAACGTTATTTATGTGTATTTTATTATATATCTTGGAAAATGTTAAAAAAATTTATATCGCAAAAATACGAAAAAGAAAAAAAAATTTGTGAAGTACCGCTCTGCACAAAAGTTTTGCAACGCCTCTTAAAACATATTTTGAGAGGGTAATCATATCTTCAAAATCAACTTCCAAATTAAATACATCATGCCTCATTTTATCTATAATTTCAAAACTTGTATCGTTTTAATACAACATAATTAATACAACATAATTTAATACAACATATTTGAAAAGTTATCAATCAATGACTCATAAATGTGACCAAACAATGGGAAGATAAAATCGATTAAAAAATATATATATATATCATCTATTTATGCAGAATGCTTGTTTTATTATTTATTGACTTTAGCATAAAAATTGATTTTTGGAACATAGTTACCCTAAAATGTGGTTATAGACCTAAACCCAATATTTGTGCAATACTGGCCTTGTTTACGCACGTAAGTATGACTCTGCGATGAGAGGGAGTATTCTAGTCAATTTACAGTTTGTTTTTATTCTGCGATGTTCGTGCTTGAGAAGTATGTAGCAAATCGGCTAATAGCTAAATCTTTGTTTTTTGTAAAAATTAAAACGGTGTATCCACGTTATTTATCTCTATTTTCTTTTAGAGTGTATCACATTTTTAATTTAGAATTGAGCTATCAAAAAAAAAAAAAAAAAAAAAAAAAAAAAAATTAGTTTTCATTTCCATCAACAGGCATTTCATACGAAATATTTCCAATGCGACACTAATATTGCGTCAGTATTAATTTTATCGGATTATCATTAGCTAAATATTTCTGGTCAATATTCGCAAATTTTAACAGTCGCAATATTGGGGCAATACTTTATGCCACTGAATGCAATTAATATTGGCCAAAGATATGGCCAATATTTGTTTACTGCTTGGGTAAATGTACGAAATACAGATAAATTCTGAAAACTTAAAATTACATATACTTAGTGCTTTATTACTTAAAAGTTGATAAAATTGTAAGAAAGATGTTAAACTACATTAACATTATTCAATGTTAATACAGGCTTCGTACAGTTTCAGGGTAAATACCAGTATCTTCTTATAGAAAACTCGAATTATGTAACCGCGCGATTACATATGGTGAGTTTTACTTTAAGTAAATACTGGTGTTTATCTGACCTAAAGTCAGGGAAATTCCCGGACCTGCAGGAACCCTGTAATACAGTTTAACACCTTTTTTACAATTTTATCATCTTTTAAGTCTTTTAAGTTATAAAAGTATAATAATAATAATAAAAATAAGTATAATAAAATTAATAGTTAATATTTTAGTTTTTTAAAGATGTATTTTAGCATTCTACTCTTTTATTTGCTTACAGGTAAATTCGATTCCCAAATTCAAATTTCCAAAATTCCTAAAATTTCCAGATTGGAATTTGCAAATGCTATTCCCAAATTTCCTTACGCACGGGATCAGTGATGAATTCAGGAGGTGGTACTTCCACCGGATCATCAAAATATATACCCCAGAAGATATGAGATTTTGTGGCTTGCAATGGTCTAAAAGTGCCGATCCTCCATACCTCTCCCGCCCTCCGCCTCCTTCTTCGGACCTTCAAATCCAGTCCCGAAAAAAAAAATGTCTGAATTCAACACTGCACGAGGTAATTTGACAAAGGATACTGTATTTTACATTTTTTTGGGCAAATAAAAGAAATTTAGAATAATTCAACGAAAGTACGAAATAAATCACCGTAAATACTGACTTTGCATTTCAACTGAATAGAAAAATCATTTGACTTCAGACAGAAATACCAACCACGCTAAAACAGGCAATTTATTCCTAAGTGCGTGGATTTGACTACACCATTTTATTTATTGAAAAACCCATTTAAAATAGTCGAAGCAAATAAATGAAACTGGCATTTCGAGTTGATGAAGACGGAAACATTCACGTTAAAATACGTATATCTATATTTTCAAAGATTATCCGTGTGTGAATTCAAGTTTTTCTCATTTATTTTGAATCGAAGTCGACGAAAAAATTGAACAATTTTTTGCGACTGAGTTGAATTATACATATGATGTCATTTTTTGAACCTCAATTTTTTCGTCGCTGCGATTATTTCAGGGGAAGGAATTAATGGTATTTTCCTTTTATTGGTGAGTTGGCAAAAATGACAAAATGGCCTTTGCAAGAGAAGAGAACAATTCACGAACACTTTGTGACAACTTACTCACAAATTCACACACATAAACTATTTTCTCACTTGTTGCACAATTTATTTAGTACTAGCGGCCCGTCTCGGCTTTACCCGATTGGACTCTGTGTAGAGTACAATGTAAGGTAGGGAGGTTTAAATACTTTTAAAAAAATGTTTTAAATCGGATAAAAGCGCGAGTAAAATAAAATTGCGTACTTACTTACTTTGTTGTTCTTTTTATGTACATATTGAAATTTAAAAAAATTATTTTAATATAGAAAAACCACCCAGCTTTGCCTGAGTTAACCTTGGCCCTCCGGGTAACAAAACTAAAAATGTAATATTCTAAAAATACACCGATCACAATAACGCATTCGCCTCCGAAAACCGTCAAAATGATAATCAGAAAAAACTTACGTTGTTTTGATGCAATCATACTAAATCCCTCAGCTTTATAAATGATTAAAAAAATGTCTTACGAAAAATATCTAATCAAAAATCAGCAATAGTTGTCTTATTCGTCTAATCTTCCATAAATGGGTTCATATAGATGTTTAACCCGATTGGTGAATTTCTAAAATCGCTGAAATACGTGTTTAACTATTTTTTTAATAGATTTGTTATCCTGAATTTCATTCTCCAACCCAAAACTGCTGCTGAGATATGGCGAAATGACCTAAAACGTTCGACCCCATAACACTCTTAGTGGGTAAATTTCTAAAATCGCTGAAATACCTGTTTAACTATTTTTTAGTAGATTTGTTATCCTGAATTTCATGGTACTACCTAAAACTGCTACTGAGATATGGCGAAATAACCAAAAACGTTCGACACCCAATTTAACCCCCTTAGGGGGTAAATTTTTAAAATCGCTGAAATACGTGTTTAACAATTTTTTTAGTAGATTTGTTATCCTGAATTTCACGCTCTTACCTAAAACTACTGCTGAGATATGGCGAAATGACCTAAAACGTTCGACCCCCACATTTAACCCCCTTAGGGAATGAATTTATAAATTAGCCGAAATACTTAGTTAATAATTTTTTTAGTATATTTGTTATCCTGAATTTCATGCTCTTAAAATTGCTGCTGAGATATCGCGAAATGACTTAAAACGTTTGACACCCACGTTTCTTCCACCACTTAGAAAATCTCCGAAATACGTGTTTAACTATTTTTTTAGTAGATTTGTTATCCTCATGCTTTTACCTACAACTGCTACTTTGATATCGCGAAATGACCTAAAATGTTCGACCTCCCATTTAACCTCTTTAGTAGGTAAATTTTAAAAATCGCTGAAATACGCTGTTTAACTATTTTTGTAGTTGATTTGTTACCCTGAATGTCATGCTCCGACTTAAAATTGCTACTTAGATAAGGCGAAATGACCTAAAACGTTCGACCCCCCCCCTCCCATTTAGCACCCTTAGTAGGTAAATTTCTAAAATCGCTGAAATGCGTGTTTAACCACTTTTTAGTAGATTTGTTATCCTGAATTTCATGCTCCTACCTAAAACTGCTGCTGAGATATCGCGAAATGACCCAAAACGTTCGACCGCCCCATTGAACTTCCTTAGGGGGTGAATTTCTAAAATCGCTGAAATACGTGTTTAACCATTTTTTTTAGTAGATTTGTTTTCCTAATTTTCGCGATCATATCTAAAACTGTTGCTGAGATATGGCGAAATCACTTAAAACGTTCGATCACTCATTTAACCCCCTTCGGTTGGAATTTTCAAAAATCATTTCTTATTGTTTGTCTAGGACATAACAGCAACTACTGTCCAAATTTCTTGATCCTGACTTTAGTCTTTTCAGCTAGGCGTTGATGAGTCAGTCCAGTCAGTCAGTCAGGCGTTCTCTCTGTATATAATAGTATACATATACATTTACATACAGAAACCATTTATCTATTAAAAATTAAGCTGATACTTGGCTCTGTGAGAATAAAACATCGTTTTAAGACTGGAACTTTTCTAATTTTACTTACCCATCATACGTAGTATAGGGTAAGTCTTGTAATCGTTTTGAAAATCGAAAAATTTTTTTTGACGGATTTACACGTTTCAGACACTGGAGATTCCGAAAAACATATTTTTAGAAAAAAAAATTTTGCCGTCCGTCTGTGTGTCTGTGTGTCTGTGTGTGTGTGTGTCTGTAAACGCTCTATCTCCCGAAAAAATTGAGATAGAGACTTGTTTTTGACGGATTTACACGTTTCAGACACTGGAGATTCCGAAAAACATATTTTTAGAAAAAAAAATTTTGCCGTCCGTCTGTGTGTCTGTGTGTGTGTGTGTCTGTAAACGCTCTATCTCCCGAAAAAATTGAGATAGAGACTTGCAATTTGGTATGTACTTAGTATGTAATAATGGGAAGAAGCCTATTTCATTTCATTAACCTCGATTAACCGGAACTATTTTATTCGGACCCTCGAAATATTCGTTCTGATAAAAGGTATATAAAAATTTTCGAAATTGTTTATTTTAAGAAATGAATATAAAAGACAATAAAAAAACATAAATTTTACATAAAGCATGAAGTTGATCGGATAATTAGTTGCCGAGATATTTGGAATCCTATTTTCCACACTCTTCGATTTTTCATGACCCTGTATTTCATCCAAATTTCACTTCAAAGAGATATTTTAATTGGAAATGTGACGCTTAATCAGATGCAATAAACCGCTAGTTAATAGGATTATTATTTTTGGAGTTATAAGGAAAAACCTCTTTCAAGCAATTCAGTAATCGAGCCTTTAAAGTTTGTGACGTCATCAAGCCAGGATTTTATTTGAATTGCAATGCATTTTATAAGTAGTTTACACATTTTTATTTTAATATTTTACATTATGCATATCCATGATGGGTAAGTATTACGGTGGCCCCCAACGACTAGTTTACAGACTAGTTAGGACAGCATTCAGTACACCGCCATCAGTGCAAAGAATAAGGGAATTTTGCTCGTATATATATCGTTGTCTAAGTGAGAAATCCGGCTCTTTACAAAGAGCCGGCTAATTGGTGAATTTAGGCTAATTGGAGAATCATCTTAAGTTTCCCAATCAGCCTGATATTTTTTAGGATTATTTTGCAAAGAGCCTATGCAACGTTAGTCTAATTGGAAAATGACCATTTGTTCCTCAATCAACCTGATTTTTTTTAGACTTGTTGTAATGAGCCTATGTACTTAGGCTAATTAGAAAGTGACCACCTGTTTATCCCAACAGCTAGTTTCATACAGGCTTATTGCAATAAATCTAAGGTAATGAATGTTTACGCATCATTTTAGCATAAAATATAGGAGCAAGAACATAAAATTCTTTTTTAAAAAATGTATAAGAAAACTATATTATTGAGGGGTTTCATTAACGCAACTGTTACAAGGAGGGTCTCCGTAAGCGCATACTCGGGAAAATTTGGAAAAAAATACAGATTATTCTTCACATGAGGATAGATATGTTTATAAAAAAAATGCTGCGGAACCTCGATCTAACGTCCATAAAACAATTATGAAAATTTTGAGTTTTTGGTGATTAATCGCTGATTGGTGGCACAATGAAATAAAAAAGAAATTACGCTGTTATGATACGCTGAGATTCGCTTTTGCTGCATGTGAAACTTGTATGAGATAGAAGAAAGTTTTGAGATTAGCACATCTCACTAGTTATTGATTTGGAATGCTTCAAGTATAGAAATGGGTTTAGAGATATTGTAGCTGAATGAAAGTCAAAACTGTAGTTATCTCAGCAATGTTTTGCAATGGCCATATGTTATTTTCCTGTATACTGGATGTTCCAAAAAAGTTGAAACACACTTAAATTTTTTACCCGTTGTGGATATGTAGGCAATGTAAATTGTAATAAGGAACTGTACAATGTGAGATACCCCCTCATCTTTTCCTAAATACTTACAATATTATTTACTTAATTTAAGAGTTCAGTTTGAATAAGTGCGTCATTCACAAGTGTGTTCAAGTGTATTATTACTATGTGTGATATCAGGAATTTTTTGTCGGTTTATATACATACATAAAAAGCGCTTTAAGATGTTTATTATTTAAAAGATTTAGTATTTAATACAGGATAGATTTTCCTATTTTAATTCTGTTAAAGTTCACTAAGACTTAGTCATATTTGAAAGCGGATTTGCACGCGTAGTTGTTGAAATATGCCAAGCGGCATTTTTGTGCCTATTTTTATTAGAGGAAAATTATAATGGTACAGATAATTAAAAAATTACTAATTAAACCACATTTTGAGTAAACTTAATTTTTATACTGCAATAGGCTAATATGAGATTTAAATAAATGAGAAAATCTAAAATTAATGCCCAAAAAATCATTATTTAGAATGTATTTCGAAGGTTTTCTGCTCATTTCATTTTTCATTTGAAATTTCGAATTTTTTAGAAAGCTTTCTTAGCAAGAATTCACATCTTAAAAGTAATAAATCATAATTTAGAACGTTTTCTTCTTATTTGACACCTTTACATTTCAAATTTTTAATAAGCTGCACTGTCAGAAATGGATACTCAAATTCCACGAAATTTTCTTCGTTTTTGACGAAACCGTTTCCTGGGAAATGTTCCGAACGAATATTTCGCCAAATCGAGTAAATTAATTTCCTCACTTCTTTGAGGATGCAAATTTCGTCAAATTGCTTATTCGAAAGTGTAAAAAAAGGCCAGTCGTGCCACCTATTGACAATTTTAGAATCATCTGTACTTGACAGGGGCAAAAATTACGTTGCTTTTCTCAAGTCTTCAAGGGGATTCGAACGCGCGACCTTGGGTGTGGGAGGCCTACCTCGCCAGCGAGAGCTTGCGTAAATTTGATTTTAAATGTATCTACGGGATGATTTATATTTTTAAAAGACACATTGTATTTTTATCGGTGCTGTTATAATTTCTGCATGTTTTAATTAATAAGGCTAGATTATTATTATGGTTTTTCTATGGTTAATAAATAATTAGAATATGGCTTGATTAATATAATTTATGAGAGAAATTTCCTTTGTTCAATGAATGATTAGAATATGGTCTAGTTAATTTATTGGTCAGAAATAATAAATTTTGAAGTGCATATTGGAGGAGAGTTTATCAATTTTAGATGATGGGAGTTAAGATTTTAACACGGTACTGTTTATAGAGGGGAAAGGGATCAGTTATGCATATTTTAAATTTGATTGTTATATGAATATATTTCTTAAATAAAAATTAGCTCCTAAAATTTTGATTTTTTTTTGGAACGATTTTGTAACAACAAAAATAATAATAAACATTCCTAAAAATTTTAACAGCTAAAAAAATAACTACATACATTCAGTATTAACTTAAAGCGCTTTTTAAAAAATGAATTGTGACAGGAATAAATAAACGTATATCTGCTTACTAAAATCGCGGGATTTGAGGAGATACAGCGAGTCCCTCTTCCAATATGTATTGAGTCTGGCCGTGAATGGGGAAACAGTTTCGTCAAATATTCGAAAGTTTCCATTTCATTGAAAATAACTTAATTTTGAGACGAAATGATTTTCAAAAATGATGAAATATAGCTCAAGAATTGCTGAATCGTCAAAAGTGAGAGTTTTATTTTTTGACAGTGAGGAAGCAGTTTCATCAGATATTTGAGGTTTCGCGTTTCGTCAAAAACCACGTGACTCTGTGATGAAATGATTGTCAAAAATAACGAAATGAAGCTCAAGGATTGCCGAATCGTCAAAATTGAGTGTTTTATTTCTGAGAATGTGTTCATACCGAGCATCTGCATCTTAAAAATAACCACTATACTAAATTTCAAGTTTCTAACCCTAACATTTCCAACTAAATCGTAATTTAGAAAGATTTGAGAACATTTTCCGCACATTTGACCCTTTTAGATATTGAATTCTTTAGAAACCGTTCTTAGCGGGCATATACACCTTAAAAGTAACTACCGTGCCAAATTCCAAATTTCTTGCATCACATAAATCACAATTTTAGAACATTATTTTCTACTAAAACTTTAAAATTTTTAATTTTTAAGAAACTGATCTGGGCAAGCATTTACGTCGAATTAAAAAAAAACTGTTCCGTGGGCGAGTATTTACGTCTCTAAAGTAACAGCTATGCTAAATTTTAAGATTGTAGTCCTAACAGTTCAAACTAATCGTAATTTAGAAAGTTTTCTGCTCATTTCACCCTTTTAAATTTCGAATTATTTAGAAACCGTTCATAGTAAGTATGTACATCTTAAAAGTAACCACCACACGAAATTTAAAATTTCTAGTCCCAGAACAATTACAGAAATCGCAATTTTAGAATGTATTATGCTTCTTTACCCCCTTGGATGTTGTTGTACTGGCATAAAATATAGTCTATGTTGAAGCAAAGAAGTCACCAGCATTTTGCCACCATTATTTTTAAAATCGTTTTGGTAGTTCCCCCTACAAACAAACACCCAAACACACAAATGTTATTCCTTTTCAGTATTAGTATAGATTGTCAAATAATTATTTTAAATCATTAAAATTTAATTTTTGTACGAAAGATTTGAAAACTAAAATTGAAACGCATTTTGCTTTAACAATTTTGAAATTTCATTAAATAATTTTGGACGTTATGTTTAAAAAAGATAAAAAGATACCTTTATTTACTCTATGGACATTATCTATTCCTTTACTTTGTTTACAAACTTCTAAAACTTACAAACTAGAGATTAATAAATGAAAATATGGTACCAAATAATCATCTAAAATATCTTTTTTAGTCATTGTATTTAGTTTCAATGCCATTAATCTGTACATAATTATTTTATCCCCCTGTGTTTCACAGACAAAATATTATTGAAAATAAATTTTCGAAATGCAATTATCAAGGGAATTAACTAAATATTAGATTCCTTATTTTCAGCCTTTAAATAAACTAATAAAAAGAAAACTTTTGTGAAGAATTTTGTTGCATTATGTGAATTGGGAGTTTTAAAAACACTACTTGAAAAAAATTAAGTTATGTGCAGTTACTTTCGAATTCGTTTGTTATTAATTTTCCAACAGTGGTTAAAATAAAACAAATATATGTGACTGAAATTAAGAATAATTCTTTTCAAATATTTAGTTAAGATTTTGTATCTAAAGCTACTAACAATATGTAACATTCTGTTGATAGAAGAAAATATTTTAAGTAGTAATTTGAGAAAAATGATAAGTGAAATAAAGAATAATTATTGAAAATTACAATGGGCCTTTCAACCATCAGTGAAGACGGATCACGATTAGTCTTTTTTTTTCCTTTTCGGTAAAATAATAATAATAATAATAATAATAATAATAATAATGCTAAAATTAAATAAATATGACCACATTTAACGGCAAAAACGCATTTCTGAACTTTTATCTGTGAACTAACTATATTACAGCCTTTTTCTTTTTAACTGTTTTCGTTTCATTCTGTTCTCTGCTTTTATTTTTGCGTTCTTTAAAACTATTTACAGTTATTATTCAAGAAGCTGGCGTTGTGGAAATTATTTCTACCAAAGGGGATTTAAAATAAAAATAATTTCTGTAAATATTTCTTTTTCACTTATTTCTTAATCACCAAAATACTTATTCAGCCAATTTTTGTTTTCAAGCTGCATGTTCGCTGAAAGATATACGACTTTCTTCGCACTACAAAAGTAGTATAATTCTTATTTTAAAGAAGTTATTTCGTAATTCGTAATTTAAAATTTCAATAATGTTCACCCCGCAGTGTACAGTAACACAACATTAATGGTAATTTAATATTAAACAATTATCGGCTTGATGTGTCGCCCTGTATTTTTGACTGAATAAGTGAATTTAAATACTGGTTTCCTATAAAAAAAATCTATCCGTTTTGATGGATACTATCACCTCTCTTATTTTATATAATAAATCAATTGATCAGTATAATTGTTGATAAATCAGTTTATCAACACCCTATATAAATATATATTTTTTTTTTAACGAAAAGTAAAATACATTTATTAGATTGAAAGGACTGAAGGTTTACAGTTTTTCTGCGTTGAATTCTGACTTCTTATGCATTCTAGATGCAGAAAAAAGCCGGCATCAAAGTAAAATATTTGTTCAACTCATTCTTCAAACATTCCTTTTCTTTAGAGCTTTCAATTCGGTTCTTACCCGAAATTTTGTTCAGAAACTTTTGAACGAGATTTTACATATTTTATGAGTTGTAAAGAACTGTATTGGATGGGAAAAGAAATATTTGGATCTTTCTTCCGCTTCCTTTATTAAAAAATATATAAATGTAGAGTTTCAGGCTTAGCTACTTAAAATCTGCAGTTTGATTCAACTTTTTGGATGACTGTGGGAAGAGGGGTACCTAAACCCTTAATTTTCATAACGTTAGATAAAAAACTATTTATTCCAAATAAAATGATAAAATATACCCTAGATTATTATGTGTGTGATACTTTTTTTTTTTAAAGCTGAACTTTTTTTTTTTTGCTGCTTTTTGTTTGTAATTACTAAAAAAATATTATAATATTGCATTATTAATATTATAATAATAAAAAATATATTATGATATTATTTTTAAAAATATTTTTGAATAATATTATAGAAAAATTTAATATCATTATAATATTAAAAATATTATAATACAGGGTGTTCCTAAATTAATATCAAGGTTTTCTTAAAATCTAAACTTTTGGATTTAAGATAAATATTATTCTATATCAGTAATGCATAACTCAAAAACTTTTTTTAATAAAATAAACAAAGTTACATATGTTTAATGTTGCAAATCAAATCGCTATTGATCAAATAACGACTATAACCAAGTAATAATTAATATTAAAATTTTATGAATTTCATCAAAAAGTTATTAATTACTTATGAACACAAAGTCAGATAGTCAGATAGAACCACAATGCGCACATTGCTTTCTTTTGGGTACTCGCCATTTTTAATTATCACGTCTCAACCTTCAACAATGCAACACCGCTAGGATTGTCGTATAAATTGGCGTAGAATACTTAATTTTGTTTGTTATTAAAAACTCTTTTTGAATTGTACTTTACGAATGTGTAATGATATTTTTCGTCATGTTCTTAAATCAAAAGTTAGGAGGTAAAGAAACCCGGCAATAATTTATGGACATCCTGTATTATTGAAAAAAATTGTTACAACTAAAAAATTTTACTTATTGATGCAGAATACGTCTTACATATCGCCCAACTTAAATGTGACGCTTGTGAGTGTAATGAAAAGTGTTGAAAGAAAAATTTAACAGCATTAAAACTACACTCATGTTCAAAATTAAGAGAATTTTCAGATTTGGTCGATTATCTCCAGAACTATAAGACAGAAAATTAGGTACGTACATAGGTTGATATAATGCAAAAAAATAATAATAATAACCATTCAACAGTTATAATACATATGTACTATCGTGCGTAAGACTCATCAGCGTCGGAAGGTAAAAAACAGAGCTTACAATATTGAAAAAAAAATGCGTTAATTGGGGGTATGATCTACTCTTATAGTTAGTTACACAGTTCTCATAATGGGAATTTATGCTGGAAATCAGGCAGTTTATGAGTCCCTGCGGCAGTTGAACCCACTCCTCCAGCAACGCTGTTTTCTGGCCTTGAGTGGTTCTGAGAGGTGGAATGCGAGTTGCAATTGCCCTCCCCAGATCGTCCCAGACATGCTCTATGGGATTCAGGTTTGATGATCTGGCTGGCCAATCCATCCGGCGAATATCCTCACTTTTCATAAATTCGTCGACCAGATGAGCTCTATGTGGGCGCACGTTTTCGTCCATTAAAATGAAATCAGGGCCAACTGCACCTCTGAAAAGGCGAACATAGGGCTCCAAGATTCTTATCCCCATACCACACACCAGTCACAGAGGCTCTTCCAAACACATGAAGAGATGTGCACCCATCCAACATGATGCCTACCCAGACCATCAAACCTCCGCTGTCATATTGGTCTTTCTAGGACGTTGGAGGGCAGGCATAGTGGGACCCTGGTTCTCTCCAGATGAAAGTACGTCAAGAATCAGTGTTAGGGCTGAACTGAGACTCATCAGTGAATAGAACGGTTCACCATTGATCCATGGTCCAAAGTCGATGATCTCTGCATAAGGCTAAAGAAATGAACCGTGTGCAGAAATGAACGTGACGCAAACAGCAGGTCTTCTTTCATGTAGCCTTCTGGAAGCGTAGTAACTCTTGAAACTCGACTTCCTGTGGCCGCATAAAGGTCAGGATATAGCTGAGAAACTGTTGCACTTCTGTAATGCCTCGCTGTAATAGACTAATGACGGTCTTCATTGGCCGTCATGGCTCTTGGACGACTTTGCCCAGGCTTTCTCTCTATGGATCCAGTATCCTTAAACTGTTTCCATAAGTCGGACACGGCACTTGGCGTTATATTGAAGTCTCTAGAAATTTGCACTTGAGACTGTCATGCTTCCAGTCTCCCCACGATTTACAACTTCATTCTATGATCCAAACGTTGTTTGTTACTCCTTTTTACTGTTTACTATTGGATTTCACCGAATGTTGCAAAAAACACCAATATATTCGGCGAGGTGTGCGAGCGAACGAAACGCGAAAATTGCTACGCGCGCTTTATAAAGTCCACCTATACACGCGTGTACGCTTTCGTATTCGACACTAAAGATTTCCATCTTTGTTTCGAAGCATTAGTTTTTCCTTTCGTTCAGTACTTTAAATGAAATTCGACAAAATATGCAAATTTTCTTAATTTTGAACATGGGTGTATTAAAAATAGTTACATGAGTGATGTTGCATTTGAAAGAACATTTAACAAAGCATGTTGAAGTACTGAATGAGCTTGCGCTGACGTCACTGGATGACGTATGTGCAGCTCAAAACACCACCTTTGAATTCTAGGCCTACGCACTAATACAAAAATGGCGGCTGTCCTAGGTGGATTTTGTTCAGCGTTTTTAAGGTCCCTTGAATTTTAACACCAATAATGTCTAAAAGTTTTCTCTGCCTTATTTTTATGAGATTAAACAAGTCAAAGAAACCTTTTGAAAAATACTGACGTCTAAATTCAGGGGACCGTTTACATACGCTCAAAAAAAAAAAAATTACTTACGACAGCCGCAATTGCTGTGTCAGCACGCAGCCTTAGTATTCAGAAGGCGGTGCTCAAAATTTAATTACGAAAATGGGTTCGGCAGCGCGCATTAATTTAGTATAGCAGCAGCTTCCATTGTGTTAACACAACATTTGAGGTATTATCTGTTTTGTCTTTTTTGCAATGTTTATTGAGTGAAATAAAATTCTTTAAACTATGGTGTATAAAACTACTTTTTATTCGTCCAATGTAAAAAAAAACCAAAAAACATACTGACATGTTCTACAGCTTTAAACAAATGACCATATCACGACACAGCCCTGCCCGTTTTATTTTTCTTATTTGTATCTTTATACATTTGAAAATTTTATGTTATTAAAATGTAAATTAAATGTCTTTGAAAATCAAATTTTGAGAAACTTAAAAAATGCATAAATTTAATTAATCACTTGTGTTAATCGTAGATATTTGAAAGTCACTTGCAATCATTCAAGCCAGCAGTTTTCGTATATTTAATGTCAGAGTGACCGCTATTTGTTTCAGACAACTTTCAAAGCTTTGTAAGAAATAAACAAGAAAGAAAAATCATGCGTCAAGCATGAATTATGAAACACTTTTCAACACTTCCAGGCTACTTTAACGGAACTTCTCCATTTAAAAAGGTAAAAAGATAGCTAAATAAACAAATTAAAAAACCAGATAACACATTTGAAAACCAGATTTCAGCAATTACAGTTCATAGCCTGAAAAGTACTCGAATTCTTTGGTACATCTCTGTACATGATTTATAGATCTATATATACACTACATAGTGTGCTAATATTTAGCTTTGTTACAAGACAAAAAACACAATCCAGATTTCACCTTCACAAATTCCAGAAATATTCGGAAATGCACTCAAATAATTTTGTACAACCCTGTATATTATCTACAGATTTTTACACATGACTAATATCAAATAAAATGAATTTCAGGAGAAAGAACACATGGCACAGTTAAAAACTTACTTTCAAAAATTACCTTCCATAGACGTCAATGTACCTATTTCTTTGCGTAGCCCTGTATATGAATTTATTTATATTCTACAAACACATCTTAGTGTACCAAATATATTTTAGATGATTAATTAAATTAAAAAAATCCTTAAGCAATTCACGCTTATACACAGTAATACGTGCGAATTATTTCGTTTAGCCTTGTATATGATCGAGTGAATTTTTACACATTACGTAGTATGCAAAAATTTTGTTAAACTTAAAACGCATGCCACAAATAAAAACCCACTTCTAGCAACTACTGCTCATAGACAGTGCTGTACCCGAAATCTTTTGTGAGTCCCAGTAAATAAACAATAATTGTTATGCACGTCATATTCTGTAAGTAGGCATTTTGTACTGCACCTCAATAATGTATATAAATTGTAATATGTTTGAAATAGTGTTACATCATTAATAGTGTAACAAGGTTGAAAACAGCTTTCCCCATAGACTATTATGTAACCGAATTCTTTCGTGTGACCCTATAAAAGAATGATAAATGCTTTACGCTCCATATTATACAGCAAGCCTGCTTTAGCGCATCTCAGAAATGCATATCAATTTCATTATACTTGAAATAGTGTAACATCGTTAAAATACACCACAAACGATTTTTTTCTACAGACCATAATGTAACAATACTCTTTTGAGTGTTCTTGTAAACAAATTATAAATGTTACACATTCCCTTTTCAAAAGAGAACATGCCATAGTAAACTTCATATATAAATTATATGGCAATCTAAGTATATATGCGAGAGTTAGAGCACGGACAGACGACTGACAGGTGGTAGATGGCAAACAGCTAAGCGAAGTCATAAACACTTTTAAACTATGTTGGAAAGTGTTAAAAAATTTTACTGTGTTGATAGTGATTATTAGATTGTAGAATTTTAGATATAACGTAAACAAGAGCGTAAAATCATGCATTCGGCATGGATTATGAGACACTTTCCAACCCTAACAGAATATTGTTAAGAATTTTCCTTTTTTCATACAAAAATAATCTAGTACAAAATAAATGTACAATATAAATAAACAATTTACAAAACACATAACGCAGTAAAAATTTCATTTTCTGCAATTTCTGTTCGGTATCCGATAATGTGCGCAAATTCTTTCATGCAGCCTTGTATTTCATCTATAGACTTAACATACACCGCTAAATATACTAAAAATTAGTCAAGTTTAAAAATAGTTACCCGTGCTGAAAACACACTTCCAGGAATTATCGATCACAAGCAGGGAAGACCGAGCTGAGCTCGGTCAAAATTAGCTTTGAGTTCAAATATTCATTACCCATAGTTCATTGCCCATGACCAAAATGATCCGCTAATCAAATTTTCTCGAACATGTGACCAAGCCCAATTGTCTTTTCGTGCCCGAACCCCGTAGGATATAAAATTTAGTCAAAATAGTCTGAGCCATTTTTTAGATGAAATTAGCTTGACCTACAGTGACCCAAAAATGACCCACTAATTGGCTTTTCTCGAACATATGACCTAGCCCAATGATTTTCTCGTGCCCCAAAACCGTAAGATACAAATTTTAGTTCAAATCGTCTGAGCCATTTTTAAGATAAAAATAACTTGACCCATAATGACCCATGACCAAAATGAGACACTAATCGAAATTTCTCGAACATGTGACCTAGCTTAATAGTCTTCTCGTTCCCTTAAACTGTAGGATACTAAATTTAGTTCAAATCCTCTGAGCAGTTTTTAAGATAAAAATAGTTTGACCCATAATAACCCATGACCAAAATGTCCCATTAATCGAATTTTCTTGAACATGTTACCTAGCCTAACAGTCTTCTCGCGTCCGAAAACCATAGGATGCAAAATTTAGTCTAAATAGTCATGGCCATTTTTTAGATAAAATTAACTTGACTCACTGTGACCCAAAAATGATCCACTAATCAAATTTTCTCGGACATGTGACCTAGCCCAATGATTTTCTCGTGCCCGAAACTCGTAGGATAAAAAATTTAATCAAAATTGTTAGAGCCGTTTTTTAGATAACATTAACTTGACCCGCGTTGACCCAAAAATGACCCACTAATCGAAAGTTCTCGAACATGTGACCCAGTCCAATAGTCGCCTCGTGCCCAAAAATCGTAGGATACAAAATTTAGTCAAAATCGTTCGAACAGTTTTTTAGATACAATTAGCTTGATCCTGACCCATGGTGGCTCAAAATGACCCACTAATCGAATTTTATCGAACATGTGACCTAGCCCAATGGTTTTATGGGTAAGTTTCATATGTAACTCGTAAATGAGGGAAAAGGCCCACTATAGATCTAGTTATCCATTGTATAGGTGCCCCGAAACGGTAGAATACAAAATTTTTTCAAAATCGTTAGAGCCGTTTTTAAGATAAAATTTGCATATATAACCTCACACACATAAGATTTGCTCGTATTAGAATATATGATTGTCCGTCCTGTAATAAAATTCTTTGAGTTTCTCTGCAAATGAACGATAAATGCTATGTACTCTATAATCCATACAAAACATTTTGTAGCGCATCTCAATGATCCATATCAATTACATTATGTTAAAATATCGTAACATCAGTAAAATGCACTGCAAAGATATTTTCCTCATAGATCGTAATGGAATGGAATTTTCTTGTGTGTAAACGAATTATAAATTCTTCTTAATTTATACTCTAGAGCAGGGGTTCCCAATCTGGGGTACGCGTACCCCTGCGAGTACGTGACGAGCCTGTTGGGGTACATGAAAATAATATCGGTAATGGCGGAAATCGCAAAAATAGTTCAACCGAAACACATAAACAAAGTTGATAATTTTAAATTACAAATTTAGTCTTATGTGTAACTCCAATATGTAAGTTTCATATGTAACTCCAAAATGAGGGAAAAGGCCCACTATAGATCTAGTTATCCAAAGTATAGGTGAAAACATTACTACAGCTTCACTCATTAGCTTCACCCACCTCTAATCATATTGCATGGTTGCATAAATTTTTCTCCCATCTTAGAACGAAGAACTCAGTGGTAAAGCATTAAGGTACTTGGTGCCTATCCCAAATACATAGCTTTTCGAAAGGGAATTTTTGTCTTTTTGTCTTGCACATTAAGAAAAAATATCGTAATAAGCTTGACGGTGATCATGCCTTTCTGCGTTTGAACATGATAAAAAAAAAAAAAAAAAAAAAAAAAAAAAATCAGCTCCATGAAACATGATTCCCATAGATAGTATTAAAAGCCATGTTTGACTTCTTGTATATCATAATGGAAAATTGTTATAAATTTTCTTCGTAAGTTATTTAAAAACTCTTTTAATGGTATATTCATGTTAAGCTAATGTTATAAAAAGTAAAATTAATTAAAAATTCAACATACAAAATGAAAGGTTAGAAACTTCAATGTAATTTGAGTCAATATATTCTTTAGCTCTGGTAAGAAGATTGATAAAACAAACAAACAAACAAAAAAAAACATGTGTGTGTTATGCGAGTGAGTATGGAGATGTTTATGAGAAAAAGGTGTACTCCTAAATGAAAAATCTAATCAAGGGGTACGCGAAAGAAAAATGGTTGGGAACCGCTGCTGTGAGAAAGCATATTGTAGTAGACCTCAGATGCATATCGATATCACTCGGTTTGTATTATCGTAACATCATTAAAATATACCGATAACAATTTTTTCCCTTTGTCCATAATGTAACGGACTTTTTTGTGTCTTCTTGTAAACTAACTATATATTCTACATACTTCATTTTCAATAGCAAACATTCTCTCATTAACATATAAAAAATAAATGGCAATCCGAGTATATTTACGAGAGATAGAGCACAGCCAGACAACCAGACAAACCGAAATCATAAACTTTTTTATGTTTAAAAGTCTTTAAAATGATTAAAATAAATAAATAAATAAATAAACTTGCGCATCTTATGTATAAGCCGCTGATCTCTAGATTTACTAGTTTAAAAGCACTAATCTTCTCCATAACTAAACCAGAAATATTATAAGGAGTTTTGCTTAACTATTTTTCGATTTCGAGGCTTAACTAAACCGTCTTAATAAAGAGTACGATCTTCTTAAAGAGTTTGATCATTACAGAGGTTTAAAAGGCATATATGCATTTTCCAAATTAAGAAAGCACTAAAAGCGTTTATGCCTTTCAGCTGTTCAACCAAGGTGTGTAGATAATTGCTTCCAGAAGTTTATTTTCATCAAATAAAGTACTGCGATTACTTAATGGAATTTCTTGAAGTAAAAATCATAGGAGTAATTCCTAAATGGCTCCAGAAAATAAATAAATAAGTAAAATGACATGTCTGGAATTCCGACTGGAGGTATTAAATGTGGAAGCGAAGTTTTATGTTTTCTTTTTAAATAAATGATCAGTGGCGTATGAAAAGTTCGATACAAATAAAAAAATCATTTACGGAATATGAATAAATATAGAGCATATTTGAGAAAAAAGAAAAAAAATCATAAATAAGTTTTTGAGACAAAAATAATGTTTTTTATCATCCCTCCCCCTCCCCCGAAAAAGAAAACAAACTTAGCATGATATGGCCACCAGAAAACTCTATTCTATTTAAATTAAATCGTCTGCAAGCAAAATTAAAGGACAATCTATTCGTTCTTGAGATATAGCTATTGCAGAAAGCGTGAAAAACAGAGCATAGAAGCGACACCTGTTGGGCGGTGTACCTCTAAACTAATAGGGATCTATTTATGACAAGTTTGGTGAAATTCCCTGTATTAGTTCTTGAGATACTGCTATTGCAGAAATCGTAACGAATGCAGAATAACTGCGCCACCCTTTGGACAAATTACACCAAAACCTAATCAGCGTATATGTATGCCCAGGCCCGAATATGAAGTTTGGTGAAATTCTGTGCATTAGTTCTTGAGATATAGCTATCACAGAAATCGAGAAAAATGCATCATAGTAGCGCCACCTGTTGGGCGATTTACACCAAACCTTAATAAGCACCAATTTATAGCATGGTCTAACTGAATCTGAAGTTTTATTATTAAACTAACTGACCCGCCCGGCGTTACTCGAGCCCCTGTAATAAACTTAAATCTCTTAGAAAACAAAACTCTGGCCACGGTCTACGATGGCTTCGGCACCGTATACCGGGCATGCTCGTACGCTCCGGAAATTCTTTTATTTCCCACTACCACCGCAGGGAAGCATTCTGTTCTAAACAAACCTCTTTCTGATCGAACTTCTGAGACAGGTCCCCGCTGCCTACGTTACTATATACAGGGTGTCCCAGGATTATTGGGACAAACTTCAAGGGGAGGTAGGAGACCTCACAAGGATTCAGATTTGCATAGCAACCCATGGACGAAAATGTCATGGGAAAGTAGTATGACAGGCACAAGAAACGAAGAGACAAAAGACTGATATCATCTGAAATAATTTATTGGTCAAAGATATTACATGTGCTGTGGTAGATGATATGTGAAAATGTCCCAAAAGATGTTCAAAGTTTCCACCATTGCTAGCGATGCATGCATTACATCGTGGACCATGGATTGGCGGACTTGTTCAAATAGACCTGGATTTTGTTGGATATCCGCAGTAGTACAGACGAGTCTTCCAACCAGATCCATATTGGAATCCACAGGTGTGGCATACACAGCACTTTTCAGTGCACCTCAAAGAAAAAAATCTATGCTGCTTAAATAAGGAAAGCGTGATGGCCAGGGAACCGGTCCACCACGACCAATCCATCGGTGACCAAACACCTGATTCAAACGTTCACGAACACATCTGCCATAATGGGGAGGTGCCCCATCATGTTGAAACCACGTATCGCGTCTGACATGTTGTGGCATAGTGTCAAGTAAGCTTGGTAGCACCTCTTGCAGAAAGATTTGATAATCTGCAGATGTTAGAGGTGTTCCAATGCTCTTGTGAACAACACCACCTAACGGCGAACGAAGCCGTTTCTGACCATGGGTTGCTATGAAAATCTGACTCCTTGTGGTGTCCTTTACCTCCCCTTAAAGTTTGTTCCAATAATTCTGGGACACCCTGCAGTAGACGCGCTACAAAATTGAGCTGGTTTTGAGAAGCTTGGAACATTATTAGCCAGTTATTGAAATAAGCAACAGTTAGAGAAAATAACCTTGAGTGAGGTGCCGAGGGGAGGGGATGTTCGAGTGTCCTTCAGAAAATGAGAAATTAGGAGGCCCACTATGCATGTATACAAATTCGTTCGTTTGGTTAAGCTAGGAACTTAATTACAAATTTGGCTTAAACTAATATTCAGAAATAGTGGTAAACGCTACTCATAAATTTAGTTTAATGTTATAAAGAGTGACTCTTAAGTTAAATATAATGTTTGGAATCACTTGCGTTGAAATCGGAAAGGTAGTTGCTCATATATAGAAACGGGGCATAGTTAGAGAAAAAACCTTGAAGGATGGCCCGGGGGGAGGGGATGTTCAAGTCCCTTCAGCAAATGACTAATTTGGAGGACCACTATGCATCTTTCAAAATTCATTCGTTTCTTTAAGCTAGGAACTTAATTAGAAATTTGGCTTAAACTATTATTCGGAAATAGGGGTAACCGCTACTCATAAATTTAGTTTAATGTTATAAAGATTGACTATTAACTTAATTATAATGTTTGGAATCACTTGCGTTGAAATCGGAAAATAGTTTCTGAGATATAGAAACGGAGCATAGTTAGAGAAAAAACCTTGAAAGAGGGGCCGGAGAGGGGGGGGGAGAGGGTTGTTCAAGTGTCCTTCAGCAAATGACTAATTAGAAGGACCACTATGCATCTTTCAAAATTCGTTCGTTTGCTTAAGCTAGGAACTTAATTACAAATTTGGCTTAAACTATTATTCGGTAATAGGGGTAACCGCTACTCATAAATTTAGTTTAATATTATAAAGGGTGACTATTAAGTTAATTATAATGTTTGGAATCACTTGCGTTGAAATCTGAAATATAATTGCTGAGATATGGAAACGGAGCATAGTTAGTGAAAAAACCTTGAAGACGGGCCCGGGGGGGGGGGGGAGGGGATGTTTGAGTGCCCTTCAGCAAATGACTAATTAGGAGGACCACTATGCATATTTCAAAATTCGTTCGTTTCCTTAAACTTTGAACTTAATTACAAATTTGGCTTAAATTATTATTCGGAAATAGATATTATTGCCCATATTATGGTCAGAATAGAGTTAAATTACGGTTATGCGACAGTTTTCTATAAAAACGGTCAAATGACTGGATAGTTTCCTGCAAATTTTTAACAGTATGTATTCTACAGTAAGAATTTTGTAATACACCTCAGTAATGTATATAATTTTTTTATGTTTGATGTAGCGTAGCATCATTAAAATAAAATGCAAACGCTTTTTCCCCGTAGACCAATATGTAACCAAATTCTTTAGTGTGACTCTGCAAATGAATGGTAAATCCTTTACACTTCATGTCCTACAGAAAGCATATTTTAGTGCATATAGATTTCATTATACGTTTGAAACAGTGTAACGTATTTTAAATACACCACAAACTATTTTCCCCTTAGACCATAATGTAGCGGAATTCTTCTGAGTGTTTCTGTTAGCGAACTGTAAATTCTACATCATTCGTTTTCAATATAGAAAATTCCATGGTAAATCTCAATGACATACATCAATAACGTAGATATCGAAATATATTTATAAGAGTTAGAGCGCGGATTGATAGACGGGCGGACGAACCGAATTCATAAACTCTTTTCAACAATGTTGGATAGTATTAAAAAGATCAAGCTCAGATATCTCTTTAAAAGCTAATGCATATCATATATTATAATATGAGCAAAAATTGTATGCGTGTGTGTGTATGTATGTAAATTTTATCTTAAATCGGCTCTAACGATTTTGACGAAATTTTGTATGTTACTGTTTTCGGGCACGAGAAAACCATTGGGTTAGGTTACATCTTCGAGAAAATTCGATTTGTGGGTCATTTTGGGTCACTATGGGTCAAGATCAAGCTAAATATATCTAAAAAACGGCTCAAGCGATTTTGACTAAATTTTATATCCTACCGTTTTCGAGCACGAGAAGATCATTGGGCTACTAGGTCACATGTTCGGTAAAATTAGATAAGTGGGTAATTTTTGGGTCACCACGGGTCAAGCTAATTTTATGTAAAAAACGGCCGAAACGATCTTGACTAAATTTTTCATTCTACCGTTTTCGAGCACGCGAAGACCATTAGGCTAGGTCACATGATCGAGAAAATTCAATTAGTGGGTCATTTTGGGTTACTATGGGTCAGGCTCAAACTAATTTTATGTAAAGAAAGGCTGAAACGATTTTTACGAAATATTGTATATTTTCATTTCGGATTGCGAGAAGACCATTTGGTTAAGTCACATGCTTAAATTTCGATTAGTGGGTTATTTTGGGGTCACTACGGGCCAAGCTAATTTTATAAAAAAACTGCTCTAAATTTTGTATTCTACCGTATTGGATTACGAGACCATTGTGCTAAGTCACATATTCGAGAAAATTTGTTTAGTGAGTCATTTTGGGGTCACTAAGGGGTCACTGCATTCCAACGTAAATGAAGATTAACAATTATTAAGTTGTTGAACAGTTGACACTAAAGGATGTCGCAAAGTTCCCAACATTGTCGAAATTGGGCGGGAAAATTGACTTTCAAGATTACCAATGCCAAAACATATGCTTGGCGCTACATGAAATAATGTCGCCTATTTTGGCGATATTTGTCGAAATTTTGACGACTTTTGGTGAAAAAATTGGATTTCAGGACTGAAGGAATTTTTAAGAAACTCCCAATTGGAAGCTAGATAAGTGATTCAACCAATAATTCCCAATACAACAGAAAACACGATTCTGGTAGTTCAGAGCAGTATGCACTTAATTTATTGTTATATTGAACACAAGGCTTAGTTGAACATAAAGCTATTTTTAACCGAGCGTAGATCGGTCTTCCCAGCTGATATAAATTTATAAATATTCTTGATTACGATTAGAAGTTAGATACACACAATGCTAATTTTGATTTCCTTTATCTTTTAATCATTACTAGTTGACCCACTCGGCGTTGCCCTGGCCCGTGATAAAACCTTAAATGAACCCCAAATTTCTAATTTATCTTACTACTTTATTTATATTTTTTGTATGAATTTATATTTTTAATGACAAAATCGCGAAAAAATACTGATAATTACTGATAAAAGTGCTTGTAAGAAAACATTTTCTTCTTTTTTCGCGTAGGTTCGTTTCATAGTTTTTAAAAAACAGCTTTTATTGTCCAAACCCTTTGAAATTTTTAATGGTTATAAATATAAAGGTTTTACAACCCGTGTAAAAATTACGTCAGAAAAATTGTTATCTGGTTGTAAAATAAATATGTTTCCTTCGCGCTTTTTTTTTGTTTTCGCGTGTCAAGTCCGTTAACATTAAAAAATAAATAAATAAATAAATACAGTTTTTGTCGTCTGAACTCTCTGAAATTTTACTCGTTTATAAATATACCTTTTCCAAGTCCTCTATAAAATTATGTGAAAATATATGCATAATAAATAGTAAAAATGTTACCGAAACACTCCGTTATTTAGCGTTTTCGTCGGAAATTTCTCAAATTTTATTTTAAAATATATATATATTTCTTCTCGTCCGAAAGTTTCGAAATTGTTGTAGGTGATGTAAATCTGGTCTACCGAGATGATCTAAAAAGATTGTGTCGAAATACGAACGTTTAATAACTTTTAGCGTAAGAAAAACAATCGTTTCATGAGGCACGAAATGACCTGCGTTCGCCGATATTTTTGAAAAGATTAAAATTCGTATTTTTTAAAACTAATCATACCGTTGATTAGAAGAAGGTTTTGGCTTTAGGAGCATATGTTTAGTTTGTCTGTATCTCTAAAATTCCGCTTTTGAGGGGCGTTGCCGTAAGGGGGAAAACATTCACTCGGGGAAACGACCCTTTTTCAAAAATGCTTTTCAAAGGGTTAAGATAAAAAAAAAAATTTCAAATTGATTCCGGCATTTGAGACGTAACAGTGCGATCTTTCAGAATATGCTTTTCGTTTTTAAATAAATCAAATAGTTTAACCGACAGAAATTCAGAATTTCAAAATAGACGTATTCTTCATTCAAATGATTCTTCATTCTCGTTTACTGTCGTAAATCGGGTTCTGGGCATGCGCGAGTGTTGAATGCCGGATCTCAAAGAAAGAGATGAGTTATTGCCAGTTTTTAATTAATATTTTGGTTAATTTTTAAAATATTAAATTTCTGAAACTCAAGTGCATCACCTAAATTTCCGACTTCTAGGTGCGCTAGATTTCGCTAGCCATCACAGACAGACAGACACAGTGTGATTGCACATGCTAAGAGCTTGGAAACATTTAATAAATAATTAAAATTTGAATTTTCATTAATTTTTATTCATTTTACAAAAAGTTCATGATGTTATAGTTTTATTTTGCTTTTTATCAATATCAGTTTACACCTAATTTTTTTTTTATAGTTCTTACTGATGGTGTATTTGCACCGATCTATAATTCTTAAATTAATAAAGCTAGTTTTTTGTTTTCAGTTTAATCATAAAATATTAGTATGAAACAAAAAATTTAATAAAAAACCATTACGGCATGGAATGGGTTAAAAGCTACTTGGCAGTAGAGTCTTACTTGGGCAGGGTTGTATTGACCCGAACCCAACAAAGATATTTTCGTTGGCCCGAAACTCGCTCCAAACACAACAAAAAAATTTCGTCGGACCACAACTCGACACCGAACCAAAACTCGAAAATCAATGAAAATTGATCTATAATGTAGTGCAATTATGAAAAAATTGTCTACTATCATATCTCTCATATTAATTTTATATTTTATGTAGAAAAATAAACATGTAAAGACTTATTCATATTTAACTATATAGTTTTTCATCAGAAACACTAGACTTTCTTTTAATGAATCGGGTTGACCCGAACTCGATCCGTAAGTATCAAAACTCAACTCGAAACTGACCTGAACCCGACACGCTGCGAAAAACATTAAATGCAACCCAACGCGAACCGCGGCTCGGGCATCGGATTATCCTACCCGTTTCAGGACTCTACTTGGCAGACACATATCTGCTCATTTGACTGCATATTTACTCATCGAAAGGTAAAACAACATTTACAGGCATCGGCGGCACAGCTGAAAGAACTGGTTTAATATATAAACACAAAATTTCGAAAAATTTTACTTAATTTTGATGTCGTTCAGTTTTTAACACTTTCCAATATAGTTGAAGAGTGTTTATGAATTCAGTTTGTCTGGCCGTCTGTCTGTGCCCTAACTCTCATAAATATACTCGGATTGCCATTTAACTGATATAGTTTATTGAGGTTTACCATGGCATGTTCGGTATTGAAAATGAAGAATGTACAATTTATTGCTATTTTACAGGGACACTTAAAAGTATTACGTTACACTACGATAAATGGAGAAAAATCCTTTTCAGTGCATTTTAATGTTGTTACGTTGTTTCAAACGTAATGAAATTAGTATGTATCACTGAAGTGGACAAAAACATGTTTTTTATAAAGTATAGAATAAGTAACAATTATAGTTCGTTTACAGGGACACTCAAAACCATTCCGTTACGTTAGGATCAATCAGGAAAAATCGTTTTCAGTGCATTCTTATGATGTTACATTGTTTCAAACATAATGAAATTGGTATGCATCACTTAAGTGGAAGACAACATATTTTTTATAGATTATAGAATAACTAGCAATTATAGTTCGTTTACAGGGACACTCAAAATATCTCCGTTACGTTAGTATCAATGGGGAAACTCATTTTTAGTGCATTCTAATGAAGTTACATTGTTTTAAACGTAGTGAAATTAATACGAGTCACTGAGGTGGATTCCAACATGCTTTCTATAGAGTATAGAATAAATAACAATTATAATTCGTTTACCGGTACGCTTAAAGGTATTGTGTTGCATTAAGGTCAATGAGAAAAATCTTTTTCAGTGCATTTTAATGATGTTACGCTTTCAAACATAAATAACTTGATATGTGTCATTGAGGTGGATGGCAATCTGATTTCTAGAGAAGATAGAGTAAGTAGCAATTGTAGTTCGTTTATAAGGACACGCAAAAGAATTCCATTACATTATGAAGTACGGTGAAAAATCGATTGCAGTGCATTTTAATGATGTAAGATTATTTCAATGAAATTGATATGCATTGCTAAGATGTACTACTGTATGTTTTCTATAGATTATAGAGTATGCTATATTTATCTTTTATTTACAGAGACACTCAGAATAATTCGGTTACAGGACCGAGTATGAACCATAACAGCTGGGTGTGCATTTTCAGCTGTGATATGCATTTTAAAACTTAAAAAAAAAAAAAAATTAGTGTATTACGAGGTGTGTTGATCATACTGCTGAGATATGCCCAGCAAGTTTAGCAGTTCTGTGCTGCCCCCGGGTTCATGAGAAAAAGGAATTTCTTTTGTTACAAATTTTACTATTTCTCGCAAGAATATAAGGAATAGCATAGTAGTTCCATTTGACTAAAGTTCAAACGAGTTCCGCTCAAGGTGTTTGGGGCGACAGCTGGCTAGGTGTGTATACTATTGACCAAGAAAGGTATAAGAATAAAGGAATGAAAAGACCTGGGAGATATGCAGCCGGACGCAACTGCTGCGCACGGGTGGTCATTTAGGGTTTTAAAAGGTAGGGTATTTTCTGTAAAGAAAAGGAATTCGAATGCACAACTTCACGTAAATTGAATAAGTACGTCACAGTAAGTTTCGTGTTCTATTGACCAGAAAAGGTATAGAGAATAAAAGAGGCGAAAGGCGTTCAGAGACTTGCAGCTGGATGAAATAGTGATGCAAAAGGGATGCCGCCTCTAGAAATAAGCTTTTCTATAAGATCAAAGAAACCGTCAAAGTTATGGCTTTAACACCTGATATCTTGGCCAGAGAGGGGCAAGTATTTAATGTATCCAAAATTATGGTAATGTAAAGCGAAATATGTTTATAGGAAAATCCAGTAAAATGCTGTCTTGAAATGGGGGTCAGAATGAGAAAAAAGGATTGGACGACGAGATTTAGGGGAAAAAAAGGGTGTAAGAATTACTAAATAGTTAAGTAAGAAAAAAGAGATGACCAGGGGCAAAAGGGGGAATTGGTGATAGAGAAAAAAGGTTATCAGAAAGATGATCTTGGAGTAGTGTCCTCAGGGTATTTGTAACCCGTTATTTTAGGTGAAAAATATAAGTTTTTTTGTTGTGTGAAACCGCCAACCGCCAATATCAGGAATTGGATTTTGGACCCACTAGATGATGATGATGTCTACCAGATGTATAAGGGGTAAGCAGGCTTTTAATTCCGAGCAAATTTCTGTATTATATTTAATTATTTAAACTGATATTAATTACGCGATGAGGCATTCTCGGCGGTAAATATATTATTAAAACATACGATCGAGTTTACTGTTAAGTACGTTAAACTATGCATAATGATTTACACTTATGTATTTAAATATGTTAATCCTATTTAAATAAATTCAATTTAATCAACTTCAGTTTGCTTTTATTTAAATGTTTCTTTCTTGTATATTAGATCTCGAGTATGCTCCTGAATCTGGGATCACTTTACGTGAGACATACGGCCTAATTAATTTCAATGTAATTTAAATATATGAATTCAATATAAGATAAGGAAAACAGAAGGAGCGTACCCGAGCAATGGTTCCCGTGACAGTGTGCTTTAAGCACTATTTATTTAATAATTTGCAAACTGAAATTTTCTTTAAACTTAGCAAATTAAATAAAGTAAAATAAAATTTAAATACGTAACTCCCTTTTCGCAAACTAATGGAAATTGTAAAAATAAAAGGGTTCAATGAATAATGAAAATAAATAGATAAAATAAAATAAATAAATTAAGGATTTGTAATTTTAAGAGAATTTAAAAAAAAAAAAATATTGAAGAATGCCATCTGTACTTGATGCTGTACGTTATTTTACTTCATTCAAGCAATGATTCTACACGCTTTATAAGTAATTTTATAAAGGAGTAATAATAGTGATATACATACTCTAAGAGTTCATGCATACAATTTCAAGCAATGGTTCAAATACATTATAGTGGTGTATGTTACTTATAAAGAATTGATGTATATTTTATTCATGAAGTATTCTTTAAAATACGCAAAATACATATATGTCATGGAAAGAACATAAGATGTTTACAGGAAAAGAACTTATTGTTAAGAATTATTTCATACTTAATAACATTTAAGATCATTTATTATTAATTCTTACCAAATTTTTATTCGGAAATAACTATATTTTGAAATATTTTCTTCTATATTTAAACATATTACAAATTTCTTTTTTTTCTTCCGAAAATTGAAATTTGGAAAATATTTATTACCTAATAACATTTGAAACATTTATTATTTACTATTAAGAAAAGAAAAAAAGTTATTGAGATATAACTATATTATGAAATACTTTTCCTTTTATAAATTTTCTTTCTTTTCTACACTTTGAAAAGTTGGGAAATTATTTATTACCTAATAACATTTGAAACATTTATTATTTACTATTAAGAAAAAAAAAAAAGTTATTGAGATATAACTATATTGTGAAATACTTTTCCTTTTATAAATTTTCTTTCTTTTCTACACTTTGAAAAGTTGGGAAATTATTTATTACCTAATAACATTTGAAACATTTATTATTTACTATTAAGAAAAGAAAAAAAGTTATTGAGATATAACTATATTGTGAAATACTTTTCCTTTTATAAATTTTCTTTCTTTTCTACACTTTGAAAAGTTGGGAAATTATTTATTACCTAATAACATTTGAAACATTTATTATTTACTATTAAGAAAAGAAAAAAAGTTATTGAGATATAACTATATTGTGAAATACTTTTCCGTTTATAAATTTTCTTTCTTTTCTACACTTTGAAAAGTTGGGAAATTATTTATTACCTAATAACATTTGAAACATTTATTATTTACTATTAAGAAAAGAAAAAAAGTTATTGAGATATAACTATATTGTGAAATACTTTTCCTTTCATACATTTTCTTTCTTTTCTACACTTTGAAAAGTTGGGAAATTATTTATTATCTAATAACATTTGAAACATTTATTATTTCCTATTAAGAAAACGTGAACATTTGATTGAAACATAACTATATTGTAAAATATTTTCTTTTTATATAAATTTTCTTTCTTTTCTGCACTTTGAAAATTTGGAGAAATTATTTATTGCATAATAACATTTGAAACATTTATTATTTACTATTAAGGAAGCGTAAAAATTTATTGAGACATAACTGTATTGTAAAAAATTTTCCTTTTGATAAATTTCTTTATTTCTGCACTTTGAAAATTTGGGAAAATTATTTATTACTTAATGATATTTGAAACATTTATTATTACTTATTAAGAAAATCTGAAAAATTTATTGTGAAATAACTATATTTTGAAATATTTTATTTTATATTTAAAATATATCAATATAAATTTCTTTCTTTACTGAACTTTAAGAATTTGAGAAAATATTTATATTTTAATAATATTTAAAAACATTTATATTTTATTACTAAGAAAATTTGAAAATCTTACTGAGAAATAACTGCCTTTTAAATTTTTTTTTTGCATTTAATTATGTCATTATAAATTTTCTTTTCCTTTTCTGAATTTTGGAATTCGGAAAATATTTCTTACAATGAAAACGTGAAAATTTTCTTGAAAAATAATTATATTTTACAATATCTTCTTTTTATATTTAAATATATTGCATTATAATATTCTTTTTTCTTCAATTTATACCTTTGAACGTTGGAAGTTAGAAAAACATTTATTATCTAATGACATTTGTAAACATTCTTATTTATCTTCAAGAAAACGTGAAAATTTTGTGATAATAATAACAAATAAATTAAATTAAAAATAAATTATATAAAATAATTTTTTTTATAAAATATAACTTTGTGAATAATGTACATTTAAATACGTCTTTATTTTATTATCAATGTATTTTACCTTGTACTTTTCTAAGCGTCATAGAGTTTGTTTTGTTTTATAATTTTCTTATAATATGCATCAGAAAGTATAATCTATTATGATACGTAAGTGAGAAAATAATCAATATTAATTATAATTAATTTTAGAAATTACTGTCTTATTACAACTTTCTTATTACATTATATGAATTTTAAAGATGATTTCACGATGAATTAATTTATAAACTTTTACTTATACGAAAGATGGAAATTTTTTTTTTAAATAATCAGTATCTGGTTCCATATTTGTGTATTTGATTAATCATTTACTAGTTCGATGACTACGATAATGAGATATATTTTTTTTTAATTATGATATTTTCCTGATTACAATACCATGATAATTATTTTATTTTCTCCACGTTTTATCTCTACTCTTAGTCTTTTATTTATATTCTGAGATATTACTACTGATATTACTTGATATTATTACTATTATTAGATTATTATTATACGATTATTGCAGACCAAGTAAAATTTTCCTGCGTTATTTTAATGCTATATTCTAATTGCAACGAATTTTAAGATATACTACTATCTTATTTTCTGGAATTTTAAGTAATTATAAAAATGTGTCTAACCGACAAAAATAAAGAAGACTCGGAGGCTCTTATTCGAAAAATTGCAGGATTTCAAAACGTAATTCCACAATTCGGTAACCTTTCATCGATAACGCCGAAATTTTTCGTAGAAAATTTAGAAAATATTACTGAATTGGCTAAATGTACAAAACCCGAGAAATTACTAATAATGAGGTCGCGAATTCGTGGAGACGCATTAACTAATATAATCCATTCACCTGATTTGAATAGCGAGAAAGATTATGACGAATTTAAAAAGAAATTCTTGTCATATTTTGACACTCAATATAGTTTAAGTGCTAGACAAAAACAGTTTTCGAACTGTAAGATGCTTCCGAATGAGCAAGTTAAGACTTATGCAGCCAAAGTCAGTCTTGCAACGGAAAATTTTTTCCATTCTCCGGATTTAACAAATGATGCTATTAAAACAATTTTTGAACAAACGAAATTAGCAAAATTTATCGACGGTTTGCACGGAACATTCAAACAATCGGTAATATTAAAAGACCCTAAAACGTTCCAAAACGCAGTGGATTTTGCACAATTGTTGCAATCTAATGAAATAAATGCTGTTGATTCACCCGTCGAACAAATTGTAAATAATATGTCTACGACTACGAATACGAATAACAGTGAGATTAAAAACATTCTTGAAGCCCACGCCTTGAACACTCAGGAAATGATAAATGCTTTGAGTAAAGAAGTTGAAAGCTTAAAATTACAAACAAGGCAAGACCCGCCTCGAGCATATACCAATTATTCCGCTCGTCCTTCTTTTCAACGCGGTTCAGCATATCCACGCTATACACAAAATAGAAATTTCACTCAAAGAAATGTCCCCACCTGCAAAATATGTCACAAGTCACACTTTACTTCCGACTGTTTTTACAATCCGGCTAACAGGGACAATTTTAGAGGCAGAAATAATGGGTATAGAAGGAATGACCGAGCCTCTTATTCCTCACACAATAACAATAGAGGACGGCGTCCAAATCAACACCGTGAATATCGAGATAGTAAAACATCGGGAAACTATTAAAGGGAGCCCTCCCTCTCAATAGCCCTGGGCGAGTAGGTTCCCTGACCCACAAGAATCTTTTTAAAGGGCAGAAGAAAGCTTTTATTGAAAAGGTAAATACGCAAATGATACAGTATAATTCTTTAAAGAATGAACGAAAAAATACTTTGCCGGTAGTTAATTTAAAATTAGCGGGAATTTTAGTCAAGTCTTTGATTGACACGGGTGCATCGGCCACTCTTTTAGATAATAGAATTTTTCAACAAATAAAAAATGACGACAGAGTTAAAAAATTAAAAATCGACGCTCAAATTACATCGGTGACAGGAGGAAACTTAGAGATCACAAACTGCGTTTCATTACCCATCAACATCGGTAATAAACATTATCAGCATAAGATTTATATCGTTAACAATCCCTTATCCGATTATTACGATGCAATAATTGGTTACGATTTTTTAAAATCAAAAAAATTTACCATCTGTTTTAACACAGACACAATTAAATCAGAAACTGCTGTTATTAACATACATGACGCACTAACAAACGGAGAAGTTAATCAGACAACTTATGCATATCTTCCGAAGAATGTTATTTTAAAAGCTGGTGAATCTAGAAATATTGAATTATCATTAAACAAAACTATAAAGAAGGGAGATTCAATTAAAATTTTTTCAAACTTAAAAAATCAAAACATTAAATTTGTTAATAATGTATGCCCGGTTACTACTGAAAGACAGATAACAGTAAATATATCTAATCTTTCCGATTCTCCCATTCCCATTAATAAAAATACGAAAATCGGGACAATTAGCAGTAATTTCGATACAAGAAATATAGAAGTAATTCGGCAACTCAGGAAAAATGAATTAAAACCCTCTGATTTTAATTTAGAACATTTAGACGAAGTAACGAAAAATTAATTACTAGATTTACTTATGGAATTTGCTGATATATTTAGTAAGCGCTTGTATACTATTGGTAGAACTGAAGCAATACAGCCCAACTTACATGTTGACGATGATAAATTACCATCAATTAAGCCTTACCGTATACCAGAAGCGCTGCAAAACGAAGTGAATCGCCAGTTATCGGAATTAGAAGCTGCAAATATTATCGAACGTTCCAACTCACATATTAGTTCTCCACTTATTTTAATAAAAAAGAAAAATCCAACGGGTGACCCTCTAAAGCAAAAATGGCGACTTGTAGTGGATTATCGGAAATTAAACGCGCACGTAAAATACTCCAGGCATAGACTACCAATAATACAACATTTGTTAGACAGGTTAAAAAGAAAAATAATGTTTACAACCCTTGATTTAAGTAGTTCGTTCTGGCAAATACCGTTAAAAGTTAAAGATCGTGACTATACAACATTTAGCAGCCCTAAAGGGAATTTTCGTTATGTAACTACCCCTCAGGGCTTAAATGCTTCAGCTGAGGTATTCGCAGATTTAGCGGATCAAATACTGGCCCCATTATCAGATCTTGAAATTTCTAATTACATTGATGATTTTGCCATGGGATCGAACGGAGTAGACGAAATGCTCCACAAATTGAGATTACTCTTTGAAAGATTCCGGTTATTTGGAATTACAATCAACCCGGAAAAATGTTCTTTTATGTTACCCGAAATTAACTTCCTGGGACATAAGTTAAACGCAGAAGGCATAAGACCGATAGAAGAAAATATAATCAAAATACGAGATTTTCCGCCACCGAATACGGTTAAAAAAATACGACGTTTTGTTGGTCTTGTTTCTTATTACAGAAAATTCATTAAAAATTTTTCACAGTTATCCGCCCCATTCACTGACCTCACAAAAAAAACCGCACGTTTCCGCTGGACGAAAGAAGCACAAACCTCATTTGATATACTTAAAGAATGTCTTTCACGACCACCTATACTAATTCACCCTGATTATGAGAAACAATTCGTTTTATCAGCGGACGCGTCTGACAATGTTTTGGGAGGAATGCTAGGGCAAGCGGACAAAAACGGAATAATCCGTCCAATTGCCTACTTTTCAAAGAAACTTAACTCAACACAAAGGAGATATACTATCTTAGAAAAAGAACTTATGTCTATTGTTTGTTGTGTTTCTACTTTTAAACATTACCTGTACGGAAGACATTTTCTTATACGTTGCGATAACAAAAGTTTAACCGAAATGTCTAAATTAGAATGTCCGGGCAATCGCGTCGCCAGATGGTTCACGTTCCTCGCTGATTATAATTACACCTTCGAACATATATCTTCATCAGAAAATATTGTCGCTGATATACTCTCGCGTGATTATTTTGATAATTCAGCAATAGAAACAAAAACTGTTACCCTACCTAAGTACGCTAATGCCAATACACACGAAACAAAACCGAAAGAAAACATAAAAACTTTAGCAAGTACAAGCACCGATAATGTTAAACACGTAAATACAATGAATTGCGGCGGCGAAACTCAAACCAACACAGATCAGTTTATTGAAAATGGCATAGGCTTAGAGAACCTAGGAAATTCGTGTTTTATGAATGTTGTACTGCAATGTCTTATGTATTTGTCTCCATTGACAGATTATTTATCACATGACATTATAAATTGTGAAAATACAAAATTTCTTATGATATGTTCATTAAAGAGACATCTAACTTCAGTTGTTAAAAACATAGGGAAGGTTATTCAACCACTAGAATTATACGAGAATTTAACCAAAATCGGTACACAGTTTCGAATGAATAAACAATCGGATGCACAGGAATTTCTTCTTCAGGTTATCTGTATGTTAGAAAATGTTGCTAAAAATCATACGAATGAAACTTTGAACATTACCAGCATTAATAATCCAATTACATCTTTATTTGGAGGTAATTTTCAGAGTGAGGTAAAATGTTTATATTGTAATAAGAAAAGCATTACTTTTGAATTATTTAAGAATATTTCTTTAGCTATTACACAAGAAATTGATTCACTTGAAAATTCGTTACAACGTTTTACGAACGTAGAGTATTTATCAGATAATTATCGCTGTGTTAATTGTAAACTAACTGGTAAAGCAAATAAAGTTACGTCTATTTCAAAAAATCCCAAAATATTAACGATTCATTTCAATAGATTCAAATTTTCGAATTCGCAAACAAATAAAATAACAACATTTGTACCTTATCCTGAGAAATTAAATATTCGACCTTACATGACTAATAAGAAGAGTGATAAGCCACTATGGTATTCTCTCAATGCAGTTATTGTTCACGACAGTGAAATAACGGAAAACGGACATTACTATTGTTATAATAAGGATAAATACGGCGATTGGTATATATTGGATGATGAAAAAGTCCAAAAAGTAACGATAGAAGACGTTCTTAATAAGCAAGCGTACATTCTTTTTTATGTAGACATGGAAAATAATACAAAAACTTATAAATCGGAACTATTCAACGTAAATGCCATTCAAATCGACCTTCCCACGATTGAAGATATTAAATTAGCCCAGGGCGAAGATAAAAAACTTTCATTAATTATTTCAACGTTGAGAAATCCATCTAAAGGTGATTCTCAAAATTTTACCGATTATTTCATACGTGATGGCTTACTGTTACATAAAGCTTCAATACCACGAATTCGGAAATCCACAAAAGTAGAACAAATAGTTGTTCCAGATAAATTTAAACCACATATTCTAACTGCAAACCATTTGGCGCATTTCGGAGTTCTAAAAACTTATCATGCTATACGTGAAAAATACTTTTGGCAACATATGTATTCCGATACAAAACACTTTGTTAATTCTTGTAAACAGTGTGCCGCATTTAGGTCACCAAATAAGTTATTTCCTGTTCCATTAGAACGACACTATCTCCCATCAAGAGTTAACGAATTCATTAGCGGTGATTACATTGGGCATTTCCACAAAACTGATAAAGGAAACCAATATATCCTAACATTCATAGATCATTTTTCTAAATTTATTAAACTTTATGCTGTACCGAACACTACAACACGTTACACCGCTGACTGCGTCTTAGAATACATTTGTACTTATGGAATTCCCACGAGATATCTCACTGATAACGCCTCGTGCTTTACATCCGAAGTATTTAAGTACTTATGTGAGAAATTTAGCGTAACTAAATTAACTACATCACCTCAACATCCATCTGGAAATGGATCGGCGGAGGCAATAAACAAAAATATAAAAAAATCACTCGCAATTTTTGCTGAAGAGACATCACAATGGGACGATTTTATCGACTACTACGCCTTAATATATAACAATACGGTACATTCCGCAACTAACGAAAAACCGGCGTTTATACAATTGGGATTCGAACCGATTTTACCGACAGATATACTTAATGAAAGACGCCCAGTTGAACATGTATCACATGCAGATTTCGTAGCTAAAAAAGCATCTCAATTAAATTACGTAAATCGAAAAGTTAAAGAAAATATCTTGAGGGCAACCGTTAAACAGGAAAATTACCAACATCAATTTTCTAGGTACCGTAAATTTTCTCCTGGTGATTTAGTATTTTTAAATAATAGAAGCACGGACAGGAATAAATTAACGACTAAACGGCGTTTAAACGTTGGTCCCTATGAAGTTAAAAAGGCTCACAATAAAGTCGATTTCACAATCATAGACCCATCGAACCCTTCGGCTCGAAGTACAAAGGTCCATGCACAAAGACTTATTCCTTTCACTGCGAGAAAACCAGAACTGGACTTATTCCATTCTTTAGTGCAAAAACAGCATTGTGAAATACCCCCACAAAATAAAAAGACACGCTATCTTTGACGACACCCCAGACATAGAAATCTTATGGCCTGCCCCAAGCACAATTAATGCTGAACCCCAACACAACGCAGGTGAAGAAATCGTATCATATTCACCCTCAGGTGAAACACTTACAGAAGACAACAATGATGACAGTATGAATAGCATTTCCCAGGTACCAGATACCACTCTCGCTTCAGGCGATGATAGCAATGAAACTATTATATACGATCCAGTAAGGGATGCCACGCACACTTCCCAAACATATCTTATGACTTGAGACAAATACAGCCCCGCTATGACCCTCAGCGTTTTCTTCAATGGGCCTTAGACATCACGAAATAGTGACTAACTTTCCATCCTTATTGTTAAGCATTTGTTACTATACGTGTTAAGAAAGAGAAAAAGAGAGAGAGAGAGAATGAGGCCTACAATTTTCCTTTTACTTTTCTGAGTTAAGAAATGTTAAGATAGTATTTTATTCGAACGTAGGGGACAAACATTAAAATGTACATATTCGAGCGTTTATCACTACTATGTGATTTGAAATTTGGTTTTATTTTAATGTATTTTTTTTTAGCTAACTATAATCGAGGAGTTATATTTATCATGTAATTCATCATATGATTCTGGATCTTTATTTAATACTTTTTCGTTATTTATCTATAATTTAGCAAAATTATTTTATTTATGAACTATGCCACGATACTCTTTAAGGCATTATATTTCTCACATTTGTACATATTCTAGTGTATCATTTTAGAGTTTGAATCTAAATTTCATTATTTACTGCATTAATCACTTTGCTATCAATTTTGGAATTATACTTTATTTACAGTTAAGGTATAATACTCATTTAGCGCATAGTACTTATCATGTATAAACGTTCAATGTACTTACTTATTTATATTAATTTACAATTCAAATGTACGTTTTATATTACTGAGGAAATTAGCTAATTGACTAATTTTTTTTTATTCATGTCTTGAATTTAGTTACTGTACGTCAAAATAAATTCATTATGTTATCTCGTACAGACATATGTACATATTTTAGTATTATTTTAGACTTATTGTATTTTATTCAAGGGATTTAATTAAGTAATTCATTATAGTTTTGAGAATTGCATTTGAATATTAGGAAACATATGATACTTATCTTATACATTATATTATTTCATACCGACATTGTGTGTATGATTTTTACTATAGTATGTTACAAGTTCAATTTTACGATTCTAATGTATTAATTAGCTAATTAATTACTAATTTTGGAATTTAGTAATGAGACAAGGCGGAGTTTTATTGTAAGTAAACCCTATCGAGAGAAGTATTTCTTATTTAGGCAAACTATACGTTATGTAACAGTCTTATCACATGTAGAAAGAATTTTGATAACTTATTAAGTGTACATAGAGTAATTTTTTTTTTCTACTTTATTCTAGGATTGTCTACCTTCACTCTCAATCTTATTATATTATACTAATTAAGTACATCGATTCTCATAAATTTGAACCGGCTCAAGAGCGACTTATAGTAAATTTGTTTATAATAATAATAATAATATTAATAATAGTAATAAATAAATAAATAAATTAATTAATAATAATATTAAAAAAAAAATCTATACAGATAAACCTTACTTGTTTAAAAAAAATTTTTTGTTTATATTTATAAACATTGACCATACCTATTTAATGTTTTTCATTATTGCAGTTGTAACATATATCAAGTTACATACATACAACTGCATGTTAATCAATTTCAAACAATTCCGTTAAATAACTAATCATAATCTTAGAATATTTCAAATCGTTTGTTGTTATTTATCCTTGCAAAATGGCCAATTGCAGGGGTAAAAATTTGTTAGAACGTTAGATTTATTGACGGATTATGTATTGTACTATTAATAACTACATTACTTAAAGTATACATTATTTTAGTTATGAATTAATTTCTGCACATATTTCATTTCCTTTAACGTTATCTCCAGATCAAAGCGGTTTTTTTTTCTTACTTTCCTTATAATGAATTAAACTTTACAGGTTCACATATTTATACATTCCAATTTCTTTTCCCACAACACAGAATCATTGCTTGAATGAAAGGAATTTTCCTTAATGTTTTACTTTTACCTTTTCTTACTAATTAAATAAATTAAAAAAAATAATAATAATAATAAAAAATAAATAAATAAAAAAATATTAGATAAGATATTATTTTAAAAATATAATTTGCAATTAAAATTGTTATTGTTCTGCATAACTGTTTGTCTTTTGCTCGGAAATATTAAATTAAGAGCCTGTTTATTTCAATTTACAGCTCTGCTTATCTGCATAATATTGGAAGTAGCCACTCCGTCGCGTCAGCGACATAAGTCTGGACTACAATGCCACTTTGCTAACGAGTTTGTGTGTGGAAAAATCCCTAAAAACATTTGGAATAAATTAGACATACCGCCCAATGCATGCCATTTTCATGACTGTAGTCATTGTTTAATTATCAATGAAACTTTCATAATTAAGAAAGACTATCAACTAACAATACCCACTATATATATTCTCCGCAGCTCACGGGATGTTATTGATGCTTCATCCACTGCCTATAATTGTTTCACGAAAGATAGAAAATTCTGCGAATGTGACGAAAAGAATTGTCAGGGTACCTCTGATTTCCGCAAGTTGCGCCCCTGCACCAATAACAGCGATTGCTTCTGCGACATGACTTTTGAAAAAGTAGATCTTTTAGCTGTTTTGCCAGACGATATTATCTCTAATCCTGACATCATCATTTTAGAAACCTGCTACTTTGATAAACGTCACATTCCCAATTCAAATAAATTTCGCCGTCATCTATTAGAAGGAGAAAAAGCTACATTTTCGCAAAGAAACTTGTCCTTTACATTTGAGGACCCTTTACTTCATCTTCCTGATGCAGGAAAAGTGATTTTACGTAGCGAAGACTTTGAACACGTCGTGAATGTTCCTTTAGATAACATTATACATATACCATTTGAACTACTCGCCTACAAAACCGACTTACAGGTTACATCCATCCATCCCAGCGGCAAAGTGGTCACAGGACTTGTACATGTGATGGGCAAAACAGTCTGCCAATTACGACATTGCCTTCTGTGTTATGATGTTATAAAACATTTTAAGTGCTATCCACCTCTCGTTCAATACGTTATGTATGTGTTGATCTTCATTCTCATCGTCATTATGTTATGGTGTGTAAAACTTATTTTTAAAAGTTTCAAATTCATTATATATGCATTCCTAACGATAATGTATGGATTAGGTCGACTATTGAAAATTATAGCTCGTTGCTCTCTGCTTTTGGGGGCTTTTACAGGATCTACATTTCGAGAAATCACACATAATTGTTATGCAGCCCTTGAACGAAACGCAATTCAACGGGCCAACATTTATACCTTACCACTTGTTCTGCTCATGTGCACTTGCATTTTCACGACAATTTCAGCCGACTGCAGTGTAAATACAATTATAAAGTCTGACCTAAAGTCATGTGAGATCCTCAATGATGGAACGAAGAATTGCCAAATCTTCACCACTGCTGAAATAACATTGCAATCTATTTCAGCCGAAAATTGTTTATGGTTTTCGGACGAACATGAAAACCATTTTTTCACCCTAAAAATTAAATTAGATGCCATTGTGTGCTCTTTCACAAAAGAACGGTTGTACTTCACATTCCCCGTTACCACAAAACAAATTAGTCAGATATCGTGTATTTTCAACAAATTCTGTGGCCGTGGTACACATTGCATTAAACGATCTATAGGAAAGGGAGGCATAAACTTCGAAGCAGAAACTCCCGAAAGCCGACAATTTCCAGGATTTTCTGCATGTGTCAGTGGAGACAGTGGCAACGGCTGCTTTATTTTAACTCGTCCGAGTTGTAACTTTCATAGAGTGTGGTATGAACCGGACCTGTTGAACAGTTTCGAAGTCTCAAAATTAACAGGCCATACATGCCAATATAAAATCTCTGTAACACAGGTTGAAAATAACACAATTTCACGATTATTGATATCTGATTCAGCGTACACGCCAAATGGAATTAAGATTTCCATACTCGGCGCCTATGATCAACCGCAGCTACATTTGACGGAAAAACTAATCCATTGAGTTGGAAAACCTGAGGAAGCCTTTTTAGCACCTGCCTGTGAACGCAATATTCCTCAACCCAATATGATAGGAGCTATACAGGCGAATACATCTTACACCACAGATTTTATCTTTGCACCACAACTCACCACGTGTGATTATTTTGAGGATAATCTAAGATGTATTACAGCACCTGACAGTATGAACGCCTTCGCGCATCCCAGGAATACGCTTTGCCCCTACAAAAGCATATTCATTTTTTTAACATTGAAGAAGAAAAATTACGATCCACTCAATTAATGTCTTCGGCCGTGCGTGTTCAACTGCATTTTCGAAATTATAAAATCGCACTGCAGACATCCACTATATGTCCACAATTGAATGGAGAAAGCATTGCTACGACAGGGTGCTATAATTGTCCTATTTTGGCTCGTCTTACATTTAAGGCACACAGTTCCTGCCAACCTGGTATTGTGACAGTACAATTACAGCAAATTTCTCTCCATACGAAAGCTGTATATCTACAGTTAGATGCAACAACCCACACAGTTAAATTCCAGGCTGAAGAAAAATGAGCTGCTGAAAAAATTTGCCTGAAATCTGCTGCGTTAATACAATGCCACTCCTTTAGATACTGTCTAGATGAGCCGTCGGTGGAATTGTTACAACTTAACACTAATTATACTCGAACTGTGAGTTCTGTAACAGCATCCAATATGTGGGACTGGTTGAATATACCTGATTTGAACTCTTCGATTTTCCTTTTGAAACTGATTGGCTCGGCTTTATTTATTGTATGCTTACTCATAACAACCCTAGCTACTCTCATAACATGCTGTTGCAAAGCACGCTAAAAACGAATGAAGTTTTATTAACAAAATTATGCTTGTTAGCTAAGCAGGAAATAATTCTTCTTTATTTGAATCTTCTAACCTTATATACATATGCAATTGGATAGGAAAATTTATTCATTTTATGCTTTCATTATTATCAATGTTCTTTGAGTTTACATATTATTAGAAGTTTTGATTTCTAATTGTAGGCACTATGTGGCCTGTTGTTTATAATTTTTTTTTATTTTCTCATTATTTCCTGATTAGTATAGTTATCTTATGTTATTTGTATAAGTTGTGTGAAATTTCATGTTATACTATTAATATCGTGTTAACTTTGTTTTGTATCACATTGTGGGAATGCCTCATCACAGTTCAGCGTAACTCATCTCATTTTTCTTTTTTTTTTCTTTTCGGTGTTTTTGCATATTGCTGAGATATGCCCAGCAAGTTTAGCAGTTCTGTGCTGCCCCCGGGTTCATGAGAAAAAGGAATTTCTTTTGTTACAAATTTTACTATTTCTCGCTAGAATATAAGGAATAGCATAGTAGTTCCATTTGACTAAAGTTCAAACGAGTTCCGCTCAAGGTGTTTGGGGCGACAGCTGGCTAGGTGTGTATACTATTGACCAAGAAAGTATAAGAATAAAGGAATGAAAAGACGCTGGGAGATATGCAGCCGGACGCAACTGCTGCGCACGGGTGGTCATTTAGGGTTTTAAGAGGTAGGGTATTTTCTGTAAAGAAAAGGAATTCGAATGCACAACTTCACTTAAATTGAATAAGTACGTCACAGTAAGTTTGGTGTTCTATTGACCAGAAAAGGTATAGAGAATAAAAGAGGCGAAAGGCGTTCAGAGACTTGCAGCTGGATGAAATAGTGATGCAAAAGGGATGCCGCCTCTAGAAATAAGCTTTTCTATAAGATCAAAGAAACCGTCAAAGTTATGGCTTTAACACCTGATATCTTGGCCAGAGAGGGGGAAGTATTTAATGTATCCAAAATTATGGTAATGTAAAGCGAAATATGTTTATAGGAAAATCCAGTAAAATGCTGTCTTGAAATGGGGGTCAGAATGAGAAAAAAGGATTGGACGACGAGATTTAGGGGAAAAAAAGGGTGTAAGAATTACTAAATAGTTAAGTAAGAAAAAAGAGATGACCAGGGGCAAAAGGGGGAATTGGTGATAGAGAAAAAAGGTTATCAGAAAGATGATCTTGGAGTAGTGTCCTCAGGGTATTTGTAACCCGTTATTTTAGGTGAAAAATATAAGTTTTTTTGTTGTGTGAAACCGCCAACCGCCAATATCAGGAATTGGATTTTGGACCCACTAGATGATGATGATGTCTACCAGATGTATAAGGGGTAAGCAGGCTTTTAATTCCGAGCAAATTTCTGTATTATATTTAATTATTTAAACTGATATTAATTACGCGATGAGGCATTCTCGGTGGTAAATATATTATTAAAACATACGATCGAGTTTACTGTTAAGTACGTTAAACTATGCATAATGATTTACACTTATGTATTTAAATATGTTAATCCTTTTAAATAAATTCAATTTAATCAACTTCAGTTTGCTTTTATTTAAATGTTTCTTTCTTGTATATTAGATCTCGAGTATGCTCCTGAATCTGGGATCACTTTACGTGAGACATACGGCCTAATTAATTTCAATGTAATTTAAATATATGAATTCAATATAAGATAAGGAAAACAGAAGGAGCGTACCCGAGCAATACACAGGGCTTCTCGAAAAAAATCGTACACATTACTGGCTATGGACTCAAGTGCTCAAAAAATATTTTTAATGGGTTATGGTTTTTTTTAAAAATGTTTATTTAGATATTTTGTTTCATTGCATGGACAAAAGGGAAATTTCTTAACATCATTCTGATAGTGTTAGAAAGTGTTTTATATTCTATTCCGTGATGCATGATTTTTCGTTCTTGTTTATTTTGTTCATAATTTGTATGTAGAAATCTAAATTAAAAAATGTTAAAATCCATTTGAAAAAAAAAAAAAAATATGTTTAATTAGTGGATGTCGGACAGCGATTATTATTATTATTATTATTATTATCATTTTTACAAAATTCAAAAGTTTATAAAATTTTGCAATATTTTTGAACTAATCGAAAATTACAAACGGTCTAAAATCTACTTCTTTTTTTTCTGTTAGATATAGAAATGTTTTCGATTAATCACTGTCGTAATTCACTGCTGAAAGTGAATTAAAAAATAGTTAAAATTGCATATTTAGATTAGTTCATTTAACAAAAGTTTTTGTAGTATAAACAAAACAAGATCGTAATATAACATATTTTATTATTTAAACAAACAAAATATATTTTGTTAAAATAACACATAGCATATATCTATGCAACAAAAAGAATTTTGTTTATTTAAGTAAAATTGAACCATTTTACTTGAATTAACAAAACATTTTTTTGCTGACGATACAAAATTTTTTTTTGGAATTCCAAAAAAATCAACATTATTTTTTTTTTGTTGATTCAAGCAAAATTTCCATTGACCCACATTTAAAAGAAAGGTTTTGTTGGGTCAACCAAATTTTTGTTCATTCTACAAAACTGTTTTCTGGGTGTAATTGAAAATTTAAATTTAAAACTTTTTCTATGATCGTTCCATTTTTAGGTACGTTCGCAATTATATAAATACGTAGCAATTATAGTCGTCGTCTGTCCGTCTGTCCGCATATAACAGCGCAAAAACTACCGAAAGTTTTGAAATTTTTATATATATAATCGTTGCAAATATTTGTCGAGTCATTTCAAATTTTATGAAAATCGAATCAAAACAGAAAAAGATATTAATAAACATATTTATTAAGTAATTTGAATTCTTTTAAAAATTGGCAATTCCTTGTTACAGCAGCTTCCGAGGATTAATCGTCAAGCGACCAAGATGTATTACCAAGTTATCCGACATGTATGACGTTATAGTCATATGACGTATATGACATTTTATAACATCTATGACCAAGTTATTGTCACATTCTTCATTCTATTAAATCTTATCATATGTAATTAATTCAATGATATCCCATGATAAGTAATGCTTCTAGGTTGTAATGGTGATTACGTCCTATTTAAGAGGGAGTCATATTATTTCCGTATTAATGAATTTAAAAAACGAATTTGTATACGAAAATTGTTTAATTGTAGCAATCATATAATCTACCGCCAATTGTTTGGATAGATGTCTCCGGAGAAATAGATATTAAATGGAAAAAGAGTCTAAATATGGATTTCAAGTTCTGAAATTTTCAAAGCTAGGCTTACGTTTCCAATGGAATTTTCAGTAAATGTCAACAAAAGATAAAATGTTGCAAACTTAAAATGTGCCTATTTTATTACGGAAATTAATCATATCATAATAACAGACAATATAATTAATTTCACTGTAATAGTAACAGTACGAACGCACCTCATTTGTCATGTTTAACGTACAATATCCAAACTTGTTCGTTCCATTTTTTGAGTGCAATGTTCAGTGCCGCGGGAGAGATTTCTGTTTCAATGCGTCTATAAACTATTGTTTCAGAAGAAACTTAAAAAAAAATAACTAAGCTTCTTCTATATGCGTTTGTTGCGGTTGATTTAAGGTCGTAGTCTATCTTTTTCATCGTTCAGAGACACCATTATAGTATCACGTTCAAAGTAAAATTTTTCACTTATCTAGAATTTGGGACACATCTTGCGAGAAAAATGAAAAGTAAACCTAAGAATACTGTTTAAAAATACAGCAAAATGAATACTTAAATAAATAACGAAGGAAATAATGTTTACAAGTACAGCAAAAAGAATACTGCTTAAAATTACAGCGATGAAATAAGTTAAAAGTTCAGCGAAAGGAATATTGTTTAACAATACAGAAAAAAAGAACAATGTTTGAAAGGAATATTGTTTAAAAGTACAACAAAAAGAATACTGATTAAAAGTAGAACGAAAGGCTTAATGTTTAAAAGTACAGCGAAAGAAATACTCGTACAGCATCAAAAATTACATAAATATGAAAAATAATAAATATTTTAAAATAGCATACTATACACTACATGTCAATTTAACTATTATACTTCTTCAAAATAAACTGAAAGTGCTTTAAATTGAATAGATTATCATTATAAGCTTAACCGCATAATTTAAATAAATTTCTGAATCTATTAAAGAACCCCCTTTAAATTCTTTTGTCTTTAAATAATTCTATTTGTTATTCCAATAGGTATTAAATATTATATTCTTCTTATGCATTATTGTACTCTTTCCTACACCATGAAAAATGACTCTATGATCAATCGAAAATTTAATGAAGTCTACCTAAACCGTATATTAAAATTTCTTATCGCAACGTAGAGTTTATACAGAATTCACAGAGATCTGGTCATCTTTATTCACGTGACAGGGATGGAGATGACCTCGACTTTAACTCCGTCAAAGCTTTAGAGTGTAAGTGCAGATTATTCATGTGAACATATTTAGACAAATAGCCAGTCGGATTTTATAACCTTAAGGGGTTACATACTTTCTCGGCAGAGAAAAATTGACACATTTTGGAAATTTTTTTTTTTTAGGAATGGAGTAAAATTAATTGAAAAACTAATAATTCCACGTTGTTTTTATTGCTTCAAGTATTTAAAAATATCTTTTTACTTCTTCTATCTATAATAAAAGAAAGTATTGTAATCGAAATTTTTTTCGACTTCCAGTTTTCGACGGATTTACACGTTTTAGTGGCCAGATTCCGAAAAGCATGTTTTTACAAAATGTCTGTCTGTCCGTCCTTTCTGTTTGTCCTGATTGTATCATCGAAAAGTGTATGAAGTTATGCTTCAAATTGAACCAAATTTTTTCCCAATGTTTTTGGCTATGACCAGCTGCTCCCACTTAATTTTGGGGATATTTCGACAAGAGGGGTCGCTGTGATCACGGTTTTTGTTCCATTTGCACAGTTGCATTATCTAAAAGTGTTTCAAGTTATTAAGATAATTGAACGAAATTTTTTATATATGTTTTTGACTATGGCCTGCAGGTCCTAGTTGAATTTGGGGATATTGCGCCTGGAGGGGGCGCTGTGATAGCCATTTAAATATTTCAAATTCAAAAGTACGAAAAAATTAGAAATCCTAAAAATTGCATTAAACGTTCGGCCTTGATCCAAGGATTCTAGAGCATTTTTTGTTTTGCCTCTATCTTAAAAAATGGCTGAGATATAACAGTTTGAAATTATAGGGTGGCGATGACATTTTGAAACAAGACAGCAGTATTCCTCCATAAACGGATTTAATTTATGAGTTTTAGTGAACATGGTTTCCCCAAATTTTCTTTCATTGTTGTAATCATCGTTTCAACATTTACATGTTCAACACTATCATGAGAGACGGTAGTATCTCGAGTGACGCAGCAAAAAACCAAAAACCGAAAGCCTAAAACCGAAGATTCCGTCACTCTCATATATACAGCTTAGACAGGCATCAAAGGAAAATCGAAACGCCGACATTTAATATCTCAGCAAATATGAGGCATATCGTTCTGTTTTTTTCACAGTAGTCTTATATCTCCGGTCTAACTCTATTCTGAACTTTATATATTTCTACATGCAGTAGATTTTGAGATCTGGAAGTCAATTTTTAAGTAAAATGGGGGTATGTCTTGTTGTAATGGATACATACCTATTATCTCCAAATCGGCTGGAACGATTTTTTAAAAATTAATATATTATATTAATCGGTTTTAGATGAAGCGAATAAGACTATGCGTGAAGTTAGGAAAACTCTTGTTTTCTATATAATCCATTTTTAAAATCGGACTTTTTTCCTATGCGTTTTCCCATAGACTAACATTAGACTTTTTACTCCTTTTTCCTATGCGACAATGAGGATTCTAATGGCTGTCACGGTTAGAGTCACGCTGTCACGGCATCTCCATATGGCTGAAGAACTATTTAGATTCTTTTTTTCAAATACTAAATCAGTTTCTAATGCAATTTTTAATATGTAATATATATGTATTAAATTAAATTACTGTTTGTATATTTTTATTTTTTGTTATAATAAAGAATTTCGCATTTCAAAATCTTCATTAAGTCGAAAAATATTTAGATTCCTTGATTAAAATATTGAAATATTTTATAATTATATATATGCAATTTAATTGTTATTTATATATTTAATTTGTCATTTTTTAAAGGAAAATAAGATTCAGATTTTTTTTATCAGTTAATTTGCGTAACAGAAACTAATCAACGAATCAATCATCAGTTTGTTTTCCTTTCTTTCCATGCTGTGCGCTGCTATGAAGATTTCTTGACGTGTTGAAAATCAAATTTCACAAATACTTCTAATTTAATTAACAAATACTTATTGAATATATTTTTAATTCCATCTTGTTTATGAAAGATAAAAAACACTAAATTTGTAAGCTTCTGTCTCTGTTTAATAGTATATTTCAAGATCAAGAATCAAAACATTCAATAGAATGCGTAGCTTTGATCCTACATAAACAAGAATGAAGAATACAGTATCTTTTTTTTTTTCAATTTCATTTCTGAAATTTGCATTTTAAGAACAGATAATAAAGAAAAATGTATTTCTCTTCTAATATTTATTTTCATAAGTCAGAGAAATGCAAAGTTCTACCAATGTTTCTTTTTTTCTAGTGAAAGCTGATTTTCAAATGTTAAATAGATATTACTTAATAAATTACGAAATCAGTCGTCAGTTCTCGGGGCAGTGGTGGACGCGGCATTGGAAACCAAAGAATCATGAGAAAGGGTAATACCTTTAAGCAAATCTTGTAGCAAAGTTTTCAGTAATATCTTGCACCAAATTTAAGAAATGGAATGAAAAAAAGGGTACTGTATTCTTCATTCTTGTTTATGTAGGATCAGTTTTGATTCTTGAAATATACTATTAAACAGAGACATAAGCTTACAAACGTTATTTTTTTTAAATCATACATAAACAACATGGAATTAAAAATATATTCAAGAAGTATTTGTTAATTAAGTTAGAAGTATTTGTGAAATTTGTTTTTGAACACGACAAGAAATCTTCACAGCGCATGGAAAAATAGAACACGCTATAGGGAGATTTTTATTAGTATTTTTTTCCTTCAGTTACTATGACCCTAAAAAAGAAAAAATATATATATATCTTTTTTTTTTTTGGGGGGGGGGGGTGGGGGGTGGGGGGGCTTCATGAGTGCAAAACGCTCATACAGGTAGAACTTCTAAAATCTGGTATCGCTCGGGACTCTGCAATTCCATATTTTCGAAATTTCCGGATTTTAGAGACTGAGAAATAACAATTTAAATTCTAAATTAAAGCCAGACTTAAAAATAAGAACACATACTGTAGAGTTTCTAATACTCTACACCCGAGCGATTCCAGATTTTAGAAGTTCTACCTGTATATGTATCAGTACAAAAAGCCTTAACGGGTTAAAAGTTGTGACGCAGCACTTTCTTTTGGCTCTAAGAATTTTAAATATGGGTCTTAAAAGCAATGATATCAAATTTGAGTGACGCTATATTAATAATATTTTTAAAAATCATCATTTTCTTTTTAGTTTTATTTATATTCACAGGTGCAATTATTATCTTAACATGAAAAAATATATAAAATTTATCATCCGATGCTTTTTCATTCAGGTCTCTCAGGAATTCAAAATAGGGGTTTTAAAAGAAATGATATCAAAATTTGAGTGACATCTTGACGTGAATTTAATAGGACAGTTTTAAAATTCAATTTAAATTATTTTTGGTTTGTCTTCTAAAGTATATGTACACATACAAACAATACTTTTAATTTTTCAATACACTTTTAAATATATTACTTTCACTGAGCCTATATTATGTATTGAAATGTATTTATTTCAATAAATTGATTTATCTTTTGCGCCACGCTATTCAAAATCATAAGTAAAATTTATGTAAATGATTATTTTGCGTCATAGTATCCATACAAAGAGAAATGTATGCAAGTGGATAATATGATGCAAAATAATTATTTACATAAATTTTACTTATGATTTTGGATAGCGTGGCACAAAAGATAAATCAATTTATTGAAATAAATACATTTCAATACATAATATAGGCTCAGTGAAAGTAATATATTTAAAAGTGTATTGAAAAATTAAAAGTATTGTTTGTATGTGTACATATACTTTAGAAGACAAACCAAAAATAATTTAAATTAAATTTTAAAACAGTTCTATTAAATTCACGTCAAGGTGTCACTCAAATTTTGATATCATTTCTTTTAAAATCCATATTTTGAATTCCTGAGAGATCTGAATGAAAAAGCACCAGCGAATAAATTATATATATTTTTTCATATTAAGATAATAATTGCACCTGTTAATATAAATAAAACTAAAAAGAAAATGATGATTTTTAAAAATATTATTAACACAGCGTCACTCCAATTTGATATATTTACACTCCTCAACGCCAAATTCTCGCTGAGCTTGGCGACAAATTTCGCGACAAAAATATATTTCCATATATGAAGCCAACTTGACTATGTCTGTTTAATTTGGCGATTTTCTCATTCGAATTCAATAATGACGAGAACTGTGAATGACCTTTCTGTAATCGGTTTCCGAGAATTTTAGTTTTGTGTATTTTCAGTAGAATTAGCTAAAATCTTAAAACCAAGCAATAGGGAATCTATATTTTCCTGCCGGCACAGGCCTGAAGGACTTTTCGTAGTTTAGTATAATACATCGGCTGCCCGACAGGTAACCCGACGTTTCGCAAGCAGCTGACGTACAACAGAATAACAAAAAAATATTGATTTTTTTTTTTTTTTTTTTTTTTTTTGCGATGTGATAGCGAATTGTGAAGCATTAACATGTATGAGGTAGAAGAAACTTTTGGGATTGGCATATCGGACTAGTTTCTGTTAAATTTGGTCACATATTACGTCAGAAACCTGCAGCCGCGTTGACCTGTACCAAAATATCCAGGCTCGATGGGCAGCAACCTAATTTACTGTAGAAAGAAAAAAATATTAAAATCGTAATTTCTTCTTGTAAAATAAGGTTGTAGCTGAGGGCCATCGGCTCAAATTTTTGAATTTGTGAAAAATAAGAAAATTGCGCTATTTTTTGAGAAAATATGTTTCATTTTTCGTCTAAAATTTTAACTTTTAACTTATTAAAAAAATGTAAAATATTAAAATTTTCAAAAAAATGGCTCGATGGACCTTAGCGTAGATAAGCGAAACTTTTATCCAAAAATGTTAAAAATTGTTCAAGTTATCATGCTACCCATGTTGAAAAATATAGTTTCCAGAAAATCGCGTTTAAATTTTTAGAAGGAAAAAAATATATTGATAATTTTTTTTTCACCTTACACTTAATTTGCTATTCCTGCGCCGTATTGTGGACCCTCCTGCGCCATCTGCAGTTTCAATAAATGAGAAGAATCTTTAGTAGAATATTTTCGGCAAGGTCGGTTTTATCGATCGTGTACGCGCTCACATTTTTGCTCATATCTTTCTTAATAATTGAGATATCACTTTAAACCTTTTTGCCCATAATTCTACACACTATAAGAATTTAATTTCCATAATAAATAAATAAATAAATAAATAAATAATATATATATATTAGGGTGGAGCGAAAAAAATTATTTTTTTTTTTTTACAAAAAACGGGTAGGTGCCAAAAGTTGCCTTTATACTAGTACATCAAATATCTGAAATTTTACCGCTGAAAAAAAATAGCTTGAGTCTGCGCTTTTGTTCCAAATGTCGAAATTTTGGGTAAAATTTGACAATTTTTGAAAAAAAAATAAAAAAATTCTGTAGAACTGACCATGATTTAATAGTGTCATTTGAACCTTTGTTATTAAAGATTTAAAATATTGAAACGATAAAATTATATCTTTATTATTTTTAACTGGAGCAAAACTGACAACTTTCGGTAAAAAAGGGGCGTTGCCATTCTGGTACAGCATACAACGACTCGTTGAAAAAAATTAATAGAAAGAAGATTAAATAAAGAAGCACCGCAATTAGAAGATGCTGCATGTGAAATTGAAATAAACGAATCAGTATGCAATGATTCAATAATAGATAAAATTGAATTTCCATCTTCATCCTCATATACCGAAACTCGAATGAACTTTCAAACTTTTTCTAGAGTATGTGATAGCTATAGAATTTCTGATCAGTTTGCTGTAGTTATTGCTTCAGCGGTTCTTCAGGATTGTGTACGTACAGCAAATGACACTGGAAAACATAATGTCCCCGTACCCGTTACAGATAGAAGCAAGGTAAGGCGTGAACGCCAATCGGCTTGTTCGTCTCAACGTAAAGAACAGAACCCTAAAAAAGAAATAAGAGCCTTATATTTCGACTCCTGAAAAGATGACACAATGTATATAGAAAAGAGAAGTGATAAACATGCGTATCGTAGAATTATGAAATAAGAACGTGTTACTATCTTAGAAGAGCCTGACTCCAAATATTTGGGGTCTAATTTTGCCTAACATTTCCTCATCTGGAGCATCAAAAGATATTTTTAAATGCATATCAAAGTTTTTAAAAGATGAAAATATTGATTTGTCCAGCCTCTCATGCTTGAGTTGTGATGGGTGTCCGGTGTCCTGTGAATACGGGGAAGCATACTGAAGTAATCCGTCGAATGGAAGAGAAGCTTGCAAGACCATTGCAATGGATCGTATGCCAGCTCCAGTTAAATGAATTGCTTCTGCATCATTAGTTAGGCATGATCGATGGGAAAACTTCTGGCCCAAATGTAATAGGGAAATCCTTGTCCACGTGCCATTCACTCCCTATTGCAGTTTTTGAACCCATAAAGAGTAATTTAGAAAACATATTTCCTGAAATCGATGAAAATGCACTCAGCACAGACCAGAAATACCTGCTGGACATTTGCAAAACTATTTCATTAGGATATTGCTCTACAGAACTAGCGAATAGGAGCCTAGGAAAATTGTCCCACGCAATATGGCTCACAACGGCGAATAGAATTCTTCGCCTTAATTATTCGCATTGACTGCGCTGATTCGCATTGACAGAGTCTCTATTTTCACTCACAAAGTATGTGATCTAACCCCAGGATGGTTTATCATCAAATGTAATCCACAGCTAAAGAATGTATCTAAAACCTTATGGGAAACTACTCGGCTACTAAACAACACAGCAAAGGACATAAAAAGAATAGTTAAAAAAGTTATTCAGGACAATGGTTACTTTGCACACTCAGGGCAAATTCTGATTGCAATCACATTAAACAACTAGCTGCTCATCCCATAATAAATGCAAGAGGTAGAATAAATGATGACATACGCAAATTTGAAATACTGACAATCAACATTAAAGCAAATGATTATATAAATCTAATTGATTGGAAAACTATTGCGGTAACAGGACCCCCAATCACTATGCATTTATTGGATGCAAGTTTGTTGAAGATAATAGACGGCTGGATAGATTCCCGTACTAACATCCCCAACGAGTTACTTTGCATGCTTTCTCATACTTAAGCAGTAGAAAAATACGTGAAGGAAGTCACAGCCAGCATCATCCAAAGTCTATGGATACGAAAGAAGAGATGAATACACCAAGACTAGGTTGATATACAGAAAACTTGTGCCAGTCTGATAAACAATCACAATTCATTGTATAAATAAAACATTGTGCTCAGATGGTAGGGTGGTTGTGTTGGTTACGGGTGGGACATGATATGCACCCACCTTCACTCCTGGGTAGTTGTAAAAGCGACTAGCGAAGAGCTGCATTCAAAACAACCATTCGTTGTATGCTGTACCAGAATGGAAATACCCCATTTTTACCGAAATTTGTCAGTTTTGCTCCAGTTATACAGAATAAAGATACCGTTTTATCGTTTCAATATTTTAAATCTTTATTAATAAAGGTTCAAATGACACTTTTAAATCATAACCAGTTCTACAGAAAATTTATTTTTTTTTTGAAAAATTGTCAAATTTTACCCAAAATTTCGATATTTGGATCAAAAGCGCAGACACAAGGCATTTTTTTTTCAGCGCTAAAATTTCAGATATTTGATGTACTAGTATAAAGGCAACTTTTGGCACCTACCCGTTTTTTGTAAAAAAAAATTCACTTTTTTCGCTCCACCCTAATATATATATATATATATATATATATATATTATATAGAAATAATTTGAAAGTTGAGAACGTATGAAAACCCCTTAATAAAATAAACATGAAACTGACAAGGAGAGTGTCAAGCTTGGTAATCACAGACTTTGATTATTTTTATATATGTTGTAGGGTAGAATCCCCTTAGTCTCAGGTTCAACGGATTTTATACAACGCTCCTTAGTTCTCGAGAAATGGGAGGTCTAATATTTTAACACAACTTAAATACTTACTTTGTAACAAAGCACCTGCGTTGGTCGTAGCTCAGTTGGCATAGCGTCTGCTCGTTGTTCCGAGGACCCGAGTTCGACGCCGGGATGCGCTAAGAAGTTTTTCTCAATTTTTTTATAAATATACTTGTAATTATAATTTAATAATCTCAATAAAAAATTTTGTTAACATAATTAAATTTTAATCAAGCATTTTTGATTTTTTTTTAAAAATCACTTTTAAAATGTATTCCATATATGCTTTATCAATGCAACGATATTGAACAATTATGTCAATTCGTGATTGTAAAGAAACAAGTCAATGCGATGTTAATACCACTCTGTTTTTAAAATATGAAGCATAATTATATTAAAATTTAGCATAAGAATTAAATTACATATTTATGTTTTATTTTATTGTAACTAGAGGGCGCCACGACATACTTTGGTTCTGTCTTTTTTTTTTTTTTTTTTTTTTTTTAGTTTGGTGCAGTTAAGTGGTTTTTGTTTTCAATCTTTATCGCACAAGTGCGTATCATTCTATAACAGCTTATAATTGTATAAAAATGGAAGAATCAAGCCGTAGTTCACAAGAAGATCAATCTGAAGTGTCAGGATACGATGAAAATTAGAAAAGTGATGTCACAAATGCGTTGAAATACTGTAAAATTTTATTGCAATGCAAAACAATGGATTTTTAACAAATAATCCAGCATCTGAAATATTTTCGTTTTCTATTGCGATGGGAGAAGAATTCTATAATTCGGTAGTTAATATGCTGATTTTGTAACGATTTTTGAATTTTTACTAGTCAATAATAGATCCAATTTGTTTAAAGCTCTTTAAATGAGGATAAATGTTTAATAATGGTTTAAAAATCAAAAATGGTAAATTAAAATTTAAGTATGTTAGCAAAGTTTTTATTGAGATTATTAAATTATAATTACAAGTATATTTATAAAAAAAAAATGAGAAAAACAAACTTTGTGCGTCCCGGCATCGAACCCGGGTCCTCGTACCAACGAGCAGACACCATGCCAACTGAGCTACGACCAACGGAGTTTCATGGTTACAAAGTAAGTATTTAAATTGTGTTATAATATTAGACCCCCCCATTTCTCGAGAACTAAGGAGCGTTGTATAAAATCCATTGAATCCGAGACTAAGGGGCTTCTATCCTACAACATATATCAAAATAATCAAAATCTGTGATTGCCAAGCTTGGCACTCTCCTTGTGAGTGAAAAAATTATTCTTGACCAAACGCATCCCTGAAGAAGAAATTGCAAAAATCCAGTAAAGGATTCACGTTGGTTGGAAAGCAAAAGTTCCTCCCAAAGGATTTTATTTCTTCTGTAGTTTTAAAAACCCACTAACTATGCCATGTGTTAGTCTATGCCAGTGATTCTTAATATCTTACTTGCCACGGATCCCTTTCCTTTTAGCCCCTGTCCTCGCGAACCTCCAGGATTTAATACTTGAATTACTAATATTCTTTAAAATATCGAACACAGATAAATTAACTACGCTGTATTTTGAAACATTATTCCTTTCGCTGTATTTTGAAACATTATTCCTTTCGCTGTACTTTTAAGGTATTCCTTTCGCAGTACTTTTAAACATTATTCATTTCTTTGTACTTTGAAACATTATTCATTTCGTTGTACTTTGAAACATTATTCCTTTCGCTGTACTTTTAAGCTGTTCTTTTTGCTGTAGTTTTAAGGTATTCCTTTTGCTGTACTTTTAAACATTATTCATTTTGCTGTATTTGAAACATTATTCCTTTTGCTACACTTTGAAAAATCATTCCTTTCGCTGTACTTTTAAAGGTATTCTTTTCGCTGTAATTTTAAATATTATTCCTTTTGCTGTAACTTTCAAACAGTATTCTTCATTTTACTCTCAAGATGTGTCTCAAATTCTAGATAAGTGAAAAAATTTACATTAAACGCGATACTATCGCGGAAACCCTGGCCGCGCTGTGGATCCCTTATGAACTACTACCCTACAGCATAGTTTTACATAGGATTGTACTAAAAAAAGATAGAAGTTAAATAGAGATGGCTTCTGAATAATAGATTAAATATTTTTTTAATATTTCGTTCTTTAAAATACAAATTTTTGAAACTGCCTATACGGAAAGAGTTAAGAAACAAGTGTTTAATTTAAAGAAATCATTTAACATTTATCATTCATTTTTCGATGAGGCACTGAAATTAAGAGCTATTAACAAGCAGGTTCTTACCAATAAATATCCTTTATTTTGAATTTCGGTTAAAGGAATTACTTTCATTTATCAAAAGAAAAAAAAAATCTACAGCTTTATTTAGAGTAAACAGCAAGAAAACACATGACGTGTTTATGACGTAACATAAAAAAGATTTCAATTGAATGTGAAACCATAAGTTACTGTTCAAGGACATCCTGTAAACAAATATATACACCCAAAACTGAAAACGTATTTTAAATAAATGGATATAAACTTGAAAATGTATTGATGATGATACGTAAATGGAAATAAAATATGACTGGAATGCGAATTTGATGGTAAACATTTGAATGCCAGTTGGAAATCAAGTAATAAAAATGTATATCAGCATTATATATTTTTTTCTAGTATTTTAAAATTCTACTGAAAGTGGAAATGTAAATAAGTAACATTTGCTTTCAGAAATTAAGCCACTAAATGAAAGTAAACGTTTTCAACGATTGTTTTCAGAAGCCATCTGCAGAAGGCTGAAATATTGATATGCTATCCAAATGGCAAACTATTAAACTTTTAGCAATAAATTTCTTTGATCATTTTTAGTTGGAAAGTGTTTATGACTTTGGTTTGTCTGTCCGTCTGTCTCTCTAACGCTTGTAAATATACTCGGATTGCCCTGAAATTTTTGTATGTTATTGAAGTTTACTACAGCATTGAAAATGAAGTATGTAGCATTTATAGTTTGTTTACATAGACGCGCAAAAGAATTTCGTCTATAGGAAAAATCGTTTGTTACTTTGGAAAAAAATGGAAAAATTTTATTGGTGTTAGATTATATCAAAAATATTTAAAACACATTGGCCTACAAAAGTTAAGGTACGACTAGTTTTTGGACGCTCACTATTAAAAGAATGAAAATAAAGGTAAAAAATATGGTTTATATTAATAGTCATAAGTAACTTGAATAAAATTTTATGAAAATATTATACTCATCTTGATTATTTTAAAGTATTGGCTACTTATATGTTTGTCAGGAGGATCTGCGAATATCTCACTTTGGGAATTTGTGTGAATTTTTATTTTATGGTTGATGATCTTGAATTGTTGGTACTAAAATAGTGTTGTTCATGTCTAGGAGATGTTTACTTCAATCGTTAAGATGGCAGGCAATTTGATAGATTTAAGTAGGTTCATCACAAGCTGGTGCTGCTAGACGTCTTAATGTGTCTCGTAGTCTGGTCCAAAGGCTCTCAGATCAATTTGAATAAAAAATCCAGTATCAAGAACATTTGTACCAGACTGCTCATGGATTACAACCTCTGTTCAAGATAGGAGGAGCATCACTACTATGGCTCAGCTCATTTCAGATCATTGTAGAACAACAGGGAATGACAATACTTGCGATTACGATGCATAGACGTCTTCACAATTAAGGACTCTGTGCAAGACGACCCGTTGTGTTTGGCCCTCTTAATCGACACTACAGAAGTGCCCTTTTATGTTGGCCAAGAGAGCACGTTACCTGGAAGACACAACAATGGGCTTCCGTACTGTTCACAGATGAGTCCCGGTTTGCTTTGAGAGTGATTCAGTTCGTATGCTGATCTGGAGAGAACAAGGCATCAGATTCTACCTATGTAACATTGTTTAAAGACACAGTTATAGAGGAGGTGGAATCATAGTTTGGGCTGGAATTTTTGCGAATCACGTGGGCGGCGGATATTGGTGCCGACCGGCTGAAGGTGCACCCCCCCCCCCCCAGTGAAGCAATAGAATTAAGTTCAGTAGCATCACGTTCTCGGCTCGAATGGAAGCAAAAATGTCGTTTCTAAAATTTATACTCGAATATCTTAATTAATGTTTAATTTGTATTTTTGATGTGTGTCCGTCTTGTGTATCTAAAAAAAAAAAAAAAAAAAAAAAAACAGACAATTACCGCAGTTTTTTCGAATATACCTTCATAATCTCGAATCTCGAATCTCGAATGACTAGATTTTAAATACAAGACTGTTGCTTTCGTTTTTAATTTGCTCTCCTTCAAGAATGTTTGCTTCATGGTGCCGAAACCCGGGAGCTTTAATATTAAAATTCATGACATTAAGTATGTGAGCTTCAAGTGATTAGTGATTATTATCAACAAGATTAAGTTCAACATTCCATGTTGACTTACTGGATTAGAATTTTATCCCGGCAAAAACAGGTACTGTATTTTTTTTGTTTTTAAGAATGGATCTCGATAAATTAAAATCAAAGCGCAAGGTAATTAAAATTGCCTGCACTAAACTGATTACAAAAATGGATACATTTGTTGAAACTATAGATTTTGAGAACGAAAGTAATTTTGAGCAACTTTCGGAATTTTGAAACAATTTAAATGAAAAACAAGATGAATTAAAGTTAATAAAATCAAAAATGGAAGAGTTAATATCTGATACTACTCTTTTTGAAGCTGAAATACAAAATAGTATTGAGTATGACGATACCATTAACGAAACCAAATTCAAAATTAAAGGAAAATTAAAGAAATTTAAAGCTAATGCTGAATTGAGCAACACAAGTACTGTATCAAATGCAAGTACAGTTACCTATCCTAATACAGATCACTTGCAATAAATTTACCAAAGATAACTATTCCGATTTTCAAAGGTGATCCTAACACATTTCTAGAGTTTATAAATAGTTTTAAAAGTACTATTGATTCTAATGACAACTTGAGTAGTATTGAAAAGTTTATATATTTGAAATCGTTTCTGTCTGGAGAAACTTATAGAACGATTTCATGATTTGCCCTAAATGAACAAAATTATAAATCGTCTCTAGATTTACTAGAAAATAGATATGGAAAAACAGAATGTTTGATTAGTGGGTTTATAAATAAACTATTAGAAATTGAGCCTGTAAAGTTTGCTTCAAATACCAAATTGTTACGGGAATTGTAAGATGAATGCGAAGTTAGTATTAGAAATGTACAAGAGATGGGAGTGGCTTCAGATAATTTCGGATATTTACCGATTCCAATAATTTTAAGGCAATTACACCATAATTTAGTTGTAGAATTTCAAAGGAAAATAAATGTTGATAAATCTGATGACGTCAATGAATTGATGACTTTTATAAAGTTTGAAATAGAATCACGAGAAGCAGCTAACGCGGTGTCAGGAATTTCCTTAAAAAATAATGAAACATCTCGATGGGAAAGAAAATTCCGACTAGATTAAAAACTAATGTTCCCACTTCAGTCGCGATTAACACGGTCGTAAAAAATGTTTGCATATTTTGCAATTCAAATCATTATAGTCTAAAATGTAAGGAAATATCGGACGAACAAAAACGTTATAAGTTAAAAAAAGTGGGAGGTGTTATCGTTGTTTCAATAAAAATCACCTATTATCTTCTTGTAAAGTAAAAATTCAACCTTGCGATTTATGCCAAAGTTATCAGCATAATTATTTATTTTGCCCTACTAAAAAAACCTAAAAATCGTCTCGTTGAGGACGCGGAAACACCCAAATCTTCCCAAATTCTCGAAAACCAAACTGTATTATCGTCAGTTATTAAGACTCAAAATTCCTCCGAAAAATATTCAACATTATTACAAACCGCTTGTGTACAGGTGCAAGGTACTTCTAAAACCTTATAAACGAGGCTTTTATATGACTCGGCATCTTCTAGAACATTTATTATAAAAAGTTTAGCGACAGCTTTGAAATTAGAACCTATGAAAAAGAAAGTCTTCTAGTTTATACGTTCGCAAAAAGGAAAACCATAGAACTGGAGTTCGATGTTGTGAATATTACAGTACGCAATCGCGTTCCCCCCTACGCTGGCATACAACTTGAAGCGTTTGTGTCTGAGGTCATTAGCGGAGCGAAAATTATCGCATCAGTTGATTCTCAGTTAATAAATAAACTCGGTCTTAATGAAAATGAGTTTGCTGATACATTTATTCATGCAAAACCCATCCAAATTCTTTTAGGTGCTGATTATATGTTTTCAACGATAATTGGAGAAGTTAAAAAAATAAATCAATCCTTGTTTATTCAACCAACGATCTTTGGAAAGACTTTAATAGGAAGAGTTTATGGTGCTAAATTACAGAGTACTTCCTGTTTAAAAATAATATGCTCGTCAATAGATAATGACTTAAGAAACTTATGGGAAATGGAATCGTTTCTATTGAATCAAAAAGATAAACAAGATGACGGACATTTTGAGGTCATAAATTCGAGAAGAAAATATGTTTCGAAAATGATAGGTACGTCACACCACTTTTGTGGCGATGTGATACGGATAGACAAAATTTATGTAACAATTACAAAGTCGCGGAAAAAAGATTTGCAGTTTTGGAAAGACGGTTAAAAGATGATCAATCTTTATTTTTAAGATATAATGAAATTATGAAGGAACAATTGAATGAGGGAATTATTCAAAAGTGTAATGATAATTGTTCTGTAGATTACGTAATGCTTCATAGAGAGGTTTTTAGGGAAAAATCTTCTAGCTCTAAAACTAGAATTGTTTATGATGCGAGCAATCGACAGGGTAGTAACAAAAGTTTAAATTAATGTCTTTTCTCTGGGGAAAATTTATATCCTAATCTCGTAGATGTTATATTAAATTTCAGGCAACATAAAATTGCTTTTTGTGGGGGTTTGGCCCGAGCCTTCTTACAAATAGAAGTATCAAAAAATGACAGAAATTATTTATGTTTTTTGTATTTTGATGATTGCGATATAGATAAAGCTGCGACTTTATACCATTTTAATCGTCATTGGTTTGGCCTCACCAGCTCAAATCAAATCATTATAGTCTAAAATGTAAGGAAATATCGGACGAACAAAAACGTTATAAGTTAAAAAAAGTGGGAGGTGTTATCGTTGTTTCAATAAAAATCACCTATTATCTTCTTGTAAAGTAAAAATTCAACCTTGCGATTTATGCCAAAGTTATCAGCATAATTATTTATTTTGCCCTACTAAAAAAACCTAAAAATCGTCTCGTTGAGGACGCGGAAACACCCAAATCTTCCCAAATTCTCGAAAACCAAACTGTATTATCGTCAGTTATTAAGACTCAAAATTCCTCCGAAAAATATTCAACATTATTACAAACCGCTTGTGTACAGGTGCAAGGTACTTCTAAAACCTTGTAAACGAGGCTTTTATATGACTCGGCATCTTCTAGAACAATTATTATAAAAAGTTTAGCGACAGCTTTGAAATTAGAACCTATGAAAAAGAAAGTCTTCTAGTTTATACGTTCGCAAAAAGGAAAACCATAGAACTGGAGTTCGATGTTGTGAATATTACAGTACGCAGTCGCGTTTCCCCCTACGCTGGCATACATATTGAAGCGTTTGTGTCAGAGGTCATTAGCGGAGCGAAAATTATCGCATCAGTTGATTCTCAGTTAATAAATAAACTCGGTCTTAATGAAAATGAGTTTGCTGATACATTTATTCATGCAAAACCCATCCAAATTCTTTTAGGTGCTGATTATATGTTTTCAACGATAATTGGAGAAGTTAAAAAATAAATCAATCCTTGTTTATTCAACCAACGATATTTGGAAAGACTTTAATAGGAAGAGTTTATGGTGCTAAATTACAGAGTACTTCCTGTTTAAAAATAATATGCTCGTCAATAGATAATGACTTAAGAAACTTATGGGAAATGGAATCGTTTCTATTTAATCAAAAAGATAAACAAGATGATGAACATTTTGAGGTCATAAATAAATTCGAGAAGAAAATATGTTTCGAAAATGATAGGTACGTCACACCACTTTTGTGGCGATGTTATACGGATAGACAAAATTTAAGTAACAATTACAAAGTCGCGGAAAAAAGATTTGCAGTTTTGGAAAGACGGTTAAAAGATTTTAAAATATAATGAAATTATGAAGGAACAATTGAATAAGGGAATTATTCAAAAGTGTAATGATAATTGTTCTGTAGATTACGTAATGCTTCATAGAGCGGTTTTTAGGGAAAAATCTTCTAGCTCTAAAACTAGAATTGTTTATGATGCGAGCAGTCGACAGGGTAGTAACAAAAGTTTAAATGAATGTCTTTTCTCTGGGGAAAATTTATATCCTAATCTCGTAGATGTTATATTAAATTTCATGCAACATAAAATTGCTTTTTGTGGGGATTTGGCCCGAGCCTTTTTACAAATAGAAGTATCAAAAAATGACAGAAATTATTTATGTTTTTTGTATTTTGATGATTGCGACATAGATAAAGCTGCGACTTTATACCATTTTAATCGTCATTGGTTTGGCCTCACCAGCTCTCTCTGTGTTTTGGCTTCGACTATTAAAAAACACATTAAAAATTATAAGGAAGCCAATCCCTTTTCGCATATCATATGTTAGATAATTATTTGTACGTAGATGATTTAATTTACGGAGCATCTACGGTACCAGAAGCTTTTAAGCTGTCATCTTGTGCAGTTTAAATTTTTAAAGACGCGAACATGAAGTTACGGAAATTTAACTCCAATTCTTTAGAATTAAAGGAACTGTGGATGAATGCTGACCCTGTAATAGAAATAGAAGAAAAACAATCAAACCTTAAAATATTCGGTATTAATTGGAATAATAAGGAGGCCTTTCTGTCCATAGATTTGAAATCTTTAGCGTCAAACGGTGATACTTTACAATTCACTAAAAGACACGTTCTCCGCACTGCTGCTAAAATATTTGATCCAATCGGCTTCCTCAATCCTTTTATGATACGAATTAAGCTCCTCTTACAGGAATTATGGGAATGTGGTCTTGACTGGGATGACACATTTTCCGAAGAAATTGAGAAAAAATATCAAACGTGGTATAAGAAATCAAAATTACTAGAAAATATAAAAATACCTAGATATTACTTCGACACAGATATAACAGAAAATAAAGTTCAAATTCATATTTTTTCTGATGCTTCGTTAAAATCATACGTTGTTGTGGCCTATTTTAGATATAGAACATCCGAAGACCATTTTAACACATCTATACTAATATTATAAAGGAGTAAAGATTGTTTGTTTGTTTGTTTGTTTGTAGGGGGTAATCTCTGTAACTACCGAACCGATTTCAAAAGTGATGGTGGCAAATTGATGGTGACAACCCCTGCTCCAACATAGGCTATATTTTATGTTGATGCCACAACCCCAGGGGGGTGCAGGAGCGAAAAAGGTTCTAAAATTGCAATCTTTTCTGTACTGAAGCAGCTAGAAATTTGAAATTTGACGTTGTAGTTACTTATAAGATGTAAATGCTCTCTAAGAACAAAATAAAAAAAAATTCGAAATTTAAAAGTGTGAAATGAATGAAAAGCGTTCTAAAAACATTCTAAATTACAATTTCTATGGAATCTCTAGAAATACCGAACCGATTTGAAATTTGGCGTTGTAGTTACTTATAAGATGTAAATGCTCTCTAAGACCAAAATTTAAAAAAAATCGAAATTTAAAAGGGTGAAATGAGCGAAAAGCGTTCTAAAAACATTCTAAATTACAATTTCTATGGAATCTCTAGAACTACCGAACCGATTTGAAATTTGGCGTTGTAGTTACTTATAAGATGTAAATGCTCTCTAAGAACAAAATTAAAAAAAAAATCGAAATTTAAAAGGGTGAAATGAGCGAAAAGCGTTCTAAAAACATTCTAAATTACAATTTCTATGGAATCTCTAGAACTACCGAACCGATTTGAAATTTGGCGTTGTAGTTACTTATAAGATGTAAATGCTCTCTAAGAACAAAATAAAAAAAAATCGAAATTTAAAAGGGTGAAACGAGCGAAAAGCGTTCTAAAAACATTCTAAATTACAATTTCTATGGAATCTCTAGAACTACCGAACCGATTTGAAATTTGGCGTTGTAGTTACTTATAAGATGTAAATGCTGTCTAAGAACAAAATTTAAAAAAAAATCGAAATTTAAAAGGGTGAAATGAGCGAAAAGCGTTCTAAAAACATTTTAAATTACAATTTCTATGGAATCTCTAGAACTACAGAACCGATTTCAGAAGTGATGGTGGCAAATTGGTGGTGACAATCCTTGCTCCAACAGCCTTATTAATAAAAAACTATGCGTTTCTGACGACTGGGTTTTTCGCTAATTGTTGCCACAGATTAATCTCGGAAAATGAAACATTTGAAGTTACTGAAAAAAAAATAGTAGCTCGAAAAGTATTTGTCTGAAAATTGTTAGGCAAACTGTGTTTGAAAGGTAAAAAATTGTATTTTTCTTGATATAAATTTCAAATCTAATGATTATGCCATTTTTCAAATATTGAATTTGAAAAATTACCAAATTTCACAATGGAGTACCATACCGAAACCTTCATGCGTAAAAAGATAATGATAAGGGCGACGTGTCCTGGCGTGTATATTGGCTATAGCACGAGTCACAAATTATAGTAGCCTTATTATTCTGTTAAAATATAAAAGTGAATTATGAAATGTCAATATTTTGTTGGATTAAAAGTTCGTTATAAGAAATTGACCAGCGTAGCGGGCGTAGCTTGCTAGTGTTATATAATTTCTAAATCTCGAGTTTCTCCTTTAAAAAGAGTTACCTTGCCGCAATTGGAGGTTTTAGGATCCTTAACAGCTGCCAGAATTGCCAACCATCTTAAACATCTTTTCAGCTATATTGAAAAGATAATTTTGTGGACCGACTCTACTATTGTTTTGCACTGGATTAAGGAATCGGCCTCCAAGTGAAAACCCTTTGTTGCTAACCGCGTAGCTGAAATTCAGGGGATGACCGACCCTAGTTCTTGGCGGCAAGCCAATAGCAAAGATAACCCGTCAGACATGCTTACTAGGGGGCTCTCTTCCAAAGAGTTAATAAATTCAAGACAGTGGTGGTATGGTCCACCACTTATTAATCCCGAAAATTTTTGACCTAAAGAAAATAAGTTATAAATCAAATCATTCATTCCAGAAATTGAAAATGAATGTAAATGTGAAATTATGTTTAATTCAATCATTGTTAATGAAAAAATAATCGATATAGATAAATTTAGTAGTTTGAAAAAAGTATTAAGAGTAACGGCTTACGTGTTATATGTTATAAAATTGCTAAAGGGCAAACACAAGAAAGTCTGTGCACTTACACCAGAAGATCTTCGAGAAGCAGAGCTGTATTGGATAAGACTAGTTCAAAATGATATTTTTTCTAATAATATACAGTGTTTAAAAAATGCCAAACCTCTTCCAAAAGACTCGCACTTGCTTTGTTTAAACTCCTTCCTTGATTCCGAAGGCGTCCTGCGTGTCTCTGGTCGACTTGGGAAAGTTGATTTTTTAACGGATGAAAAACACCCGATAATTCTTCCGCCCAAAACGAAGTTTTCGGAATTGATAATTTGGGATGCTCATGCTAGAGTGTTTCATTCAGCAGTTTCTCACACACTCGTGCAAGTGAGAGAAAAATTCTGGTTACTAAACGCTAGACAAACAATAAAAAATCAACTAAAAAAATGCATTATTTGTAAAAGGTTTTCATCAATTCCAGGAGACCAGACGGTAGCTCCATTGCCACCTGATCGTGTTGAACAGTCAGCTCCATAATTTGTTCAAGAAAACCTCGATGCAAACGTTTCTTTAATTATTACACCCATTGTCAAATAAAATTTTTCATAAAAATCAGGATTATTATAAAATAAAAACTTATTGGTGGATTTTTTCTCTTTTCAGAAAATATTAATCCTTAGCCTGTTTTAAGTAAGGATGCACAAATGTCCAATAAAAAAAGTCCAAGATTTTTAATAATTTTATGAGCCTCTAATAACATCACTCCAACTTTTTATTACTTATTTTGTATCTTTCTTTATTCAAGAGATAAGATCTGCTATCTCACGATAAAACGTGTTAAAATAAATTATTTTTCTGTAATCAAATTAATGCAAAATAGTAAATACCTTGGGTTCTAATTGTCGGATAATCTTAATTTTTACAAACTTGTAATGTGGAAACAGAGAGGGTTCGAACGGTGTTAATTTTAAAATCATAGCTTAATTAGAACTGTTTATTTGAGTACCCTAAAAAATCTCTTAATACCCTCTTTCTTTGTGGTTCATTCTCAGCCACCTGTCTCTGCTCAATTTTTTTTAAATACGTGGGTTCTTTGCAAGATTAAATTGCTCGAAAAATTAAAAAAAAAAAATAATTAATATTTCCGAAAGTTGTGGGTGGATTTTTTCGAAACTTGATTTTTTGAAATTGCGATTGTTTTTATCCCTGTACACCAATTTTGAGTCTGTAGGCCCATTATTTCGATGTTTATTCAAAAAGGCGATTTCATTTCCATTCTGTAGTTGCTGAACTGTTCCGGCAACCCTATGCTTCTGTTGAATATTTCTAGCCTCCCTTGGAGGTCTTTTTAACACTTTCCAACCTAGTTGAAAAGTGTTTATGACTTCGGTTTGTCTGGCCGTCTGCCGTCTGGCCGTCTGCCGTCTGCCGTCTGTCCGTGCTCTAACTGCCGCAAATATGCTCGGATTGCCTTGCAATTTTTATATGTTATTGTCGTTATCTATAGCACGTTCCCTATTTCAACTGAAGTGTGTAGAACTTATAGTTTTTTTACAGGGACACTCAAAAGAATTCCGTTACATTACGGTCTATGGGGGAAAATCATTTTCGGTTTATTTTAATGATGTTACACAATTGCAAACGCATTGTAATTGATATATATCACTAAGGTGTATTACAAGAAGCTTAATATAGAATAGAGTGTGCATAGCACTTATAGTTAATTTACAGGGACAGTCAAAAGAATTCCGTTACATTACGTCCATGGAGAAAAATCGTCTGCGGTTTATTTAAACAATGTTTCACTATTTTAAACGCATTGAAATTTATATATATCACTACGGTGCATTTCAAGAGACTTACTACAGAATAGTGTGTGTATAGCAGTCATCGTTCATTTACAGGGACACACAAAAGAATTCTCTACTGTCTGTTAACAATAATTCCTGGAAGTGCGTTTTAAGTTACTGAACGCGATTTTAAATTTAACTCACTTTTTGTCTATAAAGAGTGGTGTGTATAAATTCTGTAGATCATATACAGGGAAGCAGAAAAGTTCGCGAATACATTTCCGTTTATTGACAGAAACTCCAGAAGGAGAATTTTAAACTGTGCTATTACGCGTTTCTTAACTGAACTAAAATTTAGCATCCTATGTAGTATATATACAAATCTATAGATCATATACAGGGTTGAATAAAAGTATTCGGATATTTTTCCGAATATTGTATACGTTGGAAATTCTTGAAATTATGTTTTTAAATATGTTATGCGTTTTCCAAATTGTTTACTTAGATGTTATCTTTCAGCTTATTAAACGGTATGATTTGTAAAATTATTTTGGAATAGTTGGAAAGTGTTACATAATCTATGCTTGACGCATGATTTTTCGTTCTTGTTGTAGTCAGAAACGGACTTTTGCATCATTTTCAGAAAAAAAAGAATTTGGAATTTCATGACCTTTTGAAAGCGATGTTTAATGAGTTTTAATATTTGTATCTTGGGTAACAATCAAAATATTAAAATTTTGAGACTCAGGGGAATCAGGCCATGCCTTGGACTTCCTAAATTTAAATTTTCAGTCTTCTATTAGGTAAGTTAGATTTCGCTAGCCATCGCCAACAGACACACGGACACACAGAGCGAAACTTTCTTTTATTAGTATAGATTTAAACTGTTTTACCAGATACGGAGACTTAAAATTGGGGGGAGGGAATGACAGTCTACCATGGTGAAAAGGAACATTTAAAGGTTTTGGAGGTTCAAAAGGCATTAGGATTTCTTAGCAACGAAATTTTATGCATGTATTTGAATACTGAATACACGAGATTACTACATTTAATTGTTTTTGCAGATGTAATTTAACTTCTTTCCAACATAGATTTCCACATACAAGAAAATGCAACATAAATTATGTAAAATCTAAACAACTTGAGAAATACTGCTACGCAAATATAGTGTTGAAACAAAAAACAAAATTTTTGTTATCGATAGATTAGTACTTCATACAATTAATTAAAAAGTTATGTTCTACGAGTTCTACCGTTTCATAGTTTATGCAATAGATTTAGAGTTTATTACACCTTTAAATATTTTCCACAATGCACTAATCAACATTTCATATATCCTTCTGAAGTATTTCCTAGTTATTTTCCTTTTAGTATAATTTGTGTTCCTCTGAAACTTTATACTGTATAAATTAAGGTGAAATTTTAATAAAATTTAAAAAAAGGAGCGTCATTAAATTTCGGATTGTGCAGACGATTAATTTGTTTAGAGAGCGGCGAATATGCAAATCGCACCGACATACGCTCCAAATTTTGACAGCTTCTGAATTTTTCAGATTAAAAATAACGTAAGATGATTAATTTTAGAAAAACTAGAAAAATAAATGTGCGTTTATTCTATAATCTTCAAACCACACAGTTGCTGAATTAATTTGCATTTGCATAAATAATGGAGTTGACGCCATTTTTAAAGTGATTTCATTTCATATACTACACACAGTACACACAGCACTTCACAGTAACACAATAGTAATTCACTGTACCATAATTTCTGGTAATGGTACTTTAAATGCGTATGCTTAAAATATTAATAATTTTTTCTGGAATCTAATGTGTTGTTACTTCTGATTATCTTTTATTTTTTTATTTTTTTTTTTCGCGATACCTGATATTTTGTTTAATTATTTATTTTGCCCTCGCTTTACATTTTTTATTGTACGTTATTTATTTATTTATAGAATTATAATGTAACTAATAACTAAACATTGCAGTTATCTTATTGCGTAAGATTAATCCATTTTGCTATATCGTGCCATTTTTTGTAGTAACTTTGGCGTAAATATTTTTAAAATGTAGAATGAAATTAGATCTCTCGCCCTCTCCCAAATCGTAAGATCTTATGCAAAGCGAATATAGCATATCGTGTCGCAACTCAGCTAGGCTTTATTAAATACATAGTAAACTAAAAATGCAAGAACGTGAAAAATATAATGTAGCTAAAAAGAGGTTTAAAATTTGAAAAACTGCGGTGGAATACAGAAAAAGAATCGCATACCACCAGAGTTATTAAGAGAAATGACACTTCATTTTTGAAAATAATTGCAATATTTTTAGTTATGGTGAAAGTCACCAAAATCACCTGCATACACAGATATACCTGCATACATTATATACACAAATTTTCATTTTAGTTGTATTGTAATGCTACAAAAGCATATTTCGGTCAAATTGAAAGGGTTCCTCTAAGAAATTCAACTTTATAAACTAGAACGAAATATGAATAAAATTGAAAGAAGGAGGTTCATTAAATTCCGGATAATGCAGACGAGCATTTTATTAGAGAACTCCAAATAGTCAAATCGCACCTACACGTGCACCAAATTTTGACAGCTCTTGATTTTCTCTTATTCAGAAAAATGTGCAGGGGATTAAAAATTATGCAAGAAGATTAATTTAGGTAAATCTGGGAAAATAAAAGTGAGTTTATTGCATGATCCACGCAACTAAAGAGTTCAAATATTGTTTTTTAAGTTGCTTTGAATTTATATGGGCATTGTTAAAAAATTCTGTAAATAAGTATAAAAGTAAAAGTAATTTATTGAATTTATATGGGCATCGTTAAAAAATTCTGTAAATAAGTATAAAAGTAAAAGTAGTTTCTTTTCCTTCTTTCTTTCTTTCTTTTTTTTTTTTTTTAAATACACTTTTTTATAATATTTATCTTGAAAATCATACCTAATTTCATGACTACAATTCAAGATTTAAAAAAAAAAAATCCGTTGCGATGCATTAATTTGGTGTGGGAACCAAAACTGGTTATGAATAATTCAGCACTTTTTATTTGTACTTGGTCGAAAGCGCGAGCTAGTGAATTAATTTAAAAAATATACAATGTTTGCTCTGTTTCTATTTTAAGATGTGACAACAGTAAAGATAAAAAAAACATTTAAACTATTTTTTTAGATCTCTAAATGGATTTCTCACCTTATAATCTTAATTAAATTAACATGAAACTATTAATTGATTAAAGCGTACCCTTTTAAATATATTACATTCTTTATTTTTATTTTTATTTTCTACTTTATAGTGCATAAAATACCGTGTTGCTCCAGCTTCACAACCAGTTGCCCCCCCCCCCCTCCCTTTTCTTTCTGGCTAACGTAGTTTCGCCTATCATTAAATCCGTTGTTGTGGCAACCCGTATACAGTTGTAACCATAAAGAATATTTGGCGATGTATCACCCGTGGAGGGCTAATGGGAAAATGATTTAAAATTAGGATATTAATTTATTATAATTAAGTTCTAAAAATATTAAAATGTTGTATCGTCATTAACAACTCACCTTTTTACATAATTCTAGCCTATCAGGAAGTGAGATAAAAATCGACTACAAATTCAATCTTTGCATACGAAAACCAAGTTGAGTTAGATAAAAATGTGTAATAAAAATAGAAAAGAAACAGATTCCGCATTATTTTTTTTTTCCCAACAAAAGATTAACCCTGTGACCACCATTACAGAAATTGTATTAATAATGTTTGTATTAATATTTAGAAATCGAATTTAAATTTCAAAATTCTGAGAGTTTGTACTATGACACCCTTGGGATCCTTAAAAATAATTGGTGTTCATTTCAACACGTAATCCATCGTATTCTGGGAGGAGTACATGTGCAATACAAACACACAGTCAGATTTTAATATAATAGACATTTTCATTTTTAATTAGTGTCAGAATTTATGTTCTGATAAAAATTCTTTTCTTTAATAGAATAAATAAACCTTTATACTAATTTAACTTCATTTATAAGCGTCTAATTACGTACAAGTTTTATTTATTGATAAAAAAAAATATATAAAAAATACCATGTAATGATGTAATTATGAAAACAAACTTCTCTCACTAAAAATGAATTATATTTCATTATAATATTATTACTATGAATGTAATTAATTTATCCTCGTATGTTTCGTGGACAATACATTTCTGAAAATACTTTCTCAAAACGCATTTATCAAGGGAATCAGCCGAATGTTATATTATTTTCTTTCAGTCTTAAATAAACTAATTTAAAAAAAAGCTTTTGTGAACGGTTTTATTGGATTATATGATTTAGCAATTCTAAGAAACACTAAGAGGAAAAATTTAAATTAATTACAGTTATATTCAAAACCACTTGTGTTAATTCTTTTGCAATAATTTAAAAACAATTGTATGTGAAATGTATGTTTGCAAAACGTCTGACACTCAAATTAACATTCTTCAACATTCATTTAATAAATATTCTCTACAAATATTTAATTAGGATTTTTTAGCTGTAGTTTGTAATATATTATTACTTTTTTGTTTGAAAATAAAAAGAAAGAAAAAACTTCGCTAATGATTATTTGCTGAAACTTTTTAATATATTTATTCCCATTTAATATTTTTTTTCTTCATTTCGAAGTAAAACCTTTAAAGTAAAGAAGAAAAAACTATAACTGCGTCATTATGTATCTTATGTTGTTGTTTTAGTTGATTAAATTTAATTATCTTCTAGCTCGATAGTTATTTAAATGAACGGTCTATCTCATTACAGTGATATATACTTATTGCACACCAGTTAGCGTAATCCAGCGAAAGTGACTCAACAGAGTGTTTCTTGTGGTAATCCTTCATTGGTATTAATATTCATATGTAATCACACTGTTGCCAATATCGACCATTTTTACACGTTACTGACGATCACATATTGACCCAGCATAAGTCGCATATATATCTCTGTGATAAAAGCCGCCACTTTCCCCTTTTACTTTTACTTTTTCTGCCCGAGAGGGATTGCTCAGACTAGTCTGTAAAGCAGAAATGTCCCTCCCGATCCCCTTTATTAAAGTATTAAAAAAAATACATAATTCAGCTGAAGCTGAACCCGCCGGTAAGCGCGACAGAGAGTGGGATAGTGAACAGTGGATAAACACTGGATAGAGGATGATAATAACAATGACGATAACACAACGGCAAATGACTGCCCGACAGTTTCTAGCACTAGAAGATGATGTACTAGAAACATTTATTAAAAGATAGGTACACTGGCTTGAAGTAAACACATATAACACTTAAAATGTTGTAAGACGGCGATGATGAATATGAGTAAAACTCAGAGGACTAGGATATGTCGGAGAACACATGATGACGCGACTCCTATAGTAGGATCTGACGCATATTCATTTTGTTTCGGATTATTGGTACCCAGTTCAGCATCAATCTACCGCAGACGGAGCTGGGGTTGCCTTAAGACTCCTATAATAGAACAGGTTCTGATTAGCTTGGTTTTTCGACTGGGCTCCAATTCCGGTGTCAAATCTGTGAGGATGCGTTAGCCTCTATTATAGGAGTTCTAGGCAGAGGGAATTACAAATCACGGCTGCAGATGAGAACACAAGTTTAAAGGTGAATATGAATATACCTCAGAAGAGTATACGATAGAGGGCACAAGCTATTTAAAATATGTTGCATAACAGATAATAATACAGATACAATTTACAGGAACACCAAAACAAGTTTCTTTAATCAAATATATTTGAAGAAAGCTGTATACATTTTGGAACACCAACTATTAATGATTGCTCCATGAAGAACAAGCCTTTCCAAGCATAAAACTAAAAAACGGAATATCAGTTAAAGATCTGCACAGGGTGAAATACCCAGGCCCGAACCCGGCCGGCCCGCGCAAAAAACCGGCTGGGCCCGACTCCATTTCTACAACAAATTCCGATTTTTGTTAACATTACAATTAAGTTTTTTTAAAAAGAATGCTGCATACATATTTATGAGAAAATTTTACCCCACATTTCAAACTACATGTCTGCAAGCCATAATAGCAATATTTATGATCTATTAGACTATTACTTTCAAATAAAGACTCATTAAAATAATAATATTGCTTGGAATAAAAGATAAGAGAAGGTTAAAAAGTTACAATTTTGAAAGCTGTATAATAAAAATAAAGTGGATTCTTAAAAATATTTCTCTGTAATTTATTAAAGAATATTTCCAAAGATTCCGTTAATAAAAGTTCATTATCAATATTTTTACAAAAAAAAAAAAAAAAAAAAAGATGTTGTCAAACGTGCAGCAAATTTGTAAGTTATTCTCCACCCAGCCAGATACATTGAAAATTGTTCATATTTTATCGGCTTAGGTGACTTTTAAATTTGTGATATCGGGCTGGTCGGGCGACTTAATTTTTTTATCGACCCTAGCCGTTAAAAATATCCGCTTTATTCTTCCGGCTCGGCCCGTTTGAAAGTCTGTCTTCATTTTGCTGAGCCGCGTACGAGCCTCGGCTCGTGAAGATCTTTAACATCGGTTAAAAAATTATGCGTAGACACGTGTTTAAAAATATATATACAAACGAATTGTATAACCTCCTTTGAGCAAAAAAGGTTAAAAAATATAATAACAAAAAAACGCTGCACTATACTGCATAATACTAATATTAAAAAGTCCTTCCGGCCTGTACCGGGAGGAAAAGGTAGCTTTCCTATATCTTCGTTTTAAAATTTTAGCTAATGTTACACGAAAACATCAAGTTAAAATGCAAAGAAACTTTTACAAAAGATTCGTTAATACTGAATTTGAATAAGAAATTCGCCAAATTATTGAGCAATAGCCAAATTGGCTTCATTTATGAAGACTTATTTTGGTCGCCAAATTTGGCGATATTTCGCCAAATGTCGCCAATTTTGTCGCCAATGCCGCCAATTTTGGCGCTAACGGATAGGAATATATAGTTTTATGCGTATGATTGGGAAAATTATTACAACAATGAAAGAAAATAATTTGCGAGCAATCGCGTTAATTTGCTGTTTTGTTTCAAAATGTCAGCCAGCCTAGAATTTCAAACTGCTCTATCTCAGCCATTTTTTAAGATAGAGGTAAACCAAAAAATGCTTTGGAATCCTTGTATCAAGGCCTAACACGTATTAAAAAAATAAATTTGAATTTTTAACTTTTTTGTATATTTATTTTAGTTTTAAATTTTTAAATGGCCGCCATCTTGAAACAAAATGGCGTACCAAGCTGGCCAACGAACTCGGTCGAGACATTGGTGACCTTAATACACACAATTAGTTTCATCAAAATTGATTTATAAATACGAGCGTTATCGTATGACATATGTCAGTTATATATATATATATAATTATCAATTATCTACATCGTATAAAATACTTATGCTCAGATATAAATAAAAACAAAAATATTAGATATATTCGAGATCAAGCAAAAATATATGGATATCCAATTTTTATGATAAATTCAATCATCAACTCTTTTAAATAACACTTATTATATAATTTAAATATAAACATGGTATGTAATAAATTATTGTTTTAGTGTGCGATAACATATAACAAAAGATATAGAAAATAATAATTATAACATACATTATTACAATTATAACATATTAGGAAATTTAATATTTGATATTTGTTTGAACTTTAAATACACTTTATATAGAAAATTACAATTATAACATACATAATTACAATTATAACATATTAGGAAATTTAATATTTGATTGAACATTATTTATACTTTGTATAGTTGTGATTGTGCGTTGCCGATCACCTCTGTTTAAGGTGTTATTGATGTGCAGTTTTCATACATTTATAAATTAACTTATACAATAACAAATTAAATTATACTATGATAACATTGGTGATTATAACTCATAAACATATCTATTTGCAATATATATAAATATAAATATATATAGTTTTTATTTTTGTCTATGAATAATTAAATTTAACAAGTATTTTAATTACTGCATTGCATTAATTTGATTGAAAAACAGTAGTAATACTATTAATTATCAATATTATAAATTTTGAGATATTTTGAATTGTTTATGAATTATTTAATTAGATATTTAAATTAATCTATAAATATAAAATATATTTACAATGTAGTATAAATTAAACATTAATTATTTAATAATATGTCTATAATATCAGTGGATTAACACAGCTGGCAGCAAAAACAATTTGAATTAAAATAATATCTCTTTTACATAATATATTCTGGTTAAGAATATCTGAAATGCTGTGCAAGTTAAATTAATTCTGTGTAGATTTATTCATATAGTAGTATTATATTTTATTTGAATTTAAAGTAAAACTACAAGTTAGTATTGTTTTTTAAAGTTTATTTATATAATTAAATCTAATGAAGTGAGTATGTAACTAATAAAGTGGATATTTAACTAAATATTAATTATGAATTATTATAATACCAATAGATGGCGACACTTTACCTTTCAGGTAGTTGTAGATAATATTGATAACATTATATTTAATTTAACTATAGAGGGAGCTATTGATTGTATATTAATTTTACTTTCAGGAATTAAAATTGGATGGAGTAATATATATTCACGGATATAATTTTGTTATAAGTGTATTAAAACCAGAATTATTTTGAGTGTTTTTGAATCATTTTGTGTTTGGGTGTCATCGATGGGGTTGTGTTTTAAAAAAAGTGTGCTCTCAACTTGTCTTTCAAATCATTTCTCTCAACTCGACTTAGTCAACATGTATGATGCATTGCCATGTGGATGTGAATATTATGCAGAAGTTGTGACATTTTAAGGATTCTGTATAATTATTGTGAGTAAAATATTTTATCTACACTTTACGCGTTCATATTTCCAATTTTATTATTTCAAAACTGTTATCTCGTGTTAATTTCGTGAGATGTTAATTACAGTTTTTTGGATAATCGATGTGAGTGAAATATATTGTATATTCTTAATTGGTTTTTTATTTCCTATTTAAATATTTCCAAATTTTAATATTTCCAATTGTTGTCTGGTAATAATTCAGTGTACCTGGATGATTTTACTGATCTTAGCATTATGCCAGTAGAATTATGAAACACTGAATTATTATTTAAAACACATGTGGGTGCATCCAGGCTGATGAGTACATGTGCATGTGTTTTTCCATATCCAATTCATATTTAATTCTCATGTGGTCCAATTTTCCAATGTATATGGTTCATATTTAATTTATTAATCCATTTGTATTTACTTAATTGCAACTCCAATTTATAATTTTTTTTTTCCCTTTCTCTCTATTTCTTTTTTCAATATTCTTTAGGTATGAGTAAAATTTGGCCAATTACCATTGAAGCATAAGCTATGGTAATATTATGTTTGCACATGTTAATTATTAGCTATGTGGTATTCTGTATACACAATATCATTAATTATCTCTTTGGAGATTTAAGCAGAATAGAATTTGATATGTTTTTTGAAATTCATAGATATTATAATTATTTAATTATATATATATATATATATATATGGATATATCTATATATATATAAATCAACATTTGAACGGAGGGTGGTTTTGGGGTCTGGGGGTCATGATCGGTGAAAATATATCGAAATTTTCCGGAACTGCTTTCCTCCGAACGGCTGCAATAGGTAGCTTTATACTTTTTTGTATTGAAAGCTACCTAAAATTTGTGGCTATCGGTGAATTTTTATAGAAAATTAGAGCGAAACAGGACACACAAACACACCATGCTTTAAAATTATAGTCTACACGTGCCATCATGAAAGCGAACGCCTTTTAACAGCAACGACATAAAAACGTTTATCGAAAATCGATGCTCCCATTCAAAAATACTATGCATGAACATACATTAAAAAGTTCATATAAATACTATCCTATCCAGCAACCCCGTATCTTTTAAAATCGTTTATAAGAGGTTTGGCTGAAAAAGAAATAAGTTCTCTTTCAGAATATATATATATATATATATATATATATATATATATATATATATATATATATATATATATATTCCAAACTTTTAGATAGAGACTACATCGCACCTTTTTCTTTCTTATTAATACCCTTCCGTTCAATCTGTTGGCTTCTTATTTCAGTCTCTATCGCTTTTTTTTTTTTTTTTTTTTTTGAAAACTATTTACAATTACTAAGATGCTGATATTGCAGAAAATATTTCGACCGAAAAAAGGTTTTAAAGTAAAAATAATATCTCTCGAAAGCTTTTTTAAATCATTCTTGATATTTCTTAGTCAGCTAAAAATTATTTTTAAAACAGAATATGCTTCATATATATATATATATATATATAAATTCTGTACGATTATGACGATACTATCGTGATAATCGTAATTTACCGTAATCGTAATTAATCGTAAAATTTTATTATTCCGATGTTAATTATTTTTTCCCCACTCTAAATCAAGTATGCAATATGTTTTGGAACAGGACTAACGGTTGATTGGTGTGATTTCTAAAATTCCAAAATAATTAACTTAAATACTTCTGCATATATCTCGTTATATAAAAAAAATTAGCCTTATTACAAAAATAACAATTCAGACAAACTTGAATAATTATGAAAAAAAAGAAAAAAAAACACTGTAGGTGGTCGGTTATGGTTAATGAAGAATTACTTGTAGCTTCTGCATATTTCGAGATTCCGAGCGTCTGAAATCTGAAAACATGCAATAATGTAAAATAATCGGAAATTCGAAAAATGCCATAAATATTGATTTTTTTTTAATTTATAGGCAATAATCTCATAAATGAAGAAAATCTGTGATCGTTGGAGTACTATTATAACACATGGGCTGATAAGTTCCCGGTCTAATAAAGAAAACACAACTTTTTAACAAAGCTTTATAACTTTATGACTTTATAACTTTATAACTTTAATAAATAACATAACTTTAATAATAAATAATAATAATTTAATAATAATAATAATAATTTAATAATAATAATAATAATTCAATAATAATAATAATTTAAAAATAATAATTTAAAAATAATAATTTAATAAAAATAATTAAAAAAATAATTTAATAATAATAATTTTATAATAATAATTTAATAAATGATTAATAATAATAATTTAATAATAAATAACATAATTTTATAACGAAAAAGCTCCAAACAGTGCTCAGAACTCGTTATTGTTTTTGGTCAAAAGTCAACACGCACGGCAGCCACTTTGACAACAGCTTTTTCATAGACAAATGTTCATTCAAAATAAAACCTACACGTTCCTTGGATATATTCAGAGTCTGCGCTATCTCCTGCAACTTCACTTTACGGTTCCCCAAAACGATTTTGTGGACTTTTTTTATGTTTTCCGGAGTAACCACCTCTTTTGCGTGGTGCATCACTGGTGTCCGTACGACCACGTTTAAATTCAGCAAACCAGTCAATGATGGTTGATTTACCTGGTGCAGTGTCCGGATAACGCTTATCTAGCCAAGCTTTTGTTTGAACGGTATTTTTCCCTATCAAATAACAATTCTTGAAATTCTAGTTATCCATTTTTTTGTTTATCAACAAAGTCGTTCAACTAAAACCACTCTAACGTTTTATCCACACGGCGAATCATCATGGCATTTTTTCTACTACCTTTTAAAGGTTAGTATTTACTAAAAAAACATCGGTTCGGCGATTGCAACGCCATCTGTGTGCCAGACCGGGAACTTATCAGCCCATGTGTTACATGGTGAATTTATCTATATTTCGTTTCCTCAACGATAATTCCAAATTCACTTACAGTGGGGATTTCATTGATATCGATGATCTCAAATACAGTAGAAGATCTTTTTAACGGAAATCGAAAAACGCGAGATTGCGCATTATATAGAATTTTGAGTTATATAGACCACATTTCTCACATCATTATATTTACTTTATAAACATGGCCTAATATGTCTGAAACATATAAAAGTACAGTAGAGTATCGTTATATTTCATTCTTTGTTACCAGGAGTTGCGCAGAATATAATTTTTTGCATAATATAGATCATTCCACACATTGTTAAATTTGCTTTACAACATGGTCTAAATATTCTTGGACCAAATCATTCATTATATTAGTTATTTTCAAAAAAAAAAAATAATAATAATAATAATAATAGCAATTTTTTTTTATAAAAAAGCACTGAATTAAGGATATATAGTTGAACTAATGTATCAAATTTAGTCCTCTGGAGAGTTGCAATATTTTACAATGTGAGAATGCAAGTGCATCTTAGCTTCAAAATTCATTGTTTACGTCTGAGAAGCTGGTGCGTTATAAAGAGAATTGCATTATGTAGAATTGAGTTATAAATATCTTCTACTTTATATGCTACTAGGATATAAAAGTTTGGAGACTGGCTTTTCTACAGTATATGATTAATTGATGTGTTATACACAACGACACAAGCACATTCAAAGTATACTCCCCACCCATAAGAATTTCTCTGTGCACATTTGAAAACTTCAGAGAACTATATGACTTAAATTGAAAGGCATGGAAATCTGGGCTCTAAGCAAGCATATATTTGCCCCCAAAATCTCAATTTCGCTTCAAAACTTGTATAAACCATAATATTAGTCCTATTATATCACAAAAATTGGCTAAAAGCGATTAAAGAAGTACTTACTTAAAAATGAAAGAATAGTATGTTGAATAAAGATAAAGCTAAATGAGAAATTAATTAAAAAGTTTAAAATAAACGAAACATTATATGTTAAAATAAATGATCAACGTAAAATAGCACAAATAAAAATATATAAAATGGCATACAGCTGTTTCGGTGCCCCCAAAGCTCCATCATCAGTGCCAAATTTAAAAGATTAAAAACTGATCCAAAAGTTTAAGCCATGTAAGTATTCTTGCGTCTCCGCACACGACCAAGTTAGAATGGCCTCATGCGGAGACGTAAGCATAGCTACATGGCTTAAACTTTTGGATCAGTTTTTAATCTTTTAAATTTGGCACTGATGAGGGATCTTTAGGGGCTCCGAAACAGCTGTTTGCCATTTGATATATTTTTATTTGTGCTATTTTACGTTGATCATTTACTTCAATATAACGACACAAATCCACCTATTTTAAAACATTATATAGTTTAGGGTTGTTTGATATGATTCGTACGTATTGTCGTGTGAGGAGTCGAATAAGACCAGTCCCAAATTGAGACGGCTAATAATTCTCGAGATAATAAACGTCTAATTATTCTTTGCTTCCAATAGTCAAAAGGGAGTACGAAAGCGACAATTACAGATAATTCCAGCTGAAACAGATATAACTGCTGTTCCTCGAATGTAAATAGATAAGAAAAATTGCCAAGTCATGTCTGATACTAATGGAGCATTTTTTGGAAGCTTCAACAACCAATTTTACTGGCTATTTTAAAATGTGAATATTGTATACCTTAATTCTCCATATAGTAATGCAATATTTGAACGGGTTAATTGTGATTTCTTTAAAATAAAAATACGCGAAAAGGAGCAAAATTCGGCTAAAATTGATCAATTTCGAAAATCTAAAAAAGTCCACTTTTAGACCCCCCCCCCCCCTCTGTACTGGTGTAGAGCATTTGTTTTACCGTAAAAATTTAGGGAGGGATTGATTCTTCAACTATCCAAAAACAGAGACGTACTAGAAATGGCGCTTAAATAAAAAATTCACTTTTAAATATTTCTGTCGATTCGGACACAATGTGCGGTGTCTTGAAGACGACTTCCGTAGGGCACATTGTTCTCTCTCCGTATTTCAGTTGGAACATGAGCTGGATGTACCTCTATGCCATGATAAAATAGTTCTTGTCTCGTCCATTCCGAGTTGGAGATATCAGCATAATCTCAGAACTTTTTAATCCTAGTAGCAGATATGAATATGATAATTTTTTTTTTTTTTTTTTTTTTTTTTTTTTTTTAATCGGGGATAACATTAAGTCTTGTAGTACGAATTTACTGCATGAGATCGACGTAAGAAAAAAAATAATTGTTTACGCACTAAACTTTGTGAAACGAACTATTTTGTCTTTTAATAAATGTAAAACCTTCATAGAATTTTAGAATCTGAAGGAAATTATAACCTTGAAATGTGAATAACAGCATCGATTCTTTTTTTTTTTTTTTTTTTTTTTTTAAGTACGTTTTCCAGTCTGGTTTCATAGTTTTGATCATTACCAGATGATTAAATGGATATACACACCCAAAACTAAGATTAAAAGCACATAACATTGATCAAATCGTTTTAAGGTGTGTAGTTATCTGCTTTCACAGGAACTTATTTTTCTCTAATTAAGGACTGCAATTAATTACTTAATGGAAGTTTTCAAAGAAATAATCTCGGAGAGATGCTTCTGTAAATGACGTCTCGAAATAAACCATTTTTTAAATAGTGCCTCGAGATATTACTCTAGAAGTTAGTTTTTACATTTATTTTTTTTTTAAGATCATAAAAACCTGGTTTATAAAATGTGAACAATTTAAATAGATTTCAGAACATACTGTGCATAGTTTTATTGAAAAAAAGTATTTCATTGCCCCCTATGAGCTACGCTCGCCAACCACCGTCCAAACGCCCAGACGTTAAAACAACAAACACAACACACGTGTATTAAAATACACCTTAATCTGCTCTGTTTTAAAAATGATTACACCATTATAGAAGATTAAGTGATATTATCACGATCAATGGTGATATTCTGTAATCAGGTTGACATTCATTTCCTTTTGAGTGGGGGGGGGGATTTTTCGGCCCCACGACAAGCACCGTTGTCGCGACAGCTGACGACTGTTTTTCTGATTGATTAAGAAAGATCAATTATACTTTGAAAATCCGTTTTTATAAAATGGTTAAGTAAAAGTAAAGACATTGCCTTCCGAACTTTTATAACTTTTAGAATAAAAGTTTTCTTTTAGATGCTATAAGAAAATCGTTTTAATATGGTATTTTAAATATATCGTTACAAACAAGACATAATTTTCAGAATTAAAGAATGTAATAATATAATTATTTTAAAGTTTTCTTTCTTTTTCAGTATTCACGTATATATTGTTGTGAGCTCGGGGTTCGAAAGGACTGATGCCAATATATAAGAACAATCAAAAGGCTTTATTCACTATAAACAGTGCAATACGAACACCAATATCTTCTGAAAATTACAAGATATTCAGTAATCTTCAAATCCAATAAAAGCACAGCAAAATTTCACACAGAAACAATGCGTTCAATACGACGTATCAACGACAAAATCGATCCGAGAAACACAGTTCTCAATGCAAAGCCTCTCGTATGAATTCAATCGCAGTTGACAGACAACTAACTCACTGAACTGGTGGAGGTCCCTTATATAGACTTCAGAGATCTTTCCAGATTATTCCAGGGCCTTCAGATGCTAGAAATTACCAGAAAGTGCTTTAACTTTCGATAGAGAACCTAAGCGAGAAAGGATCCCAATGTACAGGTATAAGGGGGGGTGGTTGCACAAAAAGTCGCCAAATCCGTCGCCAACTCGGCGACATTTGGCGATATATCGCCAAATTTGGCGACAAAAATAAGTCGCCAAAACCATCGCCAACTTGGCGATAAACCCATTCCTTGGCGATTTTTCCATAGACTCCATTATAAAAACCGATGCTGTAAGGTTGTTTTCTTTGCAAACCACCTGAGGCCTTTAGCATTGAGTTATATGATGCTCAATAGGAAATACATTAATAATACTGCAATTTTCACAATAATAAAATAAAATAAATTGAAACAAATGGAATATTTACAGATATATACAAAATTCATAACAATGCCCCCCTCTCAAGGACTGCACGTCCCGGGCAGTTCAACCTTTGATCGGAAAGCAAACCCGTTGCCAACAAATGCTATACTATTCAAAACACTTAAAGTTTACATGAAAAATAACAATTAAACACATGCATAATGCTGAATTATACAAAAATACACTTATTAAAAAAAATGAAATTAAAGCATAGACATTATTACATACAAGTATTTAAATAATAATAATAATGATAATGCTAAGCAAAATAAATAATTACATTAACTTATATACAAGACCATGGTCATACTAATTTACATTATTTACATTACACTATTTACAATCAATGCACTATACCATATGAACTATGTACTATGGCCATAGTATGGAGCGAGCCTGTCGTAATGAACGACTCTAGGCTTAGAACTTGGTGACTTTCGGATCCGAATTACGACATCGTTCAGTCTGTTTAGGACTGTATAAGGACCGTCCCAGTGCGATTGCAGTTTGGGAGAAAGTCCTTTACGTCGAGTCGGATTATAAAACCAAACCTTGTCACCTTCTTTGAATTGATGTCCCGTGGCTTTCGTGTCGTACCTTGGCTTCATCTTCTCCGTCTGTATATTGATCCGCTCTCGAGCCAAGTTGTGAACGTCTTCAAATCGTGCCTGGAGATTCTGCACGTATCCCTCTGGCGATGAAGGCGCATCTGGAGGGCGACCAAAAATCAGATCACAAGGTAGACGAAGATCACGACCGAAAAGCATCTGACACGGGGAATAGCCGGTTGTTTCATGGACGGCGCTGCGATAGGCGAGAAGAAACAAGGGAAGTTTTTGGTCCCAGTCTTGTTGGTTTCTTGAGACTAGCAGTGAGAGATTGTTGAGGATGGTACGATTAAATCTCTCAACCATGCCATCCGATTGTGGATGTAAAGGCGTCGTCCTAGTTTTGTCCATTCCGAGAAGTTGACAGAGACCCTCAATCACAGCAGAGATGAAATTTCTCCCCTGGTCAGAATGCATTTGAAGGGGGACTCCATACCTTGATATCCACTGCTGTACCAAAGCATCCGCAACCGTAGAAGCTTCTTGATCAGGGATGGCATAGACTTCAGGCCATTTCGTGAAATAGTCCATGACAACAAGGAGGTATTTGTTGCCATCAGCACTTCTTGGCAGAGGACCTAGGATGTCAAGGGCTATGCGTTCGAAAGGTGCTCCTACATTGTAGAGATGTAGTCTTCCTCGGCTACGTTTCTTTGGTCCTTTCCGAGCTGCACATGCATCGCAAGATCTGCACCATTGTTCGACGTCAGCTCTCGTTTTTCCCCAGAAGAAGCGCTCTCGGACTCTGTGTAATGTTTTCATGACTCCAAAATGGCCTCCCGTTGGGACTGCCATGTAATTCTTCGAGGACCTCTGGGATTCGAGATCGAGGAAGTACCAACTGCCACCGAGATGTCTTCCCATCTTCCGATGAATTTTCGGTACAGGACACCATTCCTGACGTGGAGGGAGTTCCAAAGAGCCCAATATTGCTTCGTCGTAGGACTATAAGTCGAGATGTCTTTCCAAATGGGCTTCGTGCTAGAAGATTCTAATAACTCCAAGATTGGTTTGATGTCAGAGTCTGCCATTTGATCTTCTCGAATCTTCTCATCACTCCAGGGATCTGGTGGCGTTGATAGTGAAGTCTTCGTCTGGCGTATGACATGTTCGGGATTATACTTGTTCTCCGCTCTGGAACAATAGCGACAGCTCTCGGGACACGGTCTTCTTGATAGGGCATCGGCGTTTCCATGCGATGAGCCTTTGCGATGCCTGATGTCAAAGTCGTATTCCTGGAGTCGTTGTATCCATCTGGCTACTTGACCCTCTGGGTTCTTACAATTCATCAGCCATGTTAGGGATGCGTGATCAGTACGAAGGAGAAATTTCCTGCCATAGAGATAGTGATGGAAGTGTTCTATGGCTTTCACTATAGCTAATAACTCCTTACGAGTGACGCAATAATTCCGCTCTGGTTTCGATAAACATTTGCTCCAGTATGCTACGACTCGTTCTTGGCCATCTATTTCTTGAGAAAGTACAGCGCCGACACTTTCGTGACTGGCATCCGTGTCCACAATGAATTGTTTGTCGGGGTCTGGATAGGTAAGGACTGGAGAGGATGTGAGAGCTTCTTTCAGCCGCTGGAAGGAATTGTCGCATTCTTGTGTCCATAAAAACTTCTGCTTGCTTTCAGTAAGCCTATGCAATGGTCTTGCGATGTTGGAGAACCCCTGGACAAACTTTCTGTAATAAGTGCATAGTCCCAGAAAGCTTCGCAACTGATGGACATTTTCCGGACGCTTCCAGTTCTTTACTGCGGACACTTTTTCAGGATCTGTTCGAACACCTTCAGCTGAGATGATGTGTCCTAAATAATTTACTTCCCGTTGGAAGAACTAGCATTTCAAAGGGTTCAGCTTTAAATTCGCCGCTATTAGCTTCGTTAACACTTTTCGAATATTCACTAGATGTTCTTCAAACGTGCGCCCACCAATGATGACATCATCTAGGTAGATGAGACAAGCTTCAAAAGTCAGGCCTTTCAACACTGTCTCCATGAGGCGCTCGAACGTTGCTGGGGCATTGCAGAGCCCGAACGGCATAACTTTAAATTGCCAAAGTCCTTGTCCAGTAGTAAATGCGGTCTTCTCTTTGTCATCAGGATGGATCTCTACTTGCCAATATCCACTCTTTAAATCCAGTGTGGAAAACCATTTATGTCCTGAAAGAGTATCTAGCGTGTCGTCTATTCTTGGTAGAGGATAGCTGTCCTTCTTCGTGATATCGTTAAGTTTACGATAATCCACACAAAATCTTGTGGAGCCATCTTTCTTTCGGACCAACACGATGGGAGAGGCCCACGGACTTGATGACGGTTCGATGATGTCACTATCCTGCATCTCTCGTAAGAGCTTAGAAACCTCTTCTTGTTTTGCGAACGGCAAGCGTCTTGGATGCTGTTTAATCGGTGCATGGTCGGCAGTATCAATTCTATGACGTGTCAGAGAAGTGCGACCTATATCATTCTCGTTTTGTGAAAACACATCCTTAAATTCCTGGAACAGTCTTTCTGCGGCGTGTCTCTGCTCAGGAGATAAATTCTCATTTCGTCCAATTTCAGGTGTTAAACTTGTAGACGGCTCCGACAGCGTCAAGCTCGGGTCTTTGCAAACACAGGTGACTGGAGCACAGGTTGCAAGCACTTCACCCTTCTGGATAATTCTAGATTTTTCACTTACGTTCGCAATTCTCACAGGTATGACATCTCTCGACAGATCTACCAGCGCTGATGCTATTAGCACTCCCTTTGGGCTCTTCTCAGGATATCCAGTCAATCCATACTGGAAAATTCTTTCGTTTCCAGTTAATCCAGGTATCATCATTTCGGTCCGAGGAGGGATGATAACATCTGCCTTGGCTGTGATCCGTTGAATAGACCCGGACTCATTTCCAAGTTTGAAAATAGTGACATCTTCTTGAGCAGAGCGTAACTCATTATTCTTAAAATCCAGTGTAAATCCATGCTCTTTTAAAAAGTCCAGTCCGAGTATGAAAGGGTCTGAAATATCGGCCACATAGACTGTATGATGGTAAGCGGCGTTCCCAAACTTTATTTTCAATTTCATTCTTCCATGTATGTCGATCTTATCCCCGGTCACGGTTTGGAGGATAACACGGGGCGGGGTCCAGAGGAGTTTTTCCTTTAGCCGGTGAGCTAGATCTTTCCGAATGATGGTCACATTGGCTCCTGTATCGATGATCATATTACAGGGCAAATCATTCACACGCCCAACTATAAAAACTCCGTTCTCGCCGCAACTTCTTGCAGAAATTTGACACACTTGATAATGGGGCTTCTCAAAATCTGGCAACCTCCGCCCCGCGAGATGGCCATTAATTAGTTTTCCTGCTCCGCCGTTCGTGGGGAGCTATTACCTTCTGTGCTGGGTCGTTTTAGGCAGTTTCTTTGAATATGGCCTTCTCCACCGCATTTCCAGCACTTGATCTTTCTGCCAGTTTTGTTGTCCATCAAGGAGTTCATCTGCCTCATCATGTCCTTCACCTGCTGCTGTAAATGCTCCACTGCTCTATCCGACGTCTCAGGCATGTTGGCTACTCGCACAAAGTGTCGATCTTTCCTTGTAGCTTGCTGGGCTGCCTCGAATTTCAGGGCATAAACTAAAGCCCCTTTTAAGTCACTGAGATCTGCAATCCGGAGTGCTTTCTGGATCTCAGAGTCACGCACACCATCAATAAAATGCTGCAGAGCTAAGCTTTCTCTAATTTCAGTCGGACAGTCAGGATAAGCAAGATGTGAAAGTCTCTCGACATCCGTAGCAAGCTCTTGCAGGGATTCAGTGGATTTCTGCTGTCGAGATTTGATCTGGAGTCTGCTATATTCCTTCATGCATTTCTCGCCAAAGCGCAATTCTAAGGCACTGACGAGCGTTTCAAAATCCAGCGGTTCATTTGCAGGCAAAGTCTGTAGGACGTCGGCAGCATCAGCTCGTAGAGAAGCAGCTAACTGGCAAGCCTTTGTCTGGGAATCCCATCCATTGGCGTCCGCTACGATCCCAAATTGTGTCTTAAAAACTGGCCATGAGGATTTTCCGTCATAGGTCGAGAGCTTAATAAAGGCCCGAGGAAGCATATCTGGATACTTGATTTCTTCGGAATAGTTTCCGGCAGTTATCTTCTGTTTCTTGACTCTTTCCAAATCTTTTTTTACATTCTCTATGCTTTCTTCAACGGTCTTGGCGATCTTTTGAACTTTTTCTTCTACTCTTTCTTCTACGGTTTTGGAGATCTTTTGAACTTTTTCTTCTACTCTTTCTTCTACGGTTTTGGCTGTCATTTGAACTTTTTCTTCTATTTCCTGAAATCTTCCTTCAAATTTGTCTTCCACGCTGTCAATTTTTTCATTTAAAGATGTTATTTTATCCTCTATTAATCAATCCTTTCAACTCACCAAGGTTGGTTGACATATCCTTCTTCATTTCTTCCGACATTTCCTTCATTTCAGCCTGGTTCTCAGTCATTTCCTTCTTCATTTCTTCTTTCAACTCGCCAAGGTTGGCAGTCATTTTCTCATCCATCGCTGACATATCCTTCTTCATTTCAGCCTGATTCGCAGTCATTTTCTCCTTCATTTCAGCCTGATTCGAGGTCATTTTCTCATCCATCTCTCCTAATTTCTCCAATAATTTAGTCAGTTGCGCCTCCATTGCTCTGGTAATCGGCATTCAACCCCACTCCTGACACCAAATGTTGTGAGCTCGGGGTTCGAAAGGACTGATGCCAATATATAAGAACAATCAAAAGGCTTTATTCACTATAAACAGTGCAATACGAACACCAATATCTTCTGAAAATTACAAGATATTCAGTAATCTTCAAATCCAATAAAAGCACAGCAAAATTTCACACAGAAACAATGCGTTCAATACGACGCATCAACGACAAAATCGATCCGAGAAACACAGTTCTCAATGCAAAGCCTCTCGTATGAATTCAATCGCAGTTGACAGACAACTAACTCACTGAACTGGTGGAGGTCCCTTATATAGACTTCAGAGATCTTTCCAGATTATTCCAGGGCCTTCAGATGCTAGAAATTACCAGAAAGTGCTTTAACTTTCGATAGAGAACCTAAGCGAGAAAGGATCCCAATGTACAGGTATAAGGGGGGGGGGGGGGGGGGGGTTGCACAAAAAGTCGCCAAAACCATCGCCAACTTGGCGATAAACCCATTCCTTGGCGATTTTTCCATAGACTCCATTATAAAAACTGATGCTGTAAGGTTGTTTTCTTTGCAAACCACCTGAGGCCTTTAGCATTGAGTTACATGATGCTCAATAGGAAATACATTAACAATACTGCAATTTTCACAATAATAAAATAAAATAAATTGAAACAAATGGAATATTTACAGATATATACAAAATTCATAACAATATTTTAGTTAAAAATACAATGTTTGGAAACACTAGAAAAAATGGCTTTATATTCACCATTTAATGCTTTTCGCATGTAATAATGAACTTAATTATTTTAAAGTTTTATTTATTTTTTTAAATCCACGTGTAAATATATTTTTTAATTGAAAAGTTTTCGTAAATAACATTATTTGGACTTTTTTAAATCTGGCAACAGTGGGTAAAAACTGGCTATTTCCAACTATGAATTATATCTATATTCAGAATGTGACATTTTGAATAAAAATTTGGAAAAAGCATAAAAAAATTCGGCAAATTTAACAACACTGCACTCAACAATCCAGTCAAGTATGTGCCTGCGAAAGAGGGTTAAATTGTTGTGTATAGTTTTGATGATCCTGTAAAACTTTTCTTAACTGAACTATTTTGACCGATGTTAACAAAATATCTTTTAAAATACTTCTTTGATTTAAAAACGTCTGCTTCAACGTGTTTATCATATATTTCTCTATAAAACTACCATTATCCATGTTTTTATATGGAATAGTTTTTTTTATTATAAGTCGAAAAAGTCTAAAGGTCACAATAAATTCAATCATGCATGGCAGTGGCGACAGTAGCAGCATTAGTTATCTTTTTTTTTTTTTAGAATAGAAAGAGATCATTTCAATTTTTTTTCTTGATATATTATTACTACTTTTCGTATATTATTTTAATAAATCAAACATTTGAATGCTTCCTTTATTAACACTTTAGCTAGCAGTCACATTTTTTATTTATTTATTTTTTGCACTTGTACTTCTTAACGCACTTGTATAGCTGGCGGTGCTTTTAAATCTTCCCTTCCTTTGGTCGACTGTTTGCCAGCTGTCATTTACATTCTTCAGTTTAAAAGTTTTACAGTGTATAAGTTATTACTGTGGGGTATGAATGTTGATCTGTCAATGGAAAATTCATTTGAATGCCAGGATAGATGCTAAAGTGTTATAGTCCGGAAGGCAGCGTCGCATTTTTGTAACCAATTTTAGCGTCCATGATTTTTGCATATATGATAGATTAGATGACACGGATACCGAAACTGGTTTATTAGCGGAGGGATTATTAACATTAACGGGGGGAGGGGGGTGCAATAGCAACATCCTACAGACCGCCGTTATGTGAAATGAATGTCAACCCGGTTACCGTGACTCCGGGACAGTCAGCAGTAATGCTGCTATATATATTTAGTAGCTCTATACTTAGGGAACGAGCAAGTTGACAGTACAGAATATACTGGGAGCTTTATACCTCCGCGACAAAAAGTAGTGCGCTGCCTATTTTAATAAAATATCTCTCTGTAGCTGATATTTTTTAAATCTTTAAATACAGAAACAATTGACCGCTTAAATGAAACTGATTTAAGTTGAAATGTGCCACTGTTATGATATATATGTATTAATATTTCGTAAAGATGTATCTTTTCGCTTGGCGGAATTTTGGCGAAAAACAGGGACACGTTGAAGAGAAACTGCAAACCTAATGATGATAATTGCACCCCACTTCCGTCAAGTTTACCGATAATTACATTAAGGATTGTGGTTTTAAATGCACAATATATGTTTTTTTCTTTGAAACTATTAAAGATACAGCAAAAATGTTTGTGGATTTGAACTTTTCGAGAAATTTTATCTGAAATACATACCAAGTATGCCAAAAATATATTTAAAATAACAAAACAAAAAGAAACTTTTGAAAATTAAATGAATGGAAATGTGTTTAAGAAATGCTGTGGTTGTAATTAAAAAACAAGCAAACAACAACAAAAATCTTTCATTATACAGAAACATGGGCAAGGACATATGCAGGAGAGGGGGGGGGGGAGGTGCCAATAATATTTAAGACTTCTCAAATCCAAACTGGCTACTTTATGACATATTTTTAAATTTTTTTTTTTATTCGGAAACGCATGAAATTGGCAGGTGTTCTTATTCAGAAACTTTGTAATGGAAAGACGTTTTCCATTTTTTGGTAAAGGCAGAAGATCTTTCAGAAAATACTGTCAAAGTCGGTGTTTAAAACCGAATTACCAACGCGGCATCTCGAGAAAGGGAAAAACGTGTCGTCACGTGACACGAATCGCTTGTAACTCAGTAAGTAACTTATTTATTAAAAAGAAAAAAAAAAAGAAAAACTCATTTCGATTCCAAATCGCCTGTAAAACCACCTGATTTCTAATTTTAAACCTGTTTCCCATAACTATACTATTAGCTTAACTCTTCAGTCGTGTGAAAACTGGATATCAGAGTAAAATTTTACCTGTTACCTATTTCGCATTCTACCTTTCCTTTTAGGCTGATTAAAGATAATAGATTTTAAAATTTGTTTTCTCATCTTAAATTAAGATTACTTTACATAAAAATATAAATGGGAATTAATCAAGATTACGCCTGTCACCTGCATATCAGTTTAAAACTGATTAGAAATATATTTGTATTACTTAAAAATAAATTCTGAACGAAAAAAATATATTATGCTTTGAAAAATAAGAAAAAAGTTATATACAGGGTGTCCATAATTAAACGACCCTACTTTAAAGTTGTCTACAGACGAAACTATTCGTCAGAAAGTTGTGAAAATTTGTGGAGGATATAATGAAGGAATGGGAATTTGTTTAAGCGAAAAAAAAATTAGTTCAAAATTTCGCCGCCAGAGGACGCTTTTTTCTAATGAATTACACATTTATCATATATTTACGATAGTTTACAAATTTTATTACAACAAAACATGTCGAACAAAAATTTGTATCGCGGCATGTTCTTAGCATTTCCCAGAACACACTGCGGTCAACTGTGGAACATGCTATCTTATGATTCCAGATGGTAGCTGAAAATGATGGCCGTCATGTGGAACATGTTTTGTTGCAATAAAATATGTAAACTATCGTATCATAAATGTATGCTAAATGTGTAATTCATTAAAAAAGCGTCCTCTGGCGGCGGAATTTTGAACTAATTTTTTTTCGCTTAAACAAATTCCAATTCCTTCCTTATGTCCTCCAGAAAATTTCACAACTTTCTGACCAATAGATTCGTCTGTAGACAACTTTAAAGTAGGGTCGTTTAATTATGGACACCCTGTATATATGATGCTAAATTGCAATAATATTATTTTTTTTTCCTTTTAAACTGTTTCAATACTCAAGATTACTTTCTGAGGTGAAAAGATCTTGAAAATTGACGCATGTTATCTTAATTTAAGTAATGTGCATTTGTGATAGATTGTAAATTAAATAACTAATTAAATTCAATTTAAAAAAAAAACACACACAATAAAACATCCCTGAAATAAGGTTTCTGGAAACGCAGACCTAAAATAATTTTATGCCGCCCAAATGAGTGCTATGTCGCCCGATATGGCAACCAAATTAAGCCAAGGGTGTTAACAGGCTATCCCAGCCTTGTACGCACTATCTTCTTAACCTTTCCCGAAGTATAGTCAACAGTAATCTGGTTGTCATTCATATTACATTGCGGAGGCCTATGCTATGTTGCTATGGCAAAACTCCTTGCTAGTACGCCAGCTGACTGAATGGTTCGTTATCTGTGCTATCTAGTCTATTATATACAGGGTGATTCAAAACGGAACAAACTCCTAGGAGGTGTGTAGTACATCTAGACGACTCAGAATCACATAGCAATGCAATCAGAAATGCAATCCTAACGAAAGAGGGGGGGTTGTTAGGTGCTGAATCATCGTGATTGAAAATTGACATTTAAAGATTATAAGCTCAAAGTAAGGCATGACTTACCTGATGATGAAGTTTCCCGAAGTTTTCTGTCTACGTGCCTGGTTCTTACATCTACTGTTTTGCACGTTTGAAGACACTGGTTATCTGCTTGAGGGCGCTTTTTGCCAGAGCTGTAGTTGGTTTGAAACGTGCAAAACTGTAGATGGTAAGAATTAGGCTTGTAGGCACAAAACTTCGGGGAACTTCATCATCAGGAAACTCATGACTTATTTTAAGAATATACACTGCAAAAAAAAAAAAAAAAAAATTGTTGATTTTACAGCATAATACTGGCACCCCAGCTGCCAGTATTATACCGTAAAATTAACAGTAATAAACAGTCAAATAAGCTGTAATAGACTGCCGTGCATGCGCGGCAGTGTATTACTGCTTATTTTACTGTTTATTACTGTTAAGTTTGTAAAATCAACAATTTTTTTTTTCAGTGTAGTTTTTAGATGTCAATTTTCGATCACGATGATTTAGCCCTTAACAACCCCCCCCCCCCCCCTATCTCGTTAAGATTGCATTTCCGACAATGCATTACTATGGGATTCCGAGTCGTCGGTATGTACCCCACCCGTCCTAGAAGTTTATTCCTCCAGTTTTGAATCACCCTGTATACTTAAAAAATAGACGCTAAAATTGTTTGAAAAAATGTAACGCTGCCCCTGGCTATTATTCTTACATTGTCTTATTGTAGATATTTCAACGTATTTATTTTCTTCTCACGTCGATTCGTATTATGATTTAGTAGTTAATTTTTTTTTTTTTTTCAATAAGATTTAGTATGATGAAAATATATAGAAAATATAGTGAACTCGTTGATATCAAACAAAAGCTGAATGAAAAAGAGCAAGATTTTGAAAATCATACTCATGGAACATATCAACTTCAACTTCATAGTAATTTCACATTTACTCATTTTACACGTCATGTAATAATACTGTGGAGAATGAGAGATGCATGTGGGTCACTGGAGTTTTACATTTTGGTGACATTTGTGTTATTGTGCTGTTAGGGTAGCACTAGTCGATATGTATATCACAATTATGGGATTTAAGTACACGATGGAAATATATCTTAATCTTTTTTTTTTTTAAACAAATATGTGATTATTTACGATTTTTTTAGCTACTTTTCTTTGCTTTTAAATGCTATTAAGCAAAATACTGGAATTTATTGAATATAATGTTTTTGATAACCAGTAAAATAGCGAAGCAAAAAACTTTATAATGAAACATTTGTATTAAAACATTTTCATTATATTTTTTTTCATTTATTTACCAAATTAAATTTTTTTCATTAATTTTATCAGTTTTAATATGCATTTACTAATAATCAAAAATAAATTTAAAAATTCAGTAATAGAAACTTTATTTAATTAGTTGAAGCATCGAGTGCATTTTAAGTTTAAACAAGAACGAAAAATCATGCGCCAAGCATAGATTATGTAGCACTTTCCAACGCTTCCAAAATAATTTTACAAAACATACCGTTTAATAAGCTGAAAGATAACATCTGAGTAAACAATTTGGAAAACGCATAACATATTTAAAAACATAAATTCAGGAATTTCGAACAGATACATTATTCGGAAAAGTATCCGAGTACTTTTATTCAACCCTGTATATGATCTATAGATTTGTATATATACTATATAGGATGATAAATTTTAGTTTAGTTAGGAAGCGCGTAGCACAGTTTAAAATTCTCCTTCTGGAGTTTCTGTCAATAAACAGAAATGTGTTCTCGAACTTTTGTGCTACCCTGTATATGAAATACAGAATTTATACACACCCAGTAATAGACAAAAAGTGAGTTCAATTAAAAATCGCGTTCAGCAACTTAAAACGCCAGGAATTATTGTTAACAGACAGTAGAGAATTCTTTTGTATGTCCCTGTAAATGAACGATGACTGCTATACGCACACTATTCTGTAGTAAGCCTCTTGTAATGCACCTTAGTAATATATACAAGTTTCAATGCGTTTAAAATAGTGAAACATTATTTAAATAAACCGCAGACGATTTTTCTCCATAGACGTAATGTAACGGAATTCTTTTGACTGTCCCTGTATAGTAACTATAAGTGGTATGCACACCTTATTCCATATTAAGCTTCTTCTAATGCACCTTAGTGATATATATAAATTTCAATGCGTTTAAAATAGTGAAACATTATTTAAATAAACCGCAAATAATTTTTCCCCATAGACCGCAATGTAACGGAATTCTTTTGAGTGTTCCTGTAAAAAAACTATAAGTGCTACACACTTCCGTTGAAATACGGAACATACTATAGCTAACGACAATAACATATAAAAATTGCAGAGCAATCCGAGCATATTTACGGGAGTTAGAGCACGGACAGACGGACAGACGGCCAGACGGCCATACGGCCAGACAAACCGAAGTCATAAGCACTTTTCAACTAGGTTGGAAAGTGCTAAAAAGAATCACTTTCACGATAACAAAAACTGAAAACTATCAACCAGTAAATTCTGATCGATAGAAGTACTTTTCTTGCTTAAAAATGTTTTATTTTTATTAAAAGAAATAAATCTACAACTTTGCCTTATGGAATGAAAAATAAGATATGTTTTCTGCTTATAGTCAAAATAACACATATATTTCTTTTTATGATACTACATGAAAAAGATTTTATTTGGACATCATATAACCATAAGTTACTGACCAAGGACATTTTGTAAACAAATGTTCAAGATAGAACAAAAAATAAACGTTAGGCACATGGTCGTTAACTCAAAAATTGATTGATGTAACTGTTCATAAAATGGAATAAAAATGCCTGGACTGTGAGTTAGAAGAGGCAAATATTTTAAATGTCAATTCAAAAACATGTTGCAGTGTATATTAGAACTATATTTCTTTTTGTCATGTTTTACTGTCCTGTTAAAATTGAAAATACAAAAGTTTATCATTTGTTTTCATGTAATAAAACTATTAAACCTAAACGGAAAGGAAATATTTTTAAAGCTGCAAGAGTCATAGCCAATAAATAAGTAAATAAAATATCGATATGTTAGTGAAGTGGTAAGTTGCTGAACATTCAGTAATATATCTGTTGCACCATTTTGTTATTGTTTGCAATGTAATAATTTTCGTTATTCGTAAACACTTAGTGTTGATGATATGTGAATTGTAAGATTCTTTTGTAGGACATATGGAGAACATCACTATTATTTTTACGATAAATAAAATAAAATGAAATCCCAACGTTGTCCGGTCCTAGACAAAAGTAAGAAAAGTCGTGCAGATTTGTAGTGTATTGTCAGCTACACTACCCATATTTTCGTTCATAACATTAACAATAACAAACATATTTCAGTGAAATTTTGAGCATACTTACCTTATACATCTTTGAAACTCTCTAGGCGGCGGGCCCGTTTCCAGAAATCATATAAATGGCTGCAGACAAAAATATTTTTTACAGAATTATGTTTTGAAAAGATATTGAATGAAAGGATGTGGCAGATATTTTAACATCAAATCGCAATTTAAAAAATTGGCTGGGATTTACAAGCATTCTTATGAAAATAAGAAAAATTCCCTGATGTTCATAGGGTTTATAAATAAGAGAGTGGTGACATACGCTCAGGCCACATGCTCATATTGAAAGTTTTTGTCCAAACTATAGGAACCTGCATTTGTACCTTACTTGACGATATTCGCCTGGACGAGTTCGCTTAGACGAGTGAGACAAGTCAACAATAATTAGTTTGGCGATAGTGGAAGGCTCTTCAAGTTTAACAAAATCAAATCCGCCAAGTTTTTGTTCAAAAAATTTTCGACCAACCAATTTTAGTGCTTGTATGTCTCCACTCTCTAACTTATAAAGACACTCTAACTTACCTTGCTCTGTGTGAAATGGGATGACATAGTGAGAAGTACTGGAAGTGGCCACCATCCACATACCAACATCCTTTCGTTATTCACTTCCTATTTCTGAATGTGTCTGGCAGCTACACGTGGTGTCACTGACCGAATGCCAGTATTCTTCAAGCGTTTCTCTTTATTGCATTCGATTTCACGCAAAACAAAATAAATCTGCTGAAACATATCGCTACAATATCACTATTGTTAACGTTGGGAACGAAAATGTTTCATTTGAAACACACTGTATTTTATAACGGAATTAGTTAATTGCTACTCTAGGTTCTATAGCAAATTTTGTTCGTCTTGTTGTGCAGTAATACCATTTTATTGTGTTTCGGACATTTTGTATACTGAAGTGTAAGAGCCTACACCAAAAAATAATATATATATATATATATATATAATATCTCGTGAACCCATAAGCGTTCTAACATTGCTTTACTGAACAAGCAGTGAAAAAGCATGCTTAGTTCAAACTACGAATGTCTTTAACACACATCCTTTTTAAAACTGGTTAAGAAAATCATATTTTGATTTTTGATTTTTCTCCGATTTTACGTAATTTTATTTTTGAGTAACCATAGTTTTTATATGTCAACTAGGGGGCTCTTCCCCCTGCGCCCTTTGGGCTCCAACCCCCGAACATTCAACAAACTTGCGCATTGTAAACTTGTTCCTAATTCATCCATTGATGGAAATGCACTACAATATACCTCAATAAAAAAATAAAAAATAATGGATTAAGAACATTTTTTTATATTTAAATTGTGTATTTACGGACAAGCCAGCAGACAGATTAATTGCATTCATCTTACGTTTTGTTTATTTATGTCAGACACTATCTTTATAAAATTGGTTAATAAAATCATATTTTAACTGATTTTACATATTTTTATATCAGAGTAGCCATAATATATATATGTCAACTTAGCTTATTTTTTCTAGTATAAGTAATGACTTGCTACGTTGTAGTTATTTCCATTTCGCTCGTCTGGACGGTTTTGTTGGGGAGGGGGGAGGGGCTTCAGAAAAATGATAAACGCACTTGATTCCGTTTGATTTACTCTCTAAATTCCTGTCAGAATACAAACTCGGCATTTCATTGTATCATTATAGAAATTTAAAGGCGTAATCTTATTACGTCAAATGATGAAAAACTAAGTTAAATTGAGGAAGCACAAATAATACATTTTCATAACACGCAGGCTATGCTTTAAACAAATTTGAATTGATTCTGTAAAAGTAAATTTCACGAAATGCTTTAAACGAAAAAAAAAATTGTTTTACATACTCAAGCATTAAAAAAAAAAAAAAAAAAAAGACTAACCTAAATAGAATATGTCCAATAATCCGATAATCGTGTAGGAAAAAAACTGTCTTTTAACGTTGAATGCATTCATTGCAAAACGATTCATTTTCATTAAGAACGCGTGTCTAATCAAATTAACTGCCTTAGTTAGAAAGATTATCAACAAATCAAAAAACTTTCGAAATCAATTTTGCCGCTGCGATAATTCCAGCAATCCAATAACAGCCATTTCGCGACGTAATTCTTTCTTTTTCCAATTCAGAAATCAATACGCAAAAAATCATGTTAAATTGTCTAAAACTATACTTCTAAAACTAAAACCAGACTACGATGGTTCATAAGCAAATGACGTCAAAGGTTTTTTTCTGATTTTATTATCTGCACACGAACGAAGTGAGTATTGTTCAACATGGTTTTTGGAACAATAAAAATAACAATCAATTCGTTTATTTTTCAAGAAGTTGGTTTACGTTGTTAAGACGCTTTTCTATAGTTAAGAATCCTTCTTGTTTTAAAGTTGATTAATAAAGAAACTATAGAGATCAATTTAAATACTTACACCGATTTAACACAAGCAAACACCATGTTGAATGATGTTTGTTTATTTTTGTCACGATTTATATAATGCAGTAATCTTCCATAAAAATTTAGTTACATCTTTTAACGGAATTTTAATAATTCTCGAACAGTATTAAAGTGATTTTGAATCAAGAACAGATGGCTACATGTAAAGATGATTGGCTAATGCCAACCATTTTTGGCGATCTATCTTCTTGTCACAGAAAATACGTAAGTACCGAAAAGGTGAAACAATTCGTCAAACACAGACAGTCAACTGCAAGCTGTAGTAACGCTGCCGCTTTCTCTTTAGATATGCTTATTAGTTTATATCACTTCAAATGTTATTTTACAACAATGAAAATCATATAAATACACAGGTTGTTCGAAAATGTTTTGAATGATTCTGATGCTATGGAGTAAAAGAATCGTATGTTACGACGGTTTTTTATTTATTTTTATTTTTATTTATTTATTTATTTTTTAAATTCACAGATGTAAATCTGCAAAAGTATAAATTACCTTTTCTACATTTTTAATACTCTTCTTACTCGGAGCACTCGCGCGTAGTCGGGGTCCTGTCTAGATTACGAATAGGCCATTTTGCGATGGTTATTTGTTGCGATATATGCACAAATGTTCATTTTTTAGGTATCTTAAATAATCATGTTTGAAAATTAATATATCATAAAAACAACAAATTGGGTTGCAGTTTTCTAATAAACTGCATTTAAAAGTACACCTTTTTTCCCTGTTCGACTATGTATAGATGTGTACATAAATTATTTTATTTATTCAGTTAGTTATAGACTAAGTATTAATTTTGTTATGGAATATTAGCCGGAAACAAATGCTGATTTATTTATATTGTTTTAAGTACTAACGTGTTATTCTTCCGTGACCAGGCTTCACATGATATAGATTTTTTAAAAAATCATGCTTGACAATTATTTTAAACTCCGTAAAAAACTATTAAATTAAGAATGTTTTCAAGCAAATTGCATTTCAAAGTAAATCCCCCCCCCCCCTCATTCGACAGCGTAAAGATTGACAATGTGAGATGCCTAGAAGTTAAAAAAAATTGATGTAAAAGGAAAATTTATTGGTCATCCATTGCCACTGTCAAAATGACGTCAGCATTACTCATGGACATGTTTTTGCTATAATATAGATACTGATAATTCTTGCGAACTATTTTTATGTAATGCGACATTAAATATATTTACCGTGTATTCCGGTGTATAGCGAATTCTTTCGTATAAAACGTACCTAAACTCTTATTTTATTAATATTATTCTAGAGACTCTTATTTTATTAATATTATTTTTTTAGATATATTTGTCGAAAAACGCACACTCACTACTTCTTTCAAAAGAATCCACCATAGATAAGTACCATAAAAATACAATAAAGAATATTGAATAATACAACTGTTACGAATATAAAGAAAATACATGTAAATAAATAATATGTCCATTTCTGTGATAATCTCGGTTCTTATGTTCACGATTTCATGATTTCTTAATTTTTATTATTTCATTTGTATACCCGTCGTATAACTGACACTTGTAATTTTTGGTAAATGTTCTTGTATTGAAAGTGTGCGTAATACGTCGAAATATACGGTAGGGTAGACCGGGGCACATTTACGCGGATTTTTTTCAATGAATTTTCTAATTTTTATGTTTTAACATAGGAAATTTTAGACATTCTGGTTTTATAAAGCAGTTAATAAAGTCAAAAGTTGCGTATTCAGTTGTTGCTATATTTGTGTTTTTAACCGTACAAAAAAATTCTTTTAGGTCCAAGTCACTTGTGTAAACTTGCCTCGGGAACGGGGCACGTTAACGCATATTCTAAGTGATACCAAAGAGTAAGTGAAATAAATATTTATTCAAATTGAGGTGTTTTATTTATAACTTAAAACACTGTTTAAAAAACAAAAAAAAATTTTAGAGAATTAATTAAAGAACATTTTATAGGCTAAACTGAAAACATAGGGCTTATTGATAGTTAAAAACAGAAGCTATTTAGTCATCTTCATCATCACTGTTACAGTTTTTACAAACAAAAAATAAAGTATTTTCTTTTGCAAAATTGTCATGGGACCACCTTTTGCATCTAATACAATGAACCCAGTCTTGTCCTTTTTTGGATTGGTAATCACAGTAAGAACGTGCGTAAAGGTGCCCCGATGTCAATGCGTAAACGTGCCCCGTCGCCATGTTTGGATTTATTTTTAACGTGCAACGAAAATTAATAACATTTCTCATCATATAAATACAGTTCTCAAAAAGGATAAAATTCTGCTAATGTTCATATATTTGTTTATCCTTAACTAAGTATTATTAGTTCACAATAAGTTCCAATAAGTTCAACACAAAATTTACTCACCTTGACAGAAAACATGTTATCCTTTCCGCATGCTAGACCAAAGCTCGACTGACGCTCAAAATCTTGTGAGAATACCCGCTAGGGTGCAGCATCAATCTGTCATGACTGGTGGCGCGCCAGTTATGGCTCGTTTCGGAAAAAGTGCACTGCGTAAACGTGCCCCGGTCTACCCTATATAGTTTATATTCTACCAGAATAATTACTACGTATAATTGAAATCCATTTATTTTTAGCGTCCTGAAATTGGGACATTGTAATTTTTTGGAAATAAATATATATTTTTAGATGGATTTCTTTTTCCATTTGTTACGATTGTTTAACACATTTTACAAACAGAATATTCAGTATAATTATAGTCAGTATAATTATTCAGTATTTAGTATAATTAATAACTTTTGCGTTATGTATGTAGTAGATATGTTTAAACAATGTACTGACAAAGGAAAACAAAAATCAGTCATAAATCGGTTAACACTAAAACGTTTTATGTGCATAAATTATAAGTTTCATCGAACTCGTAGTAAATTTGAAAAGTTCTTAGCAGATCTATATAAAAGGTTTCTCAGCATAAATTCATTATTCATGAGTTGAGATTTCGATATTTCGTAACATCCTCATTAGCAATTTATATCTTTCTGACGTATTTCCTGCCTTGGACATTGAATAACCTTAAAAAGTTTATTTCCTGTTCCGCTAAAACAGTTTGCGATATAAACTAGCGATATAAAATAAAAGAAGGAAAGCGTCAGATTACGTAAACGAGAAACTTGTTTACGGAGCGCTCAATATGTAAATCACACGTTTATTAAAATCTTCACTTTACACTCTCAGTTGAGACAGCTTTTGAATTTTTCTCATACGAAGAAAATTTATAGAGATTTAAAATTATGTAAGAAGATTAGTTACATAAGATTTAGCGATATGCATAACAAAAAATGAGCATGCACTGTTCAAAGCAAGTTAGTTGCTCACTGAAAATATTATTTTAAGATTATTTTGCATTTGCATATGATTTATTTTAGTTTCAAGAAATTTAAATCTAAGAAAATCTATTTGTGCACATTTAGTTGCATGTTTTAATAAAATATTTAATTGATCTATTCATTGCTAAAGTTAATGCTATTTATCTCTGATATTGCTTTAGAAAAGAATTCTGTAAAAAGTAAATAAATAAGTCAAATAAGTAATATTTATTTTTAATGCATAGAAAAGTGAAAAATCGAACTAAAGATTTTATGTGTGAAAAGAGAAATTTTTATCAAAATTAGATGAGAATAATAAGTTATTAAAATATAAAAACAAATATTTTAAAAGCATGCTTTTATAAGTGTACTAAAAAGTTTTTTTTAATCAAAAATGTTAAGCACAATGCAAAATAATAAAGTAAACAAATGGCATATGGTGACACATGTATGCAAATTCTTTCAAATAAAGTTTATTTTGAAGTTAACTCTGCACCGAATTCAAAACTCACGAACTTTATATGGCGTTGCATTTCCACAGGCAAAAACAATATATTAAAGATTCAATATCAATGGATTGTTAATGAAAAAAATTAATTTTTGCTCAATTTCTATTTAAGATATGGCAACAGGAAAGAAAAAAAAAACAATTTAATATTACTGAAAATGTTTCTTTACATTATTGCAACAAACAAGTAACTTATGTTTAATTACGTAGTAATAGATTTAATAAAACCATGCCTGAAAAATTATTTAATTTATTTAGGATTATCATTTTTGTTTTTAACGTATAATCGCAATTTAATGAAAATAAATTTATTGATTGATAATAAAGTTTTGAAATATGAAAATATCATATTGTTATCGGGAATAACAATTTCTAAAACTCTGGCACATCAGGAAGTGATTGAAGATTCGATTACGATATTTTTCATCTTTACATGCATGAACCAAGTTAAATAAAAGCATGTGTAATAAAAGACATAGTGCCGGTTATCGATGGTCGCACAAAAATCAAAGATCAAAGTTTAGAATTAAAGAATGTATTCTAAAAGAAAAAAAAAAGAAAGAAAAATCATGAGTCAAGCGTAGATCATGTAACACTTTCCAACACAGCCAGAAAACTGTAACGAAACTTCACCGTTAAATAAGGTGAAAGAAAATATGTAAGTAAACAGTTTAAAAATAAATTTGTAAAATACAGTTTTCGAAATTAAACTTCCAGTCTCAAAAAAGTAGTCGATTTCTTTTGTGCAGCCCTGTATATGATTATTAGATGTGGATATATAGTATGATAAAATTTAGTTCAGTTAGAATATTCACATTTAGCAATCTTCGCCAATCGATAGAAATGCATTCGAAAACTTTTGTACAGCCCTGTATATTATCTGAAGACTTTTTACACACCTCATTTTAATCTAAAAAGCAAATTAAAACTCACTCGCAGAAATTACCAACCGTAAACGACAATATATATTTCTCTTTGAGTAGCCCTCTACATGTATTTATTTATATTCCACAAAGTTCTATTAGTTTACTAAATATAGTTCAGCAGGAAAATGCGTAAACACAATTAAAAACTACCCTTAAGCAATTCACTCCCATAGTCTGTAATACTTAGGAATTTCCTTGTGTAGCCTTGTACAACCGAGTTTATAAACATACACGTACTATAAAAAAATTTAGTTAAACTTAAAAACACAAACCAAAACGCACTTATCACACATAGACTGTAAATATCGCACATATACTGTAACCAATATCTTTTGTGTGTCCCTGTAAATTAACGCAATGCACGCAAGAGAGCAATTTATAGTGCACCTCAGTAATGCATATAATTTTCATTATGTCTGAAATAGTGAAATATGACAAAATTACACTGCAAGCAATTTTTCCCCATAGAATGATGTGTAACAGAATTATTTTGTATGACCCTGTAAATGAATAATAAGTACTTTGCATCCCATATTCTACAAAAAACATGTTTTAATGCACTTCATAATTATATATCATTATGTTTTGAATGACGTAATGTCATCAAAACGCACTTGAAACGTTTATTTCCCATTGACTGTAATGTAACGGAATACTTTTGACTGTCCCTGTAAAAAAAAACTATAAGTGCTAGGCACTTCAGTTGAAATAGGGAACATACTATAGTAAACGACAATAACATACAAAAATTTCAGGGCAATCCGAGCATATTTACGGGAGTTAGAGCACGCACAGACCACAGACGGACAGACGGCAGACAAACCGAAGTCATAAACACATTTCAACTAGGTTGGGAAGTGTTAAAAAGGGTATTAAACATCAAAAAGTTAATAGAAGCCGGTTCCATGTTTAAAAGATTAATTATTTATTTTATATGTATATTTAAGTTAAGTCGTTTCGCATTAATATTCTTTTCTGAAACATTAATTTACTAATTTTTAATTATAATTTTTGGGAACTCTCAGTAAACAAACAGTGTATGTTATTAAAAAAGGCTTGAAATATTTTACTGAAAATTTTTATAGAAATTTATTTTGATTATTCTACAGTTTAGTCGTTGTTATGAAAGCACGAAGGAAAATGAAAGATTTCTCCCTTTACATGTCTTAGAAGAATCACTATTCTGTAACGGAGCATTTTGATCTTTTTTGAACTTATGATTAAACTTTTGTGACACACTTGAACAACGGGTAATTAAAAGGCATGCGAAAAAAAATCTTTTAAATCTATTTCTCAACACAAACAAAACGCCTCATCACAGTGAAAAGAAAACCAAAACAATTTTATTATAATTTGTAATAAAAATATAATAAATTAAACCCTCGAAAACTCACTTTGTACTTTTATTTATATTAAATATTAACATTTAATCATGGGCACAGTTTGACATTTTAAAAAATATCTTTATTGCATGGTTAAACTTTTTGGGAAAGGCATACTTCTTAATATTCTTCCAATGATGTTGTCGACATTTATGTTTGTTTTTGAGTTTTCATTACAGAAGACTGGTGAAATACATGGGCCAAAATCTCATAAGTGTAATTTTTGGCTGTTGATTTTCTGCTGATGTCTGATTTTTAAAAGTTTCATATTATGCTGAATTTGGATTTTTCATAACCACTGATATATTGTAGAATTAGTAGATGAGCCCAATCTTTATTGAAAAAGAAATATGATACGGCAGTTTTTATCAGACAAAACACAAATTGCACGGGACAGAAGTGACAAGGATAGTAGTGACCTTTTTTACAATTTTGCCCCTTTATTTAAGAAAGAACATTTTTTGGAATGTTGTATGCACTATTTTAAAAGACATATCAAACCTGCGATTAAATGGCTAGATATTGGTTCATCTATAAATAGTAATATTTAAATTAACAATGGGGACAGTTGTGATGGTTAATAAAGGTACACTTACCTTTTCCCCCTTTTTTTCAATCCAGAAAATTTTTATGAACAAACAGCAAAAAATGGCGACATTTGAAGAACATGTGCTTCCCTAGTGGAAACAATACTGAAAATGACTGCATACTGCCATCTGGTGGAAATATGAGGAAATTCAAATACCGGGACAGTAGTGACCAAAAAAGTGAGGAACATAAATTTAAACTCAACAAAAACAAATATTACACATTTCACTCATACAAAAATTATATTATTAAGGTCAACGAGATTCATAATTATAATAAATGTATTGTTTTTTTAAATTTTTGAATAATTATTGCTTGTTGATGGTTTTTATGATCAAGTTATGAGTTGAGGACAGGCAACAGTAGTGAGATTTCAGATATTTAAATTATATTTAAAGATTAATGAAACAGATTTTCTTAGTAGAAGTAACATAATATTATAAGATAATATAAGAAGACCGATATTTCCCCATAATATAAGAAAACACCTATACCGGTGTAATACGCCACCGGTATTGGTGGCGTATCGCCTATAAACAAGCTGTTTTTTACACATAGAGTTGTCAGTATGCACTTATTACAACTTATACAAATGGGATCTAGCTTTAAGTTTACGAAATAACATACATAAACATTTGATAAATTATTAATCATTTGAGAATTTCATTGCAAAAACGCAATTTATTATGTATTCTAATAGAAAAAAATAGAGAGATGTTTCAGCAACCTGTGCAAATACGATTGAACTTGTAATCATTCAGGAAATAAAAAAAAAGACATATTGAAGGGGAAAAGTTCCCAGTTACAAATGTGTAAATATTACGAAAAATACTTATCGTTAAATTATGTGATTTTAATTTTAATGTCATATTATTTTTTTCCCCCTTTGCATTATGTTTATTTCCTCCTTGTCCAAATATGTGATACGCTTTGAATGGCTTCTGTAATATTAATCTTCTTTTCATGTATGCACTTTCCGGAATTCGTGAATTAAAAATTTCTAAATAATGCGATTTTTCCTGTTATCCCAGATATAGTAACTTACATCACTTTTATTTAAAAAAAAATTATGTGTGCTACACAGTTTTGACTAAAATATCTGAATTAGAGCAACAAAAATCGAATTAAATAAAAAAAGGACAAAAGTTTCGTAAATCTTAATGACATTTTTACTTGGAACCTAAGTATAAATTAAAATGTAAATAAAAACTAAGGTTGCCGGTTGCCATTTCTGTCTTAGCAGAGATGACCTACCTTCCATCTTTTTTTCCATATTCAAAAGTGTGTTTTAAATATTAATGTCTATAAAAGCAGCAAAATCGAAATGATTAAATTAAGGAGATAAAGATAAAATAAAGATGAAAGGAGCTTGCACAAATAAAATTATAACATGTTATAATAGGGTTAGAATTAGTTGATAAATATGAAGCATGATATCAACCATTTAGAATTTTACGTTTATATAAGTTTTTTTTTTTTTTTTTCAAGTTCAGTAAAATATTCTGCTGTTTGCCATTTTGTATAATTTGGCATAGATGCTCTTTTAAACAAAATGGTCACCATATTTTTCATCAAAATCATAGATATTTCCTCCCAGAACGTATCTTTCATACACCTGCTCTTTTAGTTCAGTGGTTATTATGATGCTGATAAATGATTCGATGTTTATTACTTTGGTACTACTACTGGAAATTCCCTTAAACTAGTAGGATATGAGAGCTTGGACTGATGTTCTCTGATTCGATACCTGTGAATTTTGATCGTGTTGAGTTTCCCTGGTTTTCTGGAGTTTCCTTCCACGAGAACGATAATTTGTATTACCTTTTCTTCAAAAATACTCCCTAAAGAAGTCACTTATCCTATAAGAATGGAGCCCAATGCTTAACCTTTAAACACCCAGACCGCGTACTAAGTGCGCCACTCAGTAAAAAAAAAAAAAAACAGTTCCGAATCCTAAAATAATTACATGATTAACATCTGCGCTTCATTAACCTCTTCCCAAATACCAAAGTTTAAAGTTGAAGTTCAGAAATTTGCCTGCTTTCTTTCATTATATTTCTTGGTAAATCACAACTGGCCTACGGAATACTCCATCCATGCATTTATGTAATGTTCTGTTTTATTTCTTAATAAAATTACTATTTTTTTTTATAAAAAGCTGATGTCTATTACTTTTATACTATTACTAGACATTGGACGCCATTCTTCGTTATCATCAAAAGTTGATTTTTAGACTTTAAAAGACGTTGGGCATGGAGTACGCCGCACGTGTCTCTATGATACTGCAAACCGTTTGGGCCATATTAATTCTAATTAAATAAGTCTTTTTTTTAACTGTTTGATGTTTATTACTTTTGTACTACTACCGGACATTTCATTAAACTAATCGGATGTGCCAATCCCATAACTTTCTTTTGTCTCAATCATGTTAATACTTCAAAATTCGCTGTGACATCGCCAATAAAATCAATATTTTTCGTCATTCAGTTGTACGTCAGCTGCTTGCAAACCATCGGGTTACTTGGATGCGATCAGCCGATGTATACTAAACTACGTAAAGTCCTTCTGGCCTATACCGCCAGGAACATAGCCTCCCTATTTCTTTGTTTTAAGGTTTTAGCTAATTTTACTGGAAAACACGAAGCTAAAATATGTGAAACCCGATTAATAAAGAGTCATTCCCAGTTTTCGTCAATACTGAATTTGAATGAGAATATCACCAAATTAGTCCTCTACAGTCAAATTGGCTTCATTTATGGCAACCTATTTTTATCGCCAAATGTCGCTAAGTTTGGAGAGAATTTGACGTTGGAAAATATAAATATATAGTGTTAAGCATGTAATAGTTGGAACAATGGTTTTACAACAATGAAAGAAAATTTGCCGAAACCATGTTGACTAAAACTCATAATACAATAAAAAGTTAAAATTTTCAGTGCAAATTCACCTTGTTTAATAATTAAAATTCATAAAGATACAACTAAATGTAAATATATTGCTTGAAGGTGCGTAAAAACATACATAAAACATTTAAAAGCACATTAAAGTCCTTTTAAAAATTCAAAACGTTTTCAACCGAACTACTCGGTCATCATCAGTGAAAAACTAATTTTTGCCTCTTCGCGTTTTCTTGCTTGCCCGGAATAAACCATTTTACTTCAAGGGTTTAGAATATAAGGTGGGATGGGAAAGGTCATTCAACATTTCAAGAATAAGTACAGGTTAATGAATCATGTATTAATTCATTCCAGCTACATGGATATCATATGATAATACATCGTTACAGACTATTTCTTTTTTAGATATTATTTCCAGAGACTCTCTTATGATAACTTCCTGGTGATTATTTATGCGGAATATAATTTTGGATCCATTGAAATCTACTTTTATAGGTTTAGTTTGTGCTAATCTTGCTAACGCAGTGTGGGGTCTATTTAATCTCAGATCTGCTTCATGTTCTTTTATTCTGTCCCGAAATTACCTCAGTGTCACTCCTACGTTTTCTAGTTACATCTAATTCTTCATTAAGGAAAAGGCATGAACAAACTTCAAACGCTCTTTTTACATAAAAATTGAAAGGTGCTAAGTTGTAACTAATGGATGAACTTCAATTAAACGGGATGGTGGAGTTAGATCTGTTAATTTCCCTAAACACCGTGCAATCAAGATTCTGTTTATCCATATTTCTGATTAGTTGTACATCCAGAAAAGCAAGCTTTTGATTTTGTCCTATTTCTAGTGTGAATTTTAATTTATTGTCTAGGTTATTGATTTTATCTAGAAAGGAGTATAATTCCTTTTTTCCGTGATTCCATGTAATGTAAATATCATCCACATATCTTAACCAGCAATCCGGAATCGGTTTTATGGTCTCCATGATTATATTTTCAAGAGGACGTAGTTTAAACTCGGAAGCAAACCTGAAATGGGCAAACCCATTGGGGCCCCATTGACTTGTCTGTAAACTTGATTGTTGAAAACAAAAACGTTCTTTTGAAGTAAACAAAAATATTACGTCTGAACATATTTATATTTATATTAAAATCATTAAAATAACAGACATTACATTACAATTACATAAAACATTAAAAACATATTAAAATTGGACTTTCGGATTTACATGAAAATCCCTCATCAACAAACATTTTTCTTAACGTAAGTCACAGTTAAAAAATATCAACACATAGAAAATGCAACGTATCAAAATGTCGAGGCCAAAGTTACAGTTATAATAGCACGGAGTATTCATTCGGGATTGCACCTGATTCATTAAGAGGTAAATCTGTAATTTTCATATACCATGCTTCTAAGAAAGTACGAGTTCTGTAATCGCTGCACCTCGATCTGATTACAAAAGATTTAGCAAAATCTGGAAAATGGTCAGTTTTTATTGCATGATCCACTATTTTGGAATTTAAATTTTTATTTTGAAATGCACATCTGCGCTCCTTTAATCTTCTCTCAAGTGTTCGACCTGTCTCCCCTATATAGATCGCATTGCATTGTTGGCATGGAATACCATAAACTACATCTTTAAAGTGAGAACTGGGATATTTATGTTTGAAGTTGCTTAAAAAACTATTTAAAGGTTTCTGTGAGATGAAAGCTGTATGGATACTGTGTGGTTTCAAGAGATGCGAAATCTTTTCTGAAATACATTTGTAATATGGAATTGCTGCGAACTGGTTCGTCTTAGTACGTTGGAAAGGGGGAGGAGTATTCATGTGTGCTTGTATGTTCATTCATGTGTGCTTGTAATTAATTAATTAATTAAAACTCATAAATTAAACTTGTTTATGTATGAATTCTGCTGTCTTGTTTGAAAATGTCAGCCACCCTAAAATTTCAAACTGCTATATCTCAGCCATTGTTTAAGATAGAGGCAAAACAAAAATTGCTCCGAAACCTCCGGATCAAGGATCATACATTTAACTGAAAAAACTTTTAAGATTTCTAATTTTTTGGTACACCTTTTTGAATTTGAAATCTTTAAATGGCTATCACAGCGTCCCCTTCCGGTGGAATATCCCTAAATTCAACTGGGACCTGCAGGCTATAATCAAACACATATACATAAAATTTGGTTCAATTCTCTAAATAATTTCACATACTTTTCGATGATACAATAATGAAAATGGAACAAAAGACGCTATCGCAGCTCCCCTTTTCATCGGAATATCCCCAACTTCAAATGGGACCTGCTGGCCATAGCCACAAATATAGAAAAAAAAAAAATGGTGCAATTCTCTTCATAACCTCATACACTTTTCGATGATACAATGAGGACGGACAAACAGATATTTTGTAAAAACATGTTTCTCTTAATCTCTGACCTCTAAAACGTGTAAATCTGTCGTAAACCGGAAGTCGAAACAATTTCGATTACAATACTAGATTACAAAAAAGTAAAAAGGATATCATTAAAAGTTGTTATTTAAGCTTTAAAAATAACTGGTATAAACAGTGCGCCACCTGTTCTTTTATGTAAAAACTGTCATTGTCGTTAAAAGTTTTAAAAAATTCCCCCCCCCCAATCCTTATACACAAACCCTATCATCCTACGTACTACCCTGAATGTATGACTTTGACTTATTTTGGTGAAAATGTCCCACACTTTCGTTTAGTTATTTCAATAAACATGAACATTAGGCTTTCTGATCAGTTCCCTATAGTAGCAAGCCAATACTGGCTATATTTAGCCTAACGTTCGGCCAATATTGCATTTATTGGAATGAAATGTTGTCCAATATTGGGGCACTTGGCAATCATGGCAAAAATATTTAACCAATGTAAAACCAATAAACCTTAATTGGCATTAGATTGCATTTATTTCGTATGAAACTTGAATATTGTCCCAATATGATTTCATTACATTTTCATTAGCTGTATATTTCTTGCCAATAATGGCAAGAACCCATTATCTAAGCATAATTTCAACACAACGAATGGAAAATTTGTCTAACATGTAGTAAATATTGATTTGCAACTACGGTAACACAGGCCTATCCATCGCGAGTATAGTAATTTTCTGGAAGTGGACAATAAAGCGATTACTTTCTCCCAAACAAAACACTTTCTATTTGATGAACTTCTATTTATTGGCTTAATCACTTTTTTATTCTTAACACTTTCCAATCTATATATTTAAAACGCTAAGCGATTTCTTTCGACAATCCGTGAGAACAAACTACTGCATCAAATTACATCATTCTTTTTTTAAATGAAAGATATTTGGACACAGATTTGTTATCGTGCATTCGTTTGTTCGAAAATTTAATTAATTAGCCGTATTTTTCAATTAAACTTTTACATCTGCTTATGACGTCATAAGGTCAGCATTTTGATAACGCCTACTCTAGCCAGGCACAGAGTAACGAGAAACTCTATGGTTACGAGGATAAAGTGAAATAATAAATATTAAGAGCACGTGGCTTTTAAGCAGATTTTTTTAATTTGCAAGTTAAATTTCGGTAAAAATATTTATCCGCGTGTTTTATAAGCGAATAAAAATTCATATTTATTGTGATGTCACGGGGATATCGTTCATTGGGTTTATTTTATTATGCATTATAACTTTGTTGATGCCATTTTCATTAGAATTAAATACAAATATTTTTTGATTTGTATACATGGTATTTACGCATAAAAGTAACATATACAAAGTAAGTGTAAAAAGTTTGCGCCGGTGAAAATTACGTTATGTTTAGCTTGAAGTGCAGTTTAACATTGATAAAACTAAAAAGAAAAATTTATATGATTGTGTCAACATGGCGTAATTTTAACTGATTTTTCCATTCTTAATTATAAAGGTTAGAATTGCAACCTATTATTGATTGCTTCATTTGCTATATTGATTGCATGTTACCAATTACTTTTTTTTAATTATAGGTTAGAAGATTTCATTTTTTAATATAAAAAATCCCCAAAAGTAAAGGATTTCAGGAAAATTAAAATTATTAAAAATAGTGTTATGATAGGAAAAAAACTTGAAATAATGATTGTAATTTTAGCTAGAATAAACAAAGTAAGGCTAATGTTTTATAGGAATTATTTTGGTAGGTTTATTATGAGTTCATTTAACAGTTCCATATTAGCGGCAAAGCCCTATTTCTTTCACTGTGAATTTCTCTTTCGATGTCAAAAATGGTAGTCTACTTTTGGACGCCAGCGAAAACACAGTGGCAATTTTTAGAAATGTATAACGGTTATGACAACAAACAGCGCTATCGCTTTAGCTTTCATCGCGCTTACATCAATTCTAAATACTACAAATTTAAATTTTTTACTACATTTTATAATTTTAATTCTTACATCATGAATTAGAAAAAAAATTAGCTTTCGATTGAAATTTATTTGAAAACTGCCGCTTAATTTAACGACTTTTTAAATAATTTTCAAGCATGAAATGTTTTCCATTTCTATCTTAACAATGACCATCAGTTTGCTCCAATAATGTAAAATAGCCCCCGGGAAAGTTGTCACAATTGAAAATAGATTTCTCTAACCATCATAAAAAGTGGAAAAAAAATAATAAACCCTGATAAATCATAAGATCAGATTATCCATAAGATAGAGCATTTTGGCGCTAAATTAAATCTGTCAAAAAAGAAAAAAAAAACTATTTTGAGTTTATGTTTAACATAAAATTGATATGTTGAATTCGCTGATGTGTATGTTGCATCAGAATATGCTACGAATTGTATTTTTTAAAACAGCCATTGGGTATTTAACTGTACAAGAGGTAAAATATCCCCGACTGTGATGGAAAAGGGATAATCATCATGATTATGTAAAGGGACGGAAGAAACTATACAAATAAATTACACTTGAAAACATTAAAAATCTCCCTCATCTGAAGATTGATTTATTATAGTAACAAAAATTCTTCATCTGATTACCTTAAAACAATGGATGCGTTTTAGAAGATATGGATTTGAAATGAACAGTGATTAAAGAAGACATTTTAAAATTTTTAATTTAAACATTTTAAAACTTTTTTTTAACGTCGAATCTCGACGGTGCTTTTGGGCAGATGCAATGCACATGCTCATAGGAGCTCATTCGGTTGCATTATCACAGGGGGGAGGGGGGAGATGTGTGCTTTATTTACTATGTTCTTTTATTTACTGAACATGAGATGAACGTAGTAATATACTATTTGTATGATACTTCATAGGTCCATGAAATTTTCTTTCTTGTCGTGGGGAATATGGCGGTAATGTCAAACTGATTTGCCTTACACAGTTGTTTCTGAATTGTTTGTTTGGAGTTTGCATTGGAAATAGTACTGTATTTCACTGAGGAAAAAACTTTTAAAATAAAATATTTGAAAGACTGTTTCATTTGCATTCTTCTTAAATAATAAAGAAGCTTATTTTACTGATATTGTTATAGTATTTTTTCCGTCAAGTTTTGACGGGTTCCATCTAGTATAGTTTTAAAATGTTTATAAATTCCGTTTGTCGATGGTTGTCTGTCAGCCTGCCACTCTAACTCGCGTAAATATAGTCGAATCTTGAAGTATTGTGCATGAAGCCCTTTTTTTTTTCTGGCAGTTAGCTGCGGACCTCTTCGAACCACTTCAACAGTTTTCTTCAATGATACCGCTCTTGTTGGCGTTAAATTCTACTCTATTTGACACGAAATTGTCGAATTCCATCGCAAAAATGCATTAAATCATTTGCGCCCAATCCAGTTCCTTCCTCAGCTACGTCATCATCTTCTACACTGCAAAAAATAACTGTTGATTTTACAGTATAAAACTGGCGCCCCAGCTGCCAGTATTATACCGTAAAATTAACAGTATTAAATAGTAAAATAAGCAGTAATACGCTACCGCGCATGCGCGGTAGCGTATTACTGCTTGCGCGGCAGCGTATTACTGCTTATTTTACTATTTAATACTGTTAATTTTACGGTATAATACTGGCAGCTGGGGTGCCAGTTTTATACTGTAAAATCAACAGTTATTTTTTGCAGTGTACAGCCATAGTGTTCGCGTCATCCCCTTGTCTCCAATAGGGCTCCTGTATTATATTAGCCCTAGTCACCAGGTTGTTTTTTTCACTATTTGCGCTTATTCTTCAAACAATCATTTTAAATATTAAATTATCAAAAGGGGGGGGGGCACAAATTTTAGTATATTCGTTAAAAATTTCTTCAGATTATGTGATATTTCTTTTACACCATATTTAAAAGGATGATATTTTTTGTTAGTTTTTTGCTAAATACTCTGTTCTATTTTTTGTCCCAAGCACGCTTCTTCTGTAAAAAATGTTCTAGTCAGGTCCTGTTAATGCGCGATCCTGTGGGACCAAGAAGCTGGACACTAAAATTTCCAGGATCCCTAACTAGTGCATTTCATGCGTGATTGCATAAAACAAATTTATATTCGATTAATAATTCTCCATATAAAAAAAAACATTAAAAAAATTTTCAATTTCAAATCTTTAAAAACTTTACTTTTACGTAAGATTTTTTTTAAAACTTTACTTTTATTAAACGTTTTAATTTTATCAAGTTTTAATAATTCAATAAGTTTTTAAAATCAGGAATGTGAGGTTGTCCCTTTTTAGGTGCGTTCGTAATTATATAAATACGTAGCACCTATTGTTGTCGCTTGGTCCGTCCGTCCGTCTGTCTGTCCGTCCGTCTGTCCGTCCGTCCGCATATAACAACGCAAAAACTACTCAACCGAATGGTTTGGAATTTAAGATATATTATTTTTGCAGAATTTTGTCGAGACATTTCAATTTTTTTAAAAATCGAATCAAAACTTTAGGAGATATTAATAAAAATATTTATTAAGAAATTTGAATTAAAAGGAAAAAAATCGGTGCTTTCTTGTTAGAGGAGCTTCCGAGGTTTAATCGTCAAGCGACCGAGATACTTATTTTATGACAGAAATTATTCTGCAGACGATATAATTCATTTCACAGAATTAAAAATCATCACGATCTGAATATTTATATAAATATCTATAGTACGAACGCACCTCATTTGTCACATTTGACGTACAATTTCCAACTTGTTTAAACTTGATCTCTATCTCTCAGAACTGCGATTATCTGTTCATTTCAGAGTAACTTTATTTAGAGTAACTACATAGGTACAGGGTGCATGCTCAGATATAAAGATTTTATCAAAATTATGGAAATCTGCATTATAGAACTTTTATTGTCAGTTTAATGTTTAACAGACGGGGGCAACCAAACTGCATCAGGACCTGGGTCTGACTTTGATTTGATTGGACCATGATTCTAGTTACGACTAGGACGTCTGTCGAGCGACTATTGTCAGGCAAATCGTAACGTACAGAGTACTTTAAACAATTCTTAATAATTTAACATAGAATAATGTGTATATGTGTTATTTATTTTCTGTGTTTTTAAATTCTGATATTTTTTCTTTGAAGACCTTGTTGTTGCTTACAGACATTGGGATGCTTCACTAAATCCTTAATTTCTCTCTAAATGGGACACATACTCTGACTGAGGCTTAGAAATTTTAAAGATATAAAATTTTTTGAAGCAATAATAATAATAACAAGCACAAAAAAAAAAAAAAAAAAAAAAAAAACTTTACAAAATAGAAATATCTGAGAAAGAAGTGCAAAACAATCACCACACGATAATACTTATCCTTGAATCACGGCAGAAACTTTTAGCTTATTTTCGGAACTCTGTTAAAATAATATCTCTTACGAAAACATTCTGTGAAATATTATTTTCCTCCTAACACACATATGCCTGTGTTGACACATTTAATGTTACATAAAAGCGTACCAGTAGGGAAAATTTTTAATGAAAAGAAATGGCTGTGCAAATAAATTAACAATGCTTATAGCGTGTGGAGCCTTTTTCGCGCTAACTGTTCGTCTTTGAAAGGAAGGATGGATTGTTGATTTTTTCCTGCAATGCTCTCAATAAATAGGAACGAATCAAAGCCGATCTCACTTACTACTTGACGAACTTTTCTGGTGTATTCTCGTAGTTACTTACTGGGCTATATTTTTAACGATGAATAACTTTATAGTCAGCTTCTTTGTATTGAGCGCCGTCATATTCGGTATCTCTTCGGCCGAAACTTTAGTGGAAGTATGTCCAACCGTCTGTCAAGCATTCGGAGACTTGTTGAGAGGTAAAAAATATGTTCATATATTTATCTAAATAGTGATGATTTCTGTTACGTTTATATGGGTGAGGTAGAGTTGCGATGTATTTAGTGAGGTTTTCATTTGGGAAAAATGACTTTTAATTAATGTTTGAATAGACTTAGTATTTAAAAAAATTACGAAATTTAACGAAAATGTCAATTTTGAGAATTTTGTAATACACTATCATTTTTTCTCAATCATATTGATTGGTAAAGTTATCATGTGAATTGAATTGTTTCAACTGAGCGGGGAAATGCTCAAGCCGACATTCGAACCCAGAACCTCTACCGAATGAGTTACCTAGACCGTTCTTACTAACAACGGGTGGCCATATTTCGCTCAGATTGTTGTTCGCTCAGATTATTGATAATATCATCTTGTCTGTCATGTAGACAGTTCAACAGAATATACCGCAGGTCATGGAACTCCATTACAAATTGGGTACGTAGATACACTACTATTTTTTCTCGATCAATCTGATTGTCGAAGATATCATACGGATTAAATTTTTCCATTTGAGCGAAAAACTGAGTATTACTACCGAGGAGAGGAGAGATGGATTTTGAAATAGCAATAACTTTACTCCTGACATTAAGTATTTGTTTATTACAAGTAAATCTCCTATCCAGGGTGACCTCCAGGTATTTAGTATCGTTAGTCCAGGCAATGACAACATTATTACTCGTTATTCGGTTAGAATATGTAATTATTTTAGAGATGTAAACTGCAGCAGTTTTCTTTTCATTTGATTAAACGCGCCACAAGATACACCAGCTTATGAAAATATCAACAAGACTTCCAGATATTTAGTATCGTCAGTCCAGGCAATTACAACATTATTACTGGTTATTCGGTTAGGATAAGTGATTATTTTAGAGATGTAAACTGCAACAGTTTTCTTTTCATTTAATTAAACGCGCCACAGGATACACCAGCTTATGAAAATGCCAACATGGTTTTTGAAATTTTTGTGTAAATGGTATGTGTGATGTGCAGATGACTAGATTATTGTGTCGTCCGCATACAGAGCAATAAAATTCTGCAGTGTGAGTTGTATATGGTTAAAGTACAGGGTGGCTATAATTAAAGTGCGCTTGTTTGAAGGGATCTACAAGTTATACTATTTGGAATATTTTCAAAAGCTTTGGTATTTATACTGTTTAGAGTACGCGGAAACGAGTTATGCAATAAAAATTGCTAGTTTGAAATTTTACCGATAGATAGCGCTTAAATGTTAGAAACGCTTATTAGTAAATATTAACAAAAATAACTCATTTTAAATCAATATCGTTTGAGACGACGACACTTTTTCATAGCAGCACTATAATTAGTACTATTTTGATAAAAACACTTTTTTAATAGACCACGTTTTTTTCTTTTTCTTTTTTTTTTACTAAAATTTTAAGGTTTGTTAAGTTTTTTGTGGCTAAAACTTTACTTTAGAATCGTATGAAATTTGTGATAAAAAGTATTAAAATTTAGCTGGTAAGAAATTTTGTATTTTTCTTTTCTTTTTCTTTTCCTTTTTCTTTTCCTTTTCCTTTTTTTTTTTTTTTTTTGTTTTATGTTATGCAGCGCTATTTGTCTGAAAAATTTTAAAATTTTTTTTTTTTTTTATTACAGAACTTGTTTCCGCATGCTGTAAACAGTATAAATACCAAATCTTTTAAAAATATTCCAAATAGTTTAGCTTGTAGATTCCTTCAAGCATCTGCACTTTAATTATGGCCTCCCTGTATATGTTAAATAGACTTGGTCCTGAAAATAAACCCTATAAGATACCTGACAGAATTAAATACAGTGATGAGAGAAGATTGGTTAGTGCCTTCTGATGTCATACCGAAAATAAGTATCAACCACTCAGAATAAAACATCGGCAGAATTTCAAATCTAAATTGAAACTACTACAAACATAATCGTATACAATAACTACTTGAAAATAATCCTATCATTAATAAAGATATGTGATAAATCACATCATCCATAAAAGATCTGTACTTGATTAAAACAATCGAAGAATACGCAGAAATAACAGGCAAAGTGGCTCATATACGTCTGAACTCAGCCAGAATGGAGGCGAGAATGAATGTCAAGAAAAATTGAGCAGTTGAAGAGTTTAGACATTTCTTGGGCTTCCTAGTTGACGTCAACTTTATGTCCTCTCTAGGAATAGATGCATTTCTAAAATTTAGAGAACCATAAGAGAGGGGAAGTCTAACTGTAATCTAAACTACATAAAAGTGAGTATACAGTCGAACCTCGATTTAACGTACTTTGATTTAACGAATATTTTTTCTGTCTCGACAAAAAGGGTGCTAAAATGCTCTGATTTAACGAATTTTTAGCTTTGATTTAACGAACAACAATCGATGAAAAAAAATTCGCATTCGCACATGAAACAGTCATTGATAATGATGGGCTGAAATGGGAAGATGTTCCTGGTAATGGAAATTTTACAGAATATGTGTCTTGCTATGTAGAGCTAAGTACCTGTGATAGTGAACAGAAAGAGAATGAAGATTCTGAAAGCAGTGAAGATGACGAAGAAATGGAAATTGAATTAAAAAAGGTGACATTCCAAGAAGCAGTTTGCAGCTTGAACACTTAAAATATATATATATATATATTGTCTCACGGGGTTTATGATGTTGTTCTTGTGAAGTTAAAAATTAGCGACAAAGAACTTTGGAAAGTCAAAACAAAGAACCCAAAACAAAGCACTATCAAGGATTTCTTTCCAAAGTGTCAATAAGTATGTATGTATTATGTATTAAGTTTTAAAAGCAAGTAACATTAAAGAATTTAGATAATTTTAAAGTTGATCTCCTAACATATAACTTATAATTTTTAAGCTCGTAGTAAACAATAATAATTCTTTTTTCATATCTGTATATCTAAGGGTATTTTGCATTGATATTTTTAAACCATACTCTTTACAAAAATTTATATTCGATTTAACGAATTGCTTCGATTTAACGAACGGATTTGTGGGTCCCAATCAATTCGTAAAATCGAGGTTCGACTGTAATTATCATTGAAGATAAAAAAGTTTATAGGATAGGATTAGAAATTATAAATATAATTAAATTTAAAATACAAATACAGTAATTACATTGAAAAAAATGAAAAAATGAAAATTATAAAATTTCAGTTGTGCAAAACAGTCGAGAATAAGGAGGAAAAAGCTTAGGTACTAGGCACTTACAATGATAGCCATGCATTTCTTTCTTTTTTTCTTTTTCTTTTCTTTCTTTTTCTTTTCTTTCTTTCTTTTTTTTTTTTTTTTTTTAGTAATAACATTATAAATATAAAAGTGAAAAATAAAGTATAATAATTTTATTTATTTATTTATTACATAAAATAAAAAATATATATACAAGAAGTTTAAATTAAATGTATGTTAAAAAAACAAAAAATAAAATAAACATAAAATAAAACGAGGAAAACAATAGAAAGGAAATCAGGTATTATCTTCAATGAATGTTGAATAACGCTGTATTTCTCTACTGCTGTGTTTCGTAGGAATGGTACTCCGACAGTTCAGCAATAATTTCATTGGGAATATTATAGATATTTTTGTAAAAAGTTTTAGAAAGTTTCTTGACCCGTCGAATAAAGGAGCAAATATTTAAATCACGCCAAAGGGTGGTATAACGGAGATATCTGCACCCATTCCTGGAGTTTCTTAAAAATTTTATTATAGATTTTAGACAAGTTTTCATTAATAGATTTGCTTATGAAGCACCAAAGATAAGAGAGGCAAAAGTCATGACAACGACCGTTATATACCGGTGTTTTATTTCGAATAGAGAGAGCAGGGTTTTTAAGGAGAAGTTCAAGAGATTTGGAAGCTTCGGCGACTGTACTTCCTATGTTAAGAATGTTTTCTGAAGGTGTCTTTTATCAAGGGTAACTCCCAAATATTTGGTGTCATCTTTCAAAATAAAACCTTTCCATATCTCGAAAACTATATTCTAAAAACGACATTTTCAAAACTGAGCAAAAAATACTCAAATCTGAATATGTCGCATAGTCAAAATGGCTTCGATTCAAAATTACTCAAGTTTGAAACATGTACAGGGTGATCTTTTTTAAAGTGACAGTGTTTGGAGCGCCCTGTAGCGCGATCTAATTGCCGAAATGGCACCAAACTTTGTATTTAGACTAATCAAGACATGGGAAAAAGGATTCCGTGAAAAAAAATTAGTTCCAAAACTCACCGCTAGGGCATTTTGTGGCACTGCTGTAGCTTACAATAACGAGAATTAGCGTAAAACACGGGTATCAAAGAAAAATGCAAATGTTGTGCGATGACAGCGCCAGTAATAGGGGCTATAAAATCAAGTAGTAGACAGCTCCGACAAATAATCTCAGCTGAAGTAAATGAGCTCCAGTGAACATGCCTCTCACGTTACCGGAACGTGCGTTACTGGTGAAGCTGTATTATATGAATCAATGTAATGAATCCGCAGCTCTTCGGGAATTTCGAACCAGAAAAAAATTACGAAAGGGACCTTTATCGCTGAATGGTCTTAAGAAAATGATTAAGAAGTTCGAGGAAACGGGGTCACTGACCATTCGTGCTTGGAGAGGACGTAAACAAGTATCAGAAAATGTAATAACTGATGTGGCAACTGCAACTGTCGAAGGATCGCAGGGAACCATTGCTGGTACTAGCAGCGCCCGGGGTGTAGCTCGACAATTGGACATGAATTATTCCACGGTATGGAGAGTTTTGCGGCGCGTTATTGGATTTTACCCTTACAAAATCAGCCTCTTGCACGAACTGAAAACAAGTGATTATGATAAGCAAGTGACATTCGCTCTATCGTTTCTTGCCAGGGTATAAATTGGTGATGCTTTCCCATGGCACATTCTGTGGGGAGATGAGCGACATTTTTATCTCAATGGGTCCGTAAACACACAAAATAGTCGAATTTGGGCTTCTGAGCATCCCCACACCGTGCATGAAATCCCATTAAATTGTTTGGTGTGGTTTCACAGCCGAATTCATAATTGGGCCACTCTTTTTTGAGACCATCACTCCGACAGGACCCGAAACGTGCACCATAAATGCAGAAAGGTACCACGAAATGCTGCAAACGTTTGTTATTCCACAACTTCAGCAAAGAAACCGTCTCCAACAGACAATCTTTATGCAGGATGGTGCCCCGCCACACATTGGTAATAAGGTAAAGCAGCGGTTGCGCCAAACCTTCACTGATGATAGAGTCATAAGTCGGAGTTTTCCAGTTGCATGGCCGCCTCGTTCCCCTGACCTCACGCCATGCGATTTTTGGCTCCGGGGATATTTGAAATCTCAAGTTTATGTTGGTGGAGTATCAAATTTGTCTATTCTAAAGGACAACATAACAAAGACAGTGCGGAATATTCCTCGTGATATATTACGTACGGCTGTGGAGAACGTTGTGCACAGAATACACGGTGTTATTTCTGAGAACGGTGCTCACATTGAAGGTGGTCTAATTCCTCACCGGGGAAGTTAATGTAGTAAATAAACATTAATAATTTAACTGTACGATTGTATGTGTTAGTATTTTTCTTTTCTCACATTTTATACATTGCAAAGTGCCACAAAATGCCCTAGCGGCGATTTTTGGAACTAATTTTTTTTTCACGGAATCTTTTTTCCCATGTCTTGATTAGTCTAAATACCAAGTTTGGTGCCATTTCGGCTATTAGATCGCGCTACAGGGCACTTCAAACATTGTCACTTTAAAAAAGATCACCTTGTATATACTCATTTCTGAAAATATGCACACCACAAGAATAAAACATTATGTGCTCATATTTAAGTAAGTCCCTGTTTTAAATATGAGTATGAATTTGACTTCTATGTGCTCATTTTTGAGTATGTCCAAATGTCCATGTTTCAAATGAATATGAACTATGACAGTGTGCTCTATGTGCACAGTTTTGAGTATGTCCATGTTTCAATACTCTGAGTATTTCTGGTATTTCAAAATAATTGAAAGCATTCAGTTATCATATTTGAAACAAAAAGTTTCAAAACAAAATGAAAACATCTATTTACTATGATGTGAAAGTGTCATTTTTCTCAGTGTAATGAATTGAATGAGCTGTAAACTTACGCACCAATGTTTTTGACAATTGTGGTTCGTTCTATGGAAAAAATAATGTGGGTTACAATTCTTAATTTTTTTAATATGAATTTATTAATATTTTTTATACTTAGAAGTATGTTTTTGAATTAAAAAATGCCTGGAATACGTTTGGGTCTATTCTTATTTAAAAAATTCAATCGAAGGATTATCTTTGGGAAGATATAAATTAAAGTTTTTCATATGTAACTATATAAAATCATTAAGATTACAGACATTACTGCTAATTTTACTGTTTATTACTGTTAATTTTACGGTATAATACTGGCAGCTGGGGTGCCAGTATTATACTGTAAAATCAACACTTTTTTTTTTTTTTTTTTTTTTTTTTTTTGCAGTGTATATATAATAAAATTTAAATCACATGTGTGAAAATAAATGGTAAATAAATGAAAAAATATTAAACATTGTAGAATGAAAATAACAAAAGAAATTCTTTGAATGTGATACGGAATCTTAAGAGGAGCTTCACATGCAGAACTCATAGTAGGGATATGCTATTTCATTTAATATTGTCGGCAAAACGCCTTAAAATTGCAACTTTAAATTCCTTATAACATATCGTATAAACCCATAAATGATTGAGATATATTAAAATAATTAAAAAATTAACCAAAATCCGACAAAAGTAGACAAAAAAAACTATCTAAAACAATGCACTAAGAATAAAAAATCAATTAAGATGCATCCAGATTCATAGATGCATAACCATACGACATGAAATAGCTAAGAAAAATGAGCGATGCGAGAGAGACAGAGATAAAATAGAAATGATAAAAAAGTATGTGCTACTCTCTGGAATTGGAATAAATATCTAATTACAATTAACTAGATGTAAAGTAAACAGAAGTGGAACAAATGGAATAGAAAAGCAATAAAGTTGATAAAGGAAAGAGAGTAATTGATATTATGCAAAAGATATAGACTTGTGAAGGTAGTTGATATATTAATAGTATTAATTAAATATTTTAAAAAATAGAGGAAGATAAAAAGAGATGAGTACGTGTTGAAAAGTGATGACTGGTATATTAAATTAAGGAGAATAAAAGTATAGGCTTGAATAAGGTGCCATATTGTAATAAATGATATAGAAACGTGTAAGTGCATTATTATTATTATTATTATTATTATTTTATATTTTAAACTTTTTTTTTAACATAGATAAACACAGATAAACAAAAAATGTTTAGTCATTAGACAATAACTCATTGCAATTTAGTATAATAAGATATTAGGTTATGTAAAAAAATTGAATACGTTGAAGTTAGTATTTAATTTGGCAGGGAGAGTGTTTACAGTTGTAGTTACAAGCAATTTATATTCAATTTGTTAATCATACCAAATTTTCGAATGTTTAAATCATCTGAACAAATTGATGCGCTTGAGCGTTTCAATATACTATAATAATAAGTAATGTTCTTTTTATCTCTGTTTCAGCGAAAGTGGACGAGATGCCATCTTGTTCACAAGATGTAAGTTTTCCTTTATTCTTTTCCACTTCCTTTTCAAAATATAGAAATGATTGTAAAAAATATAAAATATTGAAATGCTTGTAATAGTTGCTGTGTAGCTAATGTTAATATTTTAGATCGATTAATTGGTATAACTGTATTGCTAAATGAAACAGCTCTGAATTTGTTAATTGGAATTCAAAAGCAAGCAATACTTTATTTTCTAACATTTTCAAGGCGTTCGTATTTAGAGAATACATTAATTCGATTAAATTTATGATTACACGGTAAAACAAATTCCGTATGTGGGTGATTTATGTGAAATTTCTGCTTTTAACGGAAACTTTCTATTTTGAGAGGAAATTGTAATTTTCGAAAAAAACGAACGGGATATTTTATTTTTATCTTTACTCGTTGAAAGTTTAAAATGAAAATGTTCCTTCCAAGACGAACAAACGGAAATGTTCCTTTTCAATTGAGAGAAAACAAAATAATTCCAGGTAAATTTTCGTAATTGATATTCTGGCCTATAATAACCAAGTCATTAGATGTGGCTAGTTGGTGGACATAGTAGGGCACAGAGCATTCATCCACTAATGGCGTGTACCAAGGTTCGAATCCGGAGGAAGGGAAGGAGATAAAAAACGGGTGTGATAATATCCAATACAGATACCTGCTCCATGTAAATATGTATATATAATTAGTATATATAATTATTGTTTTGATTTTTCTTTAAATATTGCGCTATTGCTGATATTTATTTCCAAAAACCGTAATTTACCATCTTCTTGAAAACGGGGGAATACCAAAACGGAAGTTGTGTGAATAAACGGAGAGTAGAAGACAAAATTGCTGCCAGTATATTTTTCGTTTTATGAAGGGATTTTTTTTTTTATAGTGTAGAGGTAGATATTTGAAAATTACTCTGTTTTAAAGCGAACTCTGCCTGTGCAACCTCGAATCTCCTTTTTTTAACGCTACAGAAACAGAAATTACCATCTCTTTTCTTTATTAGCCAAAGTCAAATTTGTTTCGTATTAATTTACAACAATCAATTAATTAATTTACAACATTTTTTGCCTACCGTACGGCATTGCAAAGAGATATCACAAAGAATGCGATAACTTACTTCATCTAATGTTTTAGCAATAACCTTCACATACACAGAAAACATTGTTTAATCTTTTGTCGATTTTCAGAAATAAAAAAAAATCTTTTTGAAAAATCAAATTTTGAGTAATTTCTCATGATGTGGTTCAAATGGAATAAAAACGGCTAATAAAAACAAATATTAAATATTTTTGTCACAGTCTGTCTTTTTTAAACAAGTTTAATTTTATAGATAAAAAATGTACATAATGCGATATGATATACATTGATTTGATATACATAAGATGATTTCGAACGATAAAGAAAGAGCAGTTAACACAGAAACCAATATATTTTTAAAGAAACATTTATAAAATATTGCTGCTACTGAATTTCGGAAATATTTCCCAAGTCATTTTTTAACTGTGTTAATCCGTTTTCTCAAACTGGAATATCATGTATTATCCATTCTTAAGTAAACGTTTTCACTTTCAACAAACATGTTTTACAAACTAACACGATAAATTAATAGTATTAACACTAACACTAAAATTAATATTATTTCATTTCTCTTGCATGTTGAAATTCAGATACGCAGCGAAAAATGTTTATTTAAGAATGAAGAGCATGGAAAAAAACGATATTCCGTGTTGAGAAACTTATTAATGCACTTAAAAACCATTCAGAAACGTTTTCAAAAACCAATGGCAGCAAAAGAAAGTTTGTTTCTTTAAGTGCTTCTACAAATCTCGAAATTTTTTTTTGTTTGTGAGGATTCCAAAGCTAAAAAAAAAGCTTTTCGGAAATCGTGGGTAACTCGAAAAAGGTTACTGTATATCTTCGTTTGTAATCGTATATATTATTTCTCCTGTCAACATCCCTTTTTCTAAGATAATACGGAACGCAGAGCGACGAATGAGATAGCATATGAAAGGATTTTGAACAGGCTTCTGACATAGCACACTTAAAATTTCGTTAAAACATGTTTTTGATTAAAATTTGCTGAAAATTAAAAATTAAATCGGCATTGTTTTCATAAAAGAAATGAAAGGTTTTCCTCAAATTATTGTTGCCAAAAAAATAAATTACCACATTATGCTCAGCAATTATTATAAAAATCACCGCACGGGTTTATTTTATATTTATGATTAAAAAGCTAAATTGAAATTGAAATGTTTAGATTTATATTTCTATTCCTATGTTTTTCCCGAAGCGGATGACGTCATCCTCTAATGCATTAAAATAGGATTGTTAATTTTTTTTTCTCGCGCGTGCATTATGCAATCTTGGATCCGTTTTTACTCTAACTTTTATGGAATAAATTAGATGCTATTCTGGCTTGACTAAAAACTAAATGTTGTTTGCAGATATTTTTATCCTTACTTTTTCTTTAGAAGTTTAAACCTGCATCTAAGAAATATTACATATTGATAAAAAAATGGTACTTCTCTATTATCCAGTCGACAACTTTTCATAACAAAAAACTATCGCCAAATAAACGGGAGAACGTTGCCATTGGAATATGAAAACAAATAAATAAATAAAATATAAGAATTTAAGGACACAATTGTTATTTTAATCAATGAAATAACTAATCAATCAGTAAAATATAATGAAAATGTCGTGTTAAAAACCACTTGATGACGTACAAACACGTATAATGCTTCTGACATCAAGTAAATGGGACTGCATTTTTGGCGTTTAATCTTACAGTTTGGCGATAGTTTTTTGTTATGAAAAGTGTCGAAGGGATAATAGAGAAGTACCTAAAAAATATTAGATTTCAGTGCGAAATCCTCGCACAATTTTCTGGAGACTCAAAAAATTACATTTACAATAGTTTTTTACCAGTATCAATTTAGCATTAAAGAATTTCGTCAGCATTGTTGTTTGAAAAACAACAAAGAAAAAGTTGTGGAGTATCTACTTAAGGGGGGAGTTTAATTATTTCCCATAAGTACCACAAAACCGAAACGTAATTATTAATTATATTTCTGCGTAGCATGCATTGAATAAAAGTGTTGACTCCAATGAACAGAAAAAAATAGGGTTCCTGTTTTATTTTGTATCAACACCTGAATTTATAAACCATAAATGAATATATGTCTGGAAGAAGGGCCTGTGTTACAAATTTTGGAAAGTTTCTTTTTTGTTAGAAAAGGGCCTGTGTGGAATGATTTAATGATTACCCAATGTTAAAAATTGAAATTTCATTATATACAAGTTCGTTTACTTTAACCCTCTATATCACCGCGTTGCACATCTGCAACGTACCCAAAAGTCAGTGTTACTCATACAGGGGGTTTTGAAAGACGATTTTATTTATAGCTGGTATCTCACAGCACATTAATTAATCTAAAATGTTCACAGAATTTTCAAAATACATTTATACGGAGTTGATTTTTCATGCCAAAGTTTTATTTATCATTTGAGCATGTTTGTATCGTTTTTGCTAAAATGAACTTCGTAAATTTTCTAAAATTATAAAGGTTGGACACACCCGAAAATAGATTTTTTACAAAGGTAAGTAAGTACTTTATAATTTTTAATTAGAAAATTGACAATATTTATGAGAAGTGTTTAATTTTCTGTTTATTGCAGATGTGAAAAAGTACCTTTTAGTCAATAATTTTAGGTAGCTTTCATTACAAAAAGTAAAAAGCTACCTATTGCAACCGTTCGGAGGAAAGCAATTCCGGAAAATTTCGGTATATCTTCAACGATCATGACCCCCAGACCCCAAAACCATATCCTCCGTTCAAATGATGTTTGTCATACGATAGCACGCATATTTTTAAACCAATTTGGATGAAACTAAGCGTGTGTATTAAGCTCACCAATATCTCCACCGAGTTCGTTGGCCAGTTTAGTCCTCCAGCTTGTTTCAAAATGGCGGCTACTAAAAGATTTAAAACTAAAAAAAAATATATACCAAAGAATTCGAAATTCAAATTTATATTTTGCTTAAGTGTTAGTCCTTGATATAAGGATTTCGGAGCATTTTTTGTTTGGCCTCTATCTTAGAAAATGGTTGAAATGGAGCAGTTTGAATTTCTAGGGTGGCTGATATTTTGAAACAAGACAGCGGGTTACAAAAAGTCTAGGATCAATTTATAAATTTTAGTGAACGGGAATTCTCGTAAATAATTATCATTTTCCTGCAATCATACGCATAAAATTATATTCATATCAGCTACCATCAAATTCTGGCCTAGCTTGGCGACACTTAATGAAACAATATCGCTAAATTTGGCGACCAAAAATAAGTCTCCATAAATGAAACCAACTTGGCTATTGCTGACTAATTTGGCAAATTTCTTATTCAAATTCAGCATTAACGAATCTTCTGTAATCGGGTTCTTTGCATTTTAGTTTGCTGATTTCGAGTAATGTTAGCTACAATTTTGAAACGAAGATATAGGAAAGCTACCTTTTCCTGCCGGTACAGGCCGGAAAAACTTTATTTTTATGTTCAATGTTTGTTTTCAAAATGATGTATTTTAATATCTGAGTAAATTTTTTTAAAATCAGAGTTGTTGAGTCACAAAATGTTAAATAAAAAATTTAAACATTAAACTAAAAAATAATATTATTTTCCTTACCCACCTACCTAGTGTTTTATTACTCGTCAATGCTCAGCATGAACACAAAAGTGTAGGGTGATTAAGGTCGAAAGAAGGTGCACCTCACTAGGTGATCTGAATATTGCTAATCATTCACTGCAAGAAAAAAAAAAAAAAAAAAAAATTTGATTTTACAGTATAATAATGGCATCCCAGCTGCCAGTATTATACCGTAAAATACTGTTTATTACTGTTAATTTTATATAATACTAGCAACTGGGATGCCATTATTATACTGTAAAATCAACCATTTTTTTGCAGTGTTGACATTAATAGTTTTTTCACCATTTCTGTAAAATTTTAAATTTTTAACATACGTCCTTCCTCCAGACACCTATTTAATTGTTGTGATTAACTATATAAGTGGTCATTGCTACATGTAACATAATAAAAAAATAAACGCTTCTACAAATAACATTTCTTTTCTACTCTACACTAGTTCATGGAGGAAAACTTGAATGACGATCCAGAATGGAATTGTATGGATGTGGTAAGTTAGAAAACATCTCCCCTATTTTCAAACATACTTCTAGTGCATATTTATGCATTATAATGTAGATAACATTTATTATTATTATGCATGTCGATGTCATATTGCAATATTAGCAGTGCATACAAATTGTTGACATAAAAAATGCTAAAAATGTTTTACAAATAAGTAAAACATGTTTTTAAAAATAGAACAAATATACTGTCCTACTTTATTTCAAAACGTACAGTAGATGTTCGTTATATTGTGAATTCTGGGTATCGCATTCTGACAGAAGATGTAAAAACAATTAAGAAAGATGATAAATTGGAAGTAAATGTTTTATATTTGCATACAAAATGCTAATTTTTATGCGTGTGAGGTTTCCTCCGATCCACTAGAGTGTATCCGTGTCACTAAATTATTAATTACAAAACAGTTAAAACGAGCAAAAACTTTTCTGTAACTTTAAGGTAAAAATCCTGCTTAAAAATTTAAGTAAAGAACTATTTTAATTAAATAATTGAATTTTTTAAATTGCTGTTTGAATGATGCATTTTAACAAGGCTACTTCAATAAAACTAGTTGCAAGTTAATCATATTCAGAAGTAAGCTAAAAAAAGGGGGGAGGCTAGATTTAGCTAAGTAGTTCTAAAAAGTCAATACCACAATTAAAATCAAAGCAATACTACCTTTATATTATGTTAAACTACTCTATTTTACTACAAAGAAAGTTCCTTGAACTCTGAGACTATCTTTATTCATAAATTGAAATAAACTTACCGAAAGCCAGCTAAGGAAGCCAAGAGGAACAGCTCAAACCACAAAAGTTTAGAAAAGAATAACAGTAACTAAAAACTCGTTAAATAAACTAAAATTTAACAGAACATATGCACAACTCTTTAAAGCTGCATTTTCTACTAAATTCAGCAAGTTACTATTGCTGTTCTTAAAACTTCACATTTCCATTATCGTTAAGACAAAAACTTAGTAGATACTTTTATAAATTCTTTTATGCCACTACCGGCATTAAACCACTTCGTAGGTCATCTGTCGATGAATCAACAACCTGTTGGTTAGTAAAAAAAATAGCGAATCCACTCAAAGAATTCGTAACTATACTACAAGACATCGTCAATCCTCACATACATATTATTTTTTCAGAAAGTGTTGTAATCGACAAAATTTTCGACTTCTGGTTTTCGGCGATTTACATGTTTTAGGGGTCAGATCCCCAAAAACATATTTTTACAAAATGTCTGTTATGTGTGTATGTCGTCTTTGTATCATCGAAAAGTGTATGAAGTTATGAATAGAATTGAAACAAACTTCATTGTATATGTTTTTGGCTGTGGTCATCATGTCCCAGTTGAAAATGGGGATGTAGTGCCGAAAGAGGGCACTGTGATAGCGATTATTGTGCGATTATTTCAATTTTTTGCGGCTTAAGTGACGAATTTTTTAATATTTTTCGACGAAATTTACATATTTAGATGTAATGTAATAGGCTGAGGTTTATATAGCTTTTGTGAGAAAATCAGTCTGAAGGTGGCGCTGTGATATATTTTCAAAGTTCCAAAGTTCGAGAAGACTCTGGCGATTTTGCGGTCAAAATTTTTTACTTCAACTCAATTTTCATGTTTTATGTTATTATTTTCAATATTTATCATCTAAAATAATTTTTGATGTTTTAAAACACGAAATAAACTTTTTATTTTGCATTTGTTGAAAGTTTTGGGATTGGTACATCCGACTAGTTTTATATAAAATTTGCGGTAATTACATTTATTCTAATCGAGTATTATAAAAAATAACTTCAAAAGTGAAGTTTAGGCAGAACTTTTAATATTTTTAATAATTTATTCTTATGAAAACATCACTTCTGCTGCATTAGGTAGTAAAATAATCCTAATAGATACGGAAATGTCAGAAGAAAGTGTCAGGAACCAATGAAGCAATGCATATTATATCGAAGTACCTACGATTGTCATATTCGTTCAAGCCTCCAGCCTAGTTGCAGAATCAAATAGTCTTGATGCATAGATGAAATTAGCAAATTGTGGAAATTCTCGAGGCAAATTCCGGAATTGGTACACAGCGCAGCCAATCGTGTAGATCAAACAGAAAGATAGAAAGAGAAAAAAAGCCTCTTATAAATGCTTTTTTAGGGTTTGGGATCTTCTACAGGTAAATTTTTCCTAGGGCAGTTGTTTGAGGCATGGTTCTCACCACACCCTACACATCTGTCTTGGATGTTACAATGTTGGGATACATGAAAAAAATTTACAGTTAAAGCATTGCCCGACTTTTCGCTGAGATCGGTAGGCCTCTTCTACCTGAACTCTGATTTTATAGAGAGTCGCTAGAGAGTCGCTAGAGAGACTTATTTTGCTTATTGAGAGTCGCTATATTTTATAGAGCGTCAAATTTGCCATTTTCTATGGCACAGGTCTGGTCGTAGGTTTTGGTCTGCTCTTTCTGAAAGTTACGTATTTCTTGCTCCTCGGGAAAAAAAATTCTTCGAAGACTAAAAGCTCCTCATGAGGCATATTTTTTTAGTCATCCGATAAGGAACGGGTTTTCTCACTAAGATTCTCTATTCTAATATTAAATCTGGATAAAAAAATACTCTAACTGCAATAATTTGGGAACGCCGCCGGTTTCAATGGTTAATAACATTATGGTTAATAACTGGTTAATAATCCGACTTCCCAAATTACCTGATTGCTGTGAGCTCGATACAGTGTTGAGTTCAGGCGGTAACACGGCAGACATTCTCCCCGGAAGATTTGAAATTTTATGGGTAAAAAATGCAATTATCCCCCCACCACGGAACCCCTAAGTTAACTGGCCACGGCACGACCGACGTCCTTGCCGGGGCCAGATCCAGAAGTCTTTGCAAAGAGAAATAACATGGAAGAAGAATACTATAGTAGAATAATAGAAGAATATATATAAGAATAGTAATATTCTTCTTCCATGGGAAGTAACCACCCCGTTTTAATGTGAAGGGGATAGAGGTTATGTTTATCTTCTTTTTTGCTAGTGGTAGTTTTATATATCCAAACAAAATAAATATGGCAAGGCTGGGTGAGTGTCCTTTTTTAAGAACAAACAATTAACATATTTCCTTCAGTACCATAACTCGGAAAATGTGGATTAGGAAGAAGACAGGCGTGAAAAGTATGTGTGTGTGTATGGGGGGGGATCGGTTTCAATGTTAAGTTGTAATATAGTGAATATAGTATTAAGTATAATATACTATATTCACTATCTATACTAATAAAAGAAAGTTTCGCTCTGTGTGTCTGTCTCTGTGTGTGTGTCTGTTGGCGATGGCTAAGAAAATTTAGCGCACCTAGAAAATTTAGCGCCCGTCCTTCAAGGATTTTTCTCTAACTATACTCCGTTTCCATATCTCAGCAACTATCTTTTCGATTGCAACGCAAGTGATTCCAAACATTATAATTAACTTAATAGTCACTCTTTATAACATTAAACTAAATTTATGAGTAGCGGTTACCACTATTTCCGAATAATTGTGTAAGCCAAATTTGTAATTAAGTTCCTAGCTTAAGCAAACGTACGAATTTCGAAAGATGCATAGTGCTCCTCTTAATTAGTCATTTGCTGAAGGGTACTTGAACAACCCTACCCCCCCCCCCCGGCCCCTCCTTCAAGGTTTTTCTCTAACTATGCCCCGTTTCTATATCTCAGCAACTATCTTTTCGATTTCAACGCAAGTGATTCCAAACATTATATTTAACTTAATAGTCACCCTTTATAACATTAAATTAAATTTATGAGTAGCGGTTACCACTATTTACAAATAAGAGTTTAAGCTAAATTTGTAATTAAGTTCCTAGCTTAACAAAACGAACAAATTTTTATGCATCCATAGTAGGCCTCCTAATTAGTCATTTTCTGAAGGACACTGGAACATCCCCTCCCTTCGGCACCTCACTCAAGGTTATTTTCTCTAACTGTGCCTTATTGCAATAACTGGGCTAATAAGGTTCCAATCTTCTCGAAACCAGCTCAATTTTGTAGTCCGCCTACTATACAGTAACGTAGGCAGCGGGGACCTGTCTCAGAAGTTCGTTCGGAAAGAGGTTTGTTTAGAACAGAATGCTCCCCTGGCGGTGGAATAAAAGATTTTCTAGAGCGTACGAGCATGCCGGGTATACGGTTCCGAAGCCATCGTAGACCGTATGGCCAGAGTTCCGCTTTTTATGAGATTTAAGTTTATTACAAGGGCTCGGGCAACGTCGGGCAGGTCAGCTAGTACAATAATAATTTTAATATAGTGTACATTTTATGTAACGAAAATTTCTTAAAAATGACGTAACTGAAAGATTTTCAATAAATAAACTTAGATATAAAAAGTTAAATAAAACACTGAATATTGAATTTTTTTTTCAATTCTCTGGATTTAATGGTTTTTTTTAATCATTTTTAATTTAAATATGTGCAATGAACCAAGTGGCAGATTCACATCGCTATTATTAATATAATATCACTGTTCCTCATAACGAATTAAATGGGAGAGGAATTATAAAGTTCAATATTATAAGCTGGTGTGGTACGGGTATAAATTGTTACTTGGTCGTGTTTCGATTGAATGTTTATCTTAGTTTTGACAGACTCACGTAAAAATAACTTTTATACAGTAGTTTCATACGCTAGAACAATAATAATTTCTTAAATCGTGACTTTTGAAATGAATATATAGATTATTAAAAATCCATTTATTAAAAGACTGTTCTCCGAAATATCGACATATCCGAATAAGTAATATAACGGAGAGCTTCTATATTTCTCAATAAACAATATATACCTCCACCCTCCTTACAGCTAAAAGAGTTGTTTGTTGAGTATTTTGATTTTAATTAAAAGTGTACCGTTCAACAGCAAAGTATAACTTAATTGCAGACGAAAGTATACATTTTTTAAATTTTGTATTTAAGATAAAAGAAAATGTGAAGTATTTTAAAACCAAACCATTATTTATTCTTACTCTTCCTGGAAATCAAGATGTCACGTGTTATGCGTGCAGTTCTAAACGGTTTATTTAAAAAATATCGAAAATAACTATAACCACAAGGAATATTTATTTAACATATAAAAATCAAAAAGTCTGTTCCCTAGATCTGACAAGTTTGCGTCTGATTATAAAGAATTCAGTGCATCACACAGAAAGAATATGGCAAACGTAACTTTGATAAAAAGGAAACATTATTGAATGGAAAACTCGTTTCTAATTATTAAATTATTTAAAAAAATGGACACATCTTAAAACACGTGGCTTACATGCCCACATACATAATAATAACATACAAGCTTCTGTGATTTCTTCTTTCATAAATACCTATCTTTGTATCATATGCGAAGGCATGGAGCCTACCAGATATATATGAATCGGTCATTTTGAAAAGAGGTCAACTCGTATGCAATTCCTATGGAGTTGACCCCTTTTCAAAATGATCGATTCATATCTATATATATATTTATATTTATATAATGTCTGTTTTGCTTTTAAAATTAATTTTCAATTTTACCATGGTTGTTTTTTAGAAAGAATTTCTGATAGCCGTAGGTGAGAGAGCAGAAGAGAGAAAAACAGAAGGAAAAGAGAAGGAATTTAAGGTATTGATTGATTGTTATACAATAAAACTGCAGTTTTACAAATTGCGGTCATTCGGGCCGATAAAAATCCGGATAGGATGAAAGTTTGCATAAAAAAGTAAGAAAGCTTTTTGAAATTCGAATTGCATGTATTCGTTCATAAAAATATAATTAACAAACTTCCAACGATGGAGGCTGTACAATTCGTTTGTATTCCTTTTTTTTTTTTTTTTTTAAAGGTAGCAAACTTTTTTTTTTAAAGCATAACTCTCAAATGAAACGTTCATTTTTTATCCTTCTTACATTCTTTAACTTAACTGGTCTTTTGTATGTAAAGATGGAATTTTGAAATCAATTTGTCACTCACTTAAAAATATGCTGGAATTATAAAAAATATATACACGGAGGCATTTCCGATGACAATACAACATTTAAATTTTTTTATAACTTAATTATAAACGGATAAATTAATTTTAAGTCATTTTTCCGTTAGCTGGCCTCAGGTGATCAATTGCCAAATGTTCTTTATGGCTACAACTTTCTTTATGGTTACAGAAACAATGGCGTTAATTATGCGAAAAACCTTTCTCGCCAAAATTTCTGAGCTTATTCTGAAGATCTGATCAAAAATTGTTCGTAGGAAGTAAGTTTCACTTGCACAGTTGTGCAATTTCTGACCAGGAGCGCCATTAGCATAAAAAGCATATCACATATTTATATATATATATATATATACGAGGGGCAGTCGGAAAATAAGTTTCCCCTGGAGACTGTGGACAGAGGTGTGTATGAAAGACAAAAAAATGTAATGAGACATTAAAGATAAAACATAACTTTATTTTTCCACATAAGTACCAAGTACATTGAGACATTTGTCATACCGCTTTATAAGCTTCAAAAAGCCCTTCATGAAAAAATCAGGGCTTTGCATACGGACGAAGAGTTGAACGGCTATGGGCGAAAGACGACACAGCAGGTGAACGCGAAACGTGCAAGACACCATTGGGTAGAGGTCGATCGCGAACAAGCAGATGGCGCTGTTGAACAGCGCCATCTGCACAGACAATCTGGTTAGACGATCTGGGCAGACGATCTGCGCAGACAATCTGGCGCAGACCTGGCTTTAATTAAAGCCAGACAATCAGTTAAAGCTAGCCTCCAGAGCCAATCAAAGTGAGTGGTAGTAGCTGTATATAGCCATAGAAAGTTCGAACTCACTGAGAGAGTTTCTGAACGGGGTACAAGCCAACGTCTAAATAAGACGACTTCTTCACTGAGGATTGAGTGTGTAGCGATGCCATTTTTCGCAACAACAACTTCGATGAATAGTATAGGCTGAGTTACTAGCACTGTACAATTGAGATAGCTTTTTGCTTTGTGCTACGATGCTCGTTTGAAAAGCTCCATGGTTCAATTCAAACCATAGAGCAATGAAGATTAAAAGGAGTTGATTAAATTACGTCACTTGAAGCTGTTCCTACGCCACCCCCTGCGTCCGCCATATTTGACCGCGGTGAGCTGCGCGTAAACCTCTCCTTCCTTCTCGCGGTGCAAATCAACTACGGTAAATTCAAATATGGAGTACACAAAAGAGGGGAAAAAGAACTCTTATTTCGTCTTCAAAGCTTTCCACGATGTTAGACATATAAGTCGACTCCTTATATCTTCATAGTTCCAAGATTCAAATCCAGCTAATGCCAAGTATTCGACCTCTACACTGCATATCAGGATTGATTCGAGATCCTATTTCTGCGGATAGTTAGAGTTTCACTGTATTTACTTTTATGTGTAGCTTTAACTACGTTCAAATGATAGCTGTGCCTTATGAATATATTACACGTTCAACAAGAAGGCGAGTGAGGTAAATTAAAGACCGCCAAACAGCTAATTAACCAAACGCAAAATCTAAAGAAAGATAGATAGGAAAAAAAAAGTGTTGATTTCTGTGATTTTTTTTCTTTATTTTATGGTAAGTATCTGCTTTTTGTTCATGAACTTTGTGTTATATTTAACTGCTGAAAAACAGAAAGTGCATGAAAAAAGACAGATTTCATTGTCTTTAAAGGTGACAGTTTTTTCAAGTTAAATCTAATATTTTCCTTTCGTTTTTTTTCTTCTAGGTATCTTAAGAAAGTGTTTCATTAAATTTTCGACATCTTTAAACTAAACATATGTAAATTTTAAACATATATATTTTTTATTACTATTATGCGAATATAATACGAAAAGTTGTTGTTAAATTTATTGATATATTTTTTAACCCAACGTATTAATTGGGCTTTCACTTATATATATTTTTTTGTCTGCATAAGTAAATATATTTACATCGTATGTGGGCCCATCAAATGTTTTACATCAAAATTTAAAACAAAAATGGTTAAACAAATTATTTTTAATAATATCTATTTGTACATTACAGAAAAAGTCTGTCCTTTTTATAAATACCATTTCCTTTAAATAAGCTTTATTTTTGTGGTAGATTTTGTTTATCTATTAAAAATGAAACAATTTAAGTTTTAAATATACAATTTATCATTTCTTTTGTTTGCGAAGAATGTGCAAAATTATAGTTCTTAATACATTTACATTGAATTTGCAGCAAAATTAAATACTGTTCAGTTAAATAATTTAAAAATAAATAAATAAAATGCAACACGAAAAAGTTGGGTACTTAACACGATACACGGAATTACTTCACGAAATGAAAGGAAAATAAGTAATATTTTAAAAATGAAAGAAAATAAGCTTTGTTTGATTCTGAGAAAGCATTTCAACTATATACAGGGTGTCCATAATTAAACGACCCTACTTTAAAGTTGTCTACAGACGAAACTATTCGTCAGAAAGTTGTGAAATTTTGTGGAGGATATAATGAAGGAATGGGAATTTGTTTAAGCGAAAAAAAATTAGTTCAAAATTTCGCCGCCAGAGGGCGTTTTTTCTAATGAATTACACATTTATCATATATTTACGATAGTTTACAAATTTTATTACAACAAAACATGTCGAACAAAAATTTGTATCGCGACATGTTTTTAGCATTTCCCAGAACACACTGCGGTCAACTGTGGAACATGCTTTCTTATGATTCCAGATGGTAGCTGAAAATGATGGCCGTCATGTGGAACATGTTTTGTTGCAATAAAATATGTAAACTATCGTATCATCGTGTATGAAATTGGTTATGTTTTAATAACTAAGTATATTTCTTTAACTAATACATTAATCTTTTCAGTTCGTTTTTTTAAATCAAAAATTGCCTTTTAATTTAAAAATGTTTTGAAGTAGCTATCCATATGACAAAAAATACGGTTTAGTGAAATCTACCGTCAGTAGTTATTTTGCCTACAATTAGTAGGCAACAGAATAATTTTTGAAAACGTTTGGAAAATGCTGTATTAATATTATAGCAGGATTTCCCAGTATTTTTATATTTTTTAATCATAAATAATTAGTTGGGGCAAGTAGTCCCGTTTTTTAAATTTAAAGAATGAAACACGCATGTGAAATAAAAATATCAATACAAATGTAAAATGTTTTAAGCAAACTTTTATTACTGTAAAAAATTTCTCGGAAGGAAAAAAGTGGTGGCATACGGTTTTTTGTTGTTACGTTTCACAACAAAGTAGTGAAACATACCAATTTTCAATAATCGTTATACTTTTTTTATTCAGTGTCTTATTTAAGCAATTAAATTTTAAAGTTTGGTATTACAGATAAAATGAAAATTCAAATAATGAAGATTTAAATTAGCTACTTACTTTATCGGTTGATATCCAAACAAAGAATGGCATTTGTTCAGGTTGCATTTGTCTCTAAGTGCCTAGGCAGCTGTTTTTTTTTATTCTTCTTTAGTTATCAAAGTGGCTAATGGAACATAAACATGAAGCACGCATGCGCAGAATGTAGTTTACGGAAAAGTTGAAATCTCTCAAAAATATTACATGAATTATCGCCGTAATTGACGTGGGACATAAATAAATTCGAAATTCCGGTAAAATACGCGAAATGTTTCAGGATAATTTCCTGAAACGTTCCGAAATTTTTTGACAGTGGGGGCTCCGTCCAGACACCGCAGGCTCTGAAAGAATTTGAAAAATATTACCCAATCACGGAAGATTGTACTGTATTATTAAGACCACTGGTGATCATCTGTAATCGGGTTCCCATTCATTTTATTTCGGTACGCAAGGCCGCATCTACCGCTGTCGTGACAGCTGACAGCAGCTTTTGTGATGAAGTAATAATTCACAACTACACATTTGAAAATCAGATTCTGAAAAATGATTGAGTAAAGATGTCTCTGCCTCCCGGACTGTTTTAAATGTATCATTTTAAAAACATCACGTAATTTTCACAGTAATTTATTTTCGTACGTGATAGCTAGATTATTTTAAAGTTTTCTTTCTTTTCTTAAAATTAAAAATAAAGTTTTGAATGGAAAAATGTTTGTAAATATTATTATTATTATTATTATTATTATTATTATTATTATTTATAATTTGACAACAGTAGGTAAAGAAATGACTTTTTTGAAAGATGAAATAAATCTCTATTTAGATAATGGAATTTTGAATAACAAATTGGAAAAAAAACTTACAAAATTAGGAAAATTAAAAAAATAATAATAATTGAACAGTGCGAACCGTAATCTAGTCCAGTATGTGACTGCAAAAAGATGGTTGAATTGCTACGCATAGTTTTTCATTTTATAAAACTTTTTAAATTGGACTTACTTAAAATAATTTTTCATTTTAAAAATATCTGCTTCAGCGTGTTTATCATACATTTATGTATAAAATTACCAGCTTTAATATTTTTATATGAAATCATTTTTTAATATATGCTGTGAAAGAGTTCCGGTCACAATGCATTCAATTACGGAAGCATCAGCAAGACAGCAGCGTTATTTACTATTATTTTGAATGGAGCGATACTGAAATATAAATGAAGGGACAATATTAAATGTAAGCATATATTATCATTACTAACATGCAAATAATAAAAATAGTAATCGTACCGACAGAATACTAATTAAATGCAAATATATGTACTTATTATTCAAACGCCATAATAAAAAAGATAAATATTCTTTAAAATTTAATAATCTTTGCTATATATCATTGTTTTCTCCCATTTGTTCCTTTATCTGATGTCCTAGGTCTGAATCCAGCAGGATATGATCATATCCTGCTGATTGTTGTTTTATTTATTTATTTACTTATTTCATTTTATTTCATTTAGGATTGCGTAACTTCTATGTCAGGAATAGTAAATGAAAATGACATGATGACTCTTATGGAGAAAATGAGTGACGAATGCGCTAACAAGATGAAGAGCATGGCAGATTATTTTATAAAAGAATCTGGTTTCTTCGATATGTAATAAAATATAAATGATATTCTAATAAACTGATTTTCTGTACATGTCACGAGGTTTTACTCTTCTATTTTCTTTCAGTTCTACTCACTGAAAAAAATTATCTTTAACCAAAAAGAAAAAGTACCGACCTATAATTACAGTGAAATTTCACATTTTTAGAGAGAACAGCGAAAAACAAATCGTACAACTGCAATGTACTAAAAAAAAAAAAAAAAAAAGCGAGAGAGAGAGAAATAAATATTTCTTAATCTACGAATCTACTTATAATATAACCACGAACGAAAATATAGAATAACCTTTTCGAGTTACCCACGATACTGAAAAGCGTGCTGTATCTTTAGAAACCTCAAAAACTTAAATATTTTCGAGATTCGAAGAAGCATTTAAAAATAACAAAATTTCAGTTGCTGCCACTTATTTTTCGAAACGTTTTCAACTTATTTTTATAGTGTATTAATCAGTTTTCTCATTTCGAAATATAGGTTTTTCGGGTGCTATCCATTCTCAAGTAGTAAACATTTTCATGTTCAAAGAACATGTTTTACAGAAAAACATAATTGACATTGAAAACTAATATTACTTTATTATTCTTGCGGGAATAAGTTTAGTTACGCAGCTGACAATGTTGAAACGAAAATGGTTGCTATCTTATAAAGCGATATTCCAGTTTGAAAAAAATGATTAGAACACTATAGAAACTACTCGGAAACGTTTACGAAAACCAGTTGCAGCAAAATAAACTTTATTTTTAGAAAAACTTCTTTAAATCGTGAAAATATACTGGTTTCTGAGGTTTCTACAGATAAAGAACGTCTTTCGGAGTTGTGGGTAGGTCGGAGGATGTGAAATATTTATCTAACTCTTTTATGTAACCCTTTTTGTTTGATCATGTGATCCCAGCGCATCGGAGAGGTGAATTGATATATTTTACCTTTTTAATGTAAAAGTAATATGATCACAGTCATGTAAACTTGATTTTTGTTTTATCACGGCTTCCGAATTGAAGAACGCAGCACTTTGAATTGTATATAAAAATAAAAAAACGTATTTTGTTTACGTATATTGAATTGTACATAAAAAAGTATTGTTTGGCGCCACTCTTGGCTTCTAATATCGCTTGGCGAAAAATATTAAATCAGAAGTTGTTTGTCGTTCGCATCGTGCCGTAGTCACCATGCACTGCAAATAATAACTGTTGATTTTACAGTATAAAACTGGCACCCCAGCTGCCAGTATTATACCGTAAAATTAACAGTATTAAATAGTAAAATAAGCAGTAATACGCTGCCGCGCAAGCAGTAATACGCTACCGCGCATGCGCGGTAGCGTATTACTGCTTGCGCGGCAGCGTATTACTGCTTATTTTACTATTTAATACTGTTAATTTTACGGTATAATACTGGCAGCTGGGGCGCCAGTTTTATACTGTAAAATCAACAGTTATTTTTTGCAGTGTGGGCAGCTCCGAAAAAAAAAGTTTGTTAATAAAAATTATTTAGTTACATTTAATTAGTCTAATTTTTTATAAATCGTTATATTTTTACAGTGCACTTGCTTTAATACCAAACAATAGGTACCGCTCTCCGGAGTGGAATTAGTGACCGATGGATTAAATTTATATATCGTGTTTGTTTTAAAAGAAGAAAGAAAATTTGTGCTATGTAAGTATAGGTTTTAAACCAAAGAAGGGGCAATATAAAGGCCCAATTAACAAAGTTGTCAAATTTTATAGCCGATGATGAAGAAAAAACTGATTCGGTGGATATTTCGAATAAAATTGAAAATTTGAATAAGTTGGAATACAAGCTAGTTGAATTAAAGATGGAATATTACAAAATTTTGAAAGACGAACAAGTTGAAAAATCTGAAGCTGAGTTCGAAGAAATCGACCAAGATGTCCAAAAGTTCAAAACGTTTTCTAGAGCTTAAGAAAATAAAAAACTTTTGAACTAATAAATGAAAATAATGTTTCTAACAATGTTCAAAAACTAAATGTTCGGCTACCGAAAATTCCCTTACCAAAATATGATGGTTCTTATGAAAATTGGAATAACTTTAAGACTCAATTTAATAGTATTATTGATTCGAACGACTTGTTAAATAACGATCAAAAACTTTTTTATTTGCAATTTCCTCTTGTGAGGAAGGCAAAGCAAATCCAAAGTGCGGATGACACTTATGACTCGTTATTTCAAGCACTTAAGAACAGATTTGAGAATAAATTATTAATTGTTAATGTTCATATTAAATCCTTATTAATATTAGATAATATTTGTACTGAATCAGCTGAAAAATTAAGAATGCTGCTGGATTATATTTTAAAGCATGTAAGATCTTTAAAGGTGTTAAATGTCGAAATGAACAATTTTAGTGAAAATTTATTGATTAATATTATTTTGACAAAATTGGATAGAACAACATGCAAGGAATTCGAAATGACTTTAACATCTACAGATTTACCCAAATGAGACACTTTCATCGAATTCTTGCAAAATCGTGTTCAAATTTTGGAAATTTTACAAGGAACGCAGGTAAATTCACAGAAATTTAAAGCCCATAACAGAAACAAAACCTTTATTCTTAAATCTAGTAAACACTGTATTCTGTGTAAAAAACCACATGCCTTGCATTTTTACTCAGTTTTCTTAAAAATGACTCCGATTCAAAGATTTGATAAAGTAAAAAAATTAAATTATGCATTAACTGTTTGTGTGTCTCTCATCTACTCACTAAATGTTTTTCGAAATATAACTGCCAGATGTGTAACTCAAGGCATAATATTTTGCTTCATCGTGATCAAAATAAATCTTTTCAAAATAAAATGTAATTAAAAAAGCCTGATTCTGAGTCTGAGTTATCCTTGCCGGCGCTAGTTATTTTGTCTGCTGCTCTTGTATATATATATATATATATATATATATATATATAGTCCTCTACACAAGTGTTTTATCCAAGCTCGTGCAATATTAGATAGCGCCAGTGAAGCTCATTATATTTCTTCTGAACTAGCTTTCGATTTGGGCTTGAAAAAAGAAAAAAGAAATATTCCCGTTAGTGGTTAGGAGGAAATGGATTTAATGTGAAATGGAAGGTCAATTCAATAATTCGTAATAAGAATTCTTCATTTTCTTCACCTGGCGAATTTTTTGTTGTTTCAAAAATTACTGATTGTGTTCCTTCTTCAAACATTAAAATTGATAAGGAATTTTTACCAAATCGTAGGCTGTTAGCTGATCCTACGTTTGACAAATCAGGATAAATCCATTTATTAATTGGGACTGAACTTTTTTATGAAATAATAAAAGAGAGAAAAAATCGCATTTCACCAAATTTAATGTTCCAAAATTCGGTGTTTGGGCTTGTTGCTACTGGTACTGTTTTAATTAAGATTTATAATTCATATTGTGGGTTGACATTTAATTCCGAGATCGAGAATATTGAATCTAATCTTCAAAAATTTTGGGAAATACAAAATATTTCACCTGGCCGTCTTCTAAGTAAAGAAGAAGTATTCTGTGAATCTCCTTTAAAAAAAATATACACAAACGGGATGATACCGGAGGATGTATTGTCGAAATGCCGATTGAAACTGAACAATTAAGATTTGTTAGGAAATTCAAGAACTTTAGCAGAAAAGCGTTTACAACAAACTGTAAAAAATATTAGAAAATAATTGTGCTATGAAAAAACTTTATTGAGAATTTTTAAATGAATATGAAATCTTAAATCACATGGAGAGAATTTCAGTAGAAGACTCTCACTCAGTAGTTTATTACATGCCTCATCATGGCATTTTTAAACCGGATAAGTCCTCTTCTAAATTAAGGGTCGTATTTAATGCCTCTGGCCCTAAGACAACATGAAAAATTTTAATGATATTTTACTTTCCGGTGAAGTTAAGGAAGATCTTTTTGATATTTTGTTAAGATTTCGAAAATATAAAGTCGCTTTGACTGTCGATATTACAAAAATGTTTCTTCAGATATTAATAGATCATTCCCAAAGGAACCTTTTACGTGTTCTCTGGAAAGATTATGAAAATAATTCTACAATTGGTTTCAAAATGAATACCGTTACCTATGGGACAAAATGTGCTTTTTTTTAGCCACAAGATATACAAAACAATTGGCCTTAGATGAAATGGACATATTTCTATTAACGGCAAAAGCTATTTTATCAGGCAGTTATATGGATGATATTGTTACTGGATCCCCAGATTATGAGTCGGCAATTGCACTGAAAAATCAGTTAATTAGCATATTTAGTTCTAGTGGAATGACTTTGCACAAGTAGAATTCAAATTTAAATGAGCTTTTAAATTATAATGAAATCGAAGATGTTTCCTTTTGCTCTAAATCTGAAACTTCAGTTAAAACTTTGGGTATGATTTGGCAATCTAATAATGATCAATTCGTGTTTCGTTGAAAGAATAAGAATCATACACCAAAAGACAAGTTCTTTCTGTCATTGCAAAATTGTATGATCCTCTAGGGCTCATAGGCCCAATTATTTGCAAGGCCAAGTGTTATCTTCAAAAATTGTGGCTTTCTAAAATTTGATGGGACGAGAAAATTGCAGAACACATTGCGAGTGATTGGTGTAACTTCGTAAGTCAACTAAAGGATTTCTAAAATATAAAAATATGTAGATATGTTTCAACACCTTCAACTGAAGCAGTATTTGTTCTTGGGTTCGCTGACGCTTCTATAACAACCTTCGATGCTGCAGTCTACTTATATTGTTTAAATTCATGCAACTTGACCACATCGAACCTTGTCACCAGTAAGTCTAGAGTAGCACATCTAAAGACTATTTCTGTGTCTGTAGACTTGAATTATGCTCCTGTTTGCTTTTGCCTCAACTTGTTTCCAAAATTATCTTTTCTTTGCAATTAGAAATTCAAGGAGTAATTTTATTCTCGGATTCAACTATAGCATTGGCCTGGATAAAAACCCCTTCTCATCTATTAACAACTTTTATCGGAAATAGAGTTTCAAAAATTCAGTCTCTAACTGAACAATTTTATTGGAGACATATACCTTCTAGAAATATTCCTGCGGACATTATATCTCTTGGAATATACCCTCAGGAATTTTTAGATATGGAACTGGGGTGGAAAGGTCCATTGTTGCCTAATAATCTCCTGGAATCAACAGAAGATTAAACAACTGACCTGCAAAATAATTATGCCTATTTAATTGAACTAAAATCTACTTCGAACATTAATTTACATCTTGTTCATAATGCCTCTAATGATTTTCTTAACAATTTTTGTGATTTAAGTAACAGTTATTTTAAGTTATATTTATAGGTTCATAAATAATTGTAAATACAAATAAAAAATTGTTGGGCCTATTGCAAAAGAAGGATTTGATCAAGCAAAGATAAAATTAATTAAAATAGTTCAGGTATTGTATTTTGACAGGGAAATGAAGGCACTCAAGAAAGGTGAGCAATCAAAGGATAGTCGTGCATGTAATTTAAACACTTTTCTTTATAGGGATGAACTTAGAAGAGTCGGTGGTCGTTTAAACCAATCAAACTTATCTTGTGATAAGAAATTCCCAATTCTTTTGCCAAAAGATCACAGGCTTACACTTTTAATATTTCAGTATTTTCACTTAAAAAATTTGCATGTTGGTGCTCAAACATTACTTCATTTTGTGAGATAAGAATTATGGCCTCTAAATGGCAGAAACATAGCCAGAAAAATAGTGCTTAATTGTATTATTTGTTTTAAAAATAAACCTAAAATTGCACAACAAATTATGTCTTCGTTACCCAAAGAAAGATTAAATATCAAATCTGTTGAAGAGAAATATGCATGGCTCAGTTATAATATTTATTTAAAATTTTTATCCGTTAATTTCCCTTCTAATTGCTGCCCATTCCAACATAACCCTTTTGCTGGGACAAGTTGATCAAAATTAAAGCTTAGAATTAAATACATAAAGGTTTCTCTGGGGTTGGCTAATAGAATAAATTAATTTATTCAGAAAATAATAATAAAAGGAATCCATAGAGATTAAATTTTGGATATGTTCCCCCCATTGCATTGTGTAATTTCGAAGTAGCCCATTACCCTTTTTGAAAATGATCATTCTTGCCCTTAGCTGACTTTTAAAATGGAAATCTAAATAAACAAACACATACTAGATAATTTAAATGAGAAGACTCCAAATAATTAACACTATTATTTATTTACAATATTTACAGTTATTTCAAGAAAAAAAAAAAAGATTTATCAGAACACATCTGATTTAATTTCCTAACAAAATTTCTCCTATAATATTGGCATTAACACTTTGATCCTTGCAAAGGATACTTATATTTGTTTGTATTTATATTTAAATTGATCTTTGACAACATTATTTGTTTACAATTAAAATACTGACTTCCATTTGTGACTAAGGTCACACTACCAGCTTCTCTTATAATATTTTGATAAAATCAAATAAACTGGGGAATTACTTAGGTCAGAGTCATATTTACCTCTACACATTGATTGAAGAAGGTTTCTCTTTGTATCAGAGCACTGTCTCCGCTAACTAAATAGCACTGCACTTATTGAAAATGTTCATTTCACAAAACTTAGCTTAACTTCCCCACTCTCCATATATGTTGTTCGGGTTCGTTGCTTTCTTACCATCAGAATTGCCACTCACTCTATTTTCCTCTTTCGGACCGCACAAAATTCATCGCGTCATTTTATTTCACCTCTTCCTTTCGCTTCTGAGATCGATGTGTGTTCTGTTTTCATTCTTTTTCACAACTCCTTTTTCATCACCACGGTGGGCCGTACTTCGTTCTGCCCAAAATTTGCATGACAGTGCTTTAAGCCCATCCTTCTTTTTTTCATTGGGTAGTTGATCTCCCGTTTTAACTGAAATTTTCATAACAGAGGGTCAGTTTCACCTCCTCTTTACCAACCCCAACCAATGGCTATGCATCAGTTGTTTCTGTAGCGTGTTGTTTTCTTTCTCGGAACTACGTGTGTGTTCTTTGATATTATCTCCCAGACCAACTTAAATCAAAGTTCTTCTTATTTGACTTTTATGGCTTAAAATTGTCGCCAGCGAGTCTCTGGTCATAAATTTGCCATCCTAAATCTTTCAACTGAGGCGACTTATGGGAAAGTCCCGATAATGTACTTTCCTTACATTATCTTTCCCCCCGTACTAAAAGAAAGAAAACGTCCAGTTTTCTTTAGCATTGCATACCCAAGAAGTCCATCACCATTGCAGATAATCTATAGATCACATAGATGATATCAGTCCACGTTCATCTATACAGAATCATATTGTAGACTAAAGTTCATGCAGAGGAAAATGTTCATTTGTAAATTACTTGTGTGACTTTAATAAAGAACAGTTCATATATGTACACATTTCCTAAGTATTCCCAAACAATTTAGAGATAAAATATTATCATTAGTACAAAAATTTTAAATTTTGTGGTTAAATATAACCGGTGTGTCTAAGATAGAGCACTCACCAAATTCAAAATATCTAAATAGCCAAACAGACCATACAAAACAAAAAGATATAATACACTGTGATATGTAAGGATCAGTATTCAACTTTACAATGATTCTTGATAATTATTTTTAACACAATACATGCATCATACAATATATAAAACCCAATTCAGGCAAAATCTTACAATTACACATACATAACTGAATATGTAAGATACCTGAGAGAAAAATTATGATAATGAGTATACATTCAAAATATGTATATATATATATACATATTTATATAGAGCAAAGAGTTTAATCCAATATAAAACTGTACATCCACATTCTCAAATTTTCTTTTTTTTTTTTTTTTTTTTTTTTTCAAATTATTTAATTATATCTAGTGCTACTAAAATTTAAACCAAAATTAGGCCAAAACAAACCAAAAGGAACAAATGTATATCTATACATACATATATATATATATATATATAATAGCCATACTCTTCTGAGTTCGATGAAATGGCATGTCTTCCACTTTACAATATTTACACATATTAATGAATGAATTCAGCACTATATCTAATTAATAAATGCAAACAGACAAATATTTTAGATGGACACAAAAACAGTCCTAGCAATCTGAAAACATGACACATTCATGATGTTGTAACTTTATGATATTCATCTACTACTTGACCCAATTTTATGGATTAATTCAGTTACCATTTGTATTGTCCATTCATATGATTGTTGTAATTTTATTATATACATACAATTCTTTCGAATTATTAAACAACAAAGAATGAATAAAAAGAAAAAAAAATGAAATTTTTCTTTAATAATTTTCCCTTCTTTCCTATTTTATTTTTTTTTTATTTATTTCTCTATTTCCTTTTCTTTTTCTTTTTTTTTTTTTAAACGCCTAAGCGTAAAAATTCTCATGTTAATTCTAACATGTTGAAAATAATAACTCCCCGTTCTGTCACTGTTAATTTTTTCTGTCCGACAGAAAGAAGAAAAAAAAAAAACTTCTACTCAATGATAAGAATCGGAAAGCTGCGTGACCTCAGGTCAAACACTCACCCCGTTTCTGTCAATCATGTAGCCCTACTGAACAGGTGATTCATTCCTTCCTCGTACACCTGAAAATGCTGGCCTAATCCCATACCACGACCGGTTCAACACCTAAATGCTTCCTTACCTGGGATAATGCGTTTCTAACACGCCCCCTGAACGCACCCTTTTTTTTTTTCAATCCTGCAGGTGAATAGCGTTTGCGATCCTTCCGTGTGCATAACACCTCAACTCACCTCAGATCTACCTTCCTGATTTGCCCCGTCACATGGAGTATGGCTGCGAATTATGATGTAAGTTTACGAGTTATTATTCTCATTATTTATTTATTTAATGATATTTATATCTATATATATAATTTTTTGATATATATTAAAAGCTTAATTATTAAAACTGACTATAAGCCAATTGTTTAAACTACCCTTCGTCTTGATCCGTAAATTGAGATCAACCAAATAACATGCACGTGGTCTTTCATGCAATTCAATATTAAGACAAAAATCCATTTCCCGTTAAATATGTTACCAAATTACCATCTTTATATAAAACAAATATCCTTGAAAGTTTATTATCATCTAATCACGGCCTTATAATTACAAACACTTAGCGAGAAGGAGGGAAAAAAATGACTTCAAGCCTACAAGATCGTGTGAACTAAGTCATCTCCACGCTAAATGATTATTAAATGGTATATGTCCACTACCGGAATGCCATACATTTATTTCCTAAAATCCGTTATCGAATTAATTTCATAAATATGCATATGGGAATCTTATCAATTTCGGTTCCCCTTTAGATGAGCAGCCCACGTTGAAATGCATAGTACTTAAAAGCCTCTGAATCACTGACAACTTTTAAGATTATCTCCAAATGCTCATTTAAAAAAAAAAATTTGAATATATTAAAACCGATAAAATTTATTTATTTATTTATTAATCATTATAATAATTATTAATATTATTATTATTTTTTTTTGTATTATTATTTCTGTTATGTATTTATTTATTTATTTATTTATTTATTTTTTTACTACCTATCTACTTATTAAGAAATAATATCTTAGAACATTTAACCTAACTTAAATGGAAAAAAACCTTTTATATATTTATTTATTTATTATTATTGTTTTTAATTACATATTAATTGCCCGCCACCAATTACTGCAGTTAAGAAACTTTTGCCCGCAAAAATTTCCAATTAGTGTTGGAACTTAATATGCAATTAGCATCCTAGTAATTAAAAAATTTTACACAGCTGGAATTATATGTATATATACTTTATTATTCATTATTATTAATTTTTATTTTTTTTTAAACTCAGCTTAACGAATTAGTTAATGAGATTAAATGTTAAATCCAAATTGTTTAGTTAAACTAAAAAAAAATAATGTAACTTAATTAATTAATTAATTTTTTTTTTTTTTTTTTTAACGGCTTGGCTTTACCATGATAATGTGAATGAAATGATCTTTTGACCGATTCATTTCCCAATTTCATGCAGTCTTTTGAAAAGTGAGCCTTAATTTATAGAAACAAGAAAATAAATTCTGTCATTATTATCATTATCACTTAATTAATTAACTGAATTATTTCCTTTCGTCTTATTATTATTATTATTATTATTATTATTATTACTATTATTATTTTATCGTTCTCTAAGAGTTTAAAATCGTTATCTAAATTTTCCAAAAAAAAAACACGAAATTAAAACAAAATGATACCATGAAAAACGAATGTTCGATATTTGTTTATCTGTTTACTGATTTCGTTTTTTTTTCTTTTTATGATGTGGCCCCTGCCAACCTGACCAAGCGGACGAGCTAGGAACCAACTGCTACCGTTTCACGCCCCTGGAGGAAACATAAATTAACGTCCAGAATGTATCAGTGTCAACAGGAAAAGACCGGGGGACGCATACGGAAAACTCCCCCCCGGTGTGTGTTTGTGAATTTTAGTTATTTTTTATTTTTTTTTTTTTTTTTTGGTGTAATATGGAAAAAGTTGGTGTGTGTCAGGGACGCCTGGATTTTCCCCCAAGGAATAGACACCCACCCAAAGAGTGCACCCTCGCGGAGAAGACATCATCAGAGTAAGTGATACCCTCATTTATCTATTTTTATTTATTTATTTTTATCTTTACTGACCCTTCCTTCCGCGAAGTTGTCAGCAATGCTTGTTGACATGGCAACTGGGGATGTTTGTTGATAAACAAATCCCCACTCCGCGCCTACCTGGTACGTCACCAAAATCTTTCACACCGCCTCAGATATTTTATTGCCCTGCGTAACCTAGCCTAGGGATTTATTATTACTTACTTGCTTATTTGTCTTTATCCAAATATTTATTCAATTGGTTATGTGATTTTCTTTGTTTTTTTTATTATTGTTTGTGATACCTTGGGTCGCTTTTACTATGAAATTATTTCTTATCAAAATTTGAAAAATGTGCCAGGGATATCTTATTTTATGTTATTTTATTGTACTTATTTATTTATTTATTTTTTTTTTCAACCCTAGTTGAGTATGCCATCGCTGTTTTGAGAATATTTAAATTTGACAGTTAGTAGAATTCTGCAAACCGCAACTAAAATTTTTACATAAACTGTTTAAGCTATTAGTCTTTCTGTAACAGTCACATCTTACTACCCCTTTTTAATGGTATTTTATTCCCACTATTCTTCCTCTGATGAGCTTGACTCCTCTATTTTGCACCTGTCAGCATGCTTTGGTGCCCAGAGTCTGTCAATGTGTCTTTTTATAGTTCCTTTACTTTCTTCCGTTACATCTTGTAAAATGTAATTGTTATTTCGCACTTTTCGAACCACCTTAAATGGGCCTTCAAATTTTTTTTGTAAAACAGTAGGGTTAATGGACGTAAGGTAAACTTGTTGTCCTAGTTCAAGTGTTGTAATTTTATCAAGGTCTTCCTCTTTCACATATTCGGCCATCATTTTCTCCTGCTGTGCCAACGCTTGCAGTCTAACCTCCTGCATGTGGTCCATTCGGTTTTTGACATATGTCTGAGTGTGAATTTGTTCTGTTGGCATGTGTGCAGTAAAAGGAGTGCGTAAATTTCTTCCAAAAAAAGGAAGGCGGGTGAAAATCCCGTCGCTCTGTGCTTCGCCATATTGTATTGGAGTTTGAAAAACTCTAGGCGAATGTCCCATTGTAAGGAACTTTGTGCCATGGCTGTCAGTGATCCTTTCAGTATTCGATTCACGACTTCTATCAGGCCGTTTCCTTGGGCTCTGTAAACTGAACTGAAGCGAATTTCAATGTTTAGAGCACGCATGTACTCTTTGAATACCGCTCCCCTAAAATATGGCCCATTATCTAATTTTAACTGTTTTGGCAATCCAAAATAACTGAAGTATTTATTAAAGACATTGAGAATAGTCTGGGACTCGACATTGCGAATAGGTATGGCTTCTAGGAATCTTGAAGTAGAATCCATAATCGTGAGAATAAATTTATTCTTGCGAAGTGTAAGTGGAAGCTTTCCGACGATATCCGCATGTAATACACTCCCTATCTCATGGTCCTTAACCATTTTTTGAATAGGAACTTTCATTTTTTTATGTGGCTTTGCGGTGTTACATGGTACACAATTGGCACAATAAGTTCGAATATCTGTATACATTCCGTGCCAAAATATTCTACTTTTCATGGCTTCATAGGTTTTGTCAAAACCAAAATGCGGTTTGTGCACTTCTTCCATCAAAGCAATTTTCAAAGCATCCGGCGCTATAATTAGTTCTGCTTTCTGTTTCCCCGGTTTTAAAATTAGCATCTTCTCTTCATTTAAAGTATACCTTTTGGTATTTCTGTTTTCTTTACCTTGTTCTATTTTCTGAATTATTTTGCTTAATTTCTCGTCTGAATATTGATGTTGTTTAATATTCTCATTAGATAATGCGGGATTAACGGAAAATAAATTATTGTGTAAATTTGTATCCGTAAGAATATTATTTATATTTCGCGAAATATAGTCCGCTGGGTTGGTGTCCCCTTTAATGTGATCGAATTCATAAGAGAAATCGCTGAGATTTATCACCCATCTTTTAACCAAATCGGACTGATTCTCTAGATGTAAATTTTCCGTGAGAGCCTTGGAATCGGTGAGAATCTTGAAGTGTCTGCCTTCCAACATAGTTCTGAAGTGTAACACCGCTTCATGAACCGCTAATAATTCGAATTTCAAGCTCGGGTAATTCTTTTCCGGTTCCCGTAATTTTCTCCCAAAAAATTCAATAGGTTGTAATTTTCCTTCAATTTCCTGCGCCAGTACCGCTGAAATTGCAATTTTTGAGCCGTCTGTGATTAAAGTAAATTGTTTGGTGTAATCAGGAGGATGTAATGTTGGGTTGTTTATAATTTCATCTTGGATTTTCTTAAAGGCCATTTCAGTATTTTCATCCCATTTAAATTTAATTTTATCTTTAGTAAGATTAACTAATAGGTTTACTATTTCCGCATATTTTGGAATGAGTGTTCTAAAGTAGTTAGCCAAACCTAAGAGTGACCTTACTCCTTTTTTTGTTTTAGGTCTTACTAAACTTTTAATTTTATCTATATTCCTTGTGGATGGTGAATAGCCGTGCTTGTGGATTTGAAAACCAAGAAATTCTATTTTATCTTTACATATTTGCATGTTGGATGGCTCAATTGTTAGATTATGTTGGATTAGCGCCTGTAACACTTCTTCCAAAATTCTCAATAATTCTGATATAGTATCAGCCCCTATTAAAACATCATCAATAAAGTAGGCTACCTGATGCTTGTTAAAATGACCCAATACCTTATTTATCAGTTCAGCGAAATAGGCGCTCGAATTGCGAAATCCGAACGCAAGTCTCAGAGGTCGAAATTTACCATTTTCTGTAATAAACGATAGTTTTTGGCTATCTTCAGGTCGTAAATTAATTTGGAAGAAAGCACTGTGTAAGTCAAGTACTATATAGTACTTCTTCCCACTAATATTCTGTAAAATTTCTTTAATATCTGGAATCGGATAGGAATATGGCTCTAAAATCTGATTTAGCAGCCGGTAATCTACCGCCATTCGAAATTTTGGATTGTTTTTGTTATCCGCTTTTTTTCTTACAAAAATGACAGGAAATGCGTAATTAGAGTCCGATTCCTCGATGATTTTCGCTTCTAATAATTTTCTTATCTCTGTCTTTGCATATTGCTTCACTGCTTGTGGCACTTTATATGGTTTTGTTTGAATGGGATAGTCGTGGTTAAGTGTAAACTTTGGTGTCACCAGTGAGCATTGACCTAAAGTGTGATAGGATTTCGAAAAAGCGTGTACATGCTTTAAAAGAATTTGTTTGAACGAATCCTGTACATCCGATGGTAAATGATTAAGATCAAAATCTTCCTCATTTATCTCTGCCTCTCTTAATTTATGTACATCTTCCAAATTTAATGCATTGACCTCAAAAATTCTCCCTTGCTCAATATTGTCTATAGATTTATCTTGTTTGTATTCCAAATTAGTGAAAATTTGCCCGATGTTCATACCTGTTTCTAAATGTATCTTGTTATTAGTAATATTTTTAATTAAAATATTTATTTTTCTGTTCCTTGGGGTGTCATGGATAGATCTTTCATAGAAAATTTTATTTTTGTGCTGTATTGGTTCTAGGATAAATGTTTGATTTTCCTCTAATTTTATGGGGCATTCTAATTTTACAAATTTTTCCTCCCCTGGGTTTATAATATTATGGCCTACCGTTTTTGCAAACATTTTCCTCTTTGTAGGTTTTCTGTATTTTTTAGTCCTTGTGTTTTGTTCTGTAATTAATGTATTTACTTCCCCAGTGTCCTCCGAATCTTTGATGTTTAATGCCATTTTTCTTCCTTTGAATTTAAGATACTTCTCTTCAAAATCTAGAACCATTTGATTTTCTTTTAAGAAATCGTACCCTAGTAATAATTGATATTTGCGGCCAAAATCTTTATTTGTAACATAAAAAGTTCCTTTTACAAAAGTGTCCTGTAATTTAAATGACATTCTAATGCACTGTTTGAATGTAATCAGTGAATTTGGAAGTGTTTGAATCTTAATTTGATTTCCCAAATATTTAAATTTTATATTTGCTTGTTTTAAATTTTCAAACAAAAGCGGTGAGATCAAGCTCACCTGTGCGCCTGAGTCACAAAGGCTGTTAATTACAATATCTTTAATTTTAAATTTAATTAGAGGAAGTTCATTTGTATCGTTCTGTACACTTGCAATAGTTTTATCCCTTAAAGTATGCCCGCTATCGTGAGACTTGCTCGGGTCTTCTTTATCTGTATTTACAAGTCTCGTATTTAGTTTTCCGCATCCTTATCTTTGTTCTGCTTGTATCTTTTATAATTGCCCCTCTGAAATTTACCCCTTTGATTACTATCCTTGTTACTGTTCGTATGATTTTCTCTGTTTTCCCTAGAGTCCGTATATTTATTGCGATAGTTATTCCTCTGTGCACCTCTATAATTTCCTCTCTGTTGAGTGTAATACCCCTGTGCATCATAATTATTAAAGTCAGGTTGATAATAAGTATACGGCGTGTTGTAATGTTGTTGTGGTGGGGGTGGAAAAGGTTGAGCATTTGGTACATGATTATAGTAAATATTGCCCTCCGGAAATGCATTGTGAGAATCGTGTCTTTCATACTGGTTATAATTCTTGTAATTTGCTCTGTAATTACCCCTATTGTTTACAAATCTATGCCTATAATTCTGGTTGTTGTTTTTATTAGCTTTATTATACCAACAACTATCCTCATTGTGTGACCCCTTCTTGCATATATTACAAAATTTTTCGACTTCCTCTCTTTTTTCGATTGTTCCCAATTTTATGTTATTTATTTCTTTTGATAAATTATTAATCTGCTCCGCCGTTTCTACATTTAATTTCAATAACTTCTCAAAAAGTTGCGATTCATTGTTAGCTGTTATAGTATTTACCTGTTCTGCCCCTATATTATTGTACGCCTCTTCTAATTTAATTGCTGTTTTGCAAGCATCCTCAAAATTATCGGGAAAGGTTTTCCTTAAATCCATACTTAAATCCGGTCTAATCGCATCCAAAAATCGTGTCAATCTTACTAAGTCCAAAAATTTCCCGTTTCCATTCGGATCAACTTCTGTATGGCTTTTCTCTATATAAAGAGACGCTGCGTTTTTGAATTCGCTAATAAAACTTGTTAAGTCTTGTCCCGGTTTCTGTTTCAGATTGAAAAACTCAGTCTGTACCTGCGTAAATGATTTCTTGATTTTGAATAAATCTAACAATTTCTTTTTGAATTCGTTGTAGTTTTTCTCTTCTATAAGCGATTTATTTTGTGAGAGTTTCTCTCTCGCAGTACCCGACAATTTTGCTTTCAAAATTGTAAGCTTCGCATCGTCTTTTAATATTTGTTTAGTTAAGTCCTCAAATTGTCTGAGAAAATACTCGCAATCACTTAACTTTTTCCCATCGAAATTCGGGATTAGAGAAATTATTGTGTCCACTGATGGATCTGCCATCGTGTTACTCGAATCAATTTGCTTTTGTTTATTTAACTTTTTTATATGCCCTCGCGTTAATACGCCAGAAAAACTCGAGTTCAAGCTATTTCTATGATTTCTACGATTCTTTTTTGGCATTCAGCTTTTTGATAATTAAAATTTATTTAGATACTGAATTCTAAATCTAACTTTAAAAATGCATGGAAATTCTTACCCCTAAAAATATTATTAAGCCAAGTGTAAACATTTGCAAAATTTCAAAGATATCAAAATATAAATGCATTATACAATAAAGTATACAGTATCAAAATATATATGCATTAACAATCTACTAATACACTATTTTATCTGCTACATAAATCCTTATCTTTTTATTTTTTTTTATTATTCATATCCTTTTACGCTATCATTTGATTTTTTTTTATTTTTTATGATTTACTTTCTTAGCACAATGTTTCAGTATACTGTTAAAGATCAAATGCAAAGTTCATATAAGAGTAACATAAAATATACATACAATTACGAATATACTGATTTTTCTAAGTTGAATACTGATATTTACGAAATCACCGACTTGCTGGTAGTGGAGCCTTTTAGAGGAAGTCAAACAAACCATCAAAATAAAAAAATCTCCATTTAATCTTCCAATAACTTATCATTAAAATAAAAGAGTTGAAATTATTCTAATTAACAGTTTCATAATTATTATTTTGCAATATACTATATAGATTGTAAATTTCCACAATTTGAATATAAAATTTTAAATTGATTACTTTTAACATGAGCCTGTATTTTAGAATACATTAAAGGTATTTAACTTAATGTTTGACAATAACCCAGTTGCAATTTTTTAATCATTAAAATTGAAAACTCAATTAACAATAATTAAGAACTGGACGGCACCAGTGAATTATATAGGAATTGCAGATATTGAAGAGAAATATGCATGGCTCAGTTATAATATTTATTTAAAATTTTTATCCTTTAATTTCCCTTCTAATTGCTGCCCATTCCAACATAACCCTTTTGCTGGGACAAGTTGATCAAAATTAAAGCTTAGAATTAAATACATAAAGGTTTCTCTGGGGTTGGCTAATAGAATAAATTAATTTATTCAGAAAATAATAATAAAAGGAATCCATAGAGATTAAATTTTGGATATGTTCCCCCCATTGCATTGTGTAATTTCGAAGTAGCCCATTACCCTTTTTGAGAATGATCATTCTTGCCCTTAGCTGACTTTTAAAATGGAAATCTAAATAAACAAACACATACTAGATAATTTAAATGAGAAGACTCCAAATAATTAACACTATTATTTATTTACAATATTTACAGTTATTTCAAGAAAAAAAAAAGATTTATCAGAACACATCTGATTTAATTTCCTAACAAAATTTCTCCTATAATATTGGCATTAACACTTTGATCCTTGCAAAGGATACTTATATTTGTTTGTATTTATATTTAAATTGATCTTTGACAACATTATTTGTTTACAATTAAAATACTGACTTCCATTTGTGACTAAGGTCACACTACCAGCTTCTCTTATAATATTTTGATAAAATCAAATAAACTGGGGAATTACTTAGGTCAGAGTCATATTTACCTCTACACATTGATTGAAGAAGGTTTCTCTTTGTATCAGAGCACTGTCTCCGCTAACTAAATAGCACTGCACTTATTGAAAATGTTCATTTCACAAAACTTAGCTTAACTTCCCCACTCTCCATATATGTTGTTCGGGTTCGTTGCTTTCTTACCATCAGAATTGCCACTCACTCTATTTTCCTCTTTCGGACCGCACAAAATTCATCGCGTCATTTTATTTCACCTCTTCCTTTCGCTTCTGAGATCGATGTGTGTTCTGTTTTCATTCTTTTTCACAACTCCTTTTTCATCACCACGGTGGGCCGTACTTCGTTCTGCCCAAAATTTGCATGACAGTGCTTTAAGCCCATCCTTCTTTTTTTTCATTGGGTAGTTGATCTCCCGTTTTAACTGAAATTTTCATAACAGAGGGTCAGTTTCACCTCCTCTTTACCAACCCCAACCAATGGCTATGCATCAGTTGTTTCTGTAGCGTGTTGTTTTCTTTCTCGGAACTACGTGTGTGTTCTTTGATATTATCTCCCAGACCAACTTAAATCAAAGTTCTTCTTATTTGACTTTTATGGCTTAAAATTGTCGCCAGCGAGTCTCTGGTCATAAATTTGCCATCCTAAATCTTTCAACTGAGGCGACTTATGGGAAAGTCCCGATAATGTACTTTCCTTACATTAAAATCCCTTCCCTTCACAAATTCAGGTATTGATTTATGTGGTCCATTTTATATCAAATATAAACATCAACGTAAAAGAGTTTTAGCAAAATTTATGTCGCAATTTTCGTCTGTCTTGCTACTTGTTCTACTCATTTAGAAGTAATAACAGATTTAACTTCTGAAGCCTTAATAGCTACCTTAAAAAGATTTGTAGATAGGCGCGGAATTTGTACCACCATATTTTCCGTCATGCCTCTAACTTTGTTGGTGCAAATCCAGAATTATGTTGGTGGCTTATGGGAGGGAGGAGTAAAATCTTTAAGCACCATTTAAAAAGAACAGTTGGTGATTTAAAACTAATTTTTGAGGAATTTCTAAATGTTGTTAATCAAATCGAAGGTATTTTAAACAGTAGGCCTCTAATACCTTTATCTTCGGATCCTAGCGATTATGAAACTTTATCCCCAGGGCATTTATCAATTGGCCGCCCTATAAATAGCATTTGTGAACCAAATCTAACCGTCTTTGATAATAACAAACTTAGTCATTGGCAGCAAATTACAAAAATTAATCAATTAATTTGGAAAAAATGTAGTACAGATTACTTAGATAATCCACATCAAAGGACCAATTGGTTAATTGAAAAGAAAATGTTAAAATTGGAACTATGATTTTATTGAAAGATGATAATTGAACAATGTGCACATGGTCAGTAGGTCGTATTCAAGACGTAATTTATTGTAATGATGGTAAAATTAGAGAAGTGCTTGTCAAAACTCCAAATGGTGTATTCAAACGAGGTATATCAAACATCTGTATTTTGTAAATATTTATTTTTCTTGTATGCTTTTGTGCATTTATATTTGAAAATTTTGTAGTAACTTTGTATCTTAATATTGAATTGAATTGAATTTTATATTTTATGTTATTGATTTGAATTGAAGCTTATATTTAGCACTGAAGATTTATTGCTATAATTTAATTGCTTACATTGAAGGACACTTGTCCAAGATATGTTGCTGAAATAAATATTTAACTGTTGGCTGGTATGTTGGCGCCACTCTTGGCTTCTAATATCAATTGGCGAAAAATGTAAAGTCAGAAGTTGTTTGTCGTTTGCATCGGGCGATAGTCTCCATGAAGAGCTACGTGAAAAAATAGTTTGTTAATAAAAAATGGTTTGATTACATTTAATTAGTCGAATTTTTTTATAAATCGTTATATTCGTACAGTCTACTTGATTTAATACCAAACAAAAACAAGTATTTTGTTTACGTATATTGAATTGTATAAAAAATGAATCGTGGATCCGATTTAGGAACAATGAAAAGTTTATATTTAAAGAGATTTAATTTGTAAACAGTTTTTGTTTAGCCATTTTTATCCATTTAGTTTTTGCATCTGAACCACGTGAAATTTGGTAAATTCAAATAAAAACATTCTAATCTTGATTTAGAAATATTTTGAACGCTCTCCCTAAGTAGACTTTCGTGAACTATTATTTCTTGAACATCCGGAAACTTCGGGAATATTTTTCATAAAATTCTTCAGAGGAGTTTTTTGTATGTTTTTGCTCGTGGTTATATTATATTTGATTATAATAAGAAACATTTGTCTTTATTTTTTTCAGTGTGAGACCTCACCCTCTTCTATCAAACTGGATATTGTATTTATATTGTACTTATCTGTATGGTTTTTCCTAGTAATTGTGTTAAAGACGCATTCCTATGAGATTTAAATTGAAAAGAAATTCTAAAAGGGTTATAATCCCCTAGAATCCGAAAGAAGTAACAAAAGTAGTTTTTTCTAAAATAAGGAAAAATTCATGAAGAGAAGATGAATATATTGTCCCGTGAGCAGTGTGCAAGAGTGGCACGTGGAGTTGCTCATAGAAATAGAGGAAGAGTCCCCGTAGATTGGAAGTGGTTCAGTTGTACTTGAGTTAAACTGTCTGTGTGCAGACTGAGAGATTAGTTTTAATTGAGTTTCGTGGGTGGTTGTGCTGTGAGCAGACCACAGTGTTTGTTTTCCTAGAAGCGCCTTGTAAGAGAAAGCCTAGGTGCAGACTGCTATTCGGTAGATCTACCTATGTGGTCGTGATAGTGGATAAATCTAGTAGTGCACGTCTAATGAGATAAGAACAGTAATTTAATAGCGTTTAAACCGAGTACGTAAATGAAGAATACCAACGTTATAAATGAACAAATAATACACAAAAAAGAAGCAAATAGCTATTTCGAATCTATAAGCGAGATACTTCTTCAGTGCGACAAAGAGTGAAGCACAGCGTGCTACAAAAGCAAGACTGGGAAAAACGACAGATGGGTGGTGTCTTATACACCCGATGCGGGTAGAAAACGCGCCAAAAACAACCAATAAAAATAAAGCAGCATGAGACAACTGAGTGGATAAGTAGAGACATCTACCGCAGAACAAAAGGAGCTAAAACCAAAAAAGGGAAATTAAATTAAGGCTTTTCAAATACTTGGAAAATCAGGAGTACTAGATAAGTCATTGACTACGGAGTGAGAATTTTTAATGATGTGGTAAGCTTCTCAAAATTCAAGATCAAGGTTAGAAGAACATTTTTGGATAATATTGACTGAGAAAAAGTTGAAACCATATTGAAAAGACAAACAATGTTGAGCAATAGAAGAACGTTTAAGCTTCTGATTTTTAACATAACCTTCATGCTCTTTTAAACGAAATCTAAGAGCACGTTTAGTCTGACCAATATAAGAGAGACCACACTGGCAAGAGATTTGGTAAATACCTCAGTCATCTATATACAATCAATGGGTTGTTTGAGATTTGAATTTTTTTTTTTATAAACATGAGAAAAAATAACATTGAATTCCAACCTTCTTAAAATTTTAACAATTTGCTGACTGATTTTAGGAAAAAATGGCAAAACAACTGAAGTATTAGAGTTGAAGAATAGATTACCTCACGTAAATGTTTTGTAAATTTCTATTCTCTTATTTTGAAAGTGAGGAGCTTACCCTTCTCACTCGTGCTTGCCTGTCGCAAAATACTTTTATTTTCAATGGTAATTTCTTTCTTTTGGCTGACGGTATGGCTATGGGCAATCCTCTTAGTCCAATTTTATGTGATATTTACTTTTACTATTTTGAGGTCAAATTGTTTGAAATATTAAAGTTTCCGTTTTATGTCCGTTTTGTTGATGATAGTTATTTCCTGGTTGGAATGAATTCGGGTATTAATCATATTCTCTTTGTTATGACTTCTATTGATTCTTGCATTCAAATTACTTTTGAAATTGAGACCAACAATTGTCTTTCTTTCCTGGATGTCTTTTTTATTCGTAATGAAGATGGCTTTCAAACTACCGTCTTTCGTAAACCCTTTTCTGTCAGTCTTCCACCACACAGGTATTCTTCTCATCGTCCTAACCAGAAATTTGCTGCTTTCGTTTTTCGGGCTTCCAATATTTGTTCCACTCCTCAGTTACTTAATGCTGAATTTGATTATCTCAAAGCTATTGCTATTGATCGTGGTTATTCCTCTACTAATATATATTATATTTATAAGAAATTGACGAAACCCGTCCATTCTGGTAACAATTTCAATTTCAACTCTAACACTTCAGTTGTTTTCTCATTTTTTCCTAAAATAAGTCAGCAAATTGCTGAAATTTTAAGAAGGTTTGAATTCAATGTTATTTTTTCTCCTGTTAATAAAATCTCTTTTTCAAATTTCAAACACCCCATTGATCGTATATAGATGACTGAGGTATTTACCAAACCTCTTGCCAGTGTGGTCTCTCTTACATTCGTCAGACTAAACGAGCTCTTAGATTTCGTTTAAAAGAGCATAAAGTTTATTTTAAAAATCAGGAGCTTAAACGTTCTTCTATTGATTAACAATATTGGTCTTTTCAACGTAGGTTTAACTTTTTTCTCATCCAATATTATCCAAAAATGTTCTTCTAACCTTGATCTTGATTTTTGGGAAGCTTACCCCATCATTAAAAACTTTCACTCTTTAGTCAATGAGTGATCTAGTACTCCTGATTTTCCAAGTATTTGGAAAGCATTAATTTAATTTCCCATTAAATTACATTAATTTAATTCGATTTTCGTTTCTTTTGTTCTCCATTAGATGTATCTACTTGTTCACTCAGTTGTTTCATGCTGCTTTCTTCTCATTGGTTGCTTTTTGGCGTGCTCTCTACCCGCATCGGGTATATAAGTCACCACCCCTCTGTCGTTTTGTCCAGTCTTGCTTTTTCTAGCACGCTGTGCTTTGCTCTTTGTCACACCGAAGAAGAATCTCGCTTGTAGATTCGAAATAGCTATTTGCTGCTTTTTTGTGTATTATTTGTACATTTATGACGTTGGTATTCTTCCTTTTAATATAGACATATAGGCAAATAGCTTTGAAACACAATATCTGATACAGCAACGGAAAAAAACTCTCATGATAAAGAGAGGTTTAAGCTCGAAGTGGATTGTTCCTTACTTACTTGTGAAATGTGAAATTGCGCATTGCGCCTGTGGCGGTTGAACCTTCCCTTTCTTATTACTGGTCCAGTTGGGACCACCTAGGAGTTTACCAAACGGCAACAAATGCTCACTCAGAGTTTCCTAATACTTTTGTGATTTTTTGTCTGTCATTTAGGAAGCAAAGAGACGTTTATCCATTGTAGCCAAAAGCGCCGCGGCCCATATCATGAGCGACCCACCACGTTGTTGCCTGCTGAATATGCTCTTCGGTTCTTTCCTAAAGTCACACCAACAGAATGAAAACTCATCTGGACCATCCAAATTCCATTTTTTTTTCATCAGAAAAAAGTACACTAATCCATTCATTACGATAATACATGTGCTGTTTTGCCCATCGAAGTCTTGCTTGTTTGTGACTTTGTTTCAGAAAAGGCTTGCGAGCTAATTTTTGTTTTTTAATGAATCCTGATTAGGTTATTCGCCTATGCGTATCGTGTCACGTGATATTTTTGATCCAAGTTGATTTTTTATCTGATTGAGAGACGAATTGCCAGTTACAGCCATTCTTTTAATTCTTCTATCCTTTCGAAATGTGGTTTTTCTGGGTCTTCCTGAACGATGCGGATTTTTAAATTGTTTTCCACGTTGCAAAACACTATAAATACAACGTTTCGACCGATTTAAAATAAGTGAAATTTGCAAAACGAATTTACCTTCAGATGTCAGCTTACAAACTTCTACAACTTCATCAGGCGAGAACTGCAGAGATTTTGGCATTTTTATAAATTATAGGAAAAAAGTCTCACCGATCCTCCTCCTATCATGTTTAAAGAGATAGTTGCATAAAATCTCATTTTTACATAAACTTTTGCGACATCACACAAAATGTTTTTTTCTTTTTTTTTTAATTTCTGATTTTTGTAACGATGATTTTTTTTCCAAACTTGAGATATATATTTATGATCATAGTATTCACCTATAGGGGATATTTGAAAGCATTACATTGTACAATTTTATTTTAAATAAAAATATTTGCATTGTGCTTAAATTTTTGCTCCGCAATGTATTCACTTTTAAATATTAAATAAATAAAATAAAAAAACTCATTCCTCTTTTTTGTTTATTTTCAATAAATAAAATGTATTTCAATAAATTCAAAAACAATACTATAACATTACATAATTAATAACATTTATGTTCACACATTTTTTCGTTGGTCGATTTTGAAAGGCTTCTTTTTATAAGCAACGAAAAAAGTTATTTGCTTTACATTTAAAACAAATCTTTTTATCTTTTTTTTTTTTTTAACAATCAAACTGTATTTAAGTATTCAGAAACAGTTTTCCTCGAAAAGTAAATTATTTTTTATTGTTTGATGTTTTTTTTTTCTGTAAAACCAACATTTTTTTTTTACAGTTTAAAGAAGAACCTCCATCTGTAGTTTCCGCTTTATGGAATTTGAGAAATTCTGTTCAGAGATTGCTATTTAAATATTTAATTCAGAGAGTATTCAGTTTTGAGATGAATATATTTACTTGGTTCAGTTTCCATTAAATTACTACCATGGAAAATAAATAAATAATTTTTAAAAAAATGTCCTTACCGGGAGGCAAAGATGGCTTCCCTATCCCTTGTTTTTAAGAAATCAGCTAATTTTACCTAAATATACGAAGCTAAAATGCGTAGAACCCGATTACAGAAGATTAAAAGTTTCCATTAATATTGAATTTGAATGGGAATTTCAAAAAATTAGTCACCTATCGCCAAGTTGGCTTCATTTATGGCAAATTTTGTCATGTATCACCAATCCCGGCGAGAATTCGACGCTGGCGGATAAGACAACATAGTTTTAAGCATATTAAATTTAAAACAATGTGGTTACAACAATTAAAGTAAATTACAACAATTAAACCACGTTTTCTAAGGCTCATAAACGAAACTTAATTATGGAAAAATCAGCCAACTGAGATATAACAATTTAGATGTTATATCTCAGCCATTTTTTAAAATAGGAGAAAAGCAAAAAATGCTCTGGAATCTTTGCATCCAGTCCGAATACTTAAGGGTAAAAATTTTTCGGATTTTTACTTTTTTTGTACATATTTTTGAATTTCAATTCTTTAAGTGGCTGCCAGTTTCAAACAAGACGGATGAAATGACGGATGAAGCTGGCAAACAAACCGGTCGAGACCTTGGTAAGTCCTGTAAACATGCTTAAGCACATCCAAATCGGTTCATAAATACGAGTGCTATCGCATGACAAAAATTTGGGTATATATAACAACTTTAGGACGGAGGGAGTTTTGGGGGTCTGTGGGTCATGATCGGCTTCCCTCAGAACGGCTGCAAAAGGTAGCTTCTTACTTTTTGTAACAGAAGCTACCTAAAAGTGCGACACACACACACAATTTCCTCAGTTCTTTATTGCGTTTTTCTCAATTTTATTTCCTCTGTTATTCAATTGTATTTTACAATAATTCCAATAAAGCCACTCATTTTCGTTTTATTTTAGAGTTCTGCGCAAATTAAGGGGATTTTTCGAAAAGTGATGAAAACTAATACAATGTTTGCTTAAGATGAATTTAGACATCCATAATTAATATATTCTCGCGAAGTGTTCTAAAGATACAATGATTTAAACATGCGTAAAAAAATCTTTCTACTACATACTTTTTTTTTTTCGTTTTAAATGATTCAGAATTGAAATCTTTAAATTCACTTTTCACACTTTGTGTTTTTTGAATATAGCAACCGTTTTAAAAGACAAAATTTCAACATATACTTTTCAATTGACTCGATTTTTTTTGGACGATGCATTTCGTAAAATATAGGATTGGATTTTTTGTAATATAAATGGTTTACATAATCACAGAATAAGATTACTAACTATAATTAAAATATACATAAAATGCTGAAGTGATACAAATAGAAACAACGAAAGGCTTATAAAAAAACCTTTTAATGATCGACATACGTTTCAACGCTCATATGACGCCATTTTCAAGATATATAACGATAAACAAAAATATTCTCGCAAATTTCTGAAAATAAACTTGAAAACATGAATCACGAGATCATATATGTAAAAAACGCAGGTGCTTGAAGTAGCCAACTGTAAACCTGAAAATTAATATTTCGTTATTGCTTTTTTAAAACAGAAAAGTACCTCGTGCCAAATTTTAGGTAATTCAAATGAGGCGGATTCATTCTAAATGCTTACGTTACGCACGTAGATTTCTATTGTTTCACGGATAATAGATGTCTTGATGGATAAATTATTTTGCTATTTTAAAAATCAATTTTAATTGTTTCGGTTCTATGTAGTCTTGCCAGTGCTGTAGCACTTCTGTCATATTTGATATCTGCCCTATGCTCTTTTAATCTTGTTTTAAACTAAGTTTATTGTCACTGTCACATTTACAAGAAAAGTTAAACTAAGTTTAAAACAAGATTAAAAGAGCATATATGGCAGATATCAAAGATGACAGTACACTGGTGGAAATTGATTTAGGAAAACACGTTTTTTTTACAAAAACTTCTATAATATTCATTAAAAATGAATGAAATTTCATGGGAAATACATAGTACGTATGACAAATCTGTTACAAAAATAAATTTTTAGACATAATATTAAACATAAACAAAAAGTCAAAAATTAAATTTTCGTAATATGCGAAAATGGAAATTGATTTATGAAATATCATATTTCATTGGTTATTCCGAATGAATGTGACAAAAATTTGAATAAAACAAGGTAACATGACCTGCAAAGTAGACATAAAAAGCGGTGTACAGTGAAAGCAATACGTTTCATTTACAATTTTCGCGATGGGTAAACGAAAAATTTTGTCTGAAGAAGAAAGAGGTAAAATCGACGCATATTTAGAATGTGGAAAGACTGTCCCGGAAATTAGTAAATTAATTAAAAGATCTGTTGGTGTGATATATAACTATAGAAAAGATCCAGCAAATTATGGCAAAAATTTTAACAAAAAAGGTAATCCACGTTTAAGCAAGAGACATAAAAGGGGGATTCTTCAACTTGCATCGAAAGCTGGTCACAGTTCAAAGCAGATTTGTGCAGATCTATCCCTGCTTGTTACTTCTAGAAGAGTTAGGCAAATTTTACATTCTTCACGGAGCTTGAAATGGTAGAAAATGAAGCCGTTTCCAAAGTTACTTCTGCGTCACAAGCAGATGCGTTTGCAGTATTGCGAGAAGTACATGGCAATGGGTGACAATTGGAAGAAAGTCATTTTCTCTGACGAAAAACGATTTAATGTGGATGGCCCAGAAGATTTGAGGTATTATTGGAGAGATCTCCGAAAAGAACCGAAATCTACATTCAGCAGAAATTTTGGTGGCAGAAATTTGATGATTTGGGCAGCGATTGCTTATGATGGCAAAAGTGAAATTGTATTTTTAAACGGTCGCCAGAACTCTTTTGATTATAGTTTAGTTTTAGAAAATTCACTTCTTCCATTTGCATGGCAATATTATGGTTTAGATTATATCTTCATGCAAGATAATGCAAGTATTCACATTTCAAATACAATGAAAGATTGGTTTGACGAACAGAATATTGTTCTTTTAGATCATCCACCTATTAGTTCTGATCTGAACCCCATCGAAAACGTTTGGGGACAGCTTGTTCGAATGGTTTATGCAAAAGGGATGCAGTACACATCACCTGTAGATTTGAAAGCTTCAATCTGTCAAAACTGGAAACTAATTGATCATAAATACATCCAAAATCTTGTTTTATCAATGCCATCTAGAATAAAGGAAACTCTAATGAATAAAGGCGGCTTTACTAATTAATCTGGTGGCTAAATTGTTTTCATTTTAAATCATTTTTCTTCATAAAACCATTTAATAATATGCCAAAAAAAACTAAACTATTATAACACACTAATTAAAAAAAAAAAAAAAAAAAAAAAAATTAAGGGGACCAAGACGATTTTTTAAAAAAATACTCTCTATTCATTGCTCTTTCCTTTTATTTCCCTTAAATAAAAGATAGATTCAATAATAATAATAATATCATAACATTTACATATTTTTCAGTTCAACTACTTTTAAAATAAAAACGCTCATATTCGCAAATAATTGAAGAAAATTGAGAAATTTAGTTCACTGATCCATGGTTAAATAATTTATTCTGAGTAGCTTTTTCAGTTTTTGAGCTGATTTATTTCCTTGGTTCAGTTTTCAGAAAATGATTTCCAGGAGAATATATATACATATATATATATATATATTTAAAAGAGCTAACTGCCAGAGGAATAAAAGACACACAAAATATTTTTTCTCAGTACTTTATTGCTTTTTCCTGAATTTCCACTCCTCTATTATTCCATTGCTTTTCATACCGATTCACATCAAGGTCATCATTCATTTTTTTTCTTTTTTGTCTTTTAGAGTTCTGTGTAAATTTTAAGCGCATTTTAACTTCATTTTTAAATCATTGAATCTTTTTTCCCCCAAATACTTTTCATTGAAAACTCTTTCTTTTATCACGATTAAATAAAAAAATATCATGCCACTTTATTTTTTTTCTCTTAAACTTATTAACTTTCTGAAAATATGGTCCTTAGAGTTATAAGAGCACACTTCCAAGAAAAGCATGCAAAAACATTTTTCAGAAAATTAAAATTTGTAAAAGAAGCGTAAAATTAAAATTTTCTTTAAAAAAAAATGAAATTTTATTACCACAAGAATTGCAAATTTTCTTTATTAAATCATTTTTCTTTATAAAACCATTTAATAATATGCCAAAAAGTTAAGCTATTATAACACACTAAAATAAAAAAATACTTCAAGTGGACCAAGATGATTTTTAGGTAGATTTCGTAAGAAATACTCTACCTATTACATTCTCCCCTATGTTGGAATTTCTGAAAAAGATTTGCAGATCTACCCCGATCATGACCCCTAAAACCCAAAACCACTCCCAGTTCAAAACTTAATCTGTCTATCTATATCACTTTTTACGGTCACGATAACTCCCATAATTCGGCACAAATCTTTTCCAAACTGACAGAGAAAATCAAGGGGCAGAAAATCTCAGTCAAGTTCGTTAATGGGCAAAATAGGACCAAAGGGGTGGAAATAAGGACGGTTTTTGTGAAAACAGAAAAAACCTCATAACGTCTTAATTATGATTCATATCGAATCAGTTTAAAGTTATTATTACTTCTAGGAAAAGGGCCAAAAATTTATGTATGACAGATTTTTTGATATCATTAAAAAAAAGGAGGGTGCAAAATAACAGGCGTTTAAGAAGAAAAAAAAAACATAACTTCGTCAATTCACAAGATATCAAATCATTTAAATTCATTATAAATCCTCTTAATATTATCTGCAATTTTTATATAGACAAGTTTTTGATAGGACGAACTCTTACAGCAAATATTTGTTATTATTATTATTTTTTTTTTTTTAAAAAAAGGGGTTTGGGGTGATTGTAGAAGAAAAAAAAAACACATCTCCATTAATACGCCACTAAGACGAAAAAAGAAGTATCATTGGCGTGCTAAAAATTTTTGCAAACCCTCAAAGATGCTGTATGTGTTATGGTTGCGTTATGAAACGCGCGCGTGTCTCAATAAAAAGAACGCCAGAATTTAAAATATAGTGTATGGTTTATTTAATGAAACAATCATTTATCTCTAATTTTGATTTAGTTTATGTTGGTGAAATTAGTACTTAACTTCGAAATCTACATGTGCCTGTAGGCCGAGCCGGCAGGGATTGTTTTTTTAAAATACTCTCTTTTCACAGATTTTTGTTTTTATTTCCCTTTAATAAAAGATAGATTCAATAATAATAATAATATGATAACATTTACATATTTTTTCACCACTCATACCTGACGGATTCAACTACTTTTATAATAAAAATTCATATTCGCTAATAATTGAAGAAAATTGAGAAATTTAGTTCACAGATCCATAGTTAAATGATTTATTCTGAGTAGCTTTTCAGCTGATTTTAGTTGATTTATTTCTTTAGTTCAGTTTTCAGAAAATGACTTCCAGGAGAATATATATATAGAGATAGATAGATAGATAGATAGATAGATAGATTTAAAAGAGTAAACTGCAAAACTAATAAAAGACAACAAAATAGTTTCCTCAGTATTGATTGCTTTTTCCTGAATTTCCACTCCTCTATTATTCCATTGCTTTATACACCGATTCACATCAAGACCATCATTCTTTTTTATTTTATGTTGTCTTTTGGAGTTCTGTGTAAATTGAAAGCGCATTTTAACTTCATTTTTAAAGATTTGAATATTTTTAATAGATAGATTTTTGATAGATAGATAGATAGATAGATAGATTTAAAAGAGTAAACTGCAAAACTAATAAAAGACAACAAAATATTTTCCTCAGTATTCATTGCATTTTCCTGAATTTCCACTCCTCTATTATTCCATTGCTTTATACACCGATTCACATCAAGACCATCATTCTTTTTTATTTTATGTTGTCTTTTGGAGTTCTGTGTAAATTGAAAGCGCATTTTAACTTCATTTTTAAACATTTGAATATTTTTAAGTACACACACACACACATATATATATATATATTTTTTTTTTTTTTTTGAGATAAAAGAGAAATATATTTCAATATTAGGATTTTTAAACATTAAATATATCATTAAATCATTAAATCATAATGTTTCGTAATATTTTTCATCTGTCATACATTGCGGACTTGCATTTGTTATTAACTAAATTACCTAGCCTACTTTAAGAAAATTATTAAATTTAACGGGGTTTCCTGTATAAATACACTTTTCCTTAAACTTTCAGAAAATTATTTAAAAATATATATATAAACAAGGATATGCACTTAATGTAGTAGAACACAAAATCCCGAAAAATAAATATCATTTTTACAATTTTTTAGCTTTGATACTATAGAGACTTTAATATAAACTGAGGCAAATTGCATAGAAATATACGTTAACTAAATTAAAATATACAACGCTCTTTTACGTTGTACTGTCTGTGATTGAAGCGCCTTCCTACAGGATTTAAATGCATTTTTTCAAGATCTGTCATATTTAAATTGATATTTTTAAATGGCTATAAAAAATCCGTCAGTAAACATAAGTTGTAAAAATTTGAGCAATATTTTGAACAATATATTTTATAATTGTCTTCTGGTCTTTTTTTTCTTCTTCTTTAGGTTTGAGAGAAAATTTTGGAAATAACAAAAAGTACTAATATATATATATATATATATATATATATATATATATAAAATCTGTAAAAATTATCATTTTACAGATTATTATTATTATGTTTGTAAATTCCAAAGACAAGTTAATAATTTTATTAGTTTCTATACTTAAAATGGAAAATAAAACAAAGGAAAAATAATTATTTTTTTACAGACGATATATCAAGTTTTATACACGGTTATTATTATTTTTTAAATTTACATTTGAAAATAAATATGTAAAAAATTATGCATTTCAAAAAAAAAATAAATAAATAATAAATAAATAAAATAAAATAAAAAAAGAAGAAGAAGAAGAAGAAAACAAAATAAAAAGGTTAAAGATAAAAAAAGTTAAATGTTTTGTGTCCGAACCACCTCCAGTCTCTTTTTTTGTGTCAATAAGGAATGTATCCAAACCGTTAACTTCATTTTACAATGTTCAGAACAATTTTATGTTTGTGCACCATTTAGGCACACGTTTCGACTTTTCTTTTCGTCAGTGTCACGATTTAAGAATTGGTAAACGCCTTTAACATTTAATTGCTCTTAGCGGTCTCACATACCGCTGCTTTTTCCAATTTATACAGTTTAACTTGTGATTTTCACAGTTTAACTCTAGATACTAAGTGAAATTTTGTTTCGTTTGGAATTTGGTAGTATCGCTAGAGATATAGGATAATTTTAATCTGAATAGGTGAGTTTTAACTATAATAGTCCTGTATATAAAGTTTAGTATAGAAACAGTATCCTATGAGTTAATCGAGTTGTTTATTCACCTTTCCATCAAGCGGTCTCACAAACCACTCACAATAGCTATTCAACAAAATATGTCACAGCAATTAAAGGTTAACACATTCCCGCAAAAAATTGTCCTATGTGGTATCTCGTGGCCTATGTGGTACTCTTCTGTTGACCTCTCGCTGACCAGTAAATGTTGCTACTTTTTAAATGGCAGAAAAAACCGTAAGTGTATATGGGTCATTCTCAGAAAAAGGGAAATTTTAGCTTCGAAAAAAAAAAAAAAATTTTTTTGTGTTTAATCCCCTAATGTTTGTGCTAATAAAAAATTTGCATGTCTGGAATTATGAAAAAAAATATCAGTAGAAATAGTTTGCCTGATTTATGGCTTTAATACCAGAACTGCATGAAATTTTATTTAAGTTTTAAAAGATGTTTTACACCAGAGTTTTTATTTAAAACTATTTTACTTTTTTCTCTGTAGTATGTATTTAACTTTTTTTTTTATATAAAAACATTTTTGGTTTGAGTCAAAATATACTGATTTGGCATTGGCACGGATCAAAATGACCCCTTATGGCGGTTTTAGAGGTAATTAATTAATTTGATTTCTAGTGGGGGTATCGTAATGATATGACTTTATGCAATTAGATCATTTAACTTTTTTGCAACGTTTTATGTCCCATTTTCGTTTTCGAAGATGTATTTCTTCAGTGGTCAATTTTTTTATCTTGCCCATTTTGAGTATAACAGAAAACGGGTAAATTTGCTAATAAACTGAAAGGGAGGCAGAGGAAAACTCCATTAACACTTTTCTTATTATTGTTTGATCTTACATGAGTTAAATAAAACTTAGAAAATGAAGAAAATCTTCAAATTTGTCATTTCTACGGTATGCTGGCATTACGATGTTTTTTAAAAAAAAAAAAAAAAAAAAAAAACATGGTAATGACTAACATGACAATGACATTTTTAATGTTAATTTCGATTTTAGGCTTAGTTATAGGGATTGGAGGTTTATAGTATTACTTATAATATAGGTTTACTTTGAAAATAGTTTTAGAGATCTTTATAATTCAATGAAAATATTATTAAAATCTATTGTTATCTATACTAATAAAAGAAAGTTCCGCTCTGTGTGTGTGTCTGTGTGTCTGTGTGTGTGTCTGTTGGCGATGGCTAGGAAAATTTAACGCACCCAGAAGTCTGTAAATTTAGATTTAGGTACTCCAAATCCTTTCCTGATATACCTGAACCTCAGAATTTTAATATTTCAATTATTTACTCAAATGTTAATTAATATTCACAAAGAACTCTCATCAAAAATACGCTTTTTTTTCTCTTGGGTTGGTTGGTTCACTGGTTGGTTGCATCGATTCTTCACATAAGTAATTAAATAAACCAGAGTAGCGATGCATAAATAAGGATTTCTAACTAAATAGTGTCAATATGGATTGAAGTTATCAGCGTAGAGCCATGCGAATGTCGCGCCACCTGCACATGACAAATTACACATACGTCCTCCTGATTGAAATATTTTCCAGGCACATTTTTCTTCATGACAATTAGTCGGGTATAAGGTTTTTTTTTTTTTTTTTTTTTTTTTTTTTTTACATGACATTTATTATTATCATGGAGATTTTCCAATTTCAACGCAAGTGATTCCAAACATTATAATTAACTTAATTGTCACTCTTTATAACATTAAACTAAATTTATGAGTAGCGGTTACCACTATTTCCGAATAATTGTGTAAGCCAAATTTGTAATTAAGTTCCTAGCTTAAGCAAACGAACGAATTTCGAAAGATGCATAGCGGTCCTCCTAATTAGTCATTTGCTGAAGGGTACTTGAACAACCCCCCCCCCCCGGCCACTCTTGCAAGGATTTTTCTCTATGATCCGGTTCCAAATCTCAGCAACTATCTTTCCGATTTCAACGCAAGTGATTCCAAACATTATAATTAACTTAATAGTCATTCTTTATAACATTAAACTACATTTATGAGTAGCGGTTACCACTATTTCCGAATAATTGTGTAAGCCAAATTTGTAATTAAGTTCCTAGCTTAAGCAAACGAACGAATTTCGAAAGATGCATAGTGCTCCCCTTAATTAGTCATTTGCTGAAGGGTACTTGAACAATCCTCCCCCCCCCGGCCCCTCCTTCAAGGTTTTTCTCTAACTATGCCCCGTTTCTATATATCAGCAACTATCTTTTCGATTTCAACGCAAGTGATTCCAAACATTATATTTAACTTAATAGTCACCCTTTATAACATTAAATTAAATTTATGAGTAGCGGTTACCACTGTTTACAAATAAGAGTTTAAGCCAAATTTGTAATTAAGTTCCTAGCTTAACAAAACGAACGAATTTTTATGCATGCATAGTGGGCCTCCTAATTAGTCATTTTCTGAAGGACACTCGAACATCCCCTCCCTTCGGCACCTCACTCAAGGTTATTTTCTCTAACTGTGCCTTATTGCAATAACTGGGCTAATAATGTTCCAATCTTCTCGAAACCAGCTCAATTTTGTAGTGCGCCTACTATACAGTAACGTAGGCAGCGGGGACCTGTCTCAGAAGTTCGTTCGGAAAGAGATTTGTTTAGAATAGAATGCTCCCCTGACGGTGGTAGGGGGAAATAAAAGAATTTCTAGAGCGTACGAGCATGCCGGGTATAGGGTTCCGAAGCCATCGTAGACCGTGACCAGAGTTCCGTTTTTTTAAGAGATTTAAGTTTATTACAAGGCTCGGGCAACGCCGGGCGGGTCAGCTAGTATTAAATACAATATAAAACATGGTGATGAGTCATAAAATACACATTGTTCCCAATTTTTTAATGAAAGTTTCAGAATAAAACATTACTACCTACTTTAACAAAGGAAAGCACTCACTGCTTGTGAGGGCATATGTGTTACCATACAATGTAGCAAGATAAAAAGTATTTTAGAACGCACTAATGATGATCTAAAAAAAGCAAACACTTTGCACCATGGTAATGACGATTAACTTCAGGGACACACAGTACTTCTATTGCGTTTCTCTGAATTTTCATCCTTTTATTATTCACTGCTTTTCACAAAAATTCCCTTCATGATTATTCCGTTTTTCTTCTGGAGTTCTGAATGAATTAAAAAAGTGCGTTTAATTCATTTTTCAATATTTGAACTTTTTATTTTGTATCTTTTTAACACTCTGTTCATTGCTCTTTCCTTTTTATTTTCATTACATTAAACACAGTTTTTTTTAATTAAAGATATTTAATTAAAGATATTTAAAATAGTATAATAATAGTATAATATTTAAAATAATATAATAAAGAGTTTTAATTAAAGATATTTAAAATATTTCTTTGCATTGAATTTAAAATGCTAATTATATTATAACCAGAGAGATTATTATATTGGGTTTGTTTTTGCTCTAAGGCTTTCCAACAGTCCGAACTATAATTTTGAACGATTAAATTTGAAGTTAGGAACATTTGCAACTTTTTAATTTTTTAAAATATTCAATTTATTATTTTCACCGTGTTCGTACTATTGTACAATGTAGTTTATTACGGTATCTCTAAAAATATTCATTCTAAATATCATTCATGTTAGACTAGTTAAATTATATTTTTTTCGTCAAGGATATAAAATTTCCCTTTTTCTGAGAATGACCCATATAGTTGTTTGGTTTTTATCCCTATAAGCGTTTGGCTAATCTTTTTCCGACATTTAGTAGACGAAATAAAAAGCTGATGCAACAAAATCTTTTTTTTTTTTTTTTTTTTTTTTTTTTTTTCAAAATCACATGATAAATAAATATGCAAGATATTGAAATACCAATTTACATACTTTGTATAGTTATCATATTATGCAGCAATGAAATAATATACAAAAATATTGCAAAACACTCAAAGAGTTTGAATAACATTTTAGAAACGTAATGATATTTTCCTGATAACCTGTATCGTAACCTGCGAAGAGTTTTTGTGTTGGCATATTTCTTTGGTTTAGTTTGCATTCAAAAACTTCCATTAAAATAAAAAATTAATTATTAAAGCTGTCGAAGAAAAAAGTCCCAAAACATTTTTTTCTCAGTACTTCTATTGCGTTTCTCTGAATTTTCATCCTTTTATTATTCACTGCTTTTCACAAAAATTCCCTTCATGATTATTCCGTTTTTCTTCTGGAGTTCTGAATGAATTAAAAAAGTGCGTTTAATTCATTTTTCAATATTTGAACTTTTTATTTTGTATTTTTTTAACACTCTATTCATTGCACTTTCCTTTTTATTTTCATTACATTAAACACAGTTTTTTTTAATTCGAGAATAATAATGTCAAAATATTTCACACTTTTATAACATTTACATTAGCACATTTTTCTAACTGTGTACTTGAGGAATTTCCATTTAGATTCATACACTAAAAAAATGTTTATTTTACTGAAAAAAAGAATCATCATCCAGGCAGTAAAAAAATATTTAGAGAGAAAAAAAAACTGCTCAAATTATATTTAACTGTTAAGAAACAGCATTTTTCCCAGCAAAATAAATAGTTTTTATTGGTGTCCTCGTTGACAGTTTGTATAAAAACAATAGATTTTTTATAGATTCCGCTTTAACGTGATTGAAAATATCTGTTCAAATATATACCCGTTTAGATATATAATAATATTCCGGTTATAGCTTTCAGTTGTCATGCCGACATATTTACTTGGTTTAATTTTCAGCTAATAACTTCCAGGAGATTTTTTTTTTATTAAAGCTGTCAAATAATTAAAAAAAAAAAAAAAAAAAAAAAAAAAAAAAAAAAAAAAAAAAAAAAAAAAAAAAGTTCATTTTTTCGCAGTGCCTTATTGCGTTTTTTGAATTTTCCTGTATTCATAATGCCTTCTCTTTTTATATTCATTGCTATCAAAGCCATTCCTTTTTGTTTTCCTTTTGGACTTCTTGAAAAATAAGATTTCTGGGAAGATCCATGTATACTGTAAAATGGTTACGATTTTTCTAAGAATCTACTCAGACACCTAACACTATTGTCGTTAGCAGTTAGTTTAAGCAGTTAATTAATTAATTCGTGATCGTAGATTCACGAATTAACAGAACTGGAATTAACGGAGCAAACAAACATAAAAACATACTCTAAAATTAATAATTATTAGTACTAAATTACGCGTTGTGCGATTTCGACGAAATTCTCACTTATGAATAGCTAGTTAGCGAATTAATTAATTAAAGCACCCCAAAATTGCGTTAACCTTAACCTAAATAAGAAGTCAACATAATGAGTAATAAAATTCAACACTGAATTAAAATCAATAAAAGAAACATTTATTTACAGTATGTACATATATACGCAAATTTAAGAAAAAAGCACCAACATTAAAAATCCCTTAGCTGCCACGTAGCGAACTCGACAATCATTACATCCATTAGATATAACATTTTACATTTTACATTTTACATTTTATGTTTTTGTCATCATAAATAATTATTTCCCTACTTTAAACAGTTATATAACAACTGTTAGGCACATATTGTATTAAGAGGTTCATATTGTATTAACGTGTCAGAAAAAAAAAAATATTCTATTAATTTATTCATTGCGATTTTACCTATTATAAAATAATAAAAAATAAATAAAAGTTTCTATGTATCCTAAAAAAAGGTAATTAATGCTGCTGCTGCCATGATTGAATTCATTCTGACCTTTTAACTTTCTCGCTTTACACTGCAAAAACTATTGCATATGAAAACATGAAAACAGGCAGTTTTATAAAGAATCTATCTATATATATATTACACTATCATACGTGACACAGAAATCGGGATTATTCGCTAATTGTTTAATAGCAACACCAGAATAAAACACATCTCATTGGTTAGGTGCTGCCATCTACAGGAATTAAAGCGAAACAAACAATGATTTCAAATTTTAACTATAATTTGTCAACATTAACAAAAGCATCTCCAAAATAAAATTGTCATCATCTCCAAAATAAAAAGAATTAAAACTCAAATTTTCACACTATTTTTTGAAAGATTCTTTGCCTTTATAGAATAATAAAAAACTGTATTCGATGTCTTAATTTTTCAATAATAATATTATATGTTTACTAATAAAAAACACTTAAAGACGAGTCAGAAAGTAGTGACTTCAAGGGTTTCGACATTCCTACATTTGATTCAATCAACTAATATTTGAGCCTATTCCCGCCCCTTATCAAAAAATTTAGTAAACTAATTTTTAATCTATTAATATTAGTTTTTATTTCTCCAACAGCAAGACCATTAATATCTGATGGCTCAATTTTTTTTTCCAAAATCCTTTCAACCAATATTTAATCGACCAGTATCTCCTCGGTTATTACATATTTCAAATCATCTTGTATTTGAAATATTAGTAAATTTATCTTTTGCATTTTCCCCTTTTACTGTGGAATTTTAAAAACAAAATTGCTTCAAAAATTATGTATTACATAAATTTTTCTACAAATGTCTTGCTCGTGGAAATCACGAGGTAAGCGGTCAGAGGGTTAATATGCTCTAGCAATGCAAAATTTCGAAATAATTGTCAATATCTTGGTAACAAGGAGACAAAACAAAAATTTCTGGAGCGTAACATAGGATACAAATATGATGCGAAAAATGGTGTCAGACACACACACACAAGGACACACACACATACACACAGACACACACAGACACACGGACACACATACACACACAAATGGTGCGATACTCGTGAGTGTATTCAAAATTTTTATTTTTTAATCTAGTAAACATACCAAATAAAATTTTGAATTATGAAATTATATATATAAAAATATGTATTTAACTCGTCTTTCATGCAATAGTTGATTGGCCTATTTAGTGTACTGCGTGCAGTCTTCAACCTAACAAGGTAAATCAATACTGATTTACATTTTTAAAAAGACAATTAATTCCATTTATTTGCAAATGAGATAACAAAATCAGGCCACGTAATATTAGCTTTACATTTCTACTTTTTTCCCCTTTTCTTACCAGAAAGTCAGATTCGCAGAAAAAAGAGAATAAAGAATTCCTATTAAAATTCATGACTCAAGAACTATACAATGGAAGAAAGAAATATGTGAAAACAAGTTTTGATGATTTTTAAATGCGTTGTATGATTAAACACATGAACATTTTATATCCCAAATTATGACAAAAAAAAGTTTTCCTTCCCGAAACAATATATATTTTTTTCTTGTGCGAAGAGAAGGGAGGGGATTTATTAAATATATATATATTTTTCATAATAATACAAAAATTTTAGAAAGTCTTCATTGATTAAAATTAACTAATTTAATTCACACTTATCGGTGTTTTGTGAAATATTCAAACTATATCTAAAATTAATTTTTTAGTGCTGGTTTTGATATCTTATAGAATAAGAAAATAAAAGTGTATACTGTATATTGTTGTGTAAAAGTTGATAATTTTAGTCGGGGGTGGGGGAACAACTTCAGAACGTAGAGTTTACTTATACACGAGACTAAAAAGTCGAAACCTTTTTGCTAATACTCCGGAGTAATTACACGTTTGCGACTCTCTGAATTTTTAATCACGTTTCCCGAGAGAGCGCGAATATCTCGCATTTAATATATATGTACTTCTAGATTTCGCACAATTTCAATAGTTACACTGTAGAATATAGAAAAAAACTTACATCCAAATGCAATTTGTTTGAAAACTGTATTTCAATTTACTGATTATTTTATGGATTTTTAAAATAATTTTCAAGCATGATTAGAAAAAAAAAAATGTATCTCTATCGCGTTCAGGCTAGTTATGGAAGATTAACCCGTTTGCACTTAAAATGATATAAATAATTCAGCATTTGTTTCCGACTAATATTTCATGATGAAATTAAAACGTAATCAATAAATAAACAAATGAGTAAAATAATCTATATACACATCTATGTATAGTCCAATAGAAAAAAAATGCATTTAAATGAATTTTTTCGTCTTATGTATTGAATTTATGTGCTTGAATTTTCAAGAATGATTTTGTTTTTAATCTACTTCCACAATGAACATTTGTCCATTAATCTCAGCTAATAACCATCGCAAAATGACCTGTTTGTAATCCATGTAGTATAAGGACTGAAGAAGAGTGATCAGGCTACGGAGGAGGCAGTAAGTTTGAAAGTAAATAACAAGTAGGGTAGAAAAAAAATAATTATTATAAAAATTAGGATATGCGTTAGAGCTTTATCTGTCTTCTTCAGGCGCAAAGAACACGTGCTGCCACTTTGAAAGCAGAAGCAGGACAGGTTCATGCCAGGCAGAGTGGTCTACTACAGAAGCAGGACAGAAAGGAAATGGAAGTGAAAGGGACAAGATAAAGAAAACTGTCAATAGGAAAGCAGGAGATATTAGCCAATCATACAAGAGCATTACCCAATCAGGAGAACACAGAACAGAAGTAGAAATATGAAACAAATTGATTTAAACAAAAAAAAAAAAATAAGGAAATCACAAGAATATATAAAATTGCTCTGTGTTCTTCTAATTGGGTAATGCTCTTGTGTGATTGGCTAATGTCTTCTGCTTTCTAATTGACTGTTTTTTCATCTTGTCCCTTTCTCTTCCATTTTCTTTCAGCGCATGCGCGGTAGCGTATTACTGCTTGCACGGCAGCGTATTACTGCTTTTTTTACTGTTTAATACTGTTAATTTTTCGGTATAATACTGGCAGCTGGGTGCCAGTTTTATACTGCAAAATCAACAATTATTTTTTGCAGCGTATTCGTTCAAAAAATCTTCAACCAACTTGTGAATTTATGGGATTTTCGCTGTCATAAAGTAACATGTGCAGAAATATAAACCAACAGAGAAGAAAATTAAAGAGAAAGCGGCAGTGTTAATACAATTTGCAGTTGTCTGCTCATGTTTGAGGTGTGTTTCACCGTTTTCGGTACTTACTGTCCGTGACAGAAAGATAGATCGCCAAAATAGTTGCCAATCGCCAATCATGTTTACGTATGGAGTTCTGTTTCTGATTCAAAGATTATTGCATTATATAAATGCAGGGAAAAAAAACATCATTTAATATAGTGTTTTAAATTTTAGTAAATATTTAAATCGATGTCTAAGGCTTTTTAATTTATGAAATTTTAAGCAAGGAGGATTCTTAAATATGGTGAAAGTAAAATGCAACGAAAGAAAAAGCATAAGAACAACTAAAAATCGAACATCTCCTTTGTAAATATTGGTTTAATAAGTTAGTTAATATATATGGCAAAGTACGCGAAATTTGGCTATTCACGGAAGAAATAAAAATGTATTGGAACTCAGTTCTTTGATCCAACAATATATAAACTGCAATGCATTTGTGAATGAGATTCCACTTCCCTCATACGAATTGTTCTTTCTTATATTCGAACACGTTATCCGCATTTATCAAAAGTGCATCTCCACATAATCTATAGTACCTGGGAGATTGATATTTGTTCGGTAATTTATTCTACGTTCATATTATGTTTAAGTGAAGACACAATTTTATTATTTATTTCAAACATAAAAGTGTATTTTCTAGTTTCCAAAAGTAGTAATAAGAAAGACTCACGATTTTTTCTTCTTTTTCTTCTATACCTATTATTCTAAATCCGTGTTCTTCATGTTGTCGAGATAACAGTTTTTTCATTATATACAAAGAGCATTCCATACAAAAACAGAGTTATTTTTTTACGTAGTCTCAACACCGCGAAACTAATAAATAAAACTGCAGGCGATTTTTTCAAACTTGTAACTGTACATTTATAAATATTCTAAACAAATCAGACGATTTTATTTTCTTAGTTTCGTGCCTGTTTAAAAAACTGTTTTTATTTGCCCTACAAAAATGAGGGTGAGTGATTCTGAGTTAAAAACCAAAATGCGTTGTGCCATAAAATTTTGCTAACGTTTGGGCAAAACAGCTCCAGAAACAGTTAAGTTAATGAAAGAAGCTTACAAATACAAATGTTTTGGTGAGGCTACGATTTTTAGATGACATGGTGATTTCAAAAAAGGACGTTTGTCTGCAGAAGGGGCTCCTAAGCCTGGCCGAGCAGAAAGTGTTGTGAAAGATCGAAATGTTAACACTGTGTGGGAAATCTTGTAAGAAAATCGGCGAATGACATGTGAGGAGATAGCGGCATCAACTAACATTTCAAAAACGTCCATATTTCGCATTCGACGCAACAATTTAAAACTGCGCCATGTTTGTTCCAGATGGGTCCCTCATCACCTTACTAAAGGACAAATGTAAACAAGAATTCACCAATACAATATAAAAATCATGCCACATCCCCCTTACAGTCCAGATTTTGCACCATGCGATTTCTGTCTGTTTCGACGTTGAAGGAGAAGCACCGTGGCAAAAAATTTAATACAGATTCTGCAGTTATTTCAGCTGTGCAGGGTTCTTTGAAGCAGCTTCCAGAAAAAGGCTTCTCTACTTGTTTTGAAAAGTGGGTTGAACGATGGGACCGTTGCATATCATCTGAGGGAAGGTATTTTGAAAAAGAATGGTGTATTTTTTGTTGCAAATATATTTCTTGAATTTTTATGATTTTACTCTCAGTTTTTATGGAACGGCCTTTGTATATATTTTCTCAGACGAAATTCGGTTGATTGAACTACGAAATTGGCTGATTATAATGGTTTTTAAGACTTCTGGTATTATAACATTCTGCGTTTGACGAGGATTTTCTATAGGTAGATGTACCTTTAACTATTTCGAATCTGAGTCATAGAAAAAACAGCGTATATTTAATATTTTAATAAAATGTGTTAGAAAAAAAAAAGATTGTCTTATTGATTATAAATGTTCTGTGCTAAAATAGTGACTTTTTTAGGACTCGAAAACAACCTTAACGAAAAAAAAATGGCATGCAGTAAATATAATTTTAGACGATCTTGTTTCTTATAAATTGTGGATATACTGTTTTGTGGTCTTAAAACAAATCCGCCAGAAAGAGACACACCAAGCATATGAGTTTGTTCTTCATGCAATATAATTTTGGGTCCATAAAAATATTTAATTCACAATTTACACTCCAAACTATAAGGTTAAGCTTTGTACACAAAATTTTGTCGTTTCTGTATATTACACAGAAATATGTGTACTCATCTGCACTTTTCAAATAAAACTGTGCATTTTAGAGTGATCTGACAATTTTTAATACATTTCAATAGCTTAAAGTGTTACCATCAAAATATATAAGACAATGTGTATTTTGAGATTGACACACCATGCGTGTATTTGGTAATTTACACGCTACTTTACACATATAGGTTTGGTACATCATATAGGTACACAAGTGGTTTTTGTATCATCAGTATACGTGTTTTAATAGGCAAATTTACACATTTATTTTTTAGAATGTTTTCTTCTTGATGGTTACTACAATGTTTCTCTCTTAAGAATGTAAGAGTGAGCGCGAGCATACTGTATACATAGTGTTACAAAATTCCAACGTTATGTACAGTCGGAAAAAAAAAGGATACCTCTTCCCTATACTAACTCTGTCGCGAATCATGCCTATAAAATTGGGACTGGTGCTAGTCGATTAGTAATTAAAGTCTAATAATTAATACTATATATAAATTATGCCTCGGGGATCGTATATAAATTGAAATTGTCACAAATTTATCTTTTTTTTTTTTGTTAATATACATAATTTTGATATCATATCTGGATTTTTCGGAAAATTTTACATTCGGATACCAAACAGGAAGTTATTTGGTCAAGTAGTTTAGAAAATGTGCAGATGTAAAGTTTAGAATTCGTAATGTTAAATTCATTTCTAATCGTTTCAAAACAGATTGAAATGCGGGTAGTTTTTAAAGCGTAATTAAAACTACTTGGCGGAATGAGCTGTAAGATTAGCTTGATATGTTTGAAGCATCCAGAAATTGATTACTGTTAAAAAATGTCTAAGTTATAATTGATATTTTTTTCGAATGCTGCGTTCAAAATATATTTGAAATAGTATATATATATATATATATATATATATATATATATATATATATATATATATATATATATATATATATATATATATATATATATATGGATTGTTACCTATTGTTACAATTTCAATATATAGACCGCCCACAAAGCATAATTTAAGTATATGATTAGTTAGTAGACCTTAATGGTACAGATGTCGCAGACGCACCGGGGTTTCTTTTTGGTGCCAAAATAGCGATTTTTTGCCAGGCGTGGTAATCTGCAGATTTTTGCTTCGTATCCCAACCTGGCGTTTTACAATAAAATTGTGCTTGTAAGCAAATTAAATCTACCCTATATATATAAAATCCTAATGAAACGAATTTGTGAAACGATTTTATGAAACGAATTTATGAAACGATTTTATGAAACGACTGATTAAACGACTGATTATGTTTCAGGGCTATTTTTAATAAAATATTAAACGCTTGATGGTGAAATTAATACCAATTGTCCATAAAAATCCGCGGATGTCAAAACTGGTAATAGAATTTTGAAATTGGAATTAGTTTTCGAGATATTAATTTTTTTCTAATTTTAATGACATTTCTGTAATGATGGCAACTAATTACTCAGTTTTTTGTGACAAAAAAAGGAAAAAATTGAAAAGGATCCCGATAGGGATTATTGATTTCTTTTTATTCATCATTTTCAAATTGAAATTGAATTTATCTTTTATTTCAATCGATAATGAAGACAAGATTGAGATTAAATTATGTTTTTAAGGAAAATTTGAAAAAAAAAATTAAATAATATAAAAATAATAAATAAAATTAAATGTGTTAAATAAAAATGTGTCTGTTAAATAAAATTAAATGTGTTAAATAAAAATGTGTCTGTTAAATAAAATTAAATGTGTATAATAAATAAAATTAAATGTGTGTGTTTTATAATAAAATCATAATATAATTTCATAATAAATTAAACTGGCATGCTGTTTTTGCAAAATACCCTTTCAGGTAATTCAAAATGAGGATTTCTCACCAAAATAGCACCAAAAAGACAATGGCCTGACTCCGGTGCGTCTGCGACATCTGTTCCATTTTATTATTAATCGACTGGTATCAGCCGCATTTTTATACGCTGGCTTGCGAGCAGAGTTAGTATGGTGCAGGGAGAGTATTATTTCTTTTCCACGACTGCACAACAATGAAGAGTATAGAAACTGCATACGAACAGGAAAGCCCATATACTGCTATATTGACTGATCGAACATGGCGTTTTTGGAGACTATGTTGTCGCCAAATACAAGGTGGGCATAATGAAACTGACAGTACTTAGCATTATCTGTAGCACGAACTAATTGCGAGAATGGAGACAAAATTTTGTAGGATGATTAAACAAAACGGAGAACGAAAGCTTCCGTGAAAAAACAGCGCCACATATATTCCTAATGTTAACTTTTGGAAATATTTTTTCACGGAATCCTTCGTTCCCCGTTTTGTTTAATCATTCAACAAAATTTGGCTCCATTCTAGCAAATAGATCGCACTACAAAACACGTTGAGCATTGTCGGATTAATTATGTACACCTTGTACTTATATGGAAATTTAGAGAAACAAACTCTACGATAAAAATTTAAGGAACTATCCATAATTTGCTGGAACAAGAAGTACGTCATTAACTAATGCCATCAGTTGGCGTCATCATCTGAGGAAGCTATATAAATAGTACAGTTTCGAAGAATCAGTCCATCTTAGTACCAAGCTATTTATGTTTTACGAGAAAAATTTATTCAGTAATATTTGTGTTTTGGTGATTTTATTACACTGATTTCTTGATTTTTGTTTATGAGTTCGAATATTTGTGGAATATTCGTTAAATAGATCTCATTCGTCGAAAATACGAATCTAATAACTTATTTCAAAACATTTTGTAAACTATTACTTCAATGAGTTTACGTCTGTAGACATGATATTTTGATGTTATTTATATTGCATTATTGTTTAAATTTTCCCATTTCCTAGATGGTTAAAACACATAAAATGTATTAATATTTTAATTCGATAATGAGAAAAAAAAACATTTCATGAATTTTATAATATACATTTAAAACTTTGCTACAAAATTTTCCAAGTAATTAAAACCTCTGAAGAAATGTATTGAAAAGATTGTTTCTTATTTATAAGAAGTAAATACAGAAAAACTCGCCACGACTGAATTTCAAAGTACCGTTAAATTTTGTACTGTTCAATTCTGATTTTTCTCTTTTTTTATTCACATGAACGCAAAAAGCTCAGGATTTCGTAACAATACTTATTTAGACTATTTAGACGGATGGAAACATTGCCATTCACCTAAAAAAATATAAAAAATAAAAAAGATCAATTGTGTTGAATTGAGTTGTGTGATGAAAAAATAAGATACACCACAACAATTTCGCTATAGCATGTACAGCTTTTATTTATCAATATATGTTCAAATACCACTGCATAAGTGTGTAGTGTAAATGACAATATTATAAAAATAATGACAAAATTTAGAAAGTCGACCATTTTGTTTTTTGCTTATGAAAGGTTATTTTTTGAGGATGTAAACACCAACCTGCTTTGACAGACAAAGCAGCTTTTTTCTAAAATCTAAATGTCACTGCTTATATGATATCACGTATTGTGGCACATTGAACGTTAGTAGTAAAAGTTATGAATATACATTTAGTTATTTTTCTACTCAAAACAAAGTCACTTCTATCACATTTTCTACACCAACAACCACGTTTGCTAATAGTGACAGGAAAAAATAAATAAACTGTGTATAAAAATATGAAGTTCATTTCACCACTACCTAAAATCCGGCACAATGTAACAAGATTTGAAGCAGAAAAATCTGTTGGCGATTAAATTTTGAAAGATCAGCAAAGAGGTCTTTTTACTTCGAAAGTGTTTCCTTAAATTTCAAGAACTTATTGATTTCTGGTGGCTTTGATTAGTTCTTCTCCCGTTGGTTTCCGATGATATGGAAAAAGTTTCTGGCATCGTTGGTGAATCTGAAGTTTTACGTGGTTATACATTTTTGTGAAACGCATGCACCAGGAAAAGTTTCGAAATATTTCTCAATGAAGTCGAAATTGCTTTCACACTTCTTATGATCCTGAACCAATCCAAGCAAATGCAGCAGCATTCGGCATCTTAATCTTTTTATATGTGAGCGAAAATCTCATAAGTGTGACTTTCGGCTGCTCATTTTCTACTGATATGTGATTTTTAAGTATCTCATATTATGCTCAATTTGAAATTTCAATAATCGAATCTCACCAAAAAAAATAACACTTTTGAATTTTGTATGCACTATTTTAAAAGACATATAAAGCCTACGATTAAATGGTTAGATACTGGTTAATCTATAAATATCAATATTTAAATTAACAATCAGAACAGCGGTGACGGTTAATAAAGGTACGCTTATCTTTTCTCCATTGTTTTCACTACAGAAAATTTTCTTTATAAACAAACAGTAAACAGTGGCGACTTTTTAAGAACAACATGTGATCCCTTACTGAAAATAACTGCATACTGTCATTTCGTGGAAATATGTGGAAATTCATTACACTGTTAAAAATTGTGAGGTACTTTGAACCAGATTTTGGTGTTGCAGTAGCTGCAATCATAAGATGGTGAATTATTGTATCAATTTTTGAGCTATTGGTCAACCAGAGCTCCAAATGTTGGAAATATGCTACTGCAGCATCAGAATTTGGTTCAAACTATCAAACATTTTTTAACAGTGTAGTAGTGACCAAAAAAGTGAGGGACACGACTTTAAGCCCAGCAAAAACAAATGTTATACATTTCACTCCTATAAAAATTATATTATTATGCTCCATGAGATTCGTAGTTATAATAAATCCAATGTTTTTTCAAAAAAATTTCAATAATTATTGTTTATTGATGGTTTTAATGATCAAGTTATGAGTTTGAGGACAGGGGACAGTAGTGACTTTTGAGATATTTAAATTCCATTTTAAAGATTTAAAAAACAGATTTTAACTGTAGAAGTAACGTAATATTATACAACAATCATAGGAAAACGTTTTAACATTAAATGAGATTTTTATATTGCAAAGAAATGCCGAAAGGTACACTGGGGACTGAGATCACATTTATGAGATTTTCGCTTACATATCGATATATAAAGATTGCAATCCTTTTCCCCCGTAAAACTATTGTTTTCCTTTCTCAATTTCCATGTAAATATTAGAACCTATATTTTTCTAAAGAGAAATTAACAGGGTAATAATAAACAGTTTTCGTTATAAGTGATGTTTTATGCAATAGTATTGTTACGCGTTACACTTAATCATAAAACACAGTTGAACTCGGTTAATATGAGAAGCAAGGGAATTATAAAAAAATTTCATGTTAACCGTTACTCGTAATACCTGTGATGATAATAAAAATCTTAAACACACATACATAAATAAACTAGTAATTACTACTATTAATTGCTAAAATTAGCATAATATCCCAAAGTAGCCAAAACAATAGGCTAACATTGCAATATTCACTGCAATTTTCGAGTTACTGATTTCGCTTATTGTTTTAATTTTAACAGAATAAGAGACATGAAATAATAAGCGATATGAAAAGGCTGGTTAATAAAACCCAGAATGCGGATTTAAAGAAGGAAACAAATACAGATTTTATTATATGCTTCTTCTTTTCCATGTTTCAATTCTAAATCTTACAAAGAAGCAGTATTTGAAACGTCTTTTACATCCTCCTCCTTCTTTCTTTCATTCTTTCAAGACCTCAGAACATTCCCTTGTATTTTATTGGATGGGTGTGTAGGGGCTCCTTGAAGGTTAGATTCTGCCGGTAAAACTGATAAATTACTATATTGTGATATACAGTTGTAATGTAGAAATATTATCGCTGAGAGAGAAAAGTGTTCGATAAGACAGTTAATTCTTTCCTAATTCTACCCTGCTTTTCACCAAAAATCACATTCATATGAACTGATGTTTTGCTCGTTTTTGCCATAATCCTGCTTTTGTAGTTTGTAAAAAGCGTAAAAATCATAATATAGTTTAAATGATAAACCATTCATAACGTGCAAACTTCTCGTTTTAACCGCTCGTTTTAGCGGGGCTCGTATTAAACGAGTTCCACTGTATTTTCTAAGTTTCTAAATAACAGACCACGGTATAAAGGTAAAATAACTGCCAAAACTTATAAAAGTTCAATATTGTTTCTCAAGGCATACTTTAGGATGTGGTGAAATAAATTTCATTAAAAATAAATATGCATGAAAACGTTAAAACGTCAGTAACAAAGACACGATTTGTTAATATGAAAAATTTCAAGTTGAAAAAAGCATAAAATGAAATATTACCATAGAATTACCAAAAATATTCTTGTTTTAACAATAACAAAATTATCAGTTCATCTCAGTTATAAATGCACATAAAACATGTCACAGAGATAAACACATAAAGTATACTGGGACATATAAAATAGTCTAAATTATTTTTATCACATTTTCCTAAGAAAATCGAAGTATAAGAGCAACGAATTTTAATAACTTTAATATTATGCAATGAATTTTAATGATTTTCTGGACAATTTTTATTCATTATAGATTATGCACTGATTCTGTTTCATATAATAAATCCATTAAACATAAACTTGTTGTACTAGCAAATATTCTATCCAAAATTTAAATAAAACCTTATAAATAAACAATTATCTAATATAAAAAGAATTAAATGCATTTTGTTATAAAACGCTTTAGATGCAAGTGCATAACCTATTTTAATTTTACATTATTTCGGCGTGTAATTACAATTTATCTCATATAAAGATAAATCTGTTCTTTTTGTTAAAAATAATTATTTAGCTTACGTTATTTAAAAATCCTTCACTGCACATTTTGATTATTTTTCAACATAATATTAATTGATGCGTCTCATTAACAAAAATTTTCCTTTTAACACTAATTTTTTCACATGATTTAAAAGCTACACATCGAACGTGTCTATTTTGAAATAACTTCAAGCATAATTACAATCAATATGCATAATATTTTTTTCTATAAAATCCTTTAGCTTACGTGATTCAAGAGCTATTAGTAGCACATCTAAATATGAAATATTTCGGACAAACAATGAAATTATTCCATAAATATTTCCTAAAAATTCTTGCGTTGTTACTAAAGAACTAATTATCACGTAAACATGCTAAGTACAGTCCTAGAAAAGAAAGTGATCAGACATACCCCATACTGCTGCAAATCATCGTACTGGTTCCAACCGATTGAGAATAATGTATACCATTAAATATACATGCATTATTTATGTGTTAGGAGGCTTCGTATTAAAAATCATATTAACTTGCATTTTCAATATCAACACCCATTTTTGACAAGATATTTTTATGATACGGTTAAAAGTAAGTCTAGACACAAAATGTCATATTATTTGAACGATAGGTGTTGGAATTAAAATTATGCAAAATTATCCTCTCTAACGTTAAGTTACTTTTACACACTTGCTTCAATATTTCCTAAAATTATGTTCTTATCATGTTGATTTTCTGTGTGAACATGCTACTTTAAACGCAAACGTAGGGTGAAACCCCCAGTAACTTACACTTTAAGGGTTCTTTCTTATTCAAATAACTATTACAAAAATTTAAAATCTATTTTGTACTTCCCTTTGCTTTTGAAAGGATAATAGAGATATATTAAAATATTATTGTCGGCAAAATTTTGAAAAATTATACATTTTATTATTAAAAATTAATTTTATTCATAAATATGGTAAAAAACTCCAGTAACTGACCCCATCCCTATTTTGGAACACCAGTAACAGGCACAAAGTGAACCAGTAGTGAACCAGTAGTGCTGACACTTTATTTTAAAAGATTAAAATGCTTTTAAAAAATTTTCATTCTTTATTATAAAAACAAAATACATTAATATTTCTTATAAAAAGTGGTATTTAGTAAGCTGTACTGCGTTACTAATAATTCAGAGTGTATATTAAGAGTATATAGGAGTAATATTTAGTACTGCATTATTAGTAATGCAGATATCCAATAACTGACATTTATGAACCAGTAAGTGACATCTGGTGTCAGACACCGGTAAAACAACTTAAATTTTAATGGTGTTTACTACAAGATAAATTTAATTTATTATTATGCATTTTTAAACCGTTCAAATAATAGATTTCAACTTTCTTTAATATAACGAATAACTAACACCTATGTCAGAGACTGGTGAAATGAAATTCTAGGAACCAATAACTTGCACCTCCCCCCCTTAAGCTAAATTAAATAACTATAAACCCTAAATCATGGCCCTAATATATATTTCATAATGTATAATGGCAGTAATACGCTGCTGGGGTTCTAGTATTAATCTGTAAAATCAACAATTTTTTTTTTTTTTTTTTTTTTTTTTTTAGTGTAATAATAAGTAATGCGGTTTTACCTCCCTTGCACCTACTGTTTGTAATTGAAAAATATATCTAAGCAAGAGAAAACTTTTTTTATTTCACGATAAATCTAATTTTCCATAATTTATAAATGCAACTTTTAATATTATTTTACGTTAGTTGTTCAAATCATTTTATAAAGATATTTTTAGCGTATCGGTGAACATTAATAAAATGCCTGCAGCGTTTGGAAAATGGAAAAAACTGATGTATAGGGTAATCACTTTTTTTTTCTTTTTTTTTTTTTTTTTTTTTTTTACAGAACTGTACACATACGTTGTACGATATGTAACATGCAATAACAATTATGCTTTATTAATTTCAATTTTTCTACAACTGAGCTGAATTTCAAAATAATTGAATGCAATATAAAAAATTTAAATGCATGGCGCACAATGCAGAAAATATATTACTTTTTTCATAGCAAAGTCTCAGCTTTTTTTTTTTTTTTAAATAAAAGAAACAGAACTTACAAACTTAGATTATATTTATGATAATAAGCCGAATATTTAACAAATAAATAACACGTCACTTCTGTTTTTAAATATTTGAAAATTTCTAACACAGTATTTTAAAATATATATACATCAAAAATATTTTTGAAATCTCAAACTCAAATTAGAACTAATTGTACTAGTACGTTGTTCAGAAAACAAAAAAGAAAAAAGATACTTTTGGAAAAAACAACTTTTAAATAAAATATTAAAATTTAGTTTAATTTAAATAGCAATTTGATTAAACAATATTTTATATTAAAAATGTTACGTCTTATACATCCTGATAAATTTTAAACAAATGAAAATTAATAAAATATTACTATAAATGAGTACAAATATGACAAAATAAATACATATTCACATAATTATTACAAATAATACGAATGAAAATATAAATATGGATGAATCAATGCAACTAGTGAATCAGTTAATGCAACATGCATACATTAATAGTATGTCTATAGGTATTACATCTAAAAGGTTTTTACTTATATGAGTATAAGAATAAAAACAGCTTTTTAGTTACCCATTAAGTAGAAATTACTATTTATAGGAGTAAGATACGATGAAGAATGATTTTATTATGCTATGTGAAAAAATAAATAAATAATAGTAGCATCTATCTGGAGACATATAATTCTTAAAAGTACCTCAAACTATTAGAAAATTATATCGCAACAAAAAGTTTAAACAATATGAGGTAAATTTCATTACAATTATTTATGTATATATATATATATATATATATATATATATATATATATATCTTCAACAAGAAAAATATTTTAATACACATGACCAGTTATTTTTTTCAAAGTCGTTGGTAGTGTAATAATATTTAAAGAATTCAAATTTTGTTGGACAAAAACGTTAAAGATTAACATTTAAGCCATCAGAAATATGAAACCTTCATGTATTTTAAAATAATTTTATGTAAATTGACTTGGTTATAGGAAAATATTTTTCTTTTATATCTGCGTCGATATCTTTTCAAACATAAAACAAATGAACTAATGATTTCCATTGAATAATCATCAATGGAAAACTCATGTGCAAGAAATAATGCTAAAGACAGCATTTTTAAAGCAATTTGTAAAGAATAAAGATTTAAAAAATTAGCTTATTCGAGGTTAAAATTTAAAATATACAGTTGCACTACATAAAAATGATGAAAAATTAATTTAAGCAAACAATATTAGAGTACAGAGCAACATAATGCCTAGTTGCAATTTCAATGAATTTTACAATATAAATAAAACATAATTTGTACGACGATAAAATCAGATTTTCCGAGATCCTTTCTTGCAGAATTTATAAGGTAAGTACCTTTATAAGATAATTTATAAAAAAGAAATATTGAAAAAATTTCATTCAGATCCTAAAGAGAAACGCAATTTTTTCTTGTAACACTATTAAAAAAAATAATAAGTTTTTTAAAACAATTTACAGAAACATTTTATTTTAGTTTAATTATTCGTGTTTGTTTTAAATTCGGACTATCAATACAGAAAATCTAAAAAATTACCACCGCTAAAAAGTATGTAAAAAGTGTATATTCCTCCAACAAAATATTAATAAATAAATAAAAATCCAGGCATCAAAATTAATTATTTATAAAACCTTCTATAATGTAAAAAAGTAAGAAGTACATGCAAAATATATTTAATTACAATTTAAAATAAAAAAAATGAATACAAGTGAAATTAGTGATTAATTAACTCTAGTTTTGAAAAATGCGTATGAAAATCATACTTTTAGTTAAAAAAAATATTAAAAATAATAAAAATAAAATAAAATAAAATAAAAAAGCAAAGGTTATACTACTTCAAATGAAACTTATTAGTTTGGAAATCAAAGATTTGATTATTTTAAATGTATCCTGTACATCTACTTAAAATATTAATTTCTTATAATATTATTTAAAAATTACACATTGGGATTTTTTCCCTCTCTCCGTTAAACATAATGGGTTGATTCGTCGACTGGTTTAGTTCTTTATACCAATTCAACCCTCAAATATAATGGGAGATATTTCTCATAATTTTTTTAACTATACTCGTTACAATTGATGAGCTCAGTAAATTGTTTTTAAGTGCCATATATTATATGTCATTCTTCATCGTTCACAGTGCAAAAAATAAAATAAAATAAAACTTATTTTTATTGACAAGAGGAGATTGGCAACACCTTACGACATCGAAATAAGCGGTACATTTTCCCCGCCAGACATCGAAGAGATTAACAAGTAGTTGTGCGATAGGCACGATGACGAAATAGATTGCGCGGACAAATCAGAATTCGTCATCAAAAGCGTACAGAATCTGTACACACCTAACTTCTCATAGGATCACATGACTAGGTCCCCCATACATACATATATATGGGTGTGTGTTAGTGTATGTACATGTTACCTCTGACCTTTTTGTTCATTATTTGGCTTATGTACAAATTTGGCTTATATACAAACTAAATACGACATATACTCATCATATATTTTATCACACAAAAGTGATGAGGAAAAACAAATTATAAGAAGAACATTTCGAAAATAAACGTTTCTGATTTTTACTCAATATGGATTAAAAATGACAGAAAAAAAAAATATATACATTATAATAGTTAATACAGCTAGAGTTAAAACAAGTTACTATTATTATAGATATAAGGCAAAGTCTATCTTCAGCTATCATTTTCTATAAGTTTTTAACTTAAAGATTTTTATTATTAAAAAACTTCCGGTTTATCCATTCATTAAGCTATTGCGTTTACACTGAATCACTCAGTTTTGATTTTTGAAACATTTCAGTGTGTCCGTATTGCATTATCTATAAAATGAGTTCATTTAATTCATCGGAATACTATTTAATACATTCTATCCCTACTCATTTATATAATTTAATCAAGATAATTGTTTTATGAATAACTACTATTTAAACGCATCTTTTCTTTTCTTTTTTCATTTGTTTGAGGTTTCAAAATGCATTCATCAAAAGTAAGAAAAATATTAGTTATTTACTCTTTATATTGATATGAAATATTTTAATGGAAGTTATAGATTAATATCTTCATCTTTAATTAAACATTCCAAAGATGGCTATGTCAGATGTAAAAAACTGTGATACGAGTTATGAATTTTCTTAATTGTAATTTATTAAAAGTATTTATATTAATATTCTATAAGAATAAGCAAGAAAGAAAAATCATGCGTCAAGCATAGATTACGAAACACTTTCCAACACATTCAGAATACTGTAAATAAAACTTCACCGTATAATAAAGTGAAATATGATGTCTAAATAAAAAATTTGAAAAACATGTAAAAAGCCAATTTCAGTGTCGGAAAAGTATCAGAATTTTTTGTACATCTTTTTTTATGATCTATAGATTTGTATATATACTACATAGTATGTTAATATTTAGTTCAAACGTATAGCACAGTTTAAAATTCCGCTTCAGAAATTTCCAGCAATAAGCGGAAATGTACTCGATTTTTTTTATGTAGCCTTGTATATGATCGATAGAATTGATATACATCAAGCAATATGCAAAAACTAATTAAATTTTAAAAAGCGTACCAGAACTGAAAATGCACGTCCAGCAATTATGGCTCATAGACGTACTGTAACCGAATTCTTTTGTGCGCCTCTGTGTAGGAACGATAAATATCATGCACATCCTCTTCTACAGTAAGCATCTTGTAGTGCACTTCAGTGATATATATCAGTTTCAGTATGTTTGAAATAGTATCACATCATCAAAATACTCCGAAAAAAATGGCCATGGACTGTAATGTAACGGAATTCTTTTGTATGTCCATTATAAAAGTTACACACTTCATTTTCACTACCGAACATGCCATAGCAAATCTCAATAACATATATGAATTGCATGGTAATCCAAGTATATTTACGCAAGTTAGAGCACCGACAGACAGACAAACCAAATTCATAAACACTTTTCAGCTAGTTGGAAGGTATAAAAAGACTAATTTCAGAGGTCGTGATTTAATATTCTCCTTCTTCCGGCGAAGCATTCAAACGACTTACAGAGAAGACAGAACATAAGATTCGGGTTAGAGATAAACAGATGACCTCAGTGATGTATATAATTTTCAATGTGTTTGAAATAGTGTACCATCATTAAAATACATTGCAAACGATTTTTCTCCATAGGCTATAATGTAACGAAATTCTTTTGAGTGTTCCTGTAAATGAACTTTAAATGCTCCACAGCTCATTTTATGGCATATATCGATTACGTGGCAATCCGAGTATATTCAGGCGAGATAGACCACGAAAGACAAACCGAAGTCAAACGCATTTCAACTATGTTGGAAAGTGTTAAAAAAGCGTTATGCATATTTAATATCTCTATGAAGGTTTATTAGATGTTTAATAATTTATAAGCTATTGAAACAAAGTTACTTATTTATTTTTCAAAAAGCTAGGAGTCACTCAACGCAAGAAAATATAAGTTTATAGCAATTTATTGGTATGTAATTAACAGTAAAAAAACTTTTTTATAAACAATATTTACAATCTAATGACGTTGCATAAAACTAAAATAAATCAAAAAGATAAAAAATAGAAGAAGAAGAATTGAAATTCTATGTTTCTTAAATATTTTTTTTTCTTCATCAAAAAAAGATAGTTTAAAAAAATCGTGCAAATAACATTTAAATTTGGAAAATAAGAAACTGAATTATGTAGCTCAAACTAAACTGATAAAAAAGCACTAAAACATAATTTATAAGTAAAAGTAAAAATATAATATAAACTAAAAGTAATAAAATATAAATACAATTTATAAAAATTGTACTTATATTCAGAGATTTAGTCAATATTTCTTTCTTAACTTTTTTCTAAAGACTAAAATAAAAAATAATGCAGTATTAAACATTTTTCTTTTATTATTAGTAATAAAAAAATATTTAATATTGCATCAACTTAATATCTCTATATTTTCCCACATAAATATTATTCATTTCTTAGGTATCAATAAGTTCATAAAATTTGCTCTAAAATTTTCCTAAAATAATTTACAAATTGTAGTTCAGCTTCGTTTTAAAAGACAAATCTATGGAAATATCACAGTTTTTAAAATGGTATCAGTTATTTATTTCTGTAAGATATAATAACTAAGAATACAGTGTTATTCAAAATGAATCATCCGATTTCAAAATGCTATATTTTCATAAATAAACGACACAGAATGATAGTAATACATGACTACAAAGGAAAAATATTGAGGTTTGTTTTACAAGCGATAACTTGTATGACAAGATATAACTTCCTTCACTGTTAAAAATTTGCAGCAAACTGTCCAGTCATTTCACCGTTTTTATTGAAAACGGTTACATAACTGCAATTTAACTCTATTCTGACCACAATGTAGGCAATAATATGGTCAGAATAGACTTAAATTAGTGTTATGTAACCGTTTTCTATAAAAACGGTCAAATGACTGGACAGTTTGCTGCAAATTTTTAACAGTGTTTAGTTACACGTTTAATATCAAGACGGTATGTAAATTCCTGTCAAACACATTGTAAAAGTCATGTAGGAATACCCAATTCCAGACTGACGCAAACAGTCGATTTCTTTGGACTTCGTAGAAAAGTGTTTCTAATTCTTACAACATTTTCCGCATGTATATGCCTGGTCACCCTGCATTTTCCCCTTTAAACTGACATCCACTGCTCTCAAATTGATGATACCACCTTCGAATACTCTTAGCCGTTGGTGGATTAATTTGGTACTTTTTACGAAATTCACGCTGAACTGTGATTACAGATCCATATCGGGCAAACGACAGCACACAAAAAGCTTTCTGCTCCGCGGACGGTAATCACTTCTGCCGCTGAAAAGCTTTTAAAACAGCTTTCGTGAAATTGCTTTTTACGAAGAACACACGAGAACACATCTATTGTTCACAATATAAAACTTCCATATTTTTCCCTTTTATTCATGTATTACTTATCATTCTGTGTCGTTTATTTTCTAAAATATGAATTATGAATAACTCTGTATAATAATTTAAAATCAAAGAACTCAATAACAATATACCGAGTAGGTATAATTAAAGTGCTTGTGTTTGAAGGGCTCTACAAGCTAAGCTGGTCGGAATATTTTTAAAAGATCAGATAATCATATTATTTATAGCATGCAGAAACAAGTTCTGCAATAAAACAATAATGTAAAAAAAATCCGACGGATGGCGCTGTATATCATTAAAATAATTTTTAAAAAAAAGAAAGAAAGAAAGAAAGAGGAAAGAAAAATAGAGAATCTCCTACCAACTAAATTTTTAAACTTTTCATCAAAAATTTCACATGATTCTAACTTAAGGTTTCAGCTATAATTATCCTTAAAATTTTAGGCCACAAAGAAAAAAAAAAAGGAACGCGCTTTATTAATAAAGTGTTTTATCAAAATGTTAGCAATTATAGCGCTGATGTGAAAAAATATCATCGTTTCAAAAGATAATGATTTAAAATGAGTTATTTTTGTTGTTGTTGTTGTTGTCGTGTCCATGGATATGCAAAAAGTCAATAAATAAAGGATCAGATATGGTCAAAGGTCCGGAGGACCACTGCCGCCAGCCCTGGTGCTTCAGGACTGTAAAGGATCTCTCGAAGTGGATCCATTAGAGAACCTTTCGAGTCTAGAGTCCGTGATCCCTATGTGGGGCTCTTAGCATTGAAATCTCCCAGGATGATTTCATTTTGTTATATTTGTTAATATTTGTTAATATTTGTTAATATTTGTTAATAAAGCATTTAAAACCCATCTATCGGTAAAGTTTCGAACTAATTATTTTTGTTGCATAACTCGGTTATGCATATTCTAAACAGTATAAAAAATACCATAGCTTTTATAAATATTCCAAATAGTTTACCTTGCAGAGCCTTTCAAACACATGCTAATAATTATGCTAATATTTTTGCTAATAATTATTATATGCTAAATAATTATGGCCATCCTTACTCAAGGACAACAATATAATCTAATTCAACAACATAACAATTTAATCGGTTTAAAAATTAGTAAGCAATCGCATTAAAAATGTTTAGTCTTATTTATCTCCGAAACTATTCGATAAAAATCAAATTGTAATTTAAAAAAAAATAAAACGAATAACAGAGTAAATGTATACATATGCAATTTTGCGAGAGATCAGCAAGCTATAAAACATTTTTACAAAGAGAGTAATTTTTTTTTTTCTGATTTTGATTGAGTGTAAATACAGTAATGGAAGTTAAAAGTACGCTGAGGAAAGCCGAATTTCCGTTTTATGGGCTTTTATGATTTCCGCCCATGGGCTCAATGTAATTTACTGTTTCCATATCGCTGTTGTTTCATCCGAAGTTTAAAAAGACTATATAAAATGCTAATAATGAAATATGTTTGCACTGGGAAATTCCTATTTGAGAGCATATGACTTGTAGCGTTTAACGTTTTAATGTATGGATGTTTTCACTCTATAATTTGTGAAAATTAGTGGTATTACTTTGTTCAAATCTACTTTAAAAATCTGAGTAGCTACAAAATTTATAAGCAACATTAGTTTTATTTTTTTACAATTTCAACAGTCTACGAAAATAATTTTATAAAGAATTTACTAGTTCCTTTTTAGTTTTTAGAAATACTAAAAAGGTCAGGATTTTAATCTTTTTTATACATATTATAGCTTGAAAGATTATTGAAGACTATTGATCATTATCTACCATTTAGAGTGAAAAAAATGTGACTACATCACTTTTAAAGTATGGGATCAATGACAGATTTTTATAATTTTACAGTTCATGACACATAGAAGATGGCCAAGGCATCTTAATTTAGCTACGGTTTCTATACAGATCTAAAAGATGTTTTTTAAAAAGATAAAATTCGTTCTAAGCAATACTATTCAGTAATTTGGTAAGCCAAACATTTCATTTTCGTATAACTATGAAAATAATTGCTCAATAATAATCAGTACTTTGTAAGAAACGTGATAGTAAATTCTTATCGATTCACGGGCATTTCAAAATGTGTCATGTTTTCAAAGTTTGAATCAACTCTATCAAGATTTTAACTGCGGCACATTCTCTATTTTTGTCTGATACTTAGTGACTAAGAGTAATTGGAAAAATTGCATGCTATAAGCACTGCAAATGCTCTTTACTGTCTACATCAGTAAAAGACGCCGTATTGTCATCAATCTGTTCATCTTCATTTTCAAATTACGTGGTGAAATGTAATTTTCTTATTTTTAAAGGTTATTTTTAAAACGCCTAACTCAAGTTCTTTCTAGCTACATCACGTGTAAAACTATTGTTTACGCATATAAAATTCAAGAACTGGATCCAATACGACATCTCAAATAAATGCTATCGTACGAGACGTGCATTAACCAACCCTTGTTACGTACTCTTAGTATTTTAGTAGTTCAAAAACATATAGTTGACGCATAAAAAAAATTGATTATCATTCCTTCTTTTTAATTTATCATTTACTGAAACTTTACCCAATGCTTTATATATAAATAAATAATATTTCTGATAAATTTTAAAATCCGTAACTTTTTTTTTTATCTTCGCAGATATAACTACAAATCCATTGCGTACTCTTATCCTCCGTTACCCTATACGGATTTCAGTTTAGTACATGAAAGAAAAATTAAATTAATTTCTTATTTCCACATTCATTCCTTAATAATCTAAAAAAAAACTCAAGACGTGGTCAATAACTAACGATTTAAAAAGGAAGCTTTCATCATCCTTTCAATATCCGTGCACAATAATTTTCTGTGGCCACGAAGCAAGACGAGGGAGCACCAAACATTCCTCGAGGTAACTTTCAGCATGAAGGATGAAGTGGCACATAAGCATTGGTGAGTGACGATGATGATCATCCCAAGACAACAGAAGGATTTTTTCTGGTAGGGGGACCCATTTCACAGGTGTATTTCAGGAGGCACAGGTGCCCTTTAATTGAAGAGAAAGGCCTACCAAGCAGCGTTCTTTTCTGATCCATGAATCCTTCATCTCATGCTGATGCATTTGATGGGCGAGGACTTTACCTCCGTGGCGATTCCGGATAGAGACTCTTGTAAAGTGTACCACTGAGCTACTGGCTTTCTAGGATTATCCAACATTTCGATCCAGTGATCTCGACCGAGGCCTATGCAGCTGCTGCCGATGGCACAGTATCCCATCACCTCATTGGCACCGACCCTGGATAAAAAATAGCACATTTTGAGTTTATACAATTATTTCACAATCTAAAACAATTTATTGTTTAACGCGTTCTTTTCCGACCATGGTGCGTGACGCTCAAAATAATTTAATAAAGTTACAAATGTCCTTTTTTTCCCCGCTCAAACACACGAAACTTTCTAACACGTTCACGGGCTGATTTTTAAACATAAAGGCATGAAATCTGCAGGCTATTAGAGTGATTTGAAATCTTACAGCTTTTTTCAGTAAATGTATTACACACAGAGTTATAACCGACTGTTGTCTCCTCAGGTTCTTTCACAAGCTGTCACATTTGGAAATTCGGTTCAAAACGACGACTTTGACAGCATTTTCATAAAGATCATTTGCTTTTACCGAAAATTGGAAAATGCAATTTGATGTCAAAGCTTCTCAATAGGAGCATCGACGGTGTTGGTGTTGTTTTTTTACGGCCGATTATCTACTATAGGAATATAGGCCGAGGGGTGTCCTCCGTGGGAGTCTTTCTAAGGGAACCTAACACGTATTTACACACGGTTACCGAAGATTCTAAGAAAACCACGGAAAACTCCGAACGATTAAGGTGCATCTAACGGATTTTATGCATCTTCTTAACATAGTATAAAACAATGTCGCTTTTTCTGTCCCTATATCCCTATGTACGTTAAATCTTTAAAACTACGCAACGGATTTTGATGCGGTTTTTTTAATAGATAGAGTGATTCAAGAGGAAGGTTTATATGTATACTAATATCCATTAAATAGTGGAAAAATACTGTTATTTTTTAGGTTTAAGTCGCTTTTTCTGTCCCTATATCCCTATGTACGCTTAAATCTTTAAAACTACGCAACGGATTTTGATGCGGTTTTTTTTAATAGATAGAGTGATTCAAGAGGAAGGTTTATATGTATAATAGCATCCATTAAATAGTGGAGAAATACTGTTATTTTTGAGGTTTTTAATGTGATGTCGTAAATAATTTCATTTTTTCCGCTTATACATTGCAAACGCAGGCTGAACCCTACAAGATTTATCAAAATAATGTACTAATTATTGTACACATTAAAAAGGTCTACAGAAAACACAAAGAGATGAAGGTTTTCAAGGTTAACCCGAAGCAAAGCGAGGGAGGGCCGCTAGTTTATAAATAAATGTGAATTCAGGAATACGTCAGAATGTAACAAATTGGGATTTGAGTACAGCCTTAACTATGTTTACAGGTAGCGAGCATATTAACACTAGAACTACCGTGTTTCTTGTATACTTAGAACTACGGGGGTGGGTCACAGCTGAAGCATGGACTTTAGTTATGCTATTCTTGTTTTGTATTGGAAATACAGACACACAATAACTTTGATGTTTAATGCAATGAATTTTAGTTAATGATTTATAAAATTTAGCTTTTAGAATATTACGTAATATTGAATATAATAATCAGAAACCATCAAAGAAAATTTAAATTTCTAATTTCATAATAGGTACTTTGAGATTTTGACAGCTCGTATGAAATGTAAAATAAGAAAATCTTTCAAATAATATACATTTAATTATCAATTTGAATTTCGTAATAATGTTCCTACAGATTAATAAGGTATTAAAGCTGAATAAAAAATAAATATATATAGCTCCATGATTTATTACTTACATTTTACGTATAATTCTACGTATATCTGTAGATTAAAAAAAGTATTCGTTGGATTTCAACTAAATTCGTGTTAAGGCATTATACTGCATATTTAGGATATTATTGTCAAGCAATTTCAAAGTTTTATTCTGAAAAACAACAGTGATACGAACGAAAAATCACGTCTTGGGTCATAGATTAGCCACCTCGGTAGTTCTAGTGTTGTAAAAGATAAAAAAAATCTTTAAAATACATCATAGCACATTCTAATACAATGATTATGAAATATTTCTTTACAATATCCAATCATCATATCACATTTATTAGGATAAACTATTAATAAACTTAAACTAACATCCTATATAGGACTGTTCCTCAAGTATTGATGGAATGTTAATGTAATTAAAGGGACTTCCGTGACACCGCTTCGCCCCACCAGTGGCTGAGAGGTTCTGCTCTCAAAGCTGGTAGACGGGATGCGCTGGGTTCAAACCCCCTTTCGCGCTCGTCACCATAACCGTTCGGAGTTTTCTGTGATTTTCTTCTAACCTTACCGTAAATACGAGTTAGAATCCCTTAGAAACACCCCCACGGAGGCCGCTTCCCCTAGGGCCATAATCGGCCGTCATAAATCAACTAACCAACCGTGACCCGCTTCTATGTAATATATCAACGAACATAGAGGATTTTATTGACAATGTTATTTCAGGGTCAAGTGCTCCTGAGTAAACATGGACAGCATAGGTAATTTTCAGAAAATCTTACCAGCCAAGGATTTATTTTACAAGCCGGCAAGATGCAACGTACAGTTCAGAATTGTTATGACAAAATTTGCATGGTAAAAAAAATAGTTCATTATTATTACTACAAAAAAAATCTGTATTTTTTTCTATAAAATCAAGAAATATATACAATAGAAGAAAATTTAGTATAGGATAGAACTTTATACCATGTTTACATCATGGTAAGTTGGAGAATTGCAAAATATAGCTAACAAGTAAAAGAAAATAAAAAAGCTTTCGGCATATCTTCTATAGCCTGCAGTTTTTAAAAGACTGCCAAAAAATTCACTCGCCTAGTCAGAAAATTCCCCCGCCAGTGACGAGTAAAATGATGGAAATTTCCACCGCTGAAAACGAGGTTGTAAGGAATTCGAATTTGCAATGACTAAGTAAAAAAAGAAACGACTTCGAAATGGAATTTTCTTTTCAGTTGGCACTTTGTAAAAATTACTTTGGAAATGAAGGAGGATACAGCTAATTACAAAAGCCGATATAGGCTAAAGTGACCTGAAGGTGTCTTTTTCCAGAGGAAAGTGTTCCTTTTTAAGGCATATCTATAGCTGATGGAATAGACTGACCATCTGGTCAGCTTATCCTAATTTTAATTTTTCAAAACTGAGTAAAAGGAATTTAAAATAAGCGCTTTAAAAAAAAAGGGAACATCTAGTTACATTGTGCCGAAAATTTTTCAGACTGTTTTTAAAAATGAAAATGACACTTAAAAATGTGTATAAGGTCTGAAAAATACTTAATGTGAAGAGAATTTGACCATTCGTGACCTATGTGAATGTCTTTACGTGAATGCTTACGTGTCGTTCCTTCTTTGTTGAAGTTGGTAGCGGACATTAAACATTTTTCTTTTTAAAAAAATACAAATTTCTATGAAACTTAAACTTTTCAATATGTTTATAAACTAGGTTTGTCCCCACAGGTCGATAAAGATTAACTATGTGAAATCACGTCAAGTATCTCGCGTGATCCAAAGCCATGTAAATTTCTAATTAAAAAAAGAAGCTACATTAATGAACTTACCTGTCGTAATCTATCACCTTAACGACTAAAGTTACATCTTCAATATTTTCAGCGGGAACATCGAAAACCAAGGCTTCGTTGTAAACGGGATTGAGAGTGCTCTTCTTGACTGAGGTCTTCTTCTTCTTCACTCTCTTTCCTTGGCACATCAAAGACACTTTTACGTAAGGATCTGAAAATAGAAAAATCTCTATTGGGTACAAATCTCTATTGGGTACAAATCTCTATTGGGTATGGATCTTTAACCAAAAAATATTTTTGTCTAACAATGCGCATTATGCATAAATTTGAAGCAAATACAATTTTTCGCAAGAATCTTAAAGATAAACACTGAAAGGGTGGTCTTTTCCCTCACTTTTGTATTAAAGAATAAATTTCACAGGTTTTTACTATATGATATTGTGGGAAATAATTTCCCTGAAAGAACCAGTTTACGTTGTATCAGATCGACAGTAGATGTCAGCACTGCACTTCATTTAAAGGAACGCGTAAAAGGGAACCTGAAAGAGAGCTTTCGAGGAAAATACCGCGGATTGGCGAAATGGAGTCAAACCTTAATAGTACATGAACCTAGAAGAGAAATATAATAAAGCGTCGACACTTCCATGTTAGAAGATGCAGAAAAGTAGCGCCACTCGAGTTGCTGTGTTCGTGATAGTAACTAAATTGATCGCTAACGCCACGCACGGGCATCCTACTGAACAAAAATTCTAGAGATTTTTAATTTTATATTACTTTTTTGTAAGTAAATAGAAAACTTGCTATGAATTCAAGAATAAAAAATTGTCAATTTCATTTTCAATTGTTTTTTTAATTAAATAGAATAAATTAATTTGTTTCATGTTATTTAATGTTCAATTATCAATAAATAAAAAAGTTTGAACTTTTATTTTACACAGTTATGTAAATAAAATATCATTTCAATATTTTTATAAATTAGATTTGTCCCCCACTGGCTGACAACAAATAATTTTTTTGTTTGCGAAGTCACGTCACGTATGGCGCGATTAAAATGGCGCGAGAAATATTAAAATAATTAAACTGAACTGTAATAATTATAAAAGTAGAATTTTTCTAGAAGGTTCGGTTACAAGATTACAGAAAACTTTCCTAAACGAAGCATCTTTTTTAATGCAAGAAAGACTCTGTATCATACTTTAATATGATAAGAGGTTTAAAGCTTGAAACATTTACAGAAATTTTTTATTTAATTTAATTTTGTAATAATATTTTTTTGTTTGTTAAATGTCTGGTATTAAATGTCTCTTTTTCAATTTTAAATTCTGATAAAGACTAAATATATTTAGTTATTTAAAATATCATCTTTATAACTTTGTAACAATACTTTAGAAACAAAATATATAGTTTACATTTCTTAGTTAAAGAAACTGTAGAACAACGATTGAATTTCAAGGCTTCGTAAAAGAAGTGCAAAATGAAATTATGGAGTAAATTAAAAATGTGACAGGTTGTTGTATGTTGTAAATTATGGAGTCACGATAATATGACATGAGAGGCAATCCAGATTGCTAGTCAATAGTGTGTTAAGATTTTAGAAAGATCAGATGTAACTGTGCGTATTCTGTCGTTTCGGCCAAACGCCCTATTTTTATTTTCTTTTGGAGATATACATTTTTTTCTATGTAAATAGCGATTCTGTGTAATTAATTTGCTTCTTCTGTTTAAAAACGATATAAAAAGAATAGAGTGTTTTTTTGCATTCGACTGAATATTCGGTTTCGTTTTCGGCCCAAAATCTTAGTTTCGGCGAAAATACTACCGAATATTCGGCCGGCACTGAAACTATCTGTATTCCTAAAATCATCTTTCTGAATCTGTTTATTTATTTATTTTTTTAAACTATATTTACTTCTTTTACTTATTTATGCTATAGCTCTTTATGCATCAATTTTCTAGCGCTTCTAAAGATTTCGTGCCGGGGGTTACTGCCCCTCCTTGGTCTTCCATACGTTACTGAATCCCAACTGAATTTTATTAGTAGCCTTTTGTTTTATCACACTTATCGAAAGACAAAGAAAAAAACTCGATATACCCGAATGCGCGATATAGCTGACGGTACTGAAAAAAATTAAGAAAGATGAAATGAGTTATAAAAATGTATTATAATAGTCTCCAAAACGAAATTTATTTGCAGAGTGCAATTTTCTCCAATAAATTAACAACATAGAATTACAGTAACTTATTTTTCTATTCATATATATAATAACTAAAATGTATAGTTAAGGTAGAACTTTTTTTTTAAAAATAGAACTTTATTATTTTCTTTTGTGGATGTGTGGAAAAAGAGCGATTTATCCATATGAGCGATATATTGAGGGGCGATATAACGAGAGGTTGCTGTATAATGATTGAAAACTTCCTTCCAAGTGATGATCCTGTCTGCGCCACTGTCATCTTCAAATCCGTATTCGCGGAACCGATCGAAATTTCGCCGAAACGGCATCCTGGATCTGTGTCATTCAACGCGGCGCCATAAAGTCCTAAAGTAAATTCAGTTTTGCTTTTATTTATTCTTTTTTTTTCCCTTCCTGAATTATCTTCACGGTCATTTATCACTTTTGAAAAGAGCCTAAAGATTGAACCGTTCAAAGATTTGTCGGAAAAATTGTCGTATGAAAGAGTAAAAAGGAAAGGGGGGATCAACAGTTAGTTGCAGAAAGGAGAAAAAATGTTACGGAAAAGAACCTGGTTTGTTAGATGACGAATGATTGTTATTTAATGTTGAAAAAATGGGCCAATGAAAAAATTTTGTTCCAAAAACTTAGTTTTAAACAAAACTTTTTTTTTTTTTATTATTCGATTAAGATTCCCTCTTTTTTTTTGAGAGGGAAAAGGAGGGGAGAGACACAAATCGTATTTCTGGAAATTATTTCTAAAAGGAGAAGAAAAATCGTTTCTAAAACAAAAGAAGCAATTTTAATACCGTATAAATTACTATTGATGGATTGAGTTTTAATAGATGACTTCTTTAGACATTTTTATCTCTATTTCTCAAAATAATGATCTCTTGATGCTTATTTTTTATTTTAATATCTTACTAAGAAATCCAGACATTGTTAAATTTATAACTGATTTTAATGCCCAAATAACGAAATTAATATTCGGTAAATTTATAGATTGTAACCTATTAGAATTTAATAGAATTGAGCTTATAAAAACGTCTTGAATACTTATGTAATATTTTAGCAGTCTTCTCCTTGTTATATATTAGTTGGCAAAAAGTTTTTAAAACTAAGATTAATTTTCGGCGTGAGTGCATTTCTGAAAACACTATACCAGTGGTTCTGAAAGTTTTTTGTTACGCGGTTTTCTTTAGCAATCAAAAGAATGCAACGCATATCCTATTCAGAGTTATGGACTCACATCATGAATTAATAAACATTGTTTGAATTTAAATCTTCCTTCAAATAATCTTTTACTTCATTTTATCAACATTGTTTTAATCTTTCAGCGGGCGTTAATGCGCAAATTTTACGACAAACGTGATATTTCTCAAACTGTTCTCAAATATGGCACCAAATATATCTGAAGGTCATTACTAATCCTAATTCAATGTACTTTGGGATAAAAATAGTTTCTTTGATTTCCAATGCAATTTTAGGTGTCTCACGGAATGTTTGAATTGCACAGATTATTTCACGTTTTAAAGATTTATTTCTGAAATAATGCAATTGACATTTCTTACGCTGAGTTATTATTTTGTTTAACATAGTCAAAAAATAAGTTACTAATTCCAAATTCATTTTGGTGATCTTACGGGAAGTCTAAGCTCGGTCATAATTGTAACACGCACAAATAAGCGAAAACTATTGTTTAAATATGCAATAGCTACAACGCAACGTACAATATGACGTTTTTATTCATTATGACAAATGCAACTAATTTTACTCTGTTTTATAGCGCATATTACAAAAGAAGAAAATGTACAATTGAACTAAATCTCACTTAAAATTGAGTGTTTTAACAACAAAGTGCCCACATACGTGAAATAAAATTTGGTTGGTCGAGATAATAGAGAAGATTTTGGAGAACCACAAAGCTAATGTTTGCTTACTTGTGTAATTCGTCCATGTGAATCTCGCCAAGTTCTGTAATGTGTAGTGAAGTCAACCTGCTGCTTAGGGATGCCAACGTGAATCGTAAAGCCGCCACGCATAACCTCCATCGAAAGTGAGAAGTAACATACATTAAATTTAGAAGCAAATGAACGGTTTGAAAAAAATAATGAACTTGGAAACTCTGATGGAGAACTCCAGGAGTCATTCCAGAGTTTGAAACACATGAAGTCCAGCGAGGCCTCGATAAAATGGCGCATAGAGTAGCCAAGAATTTTGGGTGCCCTACATTTCGTTAACAGACCAGTCTAAACGTGGCAAAAACGGAGAATGAATAGCGAAGTAGTGTCCAGAGGCATAGAAAAGCCATAACAAACGGATCACAAGTGGTCCAAACTAACATGTGGTTCTTATATAGAATTATAAAAACAAAGGGGGTCATATAAACTCACTATTTAAAATTTTGGATGGACATTGCCTAGTGCCTGCCACCAGTCGAGGTTTTCCAGGGTGAGCTCGAGCGGTTTAGCTTTGTAAAAGACCCTTTGCTGCACCATAACAGGTCCACGGACGGCGTCGACAGGGATCTAAAACGGGGGATAGATTAAATAAAACTGAATAATGATAAAATAATCTAAAAGTCCTAACAAGTGAAATCTGGGACCATTGCTAGTGTCACTCTTCCAGCCACGAGCCCCCAGAACAACTCGGATGCAGCTAAAGTTCTGAAAAAAGCCCTTTTCTGAACGATTAAGGTAGGCGGTGTTTGACCAAGAAACTATGGATTGCCATAGTTTGGACAAAAACTTTCAATCTGAGCATACATCTTCTGCTTGTATCGGCATTATCTTTAAAAAAATACTTAATTTAAAATAGACATGTTGAGCTGCTGTTTTCTCTTTTCAGTTGACGAATCCTGAAATCTTTCCACAGAACCCTAAGGAGTCAATTGAGTCTAGTTTGAGAATGCCTCCACTATGCGAATGATATTATTTGCTAGCTAATGTTAAACCTATGGAAACGTTATTTACAAATTTTCCGTTCGCATTCCAATTTTTTTAACTGATTCTTTTTGCATAGGACATCCGAGGTCGATGTCTAACGTTGTATCTTTCTACTTTTTAAATTTTGGTTGCAGTTTCATTCTGGGAGCATATTTTTAATTTCGAGAAATTTTTCCGGTTAGTCGGATTTAAAATGTAAAGTGTTCTCAGAACAACACTGCAATCCAAATCGAAACAAGTTGGAAATTGTACGTCAAACGTAACAAATGAGGTGCGTTCATATTATAACTAGTTTTATAAATATTCAAATCTAGGTACAATAGCTGTTGCACTCTTATGCAAAAATGTATGAATACAAAATTTATTTTATGTGCAGATTTTCATATTATAGATATTAATAATTTTATTTTATGAAATTAAGTTTCAGTACACTTTTACAAACAATTAATTACAATTCTGTTACATTAAAATAATACTATGTACAAATATCCAATACAGGACAATGTAAAAAAATCATCGTTACTATTTTAGTGAAAAGAATTATATCGTCTCTTATTACGATATGATTAATTTCCGTAATAAAATAAGTACATTTTAAGTTGGCAACATTTTATCTTTTGTTGACAGTGTACCGTAAAATTTCTTAAACAAACAGTAATCTTAATTACTAATGGAGAACTAAGAGTTCTTTTCTAATCACTTTTATTTTACAATACATTCAAACACACACACCACACAACAAATATTTTTACATGAAAGTTAATGTCTTAGAGTTTCTAGGAGCATGGCGCCCCCACACACTTTTCGGTGCTAAAACCAAAAGCGACCGAACTCTGTCGTTTCAAAAGCACATCTCAAAACGGTGCAGCTTCAATTCATGTTCTCTGAGTTTTTTAATTGGATGACCATGTTGTATATCTGGGGTCTTATTAACAAGGTTTATTGCTAAACTGTCACCAATCCACTTTGGCATGGAAAATAAGTATCTCGTTAAAATTTTTTATAACGTCATCCAGCGGGATTTTGTAAGATTTTCGAGTGCCCATATGGGACTCGGCAGATGCAATTAGAATGTTTATTAGCACTTAGAAACCATCTGGTTTTGAGAAACGTTACAGCTTCTCCGGGCCCCAAGGAAAAATTTTCTTACAGGGAAAATTTTCCTAACTATGGTGCAAAACAGAATTAATCCAGGAGTCAACGTTTATTCAAAACAAAGCAACCTAATCCAATTTTAAAAAATTTTTCCCAAAATTAAAAACATTTATATCCGAAAGTACTCCAATACTATGGGAAGGACTCAGCAGTTACAAAAATAAACACAGTACAATTTATACAATAATTATATAATAATATGATATATGCATTTCAATAAACATGACAATCCCGTAATTTCGTTAAAGGACTTCCTTTTAATATTACTCAGTATTAAAAGTAAACATTACAAGTATTTTAAAGAAGACTTCTATTTCACACAATTACATATTTCAACAACAACAAACAATAATTTCTGTTAAAGGATACTTAATTTAAAGAATTTTAACACCATAATAAAACAAATATACTTAATTTATTTATTGTTATGAAAAATATAATCCTAAATCTTTCGACCAACTAAATAGAAATATACTCTTTTTACTTCAAGTTTCCAGATTTCTTGGATACAATAACCTTTACAAATATAATAAAATCTTTACGCTTAATAACCTTTGTTTTTTTTTTAAAGAAAACATATTTTTACCAACATTTAACATACAAACAGAGATAGGATTATTTTATCTCTAACAGTTTTCTTCACTTTTCACGTAAGACTACAAAAACAAAAACAAGAAAGAAAAAGAAATATATTAGTTCTCCTCTTTCAAAACTCATACTTATGAAAGATTTCCTCAGTTTGTTTTCGGCGCGAGGGGGAACAACGAATTATCATTAACAGGTAAATTACACACTGTATAATGTTAGCTAATGAAACCCTTTTCCCCTCTGAATAAGCCTTCCTTTCTCTAATTTTCTCAACCTCCTTAGATAAGGTCACCATTTTAGAGACATTTTTTTCTGAACTCACTTCTGGTAGCTTATCTCCTGGAAATATTTCTCCATTACTTTCCGATTTAACTAACTCATTTTCTGATACGTTACATATCTTTTCTGCTCCAGAAAAGGTAGCTTTATCCGTTTTTTCTGTTACGGTTCGCCCACAATTTTCAATTTCCTCTAAACGTAACTCAGTTTTAACCTTATCCAAACTCTTAACTTTTTCATTTTTGTACGATTCCGGTACAATTTTACCCTTGCTAACACGCCATTCTTTAACCGATTTCAATCTCTGAATCCTTTTAACTTCGCGATTGTTTTCTGCATATGAGTTTGATGTGCGCAACTTTTCCGGGAAATTTCTCCAATTCACTCTTCCATAATCTACTGTCGTCAGGTTATTCAATCGTTTGAACACGGATGGTGTTGAAGGGGCGAGGCCAACGAGGTAAGCGCGTAACATCAGAATATTAAATTCTTCAAATTAAAATTAACTCTGGTCTTCAACATGCAGAAAGAAAAGGAATTGCTTACCTTTTCTAAGGTCTATCCAATTTATGAAATATCCACTGGTTTATATATTTCAACTATTTGAGAATTTATTATAAACACTTCTTGAATAATCGTGTAGATGTACCACTTCTGAAATAAGACTTGTAAAAAAATAATATTAATGCACAATTCACATTGAATAAATAAGTTCACGTTTGGATTGATTTTAAAAATTATATTTTACATTACTTAAAATTTTAAAAGGTTTACATTTAGATTAATTTTAACATCAGGAAACATTTTTTCCTGTGACTTTACAGAATGAAGGATAGTAATACACTGACTCATTTTCACAAAGTTTGGAAAGTTACGAGTAAAGTTGCATCATTTCTTTGAAACAAATTGACGTTGAATAATTGTCCTTTTAAATGTTTTAGTTCTGTAATAAGTTTATAATGGCATAATCACAAATAACAAATTATAAACATATTTCACATTATTAGAAGAGAACGATTATAACGAGGTAATAAATCTCTATTGCTTGATAAACTTGAAACTTAAGAGTCATAAATTAGGTCACTTGTTTTAAGAGATGAGAGAAAAATTATCGTTGGGTTTTTATCTGCGTGCTTCATCATTTTCTTTATTTATTTATTTTACTTTGAGTGGAAAATATTAAGTGATTGAAATGAATGGATTAGTTTTTTACAATTTCCCCCTTAATCCGTTCATGGGGATTAACTAATATTTTCATTGAATTTCTGTGTTTGATGAATCGAGGCTTGGGTAAAGGTTTGGTAAGTGCATCAGCTATCATTTTTTCTGTTGGAAGATATCTTAACTCAATTATGCCTTCTTCGCTATATTGTTTAATGGCATTAAATTTGACGTCGATGTGCTTTGATCTTTTCGTGAATTTTTCTGATTCAACCATTTTTATGGTACTTTGATTGTCTTCATATAAAGTGATTGGTTTTTGCTGTGGAAAGCCTAGATCGTCAAGTAACTTCAATAACCAAATTATTTCTTGGCTAGCATGTGCTGCGGACACATATTCAGCCTCTGCTGAAGATAAGGCAATGCAACTTTGCCTTTTCGTCGTCCACTGAATTGGGTTGTTGCCCAACATATATAATATTCCCGATGTTGATCTGCGGGTTTTGGTATCACCTGCCCAATCGGCATCAGCGAATACCTTTAATATTGGTTCTTCATTAGTGTTAATTATTAATTTTAGTTCTTTAGTATGATATAGATATCTTATTATTCTTTTTACGGCTTGCCAGTCTTTTTCGCGAGGATTCTCATTTCTTCTGCTTAAAATGTTTACTGCTGCTGAAATGTCAGGTCTCGTTATGGTTGTTATATAAAGCAATGAACCAAGTGCCTGGCGATATTTAATATTATTTGGCATTAAATTATCATCATCATTTAATTTGTTATATCCTGGTTCCATTGGAGTTTTGCACGGTTTGAAGTTTTCAAGATTGAACTTTTTCGCTAAATTTTCAATCTTAATTTTTTGATCAAGAGAATAACCGTTAGGTAATTTCTGAATTTGAGTACCTAAATAGTTACTAATATTGCCTAGATCCTTTAATTCGTATTCTTGTTTTAGAGAATTTACGATTTCTTCTATTATTTCATCTTTGCTGGCGATGAGTATATCATCAACATATATTATTATATATGATGTATGATCTTTTTCTTTTCTAGTGAAAAGACATGTGTCTGCTGTACTTTGGATAAAGTTCAAGTTGTCTAGTGTTTCAGCGATTTTAATATGCCAAGCTCTGGCGCTCTGTTTGAGGCCATAGATTGCCTTTTTGAGCTTGCAAACTTTTTCAGGAAATTGTTCGTTTACATAGCCTTCAGGTTGATTTATATATATTTCTTCATTTAAGTTCCCATGAAGAAAAGCGGTGTCAATATCTACATGTCGCACATTCAAATTATTATAAGCTGCTGCTAAAAGAAGTGTTTTGATGGTACAATGTTGTGCTACTGGTGAAAATGTTTCTTGATAATCTTCCCCATATTTTTGACTGAAACCTTTGGCAACAAAACGTGCTTTATATTTTTGTGTATTTCCTGAACTATCAATTTTTCGTTTGAAAATCCATCTACTTCCTATGATTCTTTTATTAAGAGGAGGATCGACTAGATCCCATGTATTATTTTTCATTAACGATTGTATTTCGTTTTCAGTGGCTTTAAGCCAGTTTTTCTTTTCTAGTGGATTGTTTATTTTGATAAGCTGTTTCCAGTTTTCAGGTTCTGTTGTATCGCAATCATTTGCTAAAGCAATAAAATTGTCGGAAGTATATCTTTGAGGTGGTACTCCTCTGTTTTGTCTTTCAGATCTACGAGGTTGATGTTTTTCTGATTGTTTGGGCGCGTCAGGTGTACAGGGTGTGTCACCTATTTCTATTTCAATGTATTTTTTATCTTCAATTAATTGTTCGTGATCATTAATTTTCTCGTTTAAATTGTTCAGTTTTTCTTCCAGAAATTTTACAGATCTGGAAATTATTATTTCACCATTTTTAGTGAAAACGCGGTATCCCTTTGTATTATTATCATAGCCCATGAAGATACCCTCTTCTGCTGTGTCATCTAGTTTAGATCTTTTGTGTTTGTTTATGTAAGTGTATACTTTACAGCCAAATACACGTAAATAATAGAGATTTGGTTTTCTTTTGAACCAAATTTCATATGGCGTTTTATTTGTCAATTTAGTGGGGAGCCTATTTTGGAGGTGATTAGCAGTATTTATCGCTTCACCCCAGAACCTATGAGGTAAATTTGCTTCGGATAATAGGCTTCGTGTCATTTCTATTAAACTTCTGTTTTTTCTCTCAGCAATGCCATTCTGGCTGGGACAAAATGGAACTGTGTATTCATGTTTTATACCATGTTCCCTTAGAAAGGCTTCTGTATTATTTCCTATATATTCCCCACCGTTATCCGATCTAATCGCCGTCGGATATTTTCCTTGTCTGGTTTTGACCATTTGTACATAGTCTTTTATTTTTTCATAAACTTCATCTTTACTTTTTAATAAGTAAATAACTGTGAATCTAGAACTGTCATCTATGAATGTAAGGAAGTAATTTTTTCCTCCTATTGTGGGTGTTTTAAAAGGCCCACATAAATCAGTATGTACTAAATCTAATACTTTTGTTGTTTTATTTTCGATAGATTTAGAGTACGGTGCATTTGTTGACTTTGTTTTTATACAGGTTTCACAGTTTGTTTTATGATTACAGTTATTTATTTTTATCCCACTGGCCAAGTCATTTTTGACTAATTCTTTTATACTTTCATTATTTCTGTGGCCAAGGCGTTTATGCCAAATTTCGAGGCAATCTTTATTTCTGCAATCATGTGCAATGTTTATTTTATTTTGAGAACTTTCTTCTAGTGTTTCAACTTGATATAAGTTATGTTTCTTTAATGCTTCTAAGTATATTTTTCCATTGCACGATAGTATGCATTTTTCATTTTCGAAAAATACTTTATAGCCATGTTCTGTGGCTTTACTTACGGAAATTAAATTTGATTCCAATTGTGGAACAAATAACACATTTTTAAGTGTAATTCTATTTATACATCCATCAGATGTTTTTGTCATTATTTGTGTTTCGCCGGTTCCGTAAGAATTTAATGTATTCCCATTAGCAATTGTTACTGTAGTTTTTTCAGTATCGTTGAATTTTGTAAATATATCCCTATCGTTCGCTATATGCGAAGACGCTCCTGAGTCAATTAACCAGGTTTTATTAGCGGGATTGACAATTATGAATGCTGCATCTTTATGTTCACTTTTATTTATTTGTACCTGTTCATCTGTTTTTGATTCATTCATTTTATTTTTACTATCACCTTTTGTATTTTCAAAACACAACGATGTGTACTTTTTGTATTTGTATTGTGTTTTAGGTGTAGTGGTCTGTGTGTTTCTGTTCTTGAGATGCCAGCATTGTTTGTAAGTGTGATTTGATTGTTTACAGTAGGTACAATATTTGTTTTGCCCTTTATAATCTTGAGTGTATTTCTTTTGTGTTTTAAACACCTTTTGTGAGTTTTCAACTTGCTCACTATTTTCTACCCGTTTATTAAATTCATCAGTAAGTTTGCTCTTGATGAATTCGGGAGTTAATTCAATTTCATTTCGGGCTTCGAGAGCTGTTATTAGAGTATTATAACTCGCAGGTAACGAGCACAATAGAAGTGCAGATAAATGCGAGTCGGTTATGTTCTCTCCTATTGCGGAGAGCTTATCTTTTATTTCCAGTATATTAGTAATGTGTTTGTGCATGTTCCCATTTTCGGGAAGTTTTGCACTATACAATTTTCGTAACAAATATAATTTACTGGACAAATTGGCTCTCTCATGAATATTTTTTAAACTATCCCATGTCTGTTTTGCTGTTTCTAAATGTTTTACATGAACTATTTGCGTATCGTCTATACTCAGGTTTATTAAAGCGCGAGCTTTTGCATCCTTTTTTCTCCAATCTTCGTTAATTGGTGTAGGGGGTTCCTGAGTTACGAGTTCGTACAAATCTTCCTTAATTAACAACATATTAATTTTAAACTTCCATATAGAATAATTATTATTGTTTAATTTATCTACTATTTGCATTTCCTTTATTGTCGCCATCTCGGAGAACTTGTTTATACAGTTTTTAAAGTTTTATTAGTTTAAATAGTTTATTAAATTCAATTATGTTTTCTTGAATTTTTAATCTAGCATAAGAGCTGAGTATTATTTTTATTAATTAGAGTCAATTATTAATCCTTAAGAATAAATTCTGAGTTCATATATTCATCAGGCTCATGATCACTGTTGAAGGGGCGAGGCCAACGAGGTAAGCGCGTAACATCAGAATATTAAATTCTTCAAATTAAAATTAACTCTGGTCTTCAACATGCAGAAAGAAAAGGAATTGCTTACCTTTTCTAAGGTCTATCCAATTTATGAAATATCCACTGGTTTATATATTTCAACTATTTGAGAATTTATTATAAACACTTCTTGAATAATCGTGTAGATGTACCACTTCTGAAATAAGACTTGTAAAAAAATAATATTAATGCACAATTCACATTGAATAAATAAGTTCACGTTTGGATTGATTTTAAAAATTATATTTTACATTACTTAAAATTTTAAAAGGTTTACATTTAGATTAATTTTAACATCAGGAAACATTTTTTCCTGTGACTTTACAGAATGAAGGATAGTAATACACTGACTCATTTTCACAAAGTTTGGAAAGTTACGAGTAAAGTTGCATCATTTCTTTGAAACAAATTGACGTTGAATAATTGTCCTTTTAAATGCTTTAGTTCTGTAATAAGTTTATAATGGCATAATCACAAATAACAAATTATAAACATATTTCACATTATTAGAAGAGAACGATTATAACGAGGTAATAAATCTCTATTGCTTGATAAACTTGAAACTTAAGAGTCATAAATTAGGTCACTTGTTTTAAGAGATGAGAGAAAAATTATCGTTGGGTTTTTATCTGCGTGCTTCATCATTTTCTTTATTTATTTATTTTACTTTGAGTGGAAAATATTAAGTGATTGAAATGAATGGATTAGTTTTTTACAGATGGTGTAACTAGCGCATCACTGTTTAGATTACTGACTACTGCGGCCGTAATATGTAACTTTGGAGAATTTAAAGTCTTTTCGCTCCAAAGAGAAATTGGAATTTTAACAAGATCCGCTTTTGTTATGTTACCTATGGCCGGAATTAATTCTATCTGTTCTCCCGTTTTATATTTACTTGCAACAAACTTACTATGGAAAATCGATAATTCCGTTCCAGAATCTTTAATGCACTGGACTTTTTTTCCTAAAACATTTAAATTAACTATGGGTAAATTATCTTTACTGAATTTACTTTGATTAATATGCAAATTATTATTAGTTAGCCTTCCCGTCCTAACATGACTAGCCCTACCTTTTACAAACGTTTCCTCACTTTCTATTTGATTCACTGTATCTCTAGAATTACGAATTTGACGTAATTCTGGGCAAGAATTTCGTAAATGCGTTTGCGAATTACAATGAAAACAACGAGGATTTACCCTACGTTCGAATGCTTTAGCTTGATTCTTCGCATTGTACGGAGATGAAACATTGGAGTTAAGCCGCGGATTTCTTTCCAAATTTTGTACTGGGTCCGGTAATTTACTCTTATCTTCCCCACACTCGTACTTATTCTCCTTAAATTTTTTTATTCCTGCTCTGACACTTTCATATCCTTCTAATAGGTCAACAATCTCGGCTTCTGTTTTTAACAGCGGCCATTTATCTATAAAGTGCTCGCGTACTTCAGACTTCGCTCGTCTTTTGATCTGGTCAACTACCAACAGATCTTTTAATTGCTCGAAATTCGTTATGGCTAGGCCCTCCAACCATCCCTTTAGATAATTTCTTAGTTCAAAGGCAAAGTCCTGCCAGTTTAAAGACGGTAATTTCTGATGATTCACAAATTTCTGACGAAAGGTTTCTGGATTTAATTTAAATTTTTTAAGTACAATACCTTTTATATTATCATAATCCTCGGATTCAGTTTCTGGCTGTCTGGCAATGATTGAAATGATATCCACTGGTAAAAGGCCGATTAAATGTGAGACCCAATTTTCCTTCGGTATCCCAACTCGTTTTGCTTGGCGTTCAAATAAAACCAAGTACAAACTAATGTCGGTTTTTTCAGGGTTAAATTTCGGAATTAATTTCTTTAAATTATGATCAGGGGAACGCGAATTAACATTTGCTGAACTTGCCGCGGCCTGGGGCAGACCTTTCTCAATTCTGAGTTTTTCAAGCTCAAAATCTAACTGCATCTGTTTTTCCTTTAATTCCTTCTCTTGAAGAAATCTCTCTTTATGCAACGCATCCTCGCGTGCTATTGCCTCTAAACGGGCCTGTGCACTTTCGTGTCTTTCTAACTCTTCCTGGGCGGCTAACAATATGGTCTCATAAACCGTTTGCACGTATGCCTCATCATAATCGTCAGATTCCATAATTAAATGTTTTAGCTGGCTTCGAGTTTCGTTCCCTGTACGAACAATTTCTAACTCGTCAACTAATTGTACCAGATTTTCTTTTTTCCCTTCCCGAGGAACGCCATTCTAAATCGTTTTTTTTTCTACCCGAAAAAAAAATCTTTAGATAAAATATAAATATATTACATATATATATATGCACTAAAAAAAAATATATCACAGACAATATAATTGCTGAGTCACTCCCAAATACAACAGTACTTATAAAAATTCTGAATTTAAACCAAAAAAAATCAACAACCCGTAATTTTCCCAAAATTACAAAATTAAAAAACTCCTAGATTAATTTAAAGTTTTGACTTACCCCTTCTGATGAGTGATAAATCCATTAGCACAATCTTCCGTCTTTTCACGGCTCATAAAACCTTTGGCAAATTAATTGCCCACTACATATTTCACACTGTGCGTAAACACTGAACCGATGATGCAAACTTCTCTTTACTTCTTATTTCCACTCCGTTAACGAGGTGTCGAAAACTTCTTCCTTCTGCAAGACTTCGAAACCAAAACTTTATTTCCTCTTTACTTCTTGTTAGGGGGACAACATCTCAGGTCCGTTACTTGTCAAACGGGGAGTCAGGGCGACGACCTACGATACTTGCTTCGTGTTTCTTCCTTCATTTCCAAAATCCGTAACTATCCACTAGAAATATCGGAACTTCCGTTTTTTTCTTCTTCTTAAAGGGCCCAACAACAAGATTCTTTCTTTCCTTCTGATCCACGAATGTCCAGGATAATTCTTTTTTCTCGAAACAAATGCTTCATCCACCACTTTTTCTCAAAAAAAAAACAGAGCTTGTTTTTTTCTTCGTGGGTCTTCTTAACTAATGATTAGCTAATTTCTTCGCTGGCGCGATTATACTTCTCTCATAAGACGAATGCTTGCTTCGCTTCTTCTTTCCGCTGACGCGTCTATTCGTCTATTCTTTAATCACAAACGAAGACTCTTCTACTTTCAACTCCAAGAACTCCAAGTGTGTGTGTGTGTGTATTTCCTTCAAAACTTTCTTAAACAAACTCGCATCCCGCTTCTGACAACCAATCTGTACCGTAAAATTTCTTAAACAAACAGTAATCTTAATTACTAATGGAGAACTAAGAGTTCTTTTCTAATCACTTTTATTTTACAATACATTCAAACACACACACCACACAACAAATATTTTTACATGAAAGTTAATGTCTTAGAGTTTCTAGGAGCATGGCGCCCCCACACACTTTTCGGTGCTAAAACCAAAAGCGACCGAACTCTGTCGTTTCAAAAGCACATCTCAAAACGGGGCAGCTTCGATTCATGTTCTCTGAGTTTTTTAATTGGATGACCACGTGGTATATCTGGGGTCTTATTAACAAGGTTTAGTGCTAAACTGTCACCAATCCACTTTGGCATGGAAAATAAGTATCTCGTTAAAATTGTTTATAACGTCATCCAGCGGGATTTTGTAAGATTTTCGAGTGCCCATATGGGACTCGGCAGATGCAATTAGAATGTTTATTAGCACTTAGAAACCATCTGGTTTTGAGAAACGTTACAACAGTTACTTAAAATTCTAATGGTAAACTTAAGCCTAGCTTTGAAAATTTCAGAACTTGAAATCCATATTTAGACTCTTTTTCCATTTAATATCTGTTTCTCTGGAAACATCTATCCAAAAAACTGTCTATAGATTATATGATTGCCATAATTAATCAATTTTAGAATACAAAGTCGGTTTTTAAATTCAGTAATACTGAAATAATATGACTCCATCTTAAATATGCCGTAATCACCATGGCAACCTAGAATCATTAATTATCACGGGATATCATTGAAATAATTACGTATGATAGGATTTAATAGAATGAAGAAAGCTTTTATTAATATCTTTTGAAGTTTTGATTCGATTTTTATGAAATTTGAAAGGACTCGACAAACTTCTGCAACGATTATGTATGTTAAATTTCAAACCATTCGATTGGCTAGTTTTTGCGCTGTTATATGTGGGCATAATGACAAACAGACGGACGAGACGACGACTATAGGTGCTACTTATTTATATAATTACGAACGCATCTAAAAAGTATAAATATACAACGTTACATATCGACCTCAGATATTCTATGCAAAAAGAATAATTTAAAAACATTCAAATGCGAATGTGAAATCTGTAAAGAACATTTCATTGGCTTAACAAATTGCCGCTGAATGTCGTTTAGTGACAAGTGTACGGTGACTAGTGTAGTTTACCTCACTTTTTTACCTCCAGGCAAAGAATGGGTCTGGATAAAAGAGCGGTCTGGTTTCATCTTGTGGGATGGCCATGTTGTCAATTGCAAGCTTAGTAAATATCATTGGACAGTTAAAGTGTCAATCATTTGTTCTGGGATACGACTTATCAGCGGCAACATTATCTTCTTATTATGCCAATTTTGATTTTTCATTTGAGTCAAGTATTGCCGTTTAAGGCGGCAACTGTCCACGCTTCATATAAGAAACTTACCGGAAGAGCCTGTGAGGTCCATCACCTTTAAGTTGCGGGCTTTGATGATTGTTACGGTGAGTCTTCCGGCGGTCGGCAGGTAACACAGCGAAAGCATCACTTCTCCAAGATCGACTTTCTCCTGAAAATCGAAAAAACATGAACTGCAGTGTTCAAGTCTGACAGGTGAACAAAAGCATTAATATTATTGTTATTACTAAACATTACTATTGAAATATAGAGAAAATTTAAAAAAAGGTTGTTGGACTAAAACAACAGAGAATATGCATTTAAAATACTAAATCAACAGGGATTATATGTCACAGTAGGACCCCATATTCTGGTGAAATTGTACAATCTTCAGTTAGAGGAGATTTCTGTAATCTTGTAAAACAAACTTCTAGAAAATTTTTATTTTTTAAATTATTGCAGTTAGACTAACTATTGTGATATTTTCGAAATCTGAGATGTGCTCTGTAATCTAACTGAATGATTAACGAATTTCGATTATAATTTGTCAGATTCATTTACATTGTAAATTGCCAGCGCGTTTATGCCCTTCTAAGCTGATATTGCATGATCGTCCAGTTTCACCAATATAACCTGTCGGTAACCTTTGATCGAGGGAAAAAACTAAATATAAAAGTAAAAAAAGTTTTAAAAAACTCCACTTCTTTATAAGCACTCAACGTTTATCTTGAAAATCACGCCTAATTTCATGACTTCAATTCATGATTTTTCCAAAACATGTCTGATACCATACGTGAATATGGCGTCGGCACCGATCCCGAAAATCCACCGCTTTGATAACGCGCAAGCTAGTGCAATATTTTTTAAAATTATGATTTTTGCTGTGTTTCTTTTTTAAGATATGGCTAACAGGAAAGAAAAGCAAACAATATTTAAACAATCTTTTTAGGATTTCTAAATTGTTTTCTCAACGTATAATCATAATTAATATGAAACTTTCATTTATAAAAGCATATTTTTTAATTGTTACATGCTATTTTTTATTTATGTTTTATACTTTTACATTTTAGTGTTTAAAATTGAATCGTTGCAGTTTCAAAGCCATTTGGCATACTTTGGCGTACGTGGTGTGGCGCATAATGAAATCCATTGTTGTTGAAACTCGTATATAATTGTAACCCTAAGGAAAATATGGCGATTTATCATCTGTAGCCGGCAAAAGGGAAAATGCCTTAAAATTAATGTATTAATTTATAATTAAGTTCTAAAAATTGTAAAATGTTGTATTGCCATCGGAAACAAACCTGTGAACATGATATTTTTAATTCTAGAAAATCAGGAAGTGAGTGAAAAATCGATAAAAAATACATCTTTACATGCGAAAACCAAGCTGAGTTAAATAACACAGAGTAATGAAGGTATTCCTTTGACAAATACACTTGAAAAAGTCGATACACAGTGGAATATAAGATGTCTTGGGCGTGTGAAGACAAATATCCCGGAATAACAAGATTGTGACAACTATTATTTTCCCTTTTGATCCTTTATATATCATATGCTTTCAACAGACAATAAAACATTAAATAAAACATGAAACATTATAGTCATTATAATTAATTAGGGCCTTACTTTTGCTTAGGCCCCCAAGGTCCAACTTTGGGCACCAGAACTGCAAGTGCCATCAAATAATAATTTGTGGCTATGTGTACAGATTACTTGAAAATAGAATATCAATCAACATACACGTTGTGCAAAAAAAGTTGTGTATACGGGGTCTCCGTTTATGGCTGTGCCTAAACTCCCCGATTTTCTAACAAGGAGAGGTTACGAGGTTGGAAAAAGAGAATGCGGTGATCCTTTGCGTTATGATACTGTTTCTTCAATAGATAAACATATGGAAGTCATAAAGTGCAATGATCAGGCCAGGGGGGTCTTGGAAAAACAAATCATTTACGCTTACGTATATAATCGGATAAATTGTCGTCTTTTCTGAACGGTTTTGTTGATCGGTCGGCAGCGCGCCAGACTTAATAATCACAAGACTTTTTGGTGTGAGTACGATTACCAACTAAATTATCTCTTCCAGGCGAAATAATGATCAATTATTTACCAACCATACTTAAATATATACAAATAATTATTTAAATTTGAAACCAATATAACAAATAGAAACATATTTTATATATATAAGGTACCTGTACCAAATAAGGCAAAGTAAAGGATTCAGATTATAATAAAATGTGTTCATCAATATCAACATTAATATTTTAAATGTTGTTGGATGTAATAGTTACACATATTTTTACAATATTAGAATAAATTTATCGCTGTTGCATTTTGTCCAGGAGAGTTCAAAACAAAAGACACTTTAAAGTGGTCTTATTAGGAGTATGTCTTCTAAATGAGACCATAATTTGCTAAATACATTGTTAATTAACAGATATTATACACCAAAACAGAACAAAATAAAGAAAGTGTTTTAAATTTCCATTTTTAACTGTTGAATATGAAACACGTTAGGTATGAAGAATAAAATTAAATATTTCGGCAAAATAAAGTTATTATTTTTTTTTAAGAAATCCAAATGAATTTATTAACATTTGGGACAGAAAAGGGTATCTGTGTTCATTCGAGTCAGTCCTACACATTCTGCATGACATACTTCTTGAACTTTAAACAAAGACGCATATTTAAGACACGATCCTTATTTTAGCAAATGAAGCCATACCTTATTAGGAGACTTCTGTTTCACATATTTCACTTTAAAAAACAAACAGTATTAAAAATTCAGAATATTTCAATATACGTTCTGAAATATTGCTAAATGATCTCGTACATCATGCAAAGATTGTAAAATTCAATGAACAATTTATGCTGATTTCATATCAAAGTTTACTTGCTGTTTTTAACATTAACGTGTCGAAAGATTCAGTGTTCCGAAAAGGACGACAAAACCGGTATCGGCTGTACTTGAAACTAGTGAGCCTAGATATGAGAGAGGTGACTTACGGGGTATATCATTTGATTGGTTAAGACCAGGGGTCGGAAAAACTAGTTTTTTATTGTAGCGAACTACAACTACAACTGCTTTATCGAAAATGTAGTTAACTACAACTGCAATAACTTGTTTTAAAAAGTAGCGACTACAAACTACTTTTCAAAAGTAGTTACTACTTCGCTACTTTCAGATTTTGTCAAAGGGTTCCATTTACACTAGAAATTGAAGACACGAATTAAATAATAAAGCGACCGCTCGTTATATCACGTCTGCCAGGATATAATTCAATAAATATAACTTAATCGAGGGCATTAAAGAAGATAACATACAAGAAAATGTTTTGCATTTGTCTCTAAAATGTTAATTTATACACACATTAAATTTCGTAGCAAAATTAAGACAGAGATTATAATGTAGAAAATTACAGAAAAACAACTCTAGATTCAAATAATAAATAAAGCTGTAAATCAAGAAATTGCGAATATTAAGAAACCGGAGTTAAAACATGAAGACTTAATAATAAGTAAATAGACAAGTGTTGCCAGAAAGACAATTAATTCATTTGGTGGATTAGTACTTGATTTTAGCAGCAAGTGTCAATGGGGGAAAATCTATCGCCACATGTGATACGTTGGTATACGCTGCAGCTAAGATTCGCAAATTGTTGAACAGAACAAATTTTGCGCAAAAGAAGCAAATTTCGGCAACGTGATTTTCAGAATGGTACATTTCCCACTCCTGAAGTAGCGTTAGAATAGCGTCGGTTCTCGCTACAAACTACTTTGTATCGTGCTACTCGCTAAACTACATTATTCAAAATGTAGCGCCCTACACTACAAACTACTGTAAAAAGTAGCAGCCAGAGTAGTTTCGTTACTTGTAGCTCGCTACTTCCGACACATGGTTGAGACGACTCTGGATAAGAGCGAATCACCAAGCATCTTGGCGAGCCTGTTGTTATCGCCAAGTTAATACTTGTTAACTTGTCTCACTTTGTATAATCGAATTCGTCCAAGCGAGTATCGCCAAGTTCAGGAATAGAAAATGTCTAGGTTTGCCATAGTTTTGACAAAATCGTCTGTCTAAGCACAGTCTCCATATACATACATGCACGCTACTTGAAACTATCCGCACACGTCAAACATTACATAAATTGTTAGGTATGTTCTGCCATATGTCAGTCCGAGACCAATCCTCTATAAGGTATAAGTTGATGGCCATATCAAGAGCACGGATTTAGTTGGTAGAAGAGCCTTTTATATATATATATATATATATATATATATAGAAAATAGTTTAAAAAATGGAATTTGCATTTTTATGAATTAAACGAAAAAAAATGTATGGAGCTAGTATTTGTTTAGTCGACGACAAAATTTCCCTTTTATTTACAGTTGTTTACAGTTATTTACATGAATAAATTCACATTTTTCTCAGCGAAGTAGTTGAAAATACGATACATAAAATTAAAGGAAGTTATTTCTATTTAATATTTTTCCATTACCCAAATAATTTAAAAATCGGAAACATAAGATCAGATTTTTTTTTAGTGTCATACATTTAAAAAGCTAATTTTTAAAAAACATAAAATTTTTAAATTATTAAGTTAATGGAGAAAATTAAAATTAAAATAGCATATTTAGGTATAAGTACTGTGTTTTAATCCATTTCGTTGAGATTTTTTTTTTTTTTATCACGGAGTTTATCCGTGTAAACAATTCTAAGCAATTCTAAATGAAACGGTAATTTCGTTGACTAAGCAAAAACAAACTGCGTACATTTTTTTCTATAAATTTATATATATATATATATATATATATATGGAAGAACATTATTTATATTTGTGGACATTAATACTTTATTTGTATTGCTTTTTATTTTATTTATATTTGTCTTAAACTTAAATAATTATGTATATATTTTTAATTGTGGTTCAAAAATAATTTATTATTATTTTGTCTGGAAGCAGTACGATTGGGAATCGCACTCATAGCAAAAAAATCCTAACGTCATGCATCTGGCATGTTGCCGACCGAGCAACAGAGCCAGACAGAAAATGCGATAATTTACCAGATTATATACATAAGCGTAAATGATGGGCAAATTTGGGGATTGTTTCCTTAACACCCCCTGACCATGGCACTTTATGGCTTTTAAATGTTTATCTACTGATTCTACTATACTCTATCGATAAACAAAAGATCACCGCATTCTCTGTTTCAGACCTCGGTGCCTCCCCTTGTAAGTCAGGCTACTTAATATATTTTGGGATGGTCAGTTAGTTACCTGTGGCACTCCAAGTATGTCCATGGTGTATTCCATCTCGTGACCCGTATCACAAAGTTCTGGAAGGCCCCTGACCAGGACTTGCCCGATAAGGTCGTGTCTCGAGAACCGGTCGAAGTCGTACACGGAGAACTGCACCGTGCGGGAATTCAGCTGGTTGTAAGGCACTCCGAAAACGAACGTCTCGTTGAACACCGGATTCAGATTGCGACGGTGTACCTGTAGGGAAACAAAGTAGTTACTCATTAAACAAAATTAAGGAAAATTCATGTGTCGTGTTGACACACACTTAAACTTTAATGTATGCGAATTCTTCAGTGACTCATTATCGAAAACCTACAACTGTTGCATGCTATATTATAACGCAAATAACATATTTAAATTCTGAGGTTACGTCAACATATTAATGAAAGTTAGAAAGCTGACTGACTAGCAGTTGTCAACTAATTAATTAAATCAAAAACTTTGTTGTTATGAAAATAACCTGTATTTAACAATGTGATGTCACGGCCATACACTCACGCGACGAGGAATTTTCTAGATAAATACATAAGAATTTCATTATGTGATCCTTATGAAACGTAAGTATAAATACTATATACGTACAATTTTTTGCGGGAAATGTGATATTAACTTTATTAACAGCATGTTTAAATTTTTGTGACTATCCAAAATAATTATGTATTCTTAGAGCTGAGTTGCAAAAAAATCAAACAGTACAATTAAAAATCTCAGTTCACAATCCTTTAAAAAATAGCATAATGTTTTTATTGCTATAGAAATAAAATAACCCTTATTAAAATGTATTAAAAATAATTATCGTCGATAATTCTTCAGTGATTTCCTGTAAAGGAAATATAACGCGCTACACACGTCATTTTTACTTAGAAGACATACTTTATTCTGCTTCCTAAACAGCATTTGAAATACAGTATAATATCTAATATATCTTTAAAATGCACTTAAAATACTTTATGCCCGTAGACCGTAGCGTATCAGATTTTCGTCATGACTGACTGTAAACGAAATAGACTTCATACTTTTTTACGAAAGTTAGAACATGGATAGACAATGGAGCGTCAATGGCGTATCTACGGGGGGAGCTAGGGCTGAAGCACCTCCCAAACTCCGAGACTAGACTAACGATTGAAAGTTTCTTAAAATTATGAAACGTTATTTTTGTATAAAATGTCCTCAGAATTTTTTTTGGAAATTTTGGAATATATTCGTTTTGTTTCTGATTTTTTTATATTTTGATTTTTTAAAAATAAAAAATATGAATACGTTTAATATATACTAATTATATATTTTTAAACATTTAACATGTTATAGTTATTTTATAGGTAAAAAAAATGTCGTCTCTCTCGCATTCATGACTGCCATAATATGACTGGTCAAGTAAATTCATCGATATTTCTATTAGCTTTAATTGATTTCTGTTTTTGTTTAAATTATCGGATACAAGTTAAAAAAATTTCCGCCATAATATTTAAAAAAATAGCTTGATTTTGAATCATTTTAATTGACTGTCGGCTGGTCATTGGTCGTCTGCTCACGAGTTTCGTGTAAATGCACTGGTCTACACAGCCAAAATTTTCATATACGTATCCCGCAGGACAGTTATCTTTGCCTGGTATCGGCCCAGCGTAAAAGCTAAGAGTTCGGTCAGAGCAAAAATCAGTAAAACCAGTCCTAATTCGTCCGGGCCTTTTTAATTTTCTATTTTTTTAAAATCCTATATTCCTTAACCAACATACCTACAATTTAAAAATTATTTTTAAAAAATTGCACACATTGCATAAAGTGCATGATTTTTCCGATTATATATTCTCCAACCCTTGTATACGAAATTACAATACTAATGATCACATAGACAACATTCAAATGAAAAAGACTCTGTAAAAATTTTAATATAGTTTAGAAGAAAAGAAATATTATTTAAAATACAATTTTGAAGCTCTATAAAGGAATAAATAAATGTAAATTTTTAAGAATATTTGTCTTTTATTTATTAAACCAAAATAAATTTCGACAGACTCCGTTAGCATAATAACATTATTAAAGAAAAATAAAACTGCCTGCCTGGCGCAGCCCAGAAAGCCCAGCAGTCCAAGCCCGAGTCTAATGAAAAAAAATATAGCCCGAGCCCAGTCCGTACAGACAACTAAAAATCTAGCCCCTCTCAAAACGTAATCCTGGGTAGGCCACTTGTCTAATCTAAGTATTTAATCAGTTTTCAATTACGTTGAAAAGCGTTTAAAACGTCGCTTACAGCCTAATCACAGCAGGGCTGTGGCTTAATGCGACATTCAGTTTATAACAAAAGTAAAAATCATGTTGCAGATCGTTATTATGATATTATTGGTGTTATCGTGCAGGGCATTATTTTTGGATCCATGCCAAGAAAATGTATGTCGCTGGAAAGACTAACTCAAAACTATCAGGAAGTTAGCGGTTGGCACGCATGTGTCGTGAACAAATAGATGTTGTACATTATTAATATTTAACCACCTTAATAGGCACAATGAAAACAGTTTAAAAGTGCATTTTAGTTTAAGCACTTTAAATAACTAACAACAAGTAACATAGTATATAAATTGTAGTATATTTTAGACTTCCGATTATATTTGTTTCTTTTCAGAACCGTAGAGTCACGAAATTGGAAAAATGTATAAAAGGAAGAGTTTGTGTGTCTGTTACAGGGTTGCCATTTTTCTTCATTTTACCAAATAGGGAATTTTGTCATGTGAAGTACAAAAAATTATGATTTAGGAGCAAAATACGAGACGTATTTAAAAGAAAATTTGGTATTTTCCCTTTATACCAACACCATACCAAATGTATGCTAATGCACGATTTACTGAAGCCCTAACGGTGCAAAGGATTTTATTGCAAACCGTGCCAAACATTGTGACTCTCTATCTATTGAAAGTGAATCATTTTTTAATTATTATTTAATCGTAAGCACGCAAAACATCTAAATTTTCTATTTTTCAAATCGAAAATATTTTTTATTAAGTTATAACTTACATACTTTGCTGATGTTAAAATGGATTTTACCATTTGGCAGTTACCTGATTATGAGCAAGCTGCAATAAAACTGTTCCAGGGCTAAGGCATTATATTATACATAAATAAACTTTTTCTTTCAAGATGCCGGCTACGAACATTTCACAGTAAATCTCAAATATAATTTTGTTGAACTGAACAGTAGGTGTCATACCCAGTCTGTTGAGAGATTATGAGACATCTCAAAATGCGTAACAAAAAAACATCACGTCATTGTTCGTTATTATGTTCAATCTTATCTTATAAATTTTATGTGGCGACATGATATCATTATTAAAAATATGAAATGTTTACTGTAATGATAACAGACATTTACAATTTTATGCCTGCAGTTTAAATTGAGTTTTTTTTTAAATATTTTATTGAATGACATTTATTTGTTTTTTAAGCGTATGATGAAGTTTGTAATGGTAATGTGTCGTACAATGTTCCGAAAATTTGATTAAATACCTTGAGAAAAATTTAATTTTGATTTGTGCAGTTGGTTTTTATTTTCACATATAGATAGTGACATGGTCTGTTGTAACTCTTATGTTTTCATCATGTCTCAACAGATGGCACCAGAGGAATACTGGAATACTGTATTACCCCCCCCCCCCCCCCTCCCTATGAGAAAAATATTAATAAGAAAGATTTGGCACAACAGAATCCTTTCTGTGGCAAACCTTTGTTGTTATTCCCATTCACTTTAAATCCCATTGTTGACGATATCGCTCACTTGTAAAAAAAAAAAAAAAAAAAAAAAAAAAAAAAAAAGACAAATGTTTGTTAAGTTAAGACAGTATGAAATAACCACGAAAGAAAATATACAATAACCTCTTCCGAGTGATACACGATTCCGAAAAGCGATTTTTCATTTTTGAAACCCCAGAAACCAATATATTTTCGATATTTAAAGAACCATTTATAAAAACAAAGTTTCTTTTTCAGCCATTTTCGCAAACGTTCCCGAGTCGTTTTTATAGTGTATTAATTCGTTTTCTCAACACGAAATATAAGTTTTTCGGATGTTATCTATATATTTCGAATGAATGAACCAAATGTAACTAAAAACTATACAGCTAATCCCGTGTACCTCACCAACATACCCTCCAAAAATCAACTATCGCGGAACCGACAGACAGACAAACAGACAGACGGAAACCAAAAACTTTTCGCGTCTCCAAAGTGAGTGTTCACTAACGTTTCGACAATGAAGGCAACATTTTTCACAGTTTGTTATTATTGTATTACATAACTTGGGATTTTAGAATGAGTCTCTAAAAATACTATCGAAAGGGTATTAATTTTTGGCTTAGGCACCACTTCACTTTCGGCAGACCTGAGTCATTAGAGTCCCCTATTCCTACTCTTAAATACAATTATTTTTTTTCTTGTATCTGATAATATAGGGTTTCATACGGTCGTCTCCCCGTCTAATACAAACGAATTGTATAACCTACTTCGATGGAAGTCGGTTAAAAACAAGTGACATTTACAACGACCAAAATGGAAAGCTTTTAATCGAAAGGGACAAAGAAATGAGATTGATGTAACAGCTTCTTATGTCAGTGACACAAGGACGGCGTAATTGAAATGTGTTACCGAAATATGTTCCAGTACAAATTGGTATTGAGGTAGAATATACAGAGTAAAAGCGAAAAATGACAGTTTTGCGTGAGAAGAGCAATTACGAACATACATACCCTAGTCTGGAATTTCTTTTTCCTGTCTGGCAACAAGTAGAGTTTGATATAAGGATCAGAGGTTCCGGAAAAATCTTTGGCCGGCAGATCTTGCGCTTGCAGGATCTAGGATAAGTAAACGAAATTTGTCTTTTAAAATCTAGTATAATAAAATGCCACATACATAACAACATTTGGTATCCTTTTGCTTTTCTATTTAATTATTTAAAAAGAAAACTCTTTTCATGTTAAAATTTTATAAAAGAGTGTTTTAAATGCATCGTAGGAAATATAAAATAATTAAGGATCTAAAATTATTTTCACTATCTTATCATTTATTTACTTATTTTGTTACAAAAATGGTATTTAAAATGATAAATCTTATCCTTAATTACATGAAAAAAATATCTTTTTCGGCATCCTTTCACACTAAATATAGCAAAAATCTATGAAAAAAAAAATCTAGATAAAGGAAGAAATTGCTAAAAAATTTTAAGTAATATTTTTCTTTCTCCTTTGCAACATTGGTTTATAAAATTTACAATAAAACGATGATATATTTTGAACCTTTTTATTATACCTATTTGACATTTTCGATTATTTTATAATTATTTAAGAAATATAATGGAAAAACACCTTGTAACTTAATTTGTTATTCATATCTGACTAACTTTCATGCAGTTTAAATATAAATACATTTATAATATTTTAAAATATATTTTAATTTTTCATAATTATCTGCTTAAATTTTTGCAAAACAAAAATTCCACTTTAAAGCCTTAAATGTAGTATGTGGTAGTTTTAGCTGAAGAAAATTATTTTCAAAACAACTAAAATTTAATGAAAGAAAAAAAAAGTAGAACAATTATTGAGTACTTTTAATATTAGTTTTTCATCGCATCCATTACGCAAGAAAAAATTGAACATAGATAAATAATAAAGAACAATAAAGAAATTAATGCAATGCAATTAATTTGCATTGCATCAATTTCATGATATACTGTACTAAACTGTAAAAGAGCAATTTTTTATAATGAGCATAAACTACTGATAATTATTTTAACAATGAATATTTTTTAGTAGTTTTTTTAAATTTTCCTCATTTTAGTATTCTTTGTTAAACTGTATTAAAATAGTTATTTAATAACCGATAAATGCCAGTTCTGCAGTATTAATATGATTAACAGCTAATTATTTTGTTGAATTAAGATAAATAGAAGAACTGTGAATTGATTAATATCTCGAACTCATACTAATGTTAGTCACACATTAGCACGAGTTCGAGATATTACTCAATTCAGAGCTCTTCTATTTTTATTAATTCAGCTAAATAATTAGCTGTTAATCATATTAATACTGTATGAATAAAAACATGAACCAAAAATTATCAAATATCTTTTTTATTACATTTATCTTCCAATTAAGTTACTCTAGAATAATAATGGTTTGATCAGCAAACAGTAAAATGAACAATTTGAGATTTCTTGATTTACTGAAATAGACTCGAAAGTTATTTACGCTGGTAGTGAATTTCTTGTGAATTTCTTGTATGTTCTTTCCCATCTATTAGTGAATGGCACAAGAAATTCACAGATACCGGCTGAGTATTGGATAAAGCAAAGGAGTGGATGGAACAGAGTATCAGAAGAAAACATTCTCGATTACCACCTCGATGTGCTTCGTGAAACTAATGTTGCACATATAGAAATTTATTAACAGATGAAAAAAAAAAAAAAAAAACTTCAATGTATACTCCTAATATACTCTTAATAGCTGTGCTACTTTCCACACATGTATCTGCTCATTTGTGTTTGTAATAAAGGACTTTGTGGACACCCTATTGTTTTAATAGTTAAACGTCATTTATAATGTAATGGAGATAATACTATATTTATATAGTTAACAATAACAAGTGGGTAAGTGTGATCGAAGATCGCACAAAGGGTTTCGTTTAACATTCCTTTCAAAAACACTTTATCCTTCCTTTAATAAATCCAAATAAATTTCATTTTCGAAAAAAAAAAAAAAAAAAAAAAAAAAAGTCATGTTTTTTATAAAGTAAATATTTACCTGTCTATATTCTCGTTTTTACGAAAATCTAAACCGGTCCGATAGCGGGCGAAGCCCGCTATTATACTCTGTCATAATAATATCTGTCATGTGGACTAAATGCGATATTAAAAAAAATCAATTTCAAAATTAAGCATGTTGTATAGAGACCTTCAAAATGTTAGACGTCAGATTAACTTTCTTTTTAATTCTCTAATGACTTCATATTAACCCTTTCCGGCACAGTGGTCCCACTTCGGGCACACCTAATTTTAATTCCAAACTTGCATTCGACACCAAGAATATTTTAATAAAATTTTGTTTCTACAATGAAAACTTAAAATAAGGAGTTCTTATTTTCTAAAAAAGTCGTTTGTAAATTCCGGTGTCAGTCAGTAATTTCTCCTTGTACGAACAGAATTTGTCTGTGCCGGAAAGGGTTAACCTGCTTTCTGTACTTACACATACTCATACTGCTTGTATTATTGAGAAATGTTTGAAATTTTCCGTTTTATTACCAACATGTCGTCATATTAATCTTTTTTTCAATTGGTGAAACATTTATTTCACTCTAAATAAGAAAGAGTGACTATTCACTCTATCGCAGAGTCTAAATTTGCCCAACCTCTTTAGAGTGACTATTCACTCTAGGAAAAAGTGAAATTCTTGACTCTCTGAAAGAGTGAATACTATCCTGAGAAGTGAATATTCACTCTGAACAGGAGTGGATACACTCTTGCAAAAGGAGTGAGTTTTTTCACCCCTGATAGGAGTGAATAGTCACTCTCTTAGGAGTGACTAAAATTCTTGAATAAAGAGAAACTCATTTTTACACACGCTTATTCGTAGGCGGTCACCCTCCCAACTGATAACCGAGCTCGTTGCTGCTTGACTTCGGCGCTCGGACGAGAGCTGGTACCTACAGCATGCTACAGCCGCTAACGATATAAAGAACTCTTATTACATTATTTTAGCTGTGTTTCTTTTGTGATATTCGAGCACATTTATTAAATTTCTGTAGAAATCACAAATATTTACGGTGTTTCTCAACGGTGTAAATAAGAAAACTGAAACTTTCTTTTTGTATCATATAATACAGAGACTGTTCGCACATTTTTTAGAAAAATTTGATAAATGATTTTAAAAAATGGAATTATTTTAGAGGAAAAATTTCTGACAACTTATGTGTAATTTATATTATCGTCTGATACTTTCAAATTTATTCTTATTTCAAGATTGCGCATGCAAAAAAGCTGTGAATGGGAAGCGTTTTTTTTTTTCTTCCGAACAGAAGTATGCTAATTCGACAGTCTAAAATGATTGCAAAGTGCATAATATAAAAACTTTTTAGTGCGAAATAAACATAACAATTGATTGGAAAGTGCTGTTCCAAAAATCAGTACGTATACATAGTAAAAAGATACCAGATGGAAAAAAAACAGGGAAAAAAAGAGCCCATTTCAAGGCGGAAAACGAAGTTTTAGGTAAGGATTTATGACTATCGCAAATTTATCTTACAATGGGAAAATAAAAATAAGAATATTGGACAAAAATGTTACAATCAATTCATTATATTATTAAGAGAATGTGTTACATCCGATATTTACAGAAAAAATGCCATTTTCTTTATTACAATGACTTTTAAAGGGTGAAACTGCATCAAAGCAAAGCTACTGCTCATACTTCAAAAACTACCGCTGTATTCGTTGAAAACATTAAAAACTCACACAGGTATTGTATTTATACCTTTCAACATATTCCTCCAGTCACCTGACGTTTCTCTTATAGTTTATTGTGCATTTGGTCTGCTGAAAAGAGCTCTTTCAAAGGGCAAAACCAGGGGCGCCATTTCGGGGGGGGGGGGGCAGCCGCCCCCCCCCCAAGGAATTTGAAATTTCAGAAAATTTATCAGTTATCGCAGGTTAGACCAAAAAAAAAATCAAAATATGATCAAAAGCTAAAATAACATCAGATTTCACAGATTTGATTACAATACAAAAAAAAAAAAAAAAAAAAAAAACTAGTCTGATGTGCTAATCCCAAAATTTTATTCTATCTCATACAGGTTTCACATACTCCAAAAACAAATCAGCACCAATTTATATTAAGGTCTAACTGAATTTAAAGTTTTATTAAATTATGTGTGTTAATTCTGGAGATATAGCTATCGTGAAAATCGTGCAAAATGTAGCATAGCAGCGCCACCTGTTGGGCTATTTATACCAACTCGTAATCAACGTCTATTTTTGTCAAGGTCTAACCGAATCTGAAGTTTGATCAAATTCTGCTTTTGTCATATAGCTATACTAAAAATCATGAAAAATGGAGCATAGCAGCGCCATCTGTTGAGCGATTTACACCAAAAACTAATCACCACCCATTTATATCAATGTCTAACTGAATATAAAGTTTTATTAAATTCCGTACATTAGTTCTTGAGATACAGCGCCCACAAAATTTTTGTCACATACAGACACTGAGACACACAGACAGAGTAGCAGACAGGCATTTTCTAAAAATAGTCCAATTGTGTTCAAGACCTTCTAAAACGTATAAATCCGTCGAAAACCGGAAGTGGTAAATTTTCATAAATCCAATACCTTTTTCTTGTAAAGATAGAAGAAAGTAATAAACATTTAATAAACACTTTAAACATTGAAATGTTTTCTATAGCCTTGCTATTGCAACATTCTATAAGTGAGACATTTATCATTAATGAGTATTTTGGCTAGTTTTAGAAATACATGTGAGAAAAAACTCCATGAATTGCTTCTGAGCTGTGTACAGCATGATTAAAAGAAAACTCGTCACCCCCAAGGCTAGAATTTTAGTGATAAATTCTCTCTTTAGCCAAAAATTTAAGGGGAATTTTTTAATTTTGTTTTTCGGGGGTGGAGGGATGAGTGAGGTGAATTCAATTTTCTAATTATATGATTTGTTAATTTTGTTTTACTAGTGTCACATTATATTTACTCCAATCGTTATAATGCTCTTAAATAATATGCTTTATTAATTGATATTGTATATACAGTATGCTCTTAAAAATCTCCACAGCCTAACACTATCGAGTCCTGTCCAGATTTGGTTGTAACCGACCCGAATCCTGACTTTAACCCGACAGACTCCCCCACCCAATGCAGGAGCAAAGGACCTGAGACCAAGGGTTTTGCAGATTTTTGAATTGTATGGAATTTAGATCATAGTCTGAAGAGGAAGGCAGAAAATGATTCCAGAAAATTTTTACTGACAGAAAATCATAAATGAAAATTTTCTTACACCTATGGATTACAACATTTGCAAATTTCGTAACTTCTTGATGGTGTTCGTGTGCTGATTAGCTCGTGACCGATTGAATTTCACGACTTTTTTTCATGATTGTTTCATTTTTTGTGATAATTTTCCAAAATTCGCTATTTTCTGTGAATTATAGACAGAATTGATTTTTTCGACCATTTGTCTAAATTCGCGACATTATTTTTCAACCGATCGACGAAATTCGCTGTTTGTTTTTGCCATCTTTTGACGAAATTCGTGACTCCGTTGTAGGATCGTTTGTTGAAATTCGGAAGTCTTTTTCCGCAACCGACTAACAAAAATTGCTATTTTTTTTGCACAATCTTTGACGAAATTCCGATTGTTGACGAATTTTTTTTCCACCATTTGTCGAAATTCATGACATTTTTTTTGACAACTGATCAACAAAATTTTCTATTTGTTTTCGCAATCTTTTGACGCAATTCGCGACTCTTTTCTACGATCGTTTGTTGAAATTCGGAAATCATTTACCGCAACCGACTGACAAAAGTAGATATTTTTTGCGCGATCTTTGACGAAATTCTACTTTATTGCGCGATTGTTTGACTAAATTCGTGATTTTTTTTTGTTCAATCTTTTCACGAATTTCACAATATTTTTCCGCAATAGTTATACTAAATTCGCGATTTTTTCCCGCGACAGATTGACGAACATCTCTATTTGTTTCAGTTATCTTTGGCGAAATTCGCAATATTTTTACACGGTTGTTTGAAAAAATTAAAGATTTTTTTCCGCGACCAATTTTGCCAAATTAACTATTTTTTCTAATTCCAATTCGTAAAATTCGCGATGTTTACCGCGATCGGTTGACAAATTGCTTTTGCGTAAAAAAAAAGAAAAAAAGTTCGCGGACTACCACTAAAATTAAAAATACATTCGCTGAAGAATCACATGTTTGTGAAAGAATAGGAAAGATAAGAAGACAAAATCTCACACTGCATTTTTAAATGCGGGGGACTATTTCTATTTTGTGCACGATTTGGGTAATCCTGCACGATATTTCAACCCCTGTCTCTAAAAAAAAAAAACTTTGTTCCGCCCCCCCCCCCCTCCCCAAGAAACTCATGAAATGTCGCCCCTGCAGTAAAACTTGCAAAGAAAGAGTTGAAAAGGACTGTAAAAAAGCTCCATTTTAGACAGGTCTCCATCTTAGCAAGTATGGCGTTTTTTTCGTCGAAACTTGATTTTTTTTGCCCGTTTGAGAAATAATTATGTTATAGACAGGTTTCGCTTAGACACGTTTCACTGTAATACACATATGCTCTTCAGAAGTACTTTATAGAAAGGAGGTTTTAACAGTCTTAAAGAATACCTTAAAAAACGGTACCTGTCAATTACTGAAAAATTTCCTAATATTTTAAAATTCTACTTGCTAAGACGAAAACCTGTCTAAAACGGAATTTTTCAGAGGTCACTTGAGATTTCATATTAGAAGTATTGCTGTCTCTGTATATATGATTCAGTAAACGTTTCTCGTTCGGAGAGGTTGCGGTAGGGGGGGGGGGGTGCAGCCCCCCGAACTCCACCCTTGGCTATGCCACTACCTTAAAAAAAAGTTTGCCCCCCCCCCCCAAGAAAGTTCCGAAATGGCGCCCCTGGGCAAAACCACCACGATTGATCGAATCTGGAAAGTTTTTAAAGAGGCATGGTAAGCAATAACCCTGTAAATTTTACAAAAAACCTTCTACCATCGAAAGCATTACGCAGAACTGGATTCAAGAAACAAGATTGCCATACAGATTATTTCAGAAAGCATTATTCATATTTTAAGCGTTAAAAACAACAACGCCGAAATCGTCTAAAAAATGTGCGAACACCCGTCTGTACATTTCCGCTATAACAAAAATTCCGTTACAACAAAGCAGTTATTTATTTATTCATTCATTTTTTTCTTGCTAATAATGTTTCCATAATTGAAATACAGAGGTGAACTTGAACCCACTGAAATACAAAGGAGCCCCCAAATTTACTTTTCAAAACTAATTTTTAGGGGGGAAATTTCAGTCAGGGTAAAAAACGTATTTTTTTTTTTCTTAAATTATAGCTGTTAAATTTTTCCTAAGACTATTACCGACACATTTATACTCTTTTTTTTAAATTTTTTTTTTTGCTATAATGAATGGTATAAAATCAGTGATTAAATACAACGTTTTTCATTTCTCTTATGTTTTACATTTTAATTTCAAACGTGCTAAAAATAACAGAAAATTGAATCTGTATAATTATATTTTGTTTATATTCATAAAGAGATTAGAAATGATATAAAATATGTAGAATAGGTTATTTAAATAAAGAGGAAAATAATTAGCATTCAAAGATATTAAATTTCTGTTTATAAAATAGAAGCAAAATTGTGTTGCAGCTAAGCATAAATTTACTTCAAATATTTGTTTTCCCTACACCGTTTTTAGCACTGGCAAATCCTGCAATTTGTAAAGCATAAAATATATTTCCTGTCCATAATTCTATCGATTCATTTATTATTTCAATGCCTTTTTCAGTTTTTTTAAAATCGTGCTACTATATATAAGGGATTTCATTTTAGGTGTTTCGTTTCGATAACGGGGTATCCGAGAACTGGCGCCATCTTGTGGTTTTATTGGAAAAAACTGTTTTTCTTCACTCTCAACGGAGTGAGATAGTCACTCTTGTCAACGGAGTGAGATAGTCACTCTCGACAACGGAGTGAGATATTTCACTCCTTTCTAGAGAGTGGAAAATTCCACTCTTTAAAGAGTGCATATTTATAAAATTCACTCCTAAAAGAGTGAAAATGCCTCTCACTCTTCCAAAGAGTCAACTTCTCACTCCTTCCAATTTTAGAGTGTTCATTTTCATTTTTCACGTAGAAATCTTTCAATGGAAAATTAATTATTGTAGAAAGAATTTTATTGTGGATTTTTAATTGTTGGCAACTACTATAACGAAAAATGTGTAAATTTAATAGGAAAAGGCTGTTAGATTTTTGGTTTTTTTTTATCTCTATATATTAAAATAATACGATTTTTTCAAATTTTATGAGTTTGAGCTTAATAATAGATATTCAGCTATAAGTACACAAAATTTCATGATTGTAAGTTACATAGTTTCTGAGAACCGGCTCTGTGACGGACAGACAACGAAGCGGGAGTAATAGGGTTTCGTGTGATGAACGAAACCCTAACAACTTTATTGACTTAAAAAATAAATAAACGCAAACTGTTTTCTTGTTATTAAATTTGTGCAGCCAGGATAAGAACAACGACCTTTGATTTGCATACCAGTGTGCTACCACCTCACTATTTCTGCCTTATCTTCTGTACCTTAGGGAGATAGATGCCGGACAAAGTTTTCTTTGAGGGCAATGACATAGCCCAAGGTGGGATCTAAGGGGCTGTACCCCCCTCCGCCCTGAACGAGTAGCGATTACTAAATCATGAATACAAAAACAGTAAAAATGTCGAATACGGAATGGCAAGGTACAGATGGAAAACGACGTTTTAGACAGATTTCCATCTTAGCATGTATATTTTACAGATATTGACTGCGAAAATTTTAACAGAATTCCGTTATACGGAGGTTCTTTTTTGCAAGCATCCACTAAGACTGTTAAAACATCTATTCCACAGTACACCTCTGAAGAGCATGTACATATATTACAGTAAAACTATAACAGAATTTTTTAGCAAACGGATAAATAAATAAAGTTTCGGCCTACCACCCCCCCCCAAAAAAAAATAATAAATAAATAAAAAATAAAAATAAATAAATAAATAAATAATAAATAAAAATAAATAAATAAATAAATAAATAAATAAATAAAAATAAATAAATAAATAAATAAATAAATAAATAAATAAATAAAAAATAATAAAAAATAAATAAAAATATATAAATAAATAATACCATGCAATTATAATTGCTAAGACGGAGACCTGTGTAAAATGGAACTTAACTTTTTTCTAGTTCCTTTCGGCTCCTTCTTTGCAGGTTTGCTGTTTCTTGTTCTGCAGTGGTGCCATTTCAAGAGTTTTTGGAGGAGGGTGGGGGGTTTCTTTGAGGGACAGGGTTCGAAATAGCGTGTCGGATTGCCCAAATCGTGCACAAAATAGGAAAATCCGGCACAATAAAAAATGCTTTGCGGGATTTTGCCCTTTGACTTATTTCATAGGCATGTTTTCTTATGCGAATATTTCTTCTTTTCAGTGGAAGTCCGTGATTTTTTTTTTCTTTGCGGTATTCCGAAAAAATTAATTCGTCAATCGGTCGCGGAAAAAAATCGCGAATTTCTTCAAACGACAGTGAAAAAAAAAATCACGAATTTGTCATGAATTTGTCAAAGAACGTGGAAAACAAAAAACGATTTTCATCGATCGGTCGTGGAAAAAAATCGCAGATTTCAGCCAATCGGTCGTGAAAAAAATTGCAAATTTCGTCAAAAGATTGCGCAAAAAATCCAAATTTAATTAAACATACGCGCCAAAAAATCGAGAATTTCGTCAAACGATCGAATGAAAAAAATCGAAAATTTCGTCAAATGATCGCAGAAAAAAAAAAAATCGAAAATTTCGTCAAACGATCGTGCGAAAAAATCGCAAATTTTGTCAGTAGGTTGCAGAAAAAAAATCTGAAAATTCAATCAATAATAGTGGAAAAAATCACGAATTTCTTCAAAAGATCGCAGAAAAAAATCAATTTCGTCAGAAAAAAAAATCGCGAATTTGGGAAAACTATTTACGGAAAAAAAATCGTGAAATTCAATCGGTCACGAGGTAATGAGCACAAAAACGTCATCGGGTGGGGTCATCGGGTGGGGACATCGCCCAATGGGTCACAAAATTTTCAAATTTTGTGATCCATAGGGATAAGAAAATTATCATTAAAGATTTTCTGTCAGTAAAAATTTCCCTTAATCATTTTCTGCCTTCTCTTCAAACTATTATCTAAAATCTATACAATTCAGAAATCTCCAAAACTCTTAGTGGCAGGTACAGTCCTGAATTGGGTGGGGTAACCCGATTTTACCCTAACCCGATCCGTGCTACTGATCGAGTCTGGTTGACGTTGCTTTTTTTCGTTGCGGATCAGGTTGACTTCAAGCATTTGACTCGGTTGGGACATACACGTCCCAGTGAGCTGTTTTGTATTCTATTAGTGCCATTTTTTAGTTAAAAAAAACCTCTCTCACATTCTTAGGATATTCTCAAGAGAAATCTGCCATAATTTCTTTTTGAAAATTGTGGTACGATTGAATATAAAAACAGTTGCTTATCTTGGCCCGTAATAAAATGGTTAACTGTTTTGGTTTCGGATTGGTCTTTGTCTAGGATCGTGTTGACCTGATTTTTCAAAGAAATCCGGAATATTTTTCAGATGAAAAAACTGTATATTTGAACATTAATGAGTATATGAGTGTATCGCTTTTCTACATAAAAGATAAAATTGGTATTAGAGATATAATTGTAGACAACTTTTTCGCAACTGTAATAAAATATAGATTAAATTTCTTTCATTTGGGTTGAAGTACGACAGGTTCAGGTCGATGAACTTTTTTTGGCGAGTTTCGCGGTTGCTCTGTAATTGCATTCCCGTATTGGGTCTGGTAACCCGATTTTATCCAAACCCGAATCACGGGGCGGGACAGGTTGACGCTATTCTTTTCCTTGCGGATCAGGTTGACTTTAAGCTTTTCGAATTGTGCTTTGTCTCTTTCGGATCGGGCTCGGGATCATCCTATTTATCAAAAGGAAGTCGTGAAAACTTTTCAAATGAAAAAACTATATATTTCAATATTAATGGGTGTGCATGTGTTTATGTTGTCTACAGAAGAAATGAATGGTAGACTACTTTTCCATAAATGTATTAAAATACGAATTAATTTTCTTTCAATTCGGATTCGGATCTGAATATTTCAGATTCGGGTTAAAGTTTGTCGGGTTTCGGGTTGACGAAGTTTTTTAGCCTATTTCGCGCAGGACTCCAGTCTCTGGCTGTGGAGATTTTTTAGAGTTTACTGTATATAATACGATTTAATAAAGATAATAATACGATTTAATTATTTGCTAGCATTGTAATGATTGCAGTAATTGTAATGTGACACTAATAATGAAAAAAAAAATCAAATAATTAACATCTAAATTATAACCCCCATCCCTTTAAAAAAGAAAAGTCACCCCCCCCCCCCCCTAGATTTTGGACTAAATGTGGAAATTCAATTTTAGCACTGAGGGGGACGAATTTTCTTTTGATCAAGTTGTACACAGATGAGAAGCATTTGATTTTTTTTTCTCACATACAGTTTTAAAAAATGAGTCAAAGTACTCATTAATGATAAATATTTCCCCTTGTGAATGTCGGAAGAGCGAGGGCAAGGCTTAAGGAAATTGTTTTGATAATTATTAATTTCTATGCTTGAAATGTTTATTTAATTCTTATGTTTTTATTGTAATTAAATCTGATAAGTTGTTTTAGCTTTCGAGCATTTATTTTATTTTATTGTTAGTCTGACCTATGATGGCTGATAAATTTTCTGAAATATAAAATTCCTTGGGGCAGGACGGTAGGGGAGGGGCAGTTGCCCCTGAAACATCCTTGTGATTTGACGAAAATTCAGCTTTAGATTGGATGATTTCAGGTTATTCTTACATTAGATAGGTGGAATTTCTATATTTTGGTGGAAAATGGGCAAATTAAAACGGGAATTTTCATGTTTTAAACAAAATATAACCAACGGAAAAATTGGTTCAATTCTCAGATTTCTTTGCGAGTATCATATTTTTTTTAACAATGCTATCATTGAAGATGTAAAATATACGGAAATAAATCTTCTTTATTTTTTTCTCTAAATAATGACAAAAGTAGACTATGGCGTCGGGGGAAATTAATTATATGTTCTCATCATCAAGTCATATTAACAGAGAATAGTTCTCCAGATAAGGGTAAAAACATAATTGTATATTTATAGAAAAAAAATTTCGTTTCCTCCTCCTTCTCAGGATTTCGTTCTGTCGGCGTCCATACTTTCAACAATCACGTAGATGTTCCAAGATTCATTGTTGGAGTTATATGATCGGAATACTCAACTAATATTGAAATATTTACTATTGATTTTCACAGAATATTTGCAAAAGGCCGGAATTTTGCATTATTTGCCCACAACTGTTTTGAGGATTTTTTAACACGACTGGCTTTGTTCTTCAAGTTATTTTGCGGAGTAAGATGTGTGTCATAGAAAATGTAAATGAAAATAACTCACTCTAACTACCAAGCCTTCTACATCATGGTCGTATCTGAGAGTAAACATGAGTTTTCCACAAGCTGCACCTGGTTCGGCACCTTCTGGCAACAGGTCAGCGCCGCTGTCAGCTGACCACTGCCGCATCACTTCCGGTTGGTACAACTCGGGACGGATGCTTCCGATACAATTGCTTTCACGTGTAGGAATATTGCACACTAAAGGATAGGATAAAAAAAAAAAGATGGTTCACAGATAGGACAGCGATTATGAAAATAATTTTAATACTTAATTAAAAATTGGACAATTGTACCATAATTTATACTTAAAATAATGTATTCAAATCAAATACAGCATGCTAAATGGTACACACAAGAAAACAGTGATTTTACACACACATTTAAAATATAATCTACGTTTCGTTTCGCTTCTGCGAACGTCATCAGGATAAGATGTTACATACAAGTCTAAAGTATCCGAATGGACATAAACGTCTGAGAGTCCTGGAGAATACTTGACCGGAGAGTGCGCAAACGTCACCAAGTTCTCATGGTAACCAAAAGGATCAAACCACCACAGTGAAAAAAAAGGAGGGGGGGGGCGGTGGAAGACAAAATGAACAGATTGTATTAATGGGTTATAGCATATTATACCAGATTTTATTAATGTTATAGGATAAATTATCGTTACATGTATACTGCCCAAACTTAATGATCGTAAGGGACTCTAAAATTTTATTAACATAGGGATTGTTGCATGGGATTATGATACTAGCCTCATTAAAGCCAACTTTGCTACCTTCATTTGAAAAGTAAAATCTTGCGAGAGCTGTATTCTGTTCCGATTGTGAAACATCCCTCTTGTGCTCTTTTAATCTTTCTGAGAATTTTCGTTTTGTCTCACCGATATAAACTAACCGTTCGTTATTTGGGAGGGTAACCGGAATTTCGTAAACTCCGGCTTTTTGATGATTCTGGATTTCATCAATACTGTTACTGAGAATTTGCATAAGGTATAGAGGGAGGATAGCTATTAATGTTATATTGAATGTCTGAAGAACCTGCTTTAATTTTTCATATAAAATTGGAACATAATACATACTTCTATAGTTTATATATAAACTATTAACAAACCGTTGGCCAGAATAAGTATTAAACTGTCGAATAATAAACTGTCGTCATCTGCTAACCTTCAAAACCATGATTTAAGGCAACTCTTTTAATGAATTCAATTCCAGCATTAAGTTGGACATCTGAACATATTCTATAAGCACGTCTAATAAATGACTGAATGCAGCAATTCTATATTTAAAGCGCATATTTGCACAAAAAGGTGTTACTGTATTCTCTTTTAAAAGTTTTCCGTATACAAAGAATGTAAAATGAGTACTGCTTCGGTTAATCTTAACGTCTAGCTGCAAATCAGGTAAAATGTAGGTCCACAAGATGAACACGTCATCCACATAACCTTAACCAACACACTGATTTCCATTTAAATGGTATACATATTTCTCAACGCATATTTATCTAAATATTGCTTCCAATAGACATCCTTTCATACATAAAACCACGTATGCACATTAAAATGTATAAAAGAACATGTCTCCTATATGAGACAGTAGTTATGTGTTGTAAGTCTATGAACAAGAAATTTTTCAGTAAATCTCCCCCCCCCCCCCCGAAAAAAAGATTGTTACTAAACAAATCCAAAAAAGAAATTAATGCAAATAATAATGATGAGATAATAGTAATAACATTTTGAAATATATTTGGAAAGTTTTCTAATAAAATTAAATTTGTATTGCAAATTTTACAATTGCACTTCTATTTTTTATTAATTTGTGGTTCAAATTTTGGATGTTTTCATTAATAATGTCATCAACAAATGTAATGACTGTGTCTTGTTAAGTGATGCTGAAAAACAGTTTGAACTACAATCATAACATATACAAAACAGGAGAAAAATCACCAATAATGCACACAGTTGAAATTAATTTTTAACAGTCTTTGATAAATTGAAAATCTGATGTTTTAATCCATAACTTGCGATTTTTCTAAAACTAGAAGAAATTTCAAACACTTCCAAAACATTTCGAATTATTCCTTTGCATTTCGAAGATAAGGAGAAGTTGACGGGGAGTAGATCTCTGCACGGGCCCAGGCCTGGCCAGGCCGGCAAAATGGAGACAAACTTTCAAAGGGGTCGGGCCGGCTGAATGGACAATTTTTTAACGGCATTTTTATTTTTATTTATTTTTTGTCTCTACTGAGGTAAAAATTCTTGAGCTGTAACTATAGCTCAACTAACTATAGCTGTAACTAACTCAGGAGCCAGTTGTATATCATTTATTAGCTTATTAAAATATTTGGAATTTTTATCGAAAGGAATATGATTGAGTTATTTTATTTGCTTATTGATTTGATTTACTCGGACAACTTCGGTGATATTTAAAAAATATATATTAAAGGTTTGTTTCTTTCAATTTGTTTAGTATTTTCGTATAATACAAAACATAGTCTTCACTTTATATAATACTATATGTTCAATAATGAATAATGGGTGGGGGTAATTGTAAGGGATCATACTTAAGCATCAATAATAAATAAACAATAATATTGAGCAAGTAAATAACATACATATGGATTTATTGATGAGCATTATTAGTTTCATTTATTATATCAATATTTTAACACTATTAGTTGCAACATCACTCAATCTTCAGTCCCGAAGCACATTTTCACATTGGTTAATATGGTATGTTTACATTTTATACTATCACTATATACTTTCTTAAAATTGGCCAATTGTTGTAAAGCTAGCCAGTACTATTTTATGTTTTTAAATTTTTCGTTGTATCGTAGATAGGTTGTTTTTACAGGGATAGCTCAAAAAAATTTTATAGAATCATCTACCGCGTGACAAAATTAACAATAATGACATCAATGTGATTTAAACTGAATGTAAATAACAATTGCCACAAAACATTCTGTTACACCAAACCCTTCTCAATGAAATATGGCACCTGGCGTGCTCTAAATAAATATAAATGCAATAAGGTAAGAATTAATGACTTGAGGCTAATTTTTATTTTATATTCTTAAAAATTACTTTTTTACATTGTTTTTCTAGATGTTTTGCATTATGTGAAACTACCAAACAAACTGAATGAAATAAAACTTTAATGATTTTTCAAAATATCTCCGAAGATACCAGAGTACATCAAAACAATAAGTAAACAAAATAATTCAATCATTTCCTTTCGATAAAATATGTAAAAATTCTAATAATCTAATAAATAATACCCAACTTGTTTCCGAGTGTAATATAGTTACAGCTCAAGGATTTTTACCTTAGATACGACATGCAAAAACATAAGATTTCATTTTCTTTTGGCTGCAGTTAACTATTACATTTAACTAATATTTTCGATTATAACGCGAGCGTGCTCTCTATTTTTATTTGCTCGCTAAACGCGAACGAAATTACTAATGAAACAAATGTAAAAGAGGCAACGAAATTAAAAATTCGACACTTCCCTAATGCAATTCTCTGCGAAGAAAATGCAACATTACATTTTAGCACGAGAGCCTTAAACCAATTATGAAAACACGGGAATGGAATATTAATTTGTTTGAAAGAAACGCGTTCGTCTTTTTATCCTTTTTTCTACCTTATTTTGTTTTTACATAATACATGTACTGAATTTTTCACTTCCGATCTTTTAACTGAATTTAATTTTCCTATTACAAATCCCTTTTCCAACTAATGATTTTTATCAATTATAAATACAGGGTGATTCAAAAAAGGTTGGACAATTTTTAAGAGGTGATAGCGCACACCAGAACAATTTTTGGGTAGTAAACCAGGAGAGGATCTAGCCATCTATTTAAAGGGACGTCATGTCTTTACTTTCCTTTTTTTGGAGGGAAGGGAGGAAGGGGGAGTCGCGTAAGCAATTTCATACCTTAAGTTTGTCCCCAACTTCAAACTGTCTGCTTTATGACATATTAACGAAGTTATTTTATTTGTAAATGCATAAAATTTGCAGGTATATTTGAAAATGTAACAAAATTGCAAGTTCTATTCAGATACTAAGAAATCGTGTGAGATTCAGTGATTTGCAACGATATGTTGCAAGCCACAATCGATAACAGATGACGCTGCCTATTGAACTTAGGAGAAAAGAACGGAAAAAACACATATAAAATTGTTGGCGATGAATACAAACAAAAGTAAACTGAGAATGCCACAGAGATAATGTGGAGAAAACATTTTTTTACGTCTTTATGATTTTTACGAAACATGTCTAATAAAATTATATAAATACTAAGAAAAAATTGTATAATTGAATATGACATTATTGTAACTTACTTATAATCTAAAGTTTTCAAAATTGTAGAAATAGATCATCTCACATAATGCAAAATACAGTTTGAATGAACCTTGCTATTGATGTTTTAATTTTCGATGGGTGTGTATATATTGGGGGAAAAGCATTTTAGAACGAATGTTACAAATAGAGGGTGTTTATAAGTCTATATAGTTTTGAGAATTAAATTTTAAATCCAATTTTTTTTCAATTAAAAAAAACAGTCACAGTTTGTCCTCATCTACGAAAATTAGCATATAAGGAAGTACAAGAAGACTTCACACGCTTTAAGGTACCTTTCTTCACAATAAACACATAATTCAGCGAGCTGCATCGTCCTCAGATTCAAGCTTATGCACAGTTTGAAAATAGTGTATATGTCTGATTAAATGATAAGGTACAGTTTTACAAACAGTAGATTGCGAAATTGCGAGCTTCCAACTGAATCATCCAGCGGATGTTTGAATGCTACGCGTTATTACTGATCGTACTCTCTGCACGACATCTGGTATTATTGAAAGTCTGTCTGAAAATCCTCGTCTTTAACGCTACCATTTCACTTTGATTTGTTTACCAAATTTTTAATAGCTACTCTAGTCGGGGTTGATTTTCTGATTTTCCATACGAACCTCATATAAAACTATTCGTACATTATTCTACGTAAGACGTACACAAAAATGGCTATTCTTTCTTCTGTTGAAAGTGTTCCATTAAATGACTAGCAAAGAATTCGGATTTAGAACGTATTTCTCAAAAAGTATAGACGCTATAAAATCAATAGAATATCAAAATGTTTATAAACCTATATTAGTGAGCTAAGTTGCGGTATAGTCCCTACATGTTTTCGCGTTATTTTCGTCATTGTATTTTGTCTATATGTGACTGGATATTGGCACTCTTTTCTGGCTGTCACAACAGGCCATGAGGACGCAAGTTTGATAAGATTGTCGGTGGCTTTAGGTACTGGTAGGAAAAACAAATTACCACGTCTGTTCAAAACTTTCGTTCTTCGGCTTAAAAATGATCCAGAAGATTTACCTCATAGATTTACCTCATCTTTAACAATGTTTTAACACACAAATACAAACAAACATATGGCACAAAAAAATCACATACGGCCGTTCCGAGGATTCTTGGATCCCCTTTTTCAGTGCGGGAATCCTCGAAACGGCCATATGTGATTCTTTTTGTGCTATGTATTTTTGTATTTGTGCGTTAAGACGTTGCTAAAGGTTTTAGTTTATGAATTAAAATTCGCACAAAGTGTTTGATTTATGCTTATCAGAAGATTTACCTTCAAAGGGCACGTCTGAGAGATCTAGTCTGTGGGAGAGCTGCCTCTGAAACGTCTGATGCCTCGTAGGTACAGTCGGTAGAGTAGTTTGTCGAGGTGGAGCCACTTTCTTGTTCGTTTCTGCTGGAAATTCTTTGTTCAACTCTTCCTTTATGTCCGGCAAACTGTGGCTGATTTTGATAGACGGTGTTAGGCTACCTACAAAGTAAAGAGGATATTAGATGCAACTTTATGAGTGAGTGGCCAATTTTCATTTTAGCATGGAGTAATTTTCATCAGTGGAAGCACTTCAATGTTGTGAAATTGTGATCTAAATTGCTATTTTTTTTAATTTGTTATTTATTTATTAAGCATAATATTCTGTGTTTGGAAAGTCGAGTGAAATCCAACTGATTTTTTTTTGTACCGACTAATTCCCTGTGAGGATGGCGCGGGGAAGAGACATTGTTATATATATATATATGATAGGACAAAAATTTAAACCTATTTAAAATTAAAAGATCAAAATTTAAAATTTTTAAAGCCTGTACGTAAATCTGAATTGCCAATGTTATCTTGGTTTCCTAGCCTCACATTTATTACTTTCCTGCTTCAAAATTTTCCGCTCTTTAGAAATAAAATTGTTGATTAAATTCTTTTTGCATTTGTTTGCGGTTTTAAGAGGCAACCAGGTTTGCAGAACATTTTGTCGTCATAAAACCCAGAGATCATGGGAGAGCTAAATAACCAATAAGATGGTGTACTCTTCCATTTGTCAGGGGAGCCGTCTAGCAGAAAAATCTAATTTAAACCTAACAAAAACGAGGAGTGCTCCTTTTCGCATGGCCTTTTTCCGTCTACCACCTGCTCAAACAATTACTGCCGGCCGCTAGTTCGTCCTGAAAATGCCTACACCAACTGACTAGGCTCACTGCTATAAAACATCAGCCTTTAATGTAATCGAACTCTCATCTCCCCTATATCTGACTTCCAAAAGAGCGTGCACTAAACAGAAATAAAACTTAGTTCCCAGGAAATGATAGTGTATTTACTCTGACTTGAATACGTTAAACGTATCTTAGAACCCTTACGTCATAGTATGCCATCGCGAACCTCAAATGGTAGCGAACCCCAGTCAATGGGCTCGTTACACAATGAAAAGATAAACATTTAAACCTTTTCAAAATTCAAAATTCAAATTAAAAGGTCAAAATTTTAAATTCCCAAAATGTTTGTCTAATTTTTAAAACCTGTACTTACATCTGAATTGCCCCTGTTATCTTGGTTTCCTAGCGTCACATTTATTGCTTTCTTGCTTAAAAATTATCCGCTCTTAAAAAATAAAATTGCTGATTAAGTGCTTTTGCATCGTTTGCGGTTTTAAGATGCAACCAGGTTTGCAGAACATGGTGTCGTCATAAAGACCAGACATCATGCGAGAACTAACTAACCAATAATATGGTTTTTACCCTCCCATTTCTCAGCCGCGCAGCCTAGCAGAAAAAAAATCTAAATTAAACCTAACATAAACGATGAGCCCACTTTTTTGCATGGCCTTTTTCCGTCTACGACCTGCTCAAACAAATAATGCCTGCCACTAGGCCGTCCTGAAAATGCCTGCACCAACTGGCTAGGATCACTGCTATATTACATGAGTCTTTAATTTAATCGGATTCTCATATCCCCTGGGTCTCACTTCCAAAAGAGCCTGTACTAAAAATGAATTAAAGTCAATCCCAAGGAAATGATAATGTATTTACTCTGCCTTGACTATATTCAACGTATCTTAGAACCCTTACGTCATAGTACGCCACCGCGGACCTCATATGGTAACGATCTCCAGTCAACGGGTTCATTACAAATATATATTCATTACTTTTATTATATTTTTATGCACACATCTAGAACAAATTTGCTCACACTTTGGACTTAGTTTTATGTATAATCATACTTCAAAACCCCATCCAGGTGAAGATTCTGACTACACCACTAATGCAAGGAACGCCTTAATTCACAGTCAGTTGATACCAGTTAAATTTATGTTATAGGGTTGGTGCTCCACTTTTGTCCACTGTACCAGTTTCGGCCACCTTCGATTAGTTTGTCCAGTATTTAGCCTGTCATTTGATGTAAACAAATAAGATGCATTGTTACACCTTATGCAAATACTATTTTATCATTTACAAACTCAGTGGCATATTTTTTCATAAAATATGACTTGCAAAAAAGTTATATGTGTGAACCCGTAGTGTGTGCTTACAAATATTAAGATATTTGCTTGGCTAAGTTTTTAGAATGTTTCAACTCTTATTAGGCTCTACTTGTTCTAAAACTAATTGCTATTAAGTTTTATGAGGTAAGCTTTCTTTCTATTGATATTTCGCATTTAAATTAATTATTTAAACCGTCTAATGGGGAGGTGGCCAAAACTGGTGCTCTAAATTTGTTATATGTCCCATTTATGGCCATAGAAATGACCAAAAGGGATACAATATATGTTCCACTTTTGGCCACATGATTCAATATAGTGAGAATTTTAGCCATTAAAATAAATTTTAGGATATTTGGATAAAACAAATTCAACTAATTTAATTTTGTTTCTGTTTTAGCTAGTAATGACTATAGTTATGAAAAGCTAGGCTGGTGGGAGTTCTATCAGAAAGGGGTTTTGTTATTCTCCCTCGAATACATAATTCACTTTAGAAAAAAAAGGGCACTGTGCTAGTTACTAAAAAAGGCCACCCTCGAATACATAATTCACTTTAGGAAAAAAAGGGCACTGTGCTAGTTACTAAAAAAGGCAATATTACTAGAGAATATATAGTTTTGTGTTTAGTATTGATAAAAAAGGAGGAAGGAGGATATGTAATGTTTAGGAATGATAAATAAAGTGTCATTCATTTGTAAAGATTTATGAGTTATAACTTAAAAAATACAATAAAATTACAAAATAAGGTAATGATCTGTTGCATGTTTCTTCAAGAAATGAGGAAGTTCTATATTTTTTGCAAGATTTTGGGCACATGGATTTAGAAATACTATAGTAAGGCGAAAACCTTTACAAGAGATATCTAGATACAACTAAGGGTGCATTTTACTTATTTTAAAAAAGACAGGGTGCATTTTAGCAATTTTGAAAAGTACAGCATGATGCATCCTTAAAAAATAGCCTAGAAGAAACACTACTCTAACATAAGAAGTGCAATTAAGGACATTAAAAGGAGAATGCCGGCACTAAAACCCAGCAAGGTTTGTGGAGTACCTCAAATCTTGCGTCACAAGATCGTAGGGCGGGCACTATTTTCCCTTGCTAATGTTGAGCCTCAAACAGTACTAGGAACTGAAGTTGAAAATCAATTATAAAAATGAATTTTTTGAGATTGACAGAATAGGATTTCCTATAACAAAGGAACAATTTTTAGATTCCATTCAGGAAAAGTTTGAGGCCAGCAAGATAGAAACTCGATTTCAAGATAGAAGATCAGGCAGGAAATGGTAAGATTTCTTCATGTGACCATGTCCTAAAATAACTTACAAGAAGGCAGAATACGTAAATAATTCACTAGTTAATACAAATGTAAACAAAATCAGAAATTGATTTGAAGAAATAGAAGAGCTCCTTATTGAAGTTTCAAAAGTTTTAAAGAATGCACAATCCATCTATAACACTGATGAAATATAATTATTTTGTGTCCATATAATTTTTTTTTATGTCCATATAATTTTTTGTATGTCCTATAGACACCCTTGTTCATTTTACAAACCAAATTAAATATATTTTTTGTTTATTAATTAAAATTTTCTGCTATAATCAACTTAAGTATATTTTATTTTATGTCTTTGTCAATTCATTAAAGATATTTGCAAAATTATTTTAAAATAGCAAATAAATATATGTGTGATAGAGCACTTGTTACATAAAAATGCTTTATTTTTACCTAATATCCATTAAAATGTTTGTTAAATTATATGATAATGATATTACAGCGATTGCATATGATATTACAGCGGCCAAAAGTGGTGCATAGAGATGGCCAAAGTTGGTGTAGGGGCAATTTATCACATAATTATTCAAGTGAATGCCATTTTATACATCTGATGGGAAGTCATCAGAAAATGGGTCATATCGATTATCGATAATGCAATAATTTTGATAAGACACATTTCTCACTTCCTGTGACAACAATGGAGACAAAATTAGTTGCATCTTGGTCACGGTACAATTACATTTCGATCACAGTGCTGTTTAAGAAAGTAGTTGAAGACCCTTACCTGTTGGAGACTTTTGCCCTTCACTCCCTTCGCCCGACTGCGAGCCATTCGGCTGCTGTTCGGGCGCTGGCGACTTGCACTCCGGTTCCTGCTGGCTCGTCGATGCCGCTTGTTCGGGATCCTTGTTATCCTCGGGCTTGGTGGCCGACTGCAGCCTTTGGATGAGCCACCTGTAGCTGAAGTAAGCGACGATTCCGAGTAGTACCAAGCTCAGAGTCAGTCCAGCAGCCAGAAATGGTGGCAGGGACATGCCAAGACTCGAGGAACCCTCATCTACATCTGGAAAAGATAAAAATGCAATAGTTTAAACCTTAGCTTGTTTGGCCGCCGTGTTACTATGACACTGTGGCGTAAGTTCAGAAACCATAATGCTTCAGACTCACGAATGTTCTCAAAAAGATATTTTCTCTTGCGAAACTTTCTTACACAATCACGGATTCATTTTTAAACGCAAAATACGCATGATACTTGCAAGCATGATTATTGATGTGATTTGTAGTCGAACAATATATTTCAATTATCGATAAATGAATTACATCTTGAGTTATAAACTATTTTTGTCTCATAATGCCCTTTATAATGGCTGTCGCGTCTGAAAATTCGGTTCAAGAAGTCAACTTTGACAGCGTTTTCTGAAAATTATCTGCCTTTATAAAAACATTGACAAAATATATTCAATTTCATAGTTTCTGAATAAGAGCACCGTCAATCGCATACGCTTAAGAAAAAAAAATGTTGTCAGGGAATTGTTGTCAACAGCTTTAAGCAAGCAATTTCTTGCTTCATATTTAACAAAAGCGAAAAATCATGCGTCAAGCATGTATTATGAAACACTTTCCAACACATCTATAAAACTGTAACGAAATTTCACTGTTAAATAAGGCGAAAGAAGATATGTAAGTAAACAGTATAGGAAACATATAACACATTTAAGAGGCAAGTTTTAACAATTACCTTCCATAGTCAAAAATGTAGTCGAATTATTGCAGCCCTTTATATGATCTATAGATTTTGATATATACTACACAGCATGAAAAAATTTAGTTCATTTAGAAAATTCACATTTAGGAGTTTTCGACAATCGATGGAAATACCTTCAAAATCTTTTGAACCCTGTATATAAGCTAAAATTTAATTCAGGTAAAAAATGCATAAGGCATCTTAAAACAAACTTCCCGTAATTATCAACCATAAACGACAATTTACCTTGTTCTTTGCGTAACCCTCTATATGAATATATTTGTTTTCCACAAACTTCTATAAGTCTACTAACTATAGTACAGCAGGAAAATGCGTAATATAATAAAAAGCTACCCTAAGCAATTCACTCCTATAGTAAGTAATACTTACGAATTCCCTTGTGTAGTCCTGTATATGATCAACCGAATTTATACGCACAACGTACTATGCAAAAATTTAGTTACACTTAAAAACGCAAACTAATTTTGAAAACACACTTATCACACATAGACTGTAATTATTGCACGTATACCGTAACCGATATGTTTTGTGGGTCCCTGTAAATGAACAATAAACGCAATGCATACCATGCTTTTAAGTGATCATTTTATAATAAAACCTCAGCATATAAATTTAATTATGTTTGAAATACTGAAACATCAATAAATTACACTGCAAACGATTTTCTCCCGTAGAACAATGTGCAACAGAAATCTTTTGTGTGACCCTGTAAATGAATAAGAAACGCTTTGCACCCCATATTCTAAAAAAAATCATGTTTTAGTGCACTTCATAATTGCATATCAATTTCATCATGTTTCAAATGGCGTAGCATCATCAAAATGCACTTGGAACGATATTTTCCCACTGACTGTAATGCATGTAACGCAATACTTTTGACTGTCTCTGTAAAAAAAAACTATAAGCGCTACATACTTCATTTTGAATAGGTTGATCAAAAGGGAATTTGAATTGATTGCTTTAAACTTCTGACCGCCGAGTGAAAGGTCAAAATTGTAATGTTTTCTCTGTATTTTTTTAAAAATGTTAAAAAAATATGATATTTCAAACATGATATAAAAAACTTAATTACGTATATGAATATGATCCTTGACGTTATTAATCATCATTTATTGTTATAAAACAACATTATATTTGTAGAATTATATTAAATAATGATATTGTTGTAGTGAAACCTACAGCATAGTGAACGGATATATCAGTTCACGGCGGTGGAAAATTCAACAATATCCTGAAAAGCAAAGGAAGGGTACAGCATTTCAGTTAGTGAAGCCATATGAACTGTAAAGAAACACACACATTCAAAAATATGGAGCGTCTAGTTTTATGTATAGCGCTATTTGAAAATGTGAATTTGAATGATAACCACTTCCGCTACTTCTCGTAATATCGTTAAGTTTCACACAAAGAAATCGGATTCGAATGAGGCATCCCGCATTTTGGGCTTAATAAATAGATTGTGATCCTAGTTTTCTATACAAAAATCATTTGTAGTAGTGTGCTCTAGCACGCTTCAACAAATTTTATTTTCTGATATCGATTTTGATATTTCGTCAGGGTCAGTGGTAGGAAGTAGCGAAACTACAGTAGTCGCTACTTTTTCTAGTAGTGAATTTCTTTACATTTTGGAAAAGTAATGTAGCGAGGAGCACGATACAAAATATTAGTGGTTTGTAGCGAACAGTTGACGCTACTTTTAACGCTACTGCAGGGGGGGGGGGTGTCTAGTCACGCGATACTAACTTTCTTCTTTTGTGCTAAATGTGTTCTGTGCAAAAAATTGCGAATTTCAGCAAATCAGCTGCTAGCAATGCATCGTATGACGTCATGGATTGTTTCATTGACGCTTGTTGGTAAATTCCAAGTGTCAAAATCTAATTTAAAGAAATTAATTTTCTTCCTGGAAACTCTTGCATAACTTACCCATTCTTAGATCTTCATGTTTTAATGCCGCGTTTCTTCTTTTCGAATTGCTTTATTTTCAGATTTATCATTTTTTGACGATATGACAGAAAATTAATATTAAATTGATATGGTCGGTGTATAACGAGCAATGTGTGCTTTAAACAACATTTTAGAGAATAACACAAAACACTTTCTTATATGTTATTCTTTTTATTAATTCTTTACTGTCCTCGGTTTTATTGCATTTATTTGATTGTATGACGGCAAACGCGATTTTACGAGAAGTTATTATATTATGCTTAATCCATGTCCGCAATTTCAAGTGTAAATTGAATCCTTTGACAAAATATAAAAGTAGCGAAGTAACGACTACTTTTGAAAAGTAACTTGCACTCGCTTCCTTTTAAAACAAATAGGTGTAATTGTAGTTAATTACATTTCCGATAAAGTATAGTTTTAGTCATAGTTCGCTACTAATATAAAGTAGTTTTACCTTTGTCCGGATGACTAATATCGAAATAATTAGTTATAATACTTCATTTCTGCCTAAATAAGTGAACTGCGATTTAAGATTTGTGATAAATGGTGATCTGTGTGCACATTGATCATTAATTTTCCTTTCAAGAGTTCTCGAGCACCCTGCATATATTAATTCATGCTATGAATTTGCGTGCTTGTTTTTTTTTTTTTCATAATTATGTACCGCTATGCATTTTATCGACATCCTCTTGAAAAAAAATAAAAATCGCGTTTTCTCAACAGCTTACTAGCTTCTTTTTTTATTTTCTCTCACATCCACTTATTTCCGCTAAATTAAACGGCTGATCACATATTATGAATAGCGCCTTAACGAGAGGCAATCAGCGCTCATTAAAAAGAAATTATCCACCAGGAAACGTTTATTAGCCACGTAATTTGCAAATGTTTCTTCTAGAAATTACATTGATTAGATAGATTAGTTAAGTGAGAGGAAAATGTTAAAATAAATTTCGCATATTATTTTCTTTTTGTTACAAGATGACGTTGTTAAGGAAAAAATGTTGCGTTAAGTTTGGTCATTGATTTTGTATTAATCTACGCAAATTTAAAATGGCTTAGAGAAAGAAAATATGCTTATCTTGTTTTACATTTAACGATATCGCATACTCTGCTTTTAGATGAATGCTAATTGTAGCAATTATATCTATATTTAAGACGTTAAAATATTTTATTGAATCAAAAATGACGAAGATTATTGTAATGAAATGAAAATTAAGAGTGGAAGCGTAATAAGGACACGATAAACGCTGTTGTAATATAAGTTGATTTATATCTGTACCATTTTTATAAAGACACACTTGAAAAAGTATAACAAGTTTAATTGTTAATCTACTTCTAATAAAGATGGTTATACAATTCGTTTGTGTATATTGAATGTATGTATGTATGCATTGCATGTACGTTTATATATATATGTATGTTCACGCATAACCTTTCAAGGAATGCCCCATTTTGGATAATTTTCTTCTTGCTAAAATGGCCTCGTTCTGGCTGTAATCCCGCTTTAATTTCAGCAGGATCTAAAAATGTTATGTCTATCTTTATCGCGTTTTCTTACCTGTTTTTTTACTTTATAGACTGTAACTTTGTAAAAATCTCCACAAAATTTCGAATATGTTGTTTAGGCACATAGTAGAACTTTGTATTTTGAAAATATTTATGGCAATTATTTTTCAAGGATATGTAAGAAATTGTATGTTATTATCTTCGACTGCTCCTCAAACTGAACGATACTGGCAACTATGGAATTTGAAAAAAAATGCGGATAGTTACCGGTAGGAATAATCATACATTTTCAGCATCTTAGACATCACGTATACGTGACCCTCGTCTCCAAGAGGTTAAAAAGCGATCCCTTGAAGTCGGTTACAGTTTTTTCTTAAAAATTACTTTGAATAAGTTGACTGCGATTGATGTTCTGGGTAAATATTGTTAGTATTAACTGTGAACATTAATTTTCATTACAAGCGTTCTCGAACACCCTGTATATATTAATTCATGCATAAATTATGAGTGCGTGCTTATTTTTTTATAATTATGTAATGGTATGTATTCTATCGAAATCCCCATGATAAAAATCGCGTTTTCTCAGCAGCCTAGAAGAATCTTTTCTTTTCTTTTCTCTTACGTCCACTTATTTCCGCTAAATTAAACGGCTGATCAGATATTATGAATAGCGACTTAACGAGAGGCAATCAGCGCTCATTTAAAAGAAATTATCTACAAGGAAACGTTTATTGGCCACGTAATTTGCAAATGTTTTCGCTGGAAATTACACTGATTAGATAGATTAGTTGTGCGATGGAGAAAATTTTTAAAGAAATTTCACTTTAAAATTTTTTCCTGTTACAAGATGATGTTGTTGGGGTGATGTGTGACATTAACTTTGATCTTGGATTTTAGTATTAATCCACGCACGTTCAGAAAGGCTTAGTGAAACATAAAGTGTACATGTCTTGTTTTACATTTAATGATATCGCATCCCCTGCTTTAAGATGAATACTATTTGTAGCAAGTATATCTTTATTTAAGTCGTTAAAATATTTTATCATATTAACACCATTTCTATCAATTTCAAATGACACCTTTTAAAGTTTTAATTTATGTTTATTTTGCTTGTAATTTTAAAAACTAATAAATATAAAAATAAGCTTTCAATGTATTAAAAATTAAATGTGATTTAATCTACAAATTACAAAATAATAATAATAATAATAATAATAATAGTATAATAAGAAAAAATAATTAAAAATAAACATAAATCGAAATCTTTTAAAATATGTCATTGGACATCGGTAGAAATAGTGTTATAAAAAAATACGAAGATTATCGTAATGAAATGAAAATGAACAGCGAAAGCGTAATAATGAAGTTATAAATGCTGTTGCAATAAAAGTTGAGTTATATATGTGTCTTTTTATAAAGCCACTTTCAACAAATATGCATAAAAAGTATCATTATTAACAGACTTCCAACAAAGCAGGTTATACAATTCGTTTCTACTCACACACACACACATATATATATGTAATAATGGGAAACTCGATAAATATTGGATAACAATAGTTTAATATTTCTAGGTTAAAGTTACACTTCAATATAATTACAGTATTTACAAAGTTAAAGGGGAAAAAGAACTTTTGCTGAAATCTATCAGCCATCTTAACGTCGGAAGTAAGAGAGCAATTACCCGACCGTCTCTCCAAGTCAACTTCTATTCGAACTCTGATGTGAATTTTAACAATAAATTTCCAGATCAGAGACCCTTAAAAAATATCCGTTTGGGCTGGGTCTTTTACGTCAGAATTCTCCCTTGGGAACCTGCTGACTATTACATGGTGTGTAAAGTGTAAACTAAACGGGAGCTCTTTCTAACAAAAGAAAAGAAATATAAAAGTTAAAAAATCCGTTGAAAAGTTGTATGTGAACGTGCAAATACATATATGCAGGGTTCGTACGCTATATGGAATTTCAAAAACGTTTTACCAGAATTTTCGTTAAGTAGTATTTGCCTTATTTAATGAAAAAGAATTCTATCTTCAGATATAGCAACCAGTACTTTAAAAAATTTCTGTTACTAAAACGTCTAATTTTTTTTTTCATTATAGCGTACGAACCCTGATATATGTGATTGTGGTTAGAGATTCCCAAGGCACACACTTAGCAACAAGATGCCACCCAGCAGTGCTGAGCAGCAGTTGCACTCAGTTGTGCAGTTGTGCTGAGTTATGCAGTTGTGCTGAGCAGCAGTTGTGCAGTGTCTCAGTTGAGTTGTGCAGTATCTCAGTTGTGCAGTTGTTCTGAGCAGCTGTTGTGCAGTTGCGCTCAACAGTGCTGAGCGCATCTTGTTGCTAAGTGTGTGCCTTGGGAATCTCTAACCACAATCACATATATATTTGCACGTTCACATACAATTTTTCAACGGATTCTTTAACTTTCATAATTCTTTTTTTTCTGTAGAAAGGGCTCCCGTTACTGTCCTGTTTGATTTACACTTTGCACACTGTGTAATAGTTTAATTCTCGTAACTCCGTCAGTGCCGAACTTTTCGCTGTTTGTATGTCTTACGATATATATCAGATCGTAATGATTCGAGCTGAATGAGACAGCAATGTTGGTCTTCGAAATTCATAACTTACACGTGTTGGTTCTCGATTAGAGAATAAGCAACATGAAGTGAAATATATAATAATAAGACTTAGAAAATGATGTGAAATTTGAACTAATTTTGAAGAGATTAATATTTTTTGAAAGGGCAAATATTCAAATCCTTTTTTAACGTGCAACCCCTTTTAGGACGGGAAAAATACGGTGGTTAAATGTTTTTTTTTTTCGTATTTCGATTTGTTTATGCCAATGCGGGCTTGTAAAAACGCGAAAAATAGAAACCTTTTCCCCCACTTCTTTTTTCTCTGCTCTCATAATTTCGGAATGCTTCCGAAACTCCGATGATCGGTGGCGGCGAGCCATTTCGTGATGTTCATTATGATGTTTAGTTAATATCTCGGTTAATTATCAAAAAAGAAAACATCTGATCCTCAGATGCATTCGGACCTGCCTTAGACTTGAACTATCCTCATCCAAATTTTAAGACCTCTACGTGCGGTAGATTTTCCGAGCCATCGCGAATAGGGTAGACCGGGGGAATGCCGCCACCTTAAGGAACTTCAATTTTCATCACCATCAAAAATCGTATTTATGAGCTAGATCAATTTTTGGAACATAGTACGCAATCTTAAGAATGTATACAAAATTTGTTATCAATAAATCTTTAAAGGAAATAGTAAAAAAAAATTAACTTATTAACCTCTGCACTGTGGCGGTATTACCCAGGGAGCTGGGGTAATCCCGCCACGAACCTGGGGTAATGACACCACTAGCCAATATGACTAAAATACTAAGAAGGAAAATTTATTGAAAATCTTATATGCAATTAGCATTACAATATAGGAATTGAAAAGCAAAGGAAATGACATTTTTAGCTTATACGAGTGAAAAAACAGTGTATTTTAAATTTATCTGATTTCTTAAAATTTACAAAAATCACAAATGTAGTTTTCAGCTGTTTCAGCATCGCTACACTCTGAATGCACCCACTTGTCACAACAAGTGCATCTGTACCACAGTTCGTTTGGTTCCATATTCACTGCATATGGCACAAAGTTGAACGTTTGGATCGCTTGGATCAAAAAGGTCATCATTATCGTTGTCGTCACTAAACTTTTCGACGTCGATGTGCTTCTCATCTGAAGAGTTTACAAAACTAAAAAGTCGCTTGCCCCTTTTCTGAACAGATTTATTCATTTTCTTTTGCCGTGTTGTCACTGCTTTTTCTTTCCTTGCCTTGGATTCAGTTTTGATGGACATTCCCAAAACCTTAGCTGGAGATTTTCAATGTCTTTTCCTTTCTTTTAGCTACTGTTTCTTCCTAAACTGCCTTCATTGGGGTTCCCGTTTGAATTGACGAGTGACCTTTTCTTTCAGAATTTTCCGCTACCCTTTTTGCTGCCAATTTTGGAATTGGTGAAAACTTTTCTAGCGATTGAAGAAACGTTTTTTGAGGCACTTCCTGAACAGTCTTTGATGAGCAAGGTTCTACATCCAGTAACCCAACTTCAGAGGTGTTGCACGCATTTACAAGATTATTTTCTTCACCAGTTTCTTCTAAGATAATCTTTTCTGCCTGTTCTTGATTTTCAGATTCTGTGTCATCTGGATCATCGATGCACATTGGCTCCAGATTTTGAACAGGGAAGAAATCTTCTTCCTTGAAGGTGTTTGAGCTTACTGGAAAGATCCCAGTTTACTTTTGCGCATTTTCGCTCCTTTAAAAAATTGTTTTTGACCTATACAGTGGAAAGACGCGTCCGGGGGCAATGCCGCCACCGTGGCGGCATCACCCCTGGAGAGGTGGCGTCATAACCCCGTTCCGACAAGATGAAAGAAACGTAGATTTAAAGACATCAAAACAAATGGAAGTGATCAATATTGTTGATTAAAATATAGGCTAAAATATCTAGTTAAAGGTTATTCATAGCAAATGCAGGCATTGTAACATCTAAACGTACATACCTCAGCTTAATCAAAGTGGAAAAATAAGATCAAACTTCTTCAAAACAACGTTCGTCACTGTAAAAACAAAACAACGCGCGCAATGGCTGCCATCCACTCGGGGCATTAGTTGTAGCATCGTTCGCTAGAGGTCAGGAGCTGTCAGACCGACTAACTGGTGTCCTTGACTAGCATACCGGGAGTGGCGGCAATGCCCCGGGTGGCGGCAATCCCCCAGTCTACCCTACACACAGAGATACAAACATCTTTCTTTTATTAGGATAGATTGAGATAAAAATTATTTTTTTTAATGAGAAAATTCCACCAAAAAAGATTCAATGATGTCCCATTATGTCCCATTTTCTCCGTTTTTTCACATCACTGGAAAAACGGATTACCACAACTACAGAAATTTCATGAAAAATGTAAAATACAGTTGGACTTGTGTAATAAAGGCACGGCTAGAACGAGAACACGGTTAAAGCAAACAATTTGCACGTTAAGAAGAGTTCATGATATAAACTCTATTAAGATTTTCACGCTTTTTATACGAGCTACAATACGAGTAAAGCATTTGTTCGTTTTAATGTAATGTTCGACTAAAATGAGGCTAGAATTTCGAAATAAATCCATTTTTTATCGAACACTTGTCTCTAACGATACTATTTAAAAAATACATAGTAAACGATACCCAACTTGACTTATTTTAAAAAAAAATGGAATCACCCCCCCTGAGTTAAAATGCCCCCCCTTGCCCCCCCCTTCCCCTCAATACCGTAAACAATTTTATTTTGGGAGGACTCATCGAACCTTCTTTCCCAGTGCCAAAACGAAGTTCTTCCCAAATTTTTGTGAATGTCCATCAGTTGATTCTGTAAAAACGTACGTAAACTGCACTGAGGTAAAATCGTCGACTTTGTGTTTGTAAAACCTGGTGTAACTTTGTAACGAATCATTGTATCGATTTGCAAATGGTGTGGTTTGATTCAGAATTAAAAAATGCATAGCTAACTATACCCCACTTGACCGACTTAAAAAAAATATCCCCCCCCCCTCCCTGAGTTAAAGTATCCCCCTATTTCCCCTCAAAAACAGGGTAAAACAACTTTATTTTTTGGGGACTCATTGGATCTTCAATTTTAGTGCCAAAACGAAGTTTTTCCCAAATTTTTGGGAATGTCCACCCTATTTTATCTGTACTAATAGGAGAGATATGCCTTTCAGGGTGAACTTTTCAAAGAAAAATGTTCCCCAATTATCGCTCTTGTTCAACAGCAAACCCTAAAAACCTTACACAGTCACCCTGTTCAGACCATGTTGGTATCGAACGCGCGAAAATCGGCCTGAACTTCTTATTTTGTGCCCAACTTGCTAATCGCTTAACTAAGTGGGGCCCTCCAAGCGCCACCGATTTACGGTAGTTTTTTACTCTATCGCTTTTCATATTTACTTTCTTCTATATTTACAAGAAAAAAGTATTGGATTCGAAAAACATCGACTTCCGGTTTCCGACGAATTATGTTTTAGAAGGTTCCGTACAGAATTTGACTGTTTAAAAAAAAAAAAAAAAAATGTAAATCTGTGTGTCTGTCTGTCTGTGCGTGACATAAATTTTATGGGTGCTCTATTTCAAGAACTAAGAAGCGGAATTTCATCAAACTTCAAATTCAGTTAGACCATGACATAAATTGATGCTTAGATTAGGTTTGAGTGTAAATCGCCCAACAGGTATCGCTCTATGCTGTATTTTGTTCTACGATAACTATATCTCAAGAACTAATGCACGGAATTTCACCAAACTTCATAATCTGTTAGACCTTGACATAAATATATCCCTCTAGGTTTAAGTGTACACTACGCAACAATCGTCACTGCTATGCTCTGTTTCTCACGATTTCCGAGATAGCCATATCTAAAAAATGAACAGATTGCGATTTAATTTTAGTTGCAGACGATTTGATTTATATATAGAAGAAAGTTTTGTGATAGCCACAACATACTAGTTCTATTTCTCTTTGAGTTTTAGTATTTTCGTGAGTTTTCTTTTTAGATTACTATGTGTGAAAGAAAAAAAATGTGACTCGTTGTAAAACAAAGCATTATATCAAAAAAGAAAAAAAAAAAAAAAGAAAAAAAAGAAGAAAAAAAAGAAACTAGTCGGATATGCTAACCCCAAAACTTTCTTCTAATCTCATACATGTTAATACTTCAAAAAGCGTAATTTGTTTTAATTAAGCATTTTAGAATAAAAACATATAGCATAGCTGCGTCACACCTGTTATATGATTTACACGAAACACTAATCAGTATCAAGGTCAAAGTCTAACAGAATATGAAGTTTGGGGAAATTCCATGTATTAGTTCATGAGATAGAGCTATTGCGGAAATTGTTAAAAATGAAGTATAGCAGCGCCACCTTTTGGGCGATTTACACCAAAATCTAATCAACAACAACTTATGTCAACGGCTAACTGGATCTGAAGTTTGATGAAAATCCATGCATTAGTTCTTGAGATAGAGCTATTACAGAAATCGTGAAAAATGCAGCATAGCATCGCCACCTGTAGGGCGATTTACATAAAAAAAACTAATCAGCATCAATACAAACCAAGGTCTAAAGTTGTATTAATTTTCGTGCATTAGTTCTTGAGACAGAGCGCCCACAAAATTTTTGTCACATACATATACACGCACAGACAAACATTTTCTAAAAACAGTCAAATTGTGTTCAGGACCTTCTAAAACATATAAATCCGTCGAAAACCAGAAGCCAAAATTTTTCATGAATGAATTACTTTCTTATAAACTGGTCTTCGTGCCTAACACCTTCCGATACAGAAGTTCAACTTTGCATTTGTGTGGATAAAGTAGCGATCATTAAAACAATTTTCACGGACTTTCACATGCAAATCACCTAGTGTTTCCCTTTAAACTCAAGAAAGAAATCAAACGCAGTTGTTAGGTAACAGGTGCATGTGCTTTTAAAATTGAAAAGCAGAAACTTAACTTCGTAGAAACTGACAAATTTTATTATGAAATACATGTAATGAAATGAGGATAATTAAATTGAGATATATGCGGTGATTTCTCACATATAACTTTATTTTCAGTATTTCACTCAACCTCAATGCAATTGGAGAACCTTTGTTAATAGGACGATGATGACATCTAAATTATTCATATAAAGGAGCATCGAAACGCACCATATTATATTTTTACGTATTTATGAAAAATTAAATGACGCAAACATTGAAAATCATTTGTTTTCCCTCGACTATTTTTAATCTACTTCTCATTATAATGCGAATCTAATTTCCCTAATGCACGCAAAAAAACACAAACTCTGGCTTTTGCGAATGAAAATTTAATAAGCGCTTCTCTAAAAAGACATAAATACACTTACTGTCATCGTATCGCATTTGTGTGTTTACCGGTTTCCATACATTCCACCGTGATGCACCGTGCATTCAATAAAATATTCACGAGTATCAGCGCATAAAGGATATTTCCCTCTGTATATCTATCTATAAGTCGTGCGCAAATCAATCGTTCCAGATTTTCCCGTAATGAAAAATTCATCGTTTTTCCCTCTCTTTAATTGTTGCTTCAGATCAGGTGTGCCTTTTGTGTTAAAACAACCGGCAATCAAAATGCTTTTGTAGGGTCGCTGTTTTCTCTACCGTTATGCTATTGTTGTGAGGCAGTTTTATGAGAGTCAGATCCCGCCTGTCGTCCTGGCAACAGTGACGTCATTGGGACGGGTTGCTTGGCAACGAGTTTTCCCGGGACGCTCCAATTTGATGGATCGACGGCTACAGGCTGTAAGAGACCGGGCCTGGGCCTTTCCTTAGGCCCTCCTGCATTTTTTTCATGTCTGCATTAAATGTAAGATAGTGTAGGTGGATAAACATAGATAGCTCTCTTGTTATCGAGTAATGAAGCTTCTTTAACATAAAACAATGATTTTTCTCCGATATATTTTTTTTTATGAAATAATAATAAAAATAATAATAATTGCAAGGTGTTGTTAACTGTCAACTTCAATTATAAAGATAGATTGCAATATTTAATAGTTTAAATATGCATTTACTGCAAATATTGCTTCTATCCTAACTTTATAATATATTTTTTCTATCTTTGCTCTCATCTACTGTTTTTGAAGCAACACATATATTTTATTTTGCACATGCATATTTTATTAAGAATCATATTTGTCTTACATATTATATAATACATCTTTTACACATTTGCCTTATAACATTGCACATTTTTCTTATAAAAGAACGTTCTGCAGTCTAATGTTAGTGTAGGACTTTCTAGTAATAAAGCATACAAACTAGCATATAACACTTCAAATTTTGCAACAAAAACTAGGAACGGTAATCTACATTAAACCAGAAAATATATGGCATAGAATTTAGGGTGCTATCATTTATTCAATCAGATAATACAGGGTGTTTCATTCTAAGCGGAACAAGAATTTTCGTTCATAACTTTAACAATAAGGAATATTTTGTAATGTTGTTTTCCACATGCTTGTAATACTTCGTGCATAGAATGGTAACATCATGAGAAGCATTTGAAGTGCGCAGTCATTTGATCAGTGTTAACGTAAGTTCAGTAAGCCACATTCCAAAATAGATGGAGTCTAGCTTAGCTATACGTTGTTTGGTTGCCGATGGTTGCCACTAGCAGCACCTCTAGTGATATTGTCCTATGCCATGCAAAGTATGCTTTGTATGACTTGGGCAAAGTTATGCACTTTGCAAAATTATTCCGTTGAAAAGCTCACTAAAATATCTCCGTTACTGTTAAGAGTGCCAGAAAGGCTTGAAATGAAGAAAAAATTTTGTATTTTATTATTATTATTATTATTATTATTATTATTATTATTATTATTATAATGTTTGGTTGGTTGATTGGTGTTTGCTACAGCCGATTATCTGTGCAAGGGATATAGGCCGGAAAAAGTGGGGGAATTGCCCTTCGTGCAATGTCTTTCTTAGATAACTAACCCTTAGTTTCCGACAGTTGGAAGAAAACCAAGGAAAACTCCGAACGGTTAGGCAGACGAGCGCGACATGGGCTAGAACACCGCACCTCCCGTCAGCCGCTCTGGTGGGATTTTATGCTGTCTGAACCATTAAGAATGGCGTACAGGTTCGCAGAATTCCTAAAATTACAATCGTATTAAAGACAACTATGGTGCATCACATTAACCTATGGATAATATTGTCTAAATCTGTGCTCTCATTTATCTCGAAACACTGTTTTTCAGCGGTTTTGACGCTATAACTTTTAAACAAGTTAACGAATGTATTGTTTTTTTCTAATAAAGGAAATTAAATTATCTACAAAATATAATGCATGAAAAACAAAATTTTTGTTCACGTTATAACAAAACATGTCATCAATTTTTATAGATTTTAAATTTTTGTATTATATTTTTAAAAAATTTGTTAAATTTTTGTTTTGTTTGTTTCTGTTATGATCGAGAGACAACGTAATAAGCCTTGTAAAGAAAAAATGAACGACGCAAAAATAGGGAACCTGGACATCAAAATCGTGACAAAACAAATTTCACAGTATTATCGTACAATATTCAAACCTTTATTATTGTTTTTTACAATTTAACAAAAAAATTGTTTCAATAAAACATAAATAAATAAATGCAATAAAGAAGTAATAGTCTAATGCTAATTACAGGATTTCCAATCCACGATTAAACTTCAGTCAATTTTCGTCATTTCAAAGAAAGTCATTTTAAGGAAGAGATTAAGATGACTGATTATTTATTGTTACAATAAAATGACAAATAGAGCATAAAAAGTTCAAAAAATTAAAGCATATAATTTGTAAAAATGGCATACGCCCTTAAATAATAATTGACTTTTTTTAATTGTTTGAATTTTTATTCAAATTGCTTATAAGGCTTGAAGTCAATAGAGTAAAAAGGTGTGCAAGCCAGGATTCGTACCTGGGCCATTTGGCATTGCGCGCCAACGCTCTACTAGTCCGTGTAGCTCAGTTGGTAGAGCATTGGCGCTCAATTCCTATAGCCCAGGTACGAATTTTGCCTGTACAGTTTTCCACTCTGTTGGTTTCACGCCTTATAACAAATATGAATAAAAATTCAAGCAATAAAAACTTAAAGTATTTTAAAGATTTTAAACTTTGAGAGCTGGAGGGAGCAAAGAGGAAAAGCGGAAATTTCTGGAATAAAAAGGGACAAAACTTGATTTCTTTTTTTTCTTTTTTCTTTTTTCTTTTTTTTTTTTTTTTCAAAAAAGTTTAAAATCGACCAGGAAAAAAATTTTAAAGTAAAGATTAAAACTTTTAATTTTTGAGAGGTGGGGGGTGGGCTAAGGGGAGAAGTAGGAATTTTAGGAACAGAGGGTAATTTATATGAGTGATTTTTTATTTATTGTTACTATAGAGAGTAACAACAGGGCAGAAAAATATTTAATTAAAAAGTTTTAAATTCCTAAACTTTTTATGATCAGTTTTGCGGGGACAAAAGCGAAATTTGTAATTTCAGCGGGGAGATATAAACGATTTATTATTTATTGCTACAATAAAATAGCAATTAGAGCATTAAAATGCTTTCAATCATTAAAGATTTTTAAATATTTTAAACTTTTTGTGCTGTGAGGGGAAGGGAACGGCGGGGAATTTTCGGTGAAAGATTTAAATATCATTAAAAAAAAACGGAAATAAGCCATAACACGCAATATTTTCTAAAGTTAGACGATGTTGAAAATAGTCTTAATAATTCTGCAACAATATAGATATTTATATTAATCTGCTTAAAAGAGAAGAAAATAATCTGAATTATTTGTATATAATGAATAATTTTTTTTTGTGTGTGTGTCAATAATAATTGCTAAGGAATATTTCTGAGAATCTATAAGAAAGCTTTGAAATACATCATAGAGCTACGCATATCGAAATGATTCTTTGTATGAGTCATCTAAATGTACGCCAGGCCAGAAGAATGACGATGGCTCCGGTACGATCCGACCAACCAGAAATTGCATTTGATGCCAACAAATTGATTTCTGCAATTTTGACACCAGCCTGCTAAAAACGATATTCGCCGAAAAGAAAGGAAATGCATACTACATAGCAGAAAATCTTTATAACTTAATCCTTGAGACGAGAAGTTGTACGTATTATAGAATTTTGGGTTATATCGATCAAATTTCCCACATCGTTAAACTTACCTTGTAAACAATCTTTGGAACATATCAATATACAACAGTAGAAGATTTATAATACCTTCCTTGGGACGATAAATTGCGCAGAGTATAAATTTTTGGATATAATATAGATCATTTCACATTGTTAAATTATCTTATAAACAAAATTCAAATATGCCTGGAACAAATCATTATATTACTGATTTTCAAAATTTTAAAACTCAATAATAGCAACTTTTTCATTAAAAAACTCTGATTTAAAAAGATAAAGTTGAAATAACATCTGAAACTTAGTCTTCTAGAGGGTAGCAATATTTCTACAACGTGGATTTCTACAATCTTAACTCAAAATTCATTGTTTACTACTGAGAAGTTGTTTGCGTTACATAGAGAAGTGCACTACATAAAATTGCATTATAAAGATTTTCTACGATATATTTAAAGGTAAATACGGAATATGGTGAAGTTTCAACTCTCCAGTTGTAAAATAAATTTTATAAAATGCATACCGAAAGTTGTAAAAAACGTATTCTGAAAAAAATGTAAAAGAAAAAAAAAGGAGATTTAGGATTAAATTAATTTGTTGATTGTATTTTCATTGACAAGATACCGAGTGCCCTAAAATGGTCTGACTGATTTTAAAATTCATTGACATGCAAATGGTGACAGGTATTTAAAAAAAAACTCTTGCAAGAGGGTTATGTAAGATGTCAGGAGTTTTTTTTTTTTTTTTTTTTTTTTACTGTAATTCCTTATTGTAGCTTCAGAAATAGATGGTGCTGCGAGCAATAGACGTCCAATCGAGGCAGAAATAGAAATCATTCAGCATTCATGCGAAGGAAGGAGATTAAATACATGGAGTGGGATACCTAAGAACAATATCGTATTGACGAATGAGACCCACTCCATATATTTAACGTCCTTCCTTCGCATCAAAGCTGGGTGATTTCAGTTTCGGTTTTGGCCTCGATTGAGCGCCTATTGCTTTTATCGCCATCTATCGCTGCTATTTGAAACTTAAACCGGAAATCGAAGTAAAAAACCTTCTGAGATCATACATTAAGATTTTTTTTTAATATCTGTCACCGTTTGCAAGTTATTGAATTTTAAAATCGGTCAGTCCATTCCTGTATAAACAATTAAGAAGAATACTTTGAAATAAACTCAGAGTGATATTTTAAAATCGGTAGTAGTAGCTTAACTTTTTGGAATTTTTCTAAAAATTCCATTTTTTAACATCAAATGGAAATTTTCAGCATTCATTTAGTAGCAACCAACATAAATAATTTAAAAAAACAATCTGATAAGAAATTTTATTTATTTTTTAAGGCACCGAGTCATTTAAAAAGCAGCAACATCTCCATTTTATCCATTATTCTGGTTTCATTTTCTCCCAAAAAAGTTTCAGCTTGTAAAACTTTAAGTCTAATGGCATTTGTTATAAATATGTCTTCTCTTTTAAAAGATAAAACGAAAGAGAATTTAACCGATTGTTTAAAAATAATGCAATGCTTTCGTCGAGGATTATTGCACAAAAAAGAAAAAAAAAACTTTCCTGAGATCCTTTTTCCGTTTTAGTCTCTATCTCATTCCCAACAGTTGCATTATTATAGCTTTTACAGCTATATTTTACTTTTAATCCTACGACGTTCGAGCAAAGCAGGAGGATTACATCGTATTTTCAATATTGTTTTGTTTTTATTTTACGATTTAAAACGAAGCCATAAGTTATTAAATAAGAATAAAAAAGTTTATGGTCATTTTATAGACTATAGTATTCACTATAAAAATATATATATTATATACAAAATAAATATACATAATTTATTTTATTTGCATTGTAAATTATCAACTTAAATAAAACAATAAGTGATTACTGCAATAATAATTGCAATAAAAGTTTTAATGTATTTTTGTGTTATTTTTACTATTTATGCGTATGTAATACATACTATTCAGGGTATCCGAAAGCGCTTTAAATTTTTACTGGTTGGAGATAAATTGGCAATTTAATGTCCAAAAGTGTTCAAATAAGATTATATTATTCAAATAGTCTTACCATTACTTTTCAAACTAGTCGTTGGAGGCCACCGTAATACATACCCATCATGGATATGCATAATATAAAATATGAGTATAAAACGTGTGTAAACTATTTATAAAATGCATTGCAATTCAAATAAAATCGTGACTTGATGACGTCATAAAGTTTAGGCTAATTTTAAATTAACTATATTTATCAATAATTCAAAACGACGATTGCAAATGAATAGCATTAATTAAAGCTTCATAATCATATGTAATATTAAATAATAGTAGACTAAGAATATTTTACAATTTAGTGTTTATGGATTTTGGGACACTTTGTGATCCGGGGACCCTGGACAAAATCGCAGTTTTCCCATTTGATAATATGGGCCTACCCCTTCCCACTTTCCAGCATTCATTGTTTTTATTATACTACTAGCAAGCTACGCCCGCTACGCTGGTCAATTTCTCTTAACGAACCTTTAATCAAACAAAATATTGACATTTCATAATTCACTTTTATATTTTAACAGAATAATAAGGATACTATAATTTGTGACTCGTGCTATAGTCAATATACACGTCAGGACACGTCGCCCTTATCATTATCTTTTTACGCGTGAAGGTTTCGCTATGGTACTCTATTGTGAAATTTGGTAATTTTAGAAATTCAATAGTTGAAAAATCGCAGAATCATTAGATCATTTTTCTTTAGAAATTGTTCTTCGAGCGCATTTAGATCTTATAAATAACAATCATGCCGAACTTGAAGTTCCTAGCTCCTTCAGCATCGCAAAAATCGCAATTTTAGAACGTTTTTCGCTTCTGCACCCCCTTCGGGGTAGTGGCACCGACATAAAATATAGCCTATGTTGGAGCAGGGATTGTCACCATCCATTTGCCACCATCACTTTTGAAATCGCTTTAGTAGTTCCAGACATTCCATACAAATTGTAATTTATAATGTTTTTAGAAAATTTTTTGCTTATTTCAGCCTTTTAAATTTCGAATTTTTTTAGATTTTGTTCTTATAGAGCATTTAAATCTTGTAAGTAACGACCATACAAAATGTCAAGTTCCTAACTCCTTCATTATTGAAAATATCATAATTTTGGAACGTTTTTCGCTCCTGCACCCTCTGCGGGCAGTGGCACCGACAAAAAATTTAGCATATGTTGGAGCAGGGACTGTCACCATCCATTTGCCACCATCACTTTTGAAATCGGTTCTGTAGTTTCAGAGATTCCATAGAAATTGTAATTTAGAATGTTTTTAGAACGCTTCATCCTCATCTCACCCTTTTAAATTGTGAATGTTTTTATAAGTTGTTCTTAGAGAGCATTTACATCTTATAAGTAACTACCATACCAAATTTGATACTTCTATCTCCTTCAGTACACAAAAAATCGAAATTTTAGAACGTTTTTCGCTCCTGCACCCCCCTGGATGTGGTAGCACCGACATAAAATATAGCCTATGTTGGAGCAGGGATTGTCACCATTAATTTGCCACCATCACTTTTAAAATCGCCTCAGTGGTTCCAGAGATTACCCCCTACAAACAAACAAACAAACAATCTTTACTACTTTATATATTAGTATAGATAAGGGGGAATTAGCCCCTTGTTCCCCCCCTTTATACTTAACCAATCAATCCCGAAAACTAATCAGAGATGCGCCTTAACACAGTGAACCTATAAATAAAATTTGAAGGAAATGGGATAATTCTGCATGAAAAACCCATTTACATAAATTAAGGGGGGTATTAGCCCCCCGTTCCCCCCCTTTATACTTAATCAATCAATCCCGAAAACTAATCAGTTAAGCGTCTTAACCCAATGAATCTATAAACAAATTTTGAAGCAAATAGAATAATTCTGCATGAAAAACCCATTTATATAAATTAAGGGGGGGGATTATCCCCCCGTTCCCCCCCTTTATACTTAACCAATCAATCCCGAAAACTAATCAGGGAAGCGCCTTAACACAGTGAACCTATAAACAAAATTTGAAGGAAAACGGAATAGTTCTGCATGAAAAACCCATTTATATAAATTAAGGGGGGATTAGCCCCCCGATCCCCCCCCTTTATACTTAACTAATCAATCCCGAAAACTAATCAGGGAAGCGCCTTAACTCAGTGAACCTATAAACAAAATTTGAAGGAAAACGGAATAATTCTCCATGAAAAACCCATTTATATAAATTAAGGGGGGGGGGATTAGCCCACCCCCCCGTTCCCCCCTTTATACTTAGCCAATCAATCCCGAAAATTATCATGCAAGCGCCTTAACACAGTGAACCTATAAACAAAATTTGAAGGAAAACGGAATAATTCTGCATGAAAAACCCATTTATATAAATTAAGGGGGGGGATTAGCCCTCCGTTCTCCCCTTTATACTTAACCAATCAATCCCGAAAAGTAATCAGGGAAGCGTCTTAACCCAATGAAGCTATAAACAAAATTTGAAGGAAAACGGAATAATTCTGCATGAAAAACCCATTTATATACATTAAGGGGTGGGAATTAGCCCCTTGTTCCCCCCCCCTTTATACTTAACCAATCAATCCCGAAAAGTAATCAGGGAAGCGTCTTAACCCAATGAACCTATAAACAAAATTTGAAGGAAAACGGAATAATTCTGCATTAAAAACCCATTTATATAAATTAAGGGGGGGTTAGCCCCCCCCGATCCCCCCCCTTTATACTTAACTAATCAAACCCGTAAACTAATCAGGGAAGCGCCTTAACTCAGTGAACCTATAAACAAAATTTGAAGGGAAACGGAATAATTCGGCATGAAAAACCCATTTATATAAATTAAGGTTGGGGGGGGGGAATTAGACCCTTGTTCCCCCCCTTTATACTTGACCAATCAATCCCGAAAACTAATCAGGGAAGCGCCTTAACTCAGTGAACCTATAAACAAAATTTGAAGGAAAACGGAATAATTCTGCATGAAAAACCCATTTATATAAATTAAGGGGGGGATTAGCACTCCGTTCCCCCCTTTATACTTAACCAATCAATCCCGAAAAGTAATCAGGGAAGCGTCTTAACCCAATGAAGATATAAACAAAATTTGAAGGAAAACGGAATAATTCTGCATGAAAAACCCATTTATATAAATTAAGGGGGGGAATTAGCCCCCCGATCCCCCCCCCTTTATATTAACTAATCAATCCCGAAAACTAATCAGGGAAGCGCCTTAACACAGTGAACCTATAAACAAAATTTGAAGGAAAACGGAATAATTCTGCATGAAAAACCCATTTATATACATTAAGGGGGGGGGAATTAGCCCCTTGTTCCCCCCCCCCCTTTATACTTAACCAATCAATCCCGAAAAGTAATCAGGGAAGCGTCTTAACCCAATGAACCTATAAACAAAATTTGAAGGAAAACGGAATAATTCTGCATTAAAAACCCATTTATATAAATTAAGGGGGGGTTAGCCCCCCCGATCCCCCCCCTTTATACTTAACTAATCAAACCCGTAAACTAATCAGGGAAGCGCCTTAACTCAGTGAACCTATAAACAAAATTTGAAGGGAAACGGAATAATTCGGCATGAAAAACCCATTTATATAAATTAAGGTTGGGGGGGGGGGGAATTAGACCCTTGTTCCCCCCCTTTATACTTGACCAATCAATCCCGAAAACTAATCAGGGAAGCGCCTTAACTCAGTGAACCTATAAACAAAATTTGAAGGAAAACGGAATAATTCTGCATGAAAAACCCATTTATATAAATTAAGGGGGGGGGGGGAATTAGCCCTTGTTCCCCCCCTTTTATACTTAACCAATCAATCCCGAAAACTAATCTGGGAAGCGCCTTAACACAGTGAACCTATAAACAAAATTTGAAGGAAAACGGATATTTCTATGAAGAGTTATCGCATTACGTACGTACATACATACATACAGAACCGGCTGCCAAGCTCTCAGGGCTTGACAGCCAGTGTGATAACTGAAAAATCGCAATTTTAGAACGTTTTTTGCTCCTGCACCCCCTGGGGTTAGTGGCACCGACATAAAATATAGCCTATGTTGGAGCAGGGGTTGTCACCATCAATTTGCCCCCATCACTTTTGAAATCGGTTCGGTAGTTCCAGAGATTACCCCCATCAAACAAACAAACAAGATTTACTCCTTTATAATACAGTGAAACCCCGGTTTTACGTTTTTCACCGGACCGACGGAAAATAACGTACTAAGCGGGAAAACGTAAAATCGGGGTTTAAGGAAAACTAAGATATTGAAAAGAAAAGAAATGAAAATAGCATTCATCATATTACTCTGAATATAATCTGATTTTTTACCTTGTTTGTTTGTTTTTAGACACAATGTTATTTACAGCATTTTCAATACTTGCACAAGTTTTTCTAAATTCAGTTCTTGGTTTACAATAGCAGATAAAAAGTTTTTTACAATTTTCATACTTTCAAGAACTTCTTTTGATGATGGCACTCTCTCTGTTGGTTCGTCGTCTTCATCATCTCCACTGTCATAACATGTAATGAAATCAGATATGGTCTGAATTCTTGAAGTATCAACATCTTTATCACATTCAATATATTCATGACCATTGATTTCTGGATGATCAAATTCAATATTTACAATAAATTCTTCCTATTTTATCTCGTCTCAATGTGATTCACTGGATCCTGCATCGGTTAATTTCGGAAATCCCGCTTTTACAAAAGCATTGGAAATGTACTTTTTCCCAATATTATCCCACGCAGAACAGATAAAATGAAGGCTTTCTAACACATTAATATTTTGCTTCCAGGCATCTTGGAGATCCCCAGAGTCTAGTGCAAGAAGTGCGTTTTTTATTAGTGTCTTTCTGTAAGGCACTTTGAATACTCTGATTTATTCCTAAATGTACGTCTGAAGTTTGCTTGTACAATTTGGAGGGAAAAAAATCCTCACGCGCATTCTTTAGTTTGAGATCAACATGAGTGGTACATTGGTCAAGAAATAAAGTAATTTTTCGATTTTGCATGCACATCTTTTTATCCAATTTCCGAAGAAAATCTTCAAAAAGTGATTGGTTAATCCATGATTTTGGGTTGGCGTCGTAATCAGTTGGTAAACTTTTTACATTTTTGAAACAGCGAGGTTTCTTGGCTTTCCCGATTACAAATGGCGCTACTTTTTGCTTCCGTCTGAATTTGCACACAGCAAATGGGTCAAACGCATTTTTGACGGTTTTCCACCATGGCAATTTTACTCTTTAACCTTGTATGTCTGGAAACATTAAAAAATAGCCCAGTTTTTGGTCGAAGGTTTTTTAAATGGCAGTGTTGATTCATCCTGTATTGAGCTCTAGAGTAAAACGTGGCGTGCTTGTTTCTAACAAGCAAAATTCAAGAAAAAAATATTTTCCGCCTCTCGGTAGAAAAATGTTCGATGCGGGAAATCTTCAAAATGGATGACGCAAAATCCGGAAATTTTTATTATTATCAGTATAGGTTATTTGTTGGGACCAGTGAAAAATGACGTACGAAGCGGGTAACGTAAAATCGAGGTTCCACTGTATTAGTATAGATTAATAATTAGTCATTAATTCAGTGACTGTTAATGATAATAGTTTTTAGTTTAATGAAGGTTTCTGGTATAAACCTGTCTCGTCTTCACAGATTTTACTGTATTTGATAAACGTTAAGTATTTTTATTAAATAAAATAGATTAAAATTTTTTTATTTATTAAATTAGTCATTTACATATTGTTCAATTTATTATTAATTTAACAGGTATATGAAGGAGTCCGTTATACACAAGTTCCGTGTTCACCGGTTTTACTGTTTTCGGTAAATAATGAGTATTTCTATTAAAATACTCAATTTTTTATTTAGTTATTTATTACCTACATTTAAAAAAAATACTGTTGATTTTACGGTGTAATACTGGCACCCCAGCTGCTAGTGTTATACCGTAAAATTAACAGTAATATACATTAAAATGAGCAGTAATACACTGCCGCGCATGAACGGCAGCGTATTACTGCTTATTTGACTGTTTATTACTATTAATTTTACGGTATAATATTGGCAGCTGGGGTGCCAGTATTATACCGTAAAATCAACCATTTTTTTTTCAGTATATGTTTATTCCTTTACTATTCCTAACTTCATTTATACGTTAATTTAGACAGTTTTGTTTCTGGGGATACTTGGAACGTTCACGCGTATAGGAATTTAAAAAAGTAATACTATAATATCAGAAATTAATGAGAAGGGAAAATAAAAATTTGGGAATATCATTAAAAGCTCAAGATATTCATTTTCTTTTTCCAGACACTCTCTGACTTTATTTTTCCATGCAAAGTTTCAGCCTATAAAACTCCAAATCTAATCTTCCAATTTTCCTACGTATTAATATCAGCTGTACTTTCCTAAAAAAAAAACTGAAGATAACTTAACTGTCTTTTTAGAAATGATATTGAATTTTTACTAAAGATTAATCCTCCTTTCAAAAGTATTTTCGCAAGGTTTTCTCCCCCGTTTATATACATTCCCAATTGTTGTACCATCATTCCTTATGCACTTTCTTTTTCTCTTATAACATCTTTAAGCTTAGGGAGAAGAAAGGATTTCATCGTATTAGCCATGCTCCTTCTTTTCTTTTATATTACGACTTTAAATAAAGTTGTAAGTTATTCAATAAGAATAAAGAAACCAATTTTATTATTATTGAGCAATACAGTTGCTTGCTGTTTTTAATCATCGGAAAAATATTATGCAATTTATAATATACCCTCCACGCTTGCAGAAACAAACCACTGTTGTACAGTCGTGGAAAGAAAAGTATGCCTCGTACTCCGTCTGTTACAAAGCATCGTATAAAAATATGAGTGGTACCAATCGATTAGTAATAATGTCTACTAATTAATGTTATAAAACACCCTAATTTTGTATGGAAAATCGTCTATTTAAAGGAATTGAAACAAACTTTAAAATTTTCATTACTAACACATAATTTTAACAACATAGCTGGTTTCGGTAAGTTTTACCTTCGTATACAAAATAAGAAGTCATTCGGTGAAGTAGTTTAAGAATTATGCAGGTGTAAAGTTTGGAATAGAGATGTGACGTGTGGTGAACTGTTCCAAAAAAGAAAAGGTTCGAAACGGACGACATGTACCTGTCCTGAACGAATTTCCATTTCTCTGTCTCTGTTCCTCTCACTAAGATGACACGGTTCCGAAAAAGGTATGGTTCGAACTGGCGCGGCGCGATCGAACTATTTCAAATGACATGGTTTCGCAAAATATTTTAGAAAAGAATTTTAGAACATAGAGGCGAAATATGAATGATTTTTTTTTTTTAATTGCCCTTTCGGACCCCTCGGGGGGACAATAGGCGTGCGGTACAGAGTTTTCTTTTTAATTCGGCCCCCTGCCTCATGTGGACAAAATTGTATCTCATGACTTATCAGAAACTTACAAATGAAATTTTGCTATTTGTTAAAATCCAGAACATAAGGCGGAATACGGAAGATTTTTTTTTTTGAAAATCAGCTCCTAACCCCTCCCCTACCCATTAGAGAGAAACCATAACTTTAAATCTATCATGGCCTTGCAGATAAAGTTTTTCAAGGATGATGACTCTCAACTTATTGGTATTGTGGTAGAAACTCTTTTCAATTCAGTCCCCTGCCCCCTTACCTCTCAGAGCAAAATTATATTTTATGAGAGTATATAAGAGAATATGTCAGAACTTTCAATGAAATTTTGCTAATTGATGAATTTTGGAACATAGCGGCAGAATATGAGGAATTTGTTTGAAAATCAGCCCTCTAACGGCCCCTCACCTCAATGGGGAAAATCGTATCTCGGAATCTATAATAAGGCTTTACACATCAAATTTTCCAGGATAGTAACTCTGAAAATATAGTCGTTGTCTAAGGCGTATTTTTTTCATTTCGGTCCAGAGTCCCCATCTGAATGAAAATTATACGCGTGTACAAATGAAAAAGAGTTTGTACTTGTGTCAGAAAAATCCACGACATTGAAAAAGAAATTTTTTCTACATTATAACTTCTCGATTTTGAATTCTCCCTTTCAAACATTTTAGCATATACAGTTTCCAGTCTAATTCCACTTTTAATGAAACATTAATTTCAACTCCACTTTCTTAAAAATAAAACAAAAGACGATTTAGCCGGTTGTTTTAAAAATGACGTTATGCTTTCACTAAGGATTATTCCACCTTGCAGTAATACTTTCTTGAGGCTTTTTCCCTTTTTAGACCCCAACAGTTGCATCATTATGTCTTAAGCGCTTTATTGTTTCCTTACAAGATGCTTAAGCTCCACGATCTGCAGGGAATAGAGGAGGATTACGTCGTATTAGTAATACTTTTCTGTCTTTTATTTTACGGTTAAAAGTGAAGCAATAAGTTATTTAGGAAGATAAAGAAGTTTCTTTTACTTTTTAAACGAGTAGCGTTTATAATATAATGCAGAATTTTTAATGCGTTATAGAAATGCAACGTTTGAAATTTATAAGAAAGTTACATCGTGTGTAACTAAAGGTATTCTGTTACTTTAAGTATTATGCCCATGGGAACACGTTCAAGGTATGTAATGTTTGGTTTTTTAATTAATTCTGAATTATGAAACACGTTGTTGTGCGGGCCCGGCATTGTGGTTGGTAGCGGAGGTGACCGCCACGGTGAGGGCTCGGGTTCGAATCCTGGTAAAGCATGGGTACTGTTGTGTGCGTCTTCAGTGCTGTCTACTTCCTGGTATCTGCCCCGTTCTTGTCAAGAAGAAGATTTATATAATTTCTTAACGTCTTGTATGTATTTCTGTAAATAAAAATATGGATCATTCGAGACAAACAGCCTAGTAGCTTATAGGTCTCAAAGCAATTTTCCTTCAAATGTTAAATGTCAAACGCATTGTTGTCCGGTCACGAGTATACTCGTGTTTATGTAAACATCATTGATTAAGGACATGTTCAGAGCTTGATTCCCGCAGAGGAAAACTTCTACCGGTACTTATGAACAGTAATTTTTACCTTATTTACGACAAAAATTCTACGTTTAAATAAGGCGAACGAATACTATTCAAAAAATAAAGCGGTGAAACTTTGCATCTGTGTTAATCACACTCCGTGCGTGTTCTGCATTCTTAGTTTTACTTATGGTATTTTTCATTCATAAAATGTTAGTAAGCTTTTGTCAGAAAGAATATGCATTTATATCATTATATTTGAGCATATTTTGTTAAAGTGTAAGTAATTTTACATTAAATCTATCCAATGTACTACACCCATGCAACATATACTGATGCATAAATTTTAAAAACTTATCAATGTCAGCACCACCTACAAGGCAGGAGAAGGTGGAAGGGCTTCTATGGTTTCAATATTAAAGTTTATATTGAACTGCAAAATCATTGTTGAACTGCGGATTTACAATGAGTGAAGGGCACAGGTCAAAATTGAAATTGAAATTTTTGTATTGGATGAAAACTATTTTAGTTCTGAATATTTTTGTGCCAGGGCTGTTTTATTTCAAAAATATCACTAAAGGTTTCCCTTTAAATCAAAAGTTTCAAGGTTTTAATTTCGGGATACAGAAATTGAGCTACTGGCGCGCAGAATAACTTCACAACCACTAAATGAAAATATATGAAATTTTCATTTCTTATAAATATAACAATTATCCGAAAAATAAACTAAAATATTGGACATATTTTAGAAAATAAAAATGTCATAATACGAAAATGTCTAATTTTTTTTTTTTGTAACATTAACTTTTTAAAAATAAAATTTTCAATTTTAATGCTAACTATCCATTTATACAAAATACTTTAGCTTCATATAAGCTACAAGAAATTGTAATATTTACGTCTTCTAGAAATTTCAAGGAACTTGATAAAGTGGTTGCAAAAAAATCCTGATTTGAACGTCAAAATTATTATTCCAATATAAAAATTATTCAGAATTTTTTTAATTAAAGGAAAATGCATATCCATTTTTTCATTGCTAATTCTGAAAAACAAATGCGCTGAAATATAAATTTAATATATCCAAGAAACATTGTAAGGTATTGACTACTCTCGTACGTGAGTAGGCAATGTGTGAATGAGATCGTTTTGTCCATTAACCGACTATGTGCGTACAAGTTATAAAGGCTCTCTATCTTTCTTTAACTTTCGATGGACAGCTGAATCCCTGAAGTTGTGAGTCGCCGTGTAATTTCAATTATGCAAATTTTCTGGAGCTGGTCGATCGACACTGAAGTATATAAGCAGCGAATTTTGACTTGAGTTCAGAGCTCAGGGGAGCTAGAGTATACTTGGCCTGGGAAGTTGAATATTGCGACTTAGACTTAGACTTAGACTTAGACTTAGACTGAGATTTAGATTTAGCCTTGAGACCTCGCATCGAGTCTCAGGATGGATAATCGGCCTTAGTATTTTATACTGGAGTTTTATGCAGTTGTAAAGCTGATTTGAAACTGCATCAGTGCTTATTTAATTTGAAGGATAAGAGTGTTGGATCGTGCTTATATATTTTAAAGGTTAAGGTTCAATTATATTGTTTCAGTTTTGTTAAAGCTACAAATTGTTAGCAAGAACTCTTTAGTTAATTTAAACTTTTAGGAAAATTTCGTGGAGCTCGCTCAAACACCCTGCTAATTGTGTTAATAAACCAGTTTTTTGTTTTAAAACAGTTGTACTTCTTTCCTCGTGCTCTACCACACCAGCGGACATTTTAATATGGCCGCTACAACATAAATTAAATATATTCACGATTTTAGCTTATTTTACAGATAACTGTTATATATATATATAATACGAAAATTTCAGATATTTTCATTTAGTTGTTGTGAGATTTTCCTGCGCACAATATCATATTTTTTTGTATCCGGAAATTAAACCTTTGAAACCTTTGATTAAAAGGGAAACTTTGAATGATACTTTTGAAATTAAAAAGCACCGAAACAAATTTGGTATGAAACTGTTCAGAAGTAAAATAGTTTTCATTCAATACAAAAATTGAAATTTCGATTTTTTGATGTGTAGAACCCATTGTTGATCGGCAGTTCAATTTGAAATTTGATTTTAAAACAAAAGAAGGCCCGCCCTCTGCTGAAAGTATAGTATACTGATCGCTTAGATACGTTTTTAAAATTCATTCATCAGTAAGTATGTTTCAAGGATGTACAATGTAAAATTTGTTACCAAAAAAGGCTTAATATAAATGTATATTCCTTCTGACAAAATATTACTAACAATTTATGAATAAAAAATTACATAAGTGAAACTAAGAATGCAAGAATGCGCCCAGTGTGTGATTACCACATACACAGAGGTAAGCTTTTACCACTAATTTTGAATAGTATTCGTTCGCCTTATTTAAATGCAGAATTTTTGTCGTAAATATGACGAAAATATACCGTTGGAAGTTTTCCTCTGTGGTAATCAAGCTCCGAACACGCCCCTAGGCAGTCATGTTTAGTTACATAAACACAAGTATATTCGTGACCGGTCAACAATGCGAATCCAAAGTAGTTAATTCCGCTAAGTTCATCTGTAATAAAATTAATCTGTAATGTGTAAAATAAAATCTGTAATAATTATCTATTTTCATTTATTAAAATGTTATGAATGTATAATGATATTTGAATCACATAATGTATGAAATCAATTAAAGTATTAATTTCATGATAATGGTTTTGATAATTAGTTTGAATAATTAGTTATTCTCATAAATATTATATTTATTTTTGATAAACCAAATTGTTCAATGTATTTCAAAACAAGAACTTTTCAGCTCCTCTCAGAAATTTTGAATAATTATTAACTTGGAATAATTATTATTTTGAATAATTATCATTTTTTTAAAATTAGAATCGAAGAAAAGTAATTCTATTTCTAAATAACGAAATACAATAACACTCAAAAGAATCGTACTTTATATATTTTCTGAAAAGAGAAATAGCAGGAAGAGGAGAGAAAAACAGGTTAATAAGTTCCCTCCTTCTTTTCAATAAACAATCTCCATTAAAGTAATATACTTTATAAATGATGACAGTCTTGTAATTTCTTTCTGGAATTAAAACTATTTACAGTAAAATGAGATTGCGCCAATGACTGACCCCTTATACCCAGCAGTTTAGCCAATAAATAATTGATCACTTCATTTCCAGTTAAAATTTTCCAGTGTAAAACTCAAATGATCAATATTTGTATTAAAAATAATTATAAAAGTAAAAAAAGTTTTTTTAAATAAACTTTTTTATGAGCGATCAAAGTTTATCTTAAAAATCAAGCCTCATTTCACGACTGCAATTCATAATAATTCCTAAAAATTTCCATTACAATACGTGACTTTAACGTGGCCACCGAACCCTATTATAAAAAATTTATTTATTTATTTATTTATTTATTTTTTACCCTTGTTATAAAACGTAAAACCGGTTCCAAAAATAAAAATATCCTGATTAAAAAAAAAAAAAAAAAAAAAAAAAAAAAAGTTTTAAAATATTGAAATGCAAACGATATATTATAAAATAACTGTTCCACTGGATTAACAATACCGAGCGACTGTTTGGCGTGAGTCAATGGGAGCCTTAACTTTTGAACGCCTGCGCCTGTATGATAAATATGATGTCTGCGGACAGTAACTGTTCGATGCAGTTGATATATGCTATTCAATGCGTGCTGCTATTCGATTCGAAGCTACATGCTATTCCATGCTACATGCTACTATATCTCAAAACTAAGATATAGCAGAAATATAAAATTATTTTATACAAAACGTGTTATTATACTACCCCCGAAGTTGAAACATATCTACTAATTCATACACAAATCACAATTAGCGAATGCTTCGTTGCAGAGAGGTACGTTATGCGAGAGTTCAAAATCAGCTTTATTCACTTATACCATTGATAACAGGAGAGCTGTTATTAATTTTTTTTTTATTAGAATCAAATAAAAGTAATCCTTTTTCCAAAGAACAAATGACAATAGTACTCAAAAGAATCGTGCTCTTTTACATTTTCTGAGAGGAGAAATAGCACGAAAATAACAATGATCCGATATACTTTGGGAAAAAAAGATAGGTTAAAAAGCTCTCTTCTCTCCGATAAGCTGTTTTCATTAAAGTAATACATTTTATCAATAAAAACAATCGCGTATTTTCACTCTGCAGCTGTTGATATTCGCGTGGGATTTCTGGAAATGGCTCCGTTTTTATCATTTGAAAGTTCGCATCTGAAAACAGATTTGAAATAAAATCAAAGCTCTCCTTTATATTCAGATATGCGTAGATTTTGTTATTTGGGTTTTATTTCTTTTTTTAAGATTTCAAGAAATCTCCGAGATATTTATTTTATTTTATTAACATACTTAGCATAATTATAATCTATGTTTAGACATTGTTAAAGAGAATTTTATTTAAATTACATACTGAAAGAGGAGTAAAAAGCGCGCGGATAAAATAAAAGTATTGTTAAAGAAATATATTTAATAACATACGTACACTGCAAGCTAGAATAACGGAATATAACGAATGTAGAAAATTCTAATTACAACAGAGTATGCTTTTTAAAAAATTCTGTTAAAAACATAAGAAAAAAAAACAAAAAAAAAAAACATCCTCTAGATGTTTGTTACGGTATCGCGTCAAAACATCGCAAGATGATAAATTTTATGTAAAAATTTTAATTTAAATATGCGATTGCATTTTGTTTTTAAGATTCTTGAATACTTATATTAGCTCACAATATTTTTATTAACAATGCTGGTTACAATTTTTTTTAAATATTTTTCCGATTATCTAAGTATTTTATAAATATTTTTCTTGAAAAGCTAACTTATTTTCAGACTTATCAATCCTTCATTTTAAGAATAAATACTAGATGGAACCCGTCAAAATTTGACGGCAAAAAACTTGATAGTACCATAAAAATAAAATTCATAGCTGCTTTAAAATGTTTGAAACTTTTGCAGAATAATTCAAATAAATAAAAAACCCACTTTGAATTAAAGCTAGGTTGAAGAACAGCAATTGGCTAAGTTTCACTGGCACATGTACTCGCGGAATTTCTTTCATCTGACACATTTAGCGCTGTTGTGCAAGTAAATGGTAAGTGCCCCCTTGGGGAGGGGAAATGGCGGGATGGACCAAGGAGATGCATAACATGAATAAGCAGTCAAAGACCTTTCAAACGATATGTAACATGAGGGGTGTGTGCAAAATTTTAAAAAGTACCTCCTTGGGGGGGGGGGTAAAGTAGGGGATGGACACGGAACATGCATAATATGATTAAGTGGTCACAGACCTTTCCAACGATATATAACATGAGGGTTGTGTGCAAAATTTAGAAAAGTACCTTTTTGGGGGGGGGCGCAAAGCGGGGAGATGGACATCAGAGATATGCATATGATTAAGCAGTCACAGAACTATCCAACGATATATGACATGAGGGTTGTCTGCAAAATTTAGAAAAGTACCCCCTTGGGGGAGGGGGGGGGCAAAGTGGGGAAATGGACATTGGAGATATGCATATGATTAAGCAATCACAGACCTTTCCAACGATATATGACATGAGGGTTGTCTGCAAAATTTAGAAAAGTACCCCCTTGGGGGAGGGGGGGCAAAGTGGGGAAATGGACATTGGAGATATGCATATGATTAAGCAGTCACAGACCTTTCCAACGATATATGACATGAGGGTTGTCTGCAAAATTTAGAAAAGTACCCCCTTGGGGGGAGGGGGGGGCAAAGTGGGGAGATGGACATTGGAGATGCATAATATCATTAAGCGGTCACAGACCTTTCCAACAATATATGACATGAGGGGTGTCAACAAAATTTAGAAAATTGCCCCCCTTAAGGGGGGGGGGGAGGGGAAGTGGCGGGATGGACCCCGGAGATGCATAACATGAATAAGCAGTCAAAGACATTTCCAACAATACGTAACATGAAGGGATTGTGCAAAATTTACAAAAGTACCCCCTTGGGGGGGGGCAAAGTGGGGGGATGGACACCGGAGATGCATAATATGATTAAGCGGTCACAGACCTTTTTAACGATATATAACATGAGTGGTATGTGCAAAATTTAGAAAAGTGCCCCAATTGGCGGGGGGGGAGGGGGGGGGATGGACCACACAGATGCATAACATGAAAAGGCAGTCACAGGCCTTTCGAACGATATATCATATGAGTGGTGTCAACAAAGAACAGTCTCCGCCCCGTGTAGGCAAAACATACTCCCCCCCGCCGCCATAATTATTGATGCGGACTCATTTTTTAAATTCGTTCGCACCCCTCTTCTCCCGCAAAATGTTGTGAATTTTAAAAACTCCACTTACGAATTTTTTTATACCAAAAGCACTTATGTCCGTCGTCTGCAGGCAGAGTTTTGTGCTTACAGACGCCAGACACAACAACACACACACAGACAGACGTTTACCGACATTAATAGTATAGATGATACTCAGTGCCTACACATTTCACCCTTTATAATTCAGCCAATGAGTTGACGGTTGTTCATTTCCAGAAACGAAACAATAATTCTTTAGGATGAATTTTGTTTGTTTGATACACCGTGGCAGAATGCGTGCAATGCAGTGACAGACGTCACAAACTTTTTAGGGCACCTGCAGACTAAAAACATATAATCAATCTTTGCGGGAAAAAAATCCTAGATTTCGTCAAATGATCACGGGAAAAACACTAATTTCATCAAAGGATCGTGTAAAACGTGAATTTTGTTAAAAGGCCACAGAAAAACGCGATTTACACAAAAGATGAGCAAATTTTGTCAAAGAATCGCAAAACAGGAAATTTCACCCAAAGATAGCGCTTTCTTGCCAAACTTCGTCTAAAAATTGCGGAATAAAATGTATTTTATCAAAAAATCGCTGGAAAACGCACATTTCGTTAAAGTATCGCGAGAAAAATGCGAATTTCTTCAAAGATTGCTGAAAAAACGCGAATTTCATCGAAGAATTGCTGAAAATTCATGAATCTTATCAAAAGGCAGCAGAGAAAATGTGATTATTATCAAAGCATTGCGAAAAAAGAAAATTTCGTCTAAGGATCACAGAAAAACGCAAATTTCATAAAAGAATCGTGGAAAATAACGCAAATTTCGTGAAAAAAAAATCGCAGAAAAAACACAAATTTCGTCAAATTATCGCTGAAAAAAAAACACGAATTACGTCATAGGATAGCTGAAAAAATTATGAATCTCGACAAAAAAAAGATACAGAAAAAAATGCGAATTTCATTAAAGAATCACGAAAAAAAATGCGAATTTTGTTAAAGGATTGCACAAAGAATGTGAATTTTTTGAAAGGTTCGTGTGAAAAATGAAACTGTCTGTATTAAAAACAGCACACACACAAACATCTATACAAACCTCAATACACACAAACATATTATAGGCAGGGCTTGAAATTCAATTTTTCCAAAGACGGGAGTCTCCCTACCAACATTTTTAAATGGAGGGGAGTTGTAATGTTTGGGAGGGAGAAAAAAAATCTTTAAACCCCACTATTCTTTTACGTGCTATTTAAAGAATTACATTAATGCAGACATGACAAAATACCATTGAAAAAATTAAGTCAACTGAGAATGATTATGTAAAATGTTTATTTTTATTATAAAAAAGGGAAGAAAGTTAAGTTTTATATATGCAGTGTATTTTTCAAATTCCATTAAATGTGTTAGGGACCCTTAACAATTAGGTTGTTAAATAAATTTCTGACTTTAGATTTTACTTGATTGAGATTCACCGATCAATCGTGGAAAAGACGCAAAGTTCATCAATCTGTCGCGGAAAAAACGCTAAGTTCGTCGATCTGTCACCAAAAAACGCAAAGTTCGTTGATCAGTCGTGGGAAAAAAGCAAATTTCGTCGATCGATTGCAGAATAAACACAAAGTTCGTCGATCTGTCCCCAAAAAACGCAAGGTTCGTCGATCAGTCGCTTAAAAAACGCAATGTTCGTCTATCTGTCGCAGAAAAAACGCAAAGTTCGTTGATCAGTCGCAGAAAAAAATGCAACGTTCGTTGATCTGTCGCGGAAAAAATGCAAAGTTCGTCGATCAGTTGCGGAAAAAAGCATATTTCGTCGATCGATTGCGGAATAAATGCAAAGTTCGTCGATCAGTCAGGGAAGAAAGAAAAATTTCGTCGATCGATTGCGGAATAAAAGCAAAGTTCGTCGATATGTCCCCAAAAAACGCAAGGTTCGTCGATCAGTCGCTTAAAAAACGCAGTGTTCGTCGATCTGTCGCAGAAAAAACTCAAAGTTCGTTGATCTGTCACGGAAAAAACCACAAAGTTCGTCGATCAGTCGCGGAAAACACACAAAGTCCGTCAATCGGTTGCGGGGAAAAAAAATCACGAAATTTATCGTTCTGTTGCAGGTAAATTAAATAATGCAAATTTCTCCAAAAATACTGAAATTTTTTGGGCGGGATTTCAAAATTTTCCGCGCGAATCCCGCCCTGAAATTCAAGCCCTGATAGGTATAGTTTTAATCTGAAATAATATACTGAACTTGAACTAACTTTTGAAAAATCGGGTTAACCCAAATCCAACTTGCAGAAATCTACACTCAGTCTGAAATCGACTCGAACCATAAGGACAGTTAACCCAACTTGCAACAAAAATAATTATTTTCTGTGAATTTTCTGATTTTTTCTTTTCTCAGAAATGCTGTAGTCATTTTGTCCCCCAATTTTGCCCTTTACAATTCAGCCAATGAGTGGAGGGGGCCAAAGGAGCGTTCCTTATCACAAACGAAAGATGAGATACGTTCGTTTGATGTCGTTGTTGAAAATTTATGGATTTCTATTATTAAAGTAATTTTTTCATTTTACCGTATTTATTTTCTTTTTGTGTTGTATGTATTTTGCTACTTTGAATTTTTTTAAACTAACCTTTTTTTTTTTTTTTTTTTTGGAGAGTGAGAGAGAGAGATTTAGTAATTTGGTGACACGAAGTTCAGCAAATTCTTAAAATCCACAAATCGTTTCCAATGTAAACAATGAAATTTACAATTAAGTTGCAAGTGCAAAATTTCAGTTTTTTAAAATTTTCATGTCATTCTGTACACATTTTAGTATGTCATTCTGATCATTATACATATTTAGTTATGCATTATTAATTATTTACTTGACCTTTACTTTTAATATTTTAAATATTTCAAACTTACAGCTGAATGTAATTATTAAAACATTTGAAATACTGCATTCGAAAAATGAAATTTCAGCTTAGAAACTCGACAATTAAAAAATTTAAATTAGAAAAGTACTTATGATATAAAAAGAAGAAAAAAAAAATACACCAGAATTTATCTGATTACGAAAGCGGGAGAAATGATTTTCTGTGCTATACGAAAAGATATCCAAATAACTCAATCATGAACATAGAAATAGGTATCGGTTTTTATGTTCAGGTGCACTCAATCCAAACTTGAAACTTTTAAAACGGTCATTGAATGAATGAAATTCATCTCCGCCTTTCACATCCAGAAAACTTGCTGTGTCGCCAATTATGTTTATATTTTATATATATATAAAAAAATAATAATTCAGGCACTTTTCCGTTATACGGACACCATTGTCGCCAAACATACATACATACATACATTTTGGCATAGTATCCCTATAACAGAAAAGTACTAAAGTTCATGGTTTAAAATCACAATAAAATATCATGAAATTTATTGATTAGTTGTGGGAAAATATCGGGGAAATAATGTGTTTTTCGTGAATTTTTTGTTTTGTTAACAATGTGGTTAGAGAGACAGGGAGAAATCCAGAAAACTTGCTGTGTCGCCAATTATGTTTATATTTTATATATATATATATATAAATAATAATTCAGGCACTTTTCCGTTATACGTACACCATTGTCGCCAAACATACATACATACATTTACATACATACATACATTTTGGCATAGTGTCTGTATAACAGAAAAGTACTAAAGTTCATGGTTTAAAATCGCAATAAAATATCATGAAATTTATTGATTAGTTGTGGGAAAATATCGGGGAAATAATGTGTTTTTGTGAAATTTTTTGTTTTGTGTTGTTGTGTTTAATTGTAAGCATTCATTATAATTTTCAGTGCATTATTAAATTGAAATTTTTGTTTAAAATATGTAAACAAAACAGTGACCAGAAACCTGCACAATTTCTAATATAGATAGATAGATGCATGCATGTAGTACTTTTAATTATTTGGTAAAAATACTGTGATCGTCACTGAGAAAACCTGAATTTAACCTAAAAGTAATTGTCGAGTGTTTAAGCTGAAATTTCATTTTACGAATACAGTATTTCAAATGTTTTAATAATTACATTTAGCTGTAAGTTTGAAATATTAAAAGTAAAGGCCAAGTAAATAATTAATAATGCATAACTAAAAGTAATTGTCGAGTGTTTAAGCTGAAATTTCATTTTACGAATACAGTATTTCAAATGTTTTAATAGTTACATTCAACTGTAAGTTTGAAATATTAAAAGTAAAGGCCAAGTAAATAATTAATAATGCATAACTAAAAGTAATTGTCGAGTGTTTAAACTAATTTCATTTTACGAATACAGTATTTCAAATGTTTTAATAGTTACATTCAGCTGTAAGTTTGAAATATTAAAAGTAAAGGCCAAGTAAATAATTAATAATGCATAAGTAAAAGTAATTGTCGAGTGTTTAAGCTGAAATTTCATTTAAGAATACAGTATTTCAAATGTTTTAATAGTTACATTCAACTGTAAGTTTGAAATATTAAAAGTAAAGGTCAAGTAAATAATTAATAATGCATAAATAAATATGTATAATGATGAGATTTTTTTTTCTTGAATTATTCAGTGAAACTCGTCTCATAAATGTACGCAAATAATTCACATCAAAATCTTAAAATAACAAAGTTTTCTTTCGTGTTTAGTTATGCTTAATAACCAAAAAAGCTTGATTAATACAAAAATTATTTGGTAAAAATACTGTGATCGTCGCTGAGAAAACCTGAATTTAATCATATCACACAGAATTACATATTAAAAGTTTAAAATTAGTTTGTTTACAAAGGAAACGATTCGCGGAATTTCGTGCCACGAAATCTCTCTCTCTCTCAAAAAAAGGGTTAGTTATATAAAATTCAAAGTAGTAAAATACATACGACTTAAAAAGAAAATAAATACGGTAAAATGAAAAAATACCTTAATAAAAGAAATCTATAAAGTTTCAACAACCGAACAACCAAATGGAACACATACGCTTCTAGAGAGAGGAAAAAGCCTTCACCTCATTGGCTGGAACATCGCGTCTGAAGATAGTAAAAGCCTCTAGCTGATTAGCTGAATGCTCGCGCATGCGTATAAATAGCATTTTTGCGCGAAAAACTAAAAAGCAGGTTAGCTTTAAGTATATGGATTCTTTACAAAATACTTATCTTTTGAAAAACTATGAATTTTTGAAACCCATATTTCAATTTTCAAAAAAAAAAAAAAAAAAAATCTTAATTAAAATAAATTTAATTTTTGTGTGCCACAGAAACTTTGACGAAGCAATAATCTTTCTTCAAGAAATTTATACGATTTTATATAAATAACTCCTTTAAGTAATCAGTATACTTATACCAAAATTTCACTTCTTGAAAAATTTCAAATCTAAATTTTCAATGTCTTGTATGAATTTGTATGTTGATTTTTTACGATTAATTTATATGCACCAGAATTTCGAAGCACATGAATAATTTTTCTTTCTATACATATACTTTTTTGAAGCTCAATTCTCAATTTCTCAAGATTTGAGAAACAAAATATGAAAATTTCTCAAGAGGATACCGTTTTAAATATTTAAATGCAACATAGAAATGCAACATCCAGAAAAGTAATATTTTATTACCTCAAGCTGACTTGACCTTCAAATCATCAAAAATGACGAAAATGTCGATTTTTTTATTTTTATGTATTTATTTTTATTTATTTTTATTTTTTTGCTAATAAGCTTTGGCACCTCTAGTATATTTGAACGAAGTTTTGAAACCAACTGACAATTATAAATGTTGTTAAAACACTTTTTTTATTTTTTTTTCACCAGGCCCACTACAATATTTACAAGATAAAATGTTCATCTATTCGAAAAATATAAAATATATAATAGTAACTTAAATAATGATTCATTTTATTTTTATTTAAATAGAAATTTTGGGAAGTTGAAATAATTATTATTCGATTAACCGCCTTTTTTTCCCCTTATGATTTTTGTTAAAGAAATTGCTTTAACGTTTTTTACCATAAGAGCTTTTAGATATCAATAATTGAATTTTTAATTAATTACATTTATACACTGGAAAAAGATTTTACGGTATAATACTAGCAGCTGGGATGCCAGTATTATACCGTAAAATCAACATATATATATTTTTTTCAGTATACATCTAAAAACCATTCCATTTAGGAAAATAACCCTCTTCTGAAAAAGAAACACTATTAAAAATTGAGAATAAATCTGCTATGATGACATGTACTATATCACTGAACGCAACACCTTGTCACCAATTTTCCAGGCGTGATCCATGTTCGAGAATGTAATCTGATTTTAGAAACAATCTTTTGACCCATTCTCCAAACACATATATTTTACTCTTCTTACTTATTTGTCCGAATGCTGTTCTGGCGAGACTCCAAAATTGCATCAATAAAAAATAAGTTTTTCTTCGTGATACAGTTGATTTTTTTTTCTTTCTCTCTCAATAGTTTTCAGGTCGACAATGAAAAATTAAAACAGACAAACACTTTTTTACGTCTAAAACCAAATGATAATGGATCGGTAATAGTTTATTTCGAAAAACATATTTCAGGGACACATGAATAACGTTAATGTATAAAATATAATTGAAAATGAAATTCCGCATATAATACTGGAACAATGTAAAATAAATTTAGAGAACTTTAACATCGATGCCTCACATCACTTTGACATTGGGTGAGTTTTAAAAAAAAACTTTTTAACACTTTCCAACCTAGTTGAAAAGTGTTTATGACTTCGGTTTGTCTGGCTGTCTGCCGTCTGTCCGTGCTCTAACTCCCGTAAATATGCTCGGATTGTCTTGCAATTTTTATATGTTATTGTCGTTATCAATAGCATGTTCCCTATTTCAACGGAAGTGTGTAGCACTTATAGTTTTTTTACAGGAACACTCAAAGGAATTCCGTTACATTACGGTCTATGGGGAAAAATCATTTGCGGTTTATTTTAATGATGTTACACAATTTCAAACACATTGTAATTGATATATATCATGAAGGTGCATTACAAGAAGCTTAATATGGATTAGGGTGTGCATAGCACTTATAGTTACTTTACAGGGTCAGTCAAAAGAATTCCGTTACATTACGTCTATGGAGAAAAATCGTTTGCGGTTTAATTAAATAATGTTTCACTATTGTAAACGCATTGAAATTTATATATATCACTGAGGTGCATTACAAGAGGCTTACTACAGAATAGTGTGTATATAGCAGTCATCGTTCATCTACAGGGTCACACAAAAGAATTTTCTACTGTCTGTTAACAATAATTCCTGGAAGTGCGTTTTAAGTTGCTGAATGCGATTTTAAATTTAACTCACTTTTTAGCTATTACTTGGTGTGTATAAATTCTGTAGATCATATACAGGGAAGTACAAAAGTTCGCGAACACATTTCCGTTTATTGACAAAAACTCCAGAAGGAGAATTTTAAACTGTGCTACGCGTTTCCTAACTAAACAAAATTTTAAAATCATATGTATATACAAATCTATAGATCCTATACAGGGCTGAATAAAAGTATTCGGATATTTTTCCGAATATTGTATATGTTGGAAATATATGTTGGAAATTCCTGAAATTACGTTTTTAAATAGGTTATGCGTTTTCCAAATTGTTTACTTAGATGTTATCTTTCAGCTTATTAAACGGTAATGATTTGTAAAATTATTTTGGAAGCATTGGAAAGTGTTACATCATCTATGCTTGACGGATGATTTTTCGTTCTTGTTTTAGTTTTGTAAATTATTGAAATGATAAATATGCGACCAACAACAAGGTTGTGAAAAGATTTTAAAAGAGATTGATTACACGTAGCGTAAAGTTGTGTAAATTGATTATCATACGGTGTAAATATTTATTTAATTCATATAAAATAATTTACGAATGATCACTTAAATTGCGAAACATGGCGTTAATAAAGCGAAACTATTCGTACAAAATTCAAACGGAAAAATTTGAAACAAATTAGTATTTCACGAGTTAATTTATCAACTGCAAATAAATAAACAAGCGTTGCCATAAATAAATTTCAGTACTTTTCTAGTATCGGGGCCTCGGCACGAGAAGAAAAATTTTCATATATATTTCTGACAACCTTTTCACTGTTTCATATACGCAAGCAATTTTTTCAATTATTTGTATAGTTTATTTAATATAAAGATATCATTTATGTATTTTTATATACAAACAGAAATAAATTGTATATAAAAGTCAATAATCTATTATATAAAAATGAAAATTTGTCTGTCTGTCTGTCTGCACTTCTATACAAATCAACAGTTTGAAAGCCAGAATTGTGAAATGTTACGTATAGGTGTTTTAAAACACGGCCGAGGAAACTAAAGTAATCCGGAATCGAAATAATATTTAGTTAATTTTTAATTAATAAAAAACCAAAACTCTAACAGCCTTTACCAATTAAATTTAAACATTTTTCGTTATATCAGTTGCCAACAATTAAAAATCCACAATAAAATTCTTTCTACAATAATTAATTTTCTATTGAAAGATTTAGACGTGAAAAATTAAAATTAAATAAAAGGTTTCAACAATTGAAAAAAAGATTAATTTGACGTCATATTGTTAATATAACAGAAATTTTCAAACATTTCTCAATAAAACAAGGAGTATGAGTATGTGTAAAGTACAGAAAGCAGGTTAATATGACGTCATTACAGAATTAAAAAGAAATTAATATGAAGTCATACTGGAAGTTCAACGAGCTTTTCAAACGTTTGAGAATCATATAAAAAGAGTATAAATATCAGTAATAGAGAAAGCAACTAGATATGACGTCAGAAGGTGAATATAACGTCATATGAGTTTGAAGAACGTATTTAATCATGATAAAAATTCGATTATGTAAATTATTGGCATATTTTAACATTTTGAAGTTTTCTATACAACATGTTTAATTTTGAAATTGATTTTTCTACACAAACATTCTTAAAATCCCGGACAACGCGGGGTACTTCAGCTAGTTATATATATATATATATATATATATATATATATAAATAAAATGTTTATATATATATATATAAACAAGCATAAAAGTAAGCATTAAGTAAATGTTTTCACTTCTTTTTATATCATTTGGCAATAAATCTCACTTTTTGAAGACCGAATTGCGCCAAGCTTTTTTAAAAAAAAAAACGCTGAAGTCCCTATAAAGGAAAAGTACACTTTTTGTTTTTTAATAAAATTATTCTATTTATTTTTTAGCGTTCTAATCTTTTATATTTTGTTTTTCCTGGAAATTCTTAGTGCCGAATCACTAAAAAGATTATTTCGAATACAGTGCTCATTTTCGGTAAGCATTAGTTGGAATTTGTCTGAAAAACTGCGTTAATAGTAGTTAAATAACTATCGAAAGCATTATAAAAATTTCTTCTAAAAAAAATAATTACTAAAAGGTGAGAATAGTAAATCTGTTGTCATAAGTTATAATGGATTAAACAAACAGTCGAAACTGAACGTAACATCTTTTCACCAAATTTTCCACGCCTGATCCATGATCAAAAATGTAATTTGGTTTCAGAAACAATTTTTTGACCCACTCAGGCACATATATATTTTACCCTTCTTTCTTATTTGTACGAAAGTTATCCTGGCGATACTCCAAAATTGCAGTAATAAAAAAAAAAAATATGTATTTCTTTGTAATACTATTTTTTTTTTCTCAATGCTTTTCAAGTCGCTGATGAAAATTTAGAGCCGACCAATATTTTATAATGTCTAAAACCAAATGATAATGTATTGATAATGGTTTAATCCGAAAAACATATTTCAGCGATATTTCAAAATATTATCCAGTGATACGGCAATAAAAAAACTTTTCTATTACAGAATGCAGCAATAAAAAAGAAGTTTTTTCCGTAATACCGTTGATTTTTATTTTTGCTTTTTCTCACTACTTTTCAAGTCACCAATGAAAATTTAGAACCGACAAATAATTTTTTACGTCTAAAACCAAATGATAATAGATTCGAAACGGTTTAATTCCAAAAACATATTTCAACGATAGTTGAATATACGACACCTAAAAGATTTTTTTTTTTTAATTGCAGACTCTAAAATTGTAGCAATAAAAAATAAGTTTTCTCCGTAATATCGTTGATTTTTATTTTTACTTTTTTTCAAATTTCAAAATTTATTTTGAAATTACTGAAATTACTTGTTAGTTAGACAAGTAAACAAACATTAGTTTGGCAATAATCAATCATAAGCTCCTTAAAGTTATCCAAAATACTCGCGACTAATGGAATTTTATTGCCGACATTTTTATTTTCAAATGTATTCTACTGTAATTGCATCACAATCACGTAACTTGCAAAATTTAATATTAGTAATTTTCAGTTCATTTACATTGTAAACATGATTTTTTTTTTACTTATAATAAAAAAAAGTAATAATAAAATAACTATGATATTTTTTTTTCTAAATGTAGATTTAAATTAGATTTCTCCTCTCCATAAAAAGAAGAAAAAATATCAAAAGATCTCATGCAAAGCAAATGCAAAACACATTGGGTTGCTACGCCATCTTAGTTAAAATATAAATATTCTTGGCTTGAAGTTTTATTTTAATTAATCTTTCAGGAAGCTGGTATTATCATCTGTCAGACGGATGAACAGATAAAATACACAGCTTCAAATTACACGAATCGGCTTAAAAGTTTTCATCCACTTTCTACCGAATAATACAGATAAATGTATCTCCAATTATAATTATTAGATATATCTTAGGTAACTTTAACCGAGAATACTGCATACCTCATTTATGTGATTTCCATAACTTCAAAATTACCGTGATTTCCGATATGAAACTGGAAAAGGAAACCTATTTGGAAACAGTTATTAACTCAACTCCACAGAGATAACTGGCGAAGAGAGATTTTAATTTGAAATTAGTTCTCTGTTAATTACCGATGTCCTCTTGCATTCTGTTATCCTCAAGAGTATTTTGTACAAATTAAAATTTCAACACTCAGTTTTAGAAAATGACGCTCACATACTTAGTTTTACAGTGTAAGCATCATTTTTAGAATAAATTTTTAGAGGGTAATTATGATATTTAATTACAGTAATATTTCTATTTCGTGCGTTTACTTATTGGTTATATCACACAAGGAAGAGATGCTTAATCTTCAGATCATATCGGTTATTCTGGTATTAAATTGACATATTTAAATACATTTACCTCAATGGTATACGTAATGTCTTTATCATGGATCAATATCTGCCGTACCCTGAAGCCTGCGTTAGTCGCATGTGCATCTCTCTGATACATGTCACCATTTTCCTCTTGTAAGTGTCCAACCAGTGGCTGAGAGGTTCTGCTCTCAAAGCCGATAAACACAAGCGTCTATCTCTCACACTTTTAAAATTTTGATTTTGATCCTTGTCCCGTGGATGAGCACTCTGCGCGAGCGCTAGACACTTATGATTTTTTTTTTTTACAAAGTAAACATTGAATGTCAAAAATTTTCATTTATCAGCAACTTACTAATAAAATAATTCTACCAACTCCATGTATTAAACTATGCTACTAAATTAGTGACACTTTTTACAAACTGTTAAATCCGCGTAAAGGAATTAATTACGAATTATAAATTATTTTTAATTACGCATGTATGAGCGCTTCGCGCACATAAAAAAAATCACTGAATTCAACAAACTCGCTGTGCAGCATTCTAAAATGTATAAAACTCGTTAAAGCCGCGGTCACTAGTGCATGTACGAGCGCTGCGCGCATATGAAAACCAAGAAGACATCACGGGATGCAGCAAACTGGCTGTGCAGCAATCTCTAAAATGCACGAAACTCGCTAAAGCCGCAGTCACTAACACATGTATGAGCGCTGCGCGCCCATGAAAGAAAAAAAGTAACTCTGTTCCGAATTTCTTTGATTACCGTACTTTTTCCAGCCCTGGCTTTCCCAAAAATAAATGTTTGCGTAGGGCAATTTATAACTTTATTTATAAAGATGCAATCTGTTCTGTGTATAAGTGTAGTATCTTCTGCTGCTCATCTGTAAATCTGATGTCAGAATTATCGTAATTTTCAGGCGCTGTAAGTTGTTGTCTTTTGCAATAGTTCAGAAAAGAAGTAAAATTCACATGCATGATCAATCACTCTCAAAGCATCTTCGTTTGTCTGCACAGGTATGATAGCAACTGCGTCCATATAGGGATAAATCTCGCGCTATTCTTCATGCAATCGCTCTGGCTCATGTATATTGTTAACAGCAGGAGAATTCATTTCTTCTAATGTGTTAATAAATCTGCTTACAATTTCAAAATACCCATACTATATTCGGGCTTTTGATGTTCAGGTATAAAGAATTATATGTCATATTATTCTCATTTTAAAAAGAGAAAATAATGTGTTGTAGTTAAAAAAATATCTTGGTAGGCATTATTTTCTCTTTTTAAAATGAGAATAATATGCAGATGAAAAACTACATGAATTTTTGATAATGTTCCTGTATGTTCGTAGTACCGGATTCAGGAACCTCATTCGTTGAAATGTAACGATCACGCGATCAAAGATCCAGTTTTGTTTTCAACTTCCATTGACCAACTTTTTGAAAGATTTTAAGACTAAAGCAACCTTAGCAAGCAGTTTGTTTAAAATTTTGTCTTAAGCAATTTCAAAATGAGTGCATAGAAGCTCAGTAGTATGCCGTTTGTCTCTAGTTCTGTATAAATCCGCGTTCGGATCCAAGCAGCGGAAATTTAAAAAAGAAAATGGATTGTTTGTATTTTTCAATATTTAATTAAGTTATAAAAAAGATTTTGAAACAGTATTAACAATTTATATAGTCTGACCATTTTAATATTCGTTATAGTGATTGCGGTTTTAACGAATTTTGCGAATTTACCTATTTTTAGTTTTTGATTTTTCAATACATTTAGCTGAATTTCAGTTTTATTTTTCATGGGCGCGAAGCGCTCATACATACGTTATAGTGATAGCCGCTATAAAGAATGCATATTATTTATATTGACGGGGAGAAAATATTATAATATTTTTTAAAATGTACAATTAATAGATAGCTTTTTTTTTAAATGAAACTTTTTTATTTTAAAATGAACTTTTTTTTCTACCTTAACAATCCTTGAATGATATTACATTACATTAGCGTATGAGAATGATAAAAACATCGTCATCAATTTGACAAGCAAGCAATTATGTGCTAAAACTTTCGACGAATAGGAATTCAGAATCCGATGCTTCTAGTATCCGATTATATGCCTCTTATTCAGACCAATGTAATTTTGCTTTAACCCCTTCGGCAATGATTTTTTTTTTCATTTTTGGAAAAAATTACTGTTATGCTAACAAAATTAAAAATAGCTATCGGAATCACAGAAGTTAGGGTTTAATGAAAGTTAACGAATGTGTTCTTTACCAAAACCTCTCAAATGTAGTTATTTTGCGTGTTTTTCATATAACAATAGTCTAAGGAAGAATTTTTGAAGACGTTTGGAAAATATCGTATTACAACTAAATTAAACAAGCATAAAAATTTAGTAATATTTTTTATCTTTTATCACAAATTACCAATTTGGAAAAGGATTCCCAAATTTTAATTTAAAGAGTGAAATGTGTGCTTTAATTAAAAGAAATGCCAACGGCTTGCTAATAATTATGAAAATTATTATTATTATTATTATTACTGAATGCTAAACATAAGTGAAGTCATAATAGGAAATGTAGAGATTCATACTATCACTATTAGGTGCTGGAATTAATAAAAATAATGTTTAAGACAAAATAATACTCAATAAAAGATATGTCCTATTAGTAGGACGTCAGGGCCGAAGGGGTTAAAAAATTTATTTCATTAACACTCAAATTTCCCCCTTTCTATGAATTTTACAGAAGAAACTTTAGGTCTTTTGATAATTCTCTAATATAATATTTCCATGGAGAGCACTCCTCCCGCCAGCCTATATCCCTATCGTAGATAATCGGCCGTAACAAATAACGACTAACCAATATAATATTTTGTGTTGTTTTATTCGTTTATGAAACGCTGTAGATAAAGATTATATCTTTATTGATTTTTTTTACGTAGTATTATAAGCATTAAGCTATGTTAAAAACATAGAAACACGAAGTCTTAGATTTTTAAAAATATTTCTGATAATAAAGCACTTTAAAAACAAGTGTCAATGGTTATAATCTGCCTAATCTTCGCACATTTGGAACGCTACGGCACGTTGAATTTCGTTTAACTTTGTCAAATCCTTTAAATTCAACATTTTAGAATTGTTTTTTATATACAGTCGAACCTCGTTAACACGAAATCGCTTAACGCGAAATTTCGCTTAACACGAAATAATACTGAGGTCCCGTCAGATAAGTCTGAAAATCAATGTTAATTAATCCGTTTAACATGAAATAGAATTTCAGAAAATACGGCTTAAGGCGAATTTTTTTTTCTCTAAAGTCGAAACATTACGCAAAGTTTTCGATATTTTAAACTTATGTGTCACATTTTTTTTTATTAAAAATGGAATTTTTCTCGTGGTTTGAAAAAGACCTTAAGTGGAAAAGGATTTCATAAATGGTGAAATTCCGAATTCCTGCTTTTCTTTGTCTCTCTGATATGCGGAAGTTTTCCCAAACTAACCATATGAGCCTAGATCGGTCACAAAGAAAGTTTGAGTGAAGTAATTTCTTTCTTGAAAGTGATTGTTCGATTACTTGATTGTATACAGTGACATAACCCAGTGTGACATAAACCATAAACCGGGTTTCCGAAATCCCCTATTTTCGATTGAAAGAAGTGACAATCCCTACTTCACTACCGGACATACATAACAATTGAAACTCTGACCACTGTTCCTCTTTAGAATTCTACGAAAGAAGAGTCAAAACCAGCAAGCTCCTTTCTAGAAACCAAGCAAAACATTTTAAACGAAGTCAGCGATAAAGTGCTAAAAAATCCGAAATTGCAGCAAAATATGGGATATGCAACAACACCTTTCTATGATTTTAAAGAATCGCGAAAAAATTGAAGCGGCTTATATTGCGAGTCAATTCGAACCAGTAAGAAAACAAATGCGTACAGGATAGAATGAAGAAATTTAAATTGCTCTCTTACGCTGTGAATAAAAAAGGCAAGAAACTAGAACATTGTTTTAACTGGTGCAGTTTGCAAGAAAAAGCAAAGGCTTTTGCTGATGTTCTCAGTGAGAGCTATTTCACATCTTCTGACGGATGACTCCTAAGATTTAAGAAGAGTCATAGAATTGTCTGCAAAAAGATATGTGGCCGAAAAATGAGGAATTCTTTCGCAGAGATTGTTTTTCCAAGTACATTTACATAGATGAAGATGTGCTGAATTCAGATGTGATGACAGACATGAAATAATTGCTGTATTAACTGAAACAAATGACAACGTCGAAGTGTCAAACGAGGATAAAGAAATCGATACAAAAGTTTAGTGTCATTAAATGAATCTAACGCAGCATTGAAAACTGTACAACGTTCCGTTATAGAAGTAGAGGATGCTTCCGATCTTTGGACAAATCAAATGAGGTCTATTCGTTTCTAAAAGAATGAAAATTTAAGCAAAAATTAATAACGAACTTTAAAAAAAAAAGGGATTAGCAAGTAAATAAATGTTTTATTGTCCAAAATGATGATCAATTTGTTTTATTTTTTAATTAAATTTTCTATTTCTTATTAATTTATGACTTTAAGAATAGATATATATTTGTACGTTAATTTATTTAGTTTTTATATATAACATAGATGTAACCACTGTTTTGACGGTTAACACGAAAAAAATTCGCAGTCCCTTCAATTTCGTGTTAACGAGGTTCGACTGTATTTCCTTCTACCTAGAAGCAAATTAACCCGAAATTAATTATTTAATTTTATATATTCCATTCCTTGCAAAGTATGATACACCCTGGGTGCATACGAATTTTACATTTGTAACTACTATTTTACGAAAAGTAATCTTCGACTTATTTTATATTAGAATTTGTAACAATTGTCTGCAATTAAATAAGGCGACGATAATTATTTGGAAGTAAGTATTGGTCGCAAAATAAAAACCGTACGTATCCTGAGTATGTCATACGCGTGAGCTTCCAGGTTAAGAAATAATTTTCGAAAAATACAAAGAAATGACTTTTTTAGAAGGATCTATAACAAAGAAATATAAATAATTCCATACTTTAACTTAAAAATAGTTCAATAATTTGAACATAATATTACCAAAATTGTTGTCTTTGGCTATTGATACCAAATAACATAATTTTATTTTTACACTTTCAACATAGTTGAAAAGTGTTTATGAATTCGGTTTGTCTGTCTGTGCTCTAACAAGCGTAAATATATTCGGATTGTCATGCAATTGATATATGTTTAGGTTAACTATGGCAAGTTTACTATTGAAAATGAAGTGTGTAGCACTTATAGTTTTTTTACAGGGACACTCAAAAGATTTCCGTTACATTACTGTGTATGGGGGGTAAATCATTTGCGGTTTATTTTAATGGTGTTATACAGTTTCAAACATATTGAAATTGATATATATCACTGAGATGCACTACAAGAGCTTTACTTTAGAATATGGTGTATATAGCACTTATAGTTCCTTTACAGGGACACACTCAAAATAATTCCATTATATTATGGTCTAGGGCAAAAAATCGTTTGCGGTTTATTTTAATAATGCTTCACTATTTCAAACATTTTGAAATTGATATATATCACTAAGGTGCATTATAAGAAGCTTACTATAAAATATTGTGTATATAGCATTCATCGTTCGTTTACAAAGACACACAAAAGAATTCTGTACTGTCTGTTAACAATAATTGCTGGAAGTGGTTTTTCAGTTGCTGAACGCATTTTTAAATTTAACTCATTTTTTGTCTATTACTTGCTGTGTATAAATTCTATAGATCATATACAGGGCAGCACAAAAGTTCTCCAGTACATTTCCGTTTATTGACGGAAATTCCAGAAAGGGAATTTTAAACTGTGCTACGCGTTTCCTAATTGAACTCAAATTTAGTATTATATGCAGTATATATATAGTATATAGATCCATATGCAGATATAGATCCATATACAGGGCTGGACAAAAGAGTTCTGAAACTTTACCGAATATTATTGGTTATTTCTGATATTTCTGCAATTTTTATATGTTATTGTCGTTATCTATAGCATGTTCCCTATTTCAACTGAAGTGTGTAGCACTTATAGTTGTTTTACAGGGACACTCCAAAGAATTCCATTACATTACGGTCTATGGGGAAAAATCATTTGCGGTTTATTTTAATGATGTTACACAATTTCAAACACATTGTAATTGATATATATCACTAAGGTGCATTACAAGAAGTTTAATATGGAATAAGGTGTGCATAGCACTTATAGTTACTTTACAGGGACAGTCAAAAGAATTCCGTTACATTACGTCTATGGAGAAAAATCGTTTGCGGTTTAATTAAATAATGTTTCACTATTTTAAACGCATTGAAATTTATATATATCACTAAAGTGCATTACAAGAGGCTTACTACAGAATATTGTGTGTATAGCAGTCATCGTTCATTTACAGGGACACACAAAAGAATTCTCTACTGTCTGTTAACAATAATTCCTGGAAGTGCGTTTTAAGTTGCTGAACGCGATTTTAAATTTAACTCACTTTTTGTCTATTACTTGGTGTGTATAAATTCTATAGATCATATACAGGGCAGCACAAAAGTTCGTAAACACATTTCCGTTTATTGACAGAAATTCCAGAAGGAGAATTTTAAACTGCGCTACGCGTTTTCTAACTTAACTAAAACTTAGCATCCTATGTTAGGATAGATACAAATCTATAGATCCTATACAGGGCTGAATAAAAGTAATCGGATATTTTTCCGAATATTATTGGTAATTCCTGAAATTGAGTTTTTAAATATGTTATGCGTTTTTAAAATTGTTTACTTAAATATCATCTTTCACCTTATTAAACAGTAAAGATAAGAAAAATAATTTTGTAAGTGTTGGAAAGTGTTCATAATCTAGGATTTTAACGCCTGATTTTTCTACCAATTTCATATTTTTAATTTATTTTGCTATTTTCAAAAATATACATACCGCAAATGCGAGCTATTTATTATGAGAGCAGGAATCATTACAAATTCTTTCAACGCTTTTTAAATATTCCATAATTACTGGATTTTTTTAAAGTGTCCACTCACTGTTGTGAGCTACGATGTAAATTGTCAAATGCATTAATCCAAGTTTAAAAAAAAAAAAGAAAAAAAAAGAAAAAAAAAGGAAAAAGAAAAAAAACTTTTTTTGGAGGGAAAAAAAAAAAAGGCATGTTTTCATATCATAAGGACGGCATATTTTAACACAAGGGGCAATTTGACAAAAACATTTTCTCTTGGCTCCATCTATTGAACAGGTACTCAAAATGCTTAAAAAAAAAAAAAAAAAAAAAAAAAAAAAAAAAAAAAATCTACAGTCTGTACGAAATACCCCCATCACAAAACATTCTTTACATATAAAGCATGAAAAAAATAAAGACATTAGCGAAAAAGCGATTTTTGTTTTGACGACAAAAGAAGAAATGATTAATGTCTCCAAAACATAAATCGGACACTTGACATTTTTATATTAGCCGCAGAAAGAAACATCGATATATTAAAAAGAAGAAAATAAAAAATACTGCCGGGCAATATTTTACTGTTTTCACAAGGCACGCGTGGAACAGCAATCGATAATATCTTTTCGTTCATATATAACTCTTTTTAGATATTTCGTGGTAGGATCAGTACACAGTATTGATTGGAGTCGAAAGATAAATAATTATTATTTTTAAAATAAATAGCACTAAGTTGTATTTTCTTTAGAAATGTTTAACAAAGTTTTTTTTTATGGAAGAAAAGAATTGGGTTTTATTTATTTATTTAACATGATATGTACTAAGGGGGTTCTTCTGCCTACGAGCTACCTACGCTCCCCAACTCCCGTCCAAACTCTGCAAGCTCTAAAAGCTTGCTAATTTTCGCTATGTTAAACATATTACCCGATAAAGGAAGATTAAATGATATTATCACGACCAGTGGTGATCTGCTGTAATCAGTTTGCCATGCCTTTCTTTTCAGTTGATGATTTTTCGATGACGAAAGCCGCATTAACCGTTGTCGCGACAGCTGACGGCTGTTTTCACGATTGTTTAAGAAAGATCAATTACACATTTGAAAATCAGCTTGTATAAAATGGTTAAAAAAATAAGTGCTGCCTTCCGGACTTTTATAACGTTTAGAAGAAAAGTTTTCTTTTAAATATTTTAAGAAAATCATTTTAAATATATTGTTTTGAATATGACATTTTAAGTATATCGTTTTAAATATGGCGTAATTTTCACAATTAAATGATGCACATAATAAATTAATTATTTTAAAGTTTTCTATCTTTTCAATATTCACGTGTAAACGTATAGATTTCAATTAAAAATAGAGTGGTTAGAAACACAATAAGAAAATAGTTTTAAATATGACGTTTTAAGTATATCGTTTGAAATATGACGTGACCATTTAATGGTTTTCGCATGAAATAGCTTAATAATTTTAAAATTTTATTGCTTTTTTTTAATTACCGTGTAAATATATTTTTTAATTGAAAAGTATTTGTAAATATTATTATTTTGACTTTTTTAAAATCTGACAAGTTAAAAACTGGCTATTTCAAGCTATGAATTAAATCTCTATTTAGATAGTGAAATTTTGAATAAAAAAGTTTAAAAATTAAAAAAATGATTGCACACTACACACTCCCACTAGTCAAGTGTATGCATGCAAAAGATGGTTAAATTGCTAAGCATAGTTTTTTTTAATTCTATAAAACTTTTTTAACATTAAATAGGTCTTTAAGTAATTCTTAGATTTAAAAACAATCTATTTCAGCATCTTTATCATTACACTTCTCTATGAAACTATTAGTTTTCATATTTTTATATACAATATGTTTTTTATTATGAACCGAAAAAGTCAAAAGTTACAAACAAATTCCATTACGGCAGCGGCGGCGACAGCAGCATTAGTTACTTTTTTTTAAGAATAGAGAGATTATATTAAATTTTTAAAATAATTATTATATCGAATGTAGATAAATACATTTGCTATCGTTGTATTGCGCACGCCAGAATACACAAAAAACTTGATGTATTCGAAAGCATGTATTTGATGTAAGAAGGGACACCTTTATATACGTATATTTAAAATATATAAACGTTAATTTAAAAGCCTATTACAATTACCTTAACGTTTTTCTAAGTATTTATTTTTCTAGCGGGGCTTTCTGGCACATTCACACACTCGTTTTCACTCTTATTTATTTACTTATTTATTTTTCATATATATTTATATTCAGGTACTGAATACCGAACAGCCTTTTTCATTTTTTTAAAAATATATATATTCGATTTATCTTGAGTTATAGCCGGTTTTTAGTCGATTATTAACATTCCACCTTTATCATAGTCGAAAAATCAGTTCAAAATGCTCTCTTTGATGACATTTTCAGAAGTGGACTATTCAGAAATTACTATTACAAGAGAATGGAAAACGCTATTTGATTTTTCAGAACTTGAATACGAATATCTGAAAGTTTTATGCCTTTACTGATAAAAATAATTTGGTGAATGTTTTAGACAGTAGCGAGATCAGATTTCAGGGTTCCCAGCGACATGGAAAGTCAGGGAATTTCAAAGTAATCAGGGAAAGTCAGGGAAATTTTAAAATATATAAGAAAAGTCAGGGAATTTACAAATATTTTCTAAAAAGTCATGGAAAAGTCTGGTGAAAAAAATTTAAAAAAAAAATTGGAAGCTTAAAATTTCTCGTAAAACATTTGAACTCAGTAATATGGGATACGAATTTTGAATTCCCATTACTACTCATCAAAAATGCTTGAGAGTAAAATCTCAACAAAAGTCAATTATAAAGTTTTTTTGCAGAAAATTCTGATAACACATGCAACCAAACTTCTCCAATATTTGAAGTTTCTGAAGCAAGTGGCTTGAATTTGTTTAAATTTTATTGAAGGTACTTAATTTTCTTTGACAGGTGCTTAATTTTTTTTTCAAATGTTAAAATTAAAATAGAGACGCTAAGTGGGAAGAGAAAAACATATGTTAAGTAATCCAGGGAAATATTTGTTTTCATAAAATCATTTCTGCTTTGGGAGGTCAGAATACTGTACTTTGCCTTGTTCCCTTCGACCTGTTCTCTCTTGTCGGTTGCAAGACCAAAAAATACCTTCCAATGCGAATGGAGGAAAACCACAGTATGGGCAAAAGTTTTCTATATTTTCAGACTTTCTCATAACATTTCACATTCTAGACTTTGCTACTGTATGGCATTCGTTTGAAAACTGGCAAAAGTTTTCTGCATTTGCTGGCATTGTTCAAACAATATAATATTTTATATAATTTCGTTTTCTAACTTTCTTGAAAGGTGCTTGAAATTTGAATAGTTAGGTGTTTGAATTTTCTCCTGGGAAAAGAGTATGAACCCTTTTATTATGATACAAATTTCTGAATTTATTTTTTTATGCTGCTTGTAATTAAGTTATTTTATGTAATTTTATAAAAATCTATCTAAAGCTTTTGAAATATATTATTTTTAAATTAATACTAATAATTAATATATTTTTAGAGATTTAATTACTATATCAAAGCAGATTTTGTATACGCCCGTTTGGTCTGGAATTTCTTGAGATTTGATCATGGAAAGTCAGATAAATTGCCAGGCATGTTTTGCTGGGAACGCTGAATTTTAAAACAGCTGTAATAGATTTAACTATAGCTGATAACAATTACTTATTGTGATGTATGTTTAGCAGTTTCTAACTCTATTACAGACCCTTTGACGCACAGACGAAAAATGCGTGAATTGAACTGAAAAGAACTTTTGTTTATTCAGTTGTTCTATGTATTCTTTTTTTAGTTCGAAGTTTGATCGCACATTGATAATTTGCAGATATTCATTCTCTGTAAATATTTTGTAGTTGTTGTTGTTCCAATAATAGTCTTATTTGAAATTAAATTGTTTAACGTCTAAATACGCAGTCTTCAATTAAAATAATATTTACCAATGAGATCGAACATTAATAAAGACGTTCATAACCCATGAACTACGTAAGTTTATTATTACGATAAGGATGTTTTTCCCAGTTACATTACTAAATATAATATTTTTTTTATTAATCAGTACGCACTAGTGATGGGTAGAATGAATGATTTTGATATTCGAATGAATCACGAAGCATAGTTGCCAACAAAAGCATAGTTGCTAACCTTTGTAATTTTTTTTTATCAATTACTACCAGAAATTTTGTAAGAAAAAAAAAGTTTCTTATTTTAATCTTATAAGAAAAATAAGAAGTTATACTTATAAGAAATTAAATTTCTTATTTCTTATTTTAAGTTAAAGCATTCTGTCATTGACTTAAAAGTACAACTAAAGTACAATTGAGACCATCAAGCTACATAAAAACAGAACAATTTATTTATTTATTTAGCCACATAAACACAAAACATTTCATTTATTTATTTATTTATTTTACAAAGTTCCTGGAAGTAATTGATTTTAAAAAATAGGAAGGTTGGGTTGGCAACTGTGCTTATCTTTTCTTTCTTTCTTAAAAAAAAAAAAAAATCTGGTTATAATTGCGTGAAATACAACAGTTGGCAACTATGCTTTTCTTTTTTTACAAAATTTCTCGTAGCAGTTGCTGAAAAAAATATGAAGTTTGGTAACTATACTTTTTCGCATGCCCGAATGGTTTATTCGAATGACAAAATCATTCAACGTAAAAGGTACAACCGAAGTACAATTGAGACTCCTTTCTCTTACCAGGTGGACACATAAAAGAGTGATCTATCCAAATGAGCGATATAATGAGACATGTTATAACGAGAACTGCTATAACCAAATGAGCGATTTTATGGGACACATTATAACGAGAATTGATAAATTTTAAAAATTTAATGATTTCCGTAAGTTATAGTATTAATGAAATAATATCCTTACAATAAACTGCGGAAAAATTAACCTATATTTAATAAAACCCTAATTAGCATTTATTAAAAACATCTTTAGAAGCATTTTGGTGTTTGCATATAAAGTCACGTTTAATTAATATTGTTAAAAGGGAAAAAATATTTTCTAATCATTAAAATATTAATGGTTTATAGAAGCTTAACTTTAAGTCTTAAATTTTGACAGTATATTTTGTAGATCTTAATTTTAAGACTTAATTTAATTTTTGCAAACAAAGCGACAAAAAGTTGATTTAATAAAAAGACAATTTCTGTAATTATACATAATTACTAAAAGAGTGCAAATTAGATATTTACGCAATGATTAAATATACACATAATTTATTTTTAAATTACATTTTTATTCTGCAAAATTCTAGTTAGCTTCTGTTTGAGCACATTTGCATAAGATTATTGTTAATTTGAACGATTGAAGAAAAAGAAATGACTTATTAAAATATTAATAATTTTTCATTTGCGATTAAAATTTAATTTTTGATAATATATTTCGTAACTAAATAATTAATAAAATGTGTGTATAATTTAATTTAATATACTCTGAATATTTAAATATTTCCCGCTTTCCTTTTCCTTTTTTATAGATTTGTGTAAGTAAGAAGATAATTAAATAAAAATAAATACTGTTAAATAATTGTAGATCGAATGGATCTGTTAAAAGAGCTATGTGAAAGAATGACTTACTTTAAATAATGATAAGTTATTAACACACGCCTGCGATGATTATTTCCTCTTTCTATAGGAGAAGGTTGTGTTTTGTGTTTGCTTTTATTCTGATTTCGAAGAAATTACTCAAAGAGTTCCATCACGTACAGTTTCAATACAAATCGGAAATTTCTGTTTGGTTGATAACATATAAATTTAGTCGTAAAAACATCAGTAGACATGATAGAAGAGAGTTGTTTTCTGCATAATAGGAAGGAGTCGCAAGCAGTGAAAAAGATAAAAAATTCTAAATTGAAAGAGTGGAGAAGAAAAAAAATATTTTTTCGAGGGAGGAAAAGCATTATAATGATTTTTACCCTTTGTGACAGCCATGAGAAATGAAATGAATCAATAAAATTAAGATGCAGTTTATTTTGTTACTGTTTTATCGATATACATTTATTCAGGGCCTATGATTATCCAAAAGGCAAGTGAAGCAGAGCAATGAGCTTCCTCTTTGCTTGGAAACTTTAAAAGGGCCCCCAAAATGACAGTGAAGAGGGCCCTCTAATTCCCAATTTAATTTTTTACATTGTATTTTTAATATTTTTGGAAAAGAAAGTTAGCTTAATCCAAGAGAACTACTTCACGCACTGATCCACGCACTACTTCACGAAAATTATTTAACAGGGAAATATGAATGTCATCAATAAGACGTTAATTAATCATATTATAGCATCCTGATGTTCCTGTTATAGAAACCACCCGGGAAATTGAGCATACAGCTATATGTACTAAATACACTATATGACCATTAATGACCGGCAACTTTCAATTTTAGACATTTTGTCGAATATTTAAAAATATACTTGTCAGATTCTTCTGGAATTTTAGGAATAAAAAGAACAGGTTTGACTTCATATTTATCAATGTCGATTTGATAAGGAGGACAATTAGGGGGCTAAAAAAATATTAAAGAAAAAAAAAGAATACTTTGGTTCACCCTGTAAAACAAAACGCACGAAATGATCTATCGCTACAGAATATACATAGGCAGACATTGTACAATATGTCTATTCATTTGTGTAAGAATAGCATGTATATTAATAGAAATATAGCGATTTTTTTTTTAATTAAAAAAATTCTTGCATGTTTTTTGCTTATAACATACAGGGTTTTTAACCAAATTTAACGCCAGTTTCAGAAAAATTGACAAAATGTAGTAGAAATAATATAGTGCAATTGGAATATAAATATATTAAATATTTAAGGAAATATGGGCAGTTGTGTAAAATAATTTTTATCTGCGCATGCGCGAACGATAACAAGGATGGATTTTTTTGCATAATTTAATAGTCAACTCTATCGAGCAACTTATTAAAAAAAATCAGTCAAATATCGTAAAAATTTAGAGAGATATCGGCGTTAGAGTGAGCTGTTTTTTAGCTTGTTCACAAATTGTCATGTTTAATTTTTATACTATATTTCACTTTTTATTGATACTTTAGTTTGCCTTGGAAAACATCATTTCACCAGGTTATAATAGTTTTGGAACGGATCCTTTGATTTTGATTATTCTTTTTTAGTTCGAATAAGCTCGTTAGGGTAGTTTTTCAAAGAGAACTAAAGTATCATTAACAATTGGAAAATAGTATGAAAATAAAAAATGACAATTTGTTGAAAATCCCTTATCATTCAGCGAGTTTTAGGGAGAAGCTAAAAAACAGCTCACTCTAACGCCGATATCTCTCTAAATTTTTACGATATTTGATTGATTTTTTTTAATAAGTTGCTTGATAGAGTTGACTATTAAATTATGCAAAAAAAAATCCTTGTTATCGTTCGCGCATGCGCAGATAAAAATTATTTTATACAACTGCCCATATTTCCTTAAATATTTAATATATTTATAATCCAATTGTACTATATTGTTTCTATTACATTTTGTCAATTTTCCTGAAACTAGCGTTAAATTTGGTTAAAACCCTGTATGTTATAAGCAAAAAACATGCAAGATTTTTTAAATTTTTTTTAAAAAATCGCTATAACTCTCTTAATATACATGCTATTCTTACACAAATGAATACACATATTGTACAATGTTTGCCTATGTATATTCTGTAGCGATAGATCATTTCGTGCATTTTATTTTACAGGGTGAACCAAAGTGTTCTTTTTTTTCTTTAATATTTTTTTAGCCCCCTAATTGTCCTCATTATCAAATCGACGTTGATAAATATGAAGACAAATCTGTTCTTTTTAATCCTAAAATTCCAGAAGAATCTGACAAGTATATTTTTAAATATTCGACCAAATGTCCAAAATTGAAAGTTGCCGGTCATTAATGGCCATATAGTGTATATCTGAAGTATATACAGGGAACATAACAAAGCTGTTAAATGATATATATGCGACCTTAGCTAAGCTACTCCCAGGATTAATATTAGTACCACTGGTGAGTTTTCATGCATGAAGAATTCAGGAAATTTTTGTCAAATGAAAGGGGCCCCCAAAATGATACAGTGCTTCCCCTAGATTCAGAGATTAATCGGGTCCTGTATATATTTAATTTACAAGATGTTCTGCGCGGTTTTTCTGGATCTTTGAAGTATGTGAAAGATCTTCTATGTGAAAAATTAAAGTGAAAAACTCGGCATTTTGTTAATTAATGCATCGAAAAGTGTTAGAAACATTTATAACGATGCATAAAAAAATATAATAGAAACTATTATTTTATAAGCTTGTTTTTTTTTTTTTTTTTTTTTTTTTTGTGGCCATTGATCACACCAACAATAAAAGCTAATTCAAAATAAATAAAAACTAAACACAATAAGTACGATTTTAATGTAGGGTCATTTCCGCGTTTGTGTTAAATGATGTTTATTATTATGCAGGGAGACAATTGTTTCTTCAATCGCCAATACATACATAAAATATATAGTTAAATAAAATAATATGCCAGAACATATTATGTAATGTAGGAGATGTGGCAAGTTAGTTTTAATAAACAAACCAAATAATACAATATAAAAATCTCAAGTTATTTTTTTTTTGTGATATTAGAAAGTATACTCTGAAATACACAATCTTATTTAAAAAACAGTTTAACAGAAAAAAAAATCGTGTTCTACATGGCTAATGTATTCTGCATGCACATGACTACTAGAAAATAATTCATTATCCGAAATTACGTCTGAAACAAAATAGAAAAATCCTGCGTCAAGCATAGATTAGAAAACACTTCCAAAATTCAAAATACTGTAACAAAACTTCTCTGTTTAATAAGTTGAAAGATGACATCCAAGTAAACAAATTGGTGAGAAAACGCATAACACATTCGAAAACCCAATTTCAGCAATTATTTATAATCGGAAAAGTATTCAAATTCTTTTCTGAAGCCCTCTACATGATCTAAATATTTTTGTATAACATTGTGTACTAAAATTTGGTTAATTTAGGAAACGTATAATACAGTCGAAAATTCTCGTTCAGCAATTCCCGTCTATAAACGGAAATGCACTCCAATTCCTTTGTGGAGCCTTGTATATCATGTACAGATTTTATATACACGAAGCAATATGCATAAAATTAGTTAAATTTAAAAACACTTACCATAACTGAAAACGCATTTCCAGCAATTATCACACTCTCAGAAATAAAACACTCAATTTTGACGATTCCACAATCCTTAGGCCTCATTTCGTTATTTTTGACAATCATTTCGTCACAGAGTCACGTGGTTTTTGACGAAACTGTTTCCTCGCTGTCAAAAATAAAACTCTCACTTTTGACGATTCCGCAATTCTTGAGCTATATTTCGTCATTTTTGACAATCATTTCGTCTCAAAATTAAGTGATTTTTAATGAAATGGAAAATCTCAAATATTTGACAAAAATTTTTCCCCATCCCCAACCAGATTATTTTTGTTGTTACAAAATCGTTCAAAAAAAAAAAAAAAAAAAAAAAAAAAAAAACATTAAAGTACCAAATTTACAATATATTAATGAAAACAAAAACAATAATATTTCATTCTTGGAGGCTGCTATAACATGAAATTACTAAATTTCTACTTTATTTTTCATATCTGATAAGTTGCGTCTATTCTTTGTAACTTTAACATTTTTGTAGCGATTTTATGCATTTCTATTGCCTATTCAAAGATAAATTTTTCTAAAATTGCAGAATTTCATTAAAAACGCTTAAAAAACTCTTCTAAAGTCACAGCATTTCGTTAAAATAGTAAAATGCGAACATCCTTTGGTCCATTTTCGACCGAAAGCAACAACCATTTTCCCAATAGTTTAAAAAAATAATAAAAATTTTAGGAGCTCTTTTTATTTAAGCAATATATTCATATAACAATCAAATTTAAAAATCTCTTTCCCCTCTATAAACAGTAATGTGTTAAAATATTATCTAAAATTGATGAACTCTTCTCCAATATACACTTTAAAATTTATTATTTCTGACCAACAAATTAATTGAACAAAGGAAATTTCTCTAATAAATTATATTAATCAAGCCGTACTCTCATTATTTATTAACCATAGAAAAACCATAATAATAATAATAATCTAGCCTTATTAATTAAAACATGCAGAAATTATAACAGGATCGATAAAAATACTTCTCAAAATATAAACACACATTGACATCCCATAGATACATTTTTAAATCGAATTCATTCGTAGTCCTTCTAGCATAAGACGCAGAGCAGCGGTCTTACACACAGAAGATAGTGAGATCGAAACTGGTTGAAGACTTAAGAAGTTTCCTTTTTAACGCTGTCAATTACAGATGCTTCAAAAGTTGTCAATAGATGGCGACACCAATCATTTTTGCAATTTCTTTCGAACAAGCATTTTGACGAAATCAATTTCGTCCGTTTTTTGAGGAAAGAAATTTACTCGATTTGACGAAATGTTTACTCGGAGCATTTCCCAGGAAACAGTTTCGTCTAAAAACGAAACAAATTTCGTGATATTTGAGTATCCATTTCTAAGAGTGCACTCGTAGACTGTACTTTAAACAAATTATTTTGTGTGTCCGTGTACATGAACGATAAAGGCTATGCACATCCTATTCTGCTGTAAGCATTATCGTCCACATCTGTGATGTATTTGAAATAATCTAACATCAAGATACATTGCAGACGACTTTTCACCATGGCCTATAATGTAACAAAATTCTTTTGAGCGTCCCTGTAAACGAACTATAAATACTACGCACTTCATTTTCAATACCAAACATGCCACAGAAATCCTCAATAACATCTGTCAATTATATATAGGAATCCGAGTATATTTACGTGAGTTAGGGCGTGGACAGAAAAAGACAGATAGCCAGATGACAGATGGTCAGACAAACTGAATTCATAAGCACTTTTCAACTACTTTAGAAAGCGTTAAAAAGGTTCTTCGGCTTTTATAATAGTAAGTGCAGTTGCAAAACTTAAGAGTGACAAGATTTATGCTTGCGTGACAAAATTTATTTTTAAACGGCACCATAATAGTAGTTGAATTTAGAGTAGTTGTTAAGCAATGGTTTAAATCGTAAAAAAATAATTACAATTTCAACTCCAGAAGGAAGGGATAATAATTGAAAAGGTTATTTTGAATAGATTATTTTTACTTGCAAAATAACCGTGAGGAAGAAAATTAAAATAAATAAAAACAACGAAAATTTTACTGCAATCTTCAAATTGATTTTCATAAAATAGCTAAGAATAAAATAATTAACAAAAAGCATTTTGGAAGTATAGTAAAACTCCAACTATCCGGATCACCAAATATCCGGATTTTTATCAGGAACCAAAAAATTACAATAAAAATTAACCTTTTGAAATTAAAACTGTTTGTAAAACGCAATTTCCTTCAAATTGTCACTTTAAAACAACGGTAAAAATTTATGTGGAGTTGGAATGTTCTATGTCTACATTTGGATATTTCTAATAAGGAAGTTTCCGAAGTCGCTAGAATATAGAGAATAGATAAATATATGAAAGTCATAAAAAGTGCAATAGCCAAAAGGTCTTGAGAAAGCAAGTCTCAAAGGCTACATTACAGTTTATAATCGGAAAAATGGCAGTTCAGCTGCATGGATGGCAGCGCGCTGGCTTTTTGATATTTTTATCTGAGAACGAATTCCGGACAAATTTCTGTTTTTCGCAGCGAGGGGAATACTCATCAATTATTTTCGAACCAAAATTTAAGAAATATGTATAATTATTGAAATTTGTGAATATATAAATAAAAAATATTTTTTGTGCATATATATACAGTTTTAACTATGAGATTTTACATGTTTATAGATTTAAAGCGAAGTAAAAAAAAAAAAAAAAAAAAAAAAGGTTAGCAATGGGAATCTTTTTAGACTACAAAAGTTGAGTTGTTTTTTAAATTTACTAATCTACACCCGGCCTGTCCAACCTTTCAGTAAACAGGGGCGCACTTCAACTCTTTGCAAACAATGAAGGGCGCCTTTATTCACATGGCTCAAAACATGCAACAAAATTATCTCACAGTATTAGTAGCGGTGCAGACGCATCTTATGCGATGCACTTGCATCTCACAGTGGAATATATAAGACTCCTATGGTCCTCCATGTAAAAGAAATTTGAAAAAGTATAAATTGTAGTAAATTTCGAATTATACATTATTGTCGAGGACCCTATCTCAAAAATATTTGTAGAGGAAGGAGCCAAAAACTAGAATCTCGCTATTATTTTAAAAAAATGAAAATCAGAGATAATGTTAGTTTTTTAGGACTCCTTGACTTATTTTGGAGGCGTGAATTTAGCGTTATGAAAAACAGGCATGATTGTTCCAGAGAGATACCATAGAAGAGCTTCCGCATTGACGGGAATCATCTTGCACAATTCTATAGATTTTTTTTTTTTCTTTTTTTTTTTTAGAAAGTGAGAAAAATTGCCTAAAATTTCAAAGGTCTCGGAGAGAAAATTACGTCCCTTTACCTCACTTATAAAACTGCCAATGGACCAGTGTAACAATAACAACAACAACAAATAAAAAAGCTGAACTTTCATGCACTAAAGAGGGGGAGGCCGGTTACAGTCACTTAAAAAAAAAAAAAATCACTTTTTAACATATTAAAAAATTTTTGCCAATTATTATCAATGTCAATCGACATAATATCTATAAAAACTTTCTAAAGAATAACTATAAATTAGTGAAGAAACGCAATAACACATGATTCAATTTTTAAAGTACAGTGAAACCTCGGTTTTCGTTGATAATCCGTCCAAAAACAATCGGCGAAATCCGAAACCGAGGCAATTATTTCCATATGAATCTATGTAAATCCAATTAATTCGTTCTAAATACTCCAAAAAAGTACAAAAAACACATTTTATAGAGAATAAGTATGGCGTTTAATACTAAACACCATAAGAAATGTTCTTGGCGTATGGTATCAAGGCACTATATATGTTGCCACTTCCTTTTTTGGTCTTTTACGAGTAGGAATAGTTTCAAAGTCAGAGGACCTATGTCCAGGGTTGTTGCCTTGAGCTCGGGGCTTGTCCCGACCATATGCCACAAGCGGGTCCTCAAGGTGGGTGACGACGTCCAGGGTTGTAAAAACTGGGCGCCACTGTGCCGATTGGCACCATTAAATTTTTAGTATTCTTCGCCTAATAAGAATACTAATACAATTTAGGCGAACTATACTAATAAAATTTAGGCGAAGAATACTAATAAAATTTATAGGTGACAATCGGCCTATTGGCGCCTAGTTTTTACACCCCTGCCTATGTCGCTCCAAAAACTGTCTAAAGTGGTCTGTTTCTGCCGCCTCTTTAAGATTCGCCCAAAATGGGACAAGACATTAAAATTAAACAAGTTGATTACAAGAAACTTTGTTTGGTCCCATGATGAAGCACTCGCAATCAGTAAAAGAAGCATAAAAATACACTGGAAATAAACGAAATCCGAGGCAACCGACGATAAACGAAACAAATTTTTCGCGGAAAAAATCAACGAAAACCGACACCGACAATAACCGAAGTCAACGAAAACCGAGGTATTACTGTACATGTTTGGTTCTTGATGCGTAAAATACACTTTTAGAAAAAAAGTTGCTCTCACTCAAAATATCAGGGATAAAAAAAAACATTCTTTAAAATATAATTTTATTTAAAAGAAATTAAAAAAATGTACTTAAATATCAGGAAATCATCAAAGGGGGCACCAAGGCGTCCACGGGCGGACAGCCCTGATATACACTATATTAGTTATTTTTTAAATTTTATTTTTTCTATTACCCTACTAATGTTTAAAAATTAACTTTTTACCTAACTTTTAATTTCATTTAATTTTTTTTTTAAATTTTGGATTTTTTTTTTGTTTGCAATTGGAATAACTGTCTATTTACTTAAAAATAAGTTCTGAAATGATTACGAATTGGTATAAAGATTTATTACGTAAACAGTTATTCTCTAACTATAAAATGAAGAATCCAAGATTTTAAAAAATCATGTTAAAAAATTAAAAGCAATTTTTTTAAAAATATTTGGTTAATGAAAAAAAAAATAGTATATTATAGTATAGACTTATATAACGTACTTTAATTTCTCTGTGTTATTATGTAAATAATTTAAAATAGCAGAAAAAAATTCCGGTCAATGGAAATAAATTATCTATTTCCTTTTCCTTTTCTTTTCTTTTTTTTTTTTTTTTTTTTTTACTTCTTATTAATTATATAAACATGCAACATTTCACAGTTAAAACTGTATATGTACACAAAAACAAATTTTATTCGTATTTTTCGTAAATTTCTATAATTATACATATTTTGTCAATTGGGGTTTGAAAATGATTGATAAAGGTTTTCGCTGCGAAAAACGGGAGTTTGCCCGGAATTCGAACTCAGACGAAATATTCCGAAATCCAGAGCGATACCGACTATTACTGAACCGCTGATCAAAGGAAGAAATTTATTCGAGTATAAACTGTAATGTAAACTTTGAGGCTCATCTTTTTAAGATCTCCGGCTAATGCGCTTTATGATTTTCATATGTTTATCTACTGAATACTCTCAGTTGATACATTAACGTTAACCGCATTCTTGATTTTCGACCTCGGAACTCCCCTTGTACGTCAGTATTTCCCCAGTTTGAGAGATACTGTATTATTTCTGTTCGCATTAGTCTAATAAAATCAGAAAAAAATCACTTTTAATTTCAAAACTGGTGACTTAGACTTTTCAGTCAAAATCACGAAAGCGTTGAATATTGTCAATAGATGTGGTAGGAATAAAGAAAAATGGTCGTGAAAATTTAAAAATATACGCATATTCAATTTCTTATTTCGGCAAAACAATTCACTTTATTGACATGTTCGACACCATCTCTAACAAGGGAACATAGTCAACTGTTAATTCTAGATTTCTTCAAGCTTGGTATCGTTGGAAAGGTCTTACCATGAGGATATACTCTCCTGTTTCTAACCCTTCACGAGATACGGGCCAATTTGCTTTGATGTCATACATAAAGAAAAAAAATCCGATTTTGTCAAGGGTGGCATCGTTTAAAAGGTCTAGCCATGAGAAGCAAGATAAATACAGGATTTACCCATCCGTTCACGAAATACGGGTCAATATCTTATGGAACGTCATAATAAAGAAAAATAAGAGACCAGTTTTAGCATTATTTTCAACATACATTAGTTCTACCTTTTGACTAAACAAAAACAATTTTCGAAAAAGATTTATTTTACAACATAATCTTCTTTTAATACTACGCCAGTTATCCGCATGGTAATTACGTATTATTCAGATCTGTAAAGAGATTGCCAAAAATGGTTGCCAATTGCTAATTTTGTTTATCGTTACCAATCATGTTCAAAGCCGTAATTTAACATTATTAAATACATAACATTGTTTAAAATGGTAAATAGTATAAAATAAATAAGTAAATAAAATATAATAAATGAACAATAATAAATAAATAACAAAAAACCAAAAACTGTAATAAAAAAACCTATAAATTACAATTTAAAAAAAACTATAATTTATAAAAAATAAAGGAACAATATAGTTGTCAAAAAATAAGGGTTACTGTAATTAATATAACTGTCGCCATGCTTGACGAAGTTGTATCTGACCTGACCCGGATAATACGCAAGTACCATCCGGATTGTGTCCAGAAAACGTGTTAGTCCGGATAATTGAAGTTTCACGGTATCGATAATTATCTTTCTAATAAAATAGAGCAATTTTTATATGATTTGCAAGGGAGCGTTTTTCAAACGTATATTACCTAAAAGTAATTTCTACAAAATACAATAAGACTTTTTAAGACGGAATCGAAAGGGATCAGAACAAATCCAATTTAGACAGGTTTCCGTTTTAGCAGGTATAATTGTCCTCTCACCAAGATCATGAAAAATTTCCGTTTCAGATAGGATTCCATTGAAGGATTCCACTGATAAAAATTTTGTGCTGGGTTAGAAAAACGTTTGGTGCTGTAGTATAGCTACAACCATAATTCTTTAATTACTACAATCTGTTAAAAATAATTTAAAGAATAAAATTTATAAGAATAACAAAGTTCGAACGAATAAAGAAATTAAAGAAAAGAAAGAAAAAAAGGAGGAAAAAATAATTTTAAATTTAAATATCTGAATTTTTTTAAATATATTTATTAATAAGTTATCAAACTGAAAAAAAAAAAAAAAAAATATTTTCACTAGTCTTAAAATTTCGAACGAAAATTCTAGTTAGGCTAGAAGTGAGATACCCTGTATTTTTGAATGAAAAAGTGGATCGCGATTTAACTTCTATGGAATTATATTGTTCGATTTGCTATGGTGACTGTCATCTGCCTTTTTTTTCCGAGTTTATGGAAACTCTTGTATATCGTCTAATTAAAAATTCTGAATGTTTATATCGATTAATAATGTCATACGAGTGATAATGTTTAAACAAAGTTAAAATCTCCAAAAATTATTTTTTAAATTATTTTGCAGTTAATTTAACGCAATCAAATGGAATTAGCCTAATGAGGTAATTTTTCCAAAGTTTCTGTTCAAACTCGTTAAAACTGGGCTCTATAAAGCATTTTTCTAATAAAACTTTTGAAAGAAATTTACATTTAATTAGGAAATATTTTTTAAATACTATTTTAGGGCTACATATGCTAAAAACGGACATAAAATTAGAAATTCTGTATACATATATAGAAAAGCATTACATTTAACGAGCAGCTCCGGACTTACGAAAATACTTGTTTAATCTCGGGCGCTAAATTGGTTTGCAAATTAATGTTTAAACTTCACAAATTAAATACATATAGTAAGTACCATATGCGGTTTGCTTAGGATCAATTAATAACACGACATATGCTTATTTAGCATTTTATATAAAATATAAAAATGCATTATACAGATAATTATTCCTATTAATTATTAAGATAAGATATATTTTTAACAGATAATTGTCCGTATGTCAACATTGCTGTGTATTCAATGCAATATCCGATAGTTAGGATATAAATGTAAAAAATGCGACAGAGATATGGTGTGATAAGCCGTTTATAACCAAAATGTGAACCCGTTTTATATATTAAATACTGGGATAACCCGCCTGCGTTGTACCTTAAATATAAACAAAATCAGTGTTGAATGATTTTATATTTTTAAACGAAAATCTCTCTAAAAGAAACTAATGTTGGGAGCCTCACTGCCCTCGACAGCGTACACTCTCGAATTTGTATGATTTTATATTTTTAAATGAAAATCTATCCAAAAGAAACTAGAATTGGGTGCCCCACTGCCTTCGGCAACATACACCCGGAGTGTTACGCTTGCTCCGATATGTTTTGATTTTATATTTTTAAACGAAAATCTTTCCAAGCGAACCTAATGTTGGCGGCACCACTGCCTTCGGCTTTGTACAACCTCGAATTTGTATGATAACGAAATATTTAAACAAAAATCTATAGAAACGAACCTAGAGTTGGGGGTATTTGTTTACAGTATCTATTCAGCATTTCTCAATCTTTTCTAAATTCAAATTATATATATATATATATATATAATTTGAATTTACAAAGGATTGAGAAATGCTGAATTGATACTGAAAAAGTATATACAAAAAAGTATATACAAAATTTAATTAAAAGGTATAGAGACACATACACAACGTTACAAATTCTATTAAACGAGGAGATTAAAATTTTTACTATTGAAAACAGTAATACGTTCTGACATTTTTCATTTTTAAAGTATCAGATCTGAAAAAGTATATGAAATATTTTTCTGAAACTCTCATTAGAAGACAGACTCTTTCTACCTGATTCAAGAATACTTTATATGCATTTTTCAACAATTTTATTTTAAAACCTGTGCAGGATCTCACGCTGAAACCATTCAAGTTATATCAGCGTTTTTCTTTCTTTTTTTCATTCATTCTTTCTTTCTTCTTCTTTTTTTTTTTTTTTTTTTTTTTAATTAAATTGGAATTTTATAATTGGAGGACAAACCTTGAAAAAAAAAAAAAAAAACTAAAATTTTGAATAACTTTGATTTTTAAACAGTTTGAAAAAAAAAAATTATAAACAGTTTTTTTTTTTAGTGCCGAAACAGGATTTATGCCAGTTTGTAAAATTTAGATTTATCTTTTCAGTTTTAGGTTTCACTTTCAACTAATTTAATATACTTTATTTTCAACTAATTTGATATATTTTTTCGACGATTATTAAGCAATCAGTTACTCAGATTTACCGTGCAGTCCTGTGCATAGTGAACTTTAGATGAGTTTAAATCGATTAAAATATAAAAAATATATATATGTGAGAATATTCACACAGCACTTAGGTTAAAGTACAATAAATTCAATTCCCAGAACTATTCTTTTTTCTGAGCGCATTATTTAAACAATAACGAAAAATCATGCGTCAAGCATAGATTATGAAACACTTTCCAACGCTTCCAAAATAATTTTACAAATTATACCGTTTAATAAGCTGAAAGATAACATCTAACTAAACAATTTGGAAAACGCATAGCTTATTTAAAAACATAATTTCAGGAATTTCTAACGTATACAATATTCGGTAAAATATCCGAATACTTTTATTCAGCCCTGTACATGATCTATAGATTTGTATAGATACTACATAGGATGTTAAATTGTAGTTCAGTTAAGAAACGCGTAGCACAGTTTAAAATTCTCCTTCTGGAATTTCTGTCAATAAACGGAAATGTGTTCGCGAACTTTTGTGTTTCCCTGTATAGGATCTACAGAATTTATACACACCACGTAATAAACAAAAAGTGAGTAAAATTTAAAATCCCGTTCAGTAACTTAAAACGCACTTCCAGGAATTATTGTTAACAGGCAGTAGAGAATTCTTCTGTGTCCCTGTAAATGAACGATGACTGCTATACACACACTATTCTGTAGTAAGCCTCTTGTAATGCACCTTAGTGATATATATAAATTTCAATGCGTTTAAAATAGTGAAACATTATTTAAATAAACCGCAGACGATTTTCTCCATAGACGTCATGTAACGGAATTATTTTGACTGTCCCTGTAAATTAAGTATAAGTGCTATGCACACCCTATTCCATATTAAGCTTCTTGTAATACACCTTAGTAATATATATCAATTACAATGTGTTTGCAATTGTCTAACAACATTAAAATAAACCGCAAACGATTTTCCCCCATAGATCGTAATGTAATGGAATTCTTTTGAGTGTCCCTGTAAAAAAACTATAAGTGCTACACACTTCAGTTGAAATAGGAAACGTGCTATAGATAACGACAATAACATATAAAAATTGCAAGGCAATCCGAGCCTATTTACGGGAGTTAGAGCACGGACAGACGGCAGACGCCCAGACAAACCGAAGTCATAAACACTTTTCAACTAGGTTGGAAAGTGTTAAAAACAATCAAACAAACAGAAATCCCGAAAGTGCCATAAAAATAGGCGAGCATTTTCAATTTTGGAACCGGTTGGAACTAACCAGGTTCGAAAGTGAAAGTATACACTTATATAAAAAAAAAATATGAACCAAAATCGAAAAAGTATTAACTAACAGCTTTAGAGATCGACCTAAGCTATCCTATGCAAAAATCATTTAAAAATATTAAAATGCGAGAGAGAAATTTGGAATGACCTTCCCATATAGAATTAACATTAGGTTGTGCGTTTCTTCGCATGGCTAGTGTAGGCTCTTAAGGCTGTTCTCAAATACAAACTGGCTAGTTTATGAGAGATTTTTTAATTTATTTTTGTTCGAGAACGTATGGAATTGGCACATGTTCTTATTCAGAAACTTTGTAATCGAAAGACGTTTCCCATTTTTTGGTAAAGGCAGAAGATCTTTCAGAAAATACTGTCAAAGTCGGCGTTTTGAACCGAATTTCCGACGCTGCAGCACGAGAAAGAGAGAAAGGCGCCGTCACGTGGCACGAATTGCTTATAACTCAATAAGTAATTTATTTATTAAAAAATGGAAAACTTATTTCGATTCTAAATTGCTTCGGTCAATTTTATGCCTTTTCGTTTAAAAATGAGTGAGAAAATGTGTCAGAAAGTTTCGCGTTGTTGAGCGGGTCATTTGAGAACCACCTTAAGTATTTGTGGGTACATTGAACGGAGTAATAAAAAAAATGAAGGTTGTAACAAAATCGTTACAATAACTGATAAGTAGGGCAGCATCAAATGCATGTACATGTGCATGAATCTTTGCACATGAATATACTGCAAACATAAACACATGTGGAGATTTTTTGTATGCTTGAGTTGTACAACTGCACACTGTAAAAAAAGACAATTGCTTCTTAATTCAGGAAAACACGAGTTATTATTTTTTTTCGAGAATTTATTTACAAGATTTAATGAGGCATTTATAAAAACAAAGTTTCTTTTTCTGCCACGGATTTTCAGAAATGTTTCCGAGTAGTTTTTGTAGTGTATTAATCAGTTTTCTCAACCCGGAATATGGGTTTTTCGGATACTATCCATTCTCAAGTAAACACGTTCTACAAACATGCTTTACAGACAAACATGATAACAGAAAACATTAACATTAAAATCAGTATTATTTTGTTACTTTTGCGTGTAAAAAATGTCGCAGCCGAAAATGTTTAACTGAGAATGGATAGCATCCGAAAAACTGATATTCCGGTTTGAGAAAACTGATTAATGCACTACAAAAACTACTCGGAAACGCTTCCGAAAATCAGTGGCAGCAAAAGAAACTTAGTTTTCATAAATACTTCTAACATTAGTAGAAAATACATTAGTTTTTGAGGTTTCTAAAGCTACAAAATGCATTTCGGAATCGTGGGCAACTCGAAAGAGGTTACTGTATGTTTTCGTACGTGGTTATATTATATTTTCGTACACTGCAAAAAAAAGTGTTGATTTTACAGTATAATACTGGCTTCCCAGCTGCCAGTATTATACCTTAAAATTAACAGTAATAAACAGTAAAATAAGCAGTGATACGCTGCCGCGATAGTGATACGCTGCCGCGAGCGCGGCAGTGTATCACTGCTTATTTTACTGTTTATTACTGTTAATTTTAAGGTATAATACTGGTAGCTGGGAAGCCAATATTATACTGTAAAATCAACACATTTTTTGCAGTGTAGATTAAGAAACATTTGTCTTTTATTACAGTGCAAAAATAGATAGCTGATATCATCGTCTAGTGCGACGAAAGTTCTGCAGCACTGTATGAAAGCATGCATTTTATGCATCTAACCATATTTTAAAAATGCATTTGATTGCTAAAGTTAATCAATAACATATCAATGTGCAGAAAATACAATAGATAATTCAAAAAGATGTATAATAAAAACTTTATTGTAAATGATTTGCATTTGAATACTGAAAGAAACTGAATCTATTGTTAATTTGGTTAAGAAAAATATAACTAAGCGTTTTGGAGAGAAACAAAAAAGATGTTCATGTAAATTATCATCATTTTAAAACAATTTCATGTCCTGGATTATATCTCTTTTTTTTTTCTTTTTTTTTTTTTTTTTTTTTTTGGTCTCCCAACATACGTTATGTACTACTGACTTCTGAAAAATTTTTGGAAGAAGAGGAAGTTGTTGATCTACATTAAAACTTTCGCTTGTGGATTCGAAGTATAGATTTTAATGGAAGTGACAAAAATGTTGATGAAAATTTTATAGACACTACTGTTTACTCCCAAATTTTAGTTACTATAGAATCGACTTGGGAAAAAGATGTAACTATGTAACAGTGGTGAACTTTTTAGAAATCTTAGCCAAAAATTTTAACTGCTTTCTGCTTTTCCGAGTATTTTTCGAAAGTAAGCAAATATTTAAAAAAATAATAAATGTTACTAAATTGCTATGAATCAGCATTTTATGAAATACTAAGCTGCGTGGCAAGTCGTTGCGTTGTGTTTAAATTCCATGAGGTCTTTCGATTGTTTTGAGGGGAAAAAACCTTGTTTTATTATACACTAGCAAAACCCGCAATTTTGCTCGCGTAATTGTTGAAATATGCCAAGTGGTATTTGTGTATATTTTCATTAGAAGAAATTATACGGATAGCCTGGATAACTGGGCCATAGGTTATTTTATAATAAACCGCTGGTGTCTTTTAATTTTTAGTGGTTGGCAACATTACAGTATCACCTGTATTTCTTAAAACAATGCGTATGAGCTCAATCGTAACTCTGCCTTTGCTAGTTTTTTAAACAACGTCGTATTGATTGGACTTCCTCAGCTTTATATCAAAATACGGTAAGTACTTTTATTAAACAATTTTTTTTAAAGATTAGGCATAAATACATTAATATTATTAACACATGGGCTGATAAGTTCCCGGTCTAATAAAGAAAACTCAACTTTTTAAAAAAACTTTATAACTTTATGACTTTATAACTTTATAACTTTATAACTTTAATAAATAACATAACTTTAATAATAAATAATAATAATTAGTTTGAGTTCTGAAATTCGAGTATCTTGTTAAATAATAATTTTGGTTTACGGAATAAATTTGTTCGATCAAACACACTGGGTTTTAAAGCTTAACAAATAAATAATCATTATTCATAGTCTTGAAAAAAGTTTTAAGAATGATAGTAATAAAAATGAACAAGCATAAATCACTAAACAGTATAATATTTCAATTTGATAAGTATTTTTTAAATGGTGTACAAAAACATTACTACTTCAGAGTTATGGCAACCAGTCACTTAAGTTTGAAACACAACAATTTAAATATGAGTAATGTTCATACATTCTTGTGGCAGAAAATTTAAAGCGTTTATTTTGAAATTGAAACCACATATTTTTAAAAATTATTATTAGTAATTGTAAAATTTTAAGGTGTGTAAAAATAGTTAAATTGTCTGCACACAAAATGCCTTAAATAGATTGTTTCAAATTAGATTTATGTTTGCAGACTTCTTTCTACATTGATATGAATTTTATCATAAATTTTCAAAAAAATTATAATTTATTTGGTTTTAGTTTCAAAAAAATTGCTTCAGATTGTTTCCATAAAAATGTATGAGCATTGTCATAAATTGAGTTTACGGTTCAACCTATTTCCAAAGTATGGTTCAACAAAAATTCAATTTATGGTTCAAACTATTCCCAAACGACGGTTCAAGTTATTACCAAACCATGGTTCAACTTGTTACCAAATCATGGTTGAACCTATTATCAAATCATGATTCAACCTATAACCTAACTATGGGTTCAAACAAAGCACCAAAGGATGGAGAAAGTTTTTACCATTGTATGGTGGCAGCTACACTTGTACCATCTTTTGGTGAAACGCTGAACCGAAATTGTTAACCGTGTAAATCAGAAGAACTAAAATTAATTCCAAATAAATGCTGACTTAGAATGTATTTTGAAGGTTTTCCGCTTATTTCATTTTTCATTTGAAATTTCGAATATTTTTAGAAACCGTTCTGCGAGCATTTATACTACATCTTAAACATATCCTCCATGCCAAATTCCAAGCTTCTAGTTATCCACGCTTCAATAACAACTATATCACAGAAATCGCAATTCTAGAAAGATTTTTGTTCCTGCACACTTTAAAATTTCTAAATATTTACAAACTGTTCTGTGGATGAATTTATATCTCTTAAGGTGCCTGACTACGTATGGAGCATTTTTTTCCAAAAAAGCTATTTAATTATGTTTTGAACATATTTTTATTAAGATTATGGCTAGAAACTGTAAAAAAAAAAGCAAAAAAATATTTCATTAATTCATACAATTTCGGTAAATGAGAGATTTTGTGGTTAAATTTAGTGAAATTGGGCCCAATACGCAAAACGCTGTAGAGAAAATTCTATTGTATGTATCTTAATTTTCTTTTTACACATCATACTTATGACCTGGATGAAGGCAATGAACTAAAATATAAGATATATTTAAAATATATCAAAATTTATAGTGTATCGCACCTCTTTACATGCTGATTTTCACAAAAATCATCGATGTCATTCCACGAAAACATCTATAAAACAAAAAAATATTTATTCTAAAATTAAATCTTTAGTTCATTGCCTTCACAATAGTGTAAATCACATGCACTTTAAATTTCATAGTGATATTCTTATAACTTTTTGAAAATTCGTGTTTTGTGTTTAGAAATTTCACCAAAAATTACATATTCCAAAAGATGCATTTAAAGTTTAGATTTATGTTTTACTACAAGAATGTACGGAGTAATATGCATCTAAAAATCACTGATTTTATGAGCCATACTCTTTTTTCAAGTACTGAGCATTTGTTTATTTCTAGAAGGCCATATTTTTGCTTCTCCCCTGCCAGTTAGTACCTTTAAATAGTACTTCCGGTCCTTTAAACAGTACTTCCGGTTTGAGTGACAGCTGTTAAGAAGTTTAAAAACTGCTACAACTCCAGTTCTATTTATCGTACAATAAAAATTAATACAGTTTTGGAAATGTAAAAAGTTGGGTTTTAATAAAATGTAATAAAATCGTTTTGACAATTTTGGTCGAAAACTACTTTTTAAACGTAGTCAGGTACCTTAAAGTAAGATCCATGTCAAATTTCAAGTTTCTATCCCTAACAATTTCAGATAAATCATAGTTTAAGAGATTATTAGAGAGTTTTCCGCTCATTTCACACATTTAAACTTTAAATTTATTTAGAAACCGTTCTTAGCGAGCACTGAAACAATAAAAATAACCACCATGCCAAATTTCAAGTTTCTAGCCTAACAGCATCACAAAAATAGCAATTTTAGAACGTTTTTTGTTTCTGCTCCCTTTTTAACTTCAAATTTTGTAAAAACTCTTCTGTGTGAGAATTTACGTTTTAAAAATAATAGGCATGTCAAATTTTAAGTTTCTATCCCTAGCAATTCTGAATAATCCGTAATTTAAAACGTGTTCTACCTATTTCACACTTTTAAATTTAGAATTTTTAAACAACTGTTTATACTGTGCATCTGCATCTTTAATAACAATCACTATACTAAATTTAAAGTTTCTAACCCAAATAAAATCCAACTAAATGGTAATTTAGAACGTTTTTAGAACGTTTTTTGCTTATTTCACCCTTTTTAAATTTTGATTTTTTTAGAAACGGATCTTAGAAAGAAAACATTTCCATCCTAAAAGTAACCATCATTCGAAATTTCAAGTTTTTAGTGCCAACAGTATCACATAAATCGTAATTTCAGAACATTTTTTGTTTTTAAACCCTTTTACATTTCGAATATTTTTAGAAATTGCTCTGTTGCAAGTATTTATGTCTTAAAAGTAACAGTCATGTCAACGTTCAAGTTTCTAGTCTAAAATTTTTTCCAAATTAATCGCAATATAGAACGTTTTCCGCTCACACTTATAAATTCCAATTTTTTTAAAAACCGTTCTTTGCAAACATTTACATCTTAAAATGAACTACCAAGACAAATTTCAAATTTCTAGCCCCAGCACTGTCACAAAAATCACAATTTTAAAAACCGTTTTGCTCCTGCATTCCCTTAGAGATTGTTGTACCGACATAAAATATAAGCCTATGTTGGAGCAGAGATGATCACCAGCAATTTGCCAACATTATTTTTGAAATCGGTTCGGTAGTTCCAGAGATTACATATTACAAACAAACAAACGTTTCTTCTTTATATTATTATTCGTATAGTAATAATGTAAGTATAGACAGATCTCACAGGGTGTTAAGTGGAGTCCGGCACACTTGACCAGGGATGAGACATGAACCGTAGCAAATATCTTTTTCGAAATTACAGCTATTGGGTTGATGGTTACTTCACAATATCTATTATAGGATCTTAAAATTCAGGACTGTAAAGTCAGAGGGGGTCTTTGAAATTTTTCTAGCAGGGTTAATTGACGTTTGATCCTTTTTTTTCTATTTTAACGATAAATAAATAAGACAGATTATGATAAATAGAAACAGACACAGTAGAGGGCGTCCACGTGTCACAAAGTCTTTGATTACAAAGTGTAAAAATTTTAAATTGTAATATGGAAGCTATTTATCATTAAAAGATTACGAAATCTGGAGAGTGTTCAAGAAGTTGCTTGGAGAAATGTGTGTGGGCGGGGGGGGGGGGGAGGATCAACCCCCCTTCTCCATTTGGTTACCGGTAAACTCACTCAAGACTTTGGCAAGACTTTGTTCCGCAATTGACGTTTGATTTGCATCGAGTGAAACACAGTTTAGTGTGCTCAAAGTAAAAATTATTGTTTTTGTTGTTTTCTTGTAGTTTATTAAAATTTCTAGATATATACATAGTGTATATTTTAATTGTTTTCTAACCCTTTGTTATTTCATGGCTTATCATTAGTTGTGAAGCTCTTATGCGATTCCAATGGTATCTCATTTGTGTCTCTCCTTTTCCTAAACTGTTCGGCATATGACCATTTAATTCAACAGAGTGATAGCTGCCATGGCCGTCATGGTTTCCATAAGAAAAATAAAATCTGACAAAAGTCGCGTCCTTAAGGAATAATTATAGAAATGGCATAGACTTAACGTTAAAAATCACTATCTTTTTTTTATTTTCCAAATCCAGATTTTTCCTGTTGCCAGAAAAAGAAACTGCGTATGGACAATATCTATATTATAAAGCAAAAACATGTCCGTGAGTAACGCTTATTGGCCATAGCAACAATCTGAAAAATACATTTCGTTCTTTTACAAATTTATTAACTTCTAAGCATCGTGCAATTTCAATTTTTACATTGTCAAATAAGGGAAAAATGTACTTTCAAATGTAAGTTGTTTGAAGACTTACCGCACTTTACTGGTATTTTACTGGTTATAAAGTAACTTTCAAACATGAATTTATTTGTAATATATCTCTATCACGTACGGCTCGCTTACGGATGTTTGACACGTTTGCACGTAAAACAATATAAATAGTTAAAACAGTACCACTTAAAACAGTATTATCTTCCGGCTAATATTCCAGAACGAAATTAAAACTTCATCAATCAATAAATAAAAGTATAATATAAATAAAACACAAATCTAACAGATATGTGATAGAATTATGCGCTTAAACATCGGAATAATCAGAATCAAGAAGGTTCCTTTAAATAGTGAAAACTTTGGCGATGTTTTTCTTTGCAAACAAAACTTCATGACTGTCGTCACGGCTGAAAACCTTTAGAAAGGGACGTCATTTTCATTTATTCATTGTAAATTGAGTTTTTATGAGTGAAAAGGCAAATTTCCATTTAAAAATAATGCCATAAGAAATAGAATTTCACTAAATGCTATGACATTTGGTTGAACGTTTTGCATTTTTTTCGGTATTGACAAATAAATCGTATACTTTTCTGTGACACGTACCAAAGAAAACGCAAATTCTTATTTACAAAACTGAGGGATTTTACCATGATTACGTCAAAGTATCGTCATTATTTCTGATTTTAAGGATAGTACATTTTCATTTATTTCACCCGGAAGGCCAGGGTGGTAGAGCAAGTACGGGTTGGAACATCCCGACTTAAGGCCTAAGGCCTGGTTCCCTTTTGGGTTTCCAGCTCCGAAGCTGTTGGGGGACGCCGGCCCGTCTCTAAGTGTCTTGCGGTGACTCCCCGTGGTTTCACCGTGTATCGCAACGGCCTACGTCGTCGACACGGGGGTTCAAGTTTAGAGGGTCCGCATTGGAGCGGTCCTCTGACCGGCCGAAGCGCCGCAGGGATATAAACCTGCTGATGTGATATAAGTCCCTTAGGAGTTGGGTTCGGTGGTCGTCTGACGCGCAGGGCGCTCCCTCAGGGCGCCTGCGGCGCAGCTTACTTTTACCCTGAAGGCCACCATGGTTAACACGTTTTGTTATAAAAATTGCTTGTTATTAAACTAAAGGCACTATTATAAGTCATACAATATAAAACAGTTTATAGCAATACATGTAAACAAACAATACACATTTCAATGAAAATGGAAGATTCTGGTATGCCTACTGTTGGCCTTAGTTTATGACAGCCAAGAACTTTAGCAAAACTATTGCAGGTATATTGTTGTTGTCACTGTGTTAATGTTCATTCGAAAACTAGAAATTATCATCGTCTGCTTGACGGCATCAAATGAATGTTTTCTCGCTCGGTTCACTTTTGTACAGGTCCCGCATCCGCTTCCCTAGTTAATTTTATTTTACTTTTATTGTATAATTGTAAATAATTTTATATTTCATTTCTATTACTTTTTTTCAGACTTACTTTGCTATAATCATCTGGTAATGGGGTTGCGTTGTCATCTATTTCAAATCTACCACACACGACATAAATTTGTGCCAATTGAAAACTTGTCAAAAAAAAAAAAAAAAAAAACGCTTTTTAAATTAATTTAAAAAAAAGCATGTATGTTGTAGCGAAATAACCACACTTTTTTTACATATTGCTCCCATTTCTCTGTATTGATTGCAAAAGAAAATACAGTCAGTTTTACAAAAAGACGTTCAACTGTTCCGGTCTACCCTGTATGTGGGAGAAATTCTATGAACATTTGTACAAAATTAAATTAGTTTCATGCATTTATTGTGTGGAATAATTAAATATTAAAACTGCATTATTTTTAATAAAAGCACGTAAAATCACTTACTAATAGTATGTTGTGAAGTTAATGCTGCAAATTTTTTGACGCATAATTCTACGGAATATGGTGAAATTTCAAACATTTTGGAGCGAAAAATATGTATTTAAATGTAAACTTGCTCATTCTTTGTCGTTTTTTTTAAAAAATCTTTATATACTTAGACGAAAATCTACCAATGCAGACTTCTTAAAACGTATTCCAACTTAAAACATTAAAGGAAGATCAATAACAATACAATATTTAAGCGTACGATTTGAAAACATCGAAGTATTTCTAATTATTCAACATCACCAACGTTAGAAAATCAACTGTTGTTTTGCATTATTTCTAATAAAAGCACGTAAAATCACTTACTAATAATATGTTGTGAATTTAATGCTGCAAAGTTTTTGACGCATAATTCTGCGGAATATGGGGAATTTTCCAACATTTTGTATAGAAAAATGTACACTTAATTTGTGAACTTACTGATTCTTTGTCGGCTTTTTTTTAAACCTTTATATACTTAGACGAAAATCTACCAATGCAGACTTCTTAAAACGCATTCCAACTTAAAACATTGAAGGAAGATCTCTAACAATACAATATTTAAGCGTACGATTTGAAAACATCAAAGTATTTATAATTATTCAACATGACCAAAGTTAGAAAAGAAACTGTTATATATTTTCCCAACGCCAAGGATGAGCTAAAATATAGTCTAGACAGAGACATTAATATGCAATTATGAAAAGTTGTGCATGAAAAGAATGCAACTTTTATTTTCGGGTTTTTTGTCGGCATTTTGGGAAATTTCGCCAAGGCGCGTTGGTCCAGAAAGAGACCCGCAATTTCTGCTTAAAGTCAACCTACGACCCGACCCAAAACCGAAAATAAAAAGAAGGTCAACACGAATCTATTACACTTCAATCGGAACCTGATCTGAATCCGAAATATTCAAACCCGAACCCAAAGTTTAAAAAAAAATAATAATTCCAATTTTAATACAATTGTGGGAAAATAGCCTACAATTAATTATATCTCTAATATCAATTTTATCTTTTATTTATTTTTTTTAAATGAACAGTTAGATACTTTAATATTCTAATATATATATTTTTTCATTTGAAAAATATTTTGGACTTTCTTCTGAAAAATCGGGTAAACTCGACCCCCCCCCCCCCAACCCGCAAAGAAAAAAAATAGCACCAACCCGATCCAAAACGCGAGTCGGGTTGGGTTCCGGTAAAATTGGGTTACCCAACCCGATGCAGAACTCTAGTCCGTGGATTAGCAGTTGAAGGGCGCAACAGCCACAGCCTTCTGATTTTTACGCAATTCAAATATTGCGTCAAAATCTTTTAGGTTAATCTTGGGCTACGTGAAAGTGCAAGCGTTGCAAAAATTTTATTTGGAGCCATGTATTTTATCTATTTTGAAGAAAAATATTGAAAAATATATATATATATATATTTGAGATTTAGCAAATTTCAGCATATGTGCGGATGGGCTGATTTACTTAAATAGTTTGTTAAGGGCATTCGATACATTTTGTGTAATATTTTATAATACCTTCTTTTTTTACATATTATTAAATAGCTTTATGAGAGAAAATAATTTTATCAAGAAAAAAATGTAATTATTACAGTAAAATTTTGAAATTTTAATAAAACAAAAAAAGGAAAATTTAAAAACCGCAATTTTCCTACAATTTTAAACTTTTTTCAAAAAAAAAAAAAAAAATCATACTATTCTACTAAGTCATTATGAGATTTTCGAAAAAGCTAACGAGTTTAAAAAGAAATAAATAAAATGTCATGACATATGAAAAATACAGTAAAAATGACTGTTTACATAGCTTTATTTATTTATTTATTTATTGTTTGTTTTTTTAAGAAAACTATTTTTATTATTGAAAATCCGATATTTTATTCTTGAAATATACCATAATGATCGTCCATAACTCAGTCGAGTCGATTGAGAAATATATGTTGAAGTTTTAGAATTTTAATCATACTGAGAAAAATGAGTTTAAAGATGGCAACTCTGAATAATTTAAAGGCAAATTCATGCTGTAAAAAAGCCTCCTTCGCATATTTTTAATTATCGGATCATTACAATACTTCGTCAGAATTATTCATTTCAAGCAAAAATTTTAAAATTAATGTATTTGTTATTTTTCGCAAAATGAAAGATACCAATATTCCGCTTAATCTCAAAAATTAATTTTAGTTCTTTTAACTTTGAAGATAGTAAATCGGAGTGTTTACTTTTTTAAAGTGCTTAAATATTACATATTTTTTTAACCATTGCATTTAGAAATATCGGATATACGTTTCTATCTTAATTAAATTATTGATTCATTTATATTGTGTCGATTATCTTGTGATTTAATATATTATTTTCAAAAAGTTTTGTTATATATATATACATTGAGGAGAATGTATTTCACTCTAAGGCTTGAAAAAAAAAAATGCCATCGCAGAAAGCATTCAAATTGTTTAAACGTTAAGTGTTTAATTGATGCGAAAAAGACTTTAATGCTGACATTTCAATTTTATTATCCAAGATACACATAAGATCGTTTTATTTATGTGTCACTTGTAGCTGAAAGTAGGACATATGCAAAAGTACTTGGGGTAGGGGGGCGGGGGCGACATCACGTACTGCATTCAAATAGTGTATATAGTGCATTCATATAGTGGATGGCAGTACTTATTATATTGCATAACGACTCCCTATTTTTTCCATGTTGCTTCGGAAATGATATAAATTGGCAGAGGATTTATTTTAAATTTATGTAAATTTTAAAAGTTCACAAAAAATGAAAAACAACAACAACAAAAACAAAAATCTGAAGCATGCCGTGTACAACAAAACAAATCCTTGCTTTTCTACTTGTTGTTTTTTAAAATATTATAAAATGATATAGGATTTCATATTCATTGTAGAATCTTTAATTTTAGCTAAATTCTAAAATTCTAAAATTTAAATATTACAAATAATAATAATAATAATAATAATCTCACAGTGTATTCAAAGTAATCCCTGCAGTATTCACTCTATCGCATTTTTTAAACCACTGCTTTTTCACTTGTTGCTTTTGAAAATAATATGAATTGGTGTACGATTTAAATCAAATTTACTCAAATTCCAAAACTTGCATTTTACAGAAAAAAAAACAACTACATAGTGCATTCAAAACAATCATTGCAGCATTCACTACACCAGATAATAAATCCATGCTTTTTATTTATTTATTTATTTATTTTTATATTTTGCTTTTGAAAACACAATATAAATTCAAATTTACTTAAATTACACAAATTCCCACAAAGCCGTGATTTATTCTTTCCTTTTTTGTGCACATTGCAATAAAATCACTCACAAGGCACAGATACCTATTGCTGTTCGAAATAATATAAATTGGTTTAGGATTCAAATATTCAATGAACTATTTAAATTTATCTAAATGTAAAAAAATGCATTTTTTACAAAAATAAATAAATTAATCTAAAACAATTGCTGCCGCAATCACTATATTATATTTCAAGTCTCTCTCTCTCTCTCTCTCTATATATATATATATATATATATTACTTGTTGCTTTTGAAATAATATAAATTTGTACAGAATTTAATTTAAATTTACGTGACACCCTAAACATAAATTTTCGCAAAAAGTCACATAATGCTTTCAAAAAAATTCGAACATTGTAGAATTCACAACACATTCCTGCTTTTTCTTTTTTTTTTAGTCTTTTCGAAAAGCAATATAAATTTTAATTTACCTAAATTCCACAAATTACATACAATCCCACAAAGCCGTGATTTATTTTTTCGTGCACACTGCAATAAAATCACTCACCGGGCACAGGTGCCACCTTGTGCAAAGTAGATCCAGGCGTATCGCTTATCCCGGAGCTCCGGTTTTTGGTGACTGCCATCGCGACCGCTCTCCGGTTATCGGGTTTGTTTTGCTCCGGCCGGAGCCAGGTCCCGCTATTTATTTTCCACAGAAAATGGAACCGCTCGGATATGAGTTGCAGTGCTGCCACCTGTCGACCGATGTGTTTGTGCGGGATAATTACTTGTCAGTTCTCGGCTAACTGAAGCGAGCGGATCGCCGTTTATACATTTTTCAGCGGCGCAGTCAGGATTTTTACTTAGGAAAGGTTTTGAATCATTGCTAAGGGGTTATGGGATTTTTTTTGCTTAAAAAATTAGCATATTTTGTGAAGTTTTTTTAGGGCTAGAAACGAGATAGAAATATGTAGGGTATTGCATAAGAAAATGCCCACTTCAAACTTTCAACGAGAAAGAAAAATCATGCGTAAAGCATAGATTATGAAGCACTTTGCGATACACTCAGAATACAGCAACAAAATGATATACAGTAACAAAATGAATACAGTAACAAAATGATACAGTAACAAAATGAATAAAAAGAAATGTACTCGAATTGTTTTGTGCAGTCCTGTGTACACAGAAAAAAAAAATAAAACCCAATTTGGGTCGAAAGATTCTTAGGTATGTGCCCAAATTGGACCATGTCTGTTTTGATTACCACTGTGTATCCATTTTGGGCACTGTTAAATACCCATTTTCCAAAAAAAGAAAAAAGAAAATATATATATATATATATATATATATATATATATATATATATATATATATATATATATATATATATATATATATTTCTTTTACTACTACTTATTGTCTAAGATAATTTTTATTATCTTGCTTTATTATTTGATGCTTTATGACAGATAAATTTTAACTTTTTATGTATTATATGCGTAAAACATTGTATTAAGACTAATGATTGCTTCTTTTTGCAATAGTACATATACTTTTTTAAATTATTTGTCTGTTGATCTATTTATCAATTCCAGTAAAGCAATATTATCTTAAGTAGACGTATTTATTACATGCTATTAAAGTACATTTTCTTTATCTCTTATTTTAAAAACTTATGTTAATAAACATTTTTATAATAAATTAAATTATTATATTTAATCTTTGCTGAGAGCTTTTATGTACGATTCTGTTAAACTGAATAATTAAAAAAAATCAAAACAAGAAAAATAGATTTTTAGAGAAAATTTCGAAATTAATGACCTTAGGATAGGTAAGTTTAAATTTGGACTTGATAATTTATTTTAAATTAATTTAGTTTAATTTATAAAATTATAAACTAACGAAATAAATTATAAACTTTATAAAATTATAAAATTCATTTTTATAAAAGTAAACAAAAAGTTATTAATTATTTTTTTATAAATTTAAAGAAAAAAAAATATGAACTTCGTAAAATTATAATTTATAAAATAATAAATTTAATTCACAAATTTATAAGACAAATCAGCTTAGTTTAACACCTACATACCGATAATTTGCAAAAATATTATTTTATAAAACCTTAAAAAATTAAAAAAAAAATAATAAAAAAAATAGATTTTTAGCGAAAATTTTGAAATTAATGACCTTGGGATAGGTATGTTTAAATTTGGATTTATTAATTTAGTCTAAATTAATTTAGTTTAATTTATAAAATTATAAACTAACTAAATATATTATAAACTTTATAAAATTAGAAACTTCATTTTTATAAAAGTAAAGAAAAAATCATGAATTATTTTTATAAATTTAAAGAAAAAAATATAAACATTCTAAAATTATAATTTATAAAATAATAAATTTTAGTTTAATTCACAAATTTATAAGACAAATAAGTTTTGTTTAATACCAATAATTTGCAAAGATATTATTTTACGAAACCTTTAATAACCTAATATTGCCTCACGTTAATAAAATTAAAATAAAATTTTAAAATGTCAGTGAAAAAATTGATAATTTGAAGCACTATAAAGAAAAAAAAAGTAGATTTAGAAAAATATTTTTCTGTATATTATATAAATAAAGTAAATTTCTAAAGATTTCACTAAAAAATAAAAAATCATTTTTCACAAAAAATTTTTCACCAAAAATTACGTCCAGACACGGGCCCGGTTAGAACGAGCTCCAGGATTGGCCCGAGTCTAATGACAGAAAATAGGCCCACGGGTAGGACCGGTCCAGGCCTGGATCCTAGAAGACCCTGGACCCTAATAAATACAACAATCTTAATTCGCATTTCAAACAAGATGATATCTGTATGCAAACCTCTGAACGTTATTTATGGAAATGGGGAAATACGGACATTTACAAAAATTACGGACATTTACAAATTATGGTTTGAAAAAAATCCATCAAATTTATGAAAAACTTTCTGCATATCTACGGATTTGAAATCTCCTTTACGGAACTAATGTCATTTACGGAAATTGTACTGTTGTTAAAAATGAAACTTCTCCGTAAAATTTTACGGAAAATCTCTTGTATTTTCACAGATTTTTTTAGAGTGTAGTTACTATATCTTATGTATGGAATAGTCACCACTTGTTAAAAAATTGTTAAATGAAAATTATTTATAAATCTCAACCGCTTTGTGCGAAATTATATCTGCCGATGACGCACACTACTTTAATTTGATTTTAACTTTCTTTTACATGCTAGGGGGCTCTGCCTCCTACGAGCTACGCTCGCCATCCTCCGTCCGGGCCCCAAAGGCTCTAAAACCACACTAATTTGTTCTGTTTTTAAAAGCTATTACGGAAGATTAAATGATATTATCATGATCAGTGACAATCTTCTGTAATCGGGTTGCAATTCATTTCCCTTTGACTGGGGTATTTTTCGGTACACAAGGCCAGATCCACGGTTGTCATGACAGCTGACGGCTGTTTTCGTGATTTATTAAGAAAGATCAACTACACATTTGAAAGTCAGTTTGTATAAAATGGCTAAGTAAAAAATGTCTCTGCCTCCCGGAATTTTATAACATTTAAAAGAAAAGTTTTATTTCAGATGCTATACGATTTTTTTTTTTTTTAAATACGATAATTTAAAATAAATCATTTTAAATATGGCGTAATTTTCACCATTAAATACTTTTCGCACGTAATAATTTAATAGAGAGAAAAGAATGAAGCGAATAGTTGATGTCCACAAATTCAAATTTAAGAATAAAAAATATACTAATAATTTATTAGGATACTCTATGCGCTTTCAAATCACGAAAAATATTTCACTTTATTTTACACTAATTGAATAAAACAAGGAGATAAAATACATAAAATATTGATTGATGCTCGTTGTTGAATAATGTCAAATTTTCAGTTGTGGTGTTTATTCTGTTAAATAAGAATTGTGTTGCCATCGCGAAAATTTTCATAGAACCTACTGATGAAATAACGAGAACTCCTAAATCCATTTCTCAAGTTAAAACTAGATTTTTTTTTTTTTAAAGAAAAGAAACCGTTTCTGAAAGTTAATTATTTTAGTGAAAGAAAGGGCGTTATCTCATTAATCATTAAATGTCACCGGGCTTTGTTCGCTTCATAAAAGTATCAACTTTAAAAAGTACACAGAATGGCTTCGAATAAAAGTAATTTTTAATTCTGTACTTTAGTTAGGAAATATAGTTATGCGTTTGATTTTTCTTTCTTTTTTTAAATTCGAATTTTAAATTAGCTTCAACAAGCTTTTTTATTATACATTCATTCAAAATGAATTTTTATCAAGCTGAATAATCTATCTCTCTATAAATAGATGTGTGTGTCCTTATATTTCACTTTACGGCCACAACTACCCGGCGCACGTAGACCACTGATGTTTGTGCGTGTGGTGGTACACTGCAAAAAATAACTGTTGATTTTACAGTATAAAACTGGCGCCCCAGCTGCCAGTATTATACCGTAAAATTAACAGTATTAAACCGTAAAATAAGCAGTAATACGCTGCCGCGCAAGCAGTAATACGCTACCGCGCATGCGCGGTAGCGTATTACTGCTTGCGCGGCAGCGTATTACTGCTTATTTTACCGTTTAATACTGTTAATTTTACGGTATAAATGCGCGGTAGCGTATTACTGCTTGCGCGGCAGCGTATTACTGCTTATTTTACGGTTTAATACTGTTAATTTTACGGTATAATACTGTCAGCTGGGGCGCCAGTTTTATACTGTAAAATCAACAGTTATTTTTTGCAGTGTAGTATCGAGTTTCCCATCGTACACTATGGTGGTTGCATGTCTGTAGCTCTGGAGGTGTGGGAGTTACGCGGTTGGAATCCTCTTCAATGTGGGTTCAGTCAACTTAACATGAACTAATTAAGATATAGATAACTAAGTAAGATGATTTTGAGCCCCCTAGCAGTAGAAATTGAAACTAAACGATATTGCAGATATAAACGATATTATAAACTAAACGATATATACGTGCGTAGCATGTCTGCTTTACAATGCCGTAGGCAGAGGGGTTCCTTTCGGAAAGAGGTTTGTTTAGAACAGTATGCGCGCCAAAAATAACTATTTTTATCGAAACCGCAAAATAAAGTTACTGATTTCCGGGAAACGCCGGACGGATCAGCTAGTGCTATAATAAATGTTCATATGAAATGAATCCTTTTCATCAATGCACAAAATTTCAATTTTACACAACACAATGTAATGTAACGAATTGGGAAATTGGATGAAAGTAAATTTTTTTTTATTTCTTGGGTTTCGTGTAAATGACTTCAGACAATGCAAAATGACCATTAAACCATAAGTGGATTAAATAATTCTTAATTAAAACTAATGTTTGTTGAAGCTCAATGGTTATCATAAAGTTTTTACTTACTTCTTCATGTGAATTGACCTCATTGCATTATAATATTACTTGTATTATTCCAATAATTTATAAATGCATAATAACCAATCATTAATTCGGAATTGATTTATGGGCATAATGATATTGATCGATCATTTTAAATGAAAGGTTTGAAATTTTTAACATCAATCGGGGTGTATTATGTGTTCTATTTTTTTTTTTTTTTTCTGGGTATTACGTTCTTCTAAGGTTCTTTTGAGTTTGTTGAAATTTCTCTCATGCATTAGAAGACCAAAAAAGAAAAAAGGAAGAAAAAGAAAAAACTCTGCAGAATGTATGAACGGTCAAGGTCGCAGGCAGCCTTTTTCAATGAAATATCTGGGATGTTTGCCTTTTAACTTGGCCAAACTTCAGAGATCAGTGCTGTTTTTTAAAAAAAAATTTACGAATAGGAAGGAAAAAAAATTCTGCTCTAAACTACAAATTTATAAGTTTATTCTTTTTTATGTTTGGTATTGAAACACGATCATCATCTGTAAAGGAGGACCCCTTCAAAGAAGCTCTGGCTGAAATTCCATGTTACACAGATCAGGAGCTATCACACAGACTAAATATTCCAAAATGTGTATGATAATTTGATAGCTTCTTTTAAGAGGTCCTCCTTTACAGATGATGCCCGGGGCATGTAAAATCCGTCATGGGTACAAAAGTCCTCCAAGTTCCCTGTGAATTTTACCTCTGGAGGTGCCTAGTCAGTTGAAGGTCTCGTCACTTGATCAAGGTTGTGAATTACGAGATCAACCGGCGTAGCGATGGCATGACGTGTGGGTGTGCGATGCAGCCTGAAATTAGTAAATATTCCAGCATCTCACATTTGTCCGGCATGATTTCGCTACTCTATGCAGTACTGAATTGACTCATCCAAACATCAATTAGGAACCGGTCAACTAAGGAACTTAGACAACAAGATGCACTGAAGCGACACCTACTTGATTATCTACAAGAATAAAGTAGGTGTTGACTGAAGCCACGAAGGCCTGCGGAGATCAGGCGAACCCCCACCCCTTTGCCAGGCGTCAAGCCCATTAAGCTGGGCGAAAGCCAGGCAGGGACCTGGTTAGCGGTCTAAATAATAAAAAAAAAGTCGTCCAGAGCTAGCATCATTTTCGAGGCTGAAATTTCTTTGGTAAACGAGTTTGGCATGTCTTATTTACAGAGACACACAAAAGAATTTGGGTACAGTCTATGTTTGATAAGTGCGTTTTCAACTTTGAGTTTGTGTCTTTAAGTTTTACTTATTTTTTTGCATAGTTACGTGGTGTGTATGAATTTTGTTGATCATACGCAGGACTACACAAATCAATTCGTAAGTATTACTGAGTAAGTATTGAATTGCTTAAGGGTAGTTTTGAATTGGGTTGCGAATTTTCTTGCTAAACTATATTTAGTAGACAAATAGAAGTTTGTGAGATATAAATAAAAACATGTACAGGGCTACGCAAAGAACAGTATACATTATCGTTAATGGTTGGTAATTGCTGGACGTGCGTTTTAAATGGTTTTTTTACCTGAATTAAATTTTAGTTTAATATGTGGTGTGTAAAAAAGTCTTTAGATAATATACATGGCTGTACAAAATAATTCGAGTGCATTTCCATCGATTGGCGAAAATTGCTAACTGTGAATTTTCTAACTGAACTAAATTTTATCATGCTATTTTATATCCAAATCTATAGACCATATATACAGGACTCAACAAAATAATTCGGCTACTTCTTTTACTATTGAATGTAATTGCTAAAACCGGATTTTAAATATGTTATATATGTTTTTTAAACTATTTATTTGCATATCTACTTTCACCTTATTTACGGTGAAGTTTGGTTACAATTTTCTGGATGTGTTTGAAAATGTTTCATAATATATGCTTGACGCATGATTTTTCGTTCTTGTTTCTTTTTTCGGCAAAGAGCCAAAATATTTTAATGCTGTTGCGGTTGTCTAATACTTTTTTCGTAATGTAATTTTAGGAGTTAATGAATTAATTGAAACATTTTGTTATTTTTAAAAATCATTAACATAATATAGATTGAAATAAAAAGTAATTATTGTAAGCTAAAACAAATTAACTTAAATCTGGAGGTTTTTCTTACTTTTCTCTTAAACATAAAACAAGGCATGGGAAACTTCATACATATATAATACTTATTTTGATCACTGTATATATTTCGATCAGTTGATGACATTACTAGGAAAATGTTGCCGAATTTTTCTTTTTTTGCCGCTGAACAAAACTAATCTTTCCCCCACAGTTTCAAATGTGTTTTTTTTTTCTATTATCCCTGTTTCATAATCAGGCTCTTCGAGGGAGTTTACACCTAATTATCTAAAAAACTGTAAAATTTTCCAACCATAAAGGAAGTTTAAAGCTTTTTTTTTTCATTTATAGTATCGGGTTTGTGGCGGCTAATTAACTCTTTATAGTTCTTTGGGATAATAGTTTCTCACTGTAGGTTAATTTCCTTACAATTACTTTCTAAAAAGTAAACGCGTCTTATTGGTTATTTTGTGCACGTTCATGTATCCCAGCATTCCTACTTATTTCTCCACACCACTGGTAACCGGTGTAGTTTAGTTTATTCGTCCGCTGTTAGAGCATGAACGGCGACTTTTTCTGTGTTTGAAGTAAATCGTTATTTCTCCTTACAAACTGCTACAATATATGCTGCGATATGCTGTACATCCTACTCGTATTGAGTGCTACCACTATGAGAAAAGAAAGCAAACTTTCTTCTGCTCTCGTACTGGTAAGACGTCCTTATGAGAGTGATGAAAAGGAGAGTAATTCTTTCGAAACGCGTTGCGTTAGAGTCTATTTATTGCATATTTAAGAACTGTCTCTCTTTGGTATTGTGAGATAAAGATTTAGAAATTCTTATTTCTTTGATAGTCTAATTAGGAAAATGGCTAAAATTAAACCTTTAAAATAGCTTGAGAGTTAAAAGGGTAAAATGCAATTATCACACTCGAAAATCATGGATGTTAAAATAAAATGCTTAAACAGTATACTCAATTTTAATTCTGTACCCAACTCACGAAACTCTTGCTTCATTTACGATTTTCCCGAGAGATATACAAAATTCTTTGCTGGTAGCAGCACGATCTATGTATAATAATTTGACTGCCTGTTGCGTCACTCGATGACCCTGGATCAATAATTTCATTGTAGCTGAACAGAGTCGAGTGCTTACACTTCTTTCCCATTTTTCTTATTTAATCCTTTTTTTATTTTTCTCCATATTTTCGTCTTTTATGCTTAACCACATCCTTGAATGTCGTAATGTGATAGAGCAGCAATTATATTGCCTCACGCAACTTATACATATTTAATGGTATTCGTATAGATTTTTAAGATGGAAATTTCATGAAATATCGGAAAAGATGCGGGATTTAGTATTGGAAATGATGTTATACCGTAGTGCATGGAATATGGAAGAGTACTTTAAATAGGGTTCTGTTTGGAAACATAGGCCATAGGTTTTGAATGTCGTAATGTGATAGAAAGCAATTATATTGTCTCACGCAACTTGTACAAATTTAATGGTATTCGTAGAGATTTTTAAGATGGAAATTTCATGAAATATCGGAAAAGATGCGGGTTTTAGTATTGGAAATGATGTTATCCCGTAGTGCATGGAATATGGAAGAGTACTTTAAATAGGCTCTTGTTTGGAAATATAGGTTTGAATGTCGTAATGTGATAGAAAGCAATTATATTGCCTCACGCAACTTGTACAAATTTAATGGTATTCGTATAGATTTTTAAGATGGAAATTTCATGAAATAACGGAAAAGATGCGGGATTTAGTATTGGAAATGATGTTATACCGTAGTGCATGGAATATGGTAGAGTACTTTAAATAGGGTTCTGTTTGGAAACATAGACCATAGGTTTGAATGTCGTAATGTGATAGAAAGCAATTATATTGTCTCACGCAACTTGTACAAATTTAATGGTATTCGTATAGATTTTTAAGATGGAAATTTCATGAAATATCGGAAAAGATGCGGGTTTTAGTATTGGAAATGATGTTATCCCGTAGTGCATGGAATATGGAAGAGTACTTTAAATAGGCTCTTGTTTGGAAATATAGGTTTGAATGTCGTAATGTGATAGAAAGCAATTATATTGCCTCACGCAACTTGTACAAATTTAATGGTATTCGTATAGATTTTTAAGATGGAAATTTCATGAAATAACGGAAAAGATGCGGGATTTAGTATTGGAAATGATGTTATACCGTAGTGCATGGAATATGGTAGAGTACTTTAAATAGGGTTCTGTTTGGAAACATAGGCCATAGGTTTGAATGTCGTAATGTGATAGAAAGCAATTATATTGTCTCACGCAACTTGTACAAATTTAATGGTATTCGTATAGATTTTTAAGATGGAAATTTCATGAAATATCGGAAAAGATGCGGGATTTAGTATTGGAAATGATGTTATCCCGTAGTGCATGGAATATGGAAGAGTACTTTAAATAGACTTTTGTTTGGAAATATAGGTTTGAATGTCGTAATGTGATAGAAAGCAATTATATTGCCTCACGCAACTTATACATATTTAATGGTATTCGTAGAGATTTTTAAGATGGAAATTTCATGAAATATCGGAAAAGATGCGGGATTTAGTATTGGAAATGATGTTATACCGTAGTGCATGGAATATGGAAGAGTACTTTAAATAGGGTTCTGTTTGGAAACATAGGCCATAGGTTTGAATGTCGTAATGTGATGGAAAGCAATTATATTGTCTCACGCAACTTGAACAAATTTAATGGTTTTCGTAGAGATTTTTAAGATGGAAATTTAATGAAATATCGGAAAAGATGCGGGTTTTAGTATTGGAAATGATGTTATCCCGTAGTGCATGGAATATGGAAGAGTACTTTAAATAGGCTTTTGTTTGGAAATATAGGTTTGAATGTCGTAATGTGATAGAAAGCAATTATATTGCCTCACGCAACTTGTACAAATTTAATGGTATTCGTATAGATTTTTAAGATGGAAATTTCATGAAATATCGGAAAAGATGCGGGATTTAGTATTGGAAATGATGTTATACCATAGTGCATGGAATATGGAAGAGTACTTTAAATAGGCTTTTGTTTGCAAATACAGGTTTGAATATCGTAATGTGATAGAAAGCAATTATATTGCCTCACGCAACTTGTACAAATTTAATGGTATTCGTATAGATTTTTAAGATGTAAATTTCAAAAAATATCTGAAAAGATGCGGGATTTAGCATTGGAAATTGTTATACCGTAGTGCATGGAATATGGAAGAATACTTTAAACTAGCTTCTGTTTGGAAACATTAGTACCCGTATAGCATTGTGAAGCCACAATGACGTCACACTGTGACTTTATAACCGGCGATATCATGTCACGTGACGTCGATATGAAGACACAGTGACGTAAATGTGAAGTCATTATGGACGTTTTTAAACTCTTTTGTGACTTTAATGTGAAAGTCTTGACTTTTCTGACGATTCTGCATAGGATCGGATGACCACAGTTTACCCGAATCCGACCCGAAAAAGTTGGGTCAGCTTTCTTTTTTTTTCAGCAGGTCGAATTCTGAATAGATATCCGCCATCGGTTCAGATAACTTAACTTTGTGGGAACCCAAACAGTGTCAAGCCGGCCTTAATTTTTTACTGCAGGTCGAATTCGTATTAAAATCCTGGATAACCAGATTTTACCTGGACCCAGCAACAGCCGGTCAACTGTTTTATTTATTTATTCATTTAATTTAATTTTATTTATTTACGTAATTTTATTTATTTATTTTAGTTTTTGCTTGAGCTCGAATTCGGATCAGAATACGGCATCAGATCGGGTAACGCAATTTTGATACGATTTTAATCAGGTAACTAAATTTTACCCGTACCTGACTCCCCTAGGTGGAACTCCCTAGGAGTTTGTTTAAATTCAGAACAACTATTCTTTGACTAGCCGCCACTGGCGACCAGTTTGGTCGCCCTTAAATGTATGTTAAGCATTGTAACAAATTATTTTTATTCATAATTTATTTTTTTCCTTAATCCTTCGCCAAACCGGAAAAATCTAATAGACAAATCAAGAACTTTTGCGATCGTGGTGGCATTTCGCATATTTTTTGTTGTTATGTATTTCATCTTTCTTGACAAAAACCGCTTAACCCACTTTATAATAAATTAATCATTGTGTGTGTGTTTTTAATATAAAATAAACTATTTCATAATAAAATAAAAGTATATGCTGTTTTAGTAATCTCTAATAGGTACCTGAAAATGGGATTTTCTCGCGAAAAATTCATGGTTTAATATTTTAAACGTTCACAACGAATGAATCTTTTTTTTTTGTTGTTGTTTACTTTCATGGATAGAGAATTTGAACAGCGAACCTAATTGAAACTGAAGTTATTGCAGAATGTATACATAATTGAACGTAAGTCATCTCTCAAATATTAATTTATTTTGAACGATCTTTCTAAAAATGTAACTTTTATGCAGTTTTATTAGAAAAAATAATTTTGAATAAAAATGGCTGCCTGGCATATGAAACAGTGAAGCGGCATCCCGGAACTGTTGAGGACAGTCACATGACATACGGTTTTATTATAGAGATAAGACCGATTTTTTTATCCCAAGGAATTTCCCTTGTCTGTTCCTACTATTAAATGTTCTGCTTGATTGTTTTAGGCACAATCTATTATTCGGTGGTCTGCATCAGCACTCAGTAGAAACTGCAATGTACGAGTTTTTCGCGCGTTTTCGGGCTCAGATGTTTTTCTCTTATATGTTCTTATAACCTCGTATGATTAGAAAGTTAATTGAGTAACATTTTTATGACATTCTCCCCTAATTAAAATATATTTTTTGAAGAATAATTTTTTATGCATTTTCCCCTTTTCCAAATAACTTGAAAATTAATTCAAGTTTAAATGTAAGGTTGCTTTTTACTTTTTTTTTCATATTTATTTTGAAAAATAGTTCTTGCCATTTTAGGTTCATTGCATTTAATGATTAAAAGCACATCATATTCACTATTATATATGTATATAGTTAAAATGAAATCACATGTGTGAAAAACTAAGAAAGAGACAGTATAAAATTTAAATGAAATAATATTACAAAGTTAAACCCCAAACAGATGAAAATCAAAATGAAATACTATGAATAACTTATGGATTAATCAGAGGAGCATCATAATTATAATTCATAGTCAAGATATGTTATTTCCTCACATATTGTCAGCATTAGGCCAAAAAATGACAATATTATGCTCCTTATAATATATTAAAATGAAACCCAAGAAATATTAAAACAAAAAGAAATGCAACAAATAAGTAATTATCCATAAACAATAGTTAAAAAACAAAATAAAAATAGTAGAGATAACTCACCAGCAAAAAAAGGTGGAGGAATGATTCAACCAGATTAAAAAAAAGAAACCCACAATGCATTACCCACACCCTGCAAAGAGATTTGCTGATTCATCACATGGAAAAATAAGAACAAATAGCAGAGCTGCCATCTGTCCCCAGAGAGAGGAGCAATATACTAAAGATTAAGTTATTATTTAAAATATAAGATTAACATTGGATAATAATGTAGTAAACAATGCAATTAATAGTAATAAATAATGTTGAAAGGAAAATGTTGGTAATTACTAAAAATGAAATAGATAAAAAATATAATATGATAATATTAAATAATAATATAGATAAAAATAAAATAAATAAATAAGAAATAAAATAAGAAATGATTATGTAATTAATATTAAATAAGTAATAATTTAAAGGGTTAAAAATATAACTGTGCATGAGGAATCACTATGTATAATATATAATAATAAATAATTGTAATAAATGGATAAAACCCACTTTAAAAAAATAAAAAAGTCCCACCTTATATAAATTTGTAGAAAGGTGATACGTAAAAAGTTAACTTATTTGAATTACTTGAACAACTAGACGTTGAATAACAAAACATGAACTTTAGTGCAATTCTAGAAAGACAATTCTACAACGCTGCGCTAGTAATTTCTTCACATATAATACACTTCTCGCCCAAAATGTACAATACATTTATTTTCGAAAAGTCCAACTAGGCCTAACAGCGCCTTTATTGGCTATTTCACATTTCGACGCTTCCTCCACGCTAAAAATTAAAAAGACTGGCTCTTTTTCCAATTTTGAAGATATTCAAATCTTGATTTCGCGATCCAAACTTTTTATAACTCGTGCTTTGAAATCATGGTTAATAAAAATACCAGAGCGTCAGTTAATTTGATGATCACGCACGTCATAAAGGAAATGACGTATGTTTAAATTCAAATCCTACAAATCGGTCATCCTGACATGATGGCGTCTCGACATCAGCATCTTGGCTTACTATTTTTTCATGCCTAAACAGTTAAACTTTTGAGATTTTTACATATTTTTCTTTGACATAAAATTTTGATTACTTGTTCAACATACATACACATATACTTAATCTATTTGACTTATCCAGGAGTTTAACCCATAGACCACGGCTTCATTTATTCGGCCCCGGTTGACGTCTTTACTGGACCTTCATGATCTCCTACTTTTTCTACTTCGCATTGATCATGATTCTTAGCTGCCGTTATCTCATATGGTCCCAAATATTTTTCTTTAAGTTTGATAGCATTGCCAAATTGCGTCCTCTTTATAGCAACGATATCCCCTACTTTGTATTTTCGTGGCTGTTTCTTTTTCTTATTAAACTACACCTTGTTTTCTTCTTGTATTTTGAGTATTTTTTTCTTTGCTTCTTCTCTCATGGCTTCGCGTTCTTCCATGATGCATTCAGTATATTCTTCTTCTAAAATCTTCTTGATGTCTTGCATGTCACTGTCCTTCATTTTAACTCCTGTCATTAATTCAAAGGGACTATACTTGGTGCTTCGCGTTATTGTGCTGTTGATAATTCTTTGTAATTTTGGTACATACTTATACCACTTGGATTTGTCATAGCTTGATAATTTTAACAAAATGGATATCATCACTCTGTGTATTCTTTCCACCTGTCCATTTCCTCTTGGCATCCCAGTTGTTATCTTTACATGCTCAATTCCTTGTTTTGTACAATATTCCTTGAACTCGCTTTCAGTAAAAGCTTTTCCTTTATCGGTTATAACTCTAGTTGGATTCCCGAAAGTTCTTTGCTGTAGTTCCAATTTGTCTATTACTTCATTGACTGACTTTGATTTCACTGGATAAAACCATGCGAACTTCGTAAATGCATCTACCATGGTGAAAATATATTAATATTTTTTATTTGTGAGAGATAATGGACTTATGTGATCAATGTGATAGGTTTCTAATGGTTTGTCTCCTTTTGGTATAGGGTTTAGAAAACCTTCAGCTTTTCCCTGCTTCCTATTATACAAGATACAATCAATGCAGTTTGCGATTACCGTTTCTACTTTCTTCCTTAATTCAGCTGTGTAAAAATCTTGCTTCACTAGATCTTCCGTCTTTGATACGGCAAAGCGTCCTCTTTCATGAATTTTTCGTATAATTTCTCGTTGCATCTCTTCTGGCACCACCAACATTTCTTTTCCATTCTCGAATCTGTTCAATACGTCATCTTTTACTAAGTAATTATTGGACGAACCACTTCTAACTAGTGACTTGATGGCTTGTATGGATTCATCTAATCTGTGCGCTATTGCAATCCTTTTCGTTAATTCTCCTTGCAATCTAGTTATAATTAATACCGATTGCGTTATCGGCACGTTTCGGCTTAATGCGTCTACATGTTTCATTCTTGTTGCTGGTCTATGTTCTATCTCGTAGTCATATTCTTCGATGAGTAATGCCCATCTTGCTACTTTAGGTGTTAAATCTTTTTTATTTAAGTTTTTCTGAAAGGCATCGCAGTCTGTTACAATCTTGAATTTATTTCCTATTAGGTAATTTCTGAATTTTTTAGAGCTTCTATTATGACTAATACTTCAAGTTCATAACTTGAATATTTCTCCTGTTGTGGCGAAGTTTTCTTGCTCATGTATTGCATTGGGTGAAATTTCCATCGTCTCTTTTCTGTAAGAAAACTGCGCCAAACCCTTGGCTGCTTGCATCACTATGGAGTTCAAGTATGGCTCCTTGTTTATATAGTTGAAGACCTGGTTTTGTTGATAATGTTCTCTTTAACTCATTGAAAGCCTCGAGCGGCTCTTTTCGAAATTTGAAACAATTTTCTTTCCTTAATAAATCACTTAGAGGCTTGGCGATTTCGGCATAATTCGGGATAAACTTTCTAAAGTATCCTATTAAACCTAAAAAGGATTGTAATTGTTTTGTTGTAGTTGGTTTAGGAAAATTTTGAACCGCCTTTGTTTTCACTTCGAACGGCTTTATTGTTCCATTTTCGATTATATAACCCAAGAATTCTATTTTCTTTTTAAGAAACTGGCATTTTTTTAAGTTAATTTCTAAACAATATGCTGATGCTACTTCTAATACTCGTTTCAGCTTCTTTATTCTCTCTTCTTCATCATCTGAGGGAATCACAAAATCATCCATATATACAATAACAGTGCCTTCTCGCAGTAAATTATGTTATACTGTGTTTACATACTTTTGGAATTAATTCTCCGATATGCACAATCCGAACGGACAACGTAAAAATTCATATTCTCCTTCATGCGTTACAAAAGCTGTATATTTACGACTACTTTCTTCAATTTCGACTTGAAAAAAGCCGTTTTTGAGATCTAACGTCGTAAACACTTTTGCTTTTTGTAATTTATCAATCACATCCTGAATTAAAGGTAGCGATCTTTTAGTATTTTTCGATTTATTTTCCGATAATCTATACATAACCGGTGCGATCCATCTTTTTTTCTTACGCAGGAGCCGCAAAATCTGAGTAACTTCGTCTAATGATCCCATCTTCCAACTACTGTTGTATTTGCTTACTGATGATTTCCTGCTCAACTACAGAGAATCTCCTTGGTCGTTCGCAGATAGGTTTTTCATCTGCCAGTAGTATTTTCATCTTTAACCCTGCATATTTTGTTTTATTCGGATTATATGATTTTATTAATTCTCGTATTTTTTCTCTGTTAGCTAAATTTGTAATATGAGTCAAATCCACCTAGTCATTTACGCAGTCGATATTAACCATATCTTCCCAACCTCGATTATCGTTGTTTATACTTGATGTAGCTATTTCATCAGTTTTTGGACGGAACTTCGTTAATTTTAATGTATCCTACTCGTACTGTGTTGTCGCTTATTATTCTAACAACATCTTCCACTACTTTTAACGTCAAGCCTTCTACTGGTTTTCTACCTATTATTAAATCATAGTCAGTCTCTTGTACCACGTAAAATTTATCCTGGATTTCTATATCGTCTACATAGACTTTATGCCAGAAAAAACCCGTTGGCTTAATTTCTTTTCCACCTATGCCCGATATAGATATATTATCGCTGGTTAGCTTTGGAGTATATATTGCAGTATGATATTTTGAATTGGAGATTGAAATGTCACTCCCTGTATCGATTATTACGTTTGTTTTTGTTCCGTGAATATCTAGGATGCTTCCTTTTTTACCATTTTATGTGTCCATATTAACTCATTTTTTTGCGTGTTTTGGGTCCTATATTGGTATTTTGTTTCTCGCCAATTTTGATTACGTTGCGAATTAAAATTTGAATATTCTTGTTGTGTTTTACTTGCCATGGTACATTTCGCACTCACGTGACCAGGTTTGCCACATCTAAAACATATTATATGCGACTCTTTTCTTCCGTGATTTACACTGGGCCTATTGTCAACTTGGCGTCTTTTCGAATTGGCGTAGTCAGCCGCACTCGATCTTCTGTCCTCAAAATTGGCGCTTGTATTCCTAACTGATTGTTTATTGCAAACCATTCGTGCCGTTTCGTAAATATCTAATTTACTAACTAAGGCATCAATTTTCTTTATTACTAATAACTTCTCTACGAAATGTGCCTTTGTTTCCGCAGGTAAATTATGCGTGATTTGATTAACTACAATTAATTCCGATAATTCCTCAAAGTTTTCTACTTGCAGACCTTCAATCCATTGTTGAAAATACACCTTGATCTCATAAGCGAAATCGTGCCAATTAGCCGATGGCTTCTTTTTAGATGAGAAAAATTTCAGCCTAAACTCTTCTGGCGATAGTTTGTACCGTTTTAGAAGAATATTTTTAATGTAATCATAATCGTGAATTTCGGGTTCGTTTTCTCTAGTTATTATATTAATCACATCTAATCGCATTAGATTAATTAAATAGTTTACCCATTCTTTTTTATTAATGCCCGTTTGCGCCATTTGCCTTTCGTACATAGTCAAATATAAATTAATATCATTCAAACTTTCATATTTTGTTAATCTAAACAATTCAAATTGCTTAACTGGATTTGTCCTTGGGTTTACATCGATGTGTTCTTATGGATTTTCCTGCATTTGTATTTTCTTAATCTTGAAATCTCTTTCGCGATCTTTTTGCTCCAATTCTGCTTTCCATTTTCTCTCTTCCATTTCCATTTTTCATTTTCAATTTATTTTCTTCAATCTCTGCTTGTAATTTCTTCTCTTCAATCTGCAATCGCCATTTCTTTTCTTCTAGTTCTGCTTGTAATTTCTTCTGTTCTAGTTCTGTTTATAATTTCTTCTATTCAAGTTTCGATTGCTCCGGCAGTTTTTTCTCTTATTTTTCTCTTTCTTCTTCTGTTTTTTCTTTCCTAGCTGCTATAACTTATTCTAAGCGATCCTTTATAAAATCTTCATCGTAATTCTCTCAGCTTTTAATCAGCTTTATTAAAACAGGAATTGTCGGTTTTTCTGGTGATTCAATTCCGCATTCCTCGCAGAGATTTATTAGATCAATTCTCTTAGCTTTATTTAGGGTTCCTATGTCTATCTTTCAAAATTGTACTTGTAGTAATACGATTACGGTTTTCATACTTGTCTTACTAATTCGTAACGCAACTTTTGATAATGGCGTTTTACAACACTTTAGCTTTGGTTCCCATTTCACTATTTATTCCACTACTAGTTGATTTTTTTTTAATATCCTGGCACCGAGAGTTGCTTTTCCTTTTAAGATCCCGGCCGAGTCCCCAAATTTGTAGAAAGGTGATATGTAAAAAGTTAACTTATTTGAATTACTTGAACAACTAGACGTTGAATAACAAAACATGAACTTTGATGCAATTCTACAACGCTGCGCTAGTAATTTCTTCACATATGATACACTTCTCGCCCAAAACATACAATACATGTATTTTCGAAAAGCCCAACTAGGTCTAACAGCCTTTATTGGCTATTTCACATTTCGAAGTTTCCTCCACGATAAAAATTAAAAAGACTGGCTCTTTTTCCAATTTTGAAGATATTCAAATCTTGATCTCGCGATCCAAACTTTTTATAACTCGTGCTTTGAAATCGTGGATAATAAAAATACCAGAGCGTCAGTTTATTTGACGATCACGCACGTCATAAAGGAAATGAAGTATGTTTAAATTCAAATCTCTATAATAAAACTGTAAGTCATGTGACTGTCCTCAACAGTTCCGGGATGCCGCATCGCTTTTTCATATGCCAAGCGGCCATTTTTATTCAAAATTATTTTTTCGAATAAACTGCATAAAAGTTACATTTTAAGAAACATCGTTCAAAATAAATTAATATTTGAGAGATGACTTCGTTCAATTATGTATATATTCTGCAATAACTTCAGTCGAAAGATTCGCAGTTCAAATTCTCTATTCATAAAAGTAAACAAAAAAAAGATTGATTCGTCGTGAACATTTAAAATATTAAATCATGGAGGTAATCATTCGCAAAGCAAGTTCTCCGCGAATGAATTTTTGGACCGCTGCCTCGCGTCAAAAAAATAATTCGCACCAGTGAGACAATCAAAGTTTACCATAATTATGTGCTATACAACTCAACTTTCGGACCTTTTCTTGACGTAAATTGAACTCATGTAATAATATTTAATGAATCAGATTTTTAGCATTTTTAAAATCGCTAATACAGCTTTTATTTATCGCGTGTACAAATTAGAAATGATACTTTGATTTTGAAATCAAATGTTTTGATTTATGATATTATTTCTTATTTATTTATTTATTTTCTCATTTAAATGAAAAGTGTGAAGTATTTTAAATTTATGTAATATAAGCATTTTAGATTAAAGTTAAGTATTTTAAATGAAATGAGTGACAGGTTTATAATTTAAAATTAAATTAATTGTAGTATGAATGACGGTGATGGGAACGATATTTGGCGAATTATCATCTGCTCCCGGCTAACAAAAATACTCATAATTAAAAAAAAGAATAAAAATAAATAAATGATAGTTTGTTGTAAATAAATATTGATATACATATCAAAAATAATTTATAGAATTAAAATAAAAAATAAAAGTAAATAAACAACAATTTCCATAACAAAGTTTTCGCCACATTGGCGGGGGAGGGGGGGGGGGAATCGCGCCAACGTGCGTATGTGACATTTGTGCCCAAAAAATATGCGAAATGCTACCATGATCGCAAAAGTTCATGATTTGTCTATTAGAATCTTCCGATTTGGCGAAGGATTAAGGGAAAATTAAATTATGAATAAATGTAACGTGTTGCAATGTTTAACATACATTTAAGGGAGACCAAACTGGTCGCCAGTGGCGGCTAGTCCTACAAATATATATATAATAAAACTTTTGGAAATAATAAGCATCAAATAACATAAATAACACTGTACTAAAAATATCAACGTTTGACACACAATAACATCGTGTAATAAACAGACGCACGTTTCATGAGTATCCTGGACTCATTTCCTCAGTGTAAATAAACTTAAACCCTATTGTATACCCCCAAAGACATGAAAATGAATCTAAAAACCCAAATGAAAAACAACAACACACCGAGAAACTCCTCCAATCTGATTAAGTCGGTTGGTTGGTTGTAGAGGATTCACTATGACAAAGTAACTCAACCCAGAAAGGTGAGATGTACGGTACACTTGAAAAATCATTAACCAGGGATTTACCAAATTTATGAATATAAACTGCCTCAAAGAAGTCTAAATCTAATGGAGTGTTACATTTCTTAATAATAGTGGCTGAGTCGAAGTTAAAATTATGTCCCTCACTCCAACAGTGACAGGCAATAGAGGACTTTTGTAATTCTTTTTTCTTAATGTAATTTCTGTGTTCATTGAGTCTGAAACGGAGTTGTCGTTTAGTCTGTCCTATATAGGACAAACCACATTGACATTGGATATTGTAAATGCCCCAAAAGTTTTGATGTGAAATTTTATCCTTTAACTGTGAAAAATTTAGTTTATTAACTGGCTTAAAAACAACCTTAAAATCATATTGCCTTAAAATATTAGCTATTTTATAGCTAATGCATACACAATAGCATTAGCTATAAAATAGCTAATATTTTAAGGCAATATGATTTTAAGGTTGTTTTTAAGCCAGTTAATAAACTAAATTTTTCACAGTTAAAGGATAAAATTTCACATCAAAACTTTTGGGGCATTTACAATATCCAATGTCAATGTGGTTTGTCCTATATAGGACAGACTAAACGACAACTCCGTTTCAGACTCAATGAACACAGAAATTACATTAAGAAAAAAGAATTACAAAAGTCCTCTATTGCCTGTCACTGTTGGAGTGAGGGACATAATTTTAACTTCGACTCAGCCACTATTATTAAGAAATGTAACACTCCATTAGATTTAGACTTCTTTGAGGCAGTTTATATTCATAAATTTGGTAACTCCCTGGTTAATGATTTTTCAAGTGTACCGTACATCTCACCTTTCTGGGTTGAGTTACTTTGTCATAGTGAATCCTCTACAACCAACCAACCGACTTAATCAGATTGGAGGAGTTTCTCGGTGTGTTGTTGTTTTTCATTTGGGTTTTTAGATTCATTTTCATGTCTTTGGGGGTATACAATAGGGTTTAAGTTTATTTACACTGAGGAAATGAGTCCAGGATACTCATGAAACGTGCGTCTGTTTATTACACGATGTTATTGTGTGTCAAACGTTGATATTTTTAGTATATTTATCCACACAAGATTTTTTTCATAAATAACACTGGTTTACAAATTTAAACATTTTTTATATACTTTTGATGAAACACCTATTTTCTTATTATACTACCTCTCACTAATGAAAGGCAGTATTTGAAAAAAAATCTATCACGTCACATTTTTAAAATTTTCACATTTTTCAATATTCACATTTTTCAATATTCACATTTTTAATTCTATAATATATCTACCACGTCACATTCAACCTACCCGCATTGTCAACTTGGAGTCTATATTCTGTTTTCTTATGTTTTTGTGAACTAAAGTGGTTTTGTCTAAATTGTCTAGTAGAGTGTGTATATTAAATTCTGATTGTTTTTGTTACGTTTGGGGACAATTTATCTTCGTAAAAGAAAGAAGACCGATATCGGAATGTTTTAAAACAGCATATTTGTATTATTTTGGATTCTCGGTGGGTAATGAAGATAAAAACAGGGTCTCACATGTTTTTTGTGAAAGCTGTAAGCTTACTCTTATATGCTGGGCTTCGTGAGAAAAAAAGTATCTTCAATTTGGATCACCAATGATGTGGAGAGAACCTTTAAATCACGAAAATGACTGTTATTTTTGTTTGACAAAAACTACAGGCTTTAATTAAAAAAAATAATCATAAAATTCAATATCCGAACATTCCACCAGTCTCAAAACCGATATCACATTCGAAAACTCTGCCACATCCCGTATGTTCAGGTATGTCAAGTGCGAGTTGCCAAGATAGTGACGATCTGTTTATGGAGGATGAAAATGATGACGAGTTCGTAATCGAAGATGATAAAATGCCACATTTAATAAACCAAAATGAGCTGAACGACCTGGACGACCTTGTGCGAGACCTCAACTATCTAGATCTAAGGCAGAGAGTCTTGCCTCTCATTTACAACAGTGGAACTTATTGACACCAAATACCAAAGTAACTTATTACCAAAATCGAAGTCAAATTTTCAGCAGTTATTTCACCAAAAAGGATGATTTTTGTTTTTGCCATGATATTCCCGGACTTTTAAATAGGACGAATCAAAATTATGATCCAAATGAATGGCATTTATTTATCGATTCACCTAAATATAACTTGAAAGCTTTATTACTTCATATCGGTAATATAAAACCATCTTTACCAATTGGCCATGTCGTAAACAGTAAAGAAACCTATCAAACAATGTATCTTTTAATGAAAATGATACAATATGAATAGCTTAACTTGAAAATATGTGGCGATTTAAAAGAGTTAGTATGTTACTGGGCTTACAAGGCGGGTATACCAAATATTAATGTTTTTGTGCCTGTGGGATAGTCCAGCTAAAGAACACCATTACATAAAATAATATTGGCCTGTCCGAAATGAATTTACTCCAGGAAAAATGAATGTGAAATATACATCTTTAGTGAATCTTCAAAATATAATTTTAACACCATTAAACATTAAATAAAAATAAAAATAAAATGTAGCCTAATAAAAAAGTTCGTCAAAACCATGGATAAAAACAGTGCTGCTTTTTAAATATTTACTCAAAATTTTTCCAAGTATTTCTGATGCAAAATAAAAAGAGGGAATTTTTATCGGTCTGCAGATACGTAAGCTGATCCAAGATAAGGACTTTGAAAAACTTTTATCTACTAATGAAAAAAATGCTTGGGATTCCTTTAAAACGGTCGTCCATGGATTCTTAGGAAATCATAAAGATGAAAATTAAGAAAAAATATTACTGTTTTATTAAAAACTATCATGCAGTGGGTGTGAACATGTCTCTGAAGATACATTTTCTCCATCCACACCTGGATTTTTTTCCTGAAAACTTGGGCGCCGTGAGTGACGAGCAGGGCGAGTGTTTTCACCAAGACCTTAAACTTTTTGAAAACAGACACAAAGGTTTTTGGGACGAAGTATGTTAGGGGACTACTGCTGGTCTATTTTAAGAGAAACAGAACAAGAAGATTATAAAAAGAAGAATAAAATCAATCATTTCTATTTTTATTTTTATATTTCATGTTATTATTATTTTTAAGTATTTAATAAATATTTTTAAAACTAGACGTGACAGATTTTTTACAATAATTTTCCCGTACTCAGTGCATTAGAATCTATGAAAAAATACACATTTCGGCGAAGTATATAAACCGTGTAAACTTGTGTAATCAACAATATAAGAACCGATAATTATAATAAAATACACACACACACACATATATATATATATATATACTGAATTAGTCCACATATTTCCAAATTTCGTCCTTATAATTCCCCTGATAAATTTGAATTATTTCATGAAACGCAACAGACTAAAATAAAAGTAATTTAAGTCAATAGATTTATTCTAAGACGTAACGATAAAAAAATATATTATAAACTTATTCCAGTATAATGACAATAGTAATTAATTAATAGTATTCTTCTTGACATTACAAAGTGTATCGTTAAGAGCATACAAGGATATTTACTTATTATGAATTTTTGTGCAACCGTAAAATGGTTTATACTTGTAAGGTTTCTGTTAATGTTGAATTGAATTGAAAATTTTAACTTATCTTAAATTACATAAATTATGTCGATACTTACTAACTCTAATCACAAAGACAATTTTTTTTATGCATACCAATTTTGATAGATTATTTACCAAAGTATGTGTTGGAATATGGTACGTGAAAGATCGTGTGACAATGAATTTGTTGGATGTAATGAAAGTTTCGTTTTCTTTAACCCTTTTAGTGCGGGAGTCGACTAATGTCGACATCTAGGAGTTGGGAGCTGTAGACTACATTAAGCGTCGACAAAAGTCGCCTAGGCGTTCACGGCGTGTATTGTGCTCACTGTAGTGCGTCATGGGCTTAGCAGTGATGACGTACTGCGCCTGCGTAGTGCAGTAATTTGTCTATAACCAAAACCAGTAGCGTGCTTTTCGTATAACCATAAGATATGATTTTTAGTTTTGTATTGGGTCGTCCGAAAAGTTGTGTCCCTTTGGGAAAATCCATTCGTACCGGAAAATTCTGCCCGGTAATCAGATAAATAAATCTCTTTTTTGGTCAAAATATTCCGCACAGGCCATTAACCCCCCCCCCACCCCTCCCCCCCCAAAAAAAAAAAAATTCCGCACTGAAAGGGTTAATTTAGTATTTTATTTCTTTTATAAATTTTAATAAGAGATTTTTTTAAATGCTATGTAAAACGTTATCCATACAAGATCATTGAAAGCATAAATGTACTTATTAATTATGTTATTATATTGAAAAGTTAATTACTTATTTATTGTTATTTTATTGAGAAAAATTAATTATTATTAGAGTTATATTAATAGAGTTAAGCATGCTATGAACAAAGAATTTATAATTGTTATGAATTTCATAAGTTATACAGATTATAATAATGTTATTTTATGAGCAATACTCTAAGAAATGTCAATTTTTCCTGAATTGTGTCTATAAAACTTAACATAAGAAAAATGACAAAATGGATTTCCAAGAGAAAAAAAAAAGGACCATGGTAAAGATTAATTTTTATGTTGAGAACAAACTAAATGTGTTTCTTCACAGAATTGGTTGGTATCATTTAGTCGCTAACTCACTACAAGATTAAATTAAAAGTCTAGACACATTAATCTAGACAATATGATCCATTGTTGTACCCTAAGCCAATACATAACTGAGAAAGGATATAATGAACAGTATAATAAAGTTATATTGTGAACTTTGAAATTTAATTATGGAACTTTTCACAAGAGTTAAACAATTGTTCATTTGTTCTTAGTTAAATGTTAAGACTCAGTCGGTATGATCTTAAGATATGCGTTGCGATGATATTAAAAATTCTACGCCCATTACTATAAGCTTTTTCTTTGATAAGCATTTTTATTTACTCTTATTTGTTTATTGTTTTTTATATCATACTTACAAAATGTAAGTATTGTTTGTATTTGATGAAGGAGAATTCTTCAACTTTCCACACTTTCAGTCATTTAGAAAAATTATTTTTTTGCCAGTCTTCTTCTGACGTTTGCCAACTGTGTAATTTGAGCACGTACAAGCTTTCTTGAGCTTGTAGTCCTTTGGGTCTCTTATCAGTCTTTTTATGGAGGGAGGGGGAATAATATAACACATTTTTTTAAAATTAACCTATCTGAAAATTATTCTAAAATTTTCCTTATTTAAATTACTATATTTTGTCTCTAAATATTTTATTTTGGTTTTCTATTTCAAAATTCTATTTGGGCTTTAACCGCGTTACATTTTATTTTATTTTATTCTTCCTTCTTCCTTCTTTATCTCTTTGTGCGGAACCTGTAATTTTTTTCTGTGACAAGGCATTGTATTAAAAAGAAAAAAATTCTATTATGCTCAGATTTTTTGAGAAAGTTCTAGAAGCACTTTTCGCGCGTTTTTGGGAACCTAGTTAATCAAATTTATGCTTACTCAGTGGATAGCTTAGTCGAGGCTTTTGATTGGATAAATTCCATATGTAGTGCGCATTTTTGTGGTCGTCCACTAGAGGTTTAAAATCAGCTGCGCGATATGGGAAGAGAACTTTGGGTGTGTCTATCGTCTGCTTAAAAACAGCCACGAGATGACTCATGTTTTTAAAGAATTTCGCCGTTAACATGTTTTATTAAAATATCGTGTTGATTTAATGCGAGGGTGTTCCATTGACTTGTGAAGATGATGTCAAATAAAAGTTTAATTTCAATCAGTTTTATTTTTCACTCAGTTGGAAAATTACAACTCGTATGATTTATTTACCAATTAGAAAAATTGTGTTAAAATTAATCAAGTGTAATTATGTTTCCAGCGTTTACTTGGAGTTCCATTACCTGCGATTTATTCTGTTGAGCTGTTTCAGATAACAGACGAGATACCTTTATCAAAACGTTTACTGAGTGAATCGTGCCCACCAGATTTAGCAGTATAGCTCAGTTGTCAGAGCATTGGTCCCCGGTTCAAATCCTGGTCTAGACTCTTTTTCATTCAATTGGAAAATTACATCTCATATACTTTAATTACCAATTAGAAAAATTGTGTTAAAATTAATCAAGTGTAAATTATGTTTCCAGCGTTTACTTGGAGTTCCATTACCTGCGATTTATTCTGTTGAGCTGTTTCAGATAACAGATGAGATACCCTTATCAAAACGTTTACTGAGTGAATCGTGTCCGCCAGATTTGGCCAGTATAGCTCAGTTGTCAGAGCATTGGTCCCTGGTTCAAATCCTGGTTTGGGCACTTTTTTACTCACTTGGAAAATTACAACTCATATGATTTATTTACCAATTAGAAAATTGTGTTAAAATTAATCAAGTGCAATTATGTTTCCAGCGTTTATTTGGAGTTCCATTACTTGCGATTTATTCCGTTGAGCTGTTTCAGATAACAGACGAGATACCCTTATCAAAACATTTACTGAGTGAATCGTGCCCGCCAGATTTGGCCAGTATATAGCTCAGTTGTCAGAGCATTGTTCCCTGGTTCAAATCCTGGTCCAGACACTTTTTCGCACAATTGGAAAATTACAACTAATAAGATTTAGTTATCAATCAAAATGAGTGTGTTAAAATTAATCAAAAGTATTTACTGTTTATCCTTCTATAAAAAAATAAATATTGTGTTTAAACTTTTGACAGGCTAATTTTTTTTATTTTGTTAAATTCTATGGTTTCAGACAAAATTTAATGCATAATTGAGTTAAACATAGTTTTAAAACTACAATTTGTAGTTCATATGAACATAGATTTAAATTAGAGTGATTAATTCAAACTTATTTTAAAAATTGCTGATGTGCTTAAACATTTGAATATTCGCACAATACTAAAATATCAATGACACCAGAAATTCCTTGAAGTGTGGCCAATAACGGGAAATTTCACAGACACCTGCATAGCTTTACCCACCTGTACCTTACTTTTTTATTTGCATTTTAAAAGATATTCTTCGCATACATCAGTTGCATAAAGTCTGCAGATATGGCAGATTTTTAATATTTTTAAATGAAAAAAAAAAAATGATTCAAAAATAGGGAATTTCTAAGAGTATGTAAACTCAAAAAGATGGTAATATGAGATTAGATGATCGTTTTGAATTTGGTAACAATCGTTTGCTGAAAGAAATAGCAACAACTCTGTCACTAAGAAAAAGTTAATACATGAGGAAATGATGGTTTAAATTTGAAATATAACAGACTTTTGAAAACTTAAAAATCAGTAAATTATATACAACAGGAAGTTGCTGTTTTCACAGAAATACTTAGAAACATGTGGGATTTTTGTTTTTAAAGTTAAAAAAAAAAGGTCACAATAGTTAAATTTTTGACCAATAGGTAGCACTAAAGCTGAGAGTATGGTTTTGTTATGGTATAGTACAGTTCATTGAGAAGAACTAATAAATGTCTAAATGTTACAACTTTTCAATGTGAAGCCCATTACTTATAAGTACAGCCATCACACGATGGAAAACTGCCTGCACAGAATTGAAGAACATTTCATGGGATATCTTTCAAACACGATGGTGTGTAGCATCTTCCAACTAGACCAATGACATAGGCTCTGTACACATGTAGCTTGAAGTAAACCCCATAACCGAAAGTCACAAGGTGTAAAATCTGAAGAACTTGAAGGCCATTCGTGCAGGAATGGCGACTCAAAATGCGGCCCTCGCTAAATGTAGACTTCAGTTCTGTCATGACAGGAGCAAATTTATTTGTAAGCTTGGGGCTTGTCCCGATCATATGCCAAAAGCGGATCCTCAAGGCGGGTGACAGCCTGACAGCCAGTCTACTACAAACAAAATTCTTACGCGTTTCTGAGTATTTGTGTGAAAACCCCATATTTCTTTTCTACACGTAGTTTCCTAATTATTTATTTTTTGGGAATCATTTAGCACACTTATGGTTTAATCCTTTCAGGAGCAAAGTACTTATTTTCATAAAATGCTGAAATGATTGAATGACTCCAAAATTTACAAGAGTCACAAAAGTCAGCTGGATGGGATGCCTACCAAATGGCTTAAGCACTCACAAGCCCCATCCAGAAGAGTTGCTCTCTTAATTTTGAACCAATTCCAGATGAGAGACCTGCACTTGGATTGGCACCCCCTGAGGTAACGCCTATTCTAAACTTGGAGGATATTGGAGCCACGAACAGATTTTACGTGCACCGGCTCCCATTAACGTACACGGCCCGACAGCAGCCGCAGTCAAGAGAGTTTGTCACCCTCCCAATTGACCACGGTCGATGCTGCTTTCGGTGATCTTACGGGAACCGAGCTTATTCGTCCGCGCCACTGCGGGACTCTCCAGAATTTACAAACAAATTTATTTGAAAATAAGTAAAAGCGAACGAAATCTTCACGGACTTATAATAAAAGGAACATTTTCATTCTAAAATTCTGGTGCCTATGTGCCATATAGGGATAAATATGAAGTGGTCCAAAAATGAACCGCAGCCCTTCAAGGTGTTAATGGTCATTTTGTATGATCTATGGTTGAAACCCAAGTTATAAAATTTCTTTTAGTTTAATCGAATTTCCCATTATGTTGCATTATATTATATTGTATATTATTGGAATTTTGTTCATTGACGACATAAGGTTCATTTTATATTAAGCAGAATTTTACATTAAAAGGCGTCGTAATGAAGTTAGAATGCATATCTTTGTTATTAATTGTCGAAAAATGGATAATTTTGTTTAGCAATTAGTTTTGTTGAATATCATTCAGTAATTATCTTCTGAATTCAGGTTTTTTTTTTTTGAAAAGGAATCTTTAAAAGGAAATGGATATTGAGAATAATTATAAAATGAATATCTGCTAAAAATTACATTTTGCCATTTTTCACTTAGTGTGCATTTCTATAGATTCTGCAGTGATTCTAAAAACAATATTTTCTCATAGAAGACATTTTAAAATAATATGCTTTTTTAACATGTATATTTCAGTACTTTTTACCTCAAAAGGCACAAAATGTTCTAATAATTGTAATAGATTATATCATTATGCATTCCTTAAAATTCGAAAACTCTAGAATTAACCGTCAAGTTGCAGAAAGCCATTTTTAATGAAATATCTGAGATGTTTGACTTTTAACTTGGGCGAAGTTCAGCTTTGTGTGGCAGATACATTAAAAAAAAACTTGACCTTTTTAAAAAAAAAAATTCAGAAATATTTTTCTTGGGACATCACTACTTTGAGTTTTTTTTTCTTCTAATATTTTAAACTTATTTTACTTCTAATAAATATACAAAACTTTTTTCCCTATTAATAAAGAGCTATTTTTATATTGCTTTTATTGTGCGTAAAATAGTACAAATTTATAATTTTTTACTTATATTGTATATTAAAATTTGAAGTAACAAATAAACATTTTAGAATGAATTTTTCAAAACCTGTTATAGTTTAAAAGCTTTTTCTCAATGGAATGCAATATTCAATCAGATCTGGAAAGAAACAGTATTTTTTTTTTTTTCAGGATAAATTTTCTTATGCTCTGTTTTATAGAATAATCCAACTCTCTTACTCTGTCGTATAAATAAATTCACCAGCGATTATCAATTTGAAGAAATCAATACTTCATTTATTGAAATCTATTCATTTTATTAGTACGGGACGGAAGATATTAAGTACAGGCTCCTAAAAGCAATATGTCTTTTTGCGAGACAACGTTTACATAATTTCCAAGTATTCATGAATAACATGTGCAGTATATCTACATAACATTCTGTCTAGGTTCTTTTTTTTTTTTTTTTTTTTTTTTTTTTACACTGTTTATTTTTTCTCATAGAACATCGCTTTTTAGCTCACAGGCTATCAAAGCCTGAGAGCTTATGTGCCATCCGGTTCTGTATGTATGTATGTACGTACGTATGTATGTACGTAACGCGATAATACTTGATAGAACTAACCGTTTTACTTTAAATTTTGTTTATAGGTTCCTTGCGATAAGGCGCTTCCCTGATTAGTTTTGGAGGTTCATTGATTAAGTATAAAGGGGAAAAGGGGGATACCCCCCCCCTAATTTAGATAAATGAGTTTTTCATGCAGAATTATCCGATTTTCTTCAAATTTTGTATATCGGTTCATTGTGATAATGCGCTTCTCTGAATAGTTTTGGGGGTTCATTGGTTAAGTATAAAGGGGGAAAGGGGCGGCTAATCCCCCCCTTAATTTAGATAAATGGGTTTTTCATGCAGAATTATCCGATTTTCTTCAAATTTTGTATATATATATTCATTGTAATTAGAGACTTCCCTGATTAGTTTAAGGGGTTCATTAGTTAACTATGAGGGGGGTAACGGGGGATGACCCCCCTTAATATATTGTCGATTTCTTTATTTTTCGAGGGGCTTATTTCAAATTCTTTGAAATAAGAGTATAATGTACAATTAGTGTGAATAGCCTGTGAGCTTAATGCCCTCAGTTTAACTGGGCAGTTTTCTTTTTATTTTTTATTTTGGGGATCGTCATTTTGAATAACTGATAGAGTTTTTTATAGCTCGCTTTCGATCCCTATTTTTTTTTCTCCATGGCTTTCCGTTACGTAAGTAAAATTGGTGAATGTACCATAATCGAAGTCCATAACAAATTGGCATGTTTTGCGCAACATTAATTGCAGATAAATAAATAAATAAATAAATAAATAAATAAATATATATATATATATATATATATATATATATATATATATATATATATATATATATATATATATATATTATTTATAACAAACTTTGAATGCTTTATTTTTACTGAATTACTCACATATGTCACCAACATTTGATATAGACCCCGTTTATGGAACATTAGACACAAAATCTGAAAGACGATTCATTATATATATGTGTATATATTTCAATTACCCATATCTACATAAAATCAAAATAGATTAATTAAAAAAATGCTTATTTAAAAATGTGTATGTCATCACATATTTGCTACAACTAATATCTAAACTACTCAGATTATAATCCCGATATTTGTAACAGAATTTATTTTAAATAAAAGTCATAAATATGAACAAACTGAAAGATTTACTTTATCAAAATTTTTAGAAAAGAATATAAGAAATATCATTCACCTTGAAATCAGGTAGCATCTTAAGAACGCTAGCTAATTGTCTGTAATCGAGCTTGGGCGTCCAATTTTTATCCTAATCAAATGTTGGCGTGAAATAAGAGCAAGAAAATGATCGTCTACGGGCCATTATTATTTAAATACTTATCAAGTAACAAAAAACATACATGGTTGCAACAGTGTAATTAATTTCGCGCCAAATCACGTTTGTTAAAATTCGGTCTGTGGATTGAAATACGAGATCGAGGAACCGAATCGAGTTTATTTATACTAATATGTGGAGAAGAGGAAATCTCCCTAGCTTGCTCCAAATCGAAGTTATGAGGAGATGAAAAGGTAGCCGAAATGCGAAATGGGCGGTCGCACTGCCATGCTCCCGGATAAAAATTATATAGTAGCGAAGGAAACAGGAGATTGTTTGACTGAAATTCAATACGGATTTAGACTTTAGAAGACTTTATACAATTAATTAAGAGTTAAAAGGATTAATTAAGACTTAGTAGGACTAATTTATAGCTAATAGGATTTAACCCTTGAAAGCTCATAAAAATATTCTTCCCATAAAGTTCTATAAAACTTATAGTAGCGGGTTGAGGGGGGGGGGGGGGGCACCGGTGATCGTTTCAGCGATGTTAAAGTCATCGAAACTAAGCTAATATATAAAAATGAAAATCTGTCTGTCTGTCAGTCTGCACTTCTATACAAATCAACAGTTTGGAAGCCAGAATTGTGAAATGTTACGTATAGGTGTTTTAAAAGACGGTCGAGGCAACTAAAGTAATCCGGAATCCAAATAATGTATAGTTAATGTTTAATTAATAAAAAACCAAAAATCCAACAGCCTTTTCCTATCAGATTTATTCATTTTTCGTTATAGCAGTTGCCAGTAATTAAAAATCCACAATCAAATTCTTTCTACTAATTAATTTTCTATTGAAAGATTTCCACGTAAAAAATGAAAATGAAATAAAAAGCTTCAACAGTTAAAATGAAGATTAATATGACGTCATATTGGTAATATAACGGAAATTTTCCAACATTTCTCAATAATACAAGGAGTATGAGTATGTGTAAATACAGAAAGAAGGTTAATATGATGTCATTAGAGAATTAAAAAGAAAATTTATATGACGTCATATCGAAAGTTTAACGGACTTTTTCAAATGTTTGAGAATCATACAAATAGAGTATCAATATGAGTAATAGAGAAAGCAAGTAGCTATGACGTCAGCAAGTGAATATAATGTCATATGGGTTTGAGGAATGTATTGAATAATGATAAAAACCCCATTATGGAAATATTGACATATTTTAACATTTTGAAGTTATCTGTACAACATGTTTAATTTTTGAAATTGATTTTTCTACACAAAGATTCTTAAAATACCGGACAACGCCGGGTACATCAGCTAGTTTTTAATAATATCTTCATTATTGTTGAAGTTATGACCGAAGATCTAGACTAGATTTGGAGACGGGAAGAGACATCCTATGTTTTTGTATTTTGATAACAAGTGGATATATTTCTAAGTTCTAGGAAGCATCGTTAGTCTCGATGTGTGTTATCATTCTTCCTTTCTTATTGTAAAAGTTCAGGGCATCCTGGACATCCCTTATAGAGTAATACGTGGTTATTAAATTTGTGAGTATTTCAGTTATCCAAGCAGAAATAATATTCCAAGTATTGGCCTGAAAGTTTAAAACGTTTCCGATATTTAATCCCTCATATTTTTCTATATTTCATGAAAATTTCATCCTAAAAAAATCGATACGAAATACAATTAAATTTGTATATGTGCGTGACGCGATATAATTGCTTTCTATCACACTACGGCACTCAAGGCTGCGATAAAATATAAAAGGACGAAAACATGGAGAAGAGGTGCGTGGAAAAAAAGGGATAAAACTGGAAAAACAGGAAAAAAGAGAGCAAGCACTCTCTTCAGCTACAACAAAGTTATTGATCCAGGGTCATCGAGTGACGCAACAGGCAGCCAAATAATTGTACAGGGAGCGCGCTGTTGCCAGCAAAGCGCTTTATGCCTCTCTAGGGAAGGAAGTTAATGGAGCGAGATTTTCGTGGCTTGGATACAGAATAGCATGCAATTGAAACTGGGAATACTGTTGAGATTTTCACTTAAGGGGGATTCCCTACCCTTCACTTTGCAAAAAATGACAAAAATATCAACACGATAATATCAACATTTTTGCTTAAAATGTGTTTAGACATGCATATTATATTCTGACGCAGTTGCGTAAAGATATGATGATTTATAAATATGTAAAAAAGCGCTTTTTTTTAATTTTTTAATTTTTTTTTTTTGCCCATTAACTTTTAAATGTAACAGAGTTGCAATTTTTAAATTCATTTTCAAGTCTGTGTTTTTTCGAAATGCTAAATCTTCGAAATATCTTTTTCAATTGGCTCGTTGTTTTTTTTTTTTGAACGATCCTTTAGGTGCATTTCATAAAATCAGGATGAATTTTCCAGTAATATAATTACTTTATTTTTTTAAAATAAATAAGTAGATAGACATTTAAAAAAATAGACATTTTTAAAGTATTTTTACATATGTTCTGACATATTATTATTTTTTCTTAAACTAATTAATTTTTTGGAAATCATCTGATTTTTACAGTTATAGAACATACTTGTAAGAAAAGCATGCAAAAAAAAAAAAAAAAAAAAAATGTTCAAAATTGTAGGAGAAGAAAAAAAAATTTTTTTTTCTTAAAATGTTCATTTTTTATTTTATTTTACCATAAGAATTGAATTTTTCTTTGTTAAATAATTCTCTATAAAAGCATTTAATAATACAGACTGGCCATAATTAAAGTGCACGTGTTTGAAAGGCTTTACAAGATTATTTGTAATATTTTTTAAAGCCTTGGTATTTATAACTATTTAAAGTATGCGGAAACGAGTTTTGCAATAAAAATGATTAGGTCGGAATTTTACCAATAGGTATTTACCAATAGATGTTTTATTAGCAAATATTAACAAATCTAACTCATTTTAAATCAATATATTTTGAGACGACAATATTCTTTCATAGCAACGTTATAATTACTACCATTTTGATTAAAAGAAAAAAAACAGTTTATTAATAGAATGCGTTTTTTTTTGGCTAAAAATTTAGTGCTCATAAGGCTCTTCTTGGCTAAAACCTTAAGCTTGAATCATGTGAAATTTGCTATATAAAAAGTCTTAAAAGTTAGGCTGTAGGAAATTCTCTATTTTCTTTTCTTTTTATTTTAATGATTACAGCGTCACCTATTGGAAATTTTTTTAATTAATGGTTTTATTTCATAGGTTGTTTTCGCATGCTCTAAACAGTACAATATAAATATTCCAAATAGTTTAGCTTGTAGAGCCCTTCAAACACGTGCACTTTAATTATGGCCAACCTATATGTCAAAAAAGTATTACTTAATTCGTTGATTCCAACTTCAGTTCATCACCCGCGTACTCTACACAAGGGCGATTTCGTAAATTCCGTAACTTCAACTGCTTATAACTTTAGTGGCATGAATATGTGCCAAGAAGATGTGCCTGTTGCAGCATTATGGGATATAGAACATCTTGGTATTCCGGAATCTATTGAACACATAGAAGGGGCTGTCATGATACATTTCGAAGATACGGTTCAACAAAAAGATTATGGTAGATGCGAAGTCAATTTACTCTGGAAAAAGGTTCATTCTTTCCTACACTATATATGATCAGGCTTTAAGAAGACTTCAATCTACTATCAAAAAATTAGAGAAAAATGGGTATAAATACAAGTGTATTTGTAAAACAAAAAAAATGAGAAAAACAAACGTAGCTCGTCCCGGTCTCGAGCCCGGGTCCGCGGATCAACGAGTTGACGCCATAACAACTGAGTTACGACGAACGCAAGCATTGTGCTACAAAGTAAGTATTTAAGTTGTGTTAAAATATTAGACCCCCTATTTCTCGAGAACTAAGTAGCGTTGTCTAAAATTCGTTGAACCTGAGACTAAGGGGCTTCTGCCCTACAACTTATATAAAAATATTAAAATTCTGTGATTACCAAGCTTCGTCCTCTCCTTGTAAGATAACTAAGTTCCCTTCATAGGGATAATGAAATATAACACATGATTCCTATACGAAATTTAATTAAAAATCGAACTGTGATATTTATTTTTATCAAAATTTTCATTTTGTTAATGAAAGATGCAAATTGATGAAAGCATGTTTTCAAAAAAAGCCGACATTTGAAATTTTGGTCTGTGCGAAGTCGCAGTAAGTCGGCTTCGAGCTTAAGGGTTTAAAAGCACTAAACTGAAAAAAAAAAGAGTTCAAAGGTTTACCGAGTCTCCTTAAGGCATCCAGCTACGTTTAAACAGCAAATTTTGGAAAAAATATCACAAATTTGTTATTTGAAAGACCGTGACTATCCAGAATTTTGTTGTTGTTGTTTTATTTGTTCTATTTAATTACACTTGTGCTTTTCCCTCAAAGATCTAAATTTTATTTATCTAAATGTGTGGATAAACTCGTAACGCAACTTATTTTTAGAACTCTGGAAAGATTTTTAAAAAAGTGCAAAAAATAAACACTTTTCCAGGCTGTTTTGATGCATGGAGTTCAAATAAAGTACAAAAATGAGTGCTATCATTTGAAAAATGAAAGTTGGTACAATTTTTAATATGTACACAACCCCCTAAGAATAATTTATGCATAGCATTTAATACTACATATTATTCCCAGTCTATCGGTCCTCGTTTATCTTTTGTATAAGATTATTTGCAACAGAATTAGTAAAGAAGGTAATAACATTTTTGTTTCAGAATTGTATCGTATCATTTAGAAGTATTCATTGAATAGGGCTAATTGCTCTAGTTATTAAATGTGTGGCCAATTGGCCTAATTATTAAATGTGTGGAAAAGGTTTTTTTTTACTGCATCCACTTTTTTTTTAAATGTATCAGAGTTGCAATCTTTAAATTCATATTTTCCATTTGTGTCTTTCCAATATATCAGTAGGATCAATTTCCGTTATTGATAAACAGCCTAGCTACTCTGACTTCAAATAGGTCAAGTGACCTGATAAAAGAAGTCATGAATTTAAAACAGAAGGGAAGTGTGATATAGAGAAAACACGTTTATGTTGAACACAGAACTGAACATGACACAAAACAGCCAAAACCACAAGATGCAGCAACCTCTTCGTATACGAATCTAAAAAAGTACGAGAAATTCGGTAATAACGCAGTCACTAAAACGAATGTATGTGATCTTTGCGTCTATGAAACGAAGTACTATCGCTGGATCTAGGAATCGTTGTATAAGAATTTCAGAAGCACATGACGTTTGGAATGCCGCGAGCAATAACGAATGTATAAACGGTTCAGACCTATGAAGAATTGTTTACTCTTTTTTGCGAATGTGAATCGGTAATGAACAATAGACCTCTAACTTACAGAAGTATTAGAAGAAGCTAACTTAAGAGCTCTAACATCTGCATCATTTCTACAAGATCTGCGCACAAGTGAAGTTCCTGATTTAGACCAAATTGAAAAGAATAATGTTTTGAAAAGATGGCAATACATTCAAAGAATGGGAGAGAATCTAAAACACAGATTCAAAAAGGAATACTTAGGCTTTTTACGATCTTCGATTCCTAAAAACCATGACAAAATTAAAGTTGGAGATGTATACAGGGTTCGTACGGATCAGGGAATTTTCCAGGAGTGTTACCAGTATTTTTTTATAGAAAAAGAAATGTAGGTTAAACTTGAGAAACTTCGCCTTCTTGTAAGGAGAGATTTTCTGTAAGAAAATACTGGTACCAAAGAATTTCCTGGTTGCAAAATTCCAGGAGGCGTACGAACCCTGTGTATAGTTTCGATTGGTCAAGATGATAAGAAGAGATTGTACTGCCGTTTGGCAAAAGTTATAGAACTTTTTCCCGGTAAAGTTGAAGTAGTCAGACTTGTTAAGTTAAAAACAACAAATGGAACTTTATTGAGAACAATACAAAGATTTTACAAGACTGTGAATATTTTCTGTTAGATCCTGGATCAGTTACGTTTGACAAGATCAACGAACAATCAAATTATAGTAAATCTGCAAGAAAAGATGTGGTGCCGGATCTCGTGCTGGCCGAAAGGTAAATCCTCTAAAAAGACTTAATTTGTTAACTTTGAACATCAAATACAGTCATGTCCAAAATTAAGGTCATAACATAAAATCTGTGAAAACTGATGGACTATTTACTGTGTTGCCACGAAATTTGGCACAGAGGTACATTACAATGGGAGAAAGAGTATAACAACATAACAATATGGAAAATATTTAAATTGTGAATTAAGATACAGGGTATATTAAAAAGTGTTAAATTATGAATCAGACATAAAGCATTTATCTCGGGAAAAGTATGTCTAATATGGAGTGTGACCACTGTGCAGTGCTATACAAGTCTCACAACGAGCTCTCATACTGTTTATGAGGGTATCAATAAATGTTTGTGGCAACAAAGCCCATCTTTCCAAAAGCACGACTTTTATCTTCTGGCGGGTCATGGCAGGGGGTTACGCTGTGCAATGGCTATTCCTAGACCATCCCAATGTCACCAGGAAGGCCAGCCAAGACCGCCACAGAGCAACGACATCTGCACCGAATAGCTACTTGGCATTAAGCGCGGGACGGCATAGGTTGGCAATGACTCCTCAACTTTCTCGTGACCTTACTGTTGCGCCTGCAATAAGAACTTCCAGGCAAACAGTATATAGACGTCTAGCAGAGAGGACTCTTTACGTCCGGTGTCCAGTAGCGTGTGTCCCTTTCACTGCATCTAACAGGAGAGCCCGGTTGTTGTGGAGCCGAAGACATTAGTCTTGGACACAACCATGACTTCTAATATAAATGGACGCCGGATCCCTTTCTTCTCTCCCGAGAGAGTTGAAGAAAACATCTTTCACCTTTCATCGCCAAAAAAGGGCGAAAGGGTGCCGCTTTCTGGCGGTAATCCCTTTCTTGGCAACTTTCTGTTTTTGTTCTCATAATAAAAGAAACAGACGGTGGAATTCCAGTGACAGTTTGGCGGGAAAAAAAACTTTGGCATAATATTCTCCCACCAGCACCTGGTGAAGGGAAGGGACATGTTTTCTTCAACAAAAAAAAGGTTGCTGATCCGGCGTCTATTTGTATGAGATGTCAATGGATACAACAAGAAAAGAGGCGTGTTCTTTTCAGCTTTGAGTCTCGATGTCTCGATTCACCACGCAAAATGATTCTCGTCGAATCTTCATCTGGAGAGAACGTGGAGCTCGCTATCATCCCTCCTACGTAAAAGAAATAGACAGATTTGGTGGCAAAGGAATCCTTGTCTGGGGCGGCATAATGTTGGGCAGCCGTACCCCACTGCACGTCTTTGATGCGGTTGCTGTCAACGTACCTCGCTATAGGGATGAGATCCTTGAAGCCTATGTGAGGTTGTTCTGGGGTGCTGTAGGCCCAGACTTCATTTTTATGGATGATAATGCGAGGCTACACAGAGCTCACATTGTTGATGATTTTCTTGAAGAAGAGGATATTCGCCGTATGAATTGGTCCTTGAGGTCTCTGGACCTCAATCTTATTGAACATGTTTGGGATGGTCTAGGAAGAGCCATTGCACAGCGTAACCCCCCTGCCATGACCTGTCAGGAGTTAAAAGCCGCGCTTTTAAGAATGGGCTTTGTTGCCACAAACATTTATTGATACCTTCATAAACAATATGAGAGATTGTTGTGAGGCTTATATAGCAGTGCATGGTGGTCACACTCCATATTAGACAGACTTTTCTCGAGATAAATGATTTATCTCTTATTCATGATATAACACTTTTCGATATGCCCTGTATCTTAATTCACAATTAAAATCTTTTCCATACTGTTATGTTTCTTTATTCTTTCCCCCATTGTAATATACTTCTGTGCCAAATTTCGTGGCAACACAGTGAATAGTTCATCAGTTTTCACAGACTTTATGTTTATGACCTTAATTTTGGACATGAGTGTATATGAACATTTATTTATTGACTAGCCGCCACTGGCGACCAGTTTGGTCTCCCTTAAATGTATGTTAAGCATTGTAACACGTTACTTTTATTCATAATTTAATTTTTTTTCCTAATCCTTTGCCAAACCGGAAGATTCTAATAGACAAATCAAGGACTTTTTGAACATGGTAGCATTTTGCATATTTTTTGTTGTTGTGTATTTCATCTTCCTTGATAAAAACCGCTTAACCCACTTAAGCATTTGTCCTTCATGTCCGTTTGCTTATCAGTTGCAATATGTTCGCTAATGCGGAGATTCTCAAACATATTAAGTAATTTTCCGTAATTGGGTCCATTGCCAATTGGCGTATTTTAGTTAATACGATTTGATGCAATGAAGTCTATTTTGTGAAAATCTTTAATGATATCCACATTTACACTGAACTATACTGTTGCTAATATTTGTTTTTGTTTTTCGTTAACTTGGGCTGTAGACTCGATTACGAAAGATTATAAAATATATCATTATTCTCATCTAAAACGTCTTGAATAATGGGCCATAATCGGGCTACATATTATTACACGTAATTTTCGAGTATGGTTTGGTGGAAAATTGAACTTTTGAAGGCCAGTTTTGATAGTCGCATTCCCTTTAAACCATATTTTCTGTCAGGACTTTTGACCCGTGACGTACAATCTGATTAAAATAACTTCCTTCTAGATGCCTTGTACGACTTTGTTTTTCTTTGCTCCCCTTTCTTGATATAGTTCAGGAGTTTTTATAATAGCGTAATTCTCTTATTTCGGCATGTCTGCTTAATGTCTACTGACTATTAAGATTCGTAACAGGTAAAATACGCCGCGCCAACATTGGCACCTACAATTTTAATTACAGCAACCCATTTTTTCTCTCTATATTGTAACTCTATAGTTAATATTACGTAGTAGAAATATAAAAGACTATTGAAAACGGTTCTATTGATATAGTTGATATAGATATGTATAATATATTCATGGGTATATAATATGTGATTAGAATATATATCATATTCATTCCAGTGGATATAACATACCCCAAATAAAACTTGCATCGTAAATATCTAATCTAAAAACCGTCAATATGATTTTATGTGTTTAGTAAGTGTATACAAAAAGAATTTTCTGTATTATTTTACTTTAATCCTATATTATTTACCATTTTTAATGATGGGTCCTTTTGGGTACAGTTGTCGCAGACGCACCGGGGTATCATTTTGGCGCCAAAATGGCGATTTTATGCCTGGCCAACCCGGCGTTTTTGGTTAGATTTTTCTTCGTATGGCAACCTGGTAGAGCAGATTCCGCATGTTTTATAATAAATTAAATATTGTGTGTTTTATAACAAATTAATGCATGTGTGTGTGTTTTTAATAAAATTGTGTGTTTTTTTAAATATAAAATGAATTATTTCATAATAAAATAAAAGTAACATGCTGTTTTAGCAATCTCTAACAGTGAAAATGGGATTTTCTCGTCAAGATGGCGCAAAACAAAAACCGCGCCAACCCCGGAGCGTTTGCGACAGCTTTTCCAATTTAAAATGCATGCCGTTCACACTTTTCATTTAAAATAGAAAATAGAAAAATAAAAAATAGGTACTTTTCCGTTATACGGACACCATGCCAAAATGTATGCTAATGCATAATGTATGTAAATGTATGTAAATGTATATATGTAAATGTATGTAAATGCATGTAAATGTATGTATTAAATGTATGTATTAAATGTATGCAAATGTATGCTTGGCGACAATGGTGTCCGTATAACGGAAAAGTACCAAAAAATAGTATCATAAATCAAAACATTTGATTTCAGAATCAAAGTATCGTTTCTAATTTGAACATGTGAAGAATAAAAACTGGTATTGGCGATTTTAAAAATGCTATTGGCGAGATTTGCACCCAAATAACATAAAAGTACTTAATGATGTTATGTATTTTATAAATCTATATTAAATTACTATTTGGAACGCGATTGGTCATTAACAATGGTAAATATGATTGGCAAACAATCATTTTAGGTGATCTCTCTTCCTGCCACGTATAATACATAAAAATCAAATTAACTAACAATTCGTTTCGAAATTTGATTCATTAAATATTATTACATGACCTGTATTTGTTTACATTCAACTTCGTCAAGAAAAGATTCTTTAGGAAGTTGAGTTGTAAAGCACTTCATCAAGCAGAATTATGTTAAACTTTGATGGTCTTACAGGTCCTGGTGCGAATTACTTTTTTGACACCAGGCAGCGCTCCAAAAAATCATTCACGGAAAACTTACTTTACGAACGATTATATCCATGGTTTAATGGTTTAATATTTTAAACCTTCACGACGAATGAATCTTATTATTTTTTTTTTGTTTACTTTCATGGATAGAGAATTTAATTGCGAAGCTAATTTCAACTGAAGTTATTGCAGAATATATACCTAATTGAACGTAAGTCACCTCTCAAATATTAATTTATTTTGAACGATCTTTCTAAAAATGTAACTTTTATGCAGTTTTATTAGAAAAATAATTTTGAATAAAAATGGCCGCATGGCATATGAAAAAGCGATACGGGCATATCGGAACTGTTGAGGACAGTCACATGACTTACGGTTTTATTTTAGAGGATTTTAAAACTTAAAACTTTGAGTTTTCAAAAATATTTTCTTTATTTCTATTTTTTTCTGATTGTATGTATCTTTATTAGAGTCTGTAGTCTTAGTGTTTGTTTTGACATTTTGTTTAGATTAATATTTGTATTCATATGTCATTTAGTATTTTTTAGTGTTTTCTTTGCCGAGTTTCTTCCAAAACTCAGGTGGGGAGGATGTAACAAGAAGAAGAAACTGTCGTGTATTAAAATAAAACTATTACACTAAAATGGCAACGCATGATACCCAACTTTTATCTGCTGTGTTTTGGCAACGGCAGAAACTTTGGAACTGGGATAAAATGTTGTTTGGATAGATTTATGTTTATTGTTAAGTGTTGTTTCTGTGTAATGTAGTTAATAAATGACGTGTGTTAAAGAAACGAATATTTAATAAATAATTATAAGACATATAAAGATATACACTAACTAACGAAGAAGCGTCACACTGGCGACGAGGATGGGATGTGAAAAAGTTTTATCTTTACCTAAAAGGAAATCGATTCACTCTCATTACAGATCACAAACCACTCGTGGCAATTTTTGCCAGTGTGACGCTTCTTTGTTAGTTAGTGTATATCTTTATATGTCTTATAATTATTTATTAAAGATTCGTTTCTTTTTACACACATCATTTATTAACTACATTACACAGAAACAACACTTAACAATAAAAAAGCGTCACACTGGCGACGAGTTATACGTTGATGCTTCTAGTTTTGTAATCTTGCTACTTTAGATTACTACTTCAATTTCGGAAGATTGGAACAAGGTAAGAAAATCTTATTATTCTATTAAAATGGAACAATTAGTTGAAGAATTAATTAAACAAAATAAGGCGTTAATGGATGCGCTAAAGGGGGATAGCACCCTATAGAATAATAAGGTTTCTGGAGTACAATTTGAGAAATATGATGAATCATTAGAAAGTTTTGATACCTTCATGGATAGGTTTGAAGCCTTTCTAGATATACAAAATGTTCCTAAGGAAAAACGCGCAAAAACACTAATATCAAGTTTATCTGCAAAGCTATATAACTTGTTAAAAAATCTTCTTGCTCCACAAAATCCCAGTGATCAGGAATATGAAGCGCTTAAACAAATTTTGCAAGAACATTTGAATCCGAAACCATTAATAATACCTAGTAGACACACGTTTTTAAACAGGAAACAACATGAAGGGGAAAGCGTTAGTACTTATCTTGCTGAACTTCGCTCTTTAGTAATTCCTTGCAAATACACTCAACTTATGTTGAATACTATGTTGAGAGATGTTTTCGTTAGTGGTTTACGAGATAGGGCAATCCTAGATCGGCTATTTGAAGAAGACGATATCGATCTCGATAAAACAGTTAAGATCGCTTTAGCAATGGAACGAGCTAATAAAGGAGTTAATGATATAATTGGTAAGCCACAAGGAATTAAAGCCGTTGGTGTATATAAGGGAAAAAATATAACACCACAACCTAAGAACACACAAAAGAAAAATAACATAGTACATTGTTCTAGATGTAACGGATCAAATCATAATAAATTTAACTGCAAGTAAATGTAGAGTTTGCCAGCGTATTGGCCACATTGAACGAGCTTGTTATTATTCTAAGGAGGCTAAACCAAACAAAATGGTGAAGCAAAAACAGTTTCATGTAAATGATTAAGAAGTTCAAAATTCAATTCCACTTCATAGTTTAGAAGTAGAGAACGTTTGCATGAAAGAAGAATTTCCTAAAAGACCTCCCATAATAGTAACTGTTGAAATTGAAGGTAGATCGGTTGAAATGGAAGTCGATACAGGCGGTACAGTATCAGTAATGAGTTTAAAGAGATTTAAAGATATTTCGAAGAAAAAAATATGTCCTACAGACTTGAAATTTAAGACCTATAATGGTGAAACTCTTAAACCCCTGGGTTACTCAACAGTTAAAGTAAAATATAAGAATCAAACAGAGTACTTAAATTTATATATTGTTAAAGAAGACTAGACACTATCTTGGGTCGAGAATGGCTGCATAAAATCAATTTAGATTGGGTAAGGATTAAAGCTCTTACAGTTGTAAATCAGGGAAATCTTACAAAACTGTTAGAAGAATACGCAGACATATTTGATGAAAAATTGGGCGAAATAAAAAATTATGAATGCAGTCCTGAGTTAAAACCGGATGCCGTTCCAGTTTTTTGCAGACCGAGACCATTACCGTTTGCAATGAAAAAGCGTGTTGAAGAGGAATTAGAACGACTTGAGAAAGACGGAGTTATCAAAAAGTCGAATATTTCAGATTGGGCGACTCCAATTGTACCAGTAGTTAAAGCAAATAGGAAAATTCGACTATGTACTGATTATTCCGTCACTCTTAACAAAAATCTAAAAATTCAAAGACATCCTCTTCCAAAAACAAGAAATTTTTGCTTCACTGAATGATGGTAAGATATTTTCAAAGATTGACTTTAGTCAAGCGTATTTACAAATGAAGGTTCACCCTGACATTCAAAAATTATTAACGATTAATACTCATAAAGGACTTTATGAATGCACAAGACTAATGTTTGGAATTAACTCAGCCCCTGCTATATGGCAGAAATATATAGAAAGTGTATTGCATGATTTAGAAGGAGTAGAAGTATTTTATGATGATGCACGGATCGCAGCACCAGATTTCCAGACACATTTGTCAAGATTACGGAAATTTTTCGATAGATGTCGTCGACATGGATTGAGAATAAATAAAGATAAATGCAAATTTTTCCAGAATGAAATTGAATTTTTTGGATTTAAGATAAATGCACAAGGATTATCTAAAACAGATGAAAAGATTGCTGCAATTAAGAATGCTAAAATTCCTAAGAACGTTCAAGAAATTCAGTCTTTTATGGGATTAGTTAACTTTTATTCGAGATTCTCAAACAAACTTGCTACTTTAGCATATCCATTACACAACTTGACAAAAAAAAGGTGTTCCATGGATTTGGGATAAAAAGTGTCAAGAAGCAATTCAAAACATAAAAGATGAAATCTGTTCTGATAGAGTATTAGCACATTATGATCCAAAACTTCCTATTTTCCTTGCAGCTGATGCATCTCCAGTCGGTTTGGGGGCAGTGCTCTCTCACAAATTTCCAGATGGTTCCGAGAGGCCTATTGCATTTGCTTCAAGAACACTTTCACTAACTGAACAACGTTATTCACAGATTGATAAAGAAGCTCTAGCTCTAGTCTGGGCTGTGAAAAAGTTTTATCTTTACCTAAAAGGAAATCGATTCACTCTCATTACAGATCACAAACCACTCGTGGCAATTTTTGCTTGCAAAAAGGGTCTTCCAGTTTTGTCTGCTACAAGACTTTTGCATTATGCTCTAGTACTACAGTCTTATCAGTTCGACATAATTTATCGGAATACTAAGGATCATGGTAATGCAGATTGTCTTTCACGATTACTCTTAAGGTCTGAAGATTTAGAATTAAAGGATGACGTTTCAGTTTTCCAACTTTCCCAAATTGAAACACTTCCAATAACAGCAAGAGATTTAGCCAAAGCAACTGCAAATGACGAAGATTTGGCACCCTTGCTAAATGCTTTAAAAAAGGGAACTTCTCTAAAAGGGAAGGAAGTCGAATATACTCTCCAGGATGGTTGCATTATGTACGGCCAAAGAGTCTGTGTACCTAAAAAATACCATAAAAAAGTTTTGGAAGAACTTCATCAAGGACATTTAGAAGTTGTTAAAATGAAGGCAATAGCCAGATCCTATGTCAATTGGAAAAACATAGATAAAGACATCGAAGATGTTGTTAAAAATTGTACAGATTGTTCCAGGATTAAAGATTATCCTCCAAAATCTAAAACACACCATTGGGAATATCCAAGTTTTCCATGGGAAAGAATTCATGTTGATTTTGCAGGTCCAATTTTTGAGCATATGTTTTTATTAATTGTAGATGCACACTCTAAATGGCTCGAAGTCTATCCTATGAAATCGACAACTGCCTTGAAAACAGTAGAATGTCTAAGAAATTGTTTTGCTCGTTTTGGATTACCAGTCATGTTAGTCAGTGACAACGGACCACAGTTTTCCTCATATGAGTTCCAAGAATTTATGCAAAATAATGGAGTTTTTCATAAAACGAGTGCACCTTTCAAGCTCTCCAGCAATGGTCAAGCAGAAAGGTATGTACACACTTTGAAACAATCCCTTCGAGCAATGCAAAACTACCCTGGTAGTATCAATCAAAAAATCAACTGCTTTCTGTTACAATATCGGAAATCACCGAATATGACTACAATGCAGTCTCCAGCAAGTATGTTCTTAAAAAGAGAGATTCGTACGAGAATTGACCTCTTAATTCCTAATACTAAAGAAAGAATTCAGAATAAAATTAGGAAGGATATATATTTCAATGATCGGTATTTTGAAGTGGGTGAAAAAGTAGCTGTACGAGATTACACTGCAGCTAATTCAAAATGGAAATTCGGTCGTATCAGCAGCCGAGATGGTGAATTACATTATACCATAAATGTTCAAGGCATTTTGGTTAGACGACATGTTGATCAAATTCGATCAGCAGGTGAAGAAGTGGACAATGATGTTCAGTATAGACCAAGAGTAACAAATATGAACGTCCCATCTGATCCAACAGTGACTTCAACGGAGACAGATGAAGCATCGACTGAGCCACCTACGACCTCCGAGGATATCGCCAAAGATATGCCTCCATCACTGCCAACAGTCACACCTCCAAGTGCTCCTCCAGTTAGCACACCCCAAGTTGTCCAAAATCCAGTGCAACTAAGACGATCTAAAAGGATCCGGAAACCTCCAAAAAGATTGTGCTGTTAATTTGAAAGGGGAGGAAACTGTCGTGTATTAAAATAAAACTATTACACTAAAATGGCAACGCATGATAGCCAACTTTTATCTGCTGTGTTTTGGCAACGGCAGAAACTTTGGAACTGGGATAAAATATTTGGATAGATTTATGTTTATTGTTAAGTGTTGTTTCTGTGTAATGTAGTTAATAAATGATGTCTGTTAAAGAAACGAATATTTAATAAATAATTATAAGACATATAAAGATATACACTAACTAACGAAGAAGCGTCACAGAAACCCTCGAAGGCCACTTACTCTTTCTCGCGAATGGCAACAACTGAAGTTTTTTTTACATCAAAAATGTGCGGGAGTCTCAGTTGTTCGACGGTTAGAACGAAAGCCGAAGAATTTGCATTCTAATTATGCATTCTAATTAATTCAAATGCATAAAATAACGCATTCTAATTAATGCAAATGAATTGGAAAAATTATCAACATGCAATTGAATAGATATAATTCAAAAACGTTATTTAACTAACCATTCTCTTGTTTTAGCATACTTGCCAACATTTGTATTGAGTGCTCTGTGGCATATGTTGTATTAAGTCGAATCATTGCCTCTACTATGTGTATTACATAGTATACCGGTGATGAATTCAGCGGATGGTCCAAGATACACACACACAACCATTGATTTGCAATTTTACGTTTATAAATAAATTTAGGTTAAAATTGTGACATTATAAGTAAGCGGTCTTCCAAAACACAGGTACAATGACAGAGTTCATGCACTGAAAAAAAAATCTAAAAGAGTTTCCTGTTGGAAATAGAATTATAGTTGCCCTTATCGATAAGAACGTACAGGGTTATTCCGAACGTACATCAAATAAAATCCGAAAAAGTAGAAAGTTTTTTTCTTTCTTCCAGGAAGCTTTTCTCCTTTGATTAAAAAACTAATCTTTAAACACAGAATAAATGCCTGTAGATTAAAGAAATCTTTACTTATGGTGCAAAGAAAAGTTTTCCAAATCAATAAGTAAACTCATCTTTAATAATAGAATAAATCTATATAAAATAATAAAAACTTTCCATTCACACAAAGAAAGTCTTGGAAAAATAGATAGAAAGTTTCCTTTTTAAAAAGGAAACTTTTCTGAATCAGTCATTAAACTAATCTTGATAAAAGTAAAAATACGTGTTTGGAATAGAAACTCTTTTTTTTCTTTATGGAAATATATATTTTTTTAATCAGAAAAAAAATCCTGTATAGCAAAGAAATTTGTCCTATAAGGAGTAGGCACACTAACAGAAGAAAATAGTCACCTTTAGACTCGTTCATTTCCTTTTATCTCACTTGAATATTATTAAAAATCCTTTTGTCATGCATATACACGCATTCATAACTACAAATAAATGGGAAACAAAAGTTAATATTTTAAGTATGTTAAGATCATAAAATACATTAATGTGCTATGTTTTGTATTACAATCGTCCAATTTGTTAACACATTGTCACCTTTAAATTTTATTTATTTGTTACAAGTATATTTTTTTATGTTCATAATATACATAACATGCTTCTCTTTTATTTGTAATCCGTGTGTATCCGTATATCGTGAAATAAAATCTTTATTCATTTAAGCATAATAAAGCAAAAGCAAAAGTGTCCAAAACAAACCTTTTCATCTACTAAGATGTTCCCACTCCCCTAAAAGCAAAAGAAAAGTTTTGTGAGAAATGTAAATTGCCATATAAATGAAAACAAATCTAATTCAAATAAATTAGCTTCTCATCTTTAAATAGTTCTCTTCATTATGCGGCAAATTTTACTCATTTGTATAAGCAAAAATATCATTTTAACGCATTCTACTTAATGTAAATTAATTGGAAAAATTATCAACATGGAATTGAATAGATATAATTAAAAAGCATTGTTTAATACCAACTGTTCTCTAGTTTTAGCATACTTGCTAGCATTTAATTTATAAAGAGTTATCTGTAGCATATGATGGAATTAGTTAAATCATTGCTTCCCGTACATAGGTTACGTAGCATACCAGTCATGAATTCAGCGGATTGCTCGGGATACACACACATAAGAGGATTTACGATTTTATGCAAATAACTATATTTTTTACGTTAAAATTACATTATAAGTAAGTTGTCTCTGAAAACACAGATACTCTGACTGAGTTCGTTCATACATTTGAGATCAAATAAAAAATATATATTCTTTTCAAGAATATAAGCAGTTAAAACAACGTTTTCAGAACCAGAACTTTTTATTCTATCGCAAACTAGTTTCCGTAGCATTTAGCGTACTTTCATCAGTGCAAAGAATGATGAATTTTTGCTCAAATAGATGGAAGATGTGCGGATTCACCTACCCGTTGAAATCCGCGCCTTTTCCATATATTTGAGCAAAAATCCATCATTCTTTGCACTGATGAAGGTACGCTAAATGCTACGGAAATTAGTGTGCGATAGAATAAAAAGTTCTGGTGCTGAAAACGTTGTTTTAACTGCTTATATTATATTGCGCCAAATATCATCTCAATTGTTACTTTTCAAGGATGTTCAAGGGCTGTTTAGGTCAATGTGTGAAAACAAAAATCATTTTTAGGTAGCTTTCAATACAAAAAAGTATAAAGCTACCTATTGCAGCCGTTCGGAGGAAAGCAGTTCCGGAAAATTTCGATACATTTTCACCGATCATGACCCCCCGACCCCAAAACCCCCATCCGTTTAAATGTTGATTTATATATATATATATATATATATATATATATATATATATATCTCCATATATATATATATATATATATCTGACCTATGTCATAGGATAACGCTCGTATTTATAAATCAATTTTGATGAAACTAATTGTGTGTATTAAGCTCACCAATGTCTCGACCGAGTTCGTTGGCCAGCTTGGTCCGCCATTTTGTTTCAAGATGGCGGCCATTTAAAAATTTAAAACTAAAATAAATATACAAAAAAGTTAAAAATTCAAATTTATTTTTTAATTCAGTGTTAGGCCTTGAAACGAGGATTCCAGAGCATTTTTTGTTTTACCTCTATCTTCAAAAACGGCTGAAATAGAGCAGTTTGAAATTCTAGGGTGGCTGACATTTTGAAACAAGACAGCACATTACAAAAATTTTCATTGTTGTAATAATTTTCCCAATCAAACGCATAAAACTATATATTCGTATCCGTTAGCGTCAAATTCTAGCCAAACTTGGCGACATTTGGCGAAATATCGCCAAATTTGGCGACCAAAATAAGTTTTCATAAATGAAGCCAATTTGGCTATTGCTCAATAATTTGGCGAATTTCTTATTCAAATTCAGTATTAAGGAATCTTTTGTAAGCGTTTTATTTGCATTTTAAGTTGCTGTTTTCGTGTAACATTAGCTAAAATTTTAAAACTAAGATATAGGAAAGCTACCTTTTCCTCCCGGTACAGGCCGGAAGGACTTTTTTTAATTAAAATAATCACATTTTTTAATTAAATCGGATTTTTATGACTTTTTTTTTCCTAAGTTAAGATATTGTATGGCAACTTAGATTTGCAAGAGGTTTAAATCTTGCTAAATTTGTGCGTACTTAAAAAAAATAAAGCTGTCATAATGAAAGCAAAATCTGTAACATTATTATTTTTTGGGTTGATGGAAATAGTTTAGTAACATACAGATAAATTTAAAAGTAAACTAAGACAATATTTTGAAAAAAAAATTACTGCAAAAATTTGTTTAGAAAACAGAAAATATTCCCCTTCAAAAACAATTTTCCGAATTTTACCCGCAAATATACATTAAAAAAGTTTTTTTTTCAGATGTTTCTGGATCTTTTCTTTTAATACAACTCAAATAACAGTTTAATACAATTTACTTTTTCTGTCAGTGTGTATCTAGATGTAATGTAAAAGATTTCGTACATTTAAAAAATTTTTCAACCAATTTGCACTTTTTAGTATTATTATTATTCATTTAGAGACAAGAATCTTTCTAAATTTATTTGTATGCTTTTTACTTATTATTATTTGATAGAAACATTAGTTTATGTCTTTGTACAATGTCATAGTAATCATGGTCTTTCCAGGTACTTTATTAAGATGTTTTAATAAATTTACAATAAATATATACACAAAAAATGAATTACATGAAAAATCTTATCTATTTGTTACTGAAAGAATTAACAAGTTTTTGTTCAGGAGAAAATATTTAAAGTTCTTTCAAAAATTGATCAGTTATAAACATCCGTAGACTCGCAGCCTTTATTATCTGTATTCTGCTTTTCTGTGCTCTTAAAGGCTGTGACACAAGCATAGATGAAACAATTGCAAAATATATTAGAATAAATAAAAATATTAATTTATCGAGCGAATTATAGCAATGTCATATCACATAGCATTTTGGTCTTGGTCATAAGGCCATATGATGGCCAAATAATTTTGGGTTCTTTTGTTCTGGAAATGTCATCAGTGATATCTCTACTACGATTACTAATACTGTTAACTCTTCAGTTAGGGTTCTCAAGAAAAAATTAATACATTCAGAAAGCAATATTTGGTAATGTAAAAAAATCATTCTTAGACTCTTGTTTTTCTTTCTTTTTTTTTTTTTAATTTTGACTTATTGATTCTAAATAACATGTAGGTTGTTTAAATTTTATTATATTCAAGAAAAATTTTTCAATATTGATTTAAATCAATAAGAATTAAATCCTGTTTTTAATCAATCTGATTTAAATAAGCGTACCATTGTTTATGTATATGTTACGGTCAATAGGATTAATCCGGTCATTATTAATAAGAACCGATTATTATTAGTAATAACCGGATTAATCCTATTGACCGTGACATATACACAACATTACATAAACTAAAAGAGCTCTAGAATAAATATATTCCATAAGAAAAGAATCACCACATTGGCTGTCTATTTGGAAGAATTCTTATCACATCTTCAAAAAAATATATATGATAGTTATTTTCAAGACAACATATTAGAAAACTTTTAAATGATATATATATGACAACATATTGAAAACTTTTAAAAGTATTTTAACGTGGTAAGGTACATCTACACCATGTATAGAAATGCCATACATAAAAAAAAGTTAAAAGAAGCTGGATTTTTTTTTTCTTTCCAAGATAAATAATAAAAGAAAATAAAAGAAAAAAAGTCGCCATATCACTACAAGAGCAGAAGTAATGTCTCAAATGAAGTTTCTTTTCCTTATATTGTATTTTTACTAGTATTAAAAGATTTTCTTTTAAAGAACATTACTTCAAAATTAGAAGTAAGCTACAGATTTCTCCTTATTTCTCATTTCTGACTTCTCCTGTTACTTAACATTTAATCAAGGTAATTACGTGGAAAAGGTTAACTGTACTTTATGTGATGGATATTAGAAAATAAAGATGACGATTTAAAAGAACAAACAAACACATCTATTAAATATTTAAAAACAAACAATAAACTAGTTGTTGGGGGCCACCGTAATACTTACCCGTCATGGATATGCATAATATAAAATATGAAAATAAATTATGTGTAAACTATTTATAAAATGCATTGCAATTCGAATAAAATAGTGGCTTGATGACGTCATAAACTTTAAATGCTCTATTACTGAATTGCGTAAAAGAAACATCCTTATAACTCCAAAATTGATAATCATATTAACTAACGGTTTACTGCGTCGGATTAAGCGTCTCGTTTACAATTAAAATATATCTTTGAATTGAAATTTGAATGAAATACAGGGTCATGAAAAATCGAATAGTGTGGAAAATAGGATTACAAATATCTCGGCAACTCATTACCGATCGGCTTCATTCTTTATGCAAAATTTATGTTTTTTTATTGTCTTTTATATTCACTCCTTAAAATAAACAATTTCGAAATTTCTTATATACCTTTTATCAAAACGAATATTTCGGGAGTCCGAGTTAGTTGGCAACCAAATGACTTGGGAAGAATGTGAAAAAAGGTCCGTTGAAATCGAACCATAATTTAAAAAGTTATGATTTGGGGGAAGTGAGGCATAGGGAGGGGGGAGGGGGAGAAGCAAACTTGAGAGATACAACTTAACAAACGAGAATAACGAGAACCCTGCGTAACGTGGTTCTAAAACAAGGATGGAATGTTTGAACTGTCAAAAAGGCGAATTAATGGAAAAATCTTGCTAAATTTGTGCGTACTTAAAAAAAAATAAAACTGTCATAATGAAAGCAAAATCTGGAACATTATTATTTTTTGGGTTGATGGAAGTAGTTTAGTAACATACAGATAAATTTAAAAGTAAACTAAGACAATATTTTGAAAAAAAAAATTACTGCAAAAATTTGTTTAGAAAACAGAAAATATTCCCCTTCAAAAACAATTTTCCGAATTTTACCCGCAAATATACATTAAAAAGTTTTTTTTAATGTATATGTTTATTGTTCACGAATAATGGTCAACAAGAGTGGCAAAAATAATATCAATGTTTAGTTGGTAACCAAATGACTTGGGAAGAATGTGAAAAATGGGCCGTTGAAATCGGACCATAATTAAAAAAAGTTATAATTGGAGGAGAACGGGATGAACTTGAAAAATACAACTTAATAAACTGTTCAATACGAAGAATCAAAATAATTAGAGACCGTCTAATCTAACCGTAAGTTAAATAAATGAAGCAGAGAAGAGAATTAACAAAATTATTCAAAATGAAATCTTGACGGAAGAATATGTTAAAGGTTTAAAATCGTTGAATATTTTTAAAGATGAAGAAGTGATTTTTAGAATTAGGACAAAGTTAACTAAGAAGAATGATACGTAAGACTTCAGGGTACCTATTAGTTTTTCTCGAAAGCATCGAATAACAGAGCTTCTCATCAGAGGTACGCATTTGAAGATGATGTATACCGGAATACAAATTTTATTATCTTGCCTACGAAAGAAATTTTGGATTATAAATGGCAGAAGATCTGTTCATCAAGTAATAAATAGGTGCGTAAGATGTAAAAGACATAATTCTAAACCTCTAGAAACTCCACCAGCTCATTCGCCAGAAGATTGAATAAAGGATGCTTCGATTTTTTAATGATCAAGAGTTAATCTCGCTAGACCCCTGATGCTGAAAGGAGAAGAAAAAGCATGGATTGTGTTATACACTTGCGCTGTATATCGTACTATACATCTAGAATTAATACCATCTTTATCAACTAAAGATTTTTTTACTGAGTTTTAGAAGATTTATAGCTCAACGAGGTCGTCCGGATATCATTTAGAGCGATAATGGCTTGAATTTCGTTGGAATTGCAAATTTTTTCATTGGAATCACGGCTCATTGGAAACATGAAAAATCTCTTGAGACGAGTTTTAGGAAGAGCAAGAGCTTCATTGAATAATGAAGAGGTGATGAGTATTCTTTGCGAATGTGAAGCTATTGTTAATTCAAAACCTCTGACTTACATTTCTTTAAATATCCTGATGCATTGATTAATACTCTAACACCATCCATGTTTTTACAAAACATTCAGACAATTGGTGTAGCAAACCTAGACTTAATTGATAAACAAGATTTAAAGAAACGATGGAGATACCTCCAAACATTGAGAGAAAAATCTCAGGAAGCGCTTTCGTTTGGAGTATCTTGGGCAACTACTGCAGCACAAACGTGATAAAAAAGTATCTAAATTCACGTTAGTGATACAGTCCTTATTGAGAGTGATTAAAAAAAACGAACTTTCTGGCCATTGGCAAAAGTTCTAGAGCTATATACAGGGAAGGATGGCAACATACGTGTTGCAATATTAAAAACATCAGTGGGAGAGATAATTCGACCTCTTCGTAAAATATACCCATTAGAGATAGAATGTTCACAAGCTTCAGATATCCACTCCCGCAATACTTTTGCTTCAGATATCCACTCCCGCAATACTTTTGCTTCAGATACAGATTTGCCGATTGAGCAAAATGTTCCGATTGCTCCTGATATTAATCCTATCCAGATCGCGATCGTGACTTGCTGACTGTTCACACAAAGAAATTAGAACATTTCCTTGGTTCCCGATTTTCTAACTGAAAACAAAAATATTGTAGCAACTAGAAGTGGTAGAACTGTTAAACTACCTGAGAGATTTTGACAGTACTGACAATAAATTTTGTTTCATTTGAACATTAATGTTTAACGGTATATTTTTTCAACTTGGTATATTTATGTTTGATTTGTAAGTACCTATATTTATTTTGTATTTTATGATATTGTTCAGAAATATCAGTTTTGACTGTAATGTAATTCAATCAAAAGATGGGAGTGTGTTGCGTCTATGGTTGTATTTACACGCGTAGACGACTTCAGTTTTATAAGCTATTTTGTCGTTGCATGGCAACTTACTTTAATTTGTTGTTGTTCTAGAAAAGTCATCCATGATAGAATTGGCTATTTTATGTTATTAAAATAAAAATGTTTTTATATAAACGAAAAATTATTTTAAATTTAGAATATAACAAGTAACCTGTAACAATTATTGTTGTATTGACATAAGATGAGCGCAAGCACCATGTCGGGTAATGGCGCCTGGTGCATGTAATATCCGTCGTGGGAGCAAAGTCCTCCAAGTTCCCTATGAATTATGCCTCAGGAGGTGCCTAGTCAGGTGAACATCTGATCACCTGATCAAGATTCTAAATTACGAGACAAACTCGCATAGCAATGGCATGACGTATGGGTGTACTATGCAGCGTGAAATAAGTAAATACTACAGCATCTCACATCCGTCAATAATCACTTCGCTACACTGTGCAGTGCTGACTCGACTCATCCAAACATCAATCAGCAAACGGCCAACTAAGGAAAAGCAACTTAGGCAACAAGATGCACTGAAGCCACGTCGGTCTATAGTTTTATCAAACAGATCTTCTCCATGTGGAGATCAGGCGAATCCTCGCCCCGCATGTACCCACGATAACACCATGTCATAAAAAAGCCCGACAGGTAGGTGCCTGGTCAGCGGTCTAGAAAAAGATGAGCGCAAGCAATAAAAGTATTTAATTGAATCAAAAAAGAAAATAATTTTTTTTCTTTGATCACAAAATGATTTTAAAATACAGGGTGATTCATAAGTAAGTATATACAACTTCCAGATGCTGTAAAACAGGAACAGTATAAGGCACGTTCCCCAAATACATGATATAAGGTAGGCGTACTCATAAAGTTTTTTTCCCCGCTGTTGTGTGAAGCGACGTAGGCGTTAGCTAGCGTGTCAGCGAATATCAGTAGAAATGGCTGCGTCTGGAGCGGAGAAGGCATTTTGTGTTCTTTGATTGAGCAAATCGAAATCTGTCACCATTGTGCAACGGCATTTTCGAACACGATTTGGAAAAGAACTTCAAACCAGAAAATCCCTTTATGATTGGTTTAAAAAATCTGTGGGTGCATCCTTAGTCACATGACACACACCAAACCGACAATCCATTTCAGTCCACTTTGCACAAACAGACCGTAGTTTCAAAACTTTTAAACTAATCATAAATGGATTTCTGGTTAGAGGTTCTTTTCCAAATCGCGTTCGAAAATGCCGTTGCACAATGGTGATAGATACCGTTTTGCTCAATTCAAGAACACAAAATGCCTTATCCACTGCAGACGCGACCATTTCTACTGATATTCGCATGACACGCTATCTATCGCCTATGTCACTTCCCACAGCAGCGGGGGAAAAACGTTATGAGTACACTTACCTTACGGCTTACATTTGGGGAAGGTGCCTTAAACGGTTCCTGTTTTACAGCATCTGGAAGTTGTATACTTATTTATGAATCACCCTGTAATTTAGATACAAAACCCACTGTCCGATTTGGTCGAAAATTAATATAGTTCTTGCGGCAGTGGCCTATAACAAATTTGTCAAATGGGATCTCGAACGTAAACGTCGTTGGTTGCTATCACGTTCACTCTTACACACACGTGCATCGTGATTACAATACATTCTTTTACAATATATGTGTCTGAAGCTTAAAAAATCAGAATTATAAATCAAATAAAAGTATGTCATTATGAGGCAGTTGTAGTAAAATGTTTTAGTTTATAAATGAAAATGCACATCTTTATTTTAAACAAAGCATAATTTTCAACAGCAGAAACTTGTCATTATTCATATAGACTAGAGACCTAACTATAAACATAGACTCACTGGATTTAAAAATTTTTCCTTGTAGAATATATTTAATTTTTATAATATTCTGCGCGAGTGTATAAATAACAATACATATTGAATTTTATTGCAAAATATCAGTTACTAAATAAACAGTCATCTTGCAGCTTTTCCTAATCTGTGACTTCGATTTTTCGAAATTGTGTTCGTTGCAGAAATTTACAGTTAATAATATTTTCAAGCATACTGACTTCATTTTTAAAAATCTAAATTAATTTCACACAATTTCAAAGTTAGTTAAACGAATAAAAAAAGGCAGTTGTTTTGAAGATCGTTGGAATTCTGAAAATGTAAGTGTATTTCATTTAATATATATGTATAGTAAAACCTCTCAATAGCGAACACTTTGGAAGCGCAAAATTGTCCACTATTTGGAGGTGTCGGCTTTTTAGTTTGGAGTGTCTAGTACGAAGATAAAAAAAAAAAAATAACTCGAAGTAAATTTAGTCAGTAGGCAGAAAAAAGGGCACCATTTGGCAACATTTCAGTGGATTTGTGTTGGCGCAAAATTGGGAAGAGTTCCATATCCTGCGCTGGTTGGCGCGAATGGCAAAAAAATCCAAAATGGCTCCAAAAGCGTGTGTCATCACGTAGATAAAGTCCATTCCAGTAGTTAAAAAAGCAACTCCAAAGGCTGAAGATCGCAACAACCACATCAAACATTTATCGGCAAAAACAACTCGCCAAAAAAATTCAGCACAGAATACGGAACTCTTCCCGTAAAATTCGTAGCAGGCTTATAAACATGGCGTTTTTTGCAAGAAATATTTAATGATGTCCTGGGTGACCACATTTTAAAGCGCATTGATGCTAACATCGCATATGTTTGTCGACATTTCTGGTTAATATTTTGTATTTAGAGTTTCCGCCAATTTTCTAGGAAGAATGTTTCTTGTTGCATGCTATTAATGATTCAAAATTCACTTTAAACTGCAATATTAGGGGTATCGCGTTTGTTTCCTGCCAACCATTGGCGGATACTCCGATTACGAACATTAAACATTTTGTTTTTGATTTTACTATTGTTTTAAGATATTAGGTACGAAGTGTGATCAGATCATCAAATATAGGTATTATGAGCTGTTCATTCAAATGCGGGTACTTATGTATTATCCGAGCCAGGTCAGATACAACTGCCAAAAGCATGGCGCCAATAATACTCATTACAATAACCCTTTCATTTTCTTTCTTTCTACATGGTAACCGCATATAACTGTTGACTTTGTGACGTATGTTTTAAATTATTTTTTTTCTATGCTATTTCTATTCTTTTTTTTTATTGACTTATGACGAGTTTCTAAACGACCCACATTCCCTATTTATAAGTATGCATTTAAAGGATTTACTACGAATGAAAGCAGATGTTATTGTTTATTTACAGGAATGTAGTATTATAATTCATCTGCAGTAATCATGATCCACGCCAAACTGGTGGATTTTAGTAGGTTTGTTTTGATTTAAAGATTATTTATTAGAGAAAAATGTATAAAACCTATTTTGTAGAGAATTTAATTCTCTTTATCTTTTGTATTAGCAATTTTTACGTAGGGCTTATAGATTATGAGATATTAACAAAAAACCGAAAAATGGTACCTTCTTTTACCTCCACCCCCTCGCGCTCACCCACCATTCATCAGGACTTTTAGTATGTTCATTAGTAGACCCTCCAAAACAATATTACCAAGTTTCAAAACTTTCGTAATTATGTCCAGAAAAAACCTATTTTAACTGGACTATTATGTGTAATCTGGGATAGTATTTCGGTGCTAACTATTGAGGGTTTTAATGACTGTTAGGTATCTTTCAATACAAAAAAGTATAAAGCTACCTATTGCAGCCGTTCGGGGGAAAGCAGTTCCGGAAAATTTTGATATATTTTCACCGATCATGACCCCCAGACCCCAAAACCACCCTCCGTTTAAATGTTGATTTATATATATATATATATATATATATATATAATATCTGACCTATGTCATACGATAACGCTCGTATTTATAAATCAATTTTGATGAAACTAATTGTGTGTATTAAGCTCACCAATGTCTCGACCGAGTTCGTTGGCCAGCTTGGTCCGCCATTTTGTTTCAAGATGGCGGCCATTTAAAAATTTAAAACTAAAATAAATATACATAAAAGTTAAAAATTCAAATTTATTTTTTAAATAAGTGTTAGGCCTTGATACGAGGATTCCAGAGCATTTTTTGTTTTACCTCTATCTTAAAAAATGGCTGAGATAGAGCAGTTTGAAATTCTAGGGTGGCTGACATTTTTGAAACAAGACAGCACATTACAAAAATTTTCATTGTTGTAATCATTTTCCCAATCATACGCATAAAACTATATATTCATATCCGTTATCGCCAAATTCTCGTCAAACTTGGCGACATTTGGAGAAATATCGTCAAAGTTGGCGATCAAAATAAGTCTTCATAAGTGAAGCAAATTTGGCTATTACTCAATAATTTGGCGAATTTCTTATTCAAATTCAGTATTAACGAATTTTTTGTAAACGTTTCTTTGCATTTTAACTTGCTGTGTTCCTGTAACATTAGCTAAAATTTTAAACCGAAGATTTAGGAAAGCTACCCTTTCCTCCCGGTACAGGCCGGAAGGACTTTTTTATGATATTTTTGAGGATAATTAAATACATTTAAATTATGAATAATAACATATTTTATATCAAGAAAGAACAAGTGTAGCACAAGTAATCTATATTTCGCAATAACTGAAAAACGAAAGGAACATTCCTGTTTGTGCTTCAAAAAGAAGAAAATCCGGGGAAAAAGAAAAGAGTTAAAAGTTGACATAAGTATCTGAATTTTTTAAACGTCCAAAAACTAATAATGTTCAAACGAAGGAGCAAAGGCTATAGATATTGAAATTAAAGAGAAAATGAAGAAGCCCTTCCTACTATCATTGCCCCGTACCATCAAATGGGTAAATTTGGCATAGGTTATATTGAGGATTATGAATATGGTAGGTTCTCATGAGTAAAAGTTAACTTAAGATATTAAACAAGTGGGTAAGTGTGATCCAAGTTCGCACAAAAGGTTTCGTTTAATATTCCTTTCAAAACACTTTATCCTTTCTTTAAAAAATCCAAATAAATTTCATTTTCTAAAAAAAAAAAAAAAAAAACTGTCTATTTTTCTCGGTTTTTCGAATATCTGAACCGGCCCGATAGCGGGTGAAGCCCACTATTATATTCTGTCATAATAATATCTGTCATGTGGACTAAATGCGATATTTAAAAAAAATAATAATTTCAAAATTAAACATGTTGTACACCTTCAAAATGTTAAAATATGCGAATATTTCCATAATCGGGTTTTTATCATGATTCAATACGTTCCTCAAACTCATATATTTACTATTCTCTATTACTCATATTCATACTCGCTTTGTATTATACTGAAACATTTGAAAAATCCGTTAAACTTGCCGAGGCTAACGAAAAAGACAGGCTACCGCGGTGCATTCCACTTATCTTTTTTTACAGACCACTAGAGTGACGTGTTGCTCTTTTCGTACACCTTCATTGGTGCATTCGAGCATCACGTGACTCCCGCGGTCTGTGAAAAAAGATACGCGTAAAGCACCACGGTAGCCTTTCTTTGTCGTTAGCCTCGTAAACTTGCGATATGACGTCAGATTTTCTTTTTATTTCTCTAATGACGTGTAATTAATCTGCTTTGTGTACATGCACACATACTCATACTCTTTGTATTATTGAGAAATCTTTCTGTTTTATTACCACTATGACGTCAATCATTTTTATTTCATATTAATCTTTTTTTTCAATTGGTGAAACTTTTCTATTTCATTTTTTATTTTTCACGTGGAAATCGTCGGATAGAAAATTAATTATTGTAGATAGAATTTCATCATGGATTTTTAATTTTTGGCATCTGCTATAAGGAAAAATGTTCAAATTTAATAAGAAAAGGCTGTTAGAATTTTGGTTTTTTATCTCTATTTATTAAAATAATACGAATTTTTCAAATTTGAATATTTTCAGCTCTTCGCAGCTGATATTCTGATTTATACACAAAGTTTCAACTCTGTAAGTTACACAGTTTTCGAGAATGGCTCTGTGACAGACAGACAACGGAGCGGGAACAATAGGGTTTCGTGAGATGAACGAAACCCTAAAAAAGCGCTGATTTATCTATTATTATTATATATTGAACCTCAATCATGGGAAAATGATATAATTTATAACTTAATTTCCAGAACGGATTTCAGAGGTACTTTCACAGTTAGGTAATTTCCCGACGAATGTCCGAGTATGGTGCATTTTTTTGTTCGAGGGTTGTTCAGAAAGTAAGTTCAGGGACGGTGTTAAAAGAACTGGATTCTGATATGGGCAGAGAGCTATTAACTATTGGAACACATTACACTTTCTTCTACATTCTTATCCAGCCCATTATAACATTTATCGTAACGAGATACAAGTGTTATTAGGCCAGCATAAAAAAAAGTGATAGGCTGGAAGGTTAACTATACTGTTATGGCACCTTCCACCTCTTTATCGTCTTCAAAGTGCTGACCCTTAAAAATTTCTTCAAGAAAAAATGAAATTCACTATGACGATCAACTACACAAACCAGTCCATACTTGACCACAAATGGCTAGATGCTTGTCGCTTCATCGTGCCTGTTCGTTCTACCTGATGTAAACAATCCAGGCCATCTTATAACCCTTCCATAAGTTATATTTATATCCACGTGCACCACGCAGATGAAGTCAATGGATTTCTGTTGGTCGTACATTCTTTCTATTTAGAAAGCGGATTACAGAACGAATGTCACAATCTTCGAAAACTTCTATCATTTTAAGCCCCATGACAGCACGATTACTTGTGTAGCTTATCATCATACAAACTGTCTCCGCCCCCTGAACACTAGGCCTACGCGCTGACACATAAATGGTGGCTGCCGTAGGCAGAATTTTTTGGCGTTTGTACGGCCCTTTTAATTTAAATAACAGTATTTTCTAAAATTATCATTCGCCTTAATTAATCTCAGATAAAGAAGGCGAAGAGTATTTTTGGAAAATACTGGACTTAAATTCAAGTGACCGTACAAACGCTGAAAAAAATCCCGCTACGACAGCCAGCCCTTTTTTGTCAGCATGTAGGTCTAATATTTAGAGGGTAGTGGAATTGTGAAGAATATTGTTCCCAGGTTCACTGTCAAAAAAAGCGGTACAAGGGCTTCTAAATCGGGACATAAAGATACAGTAAATCCTATGAAAACTGAATGTCTATAACAGGGTCCTGTCTTAAACGTGGAAAAAAAAGCATTATCTCTACTGAAGGAATACCATGCACTTTTACTTGTTTAGACAAAAATCTGTATAAAACGGATTTTTTTAATGGTCCTTCGAGGTTTCGTTTTAGTAGGGTTTTTTTATACTAAATAACACAATAATCTTATGCAGTACAATCTGTAAAAGTGGAATCACTAGGGACCAAAACAAAATTCCGTTTTCGAGAGTTTTCTGATTGTATAGTATTCTTTATGTAGGGACCAAGAAATTTATTTGTTTAAAACAAGATTTCGTTACAAACAAGTACAGTATCTACAGGTTTTACTGAACAAAGTATTTAAACCCATGCAAACAAACGAGCTAAGGACTGGAAAATATTAAGTTTTAGACAGATTTCCATCTGATTAGGTAGATTTCCATCTGATTAGGTAGATTTGTACGTTATTCCTTTCTGCAGGACCATGACAATTTACCGTTTTAAACTTTATCCTTCACAGGTTTTAAAACATTACATTTCACTCGACCTAGACTAAAGAATGACATGGTACTAAAAAGAATTTAAAAGAACTCGTGCGCCGCGTAGTGAAAAATCGGAACTTTTAGCGTACCGCGTAGCGGTTCATCGGGACGCGTCGTGGAACCTCTTAATATTGGGACGTCTCGTGTAAATCGGGATGTCTGGCATGCCGCATCCCTATTAAAATATAACTATGGAAAAACTTAAGATGTATTTTCATCGATAATGAACTATTATGCAAAAATTAAACGTAATTGGTTCGTTAGATATGTAATTTCAATCAAAAACGAAAAAGAAAATTTCGCTGGACTCTGACCTTGATGAGGTGCTACACTAAAAATACTTGAACATGTATTGTCGACGACAATGATGTTGTGTGCAAGACTGGAGCAAAATCGGTTCGTTAGGTTACGTGATTGCAATCAAAAAACATAATTTTTTTTTACTGCAGGGGCATGCCCTGGACGAGGCATGGTCCTGAAAATAGGTGAATATTGCGCTGTCGTCGACAATAAACTTATGTGCAAAATTCGAAATAAAAAATCGGCTATGTGACGTCAATCAAAAAGGTAAAAGAATATTTTTGCCTTTGGATCCAGCACCTGATGACGTATGGACGTGAAATTACATGAATATTGCATAGATAGTGAACTTATGTCCACAATTTATGAAAAAGTGGTTCGCTAGTTATAGGATTTCAATCAAAAACGTAAAAAATATGTTTTCACCGGGCCTCTTTCACTGGTGAGTTACAGCCCGGACAATACACGAATATTCCATTGTCATCGACATTGAACATGTGTTCAAGGATTGAGGAAAAATCGGTATGATGAAAGTGGGTCAAAAACCAATTGCTTGATTTGACTTAGGAAACAGACTAACAAAGAACGAAGTTAAGTAAAAAGTATTCAAAAAAGGTAATTTAAAAATTAAAAAAGCATTTGTTAATCCTAATCATTCTGTCTTGATCAGCCCCCCCCCCCTAAAAATCAGATTTATTTTTAATTTATTTATTTATTTAAAATATTGTCAAGAGTAACAGTAACAAAAATAACTATTTTCTCTGTTTCTGTAGATTTTGTTTTGTGATAAAGATTGTAAAAGTCATCATTTAATCAAAATGACTGCGAATCATCTTTTGAGTGCATCCCTTTTTTCTGAGCTTTTCCAGCACAACTTGGTGTCTTCCGACGGTCGCATTATTGCCAACGAACAGCAGCTCCGAGACTACTCTACCTTTCTGACAAAGCAGTCCAAAGACAAGGTGACGCGCCTGTACGCCGAGAGAGTAAGCAATATTTATCTTCTCATGTTTTTCCACAAAAATATTTTTGAATTCTATCATTTTAGTGAACCAAGTGATGAGCCTTCAAGCTCTTCTGCATCGTAACTCACTCTCAATAAAGTACAGTAAAACCTGCTAAAACGAATTCGGACGGGACAAACAAATTCCGTTTTCAATAGGTTTCTGCCCTAGCGGGTATATTTAAGGATATTCTTTTTGTTGGAATCATGAAATGTTTTCGTTTAATACAGGATTCTGTTACAGTCAATTTTCGCTTACACAGGTTTTACTGTATTACGGAGTTTTGTAACACAGTTAGGATTATTATTTTCCATATGCAGTTAAACTCGTTTAATACGAGAAGCAAGGCGAATATAAAGTTTTTTGTATTAGACATTAGTTGCAACTCCATGATAAGCATAAAAATCTTAAAAATCAGAACCACAAAATTAACAAATTACTGCTGTTAATTACTGTAATTATTTTGGTTCTAAAATTAATATCATTTAGTCAACACAAATTATTCAGACTTATCTTTGTAAGTGTCACATAACTGGCGTACAGTACAATCGATGATTTTTTTTTCTCGGAAAAAGTCTGCTAACATCTGCAATTGCCACTGAAGAGATTATCCCATTCATTTCTTTTATCCTTTTCCTTTTAACAGTGCAGTAAAAGGCACGAAAAAGCTGGTTACATAAATTTTGGAGCAGCAATACATAACATTCTAATAGTATTAATCTTTTACGAGGGTCACACTGAAATTTTTGAGATACAGCTAAATGGTACGTCAAACTTACAGATGGGTGACAAAATAATACGAACACCCATGAAAAGGAGTGAAAGGGCAATATCTAGAAAAATGTATGAAGAATTATCCTGAAACTTCAGGCATGTAAACAGCACTGTTGGTGTCATATATTTCCGTGAATTTTTTTCCAAAAACCCCATTGGAGACAGTCAATAAATTGTAGAAGAACGAATATCTTTTGGATAACCCTTTAAAAAGTAATGTCACTTAAGCTTTGAAACTTTAGCACATGATTAAGAGGCTTATTGTGATAAACTGTGTTTATTGTTATGAGTACAACATATATACTCGTAGAAAAATTAAGGTTTTTTAAAAACAATCCCGAATTTCACCAAGTGTTTTGCTTATAATTTGCAGAGTTCTTAATATAAAAGAATGTTTTTTTTTTTTCAGAAAATATGACTAACAACATTGTACACAATACCCCGCAATCATAAATAAAAAATAATAAATATTAGATGAAAAAAGGGCAGGTTTATTAAACAATGTTTCACTGCGCATGCGCGAATGTTATCAAAATGTATAGTGCATAATATTTTACCCGTGTATAGAGCAACTTTTGTGATTGTCTCAAAAACATTTTGAAGTGGTCATCCATAGAATAAGTTCGAAATTCGTTGTTCCCAAAAAGAAGCAAAAAAATTAGGGGCTGTATCCAAATGATGACAAGTAGACAAATATTTCTTAAAGAATACTTCTGTACTTCTCATACTTTGGATCCAACCCCTCATATTTTTGCTTCATTTTGGTAACAACGGATTTCGAACTTGTTCTATAGACGATCACTTTCAGAATTTTGAAGTATTGTTTTTGAGACTTTCGTAAAAGTTACTCTATACATTTGGGTAAAATATTATGCACATTATATTTTGATTAACATTCGCGCATCCGCAGTGGAACATTATTTATTAAACCTGCTCGTTTTTCATCCAATATTTATTATTTTTTATTTCTGATTGCGGGGTATTGTGTACAATGTTGTTAGTCATATTTTCTGAAAAAAACATTCTTTTATAGTAAGAACTCTGCAAATTATAAGCAAAACACTTGGTGAAATTCGGCATTGTTTTTATGAAAACCTTAATTTCTCTACGGGTATATATGTTGTACTCATGAAAATAAACACAGTTTATCACAATAAGCCTCTTAATCATGTGCTAAAGTTTCAAAGCTTAAGTGACATTACTACTTTTTACAGGGTTATCCAAAAGATATTCGTTTTTCTACAATTTGTTGACGGTTCCCAATGGGGTTTTTGGAAAAAATGTTCACGGAAATACATGACGTCAACTGTGCCGTTTACACGCATGAAGTTTCAGGATCATTCTTCAAATATTTTACTAGATATTGCTCTTTTCACCCTTTTTCATGAGTGTTCGTATTATTTTGTCACCCATCTGTACCAACTCTTAGTAGCGTTCAAAGTAATTCCTAGATCAATGCACTTTGGTAGTCGAATTTTTCAAAGATTAAATACCTCAAGCCATCCATTTATCGGAACAGATAAAAAATATGCTTTTATAGCCTCATCAATCTCATCTTCGTAATGGAAATGACACCCACGTAAATTATTTTTAGATTAAAAAAAAGCCAAAAGTCGCACTTAGCAAAACCAAATGAATAGGATGGATGTTCTATCACTTGTTTGATTTTTTTTGTCAGAAATTCGATTGTAGTCCTTGCTAAATGAGATGATGCATTGTCACTGGGCAGTATGAGTTCCCTAACATTCACCTCTTAAAGAATTTCTGGAAAACAATGGTATACGAGTTAGCTGTAACTGCATTCTGGCCCTTTGGCTGCATGACTTTGATATTTCACTGCTCTTCCCACAATTGTCGATTTGGGGTTATCTTCAAAGTTCCATACTTTAATTTCTTGGCTTGTTGGAATGTCAAAAAAAGTATGTAGGTCGCATCACCAGTAATGATTTTAGAAATAATGCGGTGCTCTCCATCATTAAGTAATTTTAGGCATCTTTGCCTAATTCTAACACACTCGGTTTTTTGGTGTTCTGATAAATTATGGGAGGCCCAACGATAAACTAACTTTCTCATATACAGAATATCAAGAATAATTTTATATATAACTGCGGATCCAATGTTAAGTGCCTTTAAACGCAAAGTCATCCCTGTAATGCAAAACTCATAGTATGAATGTTAAAGTAAACAGTGGGTTTTTATCTTCCCCTCGGGATTGCACTTATATTTAAAAGCGAAATCTGAGTTCCCGGGACGGTCATCCCTTGTCATCCCTTGTACCATTTGGTAGGTAAAGCGATTATCATCAATTAGTATTTTTCGTACGGCCGACACATTATCTGGAACTACAGCTGACAAAGGTCTTAATGTGAGTTCTTCATCCAAGAGAGAATTTCAACCTCTTCTAAATTCTGTAAACCCCCTGAATACAGAGACACCAGATAGAGCTTCATTTCCATATGCTAACTGCGGACGTTGAAGAGATTCTTATTGATTTAGCCCCACTTTAAAACAATAGAAAAGCATACATCGAACATGAACAATCCTGCAACAAAGAGTTTCAAGTGTATGACAATTACAACTTTTTTTTGTACTTAAAAGGGGACATTTTAGTACGTTTTAGTCTATTTGAGAAAATATTTCGTTTGCTTTTTTTTTATACGGATATTTTTTCTTACAACCAATCATCAAAATTAATACGTAAATTTCTATACACTTTTATTTAGTAAAATATTTTCTCTTACAAAACAAAGTAAAAACATTTTACTGCGAATACTAAATAAAACAATAAGAAAAAAATAATTTACTAAATTAATTCATCTTTTGGTGAAACATGCAGTTATTGTAACGACATGAAATGAACAAGAGCAATAAAAATAATTTAACTGAGATATAAAAGAAAATGTTTATGCGTTATCGTCACAGAACGGTTGAAATATAGTTGACAAAAACGTTTAGATGCCAAACTCGTTGGCCGATTTCTTCGAAAATGGATACAGTTATTGTGACAGTGGCCTGTAACATATTCACCCAATGGGAGCTCAATCGAAACCATAGTATGCTCACTCACCTGTTCAGACATGTACATAGATAGCGACATCGTCGAAAAAACACAAAAATGATCTCCGGATACCTAAAAACTTGAGGGAATTCTAATATATACACGCGTATATACCTACATACAGATGTTATAGATTTAAAAAGAGTGAAAACGGATTCAGGGAACCACAAAACATAAAAATATACCAATATTTCCATAATCGTTTTTTTTCTTTTAATCAAGATTACAATACTTTCATTAGACTGTATGTGGACGGAAAGTAAAAATGAAAAACAGGTCGCCGGGAAAATTTTGCGTCGATTTTAGGGTCGACGTAACCGATAAAAACCAATATTTCTGTTAATTTAATTGTTTCTTTTAAATCTTAGATCTTTCGCTTAAACAATAATTCCATATCGTTTATTATAAAAAAAAAATTCAACCTTTGATAACTTGAAATATGTTGATAGAGAAAATATCATAGTGCTATAGTAAGATGACATATGAGTAAAAGTGTTTTAACTTCACTATCAATCAAAACCTGTTTATAGACTAGAGGTCAATCATTCCGGTTGTCTCAATTTATCATCCTCGTGTTTTTGCTTCCAGATTTTCTGTCAATCTGCTCTATCAGTAGAAACTTAAAAAAACATCATTCACGAAAATGTCAAGCAATTTTTTTGTCAGTTTCATTTAATGCAAAATAGATGTTTTTTTTATGCTTGGCAAAATAAATCAGCGTTTGTTCGAATAAATAAATGACCGTCAATAATAACGGGTGAAAAAAATATATTTAAAAATAAGCCCAATTTTTATTTTCTATCACATTCGCTGAAAAAATAACGAATGTATGAAATATCTATGATGAAGGTAAGTGAAGAAATATGCAATTCATATATTTCCCTATTCAAAGAAAAGGGAAAAATGGATCTTCAATAGGGAAGTTGCAATCAGCTAATCAACCATTGTACTACAAGTATAGATTAGGGTAATTCCACCAATCAGAACTGCCTATTTGTTGTTTGTGACTTCCACCATGACGTCATTTGAAACTACACTATAAATTTTCCACGATTCCTATCATTATTGAGATTTTATGCCATCATATTTTATTTAAATCGCAAATGTGTGTGTCTTTATGCAGTACAACTGACGCTACGATGTTATGCCATTATATAGGATCGACATCCTGGTGGTAAAACAGAATATGCGGATTAATGCCTCATCATTCAATTGCGGTGTATACTTTCGTTCACTAACACTTGCGTGTATAGAGACATATAATTACACATACAAGCGCTCATGGGCCAAATTGTCCCAAAGTTCGACGATACTTAGGAAAATATCGCCAAAATTGGCGTCATATGTAGATCGTAAAAAAAGAGCAACTTTGCACAAATTGGCTAGTTGAGTGAAATTCTCTCTGTAGTATATGTAAAGTAATGTAAACTTGATTTGTCGCTCGATCTTGGCAAGAGATAATAATAACCTTATTCTGGTATAACTATAATAAGTACCTTATATAGTACCTAATAATAACCTTAAATATAAACCTTATTCTGGTTTATATTTAACGGAAGGTGTTGTGCGAAAACTGAAAACAAAATTGTAATTAAGAATAAAAACATTAAGGATTGTTCATTTTAATGAAATCATTCTAATTATTTTATTATTTTATAATTTCTTGAATATCTGACACGCAAAGTAAGAGACAGATCAGCAATAAAGAACAAAAACTTTTGATAATGTGGAAAGACCTCCGCCTCTCCAAGATAGATGGAAGCACTACGAGTTTCTAGGGGTGCTGTTTCGTCATCATTATGTAACAACGAACGTGACGTGATATAGACTTTAGAGTCACAATGGAATCTGACTGAAAGGACGTTGGTTATTTTTTGGACGATCTTATCTGCAGCGGCAGATAATTATTCTATTAAAGTTGTTGAATTTTTATCCTGTATATACTAAATCTTTATACATATTGTTTTTAATATAATTCCTTATTAACCCAGAAACAAGTCTCATGGTAATAATCCTTCAATAACAATTAATTTTTCAAATTTAAACAGTCAAACAATAGAATGACTTCAACTGTTGATTATACCCTATTTTCTCTCCCACTCCGCAGTTTTATGTGACAGATTGTAAGAAGTGTGGCCGAAAAACAAATCGAGATTTCAGCAAAAAAAAGAAGCGGGGAAAATTTAAACGAACATTAAAATTTTCAAAATGTTTATTTCTATGAGATTATTCAGTGTGAATTTTCTTGTAATGGTAAAATGTAACTAAGAAATTAATTGAAGCAAAGTGAGCCGAAAATGAGCTAAGCTTCCTATGTATCCACTCTAATCTGACAATAAAATGAATAGGATTTCTCAGAAATCCATATCTCGATCAATTACAATGTAATTTACCACACACATAGATCTTAATGAAATCTGACAATAAAATGAATAGGATTTCACAGAAATCCATATCTCGATCAATTACAATGTAATTTACCACACACATAGATCTTAATGAAATCTTAGAGGTAATAACTTGGCCTGATTTTCGAAATTCGATTTTCGATTTTATTTTAACCAATAAAAGATGGCCTAGACAAGCTTCGGCGATATATCGCCGAAATATAGCAATATATAGCACTTAGAAATTCGCCAAATGAGCCTATTAGCAAAAAGTTGAACTTTGTCTTTGGCGAAAAAGTTGGCGCACTCATATATGTGTGCGTGTGTGGGGTTATATGTCTAGAAACGCGCAAGTTACGGAGGAACTTGTAGAATCAGGTTCACGGCCAATTGGCATATTTTAACTTCAGTGGTTCGGCACATAATTATTCCATTGTTGTAACTCTCGTACAGTTGCATCACATTGGTGCCAGCAGTATTAGTAGGTCAGCTTTACTGACACACACATTTGTGCTTTTTAATATGGATAGGTTAAAGTACTATTCTGTAAACAATCTTTTCAAGAAGTTGTTTTCCTTACTGATCGACCTAAAATAATCCTTTTTGCTCTTTGAAGAAAAATCTCGTGGATGATGTCGAAAAGCTTCTGAGATTGGACAGCAGAACCAAAGAAGAAGAGAAGCTGCTGAAGGAGCTCTTAAATGAGTAAATATCAATGCGTTTTTCTTTGCCACACTGTTGCAGATCGAGATGACAGCCACGCAATTTACAGAGGTGTCATATATTTAGGTTATCAAACTGATAATTTTAGCACGTGAAAAATAAATCGATATTTCAGCAAAAAAGAGGCGGGGAAAATTTAAACGAACAATTAAATATTTCAAAACATTTATTTCTATGAGATTATTTAGTGTTTATTAGCTTGTAATGGTAAAATGTAACTAAAAAATTAATTGAAGCACAACGAGCTAAAGCTGAGCTAAGCTTCCTATGTATCCTCTCTAATCTGACAATGAAATAAATGTGATTTCTCCGCAATGGCTCGATCAATTACAATGTAATTTACCACAGACATAGTGCGATCTTATAGGTAATAACTTGGCCCAATTTTCAAATTCATTTGTTGGCCTGAGTAATTAAAGGTCAAAGTTCTAATGCAAACCCTATGGGAGATCCTATGTGCCTGACACATGGCATAAATATTCGTCAATCACAGGGACTTATACTTGATAAAGCAGTTGTGGACGCTAATAGAAACAACTTCTAGAACTAACATATGCCAACTGCTACCACGTAACAAACTAATTGATCTTTTATTTAACCCGTTCTTCAACATTGTTGATTGTTTGCAGAAAATTAACTCGAAGAAGTCACTTATTCCAAAATGCTTAGAGTTAGTCTTTTAAATTTACAATAAACTCTGTATTTTTTTAATATATATATATATCACTGTAAAAAATTATTGTCAAATTCACTACATTTATTGCAGTAGATCGCAACGTAATATTTCCGTAGGTAAAAATACCGCAAATATAACAGTAGATTTAACCAGTGTTTTCGATTTCAACATCCTATCATGTGGACGACCAATCAGATCACATCGTTCATTTTGCTGAGCGGCGCCTGCGCGCAAAGACGTCTTACTAGCATGATCTGCGCAAGGAACTTCTACTTTTGAATACGTGCTCTTTCCCGCGAGACTGCGAAAGTGAGAAAAATAGTGTGTTAACGTACGCTTACGAGCCTGAATCGTTTATATATCAGTGTTCAATTACAATTGTTTTTTTATATTTGTATTAGATAAACGTAAGCTTTTAATTCTAGTCCAATTATCTAATATATATATATATTATCTAAATTCTTCTCGCCCTTCAGAATTGAAGTGTTTCTATTTTTAGTACTACAAATATACTCTCTCTATATATATGTATTTACACATAGTATTATAATGAATATTTGATGTCTCAGTTTTGCCACATTAAAAAAATTTCTATTAATAAATTCTGAATCCTTATATATATCATATACAAAACAGTAAAGAAATGTTTTAATGTTGGATTGAATTTCTATATATAAAATAATAAATTCCAATGTTTTTCAAACAAATGATGAACTTTATGACTGTTCTAATAATCATCTAAAAGTGAAAGCTGATTAAAATCAATGATTTAAAAATATATATATATGGCTTTTAAAATTACAGCAGCTATTGTGTTAGTTTGTACGGAAAAATGGCTGTGAAATTTACTACAATTATAACCGTTGAAATGACGGAAAATATCCGATACAATTTACATCGAATTTTACTGCAATTTTTACGTAAAAACTGCTGGCAACATTGCTGCCAGCAGTTTTTGCCGTAAATTTGACGGATTTTTTTTTTTTTTACAGTTTATATATACTAGGGGATTTTGCATCCTACGAACAATTTTCTCCAATCCCCGTACAGACACCGCAGGATCTAAAAACGCTCTAATTTGCTCTTGTTTTAAACTATTATTTGATTACGGAAGGTTAAACGATATTATCACGACAAGTAGCAATATTCTATAATCGGATTTGCATTCATTTCATTTTGACTGAGAGATTTTTCAGTCCCCAAGGCTGCATCCACTTCTTTCGCGACAGCAGACGGATATTTTCGCGACTAATTAAGTGAGATCAATTAGATATTTGAAAATCAGCTCTAATAAAATGGTTAAATAAAAAATATCGCTGCCTGCAAGTCTATTATAACATCTAGAAGAAAAAAATTTATTTTAGACGGCATAAGAAAATCGTTTTGAATATGACTTTTTAAATATATTGCTTTAAATGTGACATTTAAAATATATCGTTTTAAATCTGACATAATTTTCAATATTAGTGCATAGTTTTTGATCCTATGACACTTATTTAACTGAACTACTTTGACCGATTTCAACATTAAATAGCGCATAAAATAATTATTCGATTGAAAAAAAAGCATGCTGTCATAGAGACCCATATATTTAATCATATATCCATATATAGTGAAATCTACATTTCGTATTACGGAGCGTCTAGATCAGTGTTGTTTGAGCTCAGATCGTGGCCATTTACAGTAACTCTCGAGTCACATTTCAAAGCAAGTAAAGTAAGTCTGTTGAAAATATCGGTAAAAATTTTTCATTGTTGTTAAAGTTATGAATGAAAAGCCGTGTTCTGTTTTGAGTGAGACTCTGTATTTATGACTGAAAAAGTAGATTGCGGCCCAGCTATCCTATGCAAAAAAAAGTTTGCATATGGTTGCAATAGTCTCTATCGAGTCATAATGTTTGTCGCACTGGTAATGAATCATTCTGTATACAGTACATAAAAAAGAAAAAAAATCTCAAAGGTGGTCATCGTAAAAATTGTAGTACAGATCGGTTTGCACCAAAGCTCCTTGTTTATTATTTTCTAAAATGCTGCTTTTTTGTTGTTGTTGTTTTTTTTCATCTGCCAATTCAACGAGGTTCGGTGGAAACCGTGAACCGTCAAACAGAAAAACGGTCTACAGGCAATTTGTAATACATAGTGGAAACACAAATATTTAAACTGAATTATGGTAACTTGTCATAGTCTATATTAGCTACCATAGTCGGTGTGAATACGGCCCAAAAGCAAGCCTTTTTTCCCTTTTCTTATTCGACAACGAATTATGAAACCCATAATTAATAATAATCTAGAACCGGTCAACACAGTAACAAAAGTGACTCTCACGAAATAGCGTTAGTCACAGGTAGATCTCTGCTATGAGGAGATTAGGCGAATTTCGCCCCGCGGCCAGCTACACAAACTCGTTAAGCTGGGCATAATGCCCGGGAGGTAGGGACCTGGTCTGCCGTTTAATAATAATAATGATAGCGAAATTTTCTTCGGGAGTCTCCTACATATTGAAATTGTATCAAACTTTAAAATTTTCAATACTAACACCTAATTTTCACACCATATTGGATTTTTCGGTAAATTTTATCTTCGAATACCGAACTGTAAATCATTCGTTCAAGTAGCTTAGGAATTATGTAGCTGTAAATTTTGGAACTCCTAATGTTAAATTCATTTTTATTCGTAGCAAAACAGATAACAATGGGGGTAGTTTTTAAAGCATAACTCAAAAATTAGTTAGTTGAACGAACGGTAATTTTGGATTCATATAATTAAAGCGTCTAGGAAACGAATTCTGATAAAAAAGGTCTAATTTATGGGTTTTTTTATGTTAATATCATATAATATATATTTTGATGTTTCTTAGAAAAATGTATATGTGTTACAAACTATAAACGTTTTAATAGAAATCGATTTCTAGAAGCTACGCTTATGCAAATCCAAAATTACACTTCAATTCACCAAGCCGTTTTTGAGTTGTTCTTATAAAAAAAAAAAAAACTATCTGCAATGCAATCTATTTTTCAACGTTTAAAAATGAATTTAACATTAGGAGTTTTAAACTTTATATCTACATCTGCGTAATTCCTAAATCCTAAACTAGTTCACCGAATGACTTACCGTTTGGTATCCGACGGCAAAATTTATTGAAGTATCCAGATTTGTCAAAATTAGGTGTTAGTATTCAAAATTCTAAAGTTTGATACAATTTCAGCTTGTAGACGATCGCTCAAGAAAATTTTACTATAATATAATTGTAGAAAATAATAAACAAGGAGCTTTAGCGAAAACATGTTTATTCTGCGACTTTTTGAATTAATGTAATGACCATTGTTCGGATTTATTTTTCTTTTGACATGCTGTACAAGAGAAGCTCTTCAGACATTAAGTTATGCTGCAACTATTTTGCAGCATAGCTGCTGGATAGTTTATGCTACAAGTTTTTCCACGAAAACTCATTGGTATCTTCGCTGAATTGGCAGTGTTTGTGTCTTGCTTTCTGCATCTTCCTTTATTTTTGGTCGTGCTATTGACCAGGTAAAACGGCTTTAAGCATGAAAAGCAAGATTAATATTTATATCCGCATGTTTATTTGGTTTGATATTTTAAAATATCGAACTATTAAAAAAATAAAATCGTCATATTGAATAAAAACATTCCTTCTTCCGATTCTCTATAGACTAGATCTGAAGTTCGATGAAGAGGGATTACTGAGCTTGAAAGAACCAAAGAAGTCACAGGAGCGGTATTTGGGGCCGAAAGAACCAGGGAAATCGGTATTTGAAAGAAAGATCGAAGCTGAATTGAAATCTGCCGAGGTATGCTTTGTTAAAAATGAAGAAAAGTACATGCTTTGCTTTGAAATTATTTTCTGAAGGACATTTCAGTTTATGATTTCAAACATTCTCTTTAAAAATAAAGCATAATCAATTATTTAAGCATTGTGCGGCAACGGAATGCTTATTTATTTCCCGTTTGACTCATCGATGTTAATACAACAGAGTAAAACCGATAGATCGAGTAACTTTTTAGACTTGTTCTCACTGTTTTGTCCCGATACCACAAATGTTTACTCTATTTTTTTTTTCATCCACGGTCGTGTATAATGTCATTTATTAACATAATAATTACTTGCACTACCTATTAAAACTGACATTAATTTATTTTAAAACACATCAAAAAAGCAATGCACACGTCCAAAAGCTTCAAAAAACACTTTCAAAATTACACTAAAACTAGTAAATGCGTTAAAAGTTCAAAAAATATTTTCACCTCTTGTTCCCCGAGGCATCTTCAATTAGTGATGTTGTTGTGGGAAGCCATTGAAATAATTACAGCAAACTCAGAAATATGCAATGATATGATGCACGCAGCAATTGATAACAGATGGTGCCAAATGTTGAGAAAAAGAGGACGCTTTCAACGGTTTGACTAGCGAGAGAAAAACAACAACATCACTAACTGAAGATGCTTCGGGGAACAAGAATTGAAAATATTTTTAAAACTTTCAACATATTGATTAGTTTTAGTGTAAATTTGAAAGTGTTTTTTGAACTTTTGGACATGTGCACTGCTTTTTGATGTGTTTTAAAATAAATTAATGTCTGTTTTAACTCGTAGTGCAAGTAATTATTATTTTTTACTTTATGTTAATTCTAATAATATTATAAATTTGAAAGTATGAAATTGTTGGCTGGTGTCAGAATTAAAATGGATGATTAAATCCCTCTGCATATAGGTGCATTGTAACCCAGAAAGTAACATAGCCTATGTTTTATTTACTTGATAAAAATATTTTTCTGAATACTTCAAAATTTCATTATTTTCATTGAGAATCAATGGACATTTTTCCTATAATTTTTTTATTTTTTTTATTTTTTTTTTTGTTGCCAGCAATTTAAAAACCGTAAATTTGTTCACAGGAATTTATTTTCAATTGAAAGATTTCCACGTAAAAAATGAAATTGAAATAATTTTTTTAAAGAATGAAAAAGAAGAGGAATATGACGTCGTTCTGTAAATAAAATGGATTTTTTCAAATACGTATTTGGTAATAATACAAGGAGAAAGCAGTTGAGTATGTCGTCATATTTGTAATAAAAAAGACATTTTCAAACATTTCTTAAAAATAAAAGGAACATAAATATGAGTAAATACAGAAAACAGGTGATTATGACGTGATATTTAAAACAAAATATTGAAATATATTTTACCTATACTGATTATTAAAGATGAATATCTGTTACATACAGAAGAAAATTTTCTGTCAAACAGGATGTCATGATTCACAGGAAAAGAAAATATACAAGAATAATATTAATAAAAAGGGATTTCACTGAAGAGAAAATTGACCAGTTGTTATATAGTAATGGCTTGATGGTTATTATGAAATAGGTTGTACTGGTTCAACACAATTCACTTTTGTGTTTATAATTGCGTTTATGTATGGGTGGAAATAAGGTAACAGAATTTAAGTAAAATAAATTTTTTTATGTTTCATTGTATGACAGCTATACTGAAGTTAAAAATAGTTGGCACAGATTCAACACAATTTTCTTTTGTATTTATAGTGTCCCCTGGTGGGAAATAGGGTAACTAAAATTTTAAAACCATAATTTTTTACAGTTTTAAAAAAAATAAATTATTAGAATAACATTCTGCCATGGTCAAAGTTATGTTTAATAGTAATTTTCAAATGATAGGTTTTTTTACGCTGGTAGCGCCCCTGGTGGGAAATTGCATAACTAAAACTTTTTAATAGATTTTTCTTATGTTTTCTCATATAGCAGACATGTTCCAAGTTAAAATTAGATAATACAGATTCAACAAAATTTTCTCTTGCGGGTACAGCACACCTTAAGGGTAAATATTGAAACCAAATTCATTTTGTATTAATAAAATTGATTTTTTTATGTTTTACTGCATGACAGCTATACTGATGTTAAAAATGCGTAGAACAGATAAACAATTTTCTTTTGCGGTTAAACCGTCCCTCGGTGGGAAATACGGTAAAGAATAGTTTTTTCCCCTATAAATTAGCATAATAAACTTCTGAGACAGTGAACTTGATGTTTTGTTAAAAATTATCACATGGTGTTTTTTTTTTCTTGAAGCACAAGCGTTAGGAAATTACATAATTAAAACTTTAAAATAACCATTTTATGTTTTCTCATACAACAACCATATTCCAAGTTAAAATATGTTATACAGTTTCAACAAATCGTTTTTCTGCGTTCATATGGGAGGAAATAGATAACTAAATATTAATAAAATTGAATTTTTAAAAGAATTTTCAGAAAAATCTTCTGCCTTGGTTAAGTTTAGGGTTGAATAAAAATTTTCACATGATAGGTTTCTTTTTACTCTGGTAGCAATCCTGATGTGAAATTGCATAAATAATACTTTAAAACGGATTTATTTATGTTTTCCAATATGGGAACCACATCCTAGGTTAAAATTAGGTAATAACTTTTTCTTACAATTACATCACCTGGGAGGAAATAGGGTTAACCAAATTTAAGTAAAACTGTTTTATTAATGTTTTACTGTATGGCAGCTATACTCATGTAAAGCATAAGCTGTAAAGATTTAATGCAATTTGCTTTCGCATTAATAACGTCCCTGATGGGAAATAGAACTAAATTTAAGTAAAATTGATTTTTTATGGTTTTATTATGGATTTTATCTTCAGATTGGAGGTTTTTGACAAAAGTACAACAACCTGCATTTACTTCACTAGTGAAACATTTCGGATTAATGATTAGTAAATTTATGTCACAAATTGTGATGCGATACCACATAAATACAAACGTGATGGTGGTACCCTACCCTCTGTTAATTTTGAAATGAGTTGATCTGAATGCAGTAATTTAAAAAAAAAAAACTTTTAACAATTTTTGAACAAAAACATAATTTGCAGAAAAAATTCAAGAAAACAATTTATTTCCCACATTGTTTAGCGCCGAGAAAGGAGAGATATTCAGATATTTCACTTACTTGGTTAAATTTTTTGTTTAATGTTAAATACATTTAATGTTAAACTTTTGTAACAAATATGGTTAAACCAATCGAACTTTTAAAAATAAAATTAAATTGATACGAAATGAAATCGAAATAAATCTTACACATTTTTAAAGGTTTGTATTTTGCATGTACCTTGTTATTGTGCATGCATCCATCATACACATGTTAAATTTTAATCTGTAATACAAAAGTTTGCAGCTTGTGAAGCTTAGAACTGAAAAAAGTCTAAGATGTATTTCGATTTCATTTGAACGGAATCTAAGATTTTAGGGTGGTTTAAGCCTCATATTGTTGAAATTTACATTTTTTTAAATAAAGTTCAATTGGTTTAACCATATTTGTTGCAAAAAGTTAACATTAAATGTAGAATCAACTGAATGAAATATCTTAATATCTGTCCCTTCTCGGGCCTAAACAATATCGGAAATAAATTGTTTTCCTGAATTTGTTCGGCAAATTATGGCTTTGTTTAATTATTATTGTTGTTTCTTTTTAGTCACTCAGACTCATGGTTCTTAAAACAAAACTCTTTTATTTATATTAGAAAAACATATAATAAAAGTAGACGTACAGGGTCTGTTCTGAAATTAGTAGGACTCATTTAAAAATATATATATATTCATGAGAATAGTACAAACGATTAGAATTTTTCAAAGTAGCACCCTTCCGCATCTACACACTGCTGCCACCGAGTTTTCCAGTTTTCGTACGCCTCCAGGAACTTCTGGACCGGAATGCTGTTTAGCTCTCTCGTCACGGCCTGTTAAACCGCCTCTACCGAGCCGTGATGCTTCCCCATGAGAGTCGATTTTATTCTCAGGAATAGAAAAACGTCTGGCGGTGCCAAGTCAGGGCTGTATGGGGGATGAGGCAGCGTTGCCACATTGTGCTGGGCAAGATACCCCACTATGCGAAACGCTGTGTGGCTCGGCGCGTTGTCACGATCTCAAAAACTTGGGTTTGAGGAATGCTCAATTCATCAGCAATCATTCTGATACTCATCCTACGATCACTGTTCAGTAAATTTTCACTTGCGACACATTTTCTTTGGTCTTGCTGGTCGAAGGGCGTCCGGAGCGGTCGTCGTCTTCCACTCTTTCCCTACCTTCTCGGAACAGCTTGCGCCACCCGATCTACCCATGACAGGATCACGGTAGGTCTCCTTAATCATGTCGTGAGTCTCTTTGCCCGTTTTACCAAGTTTTACACAAAATTTGATAGCGTATCGCTGCTCCAGAAAACGCTCCATGATTCTCCGTGACGAGGCGTTTCGACAGGGGTTCACAGTACAAGAGACCTGCGCTCTTCAACGGCCGAGAGCCGACTGCCGATTTTTCCCACCATTCTCAATATACCCTTCCACCGATCGTACGCGCGCAGACCGCCTCTCGTCCGCCGGTTCGCTCAGGGAAAAAACAGTCCTACTAATTTCAGAACAGATCCTGTACCTCGCAGGTAGACTTAGGACGTGCAAAGCATTTACATCCGCTGCCCCTTGCATTCTAGGTCTACGCGCTAACACAAAAATGACGGCTGTCGTAGGCGGATTTTTCTTTAGCGTTTGTACGGTCCCTTCAATTTAAATACCAATAATTTCTAAAAGTTTTCTCCGCCTTATTTTTTTTAGATTAAACAAGTCAAAGAAAAATTTTGAAAAAATACTGTTGTCTAAATTCAGGCGACCGTACAATCGCTTAAAAAAATCCGCCTACGACAGCCGCCATTTTTGTGTCAGCGCGAAAGCGCAGTATTCAAAGAGCGGGTGTTTGCATCACTCAGTGACGCACGCAGTTTGAAGTTTGACTTTGTCAGGAGAAGCGGGCAATACGCAAATCTAAAATCTGAGTATACGTGGCGCATAAAAAAATGCTCGCTCGCGCTAACCTAACACACCTCTCCTGCGAGCGATACATTTCTTTCTCGCTAAATAAGGTTAAAAACGTTAACACATATAAATATACAAAATTACAAAAAATAAACACTAAATTACACACACTAAATTAAGAAATTAATGAAATATTTTCATGGAATGTACCAACTTTTCTTCATTACCAGCGTACGTACGTGATAATCTTAAATAATATTTTCTCTTTGAATATACTCTAATGTAATTATCTAATAACAAGTCTAACAAAATGAAAGATGTGATTCATTTGATGACCTAGTACATTTAATCCACCAGATTGCTGTTTGGTTATCAGTGTTTAAAGTTATGGCATCCATTTTATATAAGCATGAGGTACCGCTAAACTGAAATCTGTTAAAAGAAAAAGATTTTCTTTTCATTTTATGTTGAACATGTTGAATGTCAAATGAAGTTGAAATGGTTAAAAGATACGCTGCATCAGAATATATTCTCGGAATTGTAATTTCTTTGTAATAAACGTCGAGACTCCAGACTCTAAAGGAATCTCTAAATGATGCATTTTACTATTTCCCTAATCAGTTTTTATTTCTTTGCAGATATTAAAACGAGATTTGAAAAAGCTAGACGATTGGTTGGAGCAGATATCACACTTGAGTCCTACTAAAGATGAGGAAGAACATCCGGTAGATTATAAAAAAGCTGGGATAAAATACAGGCAAAGAACCCAGGGTAAGATTCAATTTCAAGCACTGAAAGCATTTCTAATAGTTTTGAAACATTTCCATTCTTACTTTCTCTTGGGTTTAATGGGGCCAGAACATCGCGAAATCTCTCATCTAAAACAGCTGATATTGACTTACCCTTTCCTCGAGAACTACACAAGCTATTTCAATATTAAAAATAAAAAATACTTTTGGCAGCACTGCAAAAAAAGAAAAAAAAGGATTTTACAGTATAATACTAGCATCCCAGCTACTAGTATTATACCGTAAAATTAACAGTAATAAACAATAAAATAAGCAGTAATATGCTGCCGCGCAGCGTATTACTGCTTATTTTATTGTTTATTACTGTTAATTTTACGGTATAATACTGACAGCTGGGATGCCAGTATACTGTAAAATCAACACTTTTTTTTTTTTTTTTTTTTTTTTTTTTTTGCAGTGAGTACCTCAATTATAAATTGATCATTTGGCAATAAATAACAAGAACGAATAATCATGGTTCACGGCATAGATTATGAAACTTTTTCCAACACTATCCGAATATCTTTCAAGAAATTTATTTATTTTTTCATATAAAGAACTGGGATATCTAAAGAAACATAAAAGAAAACACAACGCAATAAAAATTCATTTCCAGCAATTGCTGTCCATAGTCGGTAATGTGTTCGAATTCTTTTATGCAGACCTGTATATTATCTACACACTTCGTAATACACCAAAAATAAGTTAAGTTTTAAATTGCATATCACAGCTAAAGACACGCATCAAACTTATTTCTGTAAATAAACGATGAATTCTACGCACTGCTATAGAAAACATATTGTAGTACCTCAGTAATATATATCAATTTCATTATGTTTGAAATAGTGTAAAATCATTAAAATGCACTGAAAACGATTTCCCCCCCACTGATCGTAATGTAACGGAATACTTTTGCATACCCCTGTAAACGAACTAAAATTGATACTTATTCTTTACTCTATAGAAAACATGTTGTTATCTACCTCAGTAATGTATGTCAATTTCACTATGTTTGAAACAGTGTAACACCATTTAAATGCACTGAAAACGATTTTTCTCTATTGACCGTGATGGAACGGAATATTTTTGATTGGCCCCATAAATTAAACATAAATGAGACACACTTCATTTTCAAAATCGAACATACCATGGTAAACCTCAATAACATTATATCAACCACATGGCAATCCGAGTATATTTACGCGAGTTAGAGCACGAAGAGACGGACACACAGACGGATAAATAAACCTAACTCATAAACACTTTTTAACTATGTTGTAAAGTTCCTTAATAAATAAACCTATATTTATTTTGTTTATGAAAATGCGTAACTGTTGTGTTTTCATTTTTAGCTCACAGGCTATCTTAGTCTGAGAGCTAATGTGCCCACAGGTTCTGTATGTACGTACGTACGTATGTATGCACGTATGTATGTACATAACGCGATAACCCTTGATAGAAATATCCGATTTGCTTCAAATTTTGTATATAGGTTCATTATGATAAGGCGCTTCCTTGATTAGTTTTGGCTGTTCATTGGTTCAGTATAAAGGGGGGAACGGGGGCTAATCTCCCCTTAATTTAAATAAATGGGTTTTTCATGCAAAACTATCGGATTTCCTTCAAATTTTGTACACAGGTTCATTGTGATAAGGCGCTTCCCTGATTAGTTTTGCTGGTTCATTGGTTAAGTATAAAGGGGGGAACGGGGGCTAATCACCCCTTAATATAAATAAATAGGTTTTCCATGCAGAATCACCCATTTTGCTTCAAATTTGGTATACAGGATTATTTTCATAAGGCGCTCTCCTGATTAGCTTTGGAGGTTCATTGTTTAAGTATAAAGGGGGAAAACGGGGGTAATAAGAGTATAATATACAATTATTGTTAATAGCCTTTAAGCTCAATGTCATTAGTTTAACTGGGCACTTTTCTGTCTATCTTTTTCCTGCCGAACGATTAATTAATAGTTTAGTTACTTTCAAAACTATTCAATAAAACCATTGAAATCGCTTCAGTAATTTCCGAGAAAAAAAAGGTCTATAAAGATAAACTTCTTTACATGTGATTTCGCAACTGTTGTTGCCTCTTAAAATATAAAAGAAAACAATATGTATTCTTCGACATTTTGCATAGGTATAGTATGCATATGGCGCACAGCATTAAAAAAATCAGGTACTTGTGTATATCTATGAATAATTTTGAGAAACTTAAATTTTAATGATGAATTCACAAATCAACATCCTCCTTTTTGAAAGATAGTAATTAAATAAATAATTGAAATCAATAATTTTGACATGGTGGTTACCATTAAGATGTAAATGCTCGCTAATCGCGGTTCTAAAAAATAGAAATTTAAAAGTGTCAAATGAACTGAAAATTTTCTGAAAACGTTCTAAATTACGATTCTCTGGTATTGTTAAGGTTAGAAACATGAAATTCGGCATGATAGTACACTTTTTAAGGCGTACATGCTCGCCCAGAACAGTTTCTAAAATTTCGCAACCTAAAAGGATGAAATAAGCAAAAAATGTTTTAAAATAACGATTACATTGGAACTATTGAACCGATTTGAAATCTCCTCTCAGGATAATAATGATGACAGTGCCTGTTTAAAAATGGGTTACATTTTATCTTCTTACAAACTACATTCAAGGGGATGCAAAAGTGAAAAATGTTCTAAAATTTGGATTTCTTTGATTCTGTTGATGCTGAAAACACGAAATTGGATATGGCGGCTATTTTTAAGAAGTGGATTCTCTATAAGAACGTTTTTTAAAACATTTGATATTTAAAAAGATGAAATGATTAGAAAACACTTTATAATCATGATTACTCGGAAACTATTGGGGCTACAAATTTTAAAATTGACATGCAGGTTTCTGTTATGATGTGTTTCCTCCCCAAAAACAATTTTCAAAATAATTCAAATTTCAAATTGGTGGATTGGGAGGAAAAAAAAATTACAGGTATATTTTCACTGTGATTTCTCTGAATGGTTCAGCCTAGACATTTTAAATTTGGTATAAGAATAAGTTATAAGACGCTGATGCGTATGAACAATGTGCATTTTTATTTTTTATTTATTTATTATTATTATTATTTTTTTTTTTTGAAAATGAAAACAGAAGAAAAATTATTTCTCATGCCAGTGTTATATGCAACTTTTATAAGCAATAAGATAAAACGCAAAGTACCAGTAACTACCATAATGTAATAGAATGACAGTAATAAAGAAATATAATTGCCAACTAGGTAAGGAAGTACTTCCTATTAGAGGTCTGCACGGGCCTGGGCCTGGCCCGAGGCTCGTAGACGGGCCGGACAGAGAACTAAAATTAATCGGTCGACTGGCACAATACAACAAATTTAAAAGGGTCGGACAAAGCCTCGAAAATTAAATTTTTTTCTAAATTCTCGGGCCGAGCCGGAACTTAATCGTTCCCAAGAAGTGTCGGACAGGCAATATTTTTTAAATAATAGAGGTAATGAACTTTTGTTAACGGAATCTTCGGAAATATAATTTAATAAATTACAGAGAAGTACTTTTTTAAATCTACATTTTTTTAATATACAGCTTCAAAAGTTATGCTTTTAATCATATTTTTACTTTTATTCTAAACTACACTAACTATTTTAATGGGTTTATTTTTTAATGTAATAGTATAAGAATTTAAGTGATCATTAATGTCGCTATTCTGTATTATATAGTTTGTGGAGATATAGTTTGAAATATATGTTAAAATGTTCGCATAGCTATGTATGCAGTATTCTTTAAGCGAATCTTAATTGTATGTTAAGAAAAATAAAATTTTTTTGTAAAAATGGACTTGGGCCGGGCCTGATTTCATTGATTTTTGCACGGGCTGGGCCGGGCCTGATTTCACTAATATTTGCATGGGCCGGACCCGGGCCTAGAAATCCCGGTCCGTGCAGACCTCTACTTCTTATTTAGCCGTTCGCCGCACAAAATATAACGGTGGAATAGACTAAACGAATGTTTTTCAACTTATTACTTTGCAGTATTTTAATTTGTATGGGTTTCAAGTCAAACTAATAATGTAAAAAAGTTTGGTGTTTGTTGGAAATAGATTTGGAAACTACTGAACCGATCTTCAAAATTCTTCACTGTACGATAGATGATAGAGTTCCTAAGTAGAATGCATTGTATCTTTTTTTTTTGGAAAAGAGTGGCTGAAAATGTGTCGGAATGAAAATTTCTCATTATTTCAAGTCTCGTGTTCACTTAACCCATTACAAGAATGAGGTATCCTCGAAATTATTCGTAGCAATATAATTTTCCCTAATGTAAATAGGCACACAAATACCTCTTAGCATGTTTCTACAACCAAGCGTGGAAAACCTCAGATTTTGTTACTATTGTAATAAATGTCATTAACTACAACAAAACATATATTGCTTTTCAACCAATACAGTTAAAAATTTATTTTTACAAAGTTTATTTTTAAAAGTTTAGTTTAATCTGCACTGGTTCTACTTTCAGTACTTTCAGTACTTTTAGAACAGTTTGTAATAACTTACTTAAACTTGCTTTACAAAACTGATCAGCTCTCTTTCTAATCGGGGACCTCATATCTCTGATGACTGCATTTGCTATCAACAATAATCTATTTAAGATATCCAAATTGCGCTTTGTACGTGAAAATCTTCATGTATACTTTCTCTTTATTCTCGAATATAGTTGAGTTCTATCGTTTCCTCAGCTAAAAAAAGTTATAGAAAGTAGTTCACTATTACTTTCGCACCATGTTGTTCAGGTGTGTAGAGAAAGGTATTCGGTAGACCCCTTCTGGATTTTTTTTAGAAACACCGTAAACCCCCTGTCCCTCAAATAAAGCTATATCGTATGCTCTCTGGGAATACACGCTGCCTATAGCGTATACCCTCTGGAATTTTTTACAACTACAACACTAATGCTCTCTCACGTGTACTTAAACGGATTTCTTTCGACGACGAGAGCTTATTCATAAAGAGCTTGTATATTTTATAATAACTTTCCCTTGGAGATGTTTGCATCACAGATGGCCACCTGATTCTCAAACTGTGTTTCACAGAATATAGAAAGTGTCTCAGTACTTTAGTCTGTTGTTCCCTCTAATAATATTTATTTATTAGAAAAAATTGCATCAATTAAATTGTTTATTGAAAATAGATAAAGCAAATCCACAATATTTTCATCATAATGTCGGACATAACTTTTTGAGTCAGTATTACAATTCATGGAGATCCTTAAAGTAAAAAAAAAAAAAAAAAAACATAGAAAGTTAAATATCTCATAACTAAATTTATGAAATGGAACTCACGAAAATACAAATTTGCAAATTATTTAAGGGAACTTTAGGACAGGATATTTTTTAAGAAACATGATGTATGACAAGTAAACATTCTAATGGAAATTAGTTCGATGTTCTTAACTCTACTGAATAGCGTGAATTTGAACACTTTAAAATTCAGAATTTCCTCTAACATAAAATTTAGACGCTTAAAAAATAATTGTTTCAAAAATTCGAGATGTTTTCAAAATTACAGTAATTAAAATTTAATAAGTACCAGATATAAGTGTACCTTATTTAATATTCATATTTATTATAGTTAATGAATTACTGAATTTTCTAATTAAGGCGTTTATTACTTGTCATCCGTATGAAAAACGAAAACATGTACGTAGCATAGATGTAATGTATTAAGCATGAAGTACTCAGCCCGAAGTCAATTTTAAAATTAAAAGTATTTATTAATCTCTCTCGCACGTAATTGAAATCTACAACAAGGCAATTAGTTTTTATTAATTTTTAATCGGTTTTGTTTCATTAGACTGGAATTCCAACACGCAGAGATGTACAGTTAAATAGCAAATTATTTAGAAAATTAGTGCTGCATACTGTGCCGATATAAGAGCTTATTGCCATCATTTAAATGTGAGAAATCCTGCCGTATACAAATGCCAACAGCACCGGCTTTAATTAGCCTTTATTAAAAATAACCAATCTGCCCCGACTTCGAAATAGGTCAACTGCCCTAAGAGGGTATGAATTTTAACCAGGGGGAAATGGAACAGTGTTCCTATAAAACAACGTCGCTGTATAGGAAACTAAAAAGTACACGAAATTACATAGGGCCGCGAACACTATGAAGCATGTATGTGTTCTTTGCGTCCATTAAAACAAAATAAAAACATCACTGGATGCAACAAAATCGTTGAACACGAATGTCCAAAATATATGAAATTTGGTAATTTTCGCAGTCGTTGTAACGTTACCATTCATTAACTTTCAATTTCTAGCAATGAAAAGACCTTGTCTTTACGTCCCACTCCGAGATGTCATTCTTACCGAGGAGTGGAGGCAAGAGAGACCCATTAAAGCAGCTGGGATGTTTCTGCCTACCAACTCCGAGGGCAGTTGACCATTTTTCTCTGAATACCCGGGCAGTTGGCATATACTCCCTGCTGCGGAAATGGCAGCACGCACTTTAATGAAACATTTCCGAAAACACGATTCTGTAGTTCAGTTACAGGGAGATTGTAGATCGTAGGCAGGTAGACTGCAGAATGTATTCTGCTTTTACAACACGAAATAATGCGCATGCAATCAATGAGCGTTGAGTTTAAAAATTAAAATTCAGACAAAAAAACGACATCGCACTTTGACAAAGATAAAATATATGAACTGAATATTTGGAGAAATTTAGCTACTAACAGTGCCCTAGTTTTCAATGCAATGTCTTAATCCTATAAAACAAATAAATTTGATATACTTTCAATAATAAGGATTCTTATATTTTTTTCGTTTCAATTTTATACAGATCGCATGAGTGACATGGAAAAGGAAAGAAAGAAATTAATTAAATACCATTACAAAGACTATGATGAAAACCTGAAAAATACTTTAAGCCGAAAATTGCCGAAAGAAAAGTATTTAACCAGGATCGGTCTGAAGACAAGATATGCTAAAGACAAGGCCGGAATAAAAGATTCGAAAGGTGATCGAGATGACAAACATGTGGCAACTAAGGCAAAAAAGAATGTTCAAGACAAAACCATTGTTAACGATAATGGTAAAAATGAAGACGTCGTAAGTGAAGCGCAAGGAAATACTGATGATAAAACTGCTGTTAAAGACCAGGCTGAAGATAGAGATAAAAAAAATACTGGCAATAACACTACTGTTCAAGATTATGCTGACGATAAAGATGTGCCAAATAAAGCACAAAAAAGTATAAACGATAAAGTCGCTGATAAAGATACAGCTAAAAATGAAGATTTGACAAGTGAAACACAAACAAGTACTGTCAAACATAACGTTGAAGATGGAGGTGTGGCAATTAAAACAGAAACAAATATTGATGATAAAGCTGCAGTTAATGAAGAAGAAAATTCTAAAGACAAAGCTTCGGTAATTGAAGCCACAGCGGCAGAAAGTAAGATAAATGGTGCTGTTAAAGATAATAGTAAAGATGAAGATGTGGCAAGTGAAGCACAAACAGGTATTATCGATGATAACTCTGAAGATAGGGATGTGAAAGCGAAAACAGAAAAAAATGTTAACGATGAAATAAACGTAGTTGATAACGCTGAGGTAAAAGATGCAGTAAGTGAAGCCGCAGATGCAGTAACTGAACTCACAGACTCAGTAGCCGACATGTCAAATAAAATGCACGAAATGAAAAAACTAATGGTTTTAAATGAAGACACAATTTTAAAAGTTACCACAAGGGACGATGATGCAATTGAAGCACAAAACGGTATTGATAAAAACAGTTCTGTTATTAAAACACCGAATGCTGCCGTAAGAAGCACTGGAATAAACGTAATTGATAACGCTGAGTTAAAAGACGCAGTAACCAAAGCCACAGATACAGTAATTGAAGCCACAGATACAATAACTAAAACGTCAAATAAAATGCACGAAGTAAGAAAACGAATGATCGATATAGATGATAAAATAAATAAAGAGAAAAAGGAGGTTGAAGAGGCAACTTCCAAAAATAACCCAGATGACAAGGTTGTTGCAACAAAAGCGGCTAACAGCAATGACAAAAGCAAAGAAGCTGAGAAAAACGCTATTCTTGAGCCACAAGAGGCTACCCAAAACAACTCAAAAAATTATGCTAAGGGTATCGTGAGCGATGAAGAGACTCAAATACAAATGGATTCAGCAAAGGAGAAAAAAACAAATAACATTGAGGAAGACGGGGAGCTGTGAATGAAGCATTCCACAAATACAACTAAAATAACAAAATTATTATTTTTGTCTAAATATTTTTTATGTAATAGAAATTTTTATTTGCCTCAAAATAAATAATTTTAGTTTAATTTTGTTGCATAGTATAATTTTTAAAATTGCTACAAAATCGGATGAACCAAGTATACATTATAACACTAATTTAAAACTACAAATACAGCTAAAAGTGTTTTTTTTTTTTTTTTTTTAATTTATGCGCAAATACTTAGAGCTCATTTGATCCAAATTTTAATATGGGAATTCTTCATTATAATTCAATTTTGCAAGATATTTTAAATTTCATCCCACTTCACACAATATTTAACATCCTGAAATCCGCATTTTAATAATGTTAGATTATATGTATTACTTCTAATTACATAAGTTTTCTCAAATGTTTCAGAAAATCTAATTTTTAAGCACTGTAATATCAAAAAGACGATTCCATGCAATTATACTCCTAAACTGATTATTGTTAGAATTATTTAGAATAAAAATATATATCTTTTCAGGTGAGACTTGAATTTATGTTTTGCAATTGCATATAATTGTGCTATTTCAAGTTTCTAGTATATCTACGAGTAAATTTTAAGTTATTTTGTGATTATAGGCGTTGTACAGAAGATTTTATCTTATCCTAATAAAATACTGGATTACCTGTCAACCACGAACCATCGGAATTTGCTCCAAAAGTTGGATAAAATTTCGTGTAACAAAATGCATATAAAAATGTAATTTCCCTTTACGAGAATTGTATCTAATTTAAAAATCCTACGTTTTTATATCTTTTATTTGGAAAAACAAGTTTTTGGGGTTATTATAGAGTATTTAAAAAATAACTCTTTTCGAAATAAATCTAAATCTATTTCGATGCAAGAAGCAGTGCCAAAATTACCCCAAAATTTTTTTTGGAAATAAAATGCTGTAATTTTACTTTAAATATCTTCTTGTAGTGACAAGCGTGGTCGCACTTTAAGGTACACTAGGCATTTCTGTACAATACTAGTTACTGTACACTCTAAAAACGACATTTTCAAAACTGAGCAAAAAGTACTCAAATCTGAGTATGTTGCATAGTCAAAATGGCTCCGAATCAAAATGACTCAAGTTTGAAACATGTATATACTCATTTCTGAAAACTTGCACACACTCAAGAATAAAACATCCTGTGTTCATGTTTGAGTATGTCCATGTTTCAAAAATGAGTATGAACTGACTTCTATGTGCTCATTTTTGAGTAAGTCCATCATTTCAAAAACGAGTTTGAACTGATCCTAATCATTTTTGAGTATGTCCATGTTTCAAAAATGAGTATGTCCTGACCTCTATGTGCTCAGATTTGAGTATGTCGATGTTTCAATATTCTGAGTATTTCTGGTATTTCGGAATTGAAAGCATTGGGTCGTCATATTTGAAACAAAAAGCTTCATAACAAAATGAAAGCATCGATTTACTCAGATTTGAAAGTGTCATTTTTCTAAGTGTATCCTCCACCAAATCGGGACAAACCAATAGCAACAGGAAGGATACTTTTCCATCATGGAAACATTAATAAATTTTGTATTGTTATGTACTTGAACTTTCTGGTACAGAGTTTGACAAATACTATTTTACTTAAGGTAAAGCCAGGACAGATGACGCAGTCGGAGAGATTGCGCACATACAGGTTTGGGGGGAAGGAGTAGAGTGAGCGTGCAGCGACTCCAGGTAGTTGTACAACAACAGTAGTGGAGTGTCTACTTGAAAGTGCACGTTGATTGCTTTGAGCGTTTAAGATAAAGTATTGCTATCTTTTTTTTCCAAAGTAAGTGCTTGAATTTTCATAGCTCTTCATCAGAATTTCTATACAATGTCAATAGTACAAAATATTTTAAACTTAAACGATTTCTCATAAGCTACTAATCTAGACTAACAATGTCAACATCAACGGTTCGTTTTAGAAGAGGTCATGTTTAAATAAAAGGCCGCGCAATCTTTCCTACCGAAATTGGAGAGTTTGCGCATTTGCTACTTAGGAGAGATGGCGCAGTATTCCCATTCGTTTCCATGGTAGGAGAGATTACGCAGCTTATTGGTAAATTTGCATAAAAAAATGAAAAATGAAAATGGACTAATTTTAAGTTAAACGTGTTATTAAGTAACATTATTTTCTTTTTTAATCTTATCTGGACTTGCTTTTTCTGATTCTTTAATTTGTTTTTCCTTTAATTAAAATTTTTTAATCGTTTTTAAAATTATTTCCTTTTTCTGATTCTTTAATTATTAGGTTGAAATATTCACTCCTAATACAATAATATTTGTTCCCAAAAACCTTACAGCAATGTCATTTAAGTGTAATTATTACTGTTAACAATTTAATTGTAGTTATTATAAGTAACAATCTCTCCTACCCATGTGCGCAATCACACCAACCCTATAAGGAGAGATTGCGCAAAATAACTTTCTTGGTTTTATTACAATTGTTCTATTAAATTGCAACATAACAACAAAAGAGCAATGGAAGCGCATAAAAAACAAATGAAGTAAAAGTTATTCATGAATAGTTTAGCAAAAAATTAATATTTAGATTTTTTATTGCTATTCCTTTGAATTGTGCGCAGACTATCCTAGCTTTACCTTATTCACTTCGTCAATGATGCTCCAAAATGTTCATTTGCAATTTAGTTGCAACACATTCACTTCTTTATAAATATTTAAAACATTTTGAGTACACTTTCGTAATTAGGTATACTGCCAAATGACGTATTTTAGCAAGTGTGATTTGCACTTTTTGTGACAGTTCTTTAATAATATATACATTCATTTTAAACTATATTGTGGCTAACTTTGCCCTTTGATTTGAAGATAAGCTAGTTTAATATTTTATTAAAACTCCTTTTTCTAAATATTTCGAATCGGAAAAATCACAATGAATATATAATTTTAATAAAATTTCTTTTTTAACGCTATGAAGCAAAGTTATGAAGCAACTTTTAAAGCGAAACAAAATTACTTGTGATACAAAAAAATATATAAAACTGAAAAGTTAAAATATTGACAAAATTTCAAACTAACCGGAGTAATTTATGACACCCATTGGGAAATTTGACATCTATAATTTAACATTTAAACCAATTTTGATCCATTTTCTTTTCAATGAATGGTAAAATTTTAAAATCATTTGAATCCCTATAGAAAAGCATTATGGCGTAAAATAAAATGTTCCTTGCACCTGGAGATGGTAGCCTTCACGGCTTTCACCCTTCTTCGTACTCATAAATCAGTGTAATGGGTTTATGTGTGTTTCGTGTCCGTAAACCGTCAATATGGCATTATTATAACGAAAACGCTCACTATAAACTCATCAATTGATCCTAATTGTCCTCATAATTTTCCATATTTGACGCTATTCTTTTTTGTACCATTCTCATTTTACAAATTTTCAAATCGAGTTATTTATTCTAATACTCTGCGAGGCAGTTTAAAAATAGACAATAGTTGCCTGTAAATTCACCGGCTAATATACCATAATTCGATACCCACCCACGAGCTACCATGAGAGATGGAAACAACTTAATTCCAAGTGTATAAGAGTTGCTTCTACGGATACAACAATGAAATTAACTTTGCTATTAACTACGTTCACTGAAACTCACAAATTGCTCTGAATCCGTTTACAGAAGAAGCCTTTATTATTTTCGTCTCTGTGTACAAAAAGAAGGTATTGGATTCGTGAAAAATTACGACGGATTTATACGTTTTAGAAGGTCCAGAACACAATTTGAGTGTTTTTAGAAAATGTCTGTCCGTAAATCTGTGTTTCTGTCTGTATGTGATGCAAATTTTTGGGCGCTCTAACTCTCGAACTACTGCACGGAATTTAATAAAACTTCAGATTCATTTAGACTTTGACAAAAATTGGTTATTATTAGGTTTTGGTGAATATCGCCCAACAGATAAGCTCCATTCTTCATGATTTGGAAAATAGCTATATCTTAAGAACTCACTCATGTACGGAATTTCATCAATCTTCATATTATGTTAGACCTTCATATAAATAGATGCTGATGAGGGTTCGGTGTATACCACAAGACGGGTAGCGCTGCTATGCTGCATCTTTCACGATTTCCAAAATAGAACTAATCTTAAACTTAAGAACATCTTAAAAACACCTAAAGAACTAATGCACGGAATTTCATCAAGCTTCATATTATTTTAGACCGTCAGATAAATAAATGTTGATAAAGGTTTGATGTATTTTTGATATATTTGATATATTTGATATATTTTTGCCCAGTGGTTAGCACTGCTACACTGTAAAATTTTTGCAGCAAAGTAACCGGTCATTCGACCGTTTTTGACCTAATATGAGCAATATTATGGTCAAAATAGCATTAAATTACGGTTATGTACGGTTAAGTACGGTCATTCGACCGTTTTTATAGAAAACGGTCGAATGACCGGTTACATTTCTGCAAAATTTTTTACAGTGTATGATGCCTTTCTCACGATTTCGAAAATAGCTATATCTTAAGAACTAATGCACGGAGTTTCATCAAACTTCATATTCTATTTGTTCATGACATAAATTAATCCTGATACGATTTGGGTGTATATCACTCTACAGATGGCTCTGCTATGCTGAATTTTTTACGATTTCTGCGATGGCTATATCACGAAAACTCATACACGTAATTTTATCAAACTGCATATTCTGATAGACCTTGACATAAATAGATGATGATTCAATATCGACTTTAATCAATCAACAGGGGGCGTTTGTATCCTGTGCTTGGGGAAAGATTCCTAATCTTGTCCACAATCAATTGATGCAATTTACCGATTTTTTTCTTTTATTATTCACTGATCACTCTACTTCCATGTTAAATTTAAAGAAAGACATTTCTCTTCATATCCATAATTGTTGTTGCGTGAGTATGCTTTAAATTAATGTATTATAATGATATAAAAGAAAGTTTTTTGACGGCCACAGAATACTAGTTTCTGATCTGCTATATTGTTTATATTGTTTCAAAATGGCGGCCGCTTAAAGATATCAAACTTCTGCATATCAGCTATTTCTTAAGACAGTGATATAAAGAAATTTGACATAGACATATGAGATCTTGAGAAGACCTTTATATTCGTGGCCAGATTTGACCACATCGCTTTATAAAGACGGGTTCTATAGTAATGATAAAAAATCCGACACACATCATTATTTATATTTCTAATGTATTCTATTACTTGGTCCTTTTTTTTCTAGCGCCGATTATATCTTATAATTTAATAATCATCATTTTTATAAAAAGTTTTATTATATTATCATCTATGATAAACATAATGATTTTACCTTCAATGTTATTAATTTTACTAACTTTCATTCATGTCTACATATCTCAGTTTGCAGAAATATTCTTCTTAATCACTGCAATCGTATTAAACGTTTATGTTCCTCTCATTTCATTAGTCCTAATTTATTACATTTTAAACATACATTGTCTTATAATTATCCCCTTCTTCTTCTTTCTTTATGGATTAAACATTAAATCATTAATCTAATTTTACTAGTACGGGCATTAAGTATGTATAAAAATTATAAAATTGACAACAATATTAAGGAGAGAGGGTGTGGATTGCTGAAAAAACTATTAAGACTTATTTTTAAAAAGAAATAACAAAAAAAAACATCATAAATCAACAAAATCCCCCCTGCCCACCCCAAAAATTATAAAATAAAAATACCATTAAGGAGTGATGTGGCAGGACTGCTGAAAAAAGATACAGAATTTATATATATATATAAAAGTTTTTATGCATTTAATCATTTTATTTACATCATACAATCATTTTTACAACATAAATAATACACTCTTCCTTTCACTCACACAATGTCTCATCTTAAAATGCTAATTAATGTACTTGTCTTCCCATTTCATCTTTATAATATTTTATTTACTTCCTTTACTTTCCTCACATTTCAAATATTATTTGCTTTGTCAATATTTTTTCTTCTTTTGATTATATTTTATCTTCATCCATAATAGATGGCAGCTCTAGCCTTATTATTTAACTTCTCTACAATTTTAGCTTTTACTTCTATTTTTCTGTGATAGATGGCAGCACTACACAATTTATTTACTAAACAATGTTTGCTCATAGATATTGCAGCCATTTTGAGTTAATGTTGTCTGGCTGATTGTTAAGTTCTTATAATCTTATTACATCTTCAGAAAAGTTTGTCTTTTTTGGTGAGTCTTGCACAATATTTTATTATCTAATTTCTATTTAAGTTGAATAATTGTTTATTTATCTAATTTCTACGTAAGTTGCATATTTATTTATTTGTTTTGTTATTTGAACCTCATGTAGGTTATTAATTTTCTTGTTTCATATATATATATTATTAGGGGCTTAATATTGTCGATTTTAGGCATAATGCTGACACTATTTGATGAAATAACATTTACTTACTATGAATATTCTTATAAAACCCTTCTGAAGATTCTATAAGATATTCATAGTTTTCCAATTTTTGCTTTTTCATCCTATTAAGTATAATTCCTTCAGTGTCCATTCAATTGCTTTTTATAATGTCTTATCTTTCGTTTTTCACATGAGTTTTTATTCATATATATATACTAATATAACGATTTTTTTAAACAAATTTGTTTATCAATTTCATGAAACAAATTTATATAATGATTTTCAGAAACGAATTTGTTTATCAATTTTATGGAAAGATTTAATGAAGCGAACTTATGTAACGATTTCCAGAAAGAATTCTTTGAAACTAATTTATCAAACGATTTTATGAAACATTTTTTTTAAACGCTTAACTGTGGAGTTTGTAGAACGCTGGCGTTAATATAATTTTAGTGTGTTGTTATATATAATCACCTACATCATGTTTTTTTTTTTTTTTTTTTTTTTTTTAACAGGGTGTATACAGCATTTATAGTTACTGTACCGGACCGCACAAAAGAATATGATTACACTGCCGCCTAGAGCCGGTAATTGCCTAAAATGCATTTCTGTGCTATTATGTTATTTGACATTTTACAAAATTTGTGTATGTTACTAAGGCTTTTTGGGGCATGTTTTTTCTTGAACAGGATTTATATAGTAATTACAGTTATTGTACAGGGCCCCACAAAAGAATTCGATTATACTACTGTCTATGGGGTAAAATGCATTTCTGTGCTATTATGTTATTTGAAATTTTACAAAATTTGTGTATGTTACTAAGGTTTTTTGGGGCATGTTTTTTCTTGAACAGGGTTTATATAGTAATTACAGTTATTGTACAGGGCTGCACAAAAGAATTCGATTATACTCCTGTCTATGGGGTAAAATGCATTTTACTGCAATTATGATATTTAAACTCTACGAAATTTGTGTATGGTACTAAGGCTTACTACGGCATCTCCTCCATTGGAAATATGGGGTGTAACATTGAAAATATGGGGGACGTAGCACACTTAACATTTTGTTAAAAAATATTTTTAATTAAAAATTGAAGTTATTTCAAAATTAAATAGGCATTGTTTTCATAAATGAAATCAAAGATTTTCCTCAAATTAGTGTTGCCACAAAAATAAAATACCGCATTATGTGATGTTCAACAATGATTATAAATAAAAAGTAAATAGTACAACCGAGGCATACGTAATAAGAGTACATTATTTACGTAATAGATAATGTGTAGAATACATAATAAGTCCAACAAGTGTAAAGTGTGACACCTGCGTGAGGGTTTATTTTATATTTATTACTTAAATGAAAATTGAAATATTTAGAAGAAAAAAATACCACCCATCGATCGAAGCAAAATTGCAGTTAATTAAAATTTAAATCAGTATTGTTTTCTTAAATGAAATGAAAAGTTTTCTCAGTTTTTTTTCGAAGCGAGTGACGTCATCCTCTAATGTGGTTAAAATACGACTGTTAATTTTATTTCCACGCGTGTGCCTTTTGCTATCTTGGACCAGTTTATACTGTAACTTTGATGAAATAAATTGTATGATATTCTGGTGATATTCTGGCTCAAAACCATTATTTAAAGGCTTTGTTCTGGCTTGATTATTGTTGTTTGCAGATATTTTTATCCTTAATTTTTCTTTAAAAGTTTAAACCTACATCTCAGAAATATTAGATATTGATAAAAAATATTAGACTGCAGTGCGAAATTATCGCACAGGTGCACTGGTTATTTAATATTTTCATAATATTTAAGTTATTTTAAACATAAAAATTTAAAACTGTTAGGGGAACCGTCGGTAGCGTAATGAATTTTCTTATTTTTATAAATAGTTAAATCAGTCTTCAAATTTAATATACATTTTCATCTTTTGATATGTTAAAGAAGTTTGTTCAGCTTACCTGAAATTTTCCTTTTTGCGCCAAGTGATATGCACAGTAATCCATAGTGTTGTAGCGATATTTATCTGATCCATTGATTCACTTATATTGGAAGAATAATAAATAGTATTAGTAGAAAATGACAATTGTGTAAAATAAACAGAAGATTCATTTTCCTTTGAATATAATATAATTCTTGGCTAGATGTACATGTTTAAAATCGCATTTTGGAGGCTGCGTATAAGTGCTCCAATTTTACATTATATTAAAATATATTTACATCATATATATACAAGAGCGTCTTAACTGCTCGGAAACATTTTGGAAACTGAAGGGAGATTGTTATTTGAGTTCTGTGCACACGCGCGGGACAAACAGCTGTACTTTGAAGGAGGGACATCTGCAGTATTTCTCCAATTAGTTAGTTTCGACAGTCTCTGGTTTTATTCACTGTTTTGCATCTGCGGTTGTCACTTAAAGTACTTATAGTTAATTGGGTTCTGGTTTTTAACATGTTTTTCAATCGTTCGCTGCACGTGGAGATTAATTAACTGCATAAAAAAGGTTTCTCCGTCACTCCCCCGTAATCTCCTGTGTGGGGAATGGTTGAAGATTCAGTTTCTTACGGTGTTTCTCGTACACAGGTTTGGGAGTGGGTTTCGTGAGAGTGTCGGCTGTCATTTCTTCAGTGGGACAGTATTGTAAATCGATTTTTCCTTCTTCTTTCATAAGTTTGATGTTGTGGAAACGTATGTCGATATGCTTGGATCGCTTAGTATCTTTATCGTTTTCAGTCATTTTTATACAGGACATATTATCCTCAAAAATCGTGATGGGTAATTTTTGTGGAATGTTGAGGTCGCTAAGCAAGTTTGTTATCCAACTTAATTCTTGTGCTGCGTTGCTAGCTGAAACGTATTCAGCTTCGGCTGACGAAAGTGCAATACAATTTTGCCTTTTTGTAATCCAGTAAATCGGCGATTTTCCTAGCATGAATAGATTTCCTGACGTTGATTTACGTGTTTTCAAGTCACCTGCCCAGTCTGCATCGGCGTATGCTGTTAGGATGGGCTTGCTGTTTGCGCTAAGAGTTAAATTCAAATTTTCTGTAGTTTTAAGGTATGAAATGATTCTTTTCACTGCTGTCCAGTCCTTTTGGCGTGGTGTTTCATTTCTACGACATAATATGTTGACTGCTGCGGATATGTCAGGACGCGTGATTGTTGATATGTAAAGTAATGTGCCTGTGGCTTGTCGATATTTCGTGTTATTAGGTAAAAGATTATCATCGTCCTCAAGTCTGTTGAATCCATCAATCATTGGTGTGTAATGAGGTTTCATGTCGTTTAAATTCAGTTTTTTCACTAGTTCCTGTATTTTATTGTTTTGATTTAGGTAATATGTATCGTTGATTTTATTAATGTTTATTCCTAGGTAATTATTCACTTCTCCTAAGTTTTTCAGTTCATATTCTTTCTCAAGTTGGTTTATTGTTTCTTCGATATCACTGTCCTTTCCTGCTATCAGGATATCGTCTACGTAAATGATGATGTATATCGGATTTTCTTGATTTGATTTAAAGTACAGACATGGATCATTTTTGCTCTGTAAGAAATTATTGTTTGTGAGTGTTTCCGATATTTTGGTGTACCAGGCCTTTGCGGCTTGCTTAAGACCGTAGATGGCTTTTTGAAGTTTACAAACTTTTCTTTCATCGCCGGGTTTAATATACCCGTCTGGTTGACTCATATAAACAGTTTCAGTTAATTCACCATACAAGAATGCTGTGGTTATGTCAACATGTTTCACGTTCAAATTTTTGTGCAATGCGGAGATGAGAAATGCACGTATTGTAGCGTGCGAAACTACAGGTGCGAAAGTTTGATCATAGTCAATCCCGAATCTTTGACTATATCCTTGTGCTACTAAACGCGCTTTATAGCTTTGAATATTTCCTAAATTGTCCTTTTTTAGTTTAAAGGTCCATTTTGAACCGATAATTTTTGTTCCGGGTGGTGGATCTGTTAAAGTCCAAGTGTTATTTTTTCTTAGGCATTGTATTTCATTTTGTGTTGCTTTTATCCAATTTTGTTTATCATTAGGATTTTCCATTTTTTCGATATCTTCCCAATTTTCGGGAATGTTTTCAGATGAACTATTTATGAGACAAACATATCTGTCAGGAGGAACGCCTCTATTTGTCCTATTAGACCTTCTTGGTTCAATTGGTTGCTGTTTGGGCACGGATGGTGTCTCTTCGCTGTCAAGTTTTATTTCTAAGTGATTTTCATGTCTATCCGGTAATTGTGTATTGTCATCGGATGTTTTTGTGGTGATTTGTATCTCCTCAATGTTATCTGAGTGTACATTTTCATTCTCAAGAAATTTCACCGTTCTCGCTATTATAATTTGTTTTCCTTGTGTGTGAATTCTATAACCAGTCGATCGTGTATCATAACCTACAAACGTTCCGGTTTGAGCCCTGTTATCGAGTTTTCCTCTATTTACTTTATCGACGTAAAATAGCGCTTTACAACCGAATGTTCTTAAGTGTTTTAAATTCGGTTTAATTCCTTTCCATAATTCGTAAGGTGTTCTGTTGTTGTTTGCTTTAGTTGGGAGTCGGTTTTGTAAATATGTTGCAGTGTTTATGGCTTCACCCCAAAAATGTTTGCTTAATTTTGCTTGTGATAGCATGCTTCTAGTCATATCTAATAAACTTTTATTTTTTCTCTCCGCAACTCCATTCTGGCTCGGATTATGCGGGACAGTCAATTGGTGTAAAATTCCGTTCTGTTTTAAGTATTCATCTATCTCTTGATTTACATATTCACGACCGTTATCCGATCTAATTTCCTTAGGTTTTTTACCGAACTGATTGTATATCATCGTTATATACTCTTTTATCTTTTCAGCAACTTCGCTCTTTTTAGATAATAAATATATCGTAGTATATCGGGAATAGTCATCAATAAGAGTCATAAAATATATTTTTCCGCCTAAGGTCGGTGTATCTAGAGGTCCACACACGTCACTGTGGATCAAATCCGCAATATTAGTAGCTCGATTTGTTGCTGATTTAGGATACGGCATATTAGTTAATTTAGTTTCGATACAAGTTACGCATGTTTTATTTTGATGTTTACATTTTCCTATCTTTATTCCGTCCGCAAGTTGATTTGTTATCATTGATTTAATCGCGTCATAATCTCTGTGACCTAGTCTGCGATGCCAGAGATCTATGCATTGTTTGCTGTCACAGTTATACGTTATGTTTACATAATTTTGTGGTTCTTCCACATCGTCCATTTCCTCAATAATGTATAAGTTTTTCTCATTTTTCGCCCTAATATATATTTCTTCATCAAAGATCAAATCGCATTTATTATCGTCGAAGATTAGTTTACACCCGTTTTTAGCGACTTTACTAACCGAAATTAGGTTTGACTCTAAGTCTGGGACATAAAGCACTTCGCGTAATTTCGTTAGTTTTTCTTTTAATTCGGGGGTTAATGTTTTTATAAAAACTTCTCCTGAACCTAACGCTGTCAGTTTATTACCATTCGCGATCGTTACTGAAGTTTTATTATAATCAATAAATTTACTAAATAGGCTTTTATCATTACAAATGTGCGAGGTAGATCCTGAATCGAGAATCCAGTTATTTTTGCCTACTTTTTGAGTGATTAATGCTTTATTTTGCGTCTGATCATTTGCGTATTTTCTTTCGTTTGGAACTTTGTTTTCCCTATGAGTTTCGTTTTTTTCATAACATAATGAAGATGAGAAATTCTTTTTATTTTTGAATTGATTGTTACGAGGATTTCCGGATTGTACCGTGTTTCTGCTCTTGTAGTGCCAGCATTCGTAAGTCGAATGATTTTTCATTTTACAGTTGTTACAATATTTTTGTTCTCTTCTATTTTCAGTGTGTGTATATCTCCTATTTGTTTTAAATGCTCTCTCATTGTTGTTATATCCGCTATGTGATTGTTCTGACATTTCATGTCTACGATTATATTCATCCGTTAATTTGTTTTTGATAAAATCAGAGGTGAGCTCATTTTCCGGTCTCGCCTCCAACGCAGTTATCAAAGTATTGTAACTGGGGGGAAGAGAACACAGAAATAGCGCGGAAATATGTGAATCGCTAATATTTTCTCCAATGGCATTAAGTTTATCTATAATTTGCAAGATATTAGTGATATGTGAGATCATGTTTCCGCCTTCCGCTAGTTTAGTACTGTATAATTTTCGTAACAGGTAAAGCTTACTAGATAAATTGCTTCTCTCATGTATATTTTTCAGAGCTTCCCATGTTAATTTTGCAGTTTCTAAGTTTTTTACATTTACGATTTGAGAATCATCAATGCTTAAGTTAATTAAAGCTCTAGTCTTGCGGTCTCTTTTGTGCCATGCGGGGTCGGGTGGAGCTGGTGGATCTTGTACTATAATATCGTCGAGTTCCTCTTTAATCAGGAACATCTGCATCTTGAACTTCCATGTACTATAATTCGTAGAATTGAGTTTCTCAATAAATTGAGTATTTTCTTTTATCGCATTCATTATTACTTTTTTAGGGTTCTTTTATTTATTATTATATTTTTAGAAATTTGTTAAATTATCGTTTTTTTTTTTTTTAATACTGGGATATTCTTTTTTCAGTCTCATAATCTTTGTTAGGGGAACCGTCGGTAGCGTAATGAATTTTCTTATTTTTATAAATAGTTAAATCAGTCTTCAAATTTAATATACATTTTCATCTTTTGATATGTTAAAGAAGTTTGTTCAGCTTACCTGAAATTTTCCTTTTTGCGCCAAGTGATATCCACAGTAATCCATAGTGTTGTAGCGATATTTATCTGATCCATTGATTCACTTATATTGGAAGAATAATAAATAGTATTAGTAGAAAATGACAATTGTGTAAAATAAACAGAAGATTCATTTTCCTTTGTATATAATATAATTCTTGGCTAGATGTACATGTTTAAAATCGCATTTTGGAGGCTGCGTATAAGTGCTCCAATTTTACATTATATTAAAATATATTTACATCATATATATACAAGAGCGTCTTAACTGCTCGGAAACATTTTGGAAACTGAAGGGAGATTGTTATTTGAGTTCTGTGCACACGCGCGGGACAAACAGCTGTACTTTGAAGGAGGGACATCTGCAGTATTTCTCCAATTAGTTAGTTTCGACAGTCTCTGGTTTTATTCACTGTTTTGCATCTGCGGTTGTCACTTAAAGTACTTATAGTTAATTGGGTTCTGGTTTTTAACATGTTTTTCAATCGTTCGCTGCACGTGGAGATTAATTAACTGCATAAAAAAGGTTTCTCCGTCAAAAACGAATACTCTAACAAAAAATAAATGAATGAATTGAATACTTAGGGAAATTATACCCTATGAGTGCCCTACATTTTCTGTTTTATATCTTAATTTCTGTTAAACTAATAAATTTTAAAAACTTTTAATACTAAGGTTTTTTTCTTTTTTTCGTTTTGATTTTATACAGATCGAATGAGTGACATGGAAAATGCAAGAAAGAAATTAATTAAGCACCATTACAAAGACTATGATGAAAAGTTGAAAAATAATTTGAGCCAAATATTGCCAAAAGAAAAGTATTTAACCAGGATAGGTCTGAAGAGAAGAGATGCGAAAGACAAGGCTGTAATAAAAGATTCGGAAGGTAACAGAGATGGCAAAGATGTGGCAATTGAGCCAAAAATGAATGTTCAAGACAAAACAACTGTTAAAGTTAATGTTAAAAATGAAGCTGTCGTAAGTAAAAAACGAGGAAATACTGATGATAAAACTGATGTTAAAGATCATGCTGCAGATATAGATAAAACAATTACTGACAATAATACTGTTGTTGAAGATTATGCTGTAGATAAAAATGAGACAAATAAAGTACAAAAAAGTGTAAACGATAAAATTGCTGTTAAAGATATCGGTAAAAATGAACATTTGGCAAGTGAAACACAAACAAGTATTGTCGAAGATAACGTTGAAAATGTACGTTTGAGAAATAAAGCAGAAAAATATATTGATGATAAAGCCGCAGTTAATGAAGAAGAAAATTTTAAAGACGAAGTTGTGATAATTGAAGCCACAGCTGCAGCAAGTAACGATAATGGTAAAAATGAAGATGTCGTAAGTGAAGCGCAAAGAAATACTGATGATAAAACGGCTGTTAAAGATCATGCTGAAGATAGAGATTTTACAATAAAAGCAGATAAAACTGTGGACTATAAAGTGCCCGTTAACGATAACAGTAAAAAGGAAGCTGTGGCAAATTTAGTGCAAACAAGCATTATCGCAGATAACAGAGTAAAGGAATCGAAAAGTAAGAGAAATGGCAAAGATGTGGCAACTAAGGAAAAAAGTATTGAAGGCAAAACCGTTGTTAAAGTTAATAGTGAAGGTGAAGCTGACGTAAGTGAAGGGCAAAAAAATACTGATGATAAAATTGTTGTTGATGATTCTTCGGGAGATAAAGATGTGACAAATAAACCACAGATAAGTATAAACGATACAATTGTTGTTAAAGATATTGGCAAAAGTAAATATTTTTCAAGTGAAACACAAACAAGTATTGTCGAAGATAACGTTGAAGATAGAGCTGTGGAAAATAAAACAGAAACAAATATTGATGATAAAGCCACAGTTAATGAAAAAGAAAATTTTAAAGACGAAGTTGTGATAATTGAAGCCACAGCTGCAGCAAGTAACGATAATGGTAAAAATGAAGATGTCGTAAAAGAAGCGCAAGTAAATACTGATGATAAAACTACTGTTAAAGATGATGCTGAAGATAGAGATCTTACAATTAAAGCTGATAAAACTGTTGTTGAAGATTATGCGGGAGGTAAAGATGTGACAAGTAAACCACAGAAAAGTTTAAACGATAAAATCGCTGTTAAAGATATTGGCAAAAGTGAAGATTTGGCAAGGAAAACAAAAACAAATGTTGTCGAAGATAGCGATGAATATGGGGGTGTGGCAACTAACACTCAAACAAATATTGATGATAAAACCGGTTTTAATGAAGAAGGAAATTCTGAAGACGAAGCTGTGGTAGTTGAAGCAACAGCTGCAGCAAATAAGACAAATGATGCTAATAATGAAAGTGATGGGACAACTTCAAATAGGAATACTAATGACAGTCATGTTGTAACAAAAGAACAAAACGGTATTGTAAATAACAACTGTGTTACAAAAACGCAGAATGTTGCCAAGAACAACCTTGAAATAAATGTAAATGAAACCGATGAATTTACAGATGCAGTAACTAAAGCCATAGATTCTGTAAATAAAGCCATGGATGTATTAACTGAAGCCAAAGATACAGTAACTGAAACGTCAAGTAAAATGCGCGAAATGGAAAAACAAATGATCAATATGAGTGGAAAAATTAAAAAAGCGAATAGGGAGGTTGAAGAGATAGTTTCAATAGGTAGCACAGATGTGAAAGCATTTGCACAAGACGATAAAGTAAAATATAATGCTAAGGAGGAAGATGGGGTAAATGAAGCTGAAGATGCAGAAACTGAATAAAATGATGGTGATAAAAGGAAGTGTAACTGAATAAATATACGAAATGGAATAAATATCTTATGCAACAGTCATGAGATGTGATAAAAATATTTGGTATGTAGATATGAACATTTAAATAAACGAAAAAAAGATTAGTTTTTCAGTTCTTTGTTTATATTGGATATGAAAAAAACAATGCGTCATTAAAACTCCGTTAATGAGTCGGCCAAAAATCCGTGGCACATTTTAAAATGTTTCTGTTCTAAAAAAAAAAGTAAATAAGACTGCTGCAATAATTGATTTCATTGTGAGCGGGAGATCTTTCTCGGTTTTTATATATATTTAAAAAAAAGCTATAGCATATATAAACATGAAAAATTGAATTTTATAAAGAAATGTATGATAAAATAGGGTGAAGTAGATTTTTTTTTTAATCAAAGAATTGTATTATGCACTATTTAATGTTGAAATCGTTCTAGTTAGTTCTCTTACATAAGTTTTATAGGATCAAAAACTATGCATGGAAATTTAACCATCTTTTGCAGCCACATACTAAACTAGATTGTCGTGTGCAGCGTTTAATCCTTTTTTTAATTTGTCTATTTGTTAATTTTTTTTCAAAATTTTTATTCAAAATTTCATTACCTGAATAGAGATTTATTTTACATTTCGAAAAAGCCGTTTTTATACGTACTGTTGCCAGATTTTTACAAGGACCCAATAATAATATCTCCAAACATTTTTCAATTGAAAAATTTATTTGCACGCGAATATTAAAAAAAAACAACTTGGAAAATAATTATATTATTAAGTGTGAAAAGCATTCCATGCTAGTTGAAAAACTTTAGGTAGCGGGGTGAGGCACAACAGGGTGTTAATTGAAGCAACCCTTCGTTGATCTCCATATTCATTTTTAATCTCATTGTTCCCAATATCGCTGATTTAGGCATGGAAGTGACAATCCTATATTGAAATTTTTAACGTGCATCTGTAAAAAAACAATGGGTGAAAAAAAAATTGTTTGAGCTTTTAACATGTGCGCAACCTTAAAATTATTATTTTTTCATTATACATCATTATACATTTCATTATACCAATAACAATTTTTTTATGTCATTTCATAGAAAAAATAACTATTATGTAGATTGGAAAAAAAAAATGTTTTCCCATTTTCTTTTCTAATTTTGTTCTATTTTTCCCCATTTAGCTCTGAAACTAGACTATCCAAATTAATATCAGAACAATTTCAGACTCATGGTACAAACGTTAAGGATTGGTACAGGATACTGTAACACCGTCTCACTCCAATCCGAAGTCGCGTTTTTGTACATAAATTTAACAGTAGTGAAGATATTTTAACAAAATTCGCAACAGACTTTGTATGAATTGTAAGCATATTGTAAGGATATTGTAAGGATTTTGTAAGGATTTCATTAAAGTATCTTCACTACTGTTAAATTTATGAACGAAAACGGGATTTCGAATTGGAGTGAGACAACGTGTAATTTTGACTAAAAAAATGGATTTCTGACAATGGTTTCCTATAAAAAAAATGATTTTTGCAGTGTCCTGTACCAATTCTTAACGTTTGTACCATGAATTCATTCGGGATCACCTGTATTATAAGAAACAAGATATTTATCTGTTTTTGTCTGATCTACAGTGTTAATGGTTTAATAATTTGTTCTGATTAATTAAAATATTTATTTTTAATTTAATTTATTTAACTCTTATTCTTTTAAATATAGTTTTAACGATAAAATTTGTGTTTAAATTGTATAACAATAAGCAAAGAAAACTTTTATAAACAATACATTTGGGTATTTTTATATAACTTTATAAGATTTTTTATTTTATTTTTTTTACTTTCTTCTATCTATAATAAAAGAAAGTATTGTAATCGAAATTTTTTTCGACTTCTCGTTTACGGCAGATTTACAAGTTTCAGGTGTCAGAGATTCCGAAAAACATGTTTTTTACAAAATGCCTGTCTGTCCTCATTGTATCATAGAAAAGTGTATGAAGTTATGCATAGAACTGAACCAAATTTCCTTTATATGTTTTTGGCTATGACCGGCAGGTCCCAGTTGAATTTGATATTCTGCCATAAAGGGGCGCTGTGATAGCGATTTTTGTTCCATTTTCATTATTGTATCATCGAAAAATGCATAAAGTTATGCATAGAATTAAACGAGTTTATATATATATGTTTTTGACGATGGCTTGCAGATCCAAGTTGAATTAGGGGATGTTCCGCCGGAAGCGGTCTTTGTGATAGCAATTTTTGTTCCATTTTCATTATTGTATCATACAAAAGTGTATGTAATTATGCATAGAATTAAACGATATTTCATGTATATGTTTTGGGCTATGGCCAGCAGGTCCCAGTTGAATTTAGGGCTATTCCGCCGGAAAGGGGCTCTGTGATAGCGATTTTTGAGGGATTTTCTCGATTCTTCGTAGTTGTGTTATACATCAGCTGATCGTGCAGCGAAGGGTACTTCGCGTCCAGGCTACCCGGCGTTTCGCAAGCAGCTGACGTACAACGAATTGACGACAAATATTGATTTTATTGGGGCTGTGATACCGAATTTTGAAGTATTAACATGTTTGAGATAAAATAAAATTTTGTGATTGCTACATCGACTAGTTTTAAATGTAACTCTCTTAAATGTAGCCCCTGTAAAATCCAATGGTTGTCATAAAATCTCTGTTACTTTTTGTAACTTCAGTTACAGTTTATAATTTTTGTAACAGAGATTAGAAATCTCTGTTTACTCATGCTTTCTTTTCCTTTTCCCGTGACGTACACACTGATGTGGATCAAATTCACTATTTATAAACGAGTAAATCTTTTGTGTTATTTAAGTAATGGAATACAATATAACCTATATATAGTATAGAATATGTGTGGAATACAATATAGCCTATCTTTTAAATGGATTAATATAATATTAGTAAAGTTTGCATTATTTTTTTTTCTATTAACAAAATCTATATGTTTTTATAATAATAATTTCCTAACCTGTTTTCTTGTGTTTTAAAAAACAGGGTTTTGAACTAGAGTTCCCCACTTCTAAAATCACATGTCAAAGATACACATTTGAAGAAAGTATTGTATCTTAAATTGAGCAAATGTTGTCCAGTAATAGAGGTTACATTTGTTACTTCAAATACATATTTGGGAAGTTGCAATTTAATTTTATAGTTGAATATTTTTATACTGATGCAAATTTGAAAGGGACTACACTTCTATTTAAACAATATTGGTGTTATTTAGTCAAATCTAGATCTTCAGAAAACAAAAAATATATTAAAATGCTTGTATTAAATTGGATAACCCTATACAATACGATGACCATTGTTAAAACAAATATTAGTACTGTGCACTTTAGAATAACGTAAAATTTCGTAGCGATTGCCGATTTTTACTAAAATTAGAACCTAAAAAAACGAAAGAAAGAGAAAGTCAGGCTGGCAAACATGCCATTTTTGTATCCTGATAATATTTACAAGGGACCATCACAGAAGCGAACACTTTTCAACTAAAAATAATTACAAAAATCAGAGCAACCTTTCGAAAAATATAAACCATCATGTAATAGTAATAATTAAGCAATTTTGTTTTTACGCTACATGAAACACTAAACCATTGTATTTTAAATACATTTATTAAATAATCTTTATAAACAATTGTTCCCGAATATTATTGTAGGACTTGAAAATGATTCTTTATCTCCTTTTCCAACGATAAAGCTTTACACAGTAAAAATATTTAAATTTCGCTGAATTTTAGAAAAAGGTTAGTTGGTTGGTTGATTTTATGACGACCGATTATCTACACAAGGAATATAGGCCCTGGGGGGAGTGCCCTCCATAGAGGTCTTTCTAAGGGATCCTAACCCATATTTACGGAAAGCTTCGAAGAAAACCACGGAAAACTCCGAATTGTTAGGTCGACGAGCGCGATAGGGGTTTGAACACAGCACCTCCCGTCTACCAGCTCTGAGAGCAGAACCTCATAGCTACTGGTGAGGCTTTAGAGAAGAAAAAACATTATTATAAATGTGTTCTAAATCATAAACGTCCTTAGGATCATTTATTAGATATCTTGTCACAAATGATATCATGCATTTGATATATTTTGTGCAAGTCTGTAAATAAACAGCAAAATCTGAAATAAACAATTTCAACGAGTAACATTCCTGATTTTTATCCGGAAGTCCCTGTCTAACTGTTTGTCCACTTGTATGCAGGAATTCGTTAAAATGCAGCAGTGAAAAAAAAATAAATAAATAAATGTTGCGCGGAAGCGCATTATAGCTTATTTTATTCTTTATTACTGTTAATTTTACGGTATAATACTGGCAGCTGGGATGCCAGTATTATACTGTAAAATTCATTTTTTTTCTTTTGCAGTGTGGCATCATTTTTCTGAGTAAATTCTGTGGTTTCTTCGTAGTTGGAATTCGCCGGCACTTTTTCCGTAATCAAGGACCACAAGCACTCCTCCATAATCGGATTTCTTCTGGAATATGGACGATGATTATTGTCCGTGTACCTCCGCCAACAATCATTGCGATTTCTTATGAAATACCATTTCATTACAATTTTATCTAAATATTGTGTCCAAAAGTCTCTGTAGTACTTGATTTTCAAAACGGTGCATGCTCAAATAAATAGAAGCATTTTTAATAAAGTTGAAACCTGGTGGATGAGCTATCAGACTATCTACTAATAAACTGAATTCATATTCATTTTTCAAGTAACATAATAAAATATTAGAGAGATTGAAATAGTATTAAGTCATTAAAATACATTTCAAACTGTAAATATCTATAGGATGTAACGTATTCGATATATTTTGAGTGTCCGTGTAAACGCACCATACAGACTTCAATGACTTTTTACAATAGGGAGCCTACTAGAGTCGACTGCAGTAACATTTCTTTATATCATGCATATATGAACAGTTAGACAAGAGTTAGGCCCTTTAGTACTTTTTTGCTCTATAGTAAGTATAGGAATCGATTACTTTAAACTGATATAAATAAAAAACTAATTAATATTTTTACATAACTTTAAAAGTTTAAACTACCCATAAAAACAAATAAAATGCAGAGCAAATCACATAAAAGTCCGATAATTATGTATCCTTGTCGAACCTAAAAACAATTTAAGAGGGGTAAAAATGCAAACTTTTAATAGCAGATTTACTAAAAACCTATTCGTCATATTCCGCTTTACTTTTGGTTACTTAGTCACGTAGTATGTCTCATTCTATGGAAAAAAAGAAATTTGCTTCTATGACAAATAGAACGCGAGCTGTAGAGGTGTAAAACCTCTTTTTGGTCAGTCCGCAAAATATAAACTAGTCAGAGCACTAAATTAATCTTGTAAAATCGTTTAGCATGAATTGGCGGAAATTCCTTTCGTTTGCTGTTAATTGCATTGTTGTTAATTTTCCCTGGGTTGGGTTGGGTTGATTATTGACGGCCAATTATCGACACTAGGGATATAGGCCCGGGGGGAGTGCCCTTCGTGGGGGTCTTTCTAAGGGAACCTAATCCGTATTTACGCATGGAGAAGATCCACGGCTCGAAAGAAAACCACGAAAACTCCGAGCGGTTAGGCCGACGGGCGCGATTGGGATCGAACCCAGCACCTCCCGTCTACCAGCTTCGAGAGCACAACCTCTCAGCCACTAATTTTCCCTGGAGAGAAACTCTGTCGAGTTTCTATGATTTCCAACACTTTTCAATAGAGAAATATATTTACATATGAATATTAAAAGAGAAAGGAAACATTAAAATAAGTAAATTATTACGTGCGAAAAGCATTCAATGGAGAAAATTACATCATATTTATAATACTATAATTAAATCGTCATATTTAAAACGACTTTCTTCTAGCGTCTAAGAAAAATCCCTTTATTATAAAAGTCAGGGAGGCAGCAACTTTTTTTACTTACCAATTTTATACGAGCTGATTTTCAAATGTGTGAAAGATCTTACTTAATCAATCTCGAAAGCAGCCGTCAGCTGTCTCGACAGCGGTGGATGTGGCCTTGAGTACCGAAAAATCTCCTAGTCAAAGGGAAATGAACGGTAATCCGATTAGAGAAAATTGCTGCTGATCATGATAATATCGTTTAATATTTCATAATTGTGTAATCTTTTTAAAACAGAGCAAACAGCAAAGTAACGTCTTTTTGGAGCTTGCGGTGTCTGGAAGGCGGTTGGCGAGCGTAGCTCGTAGGGGGCAGAGACTCCCAGTTCAATTAAAAGAAAATACAAATTAAGTAAATTAAAAAAAAGATATATATATATATTATTAACTAAACATTTTTATCGACATCTTACATTTAGAAAAGTATTGCCCCATTTTTAAGTTCATGTCAGATTTCCTTTTTCTCAACTTTCTAACTTTTCTTAGTTACTGTCTGAGTCCGGGGCTGCAGCCCCCTTCGCTCTCCCATTTACTGGTCTCTGCGATTCCCAAAACGATCACATAATTTCACAATTCTTTACTTCAAAATTTCTCAAGACTCAGCGTGCTTCGACTTATACCTCTTTCATTCCTTATATATTAGACGTAAGAAATTCCATTACAAAATAATCATTATAAAGCGGGATTAAATTCTCCCTAAACAAATTCATTACCACTAGCTATGCGATGCGCTCACCTATAATTTAATGATCCATTTTCGCCACATCACACCTGCGTCTTCCATCGATTTTAACATATATAATTAACTTCTTAATCTGTAAGATGGTCTTCCAGTTTTCTGCTGCCAGCCGGAATTTGCGTTAAAATTATATATTTACGACGCTGAAGAAATATCAAATGCGATGGCAAAAGCTTTAAAATAGAATGCGAAGTAATGGAAATTACAGTAAAGAAAGACGTTTAATTTTTGTGGGAATGACTTTGCGGCTCGTGCATAAACTATGCATAAACAGTCTATTGCGTTAATATTGTGATAATGTCTTGAAGTGCGACTTCTCATACTTTTGTCACATTTAGAGTATGTTTCGCATTTTATAATATATAAAATGCAAAAAAGGATTGATTATTGAGCTTTTAAATCGAACTAATTTATTTTGAAGAAATGGAATTATTATCTGTAATCTAAACAAAAATATACCATTGTCACATTTAGGTCATTTTTGCCACATTTACATAGTAGTTAAAGACTAAATGAGATTTCCAAAGTACCCAAATACGCCATTGCATTTTATACGTTTCAGTTCATCTTAATTTTATTAATTTAATTGCTATCAGTTTTCTAAATACTTAATTACTGCAATATAATTAAATAATGAATCATTTAACCTACTTTAAACGCTTTTTACTTTAATAATTACAATAAATAAGCCGTAAGAAATGAATGACCAATACAACATTAATTTTACCAATACAACGCTTATTATTGTATGTTCGACACAACTATTTCATAAACTAAATTTTTTATACTTAGGAATTCCTGGAACGTCTGTTCTTGCTCTTGGAATTTAACAATTGTGATAAGGTTATAGCTGCCAAACTTCCGGTTTTTTTTATCAAGTTAAATAAACATAATTTGAATCAGAAAAATTACTTAATGAAATGTTTGCTGTTTTTATACACTGTAAAAAAAAATTCCTGAAACAAACGGAAGTTGTACTGGCAATCGAGACGCCAGTACTATTTCCGTATTTTAACGGGAAAAAAATTCCGTAAATTCCAGGAAATTTTCCGTAAATTCTGAAATATCCGTTTTTAATTTTCCGTTTTATAACAGATATCTTCCGTATTTTTTAGAAATTTTTATGTCGTTAAAAAAGAATTTGTAGGACCAAAAAAGAAAAAAAATGTACTTCCGAGGACAACCTTATAAGGGACAAATGCATTTCGTCATCTTTTTTTCATTTCTGAGTGAGTTTATAGAATTTAACCAACCCTTGCCGGGAGCGGATTCGAACCCATAATGTCCCGTGTACTAACCCGAAGACCCAGATCACAGCGATATGACCGGTCGCGGTTTTTGCTCAAATGCTGTAACTTATTTGAATCGCTTTTTATGATGCAAAAACTTGGTTTTATCTGTAGATGGATTTTTCCAATGTTTTTAATATTTTCTTTTCATAATTTTCAATAATTTGCTGTATTATTTGGTGCTTTTATAACAGATACATTTTAATTTATTATGTATTATATGCATAAAAAAATTGTATTAAGAGTAATAATTGCTTCTTTTGCATAAAAATATGAACTAACGAAATAAATTAAAAACTTGATTTTTATAAAAGTAAAGAAAAAACATTAACTAATTTTATAAATTTAAGGAAAAAATTGTAAACTTTGTAAAATTATAATTTATAAAATAATAAATTTTAGCGTAATTCATAAATTTGTAAGCCAAAATAGTTTAGTTTAATACCACTTTGCATAGCTATAATTTGCAGAGATATTATGTTATAAAACCTTTAAATAACACAATATTGCCTCACATTAAAAAAGATAAATTTAAAAAAAATGTTGAAATAAATCATAAATTTAATGTACTATCAAGAAAAAAATAAGTAGATTTAAAATATATATACAGTGGTGGCCAAAAGTTTGGACATTTTTTGAAAGTTTCATGTTTTTCAAATTTGTGTGCTTGTTGAATATATTAATTTTCACTTAAACACAAATGTTTATTAATAAAATTTAAGGTAATTTAATGTAGAATTTAATAATAAAAACAGTATTACAATATCTGTATTACAAAAAAAGTTATGCTCATTTTAGTAGAACAAACAAACACAAATCGTTTCGAATAAGGACGTGTTTTGTAATAAAAGCGTACTAGCCAATCACAAAAACTGTTCTGAGGACCAATCAAATGTCTGTAACTATAGTTTAGGTTATTTGGATGGTAAAAGAGTTATTGTTGTGGAAATATTTTGCGAAATGATGCATACTAGTACAATTAAATAGAGTATTGCTGTTTTTGAATATTTAAAGTCCTTTTTTTAATTAAACTAATTTTAAACAATGTCATCAACAAGAAGAAATAATTGGACATCTACAAAAAGAAGCCGAACTGTCATATTGAGAGAAAATGGCCTCTCTTATGCTGAAATTGCAAGACATGTTGGTGGTTCAGTGACTTGTTCTGGTGTACGAAAGTTCTGTTTACGTTATGAAAAAACGAAATCAGTGGAAAATAAGGCCAAATCAGGCCGAAAAAAATGCACAAGTGCTACTGCCGATAGAAAAATTAAATGGCTATGCCTTCAAGATAGAAAAATTTCATCAGATGCCATTAGATGTGAAATGAATGCAGTGGGTATTGCAGAAAGTTCAAGATAAATAAGAAGAAGGTTATCAGGATTTGAACTACAAGCTAGAATTCCAAGGAAAAAACCATATTTAAATCAAAAGCAATGCGAAAAACGAGTTAAGTGGGCAAAAGAACACATTAAATGGTCAGAAAATCAATGGAAGCAAGTAATCTGGAGCGATGAGAGTAAAATATTGCTCTTTGGTAATGATGGTAGAAAATACGTGGGACGTAGAGTAGGAGAAGCACTTCATCCTGATTGTATTGAAGCAACTACAAAAAACCCAACAAATGTCATGATTTGGGCATGTATGTCTGCAGATGGTGTGTGCCGAATCCAAGTGATTGATGGCATTCTGAATGCCAAAAAATACATCGAAACTGTCCTGGAACCAAAATTGATACCTTCATCAGGGATCTCTTCCCCAACAACGCACCATTTATTTTTCAGCAGGATTCAGCTCCATGCCACACAGCAAAAATATGCAAAGCATCGTTTCAAAATAAAAGCATAGATATATTACCATGGCCAGGAAACAGCCCTGATCTCAATCCAATTGAAAATTTGTGGCGACGTTTGAAAATTCTTGTACGAAAAAAACGTCCATCCAATAAAAGACAACTTATTGAAGCTATAATTGATTCTTGGCACCATATGATTACGAAAGATGAGCTCCAAACACTCGTTCACTCGATGAAAAGACGCTGTGAAGCTGTCTTAAAAAATAAGGGTTATCCTACTAAGTATCGATTGTGTAAGTATCACTTTAAAAAAATGCAAATCTAAGATAGATCTTACTATTAGTTGCATAACTTTTTTTGTAATACAGATATTGTTATACTGTTTTTATTATTAAATTTTACATTAAATTACCTTCAATTTGATATGTAAACGTTTGTATTTAAGTGAAAATTAATATATTCTACAATACAAGCACACAAAGTTGAAAAACATGAAACTTTCAAAAAATGTCCACACTTTTGGCCACCACTGTATATATATATATATATATATATATATATATATATATATATATATATATATATATTGTAATTTATAAAAATAAAATAAATTTCTAAATATATATCATTAAAAATATAAATATTACTATTCTTTTCACAATAAATTGACATGGCCTCGGTTAGAATGGGCCAGCGGGTCGAGCCGGGCCTAGCATGGCAGAGTTGTTTAAAAATGACGAATCAACCCCTCGAATTGCTCACAGATATAAACATGCATTTGTTTATTGAGCAAGGCATTCGAGTGGGTATTTCAGTCATAACAAAGCGTTGGGCCCAAGCAAAAAATGAAGTCATTGGTAATGGCGAAGGGGGCGAAAATGATAATTATATTATGTATTTAGACGCCAATAATTTGTATGGGTGGGCCATGAGCCAATCTCTGCCATGCGGTGAGTTTGAGTGGGTCTCTGAAGAGAGCATCTCTGTGAAAGAGATACTTTATGGCAAAGTACCACCCCTCGCTGCTAGCACTTATATCGAACTTCCTCCGAAAATATACAAGAAAAACTCTAGTAAATACAACAATCTTAATTCGCATTTCAAAAAAGGCGATTTCTGTACTCAACCTTTAAACGTCATTCACGGAAATTGCACTGTTTTGCAAGAAATACGGACATTGTACTGTTTTGAAAGAAATACGGAAAAAATCCATCAAATTTACGGAAAACTTTCTGCATATTTACGGATGTGAAGTCTCTTTAACGGAACTAATGTCATTTACGGAAATTGTACTGAAATTTTGGAAAAATGAAACTTCTCCGTAAAATTTTACGGAAAATCTCTTGTATTTTCACGGATTTTTTTAGAGTGTATGGTTATTTATGTTCTTTTATTTTTTAAATTTTCATGTAAAAACAACAGAAGTTTGGCGTCTGGTATATCTTCAATTTTATTCAGTTCATAAAATGTTTTATCACATCATTCTAGCCACTTCGAATTTTTGGGACCATTGTGATTACTTTGACTTAAATAATTTATTTTACTCAGTTCATAAAATATTTTATCACACCATTCTAGCCACCTCTAATTTTTGGGACCATTGTGATTACTTCGACTTAAATCATTTATTTTATTCAGTTCATAAAATGTTTTATCACACCATTCTAGCCACTTCCAATTTTTGGGATCACTGTGATTACTTCGACTTAAATCATTTATCTATCTTAATTTAGTAACAATAGTACCTGGAAAAATTCACCACCCATACTTCACAATTGCATAGCTGCTAAACTTAGTACAGTAGATAGCGTAATAAGCCTAACTAGTAAACAGTGAACAATATTAACTAGTGAATTATATTAACCAGTGAACAATATTAACTAGTGAATTATATTAACCAGTGAACAATATTAACTAGTGAATTATATTAACCAGTGAACAATATTAACTAGTGAATTATATTATCCAGTGAACGATATTAACTAGTGAATTATATTAACCAGCGAACGATATTAACTAGTGAATTATATTACCAGTGAACTATATTAACTAGTGAATTATATTATCCAGTGAACGATATTAACTAGGGACTTATATTAGAGAATTATATTAACAAATGAACATTAACTAGTGAATTCTATTAACCAGTGAACAATATTAACTAGAGACTTATATTAACCAGTGAACAATATTAACTAGTGAATTATATTAACAGTGAACAATATTAATAATCAGCGAATACAAATAGACAGGTTTTTTTTTTCTTTTTTCACAAAAGCAGCAAAAATGCATTATAAATTGATAAGTTTAGCTTCAATCTGGAAAGTATAGCAGGAACGAATTAAAAGAAAAAAATCTCTATTGATGATCTCGTCGAGGACTTTCGAAAAATGAAAGAGAAGCGATTCATTTTATCGCATTAGTAAAGTAGTGAGTACATAGAAATGATTTACACGTTAACTTAAGTTTCTTCATTTTCTTCTTATTAGTTGAATGATGTCGTATGTTTTTATCATTATTTTATAACTGTATGTAAATAATTTCTAACAGAAAAAACATTGTGGTGAAAATATGTATATATAATGAATGTTAAAAAATAATTCCACATTTAATTTGACCAACGTAAGAATTTGCTCCTAAAAGCAGAAATCTGAAATGTACTCCTAAATTTCACATCGTATAATTACAGACCTTAGATGATTATAACTGTTTATAATACCCTGATTATTCCGAAAAATCCTCATTGTGAGTTATCTCTCGGTAACGAAGTTTAGCCTGCCTGTAGATATGTAAATCGTGATGTTCTGCCTTTTAAACACAGTACAGGCACTTCCAAACTCAACAAACAGAATTAGAAATGAGCGGTCATCATTTCCATATTAAGCGCCGAAGATTTGTTAGAACTCTGCCGTGCGAATGAAAATTTTATGCTTTCACACGGCTGCACTATACAGTGTAACAAAAATTCGTCAAAACTTTAAAAATTAATTAAAAAAGATGATAAAAAATTGCGGTTTGCACGGGTGGAATCAGGATAAGATCAGATTTTTTTTAATAATAATAATGAAAAATAAAATTGTAGCTCTAAACGTCCCGATAAATGATTCTGAAATGAAATGTATGAACTAGATTTATGCAAATCAGGCTGTCAATGAAACACTTGGATGCACGTGAATTCTATTAATTGTCAAATAGAATCGTTGTGCTATCATTGCCAGATTGTTGATTAAGATTTTTTTCCATGAATCAGCATTTCGAACTCTGCGAAAGTTTTGCACGGCGAAAGGATGTTCAAAACAAAAGAAAATCCCCACTCGAACTTCGGGGATACTAAAGCTTGTCAGACGCTGTCCTGTATTTTTTTTTCCTCATTTGCATACATTGGCCATATTTAAGTTAACAAGGAAGGTCTCCTTAAAGCGCATTCTCAGAATATTTTGAAAAAATTCTAATGAAACTACTCATGTACGTAATAAAGGATCGGTCAAATTTAGCTGCGGAATCCAAGTAGAAAATCTGTAAAAATATACAATAGTTTCGGGTATTTCGCGCAAAAAGTCGCGATTTGGCGAGCAACGCCCTTTCCTCGCCAAATGCAAGCGGATTTAATGCATTTGAAAATTCCCGGTTGAAGGAGTGTTTAAATTAGCAGTACTTTATGAATTTTAATTTGTACGATTATATAGTTTATTATTTTTTCTATAAGCTTATATAAATATGTACAAGTTGCGTGTTGCTGAAGTTATTTCATTTTACACGGTTTCACCGTCTGGATAAGGTTTAAGTGTATTTTAACAGTAACTGTCCGATTAAGAACGCTCTCATTATACATTTTGTTATTGAATATGTCGTTGTTTCCATAGCAACAATACTTTTCTCTTGTTGTTTCGGACAGTAACAGTGTCGAAATCAAATTGACAGTGGTCAGAATCGGACATTAATTTTTAGTTTGAAGCATTTTTAACCAATGTAAATTATTTTCTAAACCTGTAGAATACGATAGTTTATATATATATATATATATATATAGAAATAAATGTATATGTCAAAACCGCAGTTATAAAGGTGTATTTATTTAAGTTAAACTTACTTAAACTAGTTCAGTAAGAAAAGTAGAAAAAGTTTTCCCTAAAAGAGTAATTATCGTAAGAGGGTATATATAATGTTTTATTTCGCTGTGTCGCCAATTAGAGATAAATCTCCAAAACCACGAAAAATTCACAATTTTTTACAGACGTTATATCGAGGTTCCGCAGCAATTTTTTTTATAAACATATATATTATCCTCATGAGAAGAATATTCTGTAATGTTTTCAAAATTTCCTGTGAAGATCTTCTTTGTAAGTGTCCTCTGTCGGTCACTTTTAAATCTACAGCTCTTTTTGTTACTAAAAAAAGAAATCTTTCCTTGATCCCATTCCTGCTAACCGCAATTTTCTATCATTATTTGTTCTTGTTAAATTAATTTTTAAAATTGTGACAAGCTTTTGATGCATTCGGTGGTTCCACCAAAGACCTTTTTGGTTAGACATGCCGTGGTGTCAAAATTTTGATGCCCCCTTTCCCGTGTGTTACCCCTTTGAGGATGGCATCCGGAGAGGATCGACCCCACCGCTCCCCTTTAGCTACACCACTGTATATGTAGATGGCATTTCATGCATAAACACAAACGGAAATTGCTGAAATCTAAAATTTTGCAAGGATAAATAAGAATTATTGCATTAATTATTTTGCTTTTTTAAATTTTATAATTTACTTAATAAATATCATTAGTCTACAATTCAAAAACAAAAGTTTTGAACAATACACACAAATAAAAATCTTTACACGCAATCAAAATTTATAATGCAGATAGAAATTTTATTATCAAATAATGTATTGAAATCGCTACTTTATACGAATGTACTTTTACTGTATCGATTAATTTTCAAGGTTATTAACCTTGATTAACATACTTTTTTTTTCTTCTTTTCAAATGTTATGCTTATTAAAAGCAAGCACTGTAAAGTACATGCTGTTTTCAAGTCCACTCATACCCATACATGCATTTGAATTTTTGTCTTTTCTTAACGATCCTGTCCAGTTAATGAAGAGTTGCGGCATCCCTCGTTGCTATGGATACTGACTATTTGAAATCCCATGAATAGTCCCATCTTGAAACGTAAATAAAATTTACCCCGCATCTACATTTATTTATTTATTTTGATAATGAAAGAATGAAACAGGAAAGAAAAACCGCGCATCATTCATGTACAGCTTGTGAAGCGCTTTCCAACGTTACGAAAAGTTTTACATTTTATGATGTGTACAGTAATACCTCGCTATCTCGAATCCCTGGGAAAGTAAAAACAATCGAATTCGAGACAAAGGGTTTTTAATTTATCAAAATTTTGACAAACTGGAGTCAGGTACCTTTTAAATTGACAAATTATATGTAAAAGTGACCCTAGTATGAATGCGTTAACTTTTAGATAGGAAATTTTAAATACTCATTGAAATCGATTTATTCTAAAAATTAATGTTCTGAAAAAGAGTCTAGATGCAAATAAAGTGTGTTTTAATGGAACTTAAAATTTAATGCTTTTTAAGGTTTCGTACTTAAAAATTAAAAACGGAACCATTATAAGATCACTCCTGTGTCTGTCCGTCTGTCTGTCACAGCCCTTTTTCTCGAAAACTATGGGACGTGGAAAGTTATAAAGCCTTTTTACCCACATGTGTTCAGATTATTAGCCATTCACAAATATGTTTAGGAAAAATTTGGCGGGCTAATTAAGTTACTTGAAAAATAAAAAAGTTTTCCTTTTGTATATGATGTGGGGTATCGTGTGAGAGATATCGTAATACCGAACTCAAAATTATGTTTGTTTTGATTTTAGGTATTATATTTTCAGAGATATCGTCGAAAATGCACTGCAAAAATATGTCCACCCTCCCTCCCCTCTATTTTCGAATCTACTGAAACTAAAATTATGAAAAAATTAGGGGTAGTAGGAATTATTTAAACCTTGCAGGAAAACTATAGCGATTTTCCTAAGTTTTATAGTTTTTGAGAAAAACGCATTTTTCCGTTACACACAAACTTTACTTTTCGGGCGGTCAGAGGAACAGTTTACGGGCGCTCGAAGTATGTATAGAAGCCGAATCATCCAAGGATACTTGATAATAATTTTGGAAAACAAATGTCGGTAATTAGCCGAGATATTAATTATGTTACGTAAAAAAAAAAAAATCTTTTTCTATATCCTGTAGGGTATTGTTCGAAAGATTTTTAACATCTCGAATCCAAAAATATATTTATTTTAATTTTAGATATTATATTTTCTGACATATCGTCGGAAATATACTGGAAAAAATGTCCCCCCCCCCTCCTCCTATTTTGGAATCCATTGAAATTAAAATTGTGAAAAAATTAGGGGTAGTGGGAGTTTATCTATACTAATATTATAAAGTAGTAAAGATTGTTTGTTTGTTTGTTTGTAGGGGGTAATCCCTGGAACTACTGGAGCGATTTCAAAAGTGATGGGGGCAAATTGATGGTGACAATCCCTGCTCCAACATAGGCTATATTTTATGTCGGTGCCACTACCCCCAGGTGGGTGCAGGAGCGAAAGACGTTCTAAAATTTCGATTTTTTTTTATACTGAGGGAGCTAGAAACATGAAATTTGGCATGGTAGTTACTTATAAGATGTAAATGCTCTCTAAGAACAAATTATAAAAAAAATTCGAAATTTAAAACTGTGAGATAAGCGAAAAGCGTTCTAAAAACATTCTAAATTTCAATTTCTATGGAATCTCTGGAACTACAGAACCGTTTTCAAAAGTGATGGTAGCAATTTGATGGTGACAGTCCCTGCTCCAACATAGGCTAGATTTTATTTCAGTGCCACTACCCCCAGGGGGTTGCAAGAGCGAAAGACGTTCTGAAATTTCGATTTTTTTTAATACTGAAGGAACTAGAAACTTGAAATTGGCATGGTAGTTATTTATAAAATGTAAATGTTCTCTAAGAACAAATTCTAAAAGAAATCGAAATTTAAAAGGGTGAGATGAGCGAAAAGTGGTCTAAAAACATTCTAAATTACAATTTCTGTGGAATCTCTGGAACTACAGAACCATTTTCAAAAGTGATGGTAACAGTCCCTGCTGTAACATAGGCTATATTTTATATCGGTGACACTACCACAGGGGGGGGGGGTTCTAAAACGTTCTAAATTGTCGATTTTTTTTCGACATTAGTGTGGCTTAATTAGTAATTTCTGAATTATCTGCGGCAGTAAAATTACCTCTAATGAAATTAGGCCAACGAATACCACTTGGTATTTTTCAAGAATTATGCGAGCAAAGCCGCGGGTTTTGCTAGTTAATTAATAAATGTACCCTTTGAGCGCGCGTTAAACTCGCACTTGACCGATTTTATTTAGTAAATGAATTCACCTTATATGCCTTGCGCGCTGGATTTCGTATAGTCGAATTGTTACATTGAGCCAAAATAATTTTATAGAGTAGAGATTGAATATGTGCTTAAAGTGACGTACACTGGAAAAAAATAATAATGATTAGTTCTTGAAACGAAAAATTAAAATTAAAATCTCAAAATTTTGATTTTTTTTTTTTTTTTTTTTTTTTTTTTTTTACAAAAATTGTGATAAGTTCTAAATTTTCTACTTCATGAACATAATAGAAGCTCATTTTGTGCATCTATAAGGTTTATACCTTCAGTCAAACATTCCTGAAATTCTAACGAGTCATTTCTTAGAAATTATGCGCAAAATGTCCAAAGTCAATGTTTTGAGAAAATTGACTTTTTAAAGATAAAATTACCCCCTTGATCATATAAAAAGAGCTCAAACTGTTTTAGACATAACTTTTCTTCTAAAGCTAATTTTTTCATAGGGTTTCTTTTAAAATGTTCCTAAGGAATAAAATTTTAACAGAATAGAGAGTCTCCCCATTCCTTGGTTTTAATATTTTAGCTAATTTTAATGGAAAACACGAAGCTAAAATGCGTGGAACACGATTGCAGAAGGTTCAATCCCAGTTCTCGTCAATATTGAACTTGGATTGGGTTGATTATTGACGGCCAATTATCTACACTAGGGATATAGGCCCGGGGGGAGTGCCCTTCGTGGGGGTCTTTCTAAGGGAACCTAATCCGTATTTACGCATGGATAAATCCACGGCTCGAAGAAAACCACGAAAACTCCGAACGATTAGACCGACGGGCGCGATTGGGATAGAACCCAGCACCTCCCGTCTACCAGCTTCGCAATATTGAACTTGAGTGAGAATTTTGCGAAATTAGTCAGCTATAACCAAATTGGCTTCATTTGTGGTAACCTATTTTTGTCTCCAAATTTGGCGATATTTCGCAAGTGTCGCCGAGCTCGGCGAGAATCTGACGATGGTGAATATGAATATAGTATAGTGTTAAGCATACAATAAAAGTTGGAACGATGGTTACAATAATGAAAGAAAATTTGCTAGCAACCATGTTCACTAAAACTAATAAATTAAACCCGTTTATGGAGGACCCCTGCTGTCTTGTTTCAAAATGTCAGCCACCCTAAAATTTCAAACTGCTATATCTCGGCCATTTTTTAAGATAGAGGCAAAACAAAAGTTGTACCGGAATCCATGGGTCAAAGCCGATAAAACTTTTAGGATTTCTACATTTTTTTGCACATCTTTATGAATTTGAAATGTTTAAGTGGCTATCACAGCGCCCCCTTTCTTCGGAATATCCCCAAATTCAACTGGAACCTGCAGGCTATAGTCAAAAACATATACAAGAAGCTGCATAATGAAAGCATTCAATGCACACCTTCATACATTTTTCGATGATATAATAATAAAAATTGAACAAAAATTGCTATCACAGTGCCCCCTTCCGGCGGAATATCACCAAATTCAACTGGGACCTGCTGGACATAGCCAAAAATATATGAATGAAATTTGGTTCAATTCTATGCATAACTTCATACACTTTTTGATGATACAAAGAGGACACACACGCGGACAGACATTTTATAAAAAACATGTTTTTCGGGATCTCTGATTGTTAAAACATGTAAATCCGTCGAAAACCGGAAGTCGATACAAATTTCGACTACAATACTTTCTTTTATTATAGACAGGAAAAAGTAAAAAAAAAAAAAAATTGTAGTATCACCTCTTAAAGTTTGTTCAAGCATTTTTGCATTTCTCTGCATAATGAAAGCATTCAACTCAGGAAACAAATAAAAAGAAATTGGAAATTGTACGTCAAACGTGACAAATGAGGTGCGTTCGTACTAGAGATAGTTATATAAATATTCAGATCTTGATGATTTTTAATTCTGTGAAATGAATTATATCGTCTGCATATTAATTTCTGTAACAAAATAAGTATCTCGGTCGCTTGACGATTAAACCTCGGAAGCTCCTATAACAAGAAAGCATCGATTTTTTAAAAAAAATTCAAATTTCTTAATAAATATTTTTATTGATATCGTCTAAACTTTTGATTCGATTTTCATAAAATTTGAAATGTCTCGACAAAATTCTGCAAAGATAATACATCTTAAATTTCAAACCATTCGTTTGGGTAGTTTTTGCGTTGTTGTATACGGACAGACAGACGGACGGACCAGAAGACGACAATAGGTGCTACGTATTTATATAATTACGAACGCACCTAAAAAATAATTCGTGGAAAAAAAAAGATTGCCCCGTATAAGAATTCCACTACACAAACAAAGAAAATTTCTGAAACACAACACGGGACTTTCTGATTCCCAGTAAAATTGTTTTCAAGCCCCCTTCTTTTTGCTTTCCCCTGCATATATTCAGTTACACAGCACAGCCTGTTGCGTCACATCTTGACCACGATCGATGGATTCTGCTGCGGCAAAATTTTAGCGGGAACGGATTATAGCATATGGCAGTATCATTCTTCTCTCCCTGTTCTATTATCATGTAATGGCTAGCAATTACAACAATGGCTTTCATGAGAAGAGAGATAAAGTCATTTTTCTATACATTTCCATAATCACAAAGTATTTTTTCCTCGAAATGTTTATTACAATGTATAAAAGAAAAAAAAATACTTCCACTTTATAGAGATTTTATTATGAGTTCTAGATACACATTCTTCTGCGTAAGTATATAGTATCTATAAAGTAGCTAGTAAAATATGATTCACTGCTTCCAGACGCCCCCCCCCCCCCTCCCCACAAAAAAAAAACACTTTCTTCTAAATACATAAGAAGAACATATTGAAATCTTGGAAAATTTTCTTATTAATTGCACGTTTTGAGGTACCCTGAAATCGATTTGGCCAGTTCTGGAAAATGTCTGTCTGTTTGTCTGCATATCATATATTCTAATACGAGCAAATCTTGTGTGCGTGTGGTTATATAAATATGCAAATTTGTCTTAAAAACGGATCTAACGATTTTGATGAAATTTTGTATCGTACCGTTTTGAGGCACCAGAAAACCATTGGGCTGGTCACATGTTTGAGAAAATTCGATTAGTGGGTCATTTTGAGTCACCATGGGTCAGGGTCAAGCTAATTGTATCTAAAAAGCGGTTCAAACGATTTTGACTAAATTTTGTATCCTACCATTTTCGGGCACGCGAAAACTATTGAGCTGGATCACATGTTCGAAAACTTTCGATTAGTGGGTCATTTATGGGTCACTGTGGGTCAAGCTAATTTATCTAAAAAACGGCTCAGACTATTTAGACTACATTTTGCATCCTATGGTTTTCGGGTACGATAAGATTGTTGGGCTAGGTCACATTTTCGAGAAAATTCGATTAGTTGGTCATTATGGGTCAAGCTATTTTTATGTTAAAAACGGTTCAGAGGATTAGAACTAAATTTAATATCCCACAGTTTTAGGGAACGAGGTGACTATTGGACTAGGTCACATGTTCGAGAAATTTCAATTAGTGGGTCATTTTGGTCATGTTTCATTATGGGTCAAGCTATTTTTATCTTAAAAACGGCTCAGACGATTTGAACTAAATTTTGTATCCTACGGTGTTGGGACACGAAAAAATCATTGAGCTAGGTCTCGTGCTCGAGAAAATCCAATTATTGGGTCATTTTTGGGTCACTGTGGGTCAAGCTAATTTTATCTAAAAAAAAGCTCAGACTATTTTAACGAAATTTTATATCCTAGGGGTTTCGGGGACAAGAAGACTAATGGACTAGGTCACATGTTCGAGAAATTTCGATTAGTGGGTTATTTTGGTCATGGGTCATTATGAGTCAAGCTATTTTTATCTTAAAATGCGACTAAATTGACTAAATTTTGACTAAATTTTATATCCTACGGCTTTTGGGCACGAGAAGACAATTGGGCTTGGTCACATGTTCGAGAAAATTTGATTAGTGGGTCATTTTGGTCATGGGTCATGATATTTGAACTCGAAGCTAATTTTGACCGAGCATAGCTCGGTCTTCCCTGCTCGTACGTATGTATGCTGCACAAATTTTGTAGCCGTTCTGTCTCAATAACTAATGCGCAGAATTTCATCAAACTTTATATTCAGTGAGACCTTGACATAAATGTGTGCCAATTAGGTTTTGCTGTATCTTATCTAACAGCTGGTGCTACTTTGCTATGCAATGCTGTGCTCTATGTGATCTATATCCTGGTATCTTTTGGACGAAATTTCATCAAATGTAATGTGTAAAGTTTTTATGAAAAACCATGTTGATTTGATATTAACTTTGATCACTCAGCAGTTCACGTGCTTTTTGAGACGAACGTTATAGTTGTATGTCAGTTTCTTTTGGGTAGAAATGCACCACAATTTTATATTTGAGGTTAATAATTAAAAACATATATATGGATTAATCTAATCTTAAATTTTATTACCCAATAAGGACACTGTTGTGCTGTGCTTTTTAGGTGCGTTCGTAATTATATAAATGCGTAGAACCTATTGTCGTCGTCTGGTCCGTCCATCTGTCTGTCCGTCAGTCTGTCTGTCCGTCTGTCCGCATATAACAACGCAAACACTATCCAACCGAATGGTTTGAAATTTAAGATATATTACCTTTGCAGAATTTTGTCGAGACATTTCAAATTTTATGAAAATCGAATAAAAACTTTAGAAGATATTAATAAAAATATTTATTAAGAAATTTGAATTTATTTTAAAAATCGGTGCTTTTTTGTTACAGGAAGGAGCTTCCGAGGTTTAATCGTCAAGCGACCGAGATACTTATTTTATTACAGAAATTAATCTGTAGACGACATAAGTCATTTCACAGAATTAAAAATCATCAAGATCTGAATATTTATATAACTAGCTATAGTACGAACGCAATTCATTTGTCACGTTTGACGTGCAATTTCCAACTTGTTTATTCAGCGATTATTGTAACTCAGTATTAAATGCAAAGAAATGTACTATACTTTGTGCTGAACACGAATCCGAGGTTTTCCAACAAAATTTTTTTCCGGCTAATACGTTTTGTATACGAAAAACATGTAAAAAAAGGACTTTTCTCCGTTTTTTCAAAATAATTCCAAAATTATGCATTTTACGTGAAATTCGGCAGTTTATGAGTTAAAGAGAATAAAATTTCCTATATTTTATGTATAGAAAGTTTTTTTCTCTGGTCAATTAGCCGTGAGAGTGCCTCAAAAATGGGTGTTAAAAACAAAAAACTGTAAAAAAAACGGGAATTACGGTACTGTATGTCAATGTAACATAGAAACTAATCATTTTACGCAAATGTTAACTATTAATGCTACTAAAGATTATATGTTTGACTATTTTATGAATTTGAGGTAGAGGAAAAGTGCGGATCCGACACCAGGGGAAAGTGGGAGCAGTGAGGCAGATCCAGCTACTCTCATGAATCGAGGGTGCTACTCCTCCGGAGAGCTCGTATTCTAAGAGGCGGTAACATTGGGAGTGGATAAAAGAGAAAAAACTGTAAAAAACGGAAATTATGGCCCTGTATCGATGTAATACGAAAATTAACCATTTTAAGCAAATGTTGACTATTAATGATATTAAAATATATAGGGTTAACTAAATTTTATAATGAAGTTGCCTGATAATAAATACGACGACTCATTATGAATCATTATTTAATTATAAATAATTATGTACATTAGCAACAATTATTAGTAAGTGGCACAAAAATAGGTGTTAAAAAACAAAAAGCGGGAATTACGGCACTGTACGTACGTCAAATGATTAACTATATTTTATGCATCTGAGGTTCATTGTTTTCTTCATAACTAAAAAAAAAATAAAAATGGTATGTCTGTGACCAAAATCTCCATTTGCTCATAAAAATAAAATAATAATAAAAAAATAAACTTTTTGATTTGCCTTTTTAATAACAGAAAAATAAAATAAGTAAAACACACTTTCGCTTAGAAGAGCTGACACGTACTTCAGTTCCTAAAAGTTTTTATTGCATAGGGTTGTTTGGCCTAAGAATCAGCCTTTTTCAACAATCTGCGATGAATATGTTGAGTACGTACAGTCACGGTACCAACCGCAGGCAGTAGTTGTCTTTGATGGCTACCCTGATGACTTACAAGGTGGTACAAAAACTGCTGAGCGTATGAGACGAGCAAGGAAACATTCTACAAACATTCTACAAACGGATATATTGTTTGACGGTTCAATGATACCTACCATTTGCAAAGGGTTGGTTAATATCTATGATGAGTGATAAGTTCTCATCAGCAGATATTACATGCAAGCAAGCAAAAGAAGACGCAGACATCTTGATTATAAACACTGCTTTGTGCTTGGCTCCATCAAATGAGACGGTGATTATAGTTGGGGAGGATGTAGACCTCTTGGTCATTTTGATAGCTCTCTGCAGGGCTGAAAACGTTTTTTTTTAAACCTGGAAAGGACACTGTTTCTCCAGTGATACTTTCTCCAATTAATGCTGTGAGTTCAACGGTTGCGGAAAACATCCTCTTCCTATATGCTATGAGCGGGTGTGATACAACGTCACCACAATTTATGCAAAGAAAATTGAAGTTCTTCAAAACTCTTGTGAAGAATTCAGATGTTGCTGACGCTGTTAAAGTATTTAAAGACTCCAACGCTACTCAAGAGATTATTGCAGCTGCTGGGGAACGTTTCCTGGTCTTGCTGTACGGTTATAGTGGGACAAATGTGCCTTCTCTGAACCACCTAAGGTATATTTCGTACAAGAAGTCAGCATTTAAATACAATTCAAATATTGTTGCTTTACCACCATCTGCAGCTGCAGCACGACAGCACTCTTTTAGAGTATATTCCCAGGTGGAGCAATGGCTAGGAGTTGATAAAAATGCTGAAGAGTGGGGATGGAAAAAACAAATATTGTCCTCGAGCCTGTATTTACTTTACTACCTCCTGCTCCCCCTGCGTTGTTGAAGCTTGTATCATGTAAGTGCAAAAAGAACTGTCAACAAAATTGTGGGTGCAAGAAGGCAGGTATTTGTTGTTCCAACATGTGCCTCAACTGCGAAGGGAACTGCAACAACATCTCAGTGGTGAATCAAGATGAGGAAGACGAGTTATACCCTGAAACCGAGCTGGAGATGGATTGCTCATCCATTGAATCCGTGGACCCAATGGAAGAGGAACAAGCCATGCCACAAGGCATGAAATATTTACCATTAAGAAAACATTTATTCTATAATATTGGTAGTAAATAAAAAATCCACTAATTCCATACGTCTATTTTCTATGTTGTAGATGTCGATGAACAGCAGGGACCTTCAAATAAAAGATTGCGGAAATAAGAATTTTGCTTTTTGACTTCATGTAAATATACTAATGTTTGTTACTAATATACATAATAATTTATAATTAAATAATGATTCATAATGAGTCGCCGTATTTATTATCAGGCAACTTCATTGTAAAATGTAGTCAATCATATAGTTTTAAGTATCATTAACAGTCAACGTTTGTTTAAAATGGTTAATTTACATGTTACATCGACGTACAGGGTCGTAATTTCCGTTTTTTACAGTTTTTTGTCTTTTACACCTCCCAATTTTACCGCCTCTTACAGTTTGAGCACTCCGGCGGAGGAGCACCTTCGACTCATGAGAGAAGGTGGAACTGCTCCACTGCTCCCACCTTCCCCTAACTCAGGATCCGCACTTTTCCTCTACCTCAAATACATAAAATATAGTCAAACATATAATCTTTAGTATCATTAATTGTTACCGTTTGCGTAAAATGGTTAGTTTCCATGTTACATCGATATACACTACCGTAATTCCCGTTTTTTTTACAGTTTTTTGTTTTTAACAACCTTTTTGCGGCACTCTCACGGCTGCATTGATCAGAGAAAAAAACTTTCATTACATAAAATATAGGAAATTTTATTCTCTTTAATTCATATACTGCCGACTTTCACGTAAAATGCACAATTTTGGAATTATTTTGAAAAAAACGGAGAAAAGTCCGTTTTTTTACATGTTTTTTTGTAAAACAAACGTATTTCCCGGTAAAAATTTTGTTGGAAAACCTCGGATTCGTGTTCAGCGACCCCAAAAACATAAAGGGACCCCCCAAAAAAACTACACCAAAGCTTTCCTTTATATGCTCTTATTTATCCCCTAATGCCTGGACTAACTGTGGAGACACAAAAAGTTTTTGGTTTCTGATAGTCTGCCTGTTTGTTCCGCGGTAACTGCCGCAAAAAGCATCCAATTAACTTCACACTAGATTGGTATGTTAGCGAGGTACCCGTAATTAGATTTATAGTTTTTGGTTAAATTTACTTGATTCGTTCGAAAAATACAGACCATTTATTTTTATGTCATAACCTTCACACTTTTCTATTGATATCAATACGATTTTGAAATTTATCATTCACAAAAGAAAATTTATCTCCAACTATAATAAAGAAGGAAGTTTGCGTGTGTGTGTCTGTTTCTCCGTGTTCTGAAGAGACCGCTGCACGTAGACCTACAAAATTTGGTAGGAAGGTACCTCTATGCATGTAGTTTTGCACCTCGAAGCCAGATTTTGAAATTTTTGAATAGATTTTTTTTAATTTAATTTTTAATGCGATTTTTAGTGTTTTTTGCGTTTCGCTGTGTTTTTTCCACATTAGTAACGGGAATCCGGTTCCAATCTTTTAGCACAATATAGTAAATTTTATCCTCTTTTCAATAAAGTTTATGCGAAATTTGTACAGCGATTTTTGAATTTTTGGCGAATTTTTTCCTTTGACACTAAGAAATTTTGCCAGAATACTTGATTGGTTTAGTGGTTGCGCTTCCATTTCAGCCTCAGATGCGTTCAGAATCGTCAATTTTTTTTTTCTCTTTTTAACTTGGAAAAAGTTGATAATTCTTTACAGATAAAAAATCATGATTTTAAAAATGCGATTATAAGTGTTTTTGACGTTTCGTTGAGATTTACTCACATTAGTAACCGGAATCGGGTTCCAATCTTTTAGCACAGTATACCTTTTTTTATCTTCTTTTCAATAAAATGTATGCGAAATTCGTGCAGCGATTTTTGATTTTTTTGGCGAATTTTTTGATCTGACACGATGTAATTTTGCCAAGAATGCTTGATTGGTTCGGTGGTTGCTTCCATTTCAGACTCAGATACGCTCAGAATCGTTATTTATTTTTCTATTTTTAGATTGGAGAAAGTTGATAATTCTTTACAGATAAAAAAATATAATTTTAAAAGGGAAGGGCGGATTATTTATTATCCCGATTTTTTTATTAGATTTTTTTATTCTAATTTAATTTTTTATGCGTTTTTTAACATTTTTTTCATGTTTGCAGCGTTTTTAATTTCAAATGAGGTCATAAATCGCCCACGACAAGTCAAACACCATTGGATGGCAGTTGTGATTGGTAGCTGGACACGTGCCGGAGTTTCGTTCGGAAAGAGGTTTGTTTAGAACAAAGTGCACCCCCTGGAGGTAGACAATGTAACTAAAAGATTTTGCATTTAATCTTGGTCCGATTCAAATGCAATCTTTTCTGGCATTTTTCGGAGGTCTCCCAGGAACTAAATAAACTTCGGTATAATTTTTTTCAGCCCTTGATTACCACCATTTATGAATATTAATATCCAGGGGGTGATTTATTTTCTCGTGTTCTGTGGGTCTGATTCCAACGTGAATCGGTTCATTCAGCTTAACATGAACTAATTAACATATAGCTAATTATTTTAGACACAGATTTGGTTCTTCCTGGCAGTGGAAAGTGGAACTAACAGATATTTCGCGCATGCACTTCTACACGGTCCCGTAAGCAACAGGAACGAGTGCCAGAGTTTCGTTCGGAAGTAGGTTTATTTAAAACAGAATGTTCCACCTGGTGGTAGAAACTGGAAGTAAAAGATTTTGCAGCACGTGCCCAGCACGTCTGCTATACACGGTATCGTAGGCAGCGGGGACACGTGTGGGATAATTTGTTTAGGTTAAAATGTATCCCCTGGCGGTGGAACTAAAAGATTTTCCTGCGCGTGCGCCAAAAATGACTATTTTTATTGAAACCGCAAAAGAAAGTTACCGATTTGATAATCCCAGAAAACGAAAAAGTTTCATTTTCACTCATCCTCGAGTATTAAGAAAAGTATTGGATTATTTGAATCGAAATTTACAGTTTTCTTCTGATTCCGAAAATGCAAATTTTGTGAAAATCAGACGGTAACTTTTTTTAAAATTTTTGACCAAAAACTGACCCGTTTTGAATCAAATGATCGAGACGTTTGAAGGGGTGGTATTAAATTTACTTCCGCTTCGGATAAATCTCTCTATATAATTTCCGAAAGACAAAGAGCTACCAGTAGAAGAAGAGTTTCGTGCAGCGATTTTTAGAGTGATTCCGCGTTTTGTATTATTTTTTGACGGGACCGAGCAACGCCGGTAGGATTTGCTAGTTTAAAATAACCACGTTAAAATTTCGCTTTGCAAGTCTTAAATTAGAGGGCGCATTTGAAGGAAATGACATACCTTTGGGGGAAATAGACAGGAGAGGATAATCGTATGCGCGTAAAATTGGATAAAACGAGCACTTTTCCTTAAAGTAATGTTTTCACTTTAATAATACACACACGCACACACACATATATAGGGCCTATGTAACATCACACATTTCCTTTTTATTTTTTCTCGAAAATTTTGCGTGGTCAAAGTAGTGTTCTTTGGACAAGTTTTTTGTAATCAAAGAAATGCTTCTCGTTCTATACACTTCGTGTGGCAGTATTCGAACACCCTGTTTATTTCAAATTTCTGCATAATTTTGCTGTTAACTAATTGGATGCTTTAAATACTTTTCTTTGCAAGATCTTAAGTTTATTTTCCGAAATACATAGATAAATCCCTAACTCATTTTCTTTTAAAACCCTATGAAGATCCGATTTAAGTAAAATTTTTATAAATTATAGCCTTGATCCGAGGAACTGAAATTGGGTATCAAAAGGGGTTGTTACCATTTGAAAAATCAAATTTCGTGCATCTTTTACTATGTAGACGACACCCGAATAAACATTTATGAATAGCATTTATTAGTAGACATTATTTCCAGTCAGTTGGTGTCTATGTCTTTACATACGGTTATGTGCAGGAGTAGGGGGTGATCACCATTTTTTCCAGTACTGTACATATCAACAATTCATATTAATTTCGGGCTGTTTGTAGTGGTATATCATAATTAAATGTACTTCGAACAAATATCTCCGATAGACTATTATGTATAAGGATTAGTTTGAGTGCCACTGTAAAAGAACTATAAATGATACAACGCTATTTTCAATGCCAAAAATGCTGTTGTAGACTTCCGTATCATACACCAATTTTGGAAGTGCGAGAATATTTACGGAAATTAAAACGCACACAGATAGACGGATGTAGGAATAAATAAAAGGTCAGACGAACAGAAGTTATAAATACTTTTGAACTATATTGGGTTGGGTTGATTGTTGACGGCCAATTATCTACGCTAGGGATATAGGCCCGGGGGGAGTGCCCTTCGTGGGGGTCTTTCTAAGGGAACCTAACCCGTATTTACGCATGGATAAATCCACGGTTCGAAGAAAACCACGAAAACTCCGAACGATTAGGCCGACGGGCGCGATTGGGATCGAACCCAGCACCTCCCGTCTACCAGCTTCGAGAGCACAACCTCTCAGCCACTGGTGGGGCAAACTATATTGGGAAATGTTAAAAATCATATAAATGAGAGAGTATAAATGATACTTAACTGTTTATTAAAAAAAAAAAGTAATGGCGTTCATATACTGTGTACAAGCCCTTGAAATGAAGGTTTATGCTTATTTTTAAGGAACTGAACTGTACTATGACTACTTATAATATTGATTAAAAATCATATTAGGAAAGGAATGTATTTTTTTTTTTAACAAACGTGTTAAAAATTAAAAAGAGCAAGTTAAAAGAGTCTAATCCCGCTTTTACATTATAAGGCTGAAAAGAATAATAATACGCAACATTTTATCTCATTTATAAATCTTAACTTGTAGAGTAATGCAAAATTCAATAGTTCAATAATTACCCATTTTGTTAGGGGGGGGGGGATAAGATATATTACTTAGCTTTATCTAATATATATATATATATATATATATATATATATATATATTCACGTTGTACATTATGCAATTAAGTGTAAGCAAGAAGAATGTAAAACTTGCTTTACGCTTTAAATAAAAAGAACTTTGATTTAGATAAAGTTTTTATTAAAGTTTGGAACATTATCTTTTATTCAGATAATGAGATAATATTATTTTGTGTTTTATGAAGCGTATCAAATTTTTCCTAAACGTTTCAGATCTGTTTTTTCATAACAAAAAAAAAAGGGGGGGGGGGGGAGAAAGAAAAATCGCGCTTTTGACTGTCACTATAAATGCTGCACACTTTATTTTCAATAGAAATCGTGCTATAAAAATCGGTAAGTTGTTAAAGATAAGATGTAATGAGAGACATAAATAACACTTTTTGATGAAAAAAATTATTATTTATGTAATTTTTATCCGATGCATGTATTACAGCGTATATTAATTTATATATAGTGCAATTAAAACTCTTCATTGGAACCGGGAATAATGCACGTATTGTTTTATTCGGTCAAATAGTTTAGATAACATATTGCACTTAATTCATTAACCGACTTCCAGCAAAGTAAGTTATACAATTCGTTTGCATATATATACAGGATATCCACGCTCATCGTTATTCAATAGGTAATTTCTAAACCGATAGTTTTAGAGGTACAGTTCCAATTGTAAGAATATCTCAAATGTTGCTCTTCATCATATGGTAATAGATTTCCGTCAAAATAGTTACTTTCATGCACTGTAAAATACATTTCGGATATATACGAGTGATTTTATGTTAAATTTCAGTCTTTTATCAGACACATTCTATTTTGGACACCGGAAACATTCTATCGTAAATTTCCCCGGAATAAACGGGAGATTTCCTTTTATCCTTATTCGTTGAATGTTAACAACGAAAATGCTCCTTTCAAGACAGGCAAACGGAAATGTTGCTTTTAAGATGTGAGAAAAAGGAAGAATTCCGCTTAAATTTTCGAAATTAATGTTTGGGCCTGTAACAAATTCGTTGGATGTGGCCAGGTGTAGCGGACAGAGCGTTCCCCCTTCAGTGGTGAGTACCGCGGTTAGAATCCTGAGAAAGACAAGGCGGTATAAAACTGGTTTGATAATAAAATTAAGTACAAAGACATGTTTCGTGTAAATATGGATTAGTATAAATAAATAATAATATAATTATTATTTATTTATTTATTTTTACTTCCTGCTATCTTTACAAGGAGAAAATATTGGATTCGTGAAAGAATTTGTATTCCGGTTTTCCACGGATTTATACTTTTAAGAAGGTCCTGAACAAATTTGACTGCTTTTAGAAAATGTCTGTCTGTGAGTCTGTCTGACTCACAGACTTGTCTGTGTCTGTATGGGACAAAAGTTTTATGGGCGCTCTATCTTAAAAACTAATGTACGGAATTTAATAAAACTTTTGATTCTGTTAATTTTTTATGTAAATAGGTGCTAATTAGTTTTTAATGTAAATTGCCTAACAGGTGATGCTGCAATGCTGCGTTTTCCGCAGTAGCTCTATCTCAAGAGCTAATGCACGTATTTTCATCAAACTTCAGATTCAGTTAGACTTTGACATAAGTTGTGACTGATTAGATTTTGGTGTAAATCGCTCAACAGGTCTCTCTGCTATGCTGCATTTTTCAGGATTTACACGATTTTAGCGATAATCATATCTCAAGAACTAATGCACGGAATTTCACCAAACTTTAGATTCAGTTAGACCTTGATATAAATTGGTGCTGTTTAGGTTTTAAGGCAAATCTCCCAATAGGTGTCCCTGCTATGCTGTGTTTTTCACGATTTCCGCAAAAGCTATAACTCAAGAACTAATGCACGGAATTTTATCAAACTTCATATTTTGTTAGAATTTGACATAAATAGATCTTATTAGGTTTTGCTAAATACCGCCCAACAGGTGTCATTACTATGTTTTGTTTCGCACGATTTCCGCGATAACTATATCTCAAGAACGAATAAATTGACATTTAAATTTGGATGCAAACGATTTGATTTATACAGAAGAAAGTTTTGTGATGGCTGCACCACAGCATATACTAGTTTTAATTGTGGTATTGCTCCTATTTTTTTCTGAAATCTGAAATTTTCCGTCTTGAACCGTCTTGTCCGTGCATTTCTATCGATTGGCGAAAATTGCTAAATGTGAATATTCTAACTGAACTAAATTTTATCATACTATATATATATCCACATCTATTGATCGTATACAGGGCTGCACAAAATAATTCTACTAATTCTTCTCTAAATAATACTACTTTTTTGACACTGGAAGGTAATTTCGAAAACTGTATTTTTCAATGTTTTATATTTTTTCTAAACTGTTTACTTACATATCTTTTTTATCCTTATTTAACGGTGAAATTTCGTTACAGATTTCTGGCTGTATTGGAAAGTGTTTTATAATCCCTGCTTGACGCATGGTTTTTCGTTCTTGTTTTTTTATCAGTTTATAATGTGTAGCATGCATTTAACAATAACAAAAATTAAATCGACTAAAATAGTTTTTTTGAGGTGCTAAAACAATACTGCCGAAATTAAATTCACCACGTACTAAGTAATACTGAATGATTTATTAATCCAATAACATATTTTAAAAGAAAAAAAAAAGAAAAAACTAATATCATTATTAGTTAGTCAAGAAGCCACTAGAAAGAATTTTTACCCAGCTTTCGTCAGAAAATTGCGTTTTTACTCAGTTTTTACATCAATTAAAATTAGATTAAAAGGAGAGAACGTTTCTTTTATGTTTAAAAACATAAAGTTGAAAAGAGCTACAAACTTCTATATTATACAATCTTCTCCCATTAGTGAATGTTCCGCTTTTTACATTATGACGTAGGAAAATTTAATATGTTGCATTTTATCTCGTTTAGTAATCTTATCTTGCGGAATAAGGAAAAACTCGATAACTCGATAATTACCCATTTTTTTCGTTTTTAAAAATCATAAATGCTTTATTACTTAGTTATGCTTGAAAAAAAGTACTTAAGACGATGCATTATGTGATTAAGGGACAGGCGAGAAGAATGTAAGGACGCATTGACATAATATTTTTATTAAAGTTTACAACACTATCTTTTTTTATCTCGATTAGGAGAGATTATTATTTTTTTCCCGTGAAGCATTTTATACGTTTAAAAGTCAAAAGCTATTATGTCATAGTTTGCTTTTCGCGTTTAGTATTTTTACCGAATCTCGATTCATAACTCTCGTCCAATACATTGTACACTGCAAAAAATAATTGTTGATTTTGCGCGGTAGCGTATTACTGCTTGCACGGCAGCGTATTACTGCTTATTTTACTGTTTAATACTGTTAATTTTACGGTATAATACTGGCAGCTGGGTGCCAGTTTTATACTGCAAAATCAACAATTATTTTTTGCAGTGTAAAAAAGACAAACATGTTTCTTAATCTACGAAAATATATAATATAACCACGAACGAAAATATACAATAGCCTCTTCAGAGTTTCCATGATTCCGAATATCGTTCTTCATCCATACAAGCCTCAAAAACCAATATATTTTCTAGATTTAATAAACCTTTATAAAAACAAAGTGTCTTTTTCGGGCATGCGCAGAAGCATATCTGAACGAAACACATTTTTCATAATCCCAGACTAAGATCACTAATTATAATTAAAATATACATAAAATGCTTAAGTGATACCAATAGAAATAACAAAAGGATTATAAAAGCCTTTTAATGATCGAAATAAGTTTCAACGTTAGTACGGCGACGCCAGTTGCAAGATATATAATAATAAACAAAAATATTCTCGCAAATCTTTGAAAATTCACAAACTTGAAAAAACATGAATCACGAGATCATATATGTAAAAAAAGCAGGTGCTTGAAGTTGCCAACTGTAAACATGAAAATTAAAATTTCGTTATTGCTTTTTAAAACTGAAAAGTACCTCGTGCCAAATTTTATATAATCAAATGAGGCGGATTCATTGCAAATGTTCACGTTACGCATACAGATTTCTATTGATTCACGGATAATAGATGGGAAAGAAAGCCTTGAGGGATAAATTATTTTACTATTTTTAAAATAAATTTTTATTGTTTCGGTTTTATGTAGTCTTGCCAGTGCTGTAGTACTTCTGTTATATTTGATATCTGACATATGCTCTTTTAATCTTGTTTTAAAGTTTCTAGTGGTCATTCATATAATTTGGAATGTTCCATCTGCTCTGGTGAACGGGATTGCATAAACACCTGATAGTTGATATGGCTCTATTGGGTCTATTTTCTTACAAACTCCGCTTTTTAATTTTATGGATGGTTTTGCGATAAGACATATATTGAATTTGCTAAGTCTATATTTCATTCTTTCAAAGAACCCAGGGAAATATTGTAAAATAGATAACTTTAAATTTTGTTTATTGAAGTTTTCCTTCTCCTTCTTCTCCATGCTTGTAATTACTTTACTAATATCTATTTATTATATTTCTATTTATTAATATCTATTTATTATACTTTTTTATATCCATTGTCTCTTGCCATTTCATGTATTTTATTTATTTCACTTGTTAACTGATCTGGAGTACAAACTGTAAAGGCTCTCTTAATAAAATGCCTAAATGCCGAAACTTTGTATGAAAAAGGTGCTTGAGCATTATGTGGGATAATGGATTGATTGGCTATTGGTTTTCTATTTACAGTACGTTCTATGCCATGGCGGGTTTTGATTAATAGCACGTCCAAGTAAGGAAGTGTTTTCATTTTTATTTTTTATCTGGTGTTTAATCTAATTCTCATTAAAATCAGAAACTTCTTTTTTTTTTTTTTTCAAATTTTCTGGCAGTAATTGAATAATAATAATATTAATAATAATAAAATTGAAGTTTGACAGATATGCTTCTGCGCATACTCGAATGATTCATTCGAATAATCAAAATAATCGTTATGCCCATCACTGCATTTGCTGCTATACGGATTTTCGGAAACGTTTCCGAGTAGTTTATGTAGTGCATTAATAAATTTTCTAAAACCAAATATATATTTTTTTATGATATTCATTCTTAATTGAGCATTTTCAGCTGCGTAATTTAATTTATGCATCCATGAGTAACAAATTAATATTAATGTTAATATTAATGCTGTTAACTTATCATCTTTGTCTGTAAATCATGTTTGTTTTGAACAAAAAAAATGTATCCATGAGAATGGATAGCATCCGAAAAACCTATATTCCGGATTCAGAAAACTGATTAATACACCATAAAAACTTCTGGGAAACGTTTCCGAAAATCAGTGGCGGCAAAAGAAATTTTGTTTTTATAAATGTTTCTTTTAAATCTTAAAATACGGATATTATTTTTTGGAGTTTGTGTAACGCTTTTCGGAATCGCAGGTAACTCGGAAGAGGTAATTGCATATTTTCGTTCGCGGTTACGTTCCATTTTCATGAATTAAGAAACATTTGTCTTTTTTAAGTGCGTTCGTAATTATATAAATACGTAGCACCTCGAATACATATTAAATACGTCTACTCGAACCCGACCTGTACCGAAAAAATTACCGTCAACCCGATCGGTTCAGGTCTGGTCGGATTCGGGTAAAATCGGGTTAACCGATCCGATGCAGGACTCTATTGAGAGATCACTGTATTTTCATTTTCCGAAATTGAGGTTTCACTGCTAAACAACTGAACGAAAATAAACGTAATTTCAAACAAGAACATACACGTTTTAATATTTTTTATCTAATGACTAAACTTTACCTTGTGTTAATATAAATCTATATTCTAAATCAGCAGTCTCCAACCGGCGTGCGCTGATGGTCCTCGACAACACTTTGATGTTTTTCAGAAAATAAATTGCATGTATTGTGTTTTAATTATAATTAAAAAATATATTCAAAGAATATTTTCTATTTATGAAAATTTATTTCGGAGTGAAAAGGCAAATGATTTAATTTGCAACAATCTATGTTTGTTTAAAACACATTTTCAGTAAGGGGAATTTTAATTTATTGTATTAAATTAGAATTATAATATTGTGCTTCCTGAGCTTAGAATTTATGAGAATACGAGTCATTGTTAGAAATATTGATAAGATTGTAAATTGAGATTTTGAGTATATTTCCATTTATATAAAAAATGAATGTTGAGACGTTAAAGAAAAAACGTGCGACGGCACGTAGCAGCTTTACTAGAACAACTAAGGTTATAAAGGACGAATTAAAAAAGGTCGAACCGGATAAATCCGTTTTAGATGATAAATTTGTTAAATTACAAACAATAATTACTGAATTAAAATCTTATGATTCGGAAATGTTAGATTTAATGATAACAGCTAAGGCTACTGACGATGATTTAGAAACTGAAGCTATAAGTTGCGAGGAATATTCAGATGAATTTATAACGCTCAGTCGCATAATAAAAGAAAAAATGGATAATTCGGACTTTAAAATTAGTACGAGCTCTAATGTTGATAGTAGTGTAAATACATGTAATGAAAAACGTTACAAATTACCGAAAATTCAAATTAAAAAGTTTGATGGTCAACTGTTAAGTTTTCTTTCGTTCTGGGGTCAGTTTAAAAAAATCCACGAGGATAAGAGTCTGGATGATGTTGACAAATTTCATTATTTGGCACAATCAATGTTACCGGGGACTCGAGCTTATGAGTTAATTGAGAGTTATCCCTTAACTTCGGAAAATTATCCGAAAGTCATTTCTGCGTTTGAGGAGCGTTTTGGTAACAAAGAAATTTTAACTGAGATATATGTGAGAGAATTGTTAAAATTAATTATCCAAAACGTGCGTTCACAAGGTAAAGATAAATTACCCCTGATGTCATTGTTTGACAAAATTGAGTCCCATATCAGAGCTCTTGAGTCTTTAGGTGTACACCAAGACTCCAATGCTGCTTGGCTATATCCCATGGTTGAATCATGTTTATCGGCTGAAATGATTAGGGTATGGCAGAGAAGCGTTTTGTTTAGTAACGATGGACCACGTCTCTCGAATCTCTTAGAATTTTTGAGAAAAGAAGTTGAAGGGGAACAGAGAGTCAAACTTGCACGGTCAGGGTTTGAAATTTGTCCTTCCTCCCGTGAAGAACGCCCTAAAGAGGTCAAATTCAAAAATAAAAAACTTCCCGTGAGTGCTGCAAGTTTGGTAGCAACCAGGGAGCAAAAGTGTGTTTTTTGCGGAAAAAATCATGAGAGTAAAGAGTGTTTCTTGGCTCGGTCTTTGCCCCTAAAGGAAAGGTTAGATAAATTAAAAGAGTTAAAGTGCTGCCTACGCTGTCTTAAGCCCGGACATTTTGCTAGGGATTGTAAACAATTTATACAATGCCATTTGTGCAAGCGATCTCACCCTATAATTTTATGTCCCGAGATTCAAGAAAAAAAGAGTGAGAGTGCAGCGAGTGTAAAAAGCTCGACTACGGTACAAACTACTATGTCTACACCTTCATGTATAAAAGAAGTCCTCCTTATGACATTAATGGTTGAAGTAGTGTCAGGGGGCATGAGGAAAAAAGTCAGGTGTCTTTTAGATTGCGGTTCTCAAAGGTCGTATGTTCTGAAATCTACAGCCGAAGCTTTAAAATTAGAAAGCCTTTCCTCTGAAAATTTAACTCACACGCTGTTTGGGGGAACAAGAACTGAGTCTAAAAATCATAAACAATATTCTATGAGAGTAAGTCCTGTAGGAAGACGTACGGAATATCAGTTCTGCTTTCTAGATCAAGAAAAAATTTGTGGAGGGATACCACGCGTCTCTAAAGGTCCTTTATTGAAGGAATTAAAAAAGCACAGAATTTGGATTTCAGATGTGGGTGAGGGTTACCCGGAAATAGAAATTTTAATAGGTAGCGATATTTATGGACAGATTCTAACGGGTGATGTAATTCAACTTAATGGGGGTTTGACAGCCATTAATACTAAATTGGGTTGGACTTTGTGTGGAGAACCAATAGGATTAAATGTTCAGAGTTTTGAAGGTGCACAATCCATGTTAGTAACTAATCTTCATGTTCAAAACATGAAAGTTTCTGATATGTGGAGTTTGGAAACAATTGGTATTGCAGATGAAGCGCAAACGTTTTCCAAAATGGTGGAGGATCAATTAGCTCAGGAACAATTTTTGAAGGGGCTTCATAGAAACGAAGATGGGAGATATTGCGTAAGCTTGCCTTGGGTTCAAAAATTTCCACCTAACATTGCCTCTAATCGGCATATTGCAGAAAAAAGGCTTTTTGCCACTACTCGTAAATTGAAGAAATTAAATAACTTTGACGAATACGATAAGATATTTAATGAATGGCTGTCTGAAGACGTAGTAGAAAAAATCCCTGAATCTGAAAATAATATAAAGGGACATTACTTGCCACATCATCCAGTTATCAAGTTAGATAGTTTAACTAGCAAAATTAGGCCCGTTTTCGATGCCTCGTGCAAATCCGATAATTCGTTGTCGCTAAATGATTGTTTGATAAAAGGTCCGAATCTCGTAGAAGAAATCCCAGCGATTTTAATGAGGTTTAGAGAAAAGGCGATTGGCGTAACTTCGGATATTAGGCGAGCATTTTTACAGATTGGCATAAAGCGGGAAGACCAAAATTATCTAAAATTTCTTTGGTGGGAAAATAAAAATATTTGCGAATTCCGTCATAAAAGGGTTGTTTTTGGGGTTACCAGTAGCCCATACCTGTTGGCAGCGGTGATCTCATTCCACCTTAAAAATATGCCAACAGAGTTTGAAGTTGTTGCCCAAAAGCTTTTAAGTTCATTTTATGTAGATAACTGCGTAACTTCAGTTGATACGAGCGCAGAACTTGAAAAGTTTATGAACCAAGCAACTAATATTATGGCCGAAGCCAAAATGGACTTACGTATGTGGACATTTGGTCCCGAAAATGAAAGTTTATCTTCACAGAACACTGATCATGTCTCTCCCGTTTTAGGTCTTCAGTGGGACCGTATAAATGATGATTTATTCATTCCATTCAAAACGGATCAAATATCATCAGACTTATCAAAAAGAAAACTGCTAGCCATAGTTCATTCGGTATTTGATCCACTAGGTTTCGTTGTGCCAATAATGGTACCTGCAAAGTTAATACTTCAAGAAGCCTGGGCAATTAAGGCAAATTGGGACTTACCTTTGCCAGATGAATTAAAAACTCGGTTCTTACGATGGTACCAGGGACTGTCTTGTATTTCACAGCTTAAGTTTCCTCGTCGTATAGGTTATGGAAAAAGAGATTCTTGGTCACTTCATGTATTTTGTGACGCCAGTAGAAGCGCTTATGCCACCGTTATATTTTTAAGAAGTGAAGAAGATGGAAAGGTTTATGTGAAGTTCGTTGCAGCAAAATCTCGTGTATCTCCATTGAAGAAGGTGACAATTCCGCGATTGGAATTGTTAGCATGTGTTTTAGGTGCACGTTTAGCCAAATACGTTGCTGACGCTTTGTTCTTAGAAGAAGTTCCCATCCAATACTGGACGGATGCAACTGTAGCTCTTTGCTGGATACAACGAGACGAAAACTGGGGTGTGTTCGTGAATAATAGAGTCAAGGAGATTCGAAATCTGTCGAAGAAAGAATGCTGGAGACACATTCCAGGAAAAATCAATCCTGCTGATATAGCCTCTCGTGGCTGTACCTCCCAACATCTGTTACGATGCGGTTGGTGGGAGGGTCCTGAATTTCTGAGAGCTACTCCCGAGGAGTGGCCTGAATTTAAATTTTCACCAGATGAAGAATTAATCGCATCAGAGTTAAAAAGAACAAAAATTATTGACCTAAGCGTGAAAATAGAGAGACCTGAGTGGTACGAACGTTTTTCTAGTTTTTCCAAAATTGTGAGAGTTTTCTCCTGGATGTTGCGGTTTGTGAATAAACTGAGAAAGAAGCCTTCTTATAATACTAATACTCTAACAGTGGAAGAAAAAACTAAAGCTGAGATGATTCTGTGGGGTATAGAACAGAAAAAGTATTTTAACGAGAAAGAAAATTCCGTCCATGGTCTGCTGGTGGTGCGAGGTGATGACGATGTTCTTCGTGTGAAAACTAAAATCATCGAACGTGATGATGAACTCTCCTTTTTATATCCAGTTCTTCTTCCGTCCAAGCATTACCTAACTGAATGCCTGATAAGAGAATATCATATAAAGTACTGCCATGCTGGTGTGCAGATATTGGCTGCCAAATTAAGGCAGCAATACTGGATAATTTCTTCAAAAAGAAATATAAGATCTTGCGTAAGCCGTTGTGTCGTATGCAAAAGATTCACGGCAAAAGCTTTAACTACTCCACCAATACATTTACCCCTTGACAGAGTAAGGGATTCTGCGGTTTTTGAAATAACGGGAATTGATCTCTGTGGCCCTCTGCTTTTAAAACCAAAGGGTAAAGCCTGGATCGTGTTATACACTTGTGCAGTGTACAGAGCAATTCACCTTGAGCCCCTCACGGCACTCAGCACGGAGTCCTTCCTGCAAGCTTTCCGAAGATTCATCGCTAGACGAGGACGTCCGTCAACGGTGTATTCCGACAACGGAACCAATTTCAGAGGAACGGACAATGCATTGAAGCGGCTTGATTGGCAGAAAGTCACTGAAAATGAATGTTATCCAATCAAGTGGAAGTTCAATCCCCCTACTGCAGCCTGGTGGGGGGGATGGTGGGAGCGTCTTATTCGTTCAATTAAGACTTTGCTCGTGCGCATTTTAGGAAGATCCTCGGTGAATTTTGAAGAGCTTTTAACAATCCTTTGTGATGTTGAAGCCACAATAAACAGTCGTCCATTGACTTACGTTTCAGATGATTCTGATGAGCTCATACCTTTGACACCCTCCATGTTTTTGCAAGATATAAAACAAGTGGGAGTGCCTGATCTAGATTCCATCGACTCCAATAAACTGAATGTGCGTGTGAGTTATTGCAACACTTTGCGACAGGAATTGAGAAATCGTTTCCGCAAAGAATATTTGGGCCAACTCGTTCAAAAGGCCAGTGTTGAATGCCAAGAACTGAAAGTGGGGGACGTTGTCCTCATCGAAATTGAAAATAAAAAACGTGTGTTGTGGCCCATGGGAAAAATTGTGAAAATCTACAATAGTAGGGATGGTGCTTCCAGAGTAGTGCAGTTAAAGACGAACAACGGTTGTTTGACACGACCAATTCAAAAACTTTATCCACTAGAGGTTTCAACTGCTGGAGATCCTGTGCTCACCCTTACAACGGAAAATAGATCGAGATATGGAAGGTTGCTTAAACCCCGTAAGAAATAATGTTTAAGACTGTAATAGAATGACTTTTATTTGACATTTAGTTATTAGAAACTCTAATTCATCATGTTATATCATTTATATATTGTATTTTAATTTAGTTCTTACTATTTTGTTTTTCATGTCTTTTTATTTAATCTAGTATAGCTCAATTTAACTTTCATTTCTAATATTAAGAATTTTTTGTCAATTGTGAAATAGTTGATTTTAAGAAAATCAAGGTGGGAGGATGTTGGCGATTGATCTCAACCACGTAATTAATAAAAGCAGATGGCGCATCGAGTAGGAAAAAAAAAAGGGCTAACGTAATAATTTTTCGCCCGCCCCTTTTGGCTGACGTAATCAGAGATAGATATGTTGCTGAGGTAGTATTGTGAGTTTTTGAGTTTAGTTTTGGACATGCGTTAGAATAAAAAGAAGACTTAATTTTAAAGTCTTGGGCGTTGACCCACAAATTTTTGCTGCGATGAAATATATTCAAATACACAAGTTTAATATGATAAATTTATTACTAGAAAGAAGCTTCTATACAGTTCTATACAGTTATACTTTCAACTGTGGAAATATTCTAATTTAAGCCGGTTTGGTTGAGATCGCTTCTGCCAACAGAAAAGGTATAATTTAAAATGCGGGAGGTACAGTTCAACCGTGCCACATATTTTGAAAGTGAGTTAGTTTTTTGCACTTATAGTATGATTATTTCTCTGTAAATATTGTAATATAGTTGTGTATGTGTTCTAAATTTAATCTTATATATAGTCTAAACTTAAGCTTATTGTGTGTATTCCAAATTTAAGCAGTGTAAAATGTTTTTAAGTCATTGTATTTAAATATTCCATTAAAATTAAGATTTATTAATTTGTTTGTTTTAAATTTGAAGTCTAGTTTTGTTTTATTTAAGAATAAGAATTAGCCGCCCTGCGAGCACGTCATCGCAGTTTCGCGGCACATTTCTATGTCGGTTTTGTTTTCGTTTTTTTTTTCTTTTGAGTTCTGACACAAGCAGTATAACATATGACACACCAAAAATGTGCGAGACTGAAATGAGTGTAAGTTACTTTGTAATAATTTAACTAACTTCAAGAATTTTGTTACAATTAAACAACACATAAATATTATTATTATGATTAAACTAGTAGACCTGTGCGAGGATATCGCACTGCTATCTAATACTTTTTAGATGCAGGTTTAAACTTCTAAAGAAAAATTAAGGATAAAAATATTTGAAAACAAAATTAGTCAAGCCAGAAGAATATCATCTTATTTATTCCATCAAAGTTACAGTAAAAACGGATCAAAGATAGCAAAAGGCACACGCTAGAAAAAAAAATAATAGCAATCGTATTTTAACTGCATTTGTAGTGTAGTTTTAGTATACGATAGTTGACGTTTGCATTCTAATAATATTATCGAAGAGATGGCCTGACCGTCACAGCGAATATTTTACTATAATAGTACATAGCAATTAAAATGAAGTTCGTTGTACCGTAAAAACACTTCAGATGCGTTTCCTGAGTTAAAAGAAACAACAATAGTTCGGAGATATAATAAGAACTCATTCTGTCGAAATTAGTCCTTTATTTGAAGAGAAAAACAGCATAACAGTAAAAGCAAACAGGTAGTCGGCTTGCTCCATATAGCAAGGCAGTATTAAGAGAAGTCTTTTCACCTCTACATCTCAGCAAAGACTGCTCATCTCAAATCATGACAATGTTCACAAGTCAGTGAGTATTTTACACCAAAATAAAGCAATTGGCAAGACCCATTAACGCCAGACAAAAATAACCGTTAATGATAAGAAATAGATATATTTAAATTTGGCGATTAAAGAGGGGGGTGTAATATCACAAAGTTCATCAGTAACCTTTTTGTGGCTTTTAGGCGCTGGGAAAACCATCTGCGATCACGAAATATCGAGACAGAAATAACAATTTGTAAAAACATAAACTGCGGATGTATATAAATTTTGTGTTAAACTGAAATAATTACAAGGCTAAAAGTAAATGTATTGTGATAACTAGCAGATGCTCAAAGTTCAGAATTAAAAAGAAAGAAAATAAAACCGGACAAAGTGCATACACACAGCGAGAAACATATTGTTCTAATATTCGAGCTGCGGTGTACATGTAAAATTAAAAAGGTAACAGATGAGAGAATAAATTGCATCTGCCTGCAAAAAGGATAAAGCATTAATCTGTTAATAAATGAGACTTGATTTTAGAATAAAAAGAAAAGAGAAGAGATAACTTTTAACAAAAGAATTAAAAATGGTTTTTTGCTTGTTTATTAAAAATGCATATATATGGATCTATACCATAGCATTAGAAGATGACGTCATCCTATTATTGAAAACGTAAAACAAAGAAAAATATATTGAATGCATTTAAAATACAATTTAATCTAATATAACACAACATACCTTTTATTCTACATGTGAAATACCACTAATTCGATTGATCGATGGTCTTTTTCTTCTACACATTCCAATTTCAATTTTGCATTTTAAACATAAATATAAAATAAACCCATGCGGTGAAATCATACTTTATCTTTTTTTGTACTATCTTTTTTGTGCTATATGTTTTTTTATAGTCATTGTAGAGCATCATAAAATGCGGTATTTTATTTTTGTAGCAACATTGATTCGAAAAAAAAAAAACATTTCATTTATGAAAACAATTCTGATTTAATTTTTAATTAACTGAAATTTTTAATTAAAAAAACATGATTTAAAGAAATATGAGTGTGCTATGTCAGAAGCCTGTTCAAAAACCTTTCGAGCTATATCTCATTCATTGTTGTGCGTTTTGTAAATGCATAGAAAAAAGGATGTTTACAAATTTTTATAATTTAAAAAGCATTTAAAATTCTGCTATGTTTAATAGGTGTATTTCATATTAATAAAATGGAAATTCCCTGATCAGTATTGTAGAAATGTATTTATGTTTTTTAGAAAAATTCATATTAGTGATTTGTGGAACTTCACATTACGATTGGGTTGATTATTGACGGCCAATTATCTACACATGGGATATAGGCCCGGGGAGAGTGCCCTTCGTGGGGGTCTTTCTAAGGGAACCTAACACGTATTTACGCATGGATAAATCCACGGCTCGAAGAAAACCACGAAAACTCCGAACGAATCGGCCGACGGGCGCGATTGGGATCGAACCCAGCACCTCCCGTCTACCAGCTTCGAGAGCAGATACCCTCAGCCACTGGTGGGGCCTTCACACTAGGAATTGAATTCGATGATCCTGAGGTCAAAAAGGTTGGCGACCCTGCTCTAAATGCTATTTTTTTCTGTATTTTACTGCTGATAACATTGTTTACATTATCTAAAATAAGTGTTTATATTACGAGCTTTTGGTCGTTTCGTGCGAAAACAAATTTGTCTACGCAAATTATGTAACTCTGAGCCAGTTATAATGTTGACCAATATTGGTTTCTGACTTAACTTATGAGAAGAAAAATATGTAATTTTCGAACCGCGAAAAAAAAAAAGAAAAAAAACTCGATAACAGAGAAATAGATTTTGGACGAAATATTTTCCGCTCATAAATGTTCGGTGGACTTTTAGAAGAACGGGAAATATGTCTTCATTCAAGACAGGTTATTGATTTTTTTTTTTTCTGTTTTTCTTGTTAGACAAAGAATAATTTTTCGAAAACAGAACTATTCGTCACAGAGGTCACCGAGCTTGTGTTAAATAAAGTCCACAGTCAGACTATTCGAAAACAAAACGCCAGGAACATTTATAGGTGGGTTTGTGATAGAAAGGGGAAACGATACTGTGTACTTGAACGATTGGAGTACTTTCGAAGAATCATTCTATTGTTAGTCGTAAAAAAAAAATTATAGATGTCATTTTAAAAATTGACATTTGTTTTTAATAGTCAAGCACTATATTTGAGTGTTAAAAATGCGAAAAGTTTAAAAAAAGAAAACAAGTAATTTTTAAGAAAAAAATAAATAAAACAAGAACATAAAACCGTGCATCACGCATAGATTTTGAAACATTTTACAAAACTCTCAATATATTATTACGATTAGTATTATTAAGTCCGCTGTTAAATGGCCCTACCAGTGGCTGAGAGGGTCTGCTCTCAAAGCTGGCAGACGGGAGGTGCTGGGTTCAAACCCCTGTCGCGCTCGTCGACCTAACTGTTCGGAGTTTTCGTGGCTTTCTTCGAACCTTTCCATAAATATGGGTTCGGATCCCTTAGAAAGACCCCCACACGGAGGACACTCCTCCCCCCCCACCACTGGCCTATATCTCTAGCGCAGATAATAGGCAAATAACCAAGTACATTTACCTGAGTTATAACGCACACAGACAAACCGAAGTCTTCAATAATGTCGGAAAGTGTTAAAAGAAAATCGAAGTATTGTTTCTTGCCTTCGTGTTTTTGTGGCAACATTTTATTCTTATCCACCTGCTTATTTTACTGTTTATTACTGTTAATTTTACGGTATAATACTGGAAGCTGGGATGCCAGTATTATACTGTAAAATCAACTTTTTTTTTTTTTTTCAGTGTAGAGCCAGATCGAGTGGAGCAGTCAGAGTATGAAGTAACTAATGTTAGTTTCTGTCTTAACTTCTTATGAAATGAAAAGTGTAATTTTCAGGACACTAAAGTAAAAAAAAAAAAAAATACAAAATACAAAAACGAAAAAACTCGATAAAAGAGAAATAGACTTTGGACGAAATAGTTAGGCTAGTTTGACGGCTAGAAGGCTTCGGTGCTCCACCAGTATCATTATATTCATGACCGGTATTTATATGAAAAAAAAAAAGGGGGGGGGGTTATACCCGATTCGATGTAAGACTTTGCAAGTGCAGCCTGGTAATTTAAAAATGTTGTATATCCCTGTAAAAAAAAGAAAAAAACCTGTCATGCTAATAAGTATAAAAAATGCCATTTAGTATAAACTTTGGAGTTACTTTTATCGAAATAGGTTTTTTTTTTTTTTAAAAAGAAATGCGTTTTTTTTTTTTTTAAGTACATTAAATGAAAGAAGTGCCGTGATTCCGATTTTGATCGGCCCCACCAGTGGCTGAGAGGTTGTGCTCTCGAAGCTGGTAGACGGGAGGTGCTGGGTTCGATCCCAATCGCGCCCGTCGGCCTAATCGTTCGGAGTTTTCGTGGTTTTCTTCGAGCCATGGATTTATCCATGCGTAAATACGTAGGTTCCCTTAGAAAGACCCCCACGAAGGGCACTCCCCCCGGGCCTATATCCCATGTGTAGATAATTGGCCGTCAATAATCAATCCGATTTTGATCGAAATTCTTTATTTAAAATTTGCAGGAACACAAAAAATTCTATTAAAAAAATTGCGAGTTAAAAGCATTTATTGCGGGTTATAATGCACAAAACATTACGCTCAACAACGCGGATCTCTCCGACTTATTTTTAAACATACAAGCGCATGATACTTGCACACATGATACATACGCTCTTTTATTTAACTTAACTTGGTTCATATAGGTGGAATGTTGTAATCGATTTATCATTCACTTCTTGATAGCTTTGAATTATAATAATTACGTGCACAGGGTTCTTTATGAAGACAATATAACCTTTAAAAAACTTTAGAACTTAATTATAAATTGATTAATTCATTTTAAGGAATTTTTACATTTGCCGAGGTAGGTGATAATACGCCAAATATTTTCAAAAGTTACAATTATATTAAAAGTCAAACCATGTTCATTAAAATATGTCAACTGGCTGTGAATATACATCAATGAAATATTTTTAACAATAAACAGAAGAAAAAAAAATAAATAAGAGTGAAATATTTTTTATTGCGCTTTTCTCAATTAATTGTTTAATATTAATTAAAGTAAGATTACACGAAACAATTTAAAAATTCCACATACATGCTTTAATTAATACTTTTTTTCTTTCCTGTTGCCATGTAACATTTAAGAGGTATTTATTTACACTCATTACAGATTTATGATTGAATTCCGGTATAAGGAATTAAAATTAAACGAATAAAGACATTTTTCTCGGATATACATATACAAATAGAGTTTCAGCGACCTGAAAGAATTTAATTTAACCCTTAAATGTCTAGAGTAAGTATCAAATTTGCAACACTTTTTATTTAACTATTAATAAATAAATCAAGTTCTTCGCAACCACTATATTTGTATCGAAAGAAAAATCCATGCATTGAAGGGTTAAGTATTAGACACTAGAAATTTTAATATATATTTTTAAGTTTATTTAGTAGTATATTTATGTGATTTTTACAGAATTAATATTTCGATATAAATATAGTGTTTGCGAATAATTTGATTTATTTATTAAAAGTTAAATAAAAATTGTTGCAAATTTGATACTCTCTAGGCATTTAAGGGTTAAACTGGGTGTGTTTTGAGAATAATCTGTGGAATAAGTTTTCTGTAAATCTGTATACTTGCTGAATAACAATAATAATTAAAAAAACTGCGATTGAATCGCTATTAAATATGAAAGATCCTACTGAAATCTTAATCACCACTGCATAAAAATGTAAAACAATTTGAAATTTTAAACTTGGTTTTTAAATAAAAAGTTAAAATTTCAGTGCAAATTCACGTTGTTTAATAATTAAAATTCATAAAGATACAACTAAAGTAAATATATTGCTTGAAGGTGCGTAAAAAGCATACATAAAACATTTAAAAGCACATTAAAGTCCTTTTAAAAATTCAAAACGTTTTCAACCGAACTACTCGGTCATTATCAGTGAAAAACTAATAGTTAAGTTGAGTTGTTGTCTCTTCGCGTTTTTTAGCTTGCCCGGAACAAACCATTTACTTCAAGGGTGTGGAATATAAGGTGATTCAACATTTAAAAAATAATTGGTTTATTGGATATTGGTTTTTAAAGTGTATCATAATCTTTAAAATAATATTTTTGTACATTACATGATCCTTACAGAAGTATTGAAATGTATGGACCTCGGTGAAATTTTCATTTCATACAATTCAAAAACTAAACATGATGAAATTTCCAAAGCCGTTCGGTGGAAACTGAAAATTTCCAATACGCCAAAATACGGAGAAGTCAATCGATGTGTTGTTTCATTTATCATATCCACAAAAATCATTTTCTCCTATTTCCTATGATCTACAGTGCTTTAAAATTTTAGGGAGAATACTTCATTTAAAGAAGACATATTTCATTTCCTCCAAATTTCACAAAAAAACGAAGAAAAAAAATCAAAACGTGATTCTCGGAAACAAGGTGCTAGAAAATGAAATAAGAGTTTTCTGGGTTATTTCAAAATGGATTTAGTTTGAAAGAGACTTTCTAGGCATGGAGCCAAAGAAATAAGCATTTTCTTAGAAAAGACATGATTCAAGAACGACACATTTAAAATCTTTTTGTCTCTGCGGGAGATAAAGAATTACCTCAAAGCGTCATAAAGCAAATGGTTATTCCGAAATGCAGGTCAGTGAACACTGGTTTTCGACTGCAGAAATTTATTAAGAAGAATGGAGCTTAAACAGTGACAACAATGTCTGTGCAATAATCAATCAGAAGATAAATAACAAGAACCTGAAAGTTTTAAATTTGTTAAAAAGTAGAAGAATCTCTCAAATTTCAAATCTTAACCATTAAAATGACAACTAATCCATTTTAAAAGATAATTTATTTGAATATGCGCTATGTCATTCTAATTAATTTTTATAAATAAATTAAAATGATTTTTCAAAAGTAAGCATTAAGGAAAGAATAAAAACCTTCCGTAGTCTGCAGTTTTTACTGACGCATCAGGAAGGCGAACTTTAAAAAATACTTTCACTTTTTTAAAAATTAATTAAAAGTATTATATATTGTACGCTAGTAAAAGAAATAAATCTGCACATCGAGATATTTGTTAATTGAATTATTAAGGTATTGTTTTTAATTTATTTCTCATCGTATTGGACAATAAGTATATGGAATTAAAGTTAATAGTATATCTATGTATGCGAGCGTGTGTGTGTATATACGTATGTGTGTGTACGTGTGCGTGTATAGGTGTGCGCGTGTGTAGGTGTTTATTTGTACACATTCAGTGTTGCAAAATTAACCGCTCTGAGCTTGTTCGATTTTTCAAAACCGGAGAGATTTCATCAAAAATCTGCACCATGATTCTGGTGTTTAAAAACAACAGCTGTTATGTCGCTAAAGCTAAGCGATTTGTTTTCATGAAATTTACAGACCACTACTGTCTTAACAATTTGGTAGATTCGTCACATGGAAATCTTAATTTATGTGAAATATTGTAAAAAAAATCTTCTTCTAAAGTAAAATTCATGAAAATTTGCGTTTTTATAAGAGGAACATTTGCACATAATATAATAAATATAATTTGCACATAATAAATTTGGCGTTGAGGTTTTCGGTAATTAAACATTCTTTAAAAATGAAAATTAATTTTCGACGAGGATGGGATTTGAATCCACGCGGGTAGAGACCAATATATAAGAAGTCCGTCGCCTTAACCGCCCCACCAGTGGCTGAGAGGTTCTGCTCTCGAAGCTGGTAGACGGGAGGTGCTGGGTTCAAACCCCTGTCGCGCTCGTCGACCTAACCGTTCGGAGTTTTCCATGGTTTTCTTCGAACCTTGCCGTAAATACGGGTTATGATCCCTTTAAAAGACCCTCACGGAGGGCACTCCCCCCTTGGGCCTATATTCCTCGTTTTGATAATTGGCCGTCATAAATCAACCCAACCCAACCCAACCAACCCGTCGCCTTAACCACTCGGCCTCTTCGTTAAACGGAAATCTGAATTTATGTGAAATATTATTAAAAAAAAGTAATTTTCTTCTAAAATAAAATTCATGAAAATTTGTCTTTTTATACGTACACCTTTACGTTGCACGTTGAGGTTCTGGTAATTAAACATTCTTTAAAAAAGAATGCCTATATACGACGAGGTTGTGATACTAACCCACGCGGGCAGGGCCCGACGGACTAGCAATTTATCGCTTTAACCACTCGGCCACCTCGTCATATAGACGTTTCAATTTATGTGAAATATTGAAAAAAAAATTCGCTTCTAAAATAAAATTTATGAAAATTTGTCTTCTTTTATTTAGAACCTTAGAGTTGCGAGTTGATATTTTGGTAATTGAACATTGTTTAAAAAAGAAAGTTTTTATTCGACGAGGAAGGTACTCGTACACACGCGGACAGCAATGATATAAATAATAATATTAATAAATAATAATATTAATAATAATAAAATAGTAAGGTATTTAATGTACTCTAAAATTTAGTTTGACTGTAAAAGGATTTGATTGTATTTTTAACAGTGGTTTGAAGATTAAGTGAATGATATTTCATTTGGCATATTATTAGTTTTTTTAAATATGTTTTAGAATAAATACTAATAATAGTCAGATAAGTAAATCTAGCGTGATATTATTTTCAATCAAATTATACAACATTAAATAATAGATATTTTAGCATTGCAATTTCGATATTTTATTATTTTTTTAATTTTACTGAACGCTTCATTTTTAAATTGTTGGAATTTTAACTTATAAATTTTAGTACTGGACATATTTTAAAATTTATGAAATGTAAATAAAATGTATTATTTTGGCACATATATAAAATTTATTTGGAGTCTATTGTTAATTTATATGCAATCTATACAGGTTAACCTCTATAGATATCAGTTTTATAAGTTACAAAATAAATACTAATAACAGTTTTTTAGTCAGTTCGGTAAATCTATTGTGTGCATATTATATTTTAACTTTAATACACTATAATGCCATAAATGATGGGAACTTTCAGTTTTAGACATTTTTTCAAATATTTAAAAATATACATATCAGATTATTTTGGAATTTTAGGATTAAAAAGAACAGGTTTGACTTCTATTTTTCAACGTCGATTTGATAAGGAGAACAATTAGGGGACCAACCAAAAATTAAAAAATAATAATAATACTTGGGATCACCCTGTAAAATAAAATGCACGAAATGATCTGCCGCTGCAGAATATACATAGGCAGACATTGTATAATATGTGCATTCATTTGTGTAAGAATAGCATGTATATTAATAAAGATATAGCGATTTTTTTTTTAATTAAAAAAAATCTTGCATGTTTTTTGCTTATAACACACAGGGTTTTTAACCAAATTTAACGCCAATTTCAGAAAAATTGACAAAATGTAGTAGCAATAACATAGTGCTATTGGAATATATATATATTAAATATTTAAGGAAATATGGGCAGTTGTATGAAATAATTTTTATCTGCGCATGCGCGAACGATATCAAGGAACTTTTTGCATAATTTAGTAGTCAACCCTCTGGAGCAACTTAATAAAAAAAATCAGTCAAATATCGCAAAAATTCAGAGAGATATCGGCGTCAGAGTGAGCTGTTTTTTAGTTTCTGACTAAAACTCGATGAATAATAAGGGATTGTCCACAAATTGTTATTTTTAAGTTATCTGAAAGCATTCTGAAAAAGTTTTTTGAAAAAGCTATTTAATTATAGTTTACGGCTATGTTTAGGAAGATTTTGATTCTAAACTACGATGAAAAGAAAAATATAGTCCATACATTGATTACATTTAGGTAAATTGAGGTGTTTATAATAAAATTTTGTGAAATTTAGCCCAATACGCAAAACACTCTACAGTAAACTCTGTCGCATATATACGTATGTATTTTGTGTATAACGTATATTTATACATTTATATTATACATTTTATTATACAGATATATTTATTTTATACAGATATATTATACTTTTTTCATAAGTTATGAGTCAATAACTTCCAATTTGATTTTTATAGTGATATTTCAATAGCTTTTTGAGAAATGCGTTTTGCGTATGGAATTTTCACAGAAAAGTGCATTTTCCATAAAATACATTTATTTAACAGAAATATTTACTTAACTATTTTAAACTTTATTTAACATTTACTTAACAGTTATGTAAATTAGAATTTTACTGTAGTTATCGATCAAGGTCTTTTTTTTTTTTTTTTTTTTTGCTGTTGATATCTAAAAGACAGTTTTGGCAGTTTTTGCACGAAGGAAAAAAAAATTAACGTTGAAACGGTTGGCACTTCCGGTTTCATTCACTATCAAGTAGTTTTTAAATTCTGATAACTTAGGTTTTATTTATAGTACAATAAATGTAAGCGCAGATTTGGAAAGGTAAAAATGCTGGCTTTAATAAAATGTAATAAAAAGAAAACGAAAATTTTAGACAAAAATCGCATTTTAAATGTAGTCAGATATCTTAATATGTATGCTATTTTTCATTGTTTATTGACACTTTAGTTTTTCTTGGAAAACCAGCATGTACATGGCGATTTGTCACAAGACACATTACAGAGCTGACACTGGCGACTACTTTTTAATTTTTTCTCATACCACTTTTTCAAAATAAAATTTTTTCACATGCGCTTTAACAACATGTGTAAGAGAAACATAATACAAATTTATTTTTTGAAAAGAATAGTGAAAATAGAATATAAAAATAATCGCTATTGGTAGTCCTGTCATTAGGACCGTAGGAAATCGGGGGGGGGGGGGGGGGATGGATATTCTTCGAAAATCCATATCACTGTATTTGTTAGACATTTGTGCTGCTCAAGGGTAAGAGGGGGGAGAGAGGGAGTAGATGCTGAATCCATTTTCAACGCAACTTTAGCGAAGCGCACTTACTTTATGTTATGATGCCAAAATTTGTAAGTGTATTTTCATTTGTTATTAGTTTTTTCTTATTTTTTCAGTATTATTAATGAAATATATATTTTGTACCCTGATGTAATATTTCAAAACATCTTAAAACTGAATTTAATTCTTAATTAAATGAAAATAAAAATGAAATAATGCTTTGAAATAATGCGCAAACACATTTTGAATTTTCAATAAAAATAATTATTAATTAATCTACATATTTGCTTATTAATGAGAAGCTCTATTATTAATTGATTTTCTTAGTTTCGCAGTTATTTTGAAAAAAACAAACTGAGTTAGAAACTTATTTAGCCACCCCTCCCCTCTTAATTTTTAAACTGCGATGTTATTGCCCCTCATACTATGAATTTAAAGGGGACTCCGCATAACTTTAGTATCGTGTAGGGCCACCCTTCGCCGCAATAATTGCTGCAACTCTTTGAGATAAAACTTTCTACTAGTTTTCGATACGTTTCTGGGTTGGGTTGTGTTGATTATTGACGGCCAATTATCTGCACATGGGATATAGGCCCGGGGGAAGTGCCCTTCGTGGGGGTCTTTCTAAGGGAACCTAACCCGTATTTACGCATGGATAAATCCACGGCTCGAAGAAAACCACGAAAACTCCGAACGATTAGGCCGACGGGCGCGATTGGGATCGAACCCAGCACCTCCCGTCTACCAGCTTTGAGAGCAGAACCTCTCAGCCACTGCTGAGGCCGATACGTTTCTGGAGGAATCTTGCTCCATTCATCCTGTAGAGTAGCAAACATTCTGTGGAGTTTTTGGCCGAGTTGGACTGGTTCTAAATCGGCGCTCTAACTCATCCCAAAGGTGTTCCAAAGTGTTGAGGTCTGGACTTTGAGCTAGCCAGGGAAGGTTTTCCACACCAATTTCTTCAAACAACGTCTTAACAACACCTGTTGTCTGACATGGAGCATTGTCATGCTGAAACAGGGTTGGGTTGGGTTGGGTTGATTATTGACGGCCAATTATCTGCACTAGGGATATAGGCCCGGGGGGAGTGCCCTTCGTGGGGGTCTTTCTAAGGGAACCTAATCCGTATTTACGCATGGATAAATCCACGGCTCGAAGAAAACCACGAAAACTCCGAACGATTAGGCCGACGGGCGCGATTGGGATCGAACCCAGCACCTCCCGTCTACCAGCTTTGAGAGCAGAACCTCTCAGCCACTGGTGAGGCCGATACGTTTCTGGAGGAATCTTGCTCCATTCATCCTGTAGAGTAGCAAACATTCTGTGGAGTTTTTGGCCGAGTTGGACTGGTTCTAAATCGGCGCTCTAACTCATCCCAAAGGTGTTCCAAAGTGTTGAGGTCTGGACTTTGAGCTAGCCAGGGAAGGTTTTCCACACCAATTTCTTCAAACAACGTCTTAACAACACCTGTTGTCTGACATGGAGCATTGTCATGCTGAAACAGGTATGGAACAAGACCAAAGTGTTGCCATAATATCGGTAGCGCTGAATTGTCCAGAATTGTTTTGTAGGCTTCGGCATTCATACTCCCAGAAATTAAAACAACAGGATCCCACCTCCGCCAAATTTCACTCTGGTACGAAACAGCCCTGTAAATATCGTTCGCCAGGCACTCGCCGCACACAAACACGTCCATTGGACTGCCAAAATTGCTAGCGTGATTCATCGCTCCATAGGATGTTTTTCCATTTTTCTACTGACTAGTGTCGTCGTTCTTTGAACCACTTTAATCGACGGGTCTTATTCAGATGCGTGATATTTGGCTTGTGAACTGCAGCTCGGCCATGAAAACCAAGTGCCACGATCTTCCGCCGGACGGTACGATCACTTGCATCATTAGCCGTAGACGATCAAAATTCCCCTGAAATCGCCTCTAAAGGAAGCCTTTCGGTTTGATTTCACAACATGTTTTAGGCATAGACGGTTCCGATCTATTACGTAATTCCCCAAATAGCTATTGAAATATAACTGTAAAAATCAAATTACAAGTTATTGACTCATAACTTATGAAAAATGTATAATATATCTTAGATTTTAGTTTATCATCTTCACTACTGGCATACAAATTACGTATACACAGAAAATACATATATATGCGATAGAATTTACTGTAGAGTGTTTTGCGTATTGGGCTAAATTTCACAAAATTTTAATAAACACCTCAATTTACCTAAATGTAATCAATGTATGGACTATATTTTCCTTTTCATCGTAGTTTAGAGTCAAAATCTTCCTAAACATAACCGTAAACTATAATTAAATAGCTTTTTCAAAAAACTTTTTCCGAACGCTTTCCGATAACTTAAAAATAACAATTTGTGGACAATCCCTTATCATTCAGCGAGTTTTAGTTAGAAACTAAAAAACAGCTTACTCTAACACCGATATCTCTCTGAATTTTTGCGATATTTGACTGATTTTTTTTATTAAGTTGCTTCAGAGAGTTAACTACTAAATAATGCAAAAAGTTCCTTGATATCGTTCGCGCATGCGCAGATAAAAATGATTTCATACAACTGCCCATATTTCCTTAAATATTTAATATATTTATATCCCAATAGCACTATGTTATTGCTACTACATTTTGTCAATTTTTCTGAAATTGGCGTTAAATTTTGTTAAAAACCCTGTGTGTTATAAGCAAAAAACATGCAAGAATTTTTTTTATTTTTTTTTTAAATCGCTATATCTCTATTAATATACATGCTATTCTTACAAAAATGAATGCACATATTATACAATGTCTGCCTATGTATATTCTGCAGCGACAGATCATTTCGTGCATTTTATTTTACAGGGTGATCCCAAGTATTATTTTTTTCTTTAATTTTTGGTTGGTCCCCTAATTGTCCTCCTTATCAAATCGACGTTGAAAAATATGAAGTCAAACCTGTTCTTTTTAATCCTAAAATTTAATTTCAAAATAATCTGATATGTATATTTTTAAATATTTGAAAAAATGTCTAAAACTGAAAGTTCCCATCATTTATGGCATTATAGTGTAATCAAACTGAATTTTAAACAACTTTAAATAATGCATACTATTGATGAAATTTTAACTATTTAATTAGTGTCTTAATTAATGTAACATTTTCTAGTTCTACACTATTATTAAAACTTATCGAATTTAATCAAAATTTAATATTTTAATTTATGTATAATACATATCTTATTCAGATTATAAAATATTCATATTTTAACGATCAAACTAAATTTTGAACTATATAAAAGCAGTATAATTTAATTATTGTAATCAAGGGTCAATCCAGGCAAAAATTGAGGCCTTTTCAGAGCTCCTTCACAAAAATCAATTTGATAAAATTTTCCCGTCACAAAATTCGCCCTACCAGTGGCTGAGAGGTTATGCTCTCGAAGCTGGTAGACGGGGGGTGCTGGGTTCGATCCCAATCGCTCCCGTCAGCCTAATCGTTCGGAGTTTTCGTGGTTTTCTTCGAGCCGTGGATTTATCCATGCGTAAATACGGGTTAGGTTCCCTTAGAAAGACCCCCACGAAGGGCACTCCCCCGGGCCTATATCCCAAGTGTAGATAATTGGCCGTCAATAATAAACCCAACCCAACCCTTCACGAAATTCCTTTTAATAAAATAGGCCCTTTCACAAAATTCTATTCCGTAAAAACCTAGTATTTATTATTTTATGATATTTAAAATGTGTAATTTGTAAAGAAACAAGTTCACGAGAAAAAAAAAAAAAAAAACTTCAGCAAAAGGATTTTAAAACGTTTTTATTAATAAATGCTTGGTTCGAATTTGAATAACTGAATTTCAACTTTCGTTACAAAATGTTATTTTTCACAAAAATATAATCAATTTCACAAAAATAACCTGCATTGACCCTTGGTAATTAATTAATTTTACTGTACATTATATTATATTTACTGAACTTTTAACAACAAAATTTTTTGTCTTGAAGGTAACAATTTATAGTACCACAACATATTTTTAAACTTAAGGAAATTAATTTAAATTTATTATTCTATTTATATGTTTTATTTAGATAATAAAATATTCTTTATTGATAAGTAACAAAATACCATTGTTTACAATATTATCTAGTGTTTTTATTAATGCTTTGTTAAGATGAAGTGAATGATACTTGTTTGGTCATAATGTTTTGTTATTTTAATTAAGTTATAGAATAAATACTATAAAAGAAGTGTATAAGTAAGATAGTTAAATATAATTTATAATGCAATCGAAAAAATATACATAGTTAAAGGCTTAGAAATATTAAAAATGCAAATTATAAATTATAAATAATAATAATAATAACAATAAAAATGTGCAATATTTAATGTAGTTCGAAGTTTAGTTTGATTGTTCAAAGAACAAATGCCCAACAAATTACGGAATATTAAAAATGATAGTCTATAGAATTAAAGAGTTATAACCATAGCAATATTATTATATGCTCTTAGATATTTTAAGATAATTTATGTTCAATATTATCAAAAGCAAGTAAAAATATTTGAAGAAAGTTATGTAAATAAATACACAGAGAATTTAGGAATTATCAAAGTAAAACACTAATCTTATAATCTCTAATATCCTCTTAGATATAAAGAACAACACATTGTTAGTTTTATAAATTAATTTTTAAAGAAGAAAAAATGAAAATGTAAACTATTTTCATAAAGAAAAAAAAAGAAACAAAATGAAATTTTCAATAATAGATATAAATATTACCTTTCAGAAATGGACAAAGAATTATATCGATTCATAAATGAATAATCTTAGAAAATTAAATAAATAAATTGAACTTTTAACAATTTTGAAAAAAAAAATGTTGAAAATACAAATTATTTTCACAAACAGATTATTTTGAAACATTTTATTTCTTGTGAAATGTATCTGATCCATAATTATTATTAATAAATTTACAAATTGGCTTAAAATTACGATTTTTAATTATTCTGAAATGCATTAATGTTTTATTCTTTTTTTCTTTAAGCATTATTTAATGTGATTTAATCCTGTAAATAAAGATCTCTATCAAAATATTTAAACTTTTACTTACTAATGTGTATTTGGTGAAATTTGAATTTATCAAATTTGAAAAACCGTTAAACAAATTCTTCTATTTCAAAAAAAAACAAAACATTAATACTTTTTTTTTTTTTTTAAGTTTACCAAGTAAGAAAAGAATGAGAAATAAATGTGTTTGACAAAATTGTCTATAAAATGAAATAATGTAGTCGGAAAATAAATAACAATTCATTATTTTTTAACGCACAAGGAGAGCGCGGAGTGCCATCGGGCCGAAGGCTTTGTAGAGAATCAAGTAGGTGTTAGCAGAGCCTAATGGTTTAAGAGTCCATTGCATTAACCACTCTGCTACTACGTCACATACACATTAAAATTTATGGTTGGTTGATTTTATGACGGCCGATTATCTACACGAGGGATATAGGCCCTCCGTGGGGGTCATTCGGAGGTATCCTAACCCGTATTTACGGCAAGGTTCGAAGAAAACCACTGAAAACTCCGAACGGTTAGGTCGAGAAGCGCGACAGGGGTTTGAACCCAGGACCTCCCGTCTACCAGCTTTGGGTTGGGTTGGGTTGGGTAGATTATTAACGGCCAATTATCTACACTTGGGATATAGGCCCGGGGAGAGTGCCCTTCGTGGGGGTCTTTCTAAGGGAACCTAACCCGTATTTACGCATGGATAAATCCACGGACCCCCTTCTCCTTCAACATAGTAGCATCATCTTGCAAAGGCTCCTGATGTCAGCATAATTTTTTCAGGGACGGGGTAAGCTAGAACCTTCTGTCATGTATCTATCTCTTCCTTACTTTATGCTGAACATTTTGATATAAGGTTTTTGATTTTCGGTGCAGGGTTTCGGGAGTTATGTTCTTTTAAACTTTCTACTACTTTTACTTTCGTTTCTCTATTGAGCCCAGTGCTTGCCACCTACACCGATGTATCCTGTGCTTTTACCTGTATATATAATTGATTATTCATGTTTAATTATGTTGCTTGAACATCTTAGCTCCATTTTGAGTCATGTAGTGCTTATTTTAGTGAATTAATTCAGGAGTTATTAACCATTGAAGTTCATATACCTTAGCTCACCATAGCGCCATTTTCAAAATTGTTCGTTCTTAGAACGCTTATTACATAACTTTAACGGTTAGAATTTTTATAGAAATACCTTAATTCAGATACTTTATGATACGTAGACCATTTTATCACTAAAATTTTTAACTTTTCATTGAGTATAACATCATTTAAATCAGTTTGAAAAGTTGATGTTTTTGTTCTAAGAGTTCAAGAAACAAAATGGATGCCCATTGGTTTTATATTGGATTGTTTACTTTTTTGATGTACTTAAATTAATATGAATTTCATAATTTTTAAAATAATATTGATTGTTTTATATACTTTGGAATCTTGGCTTTCATATGTAATATGTTAAATTCATGTTGGGGGTCTGCAACCACTGGTAAATTGTAGTTTTTTTTTTAAATGTCACTCAAAATTTTTATGGAATTTTTCCCATACGTTAACATGGGCGTTCTGTCATTTTTAAATTTAAAATTTCATGTTTAAATTTAACGTTTTCAAATTCTTTTTGTGAAAATATCTAAATCTAATCTTTATATTTTTCATATGTGAAAGAATTTTTTTATCTACATAGTCTCTAAGTATTTTTATTTTGTATTTTAAAATGTAAATAAAAACCGCTTGGTTGGTTGGTCGTTGGCTAACTTTAGTATTCGAAACTTTTATCATTAAGGTTTAGTTGTTTTCAACTGCTAACTTTTTCTGAGTGCCTCTCTTAAAGAGGGGTGCTTTGAACATATATCTTTAGATCTTATAAGCTATAAGGAGATAGATGGAGTGGTCTGTTACTTAATTTCATTTTAATGACTCAAAGCATTTGTTTACGTTTTTCATGTTATTGTTGTCTAACAGCGTATTATTTAGGTCTTTAAAATTAAGATTAATCTTAGTTTTGTTTTGATTTAATTTAGGACATATATTGCAGGAAAAATTGAGTAATTAATTTAGTATTATAGGCTGCAGTATTTTTTCTGAGATCATTTTATTATAAATCACAATCTTTCTGCTTTACTCCACTTCTGTTGGTACCCACTTCATGTAACCATTTTTCTCTGTATTTAGCCCTTAGTCTGCTATAGGACTTTATTAAATTTGTTTACTTTTAGTTTACTTACAATATTTTTCAAGAATTCTCATTCAATATTATACTTTTTATAATTATACACATTGCGGAAAGTGGTTTTTCCCATTTACCTCCTTTCCTATGGGAGATAGGGCTTAAATATTTTTCCGAAATCAGCTCTGCAGCGCCTAAGGAAACTGTTTGCGCTGCTTCTTTTGGCTATACTGGGTTTTTTTTATGTCATTTAGGGGACCAGCTACGGGGGCAGGGTGGGGCAATTGTTTGTTTTTTACACATATCGTCACTTTACAGCCAATTGTTGAGTATTTCTCTTTACTATCCAACTAGTGGCTTGTCTTCACACCGTTTTAGCACAACAGACCTGTCCCCCCCTCCTTTTTCTTAATATTATCAACGTTTTTACCGTTTTATTTGCTGTAATGGTGTAACATATCATTCTTTTGGTCTCTATGCATAGATTTAGTCCCACTTATTCATTCCTACGTATCACCATTTCTTTTACTGTTCTGCGTATAACATTTTCAACTTCTCTATTTCTATTGGTAACTGTACCATGTTTGATATCCTTGTTTAGCTCCTGTTGAGGAGATCCTGTCCCAATCATCCTTATGACTGGGAATTAACTTGTTATGACAAGAAGGTAGAGTTTTTTTCATATTACTTTATCAACTGGTTCTGCGGTAATCGGTTTCCTCCATTTTTCTCTCTTTCTATGGGAGATAGAGCTCAAAAATTTTTCCGGTTCTAGCTCTAAAGTGCTTAGGGGTTCTTTTCTCGATGCTTCTTTTGGCTATTTCGGTTTTTACCTATATTTAATAGGGGTCTAGTTATGGGGGCAGGGAGGGGCTAGTTTTGTTATTTCTCTCCATATCGTCACATTTGGCTCAAAGTTGGAGTATTTTTACACCTATTTCTTTTTAACTGCCCTCATTAACATTGCCCCACAGGCTAACCCCCCCCTCCTTTTTCTTCTAACATGTTATACTGTTTTACTATTTTAGCTTTTATCGTGGTGTAACATATCATCCTCTAAGATTTTATGCATAGACTAAGTTCCGCCATTTCATTTTTATGTTTCACCTTTTCCTATACAGTTCTGTTTATATCTTTTTCAAATTCTTAAATTTATGAAGGTAAATTGTTTTGGTTTGAAATTCTTGAATTGCTCTTGTTACTGAGAGTTTGTCCCACAGTAATCTTAACAGAACTTCATTTGTAGCCGCTAGAAAGCGTTGTGCTTTTCTTGTGGTTACTGGTTTTTCTTGTCTACAAATTATTGTGTTGCAGATCACCTATCACATGTTGTCACGTATCATTGTAAAGAATCGTATTTTCTTTTGTTAATAGTATCGTAATTCCTTTTGTACATGAACTTCAGTTGCACGGGAAGCTTTTTCACTGGCCTTATACCCCCCACCCCCTCTCCTTTTGGTTAATTACTATCTCTTTCATTTTTTTATTTTATTTTTATTTCATTTTTTATTCCAAATTTTCTATCCCATCATTTGGCTTCTTCCTTCTTTTCTCAAAGTCATTTCCAATGGTCCTTTTGACCATATTTTTTCCCTTTTTCTTTCCTTTTTTCCCTTTCCTTCTTTGATGCATGTCGGGAGGGTCTGGTCGCCCCACTCCTTAGCTAATGATATAAATCTATTTGATTGGTGTTATAGAGGTTATTATTGTAGTACATTTGCAAGGCGATAGGAAATTCTTGCTTAAATCGTTGACGAAAACATATAATTGACAAAGTTCTTCAAAATTAGAAAGGGAAATATAGGGTATTTTACGACAAGACTTTGAAGAGATAGAACTTACAATCGTAGAAGAAAGTATATAATTGACAAAGTTCAATAATCAATGTCGGAAAGTGAAAACCCAGAAAGCGAATTATCGGATATTTCTTTATAAGAATTTAAAGAAAGAGAAATTACACCATCGGCGAATAGAAACGGTGAGAAAACAAGAACAATGAGTAAAGATAATTCCGTGACCAAAACTGGCACAACGCCAAATATTCAGCCGAAGTCGAAAACATCATTGCAACCACAATCTCAATGTATACAAAACACAAAAATAGAAAAACTGTCAACAAAGGAATTAAAGGCAGAACTTGACAGATTGACAAAGAAAAAGAAAAGAGGAAATGCGGACAAATGCAAAGAAATAAAAGCAATCCTGGAGAAAAGACTAGCAGAAGAAGAGGAGAAGAATGAGAAAGAAGAGAACACGAAGGGAGACCAAGTCCAGGAGAAGCAAATAGAAACGTCCCAATCGATGACATATCAGAAAGAGATGGCAGACAAATACGAAGAAGAATTAGCGAGTCTGAAAGCACAAATAGATAAGCAGATTGAGACAGAAAGGGAACGTAACAATGAAATAAAGGCCCTGAAGCAGAAACAAAAGGATCTTGAAAACGAAATTAAAAAAGTAGAGAAGAATCAATCTCAACTAACAACACAGGAGATCCAGAGAACAATAGAAGATGCTCTACAAAGAATACAGAATCTTACTAAAGACGAAAACAAAAGTCAAGTTGAAGAAGAAATAAACACGATCAGGACTCACGTCAGCTTGCTAATTGAAAAATACGAAGAAACGTATGCAGACAGGGCAGATTGGAGAGAAGAATGTTTGCAACTCAGAAAAGATAAAAAAAGACTAAAATCTGTAGAAGAAATGGGAGATATGATTAAAAGTGAGCTGGGGAAAAGACTAGAAGAAAAGATAAACCAACAGGGAGTATTCTTGAAAGCAGCTCTAAGTGAACAAACAAAAGAATTGGAATTATTAAAGAAAACACTTAGGAATCAACCAACACAAAGAAGGCAGAAACAAAACAACGATGAAACATCATATGCTCAGATACTAACTCAAAGGCCTCCACCAAAACCAGCAATGTTAGTTAAATCAAAAGACACTGATACGACGATACAAGACATAAGAAAAGCTTTAAATAGGGAGGTAAACACATCAGTTCTCACAAAGCTAAGCTGCAAACAAACAAAAGCTGGTAATCTGGTTGTAACCTGTAATACAGACAAAGACCTCACAGAACTACAACAACAGTTAAAAAGAAATGAAAGATTGACAGAGAAAATTCAGTTTGATAAAATCAAACCTAAAACACAAAAACTCATCATATTTGGAGCTCCGATAATAAGCGACGAAGAAGAGGAAGATATAACAAAAAACATAGAGAGATATTCGGAAGAAATATTGCAACCGGCATTGCAAAGAGCACTACGAGTTGAAAAGCCAAATTTCTGCCTGAACAAAATCAAACACTCAACAAGGAATACAAACACAGTAAATTTAATAGTGGAATTTCAACAAAGAGATGCAAAGATATTAGAACAAACCTCCATTAACATAGGCTTTAACCTTTTGCTTACGGTGGGATTACCGTAGTCCCAAGAAAAAGACTGTTGAAAAATACGGGGTTGGGATTATCGTCATCCCGAAAATTTCCACCCCTCAAAGATGGAGTGCAGGAAATCCTTAATAGCGTTTGGCTCAACGGGGGTCTCATTGGGTATCGGAGAAGGGAAATTCTATAGGGAAGATATTAGTTATCATAGGGAAATACAGGGAAAACTTATGCAGCAAAGAAAATAAACATTGTTCAAGCGCACGATTTGAAGCTGTTTCTACCTCACTTCCTCCAAATTAGTGGAAGATAATTTTTGTTTGTGATATGAATATGAAGAGAATAGATTATTTTCAGTAAATTGTTTTAGTATTTTAGTATCGCTGATTTTGATTAAGTTTTTGTTCTTAGAATGTTAAATATTGCGGGTTTTTTTTTCTTTCGACAATAGTACACTAGATATCTTAAAATAATATACGTAACTTTGTTTATTGAACTCAACAAAAATGAAATTATTATATATATATTACTATATAATAAAAATACAGTTAATTTTGTAAAATTTTTATGCATAAATTTTTATGTAAATTTAATTACTTTTACACAGTAGAAAATAGTTAGTTTTATGCTCACACACAACTTAATAATCATGTTTTATATTCTTTGCTTGGAATTGAACTTTGTCTGTTTCAGAATGATATTAATAAGTAATGAAATTCTAACGATATTTACAATTAATTTACTCCGCAATCAGCTGATTCGAAAAAAAAGTAATTGCAGTTATGCAGAAAATAATACAAGTTACATTAATTGTTCTTTATATATTTTTTAAACATATGATTATAAACAAATATAAATGACGTACGAATGTAAGTCCTAAGCATTTTTCTGCTATGTTCAAAGAGGCAATAGCTGTTCCAAAATCGTTTCGGAAAACAATTGTTATTGCCGTACTTTTTTCTCTGAAACTTCTGAAGTGAATTCAATACTTTATTTTATTTTTATTTTGTATTATACTTAGGTATTATACTTATTATATAATTAATATTATGTTTATTAAACTTTGTATTATACTTATATATAAATAAGGATTGTCTCTTAAAATTAATTCATTTTCAACAAAGTTAATTAACGCTGTTCTCAATTACAAAGGGCCTACTATCAGACACATTTTTAAATTCATTTTTGTTCAGAAATGCATGAAACAGGCATTTGTTGTTATTCAGAAACTTTGCAATCGAAACGCGTTTTCGATTTTTTGGTAAAGGCAGAAGATCTTTTAGAAAACACTGTCAAAGTCCGCGTTTTGAACCGAATTCCTGATTCTTCATCGCACGAAAGGAGAAAAACCTGTTGTCACGTGACACGAATAGCTTATAACACGATAAATAATTTATTTATCAAAAACTTGAAAACTCATTTCGATTTCAAATTGCTTCAATAGTCAGGCCTGCAAATTTTATGCTTTTGCGTTTAGAAATGCGTCAGAAAGTTTTGCGTTGTTCAGCAGATCAATTTGAGAATCACATTCAAAATGAAGTAGAATGTTTAGTTTGTGAAATCGTACACCTATTTCACTTTTTAATTTCAGTTATTGCCGAATGACCATTTATTGTTTAATAAACGTCAAAAATATTAAAAGGAATTTCTTTTAAATCGTTTCAGTAATTCTCGAGAAAAATGAACTTTACTCCCAGCTATTTTCTATATGATTTCTCTAGTGTTATTGCTTGCTTTAGTATTATTATTCTAAGGTAGGCTGGGGGGGGGTAGCGGGGCATTAAAATTAGAGAGACTCAGAATCAAAAAAGCACATTTCGAATATTAGTAAGGCATAATGTAATTTCAAGACAGCGGTTTTTAATTCCACGTACGGGAAATATAGTACAGAGTTGTTAGAAATTACACAGCACACACGTCGTAAAATGTACATGTTTTGTTTTATCTATTTTTTAATTTATCCATAAAAGTTATATATATATATATGTGTGTGTGTATTAACATTTAGTTTAGAGGAGGCCCCACTAGTGGCTGAGAGGTTCTGCTCTCAAAGCTGGTAGACGGGAGGTCCTGTGTTCAAACCCAAACCCTGTCAAGCTCGTCGACCTAACCGTTCGGAGTTTTCCGTGGTTTTCTTCGAACCTTGCCGTAAATACGGGTTATGATCCCTTAGAAAGACCCCCACTGATGCCATCCCCCCTAGAACCTATATCCCTTGTGTAAATAATCGCCCGTCATAAATCAACTAACCAACCTACCATCAGTTTAGAGGAGCTAGGTATTTTTTAGTTATCTTCTCTCATTTTTTGCACATTGAAAAAAAATGCTTATTTAAGGAAATTATTATTTTTAACTTATTTAATTTTTAAATGTATCTGAATGCTTGGAGCTATTATTAAATAAAGTATTTTTGTATTAGCATACAGTTTTTTTTTTCTTATTTTACTTATAACATTTGCTTAATATTTTTATTCAGATTTCTACTACTATTTCCGTATAGCAATATTCGGCTAATTTAAGTACAACATAAATTATAATACAATTTGGAAATAGCGGTTTATTTTTTAATTTAAAAAGTAAATGCCCAACTGTTAACACCAAACCCGTTGTATATAACTTTATTCTTCTTTACTGTTTATACCGATTTCTATGTATTTATTTCTACCTTTTTCTTCTCCTGAATTTTTTTTATTATTATTTAGTTATAATCTGAATTGTGGCGGGAAAAAAAAAAAAAAAAAAAAAAAAAAAAAAAAAAAAAACGTTTATTTTAATAAATTATTTTTGTATTATTTATTTAATTTTTAAGTGTATCTGAAAGTTTACAGCTATTTTCAAATAGTTTTGTGCCTAGTTGTTTGTGTTATAAAATGAGTATGTAAATGTTTTGCTTATCACATTAGTTTAATTGTTTTTATTCAGATTTCTGTCACTATTTTCGAATTTTCGCTAATTTAAGTACAAAATAAATTATAAAACACTGGAAGTGGAAGTTTATTTCTGAATGAAAAAAGTTAATGGCTTACTGGGAACACTAATTCAGTTGGATAAAACTTTATTTTTCCTTACTGTACTTTGTTGCGATACCCATATATTTATTTTTACATTTTTCTTATCATGGAATTTATTTTTTCTTATAATCTGAATCATGAGAAAAAGAAAATAAATGTTTATTTAAGGAAATTATTTTTTATTTGCTTATTTAATTTTTTAAAGTATCTGAAAGTTTAAAGCTATTTTTAAATAAAGTATTTTTATATTAGCATAAAAAATTATTATTATTATTATTATTATTATTTTTGCTTGTAACATGACATTTTCTTTTATATTCTCCTTTTCAAAATATAAACCACTATTTAAACGTTCATTGTAAGTGTTTTTCTGCTTATTTTTAAGAGACATCACTCAATTATTTCAAAACCTAATCACTTGAATTTAATGACTTCACAGAAAAAAAGTGCAATTTTCATGTCCGTATAACATTTAAACCTTATTTATAACGATAAGCTATTACTTTTAACAGATGAAAAGGTTTCCTTTTAGGGAAAAGTAAATCCCAAAATTTCTCACGATTGAAAGTCGTTAGCGGACGCGCCTAATGATTCCAGATGTTCTACCATCACCTGGGGTGTGATGCTTCTGAAGAAAGGGGGATGAAACGGTCAAGTTTTTCCCGTAATCGGAGGATATTTAAAGTATTCATTTCCCGTAAGCTACAGGTTAATAGATGCAACATTCGGAAATACATAATCACACCACGTTGTTTCAAATGCCAGCGGCTGGGTCACATGTCGCGAAACTGCGACCAGAAAGAAACGTGTGCAAAGTGCGCAGATTCTCACAACACTGCTAACTGTGACTCTGAAACAAAATGTTGCATAAATTATCAAGAATACAACCAAAATAAATCCAGCTCAGAAAAACACCTTGATACCCATCACTATTCCTTTGAAAGTTGCTGCATATCTTATAAAAAATTCCAACGTCAATGTGTCCAACAACATCAATCATAACAATGAACAAATTCAAAATTGCACAAATAAACCTACAAAGAATCAAGACAGCAACTTCAGACCTTATAAATTACCTAATAGAAGAAAATTATTCAATAGCCTGCCTACAGGATTGCGCAGTTACAAATAAAAGACCACACGGATTACCTTCGTCAGTGCCATCTTATGCTTCGCAATCCAATAATTGTCATATAATTGTATTAGATAATAATCTTCAACACATAAGAATTCAGCAATATCAAAACTCAGTATTTATTAACATAATATTTCCAGACATAGTATTAACAATAGGTAATCAATATTCACCACCGTCAGCAGACTTAAAACAAGATCTTCAAGATTGGACAGATAAGAAGGGTATGAGTAAACATCTCATTCATCTAGGAGATTTCAACGCTCACAGCCAACTCTGGGGATACCCATCAGATGACGATAGAGGAAATCACTTGATCACACATATGAGTCAACATCATCTAATCTCAGCAAATGACCCAAATTGTTCACCAACTTTTCAAACAGAGAGATCGAAGGGATGGCCATATGTTTCGCTACTTTCGTTCCCGTTGTTTTCCAAATTGGAAAATTGGACTGTAGAAGAAGATATGAACTACGGAGATCATCGTCTGATAACAATAGATCTAAACATAAATACTCCGACACTCCCAAAAAGACGATACAGAACTAAGAATATATCATTTAAAAGATTTAACCAACAATTAAACTCAAGTCTAAAAGAGAAAAACATTGATTTTAAACAAATAAATAGTAAAGAAGATTTCGACAAACACTACGAAGAACTAATGCAAATAATACAAGAAACCAGTGAAAACAATTTAAGGAAAAAAAGCAGTACTCACAAACCTTCAGTTAAATGGTGGTCCCCGGATCTCAGGAAATCAAGAAATTATGTACGAGCACTCAGAAGACAAATAAAATCTCCAACTGCCACACAGATACAAAAACAGAAATATAAACAAGAGCGAGCCAAATACAAGCTCCAAATCCATAAGGCCAAACGCGATGCATGGTTACGATTCTGCCAATCAACTACAGATCCCTACGGGAAAACAAAGAGAGTGGCTTTTCAAGATTTCTACAAACAAGAGACCTATGCTCTAGCGAATTCAACAACAATAACACATACTAAGAAATCCTTTTATCAAGAACTCACGGAACATATATATGGAAGATCACAAATAACAGATATAAGACCACCATCACCAGATAAATTGGCTCCACCATTTACCATAAATGAAATAAAAACAGCGATATACAACTTTAATAAAAATAAAGCCCCAGGAATTGATAATATAGATCACTACATTGTAAGACAAATATTCAAAAATCACCAGCAATTAGTACAAGATATGTATAATATACTACTAAAACTTAACTACTTTCCTACAGCTTGGAAACGGGGTGAATTAGTCTTTTTCCTGAAGAGCCGGAAATCACCAACGGAGGGAGACTCATATCGACCGATTTCCTTGCTGCCAATCCTGGGGAAAATCTACGAGAAATTAATACTCAAACGCATATTACATGAATTACATAATACTTCAAAATTAGAACCATCCCAGCACGGTTTCGTCCCTGGTAAGTCTACCGAAACAGCAATTCAAGAAGTGATGTCCACTATAGATTTAAACAAGCAAGACGGAAAATATACCTTCCTCATATCTTTAGATTTTCACCATGCATTCGACAACCTGTCCTGGGATGCGACGATGGAGGAGCTCGAGACTATGGATATAAGTAAAGCCTATGTAAACATAACGAGATCTTTTCTATCGCTTAGATCGGCATACACAAACTGGCTTTCAGGAGATCTACACTGGTTTAAAAAAGGATGTCCCCAAGGGTCGTGTTTTGGCCCTTTTCTATGGAGAATCTTCGTAAACAAAATCTTAAAAATTCTAAAAGAAAATGGACTTAAAGTAGTGGCATATGCCGACGATCTACTCCTAATAATATCAGGTCACACCAGAAGAATTATAGAAGAAAAAGGCAATGAAGCTCTTCGATTGGTTCAGGACTGGGCAGATGCTCACAACATCCAAATTACACATGAAAAAACGACAGCCTTGCAAATCAAGAACCGGAAATATTTGAAACGTCCACCCATTTTAAAGATATACAATAGATCCATTAAACACAATCCTACATTAAAGTATCTTGGTCTGGTCTTGGACAGTACACTTTCTTTTCTTCCACACCTTCATGCAAAAAGAACGGAAATTAATACAATAGCTCAAAACCTCATGAAATTCGCAGCCCCACAACGAAGTATTTCAAAATCCATCCTAAAAATATGGTACAATCAAATTTTAGAGAGCCCCACCAGTGGCTGAGAGGTTGTGCTCTCGAAGCTGGGAGACGGGAGGTGCTGGGTTCGATCCCAATCGCGCCCGTCGGCCTAATCGTTCGGAGTTTTCGTGGTTTTCTTCGAGCTGTGGATTTATCCATGCGTAAATACGGATTAGGTTCCCTTAGAAAGACCCCCACGAAGGGCGCTCCCCCCGGGCCTATATCCCTAGTGTAGATAATTGGCCGTCAATAATCAACCCCAACCCCCCAAATTTTAGAGAAGAAAACAACCTATGCAGCATCAACGTGGTACCCTAAACTTCAAAAATCTCATGGTCTACGACTATTATCAGCGATTCAAGCACAGTGCTTATTATTAATCTCTCGTGCATACAAGAAAACTGCTACATCTGCTCTCTGTGTCCTCACGGGAATAATGCCACTTTCATTAAGGGCCGAAAAAATAGCAGCGCAAGGAGCAATCCTCAGGCTGGGCATCCCGATGATCGACATACAACCGGATCTATATCAACCTAAATTCATTCCGACGGAAATAATACCACACAGTACATATTTTAATTGGGCGGAGGATGTGGAAGATCAACCAAGAATACAGGTATACACGGACGGTTCAAAGACAGAAGAAGGAGTAGGATATGCCTTCTGCATATACGAAAATCAAAACCTAATAAAGGAACATCAAATACACTTAGGAACGTCAAACTCGATATATCAAGCAGAGCTGTTGGCAATACTGGACGCAGTCTCCTGGCTGCAAACATCTGCATACAGTCAAGCAACAATAAACTCAGATAGCCGCTCTAGCTTAGTGGCGTTAACGGATATAAATACAGACAACTACTTAATAGGTCAAATAATAAAGAACTTGCAGCAAACGACAACAAAGATTTTCTTCAAATGGGTGAAAGGTCATTCTGGAGTCGAAGGTAATGAACATGCAGATAGATTAGCTAAAGAAGCTACGAAACCAGATACTCCAATAAAACAAATTTTCCATCCATCACCTCCATCATACCTCAGAGGACAACTTAAACAATACTATTTATCTAAATGGCAAGATCAATGGACGATGGAACACAGAGGAAGAAAAGCATATAGCCACTGTCCCAAAGTCACAGAAGATTTTCTAATATCACACCGGAATATTTATTTATACACAACAAATCATGGTCCATTCCCGTCATACCTTTATCTTTTTGGGAAAGCACCATCTCCATACTGCACATGTGGCAAACGAGGAGACGCCACTCACTACATTCTTAACTGCCCTCTGACATCCGCTTTCCACATAAAAAAACCGGCTTCACTGAGAACATCGGTGTGGTTTCATCATGTCCTTAGTACTCCAAACTTAAAACAAAAAATCATAGAATGTGTACACCTATTGGAAAAAAACCAACAATTTTTTCAGATGCCTCCAGCGCATTTATTAGGAAACATCCAGTCCTCAGATGACGAAGAATAAAAATGATTATAACAGTGCTCACAAAAATCAGTGAAAAACTATAAACTCAAAGCTCAAAATACTTCAATTAATCTAGAAACGTTGTAGACTAATAATCACCGAACATCTCAATACATAGACTATGCCTACACCATAAAAAGACTTAAAATCATCTGTAAAAACTTTTAAAATATATTTATAGACTATGTCCGCATCATACAAAGACTTAAAATCATTTGTAAAAACTTTTAAAACATATCTGAATTGTATATATATCATTGTAAACTTTCAATTCAGTACTATGTAAAAGCCTAATGGCCTATTGGCTTCATTTGTATTTTTTCTTTTTCTTTTTTTAATAAACTTGCCAAGCAGGGCTTGTAGAGCTTAAGCCGCATGGTAGGCCACCCTGCTTGGTTGAATCTGAAAAAAAATCTGGATAAATCCACGGCTCGAAGAAAACCACGAAAACTCCGAAAGATTACTCCGACGGGCGCGATTGGAATCGAACCCAGCACCTGCCTTCTACCAGCTTCCAGAGCAGAATCTCTCAGCCACTGGTGGGGCCGTCTACCAGCTTTGAGAGCAGAACATCTCAGCCAATTTTAACATTAAAATTTACGTGAGATATTTTTTTTTAATATTTTTTTTCTGAAATAAATTTATGAATATTTGTCTTCTTATACGTAGAAACTTTGTTTCGCGAGTTGGGGTTTTTGGCAATAAAGTATTCGCTAAAAATGTAAAATTATATTCGACGAGGATGTGATTCGAACCCACGCGGTCAGAAAACGTATTAGCAATCCATCGCCTTAACAACTAGGTGACATCGTCACACGTGAGATCGAGTTTATGTGAAATATCTCATGTGAAAAATACTCAAAATTTGCGTTGCTCGTTCAGGGCTTTGGTAATTAAACGTTCTCGAAAATTAAAACTTCAATTCGACGAGGATGGGAGTCGAACCCACGCGGTTAGAGCCCAATGGATTAGCAGTCCATCGGCTTAACCACTCGGCCACCTCGTCTTATGAAGCTCTGATATTATGTGAAATATATTGAAAAAAAAATCTTCTTCTTCTAAAATGTAATTCATATCAGTTTGTCTTCTTATACGTAGAAATTTTGCGTGTCGAGCTGAGGTTTTCGTATTTAAACTTTCTCGAAAAAGGAAATAAACGAGGATGGGATTCGAACCCACGAGGGCAGAGCCCAAAGGATTAGCAGTCCATCATCTTAAACACTCGGCCACCTCGTCTTACAAAAATCTGAAATGATGTGAAATATATTGTAAAAAAAATCTTTTTCGTCTAAAATATAATTCATAACAGTTCGACTTCTTATGAGTAGAAAATTTGCGTACCGCGTTCAGGACTTTGGTAATTAAACGTTCTCGAAAATTAAAACTTGCGTTCGACGAGGATGTGATTCGTCCATCGCCGTAACCACTCGGCTACCTCGTCTCATAATATTCTGATATTATGTGAAATATATTGAAAAAAAATATTCTTCTTCTAAACTATAATTCATATCAGTTTGTTTTCTTATACGTAGAAATTATGCGTGTCGAATTGAGGTTTTTCGTATTTAAACTTTCTCGAAAAAGGAAATCGACGAAGATGGGATTCGAACCCACGCGGGCAGAGCCCAATGGATTAGCAGTCCATCGCCTTAACCACTCGACCACATCGTCCTATACAAATCTTAAATTATGTGAAATATATTGCAAAAAATATCTTTTTCGTTTTAAATATAATTCATAACACTTTGTCTTCTTATACGTTGAAAATTTGCTTTGTTCGTTGAGGGCTTTGGTAATTAAACGTTCTCCAAAATTAAAACTACAATTCGACGAGGATGGGATTCGAACCCACGCGGGCAGATCCCCATGGATTAGCAGTCCATCGCCTTAACGCCCCACCAGTGGCTGAGAGGTTGTGCTCTCGAAGCTGGTAGACGGGAGGTGCTGGGTTCGATCCCAATCGCGCCCGTCGGCCTAATCGTTCGGAGTTTTCGTGGTTTTCTTCGAGCTGTGGATTTATCCATGCGTAAATACGGATTAGGTTCCCTTAGAAAGACCCCCACGAAGGGCACTCCCCCTGGGCCTATATCCCTAGTGTAGATAATTGGCCGTCAATAATCAACCCAACCCATCGCCTTAACCACTCGGCCACCTCGTCTTGAAAAACATCAAATTATGGGAAATATATTGTAAAAAAAATCTTTTTCGTCTAAAATATAATTCATATTAGTTTGTCTTCTTATACATAGAAATTTTGCGTGTCGAGCTGAGGTTTTTCGTATTTAAACTTTCTCGAAAAATTAAATCTCGCAATCGACGAGGATGGGATTCGAACCAACGCGGGCAGAGCACTATGGATTAGCAGTCCAACGTCTTAACCACTCGGCCACCTCGTCTTGAAAAACATCAAATTATGGGAAATATATTGTAAAAAAAATCTTTTTCGTCTAAAATATAATTCATATGAGTTTGTGTTCTTATACGTAGAAATTTTGCGTGTCGAGCTGAGGTTTTTCGTATTTAAACTTTCTCGAAAAATGAAATCTCGCAATCGACGAGGATGGGATTCGAACCCACGCGGGCAGAGCCCAATGGATTAGCAGTCCATCGCCTTAACCACTCAGCCACCTCGTCTGATAAAAATATTAAATTATGTAAAATATATTGTAAAAAAAATATTTTTCGTCTAAAATATAATTCATAACAGTTCGACTTCTTACGCGTAGAAAATGTGCCTAGCGCGTTGAGGTCTTTGGTAATTAATCATTCTCGAAAATTAAAACTTGCATTCGTCGAGGATGGGATTCGAACCCACGCGCAGAGCCCAATAGATTAGCAGTCCATCGACTTAACCACTCGGCCACATCGTCTTATGTCGAGCTGAGGTTTTTCGTATTTAAACTTTCTCGAAAAATGAAATCTTGCAATTGACGAGCATGGGATTCGAACCCGCGCGAGCAGAGCCCAACGGATTAGCAGTCCATCGCCTTAAACACTCGGTCACCGCGTCTTACAATATTCAGATATTATGTGAAATATATTGAAAAAAAATCTTCTTCTTCTAAAACATAATTCATATCAGTTTGTCTTCTTATACGTAGAAATTTTGCGTGTCGAGCTGAGGTTTTTCGTATTTAAACTTTCTCGAAAAATGAAATCTTGCAATCGACGAGCATGGTATTCGAACCCACGCGGGCAGAGCCCAATGGATTAGCAGTCCATCGCCTTAACCACTCGGCCACCTCGTCTGATAAAAGTATTAAATTATGTAAAATATATTGTAAAAAAAATATTTTTCGTCTAAAATATAATTCATAACAGTTCGACTTCTTACGCGTAGAAAATGTGCCTAGCGCGTTGAGGTCTTTGGTAATTAATCATTCTCGAAAATTAAAATTTGCATTCGTCGAAGATGGGATTCGAACCCACGCGGCAGAGCCCAATAGATTAGCAGTCCATCGCCTTAACCACCCGGCCACCTCGTCTGGTAAAAACATAAAATTATGTGAAATATATTGTAAAAAAAATCTTTTTCGTCTAAAATATAATTCATATGAGTTTGTCTTCTTATACGTTGAAAATTTGCTTTGTACGTTGAGGGCTTTGGTAATTAAACGTTCTCGAAAATTAAAACTACAATTCGACGAGGATGGGATTCGAACCCACGCGGGCAGAGCCCAATGGATTAGCAGTCCATCGCCTTAACCACTCGGCCACCTCGTCTTGTAACATTTTGATATTATGTGAAATATATTGAAAAAAAAATTTCTTCTTCTAAAATATAATTCATATTAGTTTGTCTTCTTATACGTGGAAATCTTGCGTGTCGAGCTGAGATTTTTCGTATTTAAACTTTCTCGAAAAATGAAATCTCGCAATCGACGAGAATGGGATTCGAACCCACGCGGGCAGAGCCCAACGGATTAGCAGTCCATCGCCTTAACCACTCGGCCACCTCGTCCTGAGCGCTATCAAATTATGGGAAATATATTGTAAAAAAAATCTTTTTCGTCTAAAATATAATTCATATGAGTTTGTCTTCTTATACGTAGAAATCGTGCGTGTCGAGCTGAGGTTTTTCGTAATAAAACTTTCTCGAAAAATGAAATCTCGCAATCGACGAGGATGGGATTCGAACCCACGCGGGCAGAGCCCAATGGATTAGCAGTCCATCGCCTTAACCACTCGGCCACCTCGTCTTATAACATTTTGATATTATGTGAAATATATTGAAAAAAAATTTTCTTCTTCTAAAATATAATTCATATTAGTTTGTCTTCTTATACGTTGAAAATTTGCTTTGTTCGTTGAGGTCTTTTGTAATTAAACGTTCTCGAAAATTAAAACTACAATTCGACGAAGATGGGATTCGAACCCACGCGGGCAGAGCCCAATGGATTAGTAGTCCATCGCCTTAACCATTCGGCCACCTCGTCTTATAACACACTGATATTATGAGAAATATACTGAAAAAAATTTTTCTTCTTCTAAAATATAATTGATATTAGTTTGTCTTCTTATACATAGAAATCTTGCGTGTCGAGCTGAGGTTTTTCGTATTTAAACTTTCTCGAAAAATGAAATCTCGCAATCAACGAGGATGGGATTCGCACCCACGTGGGCATAGCCCAATGGATTAGCAGTCCATCGCCTTAACCACTCGGCCACCTCGTCTTGAAAAACATGAAATTATGGGAAATATATTGTAAAAAAAATCTTTTTCGTCTAAAATATAATTCATATGAGTTTGTCTTCTTATACGTTGAAAATTTGCTTTGTACGTTGAGGGCTTTGGTAATTAAACGTTCTCGAAAATTAAAACTACAATTCGACGAGGATGGGATTCGAACCCACGCGGGCAGAGCCCAATGGATTAGCAGTCCATCGCCTTAACCACTCGGCCACCTCGTCTTATATCATTTTGATATTATGTGAAATATATTGAAAAAAAAATTTCTTCTTCTAAAATATAATTCATATTAGTTTGTCTTCTTATACGTGGAAATCTTGCGTGTCGAGCTGAGATTTTTCGTATTTAAACTTTCTCGAAAAGTGAAATCTCGCAATCGACGAGAATGGGATTCGAACCCACGCGGGCAGAGCCCAACGGATTAGCAGTGCATCGCCTTAACCACTCGGCCACCTCGTCCTGAACGCTATCAAATTATGGGAAATATATTGTAAAAAAAATCTTTTTCGTCTAAAATATAATTCATATGAGTTTGTCTTCTTATACGTAGAAATCTTGCGTGTCGAGCTGAGGTTTTTCGTAATAAAACTTTCTCGAAAAATGAAATCTCGCAATCGACGAGGATGGGATTCGAACCCACGCGGGCAGAGCCCAATGGATTAGCAGTCCATCGCCTTAACCACTCGGCCACCTCGTCTTGAAAAACATTAAATTATGGGAAATATATTGTAAAAAAAATCTTTTTCGTCTAAAATATAATTCATATGAGTTTGTCTTCTTATACGTTGAAAATTTGCTTTGTACGTTGAGGGCTTTGGTAATTAAACGTTCTCGAAAATTAAAACTACAATTCGACGAGGATGGGATTCGAACCCACGCGGGCAGAGCCCAATGGATTAGCAGTCCATCGCCTTAACCACTCGGCCACCTCGTCTTATATCATTTTGATATTATGTGAAATATATTGAAAAAAAAATTTCTTCTTCTAAAATATAATTCATATTAGTTTGTCTTCTTATACGTGGAAATCTTGCGTGTCGAGCTGAGATTTTTCGTATTTAAACTTTCTCGAAAAATGAAATCTCGCAATCGACGAGAATGGGATTCGAACCCACGCGGGCAGAGCCCAACGGATTAGCAGTGCATTGCCTTAACCACTCGGCCACCTCGTCCTGAACGCTATCAAATTATGGGAAATATATTGTAAAAAAAAATCTTTTTCGTCTAAAATATAATTCATATGAGTTTGTCTTCTTATACGTAGAAATCTTGCGTGTCGAGCTGAGGTTTTTCGTAATAAAACGTTCTCGAAAAATGAAATCTCGCAATCGACGAGGATGGGATTCGAACCCACGCGGGCAGAGCCCAACGGATTAGCAGTCCATCGCCTTAACCACTCGGCCACCTCGTCCTGAGCGCTATCAAATTATGGGAAATATATTGTAAAAAAAATCTTTTTCGTCTAAAATATAATTCATATGAGTTTGTCTTCTTATACGTAGAAATCTTGCGTGTCGAGCTGAGGTTTTTCGTAATAAAACTTTCTCGAAAAATGAAATCTCGCAATCGACGAGGATGGGATTCGAACCCACGCGGGCAGAGCCCAATGGATTAGCAGTCCATCGCCTTAACCACTCGGCCACCTCGTCTTGAAAAACATTAAATTATGGGAAATATATTGTAAAAAAAATCTTTTTCGTCTAAAATATAATTCATATGAGTTTGTCTTCTTATACGTAGAAATCTTGCGTGTCGAGCTGAGGTTTTTCGTATTTAAAATTTCTCGAAAAATGACATCTCGCAATCGACGAGGATGGGATTCGAACCCACGCGGGCAGAGCCCAATGGATTAGCAGTCCATCGCATTAACCACTCTGCCACCTCGTCTTAAAAAGCATCAAATTATGGGAAATATATTATAAAAAAAATCTTTTTCGTCTAAAATATAATTCATATGAGTTTGACTTCTTATACGTAGAAATTTTGCGTGTCGAGCTGAGGTTTTTCGTAATTAAACTTTCTCGAAAAATGAAATCTCGCAATCGACGAGGATGGGATTCGAACCCACGCGGGCAGAGCCCAATGGATTAGCAGTCCATCGCCTTAACCACTCGGCCACCTCGTCTTGAAAAACATCAAATTATGGGAAGTATATTGTAAAAAAAATCTTTTTCGTCTAAAATATAATTCACGTGAGTTTGTCTTCTTATACGTAGAAATTTTGCGTGTCGAGCTGAGGTTTTTCGTATTTAAACTTTCTCGAAAAATGAAATCTTGCAATCGACGAGGATGGGATTCGAACCCACGCGGGCAGAGCCCAATGGATTAGCAGTCCTTCGCCTTAACCACTCGGCCACCTCGTCTTGAAAAACATCAGATTATGGGAAATATATTGTAAAAAAAATCTTTTTCGTCTAAAATATAATTCATATGAGTTTGTCTTCTTATACGTTGAAAATTTGCTTTGTTCGTTCAGGGCTTTGGTAATTAAACGTTCTCGAAAATTAAAACTACAATTCGACGAGGATGGGATTCGAACCCACGCGGGCAGAGCCCAATGGATTAGCAGTCCATCGCCTTAACCACTCGGCCACCTCGTCCTGAAAAGCATCAAATTATGGGAAATATATTGTAAAAAAAATCGTTTTCGTCTAAAATATAATTCATATGAGTTTGTCTTCTTATACGTAGAAATCTTGCGTGTCGAGCTGAGGATTTTGGTATTTAAACTTTCTCGAAAAATGAAATCTTGCAATCGACGAGGATGGGATTCGAAGCCACGCGGGCAGAGCCCAATGGATTAGCAGTCCATCGCCTTAACCACTCGGCCACCTCGTCTTATAACATTTTGATATTATGTGAAATATATTGAAAAAAATTTTTCTTCTTCTAAAATATAATTCATATTAGTTTGTCTTCTTATACGTGGAAATCTTGCGTGTCGAGCTGAGATTTTTCGTATTTAAACTTTCTCGAAAAATGAAATCTCGCAATCGACGAGAATGGGATTCGAACCCACGCGGGCAGAGCCCAACGGATTAGCAGTGCATCGCCTTAACCACTCGGCCACCTCGTCCTGAACGCTATCAAATTATGGGAAATATATTGTAAAAAAAAATCTTTTTCGTCTAAAATATAATTCATATGAGTTTGTCTTCTTATACGTAGAAATCTTGCGTGTCGAGCTGAGGTTTTTCGTAATAAAACTTTCTCGAAAAATGAAATCTCGCAATCGACGAGGATGGGATTCGAACCCACGCGGGCAGAGCCCAATGGATTAGCAGTCCATCGCCTTAACCACTCGGCCACCTCGTCTTGAAAAACATTAAATTATGGGAAATATATTGTAAAAAAAATCTTTTTCGTCTAAAATATAATTCATATGAGTTTGTCTTCTTATACGTAGAAATTTTGCGTGTCGAGCTGAGGTTTTTCGTAATTAAACTTTCTCGAAAAATGAAATCTTGCAATCGACGAGGATGGGATTCGAACCCACGCGGGCAGAGCCCAATGGATTAGCAGTCCATCGCCTTAACCACTCGGCCACCTCGTCCTGAAAAGCATCAAATTATGGGAAATATATTATAAAAAAAATCTTTTTCGTCTAAAATATAATTCATATGAGTTTGACTTCTTATACGTAGAAATTTTGCGTGTCGAGCTGAGGTTTTTCGTAATTAAACTTTCTCGAAAAATGAAATCTTGCAATCAACGAGGATGGGATTCGAACCCACGCGGGCAGAGCCCAATGGATTAGCAGTCCATCGCCTTAACCACTCGGCCACCTCGTCTTATAACATTCTGATATTATGTGAAATATATTGAAAAAAAATTTTCTTCTTCTAAAATATAATTCATATTAGTTTGTCTTCTTATACGTAGAAATCTTGCGTGTCGAGCTGAGGTTTTTCGTATTTAAACTTTCTCGAAAAATGAAATCTCGCAATCGACGAGGATGGGATTCGAACCCACGCGGGCAGAGCCCAATGGATTAGCAGTCCATCGCCTTAACCACTCGGCCACCTCGTCTTGAACGTTATCAAATTATGGGAAATATATTGTAAAAAAAATCTTTTTCGTCTAAAATATAATTCATATGAGTTTGTCTTCTTATACGTTGAAAATTTGCTTTGTTCGTTGAGGCCTTTGGTAATTAAACGTTCTCGAAAATTAAAACTACAATTCGACTAGGATGGGATTCGAACCCACGCGGGCAGAGCCCAATGGATTAGCAGTCCATCGCCTTAACCACTCGGCCACCTCGTCTTATAACTTTCTGATATTATGTGAAATATATTGAAAAAAAATTTTCTTCTTCTAAAATATAATTCATGTTAGTTTGTCTTCTTATACGTAGAAATCTTGCGTGTCGAGCTGAGGTTTTTCGTATTTAAACTTTCTCGAAAAATGAAATCTCGCAATCGACGAGGATGGGATTCGAACCCACGTGGGCATAGCCCAACGGATTAGCAGTCCATCGCATTAACCACTCGGCCACCTCGTCTTGAAAAACGTTAAATTATGGGAAATATATTGTAAAAAAAATCTTTTTCGTCTAAAATATAATTCATATGAGTTTGTCTTCTTATACGTTGAAAATTTGCTTTGTTCGTTGAGGGCTTTGGTAATTAAACGTTCTCGAAAATTAAAACTACAATTCGACTAGGATGGGATTCGAACCCACGCGTGCAGAGCCCAATGGATTAGCAGTCCATCGCATTAACCACTCGGCCACCTCGTCTTGAAAAACATGAAATTATGGGAAATATATTGTAAAAAAAATCTTTTTCGTCTAAAATATAATTCATATGAGTTTGTCTTCTTATACGTTGAAAATTTGCTTTGTTCGTTGAGGGCTTTGGTAATTAAACGTTCTCGAAAAATGAAATCTCGCAATCGACGAGAATGGGATTCGAACCCACTCGGGGAGATCCCAATGGATTAGCAGTCCATCGCCTTAACCACTCGGCCACCTCGTCTTATAAAATTCTGATATTATGTGAAATATATTGAAAAAAAATCTTCTTCTTCTAAAATATAATTCATATTAGTTTGTCTTCTTATACGTAGAAATTTTGCGTGTCGAGCTGAGGTTTTTCGTAATTAAACTTTCTCGAAAAATGAAATCTCGCAATCGACGAGGATGGGATTCGAACCCACGCGGGCAGAGCCCAATGGATTAGTAGTCCATCGCCTTAACCATTCGGCCACCTCGTCTTGAACATCATCAAATTATGGGAAATATATTGTAAAAAAAATCTTTTTCGTCTAAAATATAATTCATATGAGTTTGTCTTCTTATACGTAGAAATCTTGCGTGTCGAGCTGAGGTTTTTCGTATTTAAACTTTCTCGAAAAATGAAATCTCGCAATCGACGAGGATGGAATTCGAACCCACGTGGGCATAGCCCAATGGATTAGCAGTCCATCGCCTTAACCACTCGGCCACCTCGTCTTGAAAAACATTAAATTATGGGAAATATATTGTAAAAAAAATCTTTTTCGTCTAAAATATAATTCATATGAGTTTGTCTTCTTATACGTAGAAATTTTGCGTGTCGAGCTGAGGTTTTTCGTAATTAAACTTTCTCGAAAAATGAAATCTTGCAGTCGACGAGGATGGGATTCGAACCCACGCGGGCAGAGCCCAATGGATTAGCAGTCCATCGCCTTAACCACTCGGCCACCTCATCTTGAACATCATCAAATTATGGGAAATATATTGTAAAAAAAATCTTTTTCGTCTAAAATATAATTCATATGAGTTTGTCTTCTTATACGTAGAAATTTTGCGTGTCGAGCTGAGGTTTTTCGTATTTAAACTTTCTCGAAAAATGAAATCTCGCAATCGACGAGGATGGGATTCGAACCCACGCGGGCAGAGCCCAATGGATTAGCAATCCATCGCCTTAACCACTCGGCCACCTCGTCTTGAACGTTATCAAATTATGGGAAATATATTGTAAAAAAAATCTTTTTCGTCTAAAATATAATTCATATGAGTTTGTCTTCTTATACGTTGAAAATTTGCTTTGTTCGTTGAGGCCTTTGGTAATTAAACGTTCTCGAAAATTAAAACTACAATTCGACTAGGATGGGATTCGAACCCACGCGGGCAGAGCCCAATGGATTAGCTGTCCATCGCCGTAACCACTCGGCCACCTCGTCTTATAACATTCTGATATTATGAGAAATATACTGAAAAAAATTTTTCTTCTTCTAAAATATAATTGATATTAGTTTGTCTTCTTATACGTAGAAATCTTGCGTGTCGAGCTGAGGTTTTTCGTATTTAAACTTTCTCGAAAAATGAAATCGACGAGAATGGGATTCGAACCCACGCGGGCAGAGCCCAATGGATTAGCAGTCCATCGCCTTAACCACTCGGCCACCTCGTCTTATAACATTCTGATATTATGTGAAATATATTGAAAAAAAATTTTCTTCTTCTAAAATATAATTCATGTTAGTTTGTCTTCTTATACGTAGAAATCTTGCGTGTCGAGCTGAGGTTTTTCGTATTTAAACTTTCTCGAAAAATGAAATCTCGCAATCGACGAGGATGGGATTCGAACCCACGTGGGCATAGCCCAACGGATTAGCAGTCCATCGCCTTAACCACTCGGCCACCTCGTCTTGAAAAACATTAAATTATGGGAAATATATTGTAAAAAAAATCTTTTTCGTCTAAAATATAATTCATATGAGTTTGTCTTCTTATACGTTGAAAATTTGCTTTGTTCGTTGAGGGCTTTGGTAATTAAACGTTCTCGAAAATTAAAACTACAATTCGACTAGGATGGGATTCGAACCCACGCGTGCAGAGCCCAATGGATTAGCAGTCCATCGCATTAACCACTCGGCCACCTCGTCTTGAAAAACATGAAATTATGGGAAATATATTGTAAAAAAAATCTTTTTCGTCTAAAATATAATTCATATGGGTTTGTCTTCTTATACGTTGAAAATTTGCTTTGTTCGTTGAGGGCTTTGGTAATTAAACGTTCTCGAAAATTAAAACTACAATTCGACGAGGATGGGATTCGAACCCACGCGGGCAGACCCCAATGGATTAGCAGTCCATCGCCTTAACCACTCGGCCACCTCGTCTTATAACATTTTGATATTATGTGAAATATATTGAAAAATAAATTTCTTCTTCTAAAATATAATTCATATTAGTTTGTCTTCTTATACGTAGAAATCTTGCATGTCGAGCTGAGATTTTTCGTATTTAAACTTTCTCGAAAAATGAAATCTCGCAATCGACGAGAATGGGATTCGAACCCACGCGGGCAGAGCCCAATGGATTAGCAGTCCATCGCCTTAACCACTCGGCCACCTCGTCTTGAAAAACATGAAATTATGGGAAATATATTGTAAAAAAAAATCTTTTTCGTCTAAAATATAATTCATATGAGTTTTTCTTCTTATACGTAGAAATTTTGCGTGTCGAGCTGAGGTTTTTCGTATTTAAACTTTCTCGAAAAATGAAATCTTGCAATCGACGAGGATGGGATTCGAACCCACGCGGGCAGAGCCCAATGGATTAGCAGTCCATCGCCTTAACCACTCGGCCACCTCGTCTTGAAAAACATCAAATTATGGGAAATATATTGTAAAAAAAAATCTTTTTCGTCTAAAATATAATTCATAACACTTTGTCTTCTTATACGTTGAAAATTTTCTTCGTGCGTTGAGGGCTTTGGTAATTAAACGTTCTCGAAAATTAAAACTTCAATTCGACGAGGATGGGATTCGAACCCACGCGGGGAGATCCCAATGGATTAGCAGTCCATCGCCTTAACCACTCGGCCACCTCGTCTTATAAAATTCTGATATTATGTGAAATATATTGAAAAAAAATCTTCTTCTTCTAAAATATAATTCATATTAGTTTGTCTTCTTATACATAGAAATTTTGCGTGTCGAGCTGAGGTTTTTCGTATTTAAACTTTCTCGAAAAATTAAATCTCGCAATCGACGAGGATGGGATTCGAACCCACGCGGGCAGTGCCCAATGGATTAGCAGTCCATCGCCTTAACCACTCGGCCACCTCGTCTTGAAAAACATCAAATTATGGGAAATATATTGTAAAAAAAATCTTTTTCGTCTAAAATATAATTCATATGAGTTTGTCTTCTTATACGTAGAAATTTTGCGTGTCGAGCTGAGGTTTTTCGTATTTAAACTTTCTCGAAAAATGAAATCTTGCAATCGACGAGGATGGGATTCGAACCCACGCGGGCAGAGCCCAATGGATTAGCAGTCCATCGCCTTAACCACTCGGCCACCTCGTCTTATAACATTCTGATATTATGTGAAATATATTGAAAAAAAATTTTCTTCTTCTAAAATATAATTCATATTAGTTTGTCTTCTTATACGTAGAAATCTTGCGTGTCGAGCTGAGGTTTTTCGTATTTAAACTTTCTCGAAAAATGAAATCTCGCAATCGACGAGGATGGGATTCGAACCCACGTGGGCATAGCCCAACGGATTAGCAGTCCATCGCCTTAACCACTCGGCCACCTCGTCTTGAAAAACATTAAATTATGGGAAATATATTGTAAAAAAAATCTTTTTCGTCTAAAATATAATTCATATGAGTTTGTCTTCTTATACGTTGAAAATTTGCTTTGTTCGTTGAGGGCTTTGGTAATTAAACGTTCTCGAAAATTAAAACTACAATTCGACTAGGATGGGATTCGAACCCACGCGTGCAGAGCCCAATGGATTAGCAGTCCATCGCATTAACCACTCGGCCACCTCGTCTTGAAAAACATGAAATTATGGGAAATATATTGTAAAAAAAAATCTTTTTCGTCTAAAATATAATTCATATGAGTTTTTCTTCTTATACGTAGAAATTTTGCGTGTCGAGCTGAGGTTTTTCGTATTTAAACTTTCTCGAAAAATGAAATCTTGCAATCGACGAGGATGGGATTCGAACCCACGCGGGCAGAGCCCAATGGATTAGCAGTCCATCGCCTTAACCACTCGGCCACCTCGTCTTATAATATTATGATATTATGTGAAATATATTGAAAAAAAATCTTCTTCTTCTAAAATATAATTCATATTAGTTTGTCTTCTTATACATAGAAATTTTGCGTGTCGAGCTGAGGTTTTTCGTATTTAAACTTTCTCGAAAAATGAAATCTTGCAATCGACGAGGATGGGATTCGAACCCACGCGGGCAGAGCCCAATGGATTAGCAGTCCATCGCCTTAACCACTCGGCCACCTCGTCTTATAACATTCTGATATTATGTGAAATATATTGAAAAAAAATTTTCTTCTTCTAAAATATAATTCATATTAGTTTGTCTTCTTATACGTAGAAATCTTGCGTGTCGAGCTGAGGTTTTTCGTATTTAAACTTTCTCGAAAAATGAAATCTCGCAATCGACGAGGATGGGATTCGAACCCACGTGGGCATAGCCCAACGGATTAGCAGTCCATCGCCTTAACCACTCGGCCACCTCGTCTTGAAAAACATTAAATTATGGGAAATATATTGTAAAAAAAATCTTTTTCGTCTAAAATATAATTCATATGAGTTTGTCTTCTTATACGTTGAAAATTTGCTTTGTTCGTTGAGGGCTTTGGTAATTAAACGTTCTCGAAAATTAAAACTACAATTCGACTAGGATGGGATTCGAACCCACGCGTGCAGAGCCCAATGGATTAGCAGTCCATCGCATTAACCACTCGGCCACCTCGTCTTGAAAAACATGAAATTATGGGAAATATATTGTAAAAAAAAATCTTTTTCGTCTAAAATATAATTCATATGAGTTTTTCTTCTTATACGTAGAAATTTTGCGTGTCGAGCTGAGGTTTTTCGTATTTAAACTTTCTCGAAAAATGAAATCTTGCAATCGACGAGGATGGGATTCGAACCCACGCGGGCAGAGCCCAATGGATTAGCAGTCCATCGCCTTAACCACTCGGCCACCTCGTCTTATAATATTATGATATTATGTGAAATATATTGAAAAAAAATCTTCTTCTTCTAAAATATAATTCATATTAGTTTGTCTTCTTATACATAGAAATTTTGCGTGTCGAGCTGAGGTTTTTCGTATTTAAACTTTCTCGAAAAATGAAATCTTGCAATCGACGAGGATGGGATTCGAACCCACGCGGGCAGAGCCCAATGGATTAGCAGTCCATCGCCTTAACCACTCGGCCACCTGGTCTTATAATTTTCTGATATTATGTGAGATATATTGAAAAAAAATCTTCTTCTTCTAAAATATAATTCATGTTAGTTTGTCTTCTTATACGTAGAAATTTTGCGTGTCGAGCTGAGGTTTTTCGTATTTAAACTTTCTCGAAAAATTAAATCTCGCAATCGACGAGGATGGGATTCGAACCCACGCGCGCAGAGCCCAATGGATTAGCAGTTCATCGCCTTAACCACTCGGCCACCTCGTCTTGAAAAGCATTAAATTATGGGAAATATATTGTAAAAAAAATCTTTTTCGTCTAAAACATAATTCATATGAGTTTGTCTTCTTATACGTTGAAAATTTGCTTTGTTCGTTGAGGGCTTTGGTAATTAATCATTCTCGAAAATTAAAACTTGCATTCGTCGAGGATGGGATTCAAACCCACGCGGGCAGAGCCCAATAGATACCACTCGGCCACCTCGTCTTGAAGAACATCAAATTATGGGAAATATATTGTAAAAAAAATCTTTTTCGTCTAAAATATAATTCATATGAGGTGGCCGAGTGGTATCTATTGGGCTCTGCCCGCGTGGGTTCGAATCCCATCCTCGACGAATGCAAGTTTTAATTTTCGAGAACGTTTAATTACCAAAGCCCTCAACGCACGAAGCAAATCGGCAGTCCATCGCCTTAACCAGCCGGCCACCTCGTCTGATAAAAATATTAAATTATGTAAAATATATTGTAAAAAAAATATTTTTCGTCTAAAATATAATTCATAACAGTTCGACTTCTTACGTGTAGAAAATGTGCCTAGCGCGTTGAGGTCTTTGGTAACTAATCATTCTCGAAAATTTAAACTTGCATTCGTCGAGGATGGGATTCGAACCCACGCGGCAGAGCCCAATAGATTAGCTGTCCATCGCCTTAACCACTCGGCCACCTCGTCTTATAATAGTATGATATTATGTGAAATATATTGAAAAAAAATCTTCTTCTTCTAAAATATAATTCATATTAGTTTGTCTTCTTATACGTAGAAATTTTGCGTGTCGAGCTGAGGTTTTTCGTATTTAAACTTTCTCGAAAAATGAAATCGACGAGAATGGGATTCGAACCCACGCGGGCAGAGCCCAATGGATTAGCAGTCCATCGCCTTAACCACTCGGCCACCTCGTCTTGAAAAACATGAAATTATGGGAAATATATTGTAAAAAAAAATCTTTTTCGTCTAAAATATAATTCTTATGAGTTTTTCTTCTTATACGTAGAAATTTTGCGTGTCGAGCTGAGGTTTTTCGTATTTAAACTTTCTCGAAAAATGAAATCTTGCAATCGACGAGGATGGGATTCGAACCCACGCGGGGAGATCCCAATGGATTAGCAGTCCATCGCCTTAACCACTCGGCCACCTCGTCTTATAAAATTCTGATATTATGTGAAATATATTGAAAAAAAATCTTCTTCTTCTAAAATATAATTCATATTAGTTTGTCTTCTTATACGTAGAAATCTTGCATGTCGAGCTGAGATTTTTCGTATTTAAACTTTCTCGAAAAATGAAATCTCGCAATCGACGAGAATGGGATTCGAACCCACGCGGGCAGAGCCCAATGGATTAGCAGTCCATCGCCTTAACCACTCGGCCACCTCGTCTTGAAAAACATGAAATTATGGGAAATATATTGTAAAAAAAAATCTTTTTCGTCTAAAATATAATTCATATGAGTTTTTCTTCTTATACGTAGAAATTTTGCGTGTCGAGCTGAGGTTTTTCGTATTTAAACTTTCTCGAAAAATGAAATCTTGCAATCGACGAGGATGGGATTCGAACCCACGCGGGCAGAGCCCAATGGATTAGCAGTCCATCGCCTTAACCACTCGGCCACCTCGTCTTGAAAAACATCAAATTATGGGAAATATATTGTAAAAAAAAATCTTTTTCGTCTAAAATATAATTCATAACACTTTGTCTTCTTATACGTTGAAAATTTTCTTCGTGCGTTGAGGGCTTTGGTAATTAAACGTTCTCGAAAATTAAAACTTCAATTCGACGAGGATGGGATTCGAACCCACGCGGGGAGATCCCAATGGATTAGCAGTCCATCGCCTTAACCACTCGGCCACCTCGTCTTATAAAATTCTGATATTATGTGAAATATATTGAAAAAAAATCTTCTTCTTCTAAAATATAATTCATATTAGTTTGTCTTCTTATACATAGAAATTTTGCGTGTCGAGCTGAGGTTTTTCGTATTTAAACTTTCTCGAAAAATTAAATCTCGCAATCGACGAGGATGGGATTCGAACCCACGCGGGCAGTGCCCAATGGATTAGCAGTCCATCGCCTTAACCACTCGGCCACCTCGTCTTGAAAAACATCAAATTATGGGAAATATATTGTAAAAAAAATCTTTTTCGTCTAAAATATAATTCATATGAGTTTGTCTTCTTATACGTAGAAATTTTGCGTGTCGAGCTGAGGTTTTTCGTATTTAAACTTTCTCGAAAAATGAAATCTTGCAATCGACGAGGATGGGATTCGAACCCACGCGGGCAGAGCCCAATGGATTAGCAGTCCATCGCCTTAACCACTCGGCCACCTCGTCTTATAACATTCTGATATTATGTGAAATATATTGAAAAAAAATTTTCTTCTTCTAAAATATAATTCATATTAGTTTGTCTTCTTATACGTAGAAATCTTGCGTGTCGAGCTGAGGTTTTTCGTATTTAAACTTTCTCGAAAAATGAAATCTCGCAATCGACGAGGATGGGATTCGAACCCACGTGGGCATAGCCCAACGGATTAGCAGTCCATCGCCTTAACCACTCGGCCACCTCGTCTTGAAAAACATTAAATTATGGGAAATATATTGTAAAAAAAATCTTTTTCGTCTAAAATATAATTCATATGAGTTTGTCTTCTTATACGTTGAAAATTTGCTTTGTTCGTTGAGGGCTTTGGTAATTAAACGTTCTCGAAAATTAAAACTACAATTCGACTAGGATGGGATTCGAACCCACGCGTGCAGAGCCCAATGGATTAGCAGTCCATCGCATTAACCACTCGGCCACCTCGTCTTGAAAAACATGAAATTATGGGAAATATATTGTAAAAAAAAATCTTTTTCGTCTAAAATATAATTCATATGAGTTTTTCTTCTTATACGTAGAAATTTTGCGTGTCGAGCTGAGGTTTTTCGTATTTAAACTTTCTCGAAAAATGAAATCTTGCAATCGACGAGGATGGGATTCGAACCCACGCGGGCAGAGCCCAATGGATTAGCAGTCCATCGCCTTAACCACTCGGCCACCTCGTCTTATAATATTATGATATTATGTGAAATATATTGAAAAAAAATCTTCTTCTTCTAAAATATAATTCATATTAGTTTGTCTTCTTATACATAGAAATTTTGCGTGTCGAGCTGAGGTTTTTCGTATTTAAACTTTCTCGAAAAATGAAATCTTGCAATCGACGAGGATGGGATTCGAACCCACGCGGGCAGAGCCCAATGGATTAGCAGTCCATCGCCTTAACCACTCGGCCACCTGGTCTTATAATTTTCTGATATTATGTGAGATATATTGAAAAAAAATCTTCTTCTTCTAAAATATAATTCATGTTAGTTTGTCTTCTTATACGTAGAAATTTTGCGTGTCGAGCTGAGGTTTTTCGTATTTAAACTTTCTCGAAAAATTAAATCTCGCAATCGACGAGGATGGGATTCGAACCCACGCGCGCAGAGCCCAATGGATTAGCAGTTCATCGCCTTAACCACTCGGCCACCTCGTCTTGAAAAGCATTAAATTATGGGAAATATATTGTAAAAAAAATCTTTTTCGTCTAAAACATAATTCATATGAGTTTGTCTTCTTATACGTTGAAAATTTGCTTTGTTCGTTGAGGGCTTTGGTAATTAATCATTCTCGAAAATTAAAACTTGCATTCGTCGAGGATGGGATTCAAACCCACGCGGGCAGAGCCCAATAGATACCACTCGGCCACCTCGTCTTGAAGAACATCAAATTATGGGAAATATATTGTAAAAAAAATCTTTTTCGTCTAAAATATAATTCATATGAGGTGGCCGAGTGGTATCTATTGGGCTCTGCCCGCGTGGGTTCGAATCCCATCCTCGACGAATGCAAGTTTTAATTTTCGAGAACGTTTAATTACCAAAGCCCTCAACGCACGAAGCAAATCGGCAGTCCATCGCCTTAACCAGCCGGCCACCTCGTCTGATAAAAATATTAAATTATGTAAAATATATTGTAAAAAAAATATTTTTCGTCTAAAATATAATTCATAACAGTTCGACTTCTTACGTGTAGAAAATGTGCCTAGCGCGTTGAGGTCTTTGGTAACTAATCATTCTCGAAAATTTAAACTTGCATTCGTCGAGGATGGGATTCGAACCCACGCGGCAGAGCCCAATAGATTAGCTGTCCATCGCCTTAACCACTCGGCCACCTCGTCTTATAATAGTATGATATTATGTGAAATATATTGAAAAAAAATCTTCTTCTTCTAAAATATAATTCATATTAGTTTGTCTTCTTATACGTAGAAATTTTGCGTGTCGAGCTGAGGTTTTTCGTATTTAAACTTTCTCGAAAAATGAAATCGACGAGAATGGGATTCGAACCCACGCGGGCAGAGCCCAATGGATTAGCAGTCCATCGCCTTAACCACTCGGCCACCTCGTCTTGAAAAACATGAAATTATGGGAAATATATTGTAAAAAAAAATCTTTTTCGTCTAAAATATAATTCTTATGAGTTTTTCTTCTTATACGTAGAAATTTTGCGTGTCGAGCTGAGGTTTTTCGTATTTAAACTTTCTCGAAAAATGAAATCTTGCAATCGACGAGGATGGGATTCGAACCCACGCGGGGAGATCCCAATGGATTAGCAGTCCATCGCCTTAACCACTCGGCCACCTCGTCTTATAAAATTCTGATATTATGTGAAATATATTGAAAAAAAATCTTCTTCTTCTAAAATATAATTCATATTAGTTTGTCTTCTTATACATAGAAATTTTGCGTGTCGAGCTGAGGTTTTTCGTATTTAAACTTTCTCGAAAAATTAAATCTCGCAATCGACGAGGATGGGATTCGAACCCACGCGGGCAGAGCCCAATGGATTAGCAGTCCATCGCCTTAACCACTCGGCCACCTCGTCTTGAAAAACATCAAATTATGGGAAATATATTGTAAAAAACATCTTTCTCGTCTAAAATATAATTCATATTAGTTTGTCTTCTTATACATAGAAATTTTGCGTGTCGAGCTGAGGTTTTCCGTATTTAAACTTTCTCGAAAAATGAAATTTTGCAATCGACGAGCATGGGATTCGAACCCACGCGGGCAGAGCCCAATGGATTAGCAGTCCATCGCCTTAACCACTCGGCCACCTCGTCTTGAAAAATATCAAATTATGGGAAATATATTGTAAAAAAAATCTTTTTCGTCTAAAATATAATTCATATGAGTTTGTCTTCTTATACGTAGAAGTTTTACGTGTCGAGCTGAGGTTTTTCGTATTTAAACTTTCTCGAAAAATGAAATCTTGCAATCGACGAGAATGGGATTCGAATCCACACGGGCAGAGCCCAATGGATTAGCAGTCCATCGCCTTAACCACTCGGCCACCTCGTCTTACAATATTCAGATATTATGTGAAATATATTGAAAAAAAATCTTCTTCTTCTAAAATATAATTCATATTAGTTTGTCTTCTTATACGTAGAAATTTTGCGTGTCGAGCTGAGGTTTTTCGTATTTAAACTTTCTCGAAAAATGAAATTTTGCAATCGACGAGCATGGGATTCGAACCCACGCGGGCAGAGCCCAATGGATTAGCAGTCCATCGCCTTAACCACTCGGCCACCTCGTCTTGAAAAATATCAAATTATGGGAAATATATTGTAAAAAAAATCTTTTTCGTCTAAAATATAATTCATATGAGTTTGTCTTCTTATACGTAGAAGTTTTACGTGTCGAGCTGAGGTTTTTCGTATTTAAACTTTCTCGAAAAATGAAATCTTGCAATCGACGAGAATGGGATTCGAATCCACACGGGCAGAGCCCAATGGATTAGCAGTCCATCGCCTTAACCACTCGGCCACCTCGTCTTACAATATTCAGATATTATGTGAAATATATTGAAAAAAAATCTTCTTCTTCTAAAATATAATTCATATTAGTTTGTCTTCTTATACGTAGAAATTTTGCGTGTCGAGCTGAGGTTTTTCGTATTTAAACTTTCTCGAAAAATGAAATCTCGCATTCGACGAGGATGGGATTCGAACCCACGCGGGCAGAGCCCAATGGATTAGCAGTCCATCGCCTTAACCACTCGGCCACCTCGTCTTGAAAAACATGAAATTATGGGAAATATATTGTAAAAAAAAATCTTTTTCGTCTAAAATATAATTCATATGAGTTTTTCTTCTTATACGTAGAAATCTTGCGTGTCGAGCTGAGGTTTTTCGTATTTAAACTTTCTCGAAAAATGAAATCTCGCAATCGACGAGAATGGGATTCGAACCCACGCGGGCAGAGCCCAACGGATTAGCAGTCCATCGCCTTAACCACTCGGCCACCTCGTCTTGAACGTCATCAAATTATGGGAAATATATTGTAAAAAAAATCTTTTTTTCGTCTAAAATATAATTCATATGAGTTTGTCTTCTTATACGTAGAAATCTTGCGTGTCGAGCTGAGGTTTTTCGTAATAAAACTTTCTCGAAAAATGAAATCTCGCAATCGACGAGGATGGGATTCGAACCCACGCGGGCAGAGCCCAATGGATTAGCAGTCCTTCGCCTTAACCACTCGGCCACCTCGTCTTGAAAAACATCAAATTATGGGAAATATATTGTAAAAAAAATCTTTTTCGTCTAAAATATAATTCATATGGGTTTGTCTTCTTATACGTTGAAAATTTGCTTTGTTCGTTGAGGGTTTTGGTAATTAAACGTTCTCGAAAATTAAAACTACAATTCGACGAGGATGGGATTCGAACCCACGCGGGCAGAGCGCAATGGATTAGCAGTCCATCGCCTTAACCACTCGGCCACCTCGTCTTATAACATTCTGATATTATGTGAAATATACTGAAAAAAAATTTTCTTCTTCTAAAATATAATTCATATTAGTTTGTCTTCTTATACGTAGAAATCTTGCGTGTCGAGCTGAGGTTTTTCGTATTTAAACTTTCTCGAAAAATGAAATCTTGCAATCGACGAGGATGGGATTCGAACCCACGCGGGCAGAGCCCAATGGATTAGCAGTCCATCGCCTTAACTACTCGGCCACCTCGTCTTGAACATCATCAAATTATGGGAAATATATTGTAAAAAAAATCTTTTTCGTCTAAAATATAATTCATATGAGTTTGTCTTCTTATACGTTGAAAATTTGCTTTGTTCGTTGAGGGCTTTGGTAATTAAACGTTCTCGAAAATTAAAACTACAATTCTACGAGGATGGGATTCGAACCCACGCGGGCAGAGCCCAATGGATTAGCAGACCATCGCCTTAACCACTCGGCCACCTCGTCTTAAAAGATCGTGATATTATGTGAAATATATTGAAAAAAAATTTTCTTCTTCTAAAATATAATTCATATTAGTTTGTCCTCTTATACGTAGAAATTTTGCGTGTCGAGCTGAGGTTTTTCGTATTTAAACTTTCTCGAAAAATGAAATCTTGCAATCGACGAGGATGGGAATCGAACGCACGCGGGCAGAGCCCAATGGATTAGCAGTCCTTCGCCTTAACCACTCGGCCACCTCGTCTTGAATAACTTCAAATTATGGGAAATATATTGTAAAAAAATCTTTTTCGTCTAAAATATAATTCATATGAATTTGTCTTCTTATACGTTGAAAATTTGCTTTGTTCGTTGAGGCCTTTGGTAATTAAACGTTCTCGAAAATTAAAACTACAATTCGACGAGGATGGGATTCGAACCCACGCGGGCAGAGCCCAATGGATTAGCAGTCCATCGCATTAACCACTCTGCCACCTCGTCTTGAAAAGCATCAAATTATGGGAAATATATTATAAAAAAAATCTTTTTCGTCTAAAATATAATTCATATGAGTTTGACTTCTTATACGTAGAAATTTTGCGTGTCGAGCTGAGGTTTTTCGTAATTAAACTTCCTCGAAAAATGAAATCTTGCAATCGACGAGGATGGGATTCGAACCCACGCTGGCAGAGCTCAATGGATTAGCAGTCCATCGCCTTAACCAATCGGCCACGTCGTCTTATAACATGCTGATATTATGTGAAATATATTGAAAAAAAATTTTCTTCTTCTAAAATATAATTCATATTAGTTTGTCTTCTATTACGTAGAAATCTTGCGTGTCGAGCTGAGGTTTTTCGTATTTAAACTTTCTCGAAAAATGAAATCTCGCAATCGACGAGGATGGGATTCGAACCCACGTGGGCATAGCCCAATGGATTAGCAGTCCATCGCCTTAACCACTCGGCCACCTCGTCTTGAAAAACATTAAATTATGGGAAATATATTGTGAAAAAAATCTTTTTCGTCTAAAATATAATTCATATGAGTTTGTCTTCTTATACGTTGAAAATTTGCTTTGTTCGTTGAGGGCTTTGGTAATTAAACGTTCTCGAAAATTAAAACTACAATTCGACTAGGATGGGATTCGAACCCACGCGTGCAGAGCCCAATGGATTAGCAGTCCATCGCATTAACCACTCGGCCACCTCGTCTTGAAAAACATGAAATTATGGGAAATATATTGTAAAAAAAATCTTTTTCGTCTAAAATATAATACATATGAGTTTGTCTTCTTATACGTTGAAAATTTGCTTTGTTCGTTGAGGGCTTTGGTAATTAAACGTTCTCGAAAATTAAAACTACAATTCGACTAGGATGGGATTCGAACCCACGCGGGCAGACCCCAATGGATTAGCAGTCCATCGCCTTAACCACTCGGCCACCTCGTCTTATAACATTTTGATATTATGTGAAATATATTGAAAAAAAATTTCTTCTTCTAAAATATAATTCATATTAGTTTGTCTTCTTATACGTAGAAATCTTGCGTGTCGAGCTGAGATTTTTCGTATTTAAACTTTCTCGAAAAATGAAATCTCGCAATCGACGAGAATGGGATTCGAACCCACGCGGGCAGAGCCCAATGGATTAGCAGTCCATCGCCTTAACCACTCGGCCACCTCGTCTTGAAAAACATGAAATTATGGGAAATATATTGTAAAAAAAAATCTTTTTCGTCTAAAATATAATTCATATGAGTTTTTCTTCTTATACGTAGAAATTTTGCGTGTCGAGCTGAGGTTTTTCGTATTTAAACTTTCTCGAAAAATGAAATCTTGCAATCGACGAGGATGGGATTCGAACCCACGCGGGCAGAGCCCAATGGATTAGCAGTCCATCGCCTTAACCACTCGGCCACCTCGTCTTGAAAAACATCAAATTATGGGAAATATATTGTAAAAAAAAATCTTTTTCGTCTAAAATATAATTCATAACACTTTGTCTTCTTATACGTTGAAAATTTGCTTCGTGCGTTGAGGGCTTTGGTAATTAAACGTTCTCGAAAATTAAAACTTCAATTCGACGAGGATGGGATTCGAACCCACGCGGGGAGATCCCAATGGATTAGCAGTCCATCGCCTTAACCACTCGGCCACCTCGTCTTATAAAATTCTGATATTATGTGAAATATATTGAAAAAAAATCTTCTTCTTCTAAAATATAATTCATATTAGTTTGTCTTCTTATACGTAGAAATTTTGCGTGTCGAGCTGAGGTTTTTCGTATTTAAACTTTCTCGAAAAATGAAATTTTGCAATCGACGAGCATGGGATTCGAACCCACGCGGGCAGAGCCCAATGGATTAGCAGTCCATCGCCTTAACCACTCGGCCACCTCGTCTTGAAAAATATCAAATTATGGGAAATATATTGTAAAAAAAATCTTTTTCGTCTAAAATATAATTCATATGAGTTTGTCTTCTTATACGTAGAAATTTTGCGTGTCGAGCTGAGGTTTTTCGTATTTAAACTTTCTCGAAAAATGAAATCTCGCATTCGACGAGGATGGGATTCGAACCCCCGCGGGCAGAGCCCAATGGATTAGCAGTCCATCGCCTTAACCACTCGGCCACCTCGTCCTATACAAATCTTAAATTATGTGAAATATATTGTAAAAAAAATATTTTTCGTCTAAAACATAATTCATAACACTTTGTCTACTTATATGTTGAAAATTTGCTTTGCGCGTTGAGGGCTTCGGTAATTAAACGTTCTCGAAAATTAAAACTTCAATTCTACGAGGATGGGACTCGAACCCACGCGGGGAGATCCTAATGGATTAGCAGTCCATCGCCTTAACCACTCGGCCACCTCGTCTTATAAAATTCTGATATTATGTGAAATATATTGAAAAATAATCTTCTTCTAAAATATAATTCATATTAGTTTGTCTTCTTATACATAGAAATTTTGCGTGTCGAGCTGAGGTTTTTCGTATTTAAACTTTCTCGAAAAATTAAATCTCGCAATCGACGAGGATGGGATTCGAACCCACGCGCGCAGAGCCCAATGGATTAGCAGTCCATCGCCTTAACCACTCGGCCACCTCGTCTTGAAAAGCATTAAATTATGGGAAATATATTGTAAAAAAAATCTTTTTCGTCTAAAATATAATTCATATGCGTTTGTCTTCTTATACGTTGAAAATTTGCTTTGTTCGTTGAGGGCTTTGGTAATTAATCATTCTCGAAAATTAAAACTTGCATTCGTCGAGGATGGGATTCGAACCCACGCGGGCAGAGCCCAATAGATACCACTCGGCCACCTCGTCTTGAAGAACATCAAATTATGGGAAATATATTGTAAAAAAAATCTTTTTCGCCTAAAATATAATTCATATGAGGTGGCCGAGTGGTATCTATTGGGCTCTGCCCGCGTGGGTTCGAATCCCATCCTCGACGAATGCAAGTTTTAATTTTCGAGAACGTTTAATTACCAAAGCCCTCAACGCACGAAGCAAATCGGCAGTCCATCGCCTTAACCAGCCGGCCACCTCGTCTGATAAAAATATTAAATTATGTAAAATATATTGTAAAAAAAATATTTTTCGTCTAAAATATAATTCATAACAGTTCGACTTCTTACGTGTAGAAAATGTGCCTAGCGCGTTGAGGTCTTTGGTAACTAATCATTCTCGAAAATTTAAACTTGCATTCGTCGAGGATGGGATTCGAACCCACGCGGCAGAGCCCAATAGATTAGCAGTCCATCGCCTTAACCTCTCGGCCACCTCGTCTTATAATATTATGATATTATGTGAAATATATTGAAAAAAAATCTTCTTCTTCTAAAATATAATTCATATTAGTTTGTCTTCTTATACGTAGAAATTTTGCGTGTCGAGCTGAGGTTTTTCGTATTTAAACTTTCTCGAAAAATGAAATCTTGCAATCGACGAGGATGGGATTCGAACCCACGCGGGCAGAGCCCAATGGATTAGCAGTCCATCGCCTTAACCACTCGGCCACCTCGTCTTGAAAAACATCAAATTATGGGAAATATATTGTAAAAAAAAATCTTTTTCGTCTAAAATATAATTCATAACACTTTGTCTTCTTATACGTTGAAAATTTGCTTCGTGCGTTGAGGGCTTTGGTAATTAAACGTTCTCGAAAATTAAAACTTCAATTCGACGAGGATGGGATTCGAACCCACGCGGGGAGATCCCAATGGATTAGCAGTCCATCGCCTTAACCACTCGGCCACCTCGTCTTATAAAATTCTGATATTATGTGAAATATATTGAAAAAAAATCTTCTTCTTCTAAAATATAATTCATATTAGTTTGTCTTCTTATACGTAGAAATTTTGCGTGTCGAGCTGAGGTTTTTCGTATTTAAACTTTCTCGAAAAATGAAATTTTGCAATCGACGAGCATGGGATTCGAACCCACGCGGGCAGAGCCCAATGGATTAGCAGTCCATCGCCTTAACCACTCGGCCACCTCGTCTTGAAAAATATCAAATTATGGGAAATATATTGTAAAAAAAATCTTTTTCGTCTAAAATATAATTCATATGAGTTTGTCTTCTTATACGTAGAAATTTTGCGTGTCGAGCTGAGGTTTTTCGTATTTAAACTTTCTCGAAAAATGAAATCTCGCATTCGACGAGGATGGGATTCGAACCCACGCGGGCAGAGCCCAATGGATTAGCAGTCCATCGCCTTAACCACTCGGCCACCTCGTCCTGTACAAATCTTAAATTATGTGAAATATATTGTAAAAAAAATATTTTTCGTCTAAAACATAATTCATAACACTTTGTCTACTTATATGTTGAAAATTTGCTTTGCGCGTTGAGGGCTTCGGTAATTAAACGTTCTCGAAAATTAAAACTTCAATTCGACGAGGATGGGACTCGAACCCACGCGGGGAGATCCTAATGGATTAGCAGTCCATCGCCTTAACCACTCGGCCACCTCGTCTTATAAAATTCTGATATTATGTGAAATATATTGAAAAATAATCTTCTTCTAAAATATAATTCATATTAGTTTGTCTTCTTATACATAGAAATTTTGCGTGTCGAGCTGAGGTTTTTCGTATTTAAACTTTCTCGAAAAATTAAATCTCGCAATCGACGAGGATGGGATTCGAACCCACGCGCGCAGAGCCCAATGGATTAGCAGTCCATCGCCTTAACCACTCGGCCACCTCGTCTTGAAAAGCATTAAATTATGGGAAATATATTGTAAAAAAAATCTTTTTCGTCTAAAATATAATTCATATGCGTTTGTCTTCTTATACGTTGAAAATTTGCTTTGTTCGTTGAGGGCTTTGGTAATTAATCATTCTCGAAAATTAAAACTTGCATTCGTCGAGGATGGGATTCGAACCCACGCGGGCAGAGCCCAATAGATACCACTCGGCCACCTCGTCTTGAAGAACATCAAATTATGGGAAATATATTGTAAAAAAAATCTTTTTCGCCTAAAATATAATTCATATGAGGTGGCCGAGTGGTATCTATTGGGCTCTGCCCGCGTGGGTTCGAATCCCATCCTCGACGAATGCAAGTTTTAATTTTCGAAAACGTTTAATTACCAAAGCCCTCAACGCACGAAGCAAATCGGCAGTCCATCGCCTTAACCAGCCGGCCACCTCGTCTGATAAAAATATTAAATTATGTAAAATATATTGTAAAAAAAATATTTTTCGTCTAAAATATAATTCATAACAGTTCGATTTCTTACGTGTAGAAAATGTGCCTAGCGCGTTGAGGTCTTTGGTAACTAATCATTCTCGAAAATTTAAACTTGCATTCGTCGAGGATGGGATTCGAACCCACGCGGCAGAGCCCAATAGATTAGCAGTCCATCGCCTTAACCACTCGGCCACCTCGTCTTGAAAAACTTCAAATTATGGGAAATATTTTGTAAAAAAAATCTTTTTCGTCTAAAATATAATTCATATGAATTTGTCTTCTTATACGTTGAAAATTTGCTTTGTTCGTTGAGGCCTTTGGTAATTAAACGTTCTCGAAAATTAAAACTACAATTCGAAGAGGATGGGATTCGAACCCACGCGGGCAGAGCTCAATGGATTAGCTGTCCATCGCCGTAACCACTCGGCCACCTCGTCTTATAACATTCTGATATTATGAGAAATATACTGAAAAAAATTTTTCTTCTTCTAAAATATAATTGATATTAGTTTGTCTTCTTATACGTAGAAATCTTGCGTGTCGAGCTGAGGTTTTTCGTATTTAAACTTTCTCGAAAAATGAAATCTTGCAATCGACGAGGATGGGATTCGAACCCACGCGGGCAGAGCCCAATGGATTAGCAGTCCATCGCCTTAACTACTCGGCCACCTCGTCTTGAACATCATCAAATTATGGGAAATATATTGTAAAAAAAATCTTTTTCGTCTAAAATATAATTCATATGAGTTTGTCTTCTTATACGTAGAAATTTTGCGTGTCGAGCTGAGATTTTTCGTATTTAAACTTTCTCGAAAAATGAAATCTTGCAATCGACGAGGATGGGATTCGAACCCACGCGGGCAGAGCCCAATGGATCAGCAGTCCTTCGCCTTAACCACTCGGCCACCTCGTCTTGAAAACCATCAAATTATGGGAAATATATTGTAAAAAAAATCTTTTTCGTCTAAAATATAATTCATAAGAGTTTGTCTTCTTATACGTTGAAAATTTGCTTTGTTCGTTGAGGGCTTTGGTAATTAAACGTTCTCGAAAATTAAAACTACAATTCTACGAGGATGGGATTCGAACCCACGCGGGCAGAGCCCAATGGATTAGCAGACCATCGCCTTAACCACTCGGCCACCTCGTCTTAAAAGATCGTGATATTATGTGAAATATATTGAAAAAAAATTTTCTTCTTCTAAAATATAATTCATATTAGTTTGTCCTCTTATACGTAGAAATTTTGCGTGTCGAGCTGAGGTTTTTCGTATTTAAACTTTCTCGAAAAATGAAATCTTGCAATCGACGAGGATGGGAATCGAACGCACGCGGGCAGAGCCCAATGGATTAGCAGTCCTTCGCCTTAACCACTCGGCCACCTCGTCTGGAAAAACTTCAAATTATGGGAAATATATTGTAAAAAAAATCTTTTTCGTCTAAAATATAATTCATATGAATTTGTCTTCTTATACGTTGAAAATTTGCTTTGTTCGTTGAGGCCTTTGGTAATTAAACGTTCTCGAAAATTAAAACTACAATTCGACTAGGATGGGATTCGAACCCACGCGTGCAGAGCCCAATGGATTAGCAGTCCATCGCATTAACCACTCAGCCACCTCGTCTTGAAAAACATGAAATTATGGGAAATATATTGTAAAAAAAATCTTTTTCGTCTAAAATATAATTCATATGAGTTTGTCTTCTTATACGTTGAAAATTTGCTTTGTTCGTTGAGGGCTTTGGTAATTAAACGTTCTCGAAAATTAAAACTACAATTCGACTAGGATGGGATTCGAACCCACGCGGGCAGACCCCAATGGATTAGCAGTCCATCGCCTTAACCACTCGGCCACCTCGTCTTATAACATTTTGATATTATGTGAAATATATTGAAAAAAAATTTTCTTCTTCTAAAATATAATTCATATTAGTTTGTCTTCTATTACGTAGAAATCTTGCGTGTCGAGCTGAGGTTTTTCGTATTTAAACTTTCTCGAAAAATGAAATCTCGCAATCGACGAGGATGGGATTCGAACCCACGTGGGCATAGCCCAATGGATTAGCAGTCCATCGCCTTAACCACTCGGCCACCTCGTCTTGAAAAACATTAAATTATGGGAAATATATTGTAAAAAAAATCTTTTTCGTCTAAAATATAATTCATATGAGTTTGTCTTCTTATACGTTGAAAATTTGCTTTGTTCGTTGAGGGCTTTGGTAATTAAACGTTCTCGAAAATTAAAACTACAATTCGACTAGGATGGGATTCGAACCCACGCGTGCAGAGCCCAATGGATTAGCAGTCCATCGCATTAACCACTCAGCCACCTCGTCTTGAAAAACATGAAATTATGGGAAATATATTGTAAAAAAAATCTTTTTCGTCTAAAATATAATTCATATGAGTTTGTCTTCTTATACGTTGAAAATTTGCTTTGTTCGTTGAGGGCTTTGGTAATTAAACGTTCTCGAAAATTAAAACTACAATTCGACTAGGATGGGATTCGAACCCACGCGGGCAGACCCCAATGGATTAGCAGTCCATCGCCTTAACCACTCGGCCACCTCGTCTTATAACATTTTGATATTATGTGAAATATATTGAAAAAAAATTTCTTCTTCTAAAATATAATTCATATTAGTTTGTCTTCTTATACGTAGAAATCTTGCGTGTCGAGCTGAGATTTTTCGTATTTAAACTTTCTCGAAAAATGAAATCTCGCAATCGACGAGAATGGGATTCGAACCCACGCGGGCAGAGCCCAATGGATTAGCAGTCCATCGCCTTAACCACTCGGCCACCTCGTCTTGAAAAACATGAAATTATGGGAAATATATTGTAAAAAAAAATCTTTTTCGTCTAAAATATAATTCATATGAGTTTTTCTTCTTATACGTAGAAATCTTGCGTGTCGAGCTGAGGTTTTTCGTATTTAAACTTTCTCGAAAAATGAAATCTCGCAATCGACGAGAATGGGATTCGAACCCACGCGGGCAGAGCCCAACGGATTAGCAGTCCATCGCCTTAACCACTCGGCCACCTCGTCTTGAACGTCATCAAATTATGGGAAATATATTGTAAAAAAAATCTTTTTTTCGTCTAAAATATAATTCATATGAGTTTGTCTTCTTATACGTAGAAATCTTGCGTGTCGAGCTGAGGTTTTTCGTAATAAAACTTTCTCGAAAAATGAAATCTCGCAATCGACGAGGATGGGATTCGAACCCACGCGGGCAGAGCCCAATGGATTAGCAGTCCTTCGCCTTAACCACTCGGCCACCTCGTCTTGAAAAACATCAAATTATGGGAAATATATTGTAAAAAAAATCTTTTTCGTCTAAAATATAATTCATATGGGTTTGTCTTCTTATACGTTGAAAATTTGCTTTGTTCGTTGAGGGTTTTGGTAATTAAACGTTCTCGAAAATTAAAACTACAATTCGACGAGGATGGGATTCGAACCCACGCGGGCAGAGCGCAATGGATTAGCAGTCCATCGCCTTAACCACTCGGCCACCTCGTCTTATAACATTCTGATATTATGTGAAATATACTGAAAAAAAATTTTCTTCTTCTAAAATATAATTCATATTAGTTTGTCTTCTTATACGTAGAAATTTTGCGTGTCGAGCTGAGATTTTTCGTATTTAAACTTTCTCGAAAAATGAAATCTTGCAATCGACGAGGATGGGATTCGAACCCACGCGGGCAGAGCCCAATGGATCAGCAGTCCTTCGCCTTAACCACTCGGCCACCTCGTCTTGAAAACCATCAAATTATGGGAAATATATTGTAAAAAAAATCTTTTTCGTCTAAAATATAATTCATAAGAGTTTGTCTTCTTATACGTTGAAAATTTGCTTTGTTCGTTGAGGGCTTTGGTAATTAAACGTTCTCGAAAATTAAAACTACAATTCTACGAGGATGGGATTCGAACCCACGCGGGCAGAGCCCAATGGATTAGCAGACCATCGCCTTAACCACTCGGCCACCTCGTCTTAAAAGATCGTGATATTATGTGAAATATATTGAAAAAAAATTTTCTTCTTCTAAAATATAATTCATATTAGTTTGTCCTCTTATACGTAGAAATTTTGCGTGTCGAGCTGAGGTTTTTCGTATTTAAACTTTCTCGAAAAATGAAATCTTGCAATCGACGAGGATGGGAATCGAACGCACGCGGGCAGAGCCCAATGGATTAGCAGTCCTTCGCCTTAACCACTCGGCCACCTCGTCTTGAAAAACTTCAAATTATGGGAAATATATTGTAAAAAAAATCTTTTTCGTCTAAAATATAATTCATATGAATTTGTCTTCTTATACGTTGAAAATTTGCTTTGTTCGTTGAGGCCTTTGGTAATTAAACGTTCTCGAAAATTAAAACTACAATTCGACTAGGATGGGATTCGAACCCACGCGGGCAGAGCCCAATGGATTAGCAGTCCATCGCATTAACCACTCTGCCACCTCGTCTTGAAAAGCATCAAATTATGGGAAATATATTATAAAAAAAATCTTTTTCGTCTAAAATATAATTCATATGAGTTTGACTTCTTATACGTAGAAATTTTGCGTGTCGAGCTGAGGTTTTTCGTAATTAAACTTCCTCGAAAAATGAAATCTTGCAATCGACGAGGATGGGATTCGAACCCACGCGGGCAGAGCTCAATGGATTAGCAGTCCATCGCCTTAACCACTCGGCCACCTCGTCTTATAACATGCTGATATTATGTGAAATATATTGAAAAAAAATTTTCTTCTTCTAAAATATAATTCATATTAGTTTGTCTTCTATTACGTAGAAATCTTGCGTGTCGAGCTGAGGTTTTTCGTATTTAAACTTTCTCGAAAAATGAAATCTCGCAATCGACGAGGATGGGATTCGAACCCACGTGGGCATAGCCCAATGGATTAGCAGTCCATCGCCTTAACCACTCGGCCACCTCGTCTTGAAAAACATTAAATTATGGGAAATATATTGTAAAAAAAATCTTTTTCGTCTAAAATATAATTCATATGAGTTTGTCTTCTTATACGTTGAAAATTTGCTTTGTTCGTTGAGGGCTTTGGTAATTAAACGTTCTCGAAAATTAAAACTACAATTCGACTAGGATGGGATTCGAACCCACGCGTGCAGAGCCCAATGGATTAGCAGTCCATCGCATTAACCACTCAGCCACCTCGTCTTGAAAAACATGAAATTATGGGAAATATATTGTAAAAAAAATCTTTTTCGTCTAAAATATAATTCATATGAGTTTGTCTTCTTATACGTTGAAAATTTGCTTTGTTCGTTGAGGGCTTTGGTAATTAAACGTTCTCGAAAATTAAAACTACAATTCGACTAGGATGGGATTCGAACCCACGCGGGCAGACCCCAATGGATTAGCAGTCCATCGCCTTAACCACTCGGCCACCTCGTCTTATAACATTTTGATATTATGTGAAATATATTGAAAAAAAATTTCTTCTTCTAAAATATAATTCATATTAGTTTGTCTTCTTATACGTAGAAATCTTGCGTGTCGAGCTGAGATTTTTCGTATTTAAACTTTCTCGAAAAATGAAATCTCGCAATCGACGAGAATGGGATTCGAACCCACGCGGGCAGAGCCCAATGGATTAGCAGTCCATCGCCTTAACCACTCGGCCACCTCGTCTTGAAAAACATGAAATTATGGGAAATATATTGTAAAAAAAAATCTTTTTCGTCTAAAATATAATTCATATGAGTTTTTCTTCTTATACGTAGAAATCTTGCGTGTCGAGCTGAGGTTTTTCGTATTTAAACTTTCTCGAAAAATGAAATCTCGCAATCGACGAGAATGGGATTCGAACCCACGCGGGCAGAGCCCAACGGATTAGCAGTCCATCGCCTTAACCACTCGGCCACCTCGTCTTGAACGTCATCAAATTATGGGAAATATATTGTAAAAAAAATCTTTTTTTCGTCTAAAATATAATTCATATGAGTTTGTCTTCTTATACGTAGAAATCTTGCGTGTCGAGCTGAGGTTTTTCGTAATAAAACTTTCTCGAAAAATGAAATCTCGCAATCGACGAGGATGGGATTCGAACCCACGCGGGCAGAGCCCAATGGATTAGCAGTCCTTCGCCTTAACCACTCGGCCACCTCGTCTTGAAAAACATCAAATTATGGGAAATATATTGTAAAAAAAATCTTTTTCGTCTAAAATATAATTCATATGGGTTTGTCTTCTTATACGTTGAAAATTTGCTTTGTTCGTTGAGGGTTTTGGTAATTAAACGTTCTCGAAAATTAAAACTACAATTCGACGAGGATGGGATTCGAACCCACGCGGGCAGAGCGCAATGGATTAGCAGTCCATCGCCTTAACCACTCGGCCACCTCGTCTTATAACATTCTGATATTATGTGAAATATACTGAAAAAAAATTTTCTTCTTCTAAAATATAATTCATATTAGTTTGTCTTCTTATACGTAGAAATTTTGCGTGTCGAGCTGAGGTTTTTCGTATTTAAACTTTCTCGAAAAATGAAATCTTGCAATCGACGAGGATGGGATTCGAACCCACGCGGGCAGAGCCCAATGGATTAGCAGTCCTTCGCCTTAACCACTCGGCCACCTCGTCTTGAATAACTTCAAATTATGGGAAATATATTGTAAAAAAATCTTTTTCGTCTAAAATATAATTCATATGAATTTGTCTTCTTATACGTTGAAAATTTGCTTTGTTCGTTGAGGCCTTTGGTAATTAAACGTTCTCGAAAATTAAAACTACAATTCGACGAGGATGGGATTCGAACCCACGCGGGCAGAGCCCAATGGATTAGCAGTCCATCGCATTAACCACTCTGCCACCTCGTCTTGAAAAGCATCAAATTATGGGAAATATATTATAAAAAAAATCTTTTTCGTCTAAAATATAATTCATATGAGTTTGACTTCTTATACGTAGAAATTTTGCGTGTCGAGCTGAGGTTTTTCGTAATTAAACTTCCTCGAAAAATGAAATCTTGCAATCGACGAGGATGGGATTCGAACCCACGCGGGCAGAGCTCAATGAATTAGCAGTCCATCGCCTTAACCACTCGGCCACCTCGTCTTATAACATTCTGATATTATGTGAAATATATTGAAAAAAAATTTTCTTCTTCTAAAATATAATTCATATTAGTTTGTCTTCTATTACGTAGAAATCTTGCGTGTCGAGCTGAGGTTTTTCGTATTTAAACTTTCTCGAAAAATGAAATCTCGCAATCGACGAGGATGGGATTCGAACCCACGTGGGCATAGCCCAATGGATTAGCAGTCCATCGCCTTAACCACTCGGCCACCTCGTCTTGAAAAACATTAAATTATGGGAAATATATTGTAAAAAAAATCTTTTTCGTCTAAAATATAATTCATATGAGTTTGTCTTCTTATACGTTGAAAATTTGCTTTGTTCGTTGAGGGCTTTGGTAATTAAACGTTCTCGAAAATTAAAACTACAATTCGACTAGGATGGGATTCGAACCCACGCGTGCAGAGCCCAATGGATTAGCAGTCCATCGCATTAACCACTCGGCCACCTCGTCTTGAAAAACATGAAATTATGGGAAATATATTGTAAAAAAAATCTTTTTCGTCTAAAATATAATTCATATGAGTTTGTCTTCTTATACGTTGAAAATTTGCTTTGTTCGTTGAGGGCTTTGGTAATTAAACGTTCTCGAAAATTAAAACTACAATTCGACTAGGATGGGATTCGAACCCACGCGGGCAGACCCCAATGGATTAGCAGTCCATCGCCTTAACCACTCGGCCACCTCGTCTTATAACATTTTGATATTATGTGAAATATATTGAAAAAAAATTTCTTCTTCTAAAATATAATTCATATTAGTTTGTCTTCTTATACGTAGAAATCTTGCGTGTCGAGCTGAGATTTTTCGTATTTAAACTTTCTCGAAAAATGAAATCTCGCAATCGACGAGAATGGGATTCGAACCCACGCGGACAGAGCCCAATGGATTAGCAGTCCATCGCCTTAACCACTCGGCCACCTCGTCTTGAAAAACATGAAATTATGGGAAATATATTGTAAAAAAAAATCTTTTTCGTCTAAAATATAATTCATATGAGTTTTTCTTCTTATACGTAGAAATCTTGCGTGTCGAGCTGAGGTTTTTCGTATTTAAACTTTCTCGAAAAATGAAATCTCGCAATCGACGAGAATGGGATTCGAACCCACGCGGGCAGAGGCCAACGGATTAGCAGTCCATCGCCTTAACCACTCGGCCACCTCGTCTTGAACGTCATCAAATTATGGGAAATATATTGTAAAAAAAATCTTTTTTTCGTCTAAAATATAATTCATATGAGTTTGTCTTCTTATACGTAGAAATCTTGCGTGTCGAGCTGAGGTTTTTCGTAATAAAACTTTCTCGAAAAATGAAATCTCGCAATCGACGAGGATGGGATTCGAACCCACGCGGGCAGAGCCCAATGGATTAGCAGTCCTTCGCCTTAACCACTCGGCCACCTCGTCTTGAAAAACATCAAATTATGGGAAATATATTGTAAAAAAAATGTTTTTCGTCTAAAATATAATTCATATGGGTTTGTCTTCTTATACGTTGAAAATTTGCTTTGTTCGTTGAGGGTTTTGGTAATTAAACGTTCTCGAAAATTAAAACTACAATTCGACGAGGATGGGACTCGAACCCACGCGGGCAGAGCGCAATGGATTAGCAGTCCATCGCCTTAACCACTCGGCCACCTCGTCTTATAACATTCTGATATTATGTGAAATATACTGAAAAAAATTTTTCTTCTTCTAAAATATAATTCATATGAGTTAATCTTCTTATACGTAGAAATCTTGCGTGTCGAGCTGAGGTTTTTCGTATTTAAACTTTCTCGAAAAATGAAATCTCGCAATCGACGAGGATGGGATTCGAACCCACGCGGGCAGAGCCCAATGGATCAGCAGTCCTTCGCCTTAACCACTCGGCCACCTCGTCTTGAAAACCATCAAATTATGGGAAATATATTGTAAAAAAAATCTTTTTCGTCTAAAATATAATTCATATGAGTTTGTCTTCTTATACGTTGAAAATTTGCTTTGTTCGTTGAGGGCTTTGGTAATTAAACGTTCTCGAAAATTAAAACTACAATTCTGCGAGGATGGGATTCGAACCCACGCGGGCAGAGCCCAATGGATTAGCAGACAATCGCCTTAACCACTCGGCCACCTCGTCTTAAAAGATCGTGATATTATGTGAAATATATTGAAAAAAAATTTTCTTCTTCTAAAATATAATTCATATTAGTTTGTCCTCTTATACGTAGAAATTTTGCGTGTCGAGCTGAGGTTTTTCGTGTTTAAACTTTCTCGAAAAATGAAATCTTGCAATCGACGAGGATGGGAATCGAACGCACGCGGGCAGAGCCCAATGGATTAGCAGTCCTTCGCCTTAACCACTCGGCCACCTCGTCTTGAATAACTTCAAATTATGGGAAATATATTGTAAAAAAATCTTTTTCGTCTAAAATATAATTCATATGAATTTGTCTTCTTATACGTTGAAAATTTGCTTTGTTCGTTGAGGCCTTTGGTAATTAAACGTTCTCGAAAATTAAAACTACAATTCGACGAGGATGGGATTCGAACCCACGCGGGCAGAGCCCAATGGATTAGCAGTCCATCGCATTAACCACTCTGCCACCTCGTCTTGAAAAGCATCAAATTATGGGAAATATATTATAAAAAAAATCTTTTTCGTCTAAAATATAATTCATATGAGTTTGACTTCTTATACGTAGAAATTTTGCGTGTCGAGCTGAGGTTTTTCGTAATTAAACTTCCTCGAAAAATGAAATCTTGCAATCGACGAGGATGGGATTCGAACCCACGCGGGCAGAGCTCAATGAATTAGCAGTCCATCGCCTTAACCACTCGGCCACCTCGTCTTATAACATTCTGATATTATGTGAAATATATTGAAAAAAAATTTTCTTCTTCTAAAATATAATTCATATTAGTTTGTCTTCTATTACGTAGAAATCTTGCGTGTCGAGCTGAGGTTTTTCGTATTTAAACTTTCTCGAAAAATGAAATCTCGCAATCGACGAGGATGGGATTCGAACCCACGTGGGCATAGCCCAATGGATTAGCAGTCCATCGCCTTAACCACTCGGCCACCTCGTCTTGAAAAACATTAAATTATGGGAAATATATTGTAAAAAAAATCTTTTTCGTCTAAAATATAATTCATATGAGTTTGTCTTCTTATACGTTGAAAATTTGCTTTGTTCGTTGAGGGCTTTGGTAATTAAACGTTCTCGAAAATTAAAACTACAATTCGACTAGGATGGGATTCGAACCCACGCGTGCAGAGCCCAATGGATTAGCAGTCCATCGCATTAACCACTCGGCCACCTCGTCTTGAAAAACATGAAATTATGGGAAATATATTGTAAAAAAAATCTTTTTCGTCTAAAATATAATTCATATGAGTTTGTCTTCTTATACGTTGAAAATTTGCTTTGTTCGTTGAGGGCTTTGGTAATTAAACGTTCTCGAAAATTAAAACTACAATTCGACTAGGATGGGATTCGAACCCACGCGGGCAGAGCCCAATGGATTAGCAGTCCATCGCCTTAACCACTCGTCCACCTCGTCCTGAAAAGCATCAAATTATGGGAAATATATTATAAAAAAAATCTTTTTCGTCTAAAATATAATTCATATGAGTTTGACTTCTTATACGTAGAAATTTTGCGTGTCGAGCTGAGGTTTTTCGTAATTAAACTTTCTCGAAAAATGAAATCTTGCAATCGACGAGGATGGGATTCGAACCCACGCGGGCAGAGCCCAATGGATTAGCAGTCCATCGCCTTAACCACTCGGCCACCTCATCTTGAACATCATCAAATTATGGGAAATATATTGTAAAAAAAATCTTTTTCGTCTAAAATATAATTCATATGAGTTTGTCTTCTTATACGTAGAAATTTTGCGTGTCGAGCTGAGGTTTTTCGTATTTAAACTTTCTCGAAAAATGAAACCTCGCAATCGACGAGGATGGGATTCGAACCCACGCGGGGTGATCCTAATGGATTAGCAGTCCATCGCCTTAACCACTCGGCCACCTCGTCCTATACAAATCTTAAATTATGTGAAATATATTGTAAAAAAAATATTTTTCGTCTAAAACATAATTCACAACACTTTGTCTACTTATATGTTGAAAATTTGCTTTGCGCGTTGAGGGCTTCGGTAATTAAATGTTCTCGAAAATTAAAACTTCAATTCGACGAGGATGGGATTCGAACCCACGCGGGGAGATCCTAATGGATTAGCAGTCCCTCGCCTTAACCACTCGGCCACCTCGTCTTGAAAAGCATTAAATTATGGGAAATATATTGTAAAAAAAATCTTTTTCGTCTAAAATATAATTCATATGAGTTTGTCTTCTTATACGTTGAAAATTTGCTTTGTTCGTTGAGGGCTTTGGTAATTAATCATTCTCGAAAATTAAAACTTGCATTCGTCGAGGATGGGATTCGAACCCACGCGGGCAGAGCCCAATAGATACCACTCGGCCACCTCGTCTTGAAGAACATCAAATTATGGGAAATATATTGTAAAAAAAATCTTTTTCGTCTAAAATATAATTCATATGAGGTGGCCGAGTGGTATCTATTGGGCTCTGCCCGCGTGGGTTCGAATCCCATCCTCGACGAATGCAAGTTTTAATTTTCGAGAACGTTTAATTACCAAAGCCCTCAACGCACGAAGCAAATCGGCAGTCCATCGCCTTAACCAGCCGGCCACCTCGTCTGATAAAAATATTAAATTATGTAAAATATATTGTAAAAAAAATATTTTTCGTCTAAAATATAATTCATAACAGTTCGACTTCTTACGTGTAGAAAATGTGCCTAGCGCGTTGAGGTCTTTGGTAACTAATCATTCTCGAAAATTTAAACTTGCATTCGTCGAGGATGGGATTCGAACCCACGCGGCAGAGCCCAATAGATTAGCAGTCCATCGCCTTAACCACTCGGCCACCTCGTCTTATAATATTATGATATTATGTGAAATATATTGAAAAAAAATCTTCTTCTTCTAAAATATAATTCATATTAGTTTGTCTTCTTATACGTAGAAATTTTGCGTGTCGAGCTGAGGTTTTTCGTATTTAAACTTTCTCGAAAAATGAAATCTTGCAATCGACGAGGATAGGATTCGAACCCACGCGGGCAGAGCCCAATGGATTAGCAGTCCATCGCCTTAACCACTCGGCCACCTCGTCTTGAAAAACATCAAATTATGGGAAATATATTGTAAAAAAAAAATCTTTTTCGTCTAAAATATAATTCATAACACTTTGTCTTCTTATACGTTGAAAATTTGCTTCGTGCGTTGAGGGCTTTGGTAATTAAACGTTCTCGAAAATTAAAACTTCAATTCGACGAGGATGGGATTCGAACCAACGCGGGGAGATCCCAATGGATTAGCAGTCCATCGCCTTAACCACTCGGCCACCTCGTCTTATAAAATTTTGATATTATGTGAAATATATTGAAAAAAAATCTTCTTCTTCTGAAATATAATTCATATTAGTTTGTCTTGTTATACATAGAAATTTTGCGTGTCGAGCTGAGGTTTTTCGTATTTAAACTTTCTCGAAAAATTAAACCTCGCAATCGACGAGGATGGTATTCGAACCCACGCGGGCAGAGCCCAATGGATTAGCAGTCCATCGCCTTAACCACTCGGCCACCTCGTCTTGAAAAACAGCAAATTATGGGAAATATATTGTAAAAAAAATCTTTTTCGTCTAAAATATAATTCATATGAGTTTGTCTTCTTATACGTTGAAAATTTGCTTTGTTCGTTGAGGCCTTTGGCAATTAAACATTCTCGAAAATTAAAACTACAATTCGAAGAGGATGGGATTCGAACCCACGCGGGCAGAGCCCAATGGATTAGCTGTCCATCGCCGTAACCACTCGGCCACCTCGTCTTATAACATTCTGATATTATGAGAAATATACTGAAAAAATTTTTTCTTCTTCTAAAATATAATTGATATTAGTTTGTCTTCTTATACGTAGAAATCTTGCGTGTCGAGCTGAGGTTTTTCGTATTTAAACTTTCTCGAAAAATGAAATCGACGAGAACGGGATTCGAACCCACGCGGGCAGAGCCCAATGGATTAGCAGTCCATCGCCTTAACCACTCGGCCACCTCGTCTTGAAAAACATGAAATTATGGGAAATATATTGTAAAAAAAAATCTTTTTCGTCTAAAATATAATTCATATGAGTTTTTCTTCTTATACGTAGAAATTTTGCGTGTCGAGCTGAGGTTTTTCGTATTTAAACTTTCTCGAAAAATGAAATCTTGCAATCGACGAGGATGGGATTCGAACCCACGCGGGCAGAGCCCAATGGATTAGCAGTCCATCGCCTTAACCACTCGGCCACCTCGTCTTGAAAAACATCAAATTATGGGAAATATATTGTAAAAAAAAATCTTTTTCGTCTAAAATATAATTCATAACACTTTGTCTTCTTATACGTTGAAAATTTGCTTCGTGCGTTGAGGGCTTTGGTAATTAAACGTTCTCGAAAATTAAAACTTCAATTCGACGAGGATGGGGTTCGAACCCACGCGGGGAGATCCCAATGGATTAGCAGTCCATCGCCTTAAACACTCGGCCACCTCGTCTTATAAAATTCTGATATTATGTGAAATATATTGAAAAAAAATCTTCTTCTTCTAAAATATAATTCATATTAGTTTGTCTTCTTATACATAGAAATTTTGCGTGTCGAGCTGAGGTTTTTCGTATTTAAACTTTCTCGAAAAATCAAATCTCGCAATCGACGAGGATGGGATTCGAACCCACGCGGGCAGAGCAAAATGGGTTAGCAGTCCATCGCCTTAACCACTCGGCCACCTCGTCTTGAAAAACACCAAATTATGGGAAATATATTGTAAAAAAAATCTTTTTCGTCTAAAATATAATTCATATTAGTTTGTCTTCTTATACATAGAAATTTTGCGTGTCGAGCTGAGGTTTTTCGTATTTAAACTTTCTCGAAAAATGAAATTTTGCAATCGACGAGCATGGGATTCGAACCCACGCGGGCAGAGCCCAATGGATTAGCAGTCCATCGCCTTAACCACTCGGCCACCTCGTCTTATAATTTTCTGATATTATGTGAAATATATTGAAAAAAAATCTTCTTCTTCTAAAATATAATTCATATTAGTTTGTCTTCTTATACGTAGAAATTTTGCGTGTCGAGCTGAGGTTTTTCGTATTTAAACTTTCTCGAAAAATGAAATTTTGCAATCGACGAGCATGGGATTCGAACCCACGCGGGCAGAGCCCAATGGATTAGCAGTCCATCGCCTTAACCACTCGGCCACCTCGTCTTGAAAAATATCAAATTATGGGAAATATATTGTAAAAAAAATCTTTTTCGTCTAAAATATAATGCATATGAGTTTGTCTTCTTATACGTAGAAGTTTTGCGTGTCGAGCTGAGGTTTTTCGTATTTAAACTTTCTCGAAAAATGAAATCTTGCAATCGACGAGAATGGGATTCGAATCCACACGGGCAGAGCCCAATGGATTAGCAGTCCATCGCCTTAACCACTCGGCCACCTCGTCCTATACAAATCTTAAATTATGTGAAATATATTGTAAAAAAAATATTTTTCGTCTAAAACATAATTCATAACACTTTGTCTACTTATATGTTGAAAATTTGCTTTGCGCGTTGAGGGCTTCGGTAATTAAACGTTCTCGAAAATTAAAACTTCAATTCGACGAGGATGGGATTCGAACCCACGCGGGGAGATCCTAATGGATTAGCAGTCCATCGCCTTAACCACTCGGCCACCTCGTCTTATAAAATTCTGATATTATGTGAAATATATTGAAAAATAATCTTCTTCTAAAATATAATTCATATTAGTTTGTCTTCTTATACATAGAAATTTTGCGTGTCGAGCTGAGGTTTTTCGTATTTAAACTTTCTCGAAAAATTAAATCTCGCGATCGACGAGGATGGGATTCGAACCCACGCGCGCAGAGCCCAATGGACTAGCAGTCCATCGCCTTAACCACTCGGCCACCTCGTCTTGAAAAGCATTAAATTATGGGAAATATATTGTAAAAAAAATCTTTTTCGTCTAAAATATAATTCATATGAGTTTGTCTTCTTATACGTTGAAAATTTGCTTTGTTCGTTGAGGGCTTTGGTAATTAATCATTCTCGAAAATTAAAACTTGCATTCGTCGAGGATGGGATTCGAACCCACGCGGGCAGAGCCCAATAGATACCACTCGGCCACCTCGTCTTGAAGAACATCAAATTATGGGAAATATATTGTAAAAAAAATCTTTTTCGTCTAAAATATAATTCATATGAGGTGGCCGAGTGGTATCTATTGGGCTCTGCCCGCGTGGGTTCGAATCCCATCCTCGACGAATGCAAGTTTTAATTTTCGAGAACGTTTAATTACCAAAGCCCTCAACGCACGAAGCAAATCGGCAGTCCATCACCTTAACCAGCCGGCCACCTCGTCTGATAAAAATATTAAATTATGTAAAATATATTGTAAAAAAAATATTTTTCGTCTAAAATATAATTCATAACAGTTCGACTTCTTACGTGTAGAAAATGTGCCTAGCGCGTTGAGGTCTTTGGTAACTAATCATTCTCGAAAATTTAAACTTGCATTCGTCGAGGATGGGATTCGAACCCACGCGGCAGAGCCCAATAGATTAGCAGTCCATCGCCTTAACCACTCGGCCACCTCGTCTTATAATATTATGATATTATGTGAAATATATTGAAAAAAAATCTTCTTCTTCTAAAATATAATTCATATTAGTTTGTCTTCTTATACGTAGAAGTTTTGCGTGTCGAGCTGAGGTTTTTCGTATTTAAACTTTCTCGAAAAATGAAATCTTGCAATCGACGAGGATGGGATTCGAACCCACGCGGGCAGAGCCCAATGGATTAGCAGTCCATCGCCTTAACCACTCGGCCACCTCGTCTTGAAAAACATCAAATTATGGGAAATATATTGTAAAAAAAAATCTTTTTCGTCTAAAATATAATTCATAACACTTTGTCTTCTTATACGTTGAAAATTTGCTTCGTGCGTTGAGGGCTTTGGTAATTAAACGTTCTCGAAAATTAAAACTTCAATTCGACGAGGATGGGATTCGAACCAACGCGGGGAGATCCCAATGGATTAGCAGTCCATCGCCTTAACCACTCGGCCACCTCGTCTTATAAAATTTTGATATTATGTGAAATATATTGAAAAAAAATCTTCTTCTTCTAAAATATAATTCATATTAGTTTGTCTTCTTATACGTAGAAATCTTGCGTGTCGAGCTGAGGTTTTTCGTATTTAAACTTTCTCGAAAAATGAAATCTTGCAATCGACGAGGATGGGATTCGAACCCACGCGGGCAGAGCCCAATGGATTAGCAGTCCATCGCCTTAACCACTCGGCCACCTCGTCTTGAAAAATATCAAATTATGGGAAATATATTGTAAAAAAAATCTTTTTCGTCTAAAATATAATTCATATGAGTTTGTCTTCTTATACGTAGAAGTTTTGCGTGTCGAGCTGAGGTTTTTCGTATTTAAACTTTCTCGAAAAATGAAATCTTGCAATCGACGAGGATGGGATTCGAACCCACGCGGGCAGAGCCCAATGGATTAGCAGTCCATCGCCTTAACCACTCGGCCACCTCGTCTTGAAAAACATCAAATTATGGGAAATATATTGTAAAAAAAAATCTTTTTCGTCTAAAATATAATTCATAACACTTTGTCTTCTTATACGTTGAAAATTTGCTTCGTGCGTTGAGGGCTTTGGTAATTAAACGTTCTCGAAAATTAAAACTTCAATTCGACGAGGATGGGATTCGAACCAACGCGGGGAGATCCCAATGGATTAGCAGTCCATCGCCTTAACCACTCGGCCACCTCGTCTTATAAAATTTTGATATTATGTGAAATATATTGAAAAAAAATCTTCTTCTTCTAAAATATAATTCATATTAGTTTGTCTTCTTATACATAGAAATTTTGCGTGTCGAGCTGAGGTTTTTCGTATTTAAACTTTCTCGAAAAATTAAACCTCGCAATCGACGAGGATGGGATTCGAACCCACGCGGGCAGAGCCCAATGGATTAGCAGTCCATCGCCTTAACCACTCGGCCACCTCGTCTTGAAAAACATCAAATTATGGGAAATATATTGTAAAAAAAATCTTTTTCGTCTAAAATATAATTCATATGAGTTTGTCTTCTTATACGTTGAAAATTTGCTTTGTTCGTTGAGGCCTTTGGCAATTAAACGTTCTCGAAAATTAAAACTTCAATTCGACGAGGATGGGATTCGAACCAACGCGGGGAGATCCCAAAGGATTAGCAGTCCATCGCCTTAGCCACTCGGCCACCTCGTCTTATAAAATTTTGATATTATGTGAAATATATTGAAAAAAAATCTTTTTCGTCTAAAATATAATTGATATTAGTTTGTCTTCTTATACGTAGAAATCTTGCGTGTCGAGCTGAGGTTTTTCGTATTTAAACTTTCTCGAAAAATGAAATCTTGCAATCGACGAGGATGGGATTCGAACCCACGCGGGCAGAGCCCAATGGATTAGCAGTCCATCGCCTTAACTACTCGGCCACCTCGTCTTGAACATCATCAAATTATGGGAAATATATTGTAAAAAAAATCTTTTTCGTCTAAAATATAATTCATATGAGTTTGTCTTCTTATACGTTGAAAATTTGCTTTGTTCGTTGAGGGCTTTGGTAATTAAACGTTCTCGAAAATTAAAACTACAATTCTATGAGGATGGGATTCGAACCCACGCGGGCAGAGCCCAATGGATTAGCAGTCCATCGCCTTAACCACTCGGCCACCTCCTCTTATAAAATTCTGATATTATGTGAAATATATTGAAAAATAATCTTCTTCTAAAATATAATTCATATTAGTTTGTCTTCTTATACATAGAAATTTTGCGTGTCGAGCTGAGGTTTTTCGTAATTAAACTTTCTCGAAAAATGAAATCTTGCAATCGACGAGGATGGGATTCGAACCCACGCGGGCAGAGCTCAATGGATTAGCAGTCCATCGCCTTAACCACTCGGCCACCTCCTCTTATAAAATTCTGATATTATGTGAAATATATTGAAAAATAATCTTCTTCTAAAATATAATTCATATTAGTTTGTCTTCTTATACATAGAAATTTTGCGTGTCGAGCTGAGGTTTTTCGTATTTAAACTTTCTCGAAAAATTAAATCTCGCAATCGACGAGGATGGGATTCGAACCCACGCGCGCAGAGCCCAATGGATTAGCAGTCCATCGCCTTAACCACTCGGCCACCTCGTCTTGAAAACCATTAAATTATGGGAAATATATTGTAAAAAAAATCTTTTTCGTCTAAAATATAATTCATATGAGTTTGTCTTCTTATACGAAGAAATTTTGCGTGTCGAGCTGAGATTTTTCGTATTTAAACTTTCTCGAAAAATGAAATCTTGCAATCGACGAGGATGGGATTCGAACCCACGCGGGCAGAGCCCAATGGATTAGCAGTCCTTCGCCTTAACCACTCGGCCACCTCGTCTTGAAAACCATCAAATTATGGGAAATATATTGTAAAAAAAATCTTTTTCGTCTAAAATATAATTCATAAGAGTTTGACTTCTTATACGTAGAAATTTTGCGTGTCGAGCTGAGGTTTTTCGTAATTAAACTTTCTCGAAAAATGAAATCTTGCAATCGACGAGGATGGGATTCGAACCCACGCGGGCAGAGCCCAATGGATTAGTAGTCCATCGCCTTAACCACTCTGCCACCTCGTCTTGAAAAGCATCAAATTATGGGAAATATATTATAAAAAAAATCTTTTTCGTCTAAAATATAATTCATATGAGTTTGACTTCTTATACGTAGAAATCTTGCGTGTCGAGCTGAGGTTTTTCGTATTTAAACTTTCTCGAAAAATGAAATCTCGCAATCGACGAGAATGGGAATCGAACCCACGCGGGCAGAGCCCAATGGATTAGCAGTCCATCGCCTTAACCACTCGGCCACCTCGTCTTGAACATCATCAAATTATGGGAAATATATTGTAAAAAAAATCTTTTTCGTCTAAAATATAATTCATATGAGTTTGTCTTCTTATACGTAGAAATTTTGCGTGTCGAGCTGAGGTTTTTCGTATTTAAACTTTCTCGAAAAATGAAATCTTGCAATCGACGAGGATGGGATTCGAACCCACGCGGTCAGAGCCCAATGGATTAGCAGTCCATCGCCTTAACCACAAGGCCACCTCGTCTTGAACGTTATCAAATTATGAGAAATATATTGTAAAAAAAATCTTTTTCGTCTAAAATATAATTCATATGAGTTTGTCTTCTTATACGTTGAAAATTTGCTTTGTTCGTTGAGGGCTTTGGTAATTAAACGTTCTCGAAAATTAAAACTACAATTCTACGAGGATGGGATTCGAACCCACGCGGGCAGAGCCCAATGGATTAGCAGTCCATCGCCTTAACCACTCGGCCACCTCGTCTTATAACATTCTGATATTATGAGAAATATACTGAAAAAAATTTTTCTTCTTCTAAAATATAATTCATATTAGTTTGTCTTCTTATACGTAGAAATCTTGCGTGTCGAGCTGAGGTTTTTCGTATTTAAACTTTCTCGAAAAATGAAATCTCGCAATCGACGAAAATGGGATTCGAACCCACGCGGGCAGAGCCCAATGGATTAGCAGTCCATCGCCTTAACCACTCGGCCACCTCGTCTTGAAAAGCATCAAATTATGGGAAATATATTATAAAAAAAATCTTTTTCGTCTAAAATATAATTCATATGAGTTTGACTTCTTATACGTAGAAATTTTGCGTGTCGGGCTGAGGTTTTTCGTAATTAAACTTTCTCGAAAAATGAAATCTCGCAATCGACGAGGATGGGATTCGAACCCACGCCGGAAGAGCCCAATGGATTAGCAGTCCATCGCCTTAACCACTCGGCCACCTCGTCTTATAACATTCTGATATTATGTGAAATATATTGAAAAAAAATTTTCTTCTTCTAATATATAATTCATATTAGTTTGTCTTCTTATACGTAGAAATCTTGCGTGTCGAGCTGAGGTTTTTCGTAATTAAACTTTCTCGAAAAAAGAAATCTTGCAATCGACGAGGATGGGATTCGAACCCACGCGGGCAGAGGCCAATGGATTAGCAGTCCATCGCCTTAACCACTCTGCCACCTCGTCTTGAAAAGCATCAAATTATGGGAAATATATTATAAAAAAAATCTTTTTCGTCTAAAATATAATTCATATGAGTTTGACTTCTTATACGTTGAAAATTTGCTTTGTTCGTTGAGGGCTTTGGTAATTAAACGTTCTCGAAAATTAAAGCTACAATTCGACGAGGATGGGATTCGGACCCACGCGTGCAGAGCCCAATGGATTAGCAGTCCATCGCATTAACCACTCTGCCACCTCATCTTGAAAAACCTCAAATTATGGGAAATTTATTGTAAAAATAATCTTTTTCGTCTAAAATATAATTCATACGAGTTTGTCTTCTTATACGTAGAAATTTTGCGTGTCGAGCTGAGATTTTTCGTATTTAAACTTTCTCGAAAAATGAAATCTCGCAATCGATGAGAATGGGATTCGAACCCACGCGGGCAGAGCCCAATGAATTAGCTGTCCATCGCCTTAACCACTCGGCCACCTCGTCTTGAAAAACATGAAATTATGGGAAATATATTGTAAAAAAAATCTTTTTCGTCTAAAATATAATTCATATGAGTTTATCTTCTTATACGTAGAAATTTTGCGTGTCGAGCTGAGGTTTTTCGTATTTGAACTTTCTCGAAAAATGAAATCTTGCAATCGACGAGGATGGAATTCGAACCCACGCGGGCAGAGCCCAATGGATTAGCAGTCCATCGCCTTAACCACTCGGCCACCTCGTCTTGAACGTTATCAAATTATGGGAAATATATTGTAAAAAAAATCTTTTTCGTCTAAAATATAATTCATATGAGTTTGTCTTCTTATACGTTGAAAATTTGCTTTGTTCGTTGAGGGCTTTGGTAATTAAACGTTCTCGAAAATTAAAACTACAATTCTACGAGGATGGGATTCGAACCCACGCAGGTAGAGCCCAATGGATTAGCAGTCCATCGCCTTAACCACTCGGCCACCTCGTCTTATAACATTCTGATATTATGAGAAATATACTGAAATTTTTCTTCTTCTAAAATATAATTCATATTAGTTTGTCTTCTTATACGTAGAAATCTTGCGTGTCGAGCTGAGGTTTTTCGTATTTAAACTTTCTCGAAAAATGAAATCTCGCAATCGACGAGAATGGGATTCGAACCCACGCGGGCAGAGCCCAACGGATTAGTAGTCCATCGCCTTAACCACTCGGCCACCTCGTCTTGAACGCTATCAAATTATGGGAAATATATTGTAAAAAAAATCTTTTTCGTCTAAAATATAATTCATATGAGTTTGTCTTCTTATACGTAGAAATTTCGCGTGTCGAGCTGAGGTTTTTCGTAATTAAACTTTCTCGAAAAATGAAATCTTGCAATCGACGAGGATGGGACTCGAACCCACGCGGGCAGAGCCCAATGGATTAGCAGTCCATCGCCTTAACAACTCGGCCACCTCGTCTTATAACACGCTGATATTATGTGAAATATATTGAAAAAAAAATTTCTTCTTCTAAAATATAATTCATATTAGTTTGTCTTCTTATACGTAGAAATCTTGCGTGTCGAGCTGAGGTTTTTCGTATTTAAACTTTCTCGAAAAATGAAATCTCGCAATCGACGAGAATGGGATTCGAACCCACGCGGGCAGAGCCCAATGGATTAGCAGTCCATCGCCTTAACCACTCGGCCACCTCGTCTTGAACATTATCAAATTATGGGAAATATATTGTAAAAAAAATCTTTTTCGTCTAAAATATAATTCATATGAGTTTGTCTTCTTATACGTAGAAATTTTGCGTGTCGAGCTGAGGTTTTTCGTATTTAAACATTCTCGAAAAATGAAATCTTGCAATCGACGAGGATGGGATTCGAACCCACGCGGGCAGAGCCCAATGGATTAGCAGTCCATCGCCTTAACCACTGGGCCACCTCGTCTTATAACATTCTGATATTATGTGAAATATATTGAAAAAAAATTTCTTCTTCTAAAATATAATTCATATGAGTTTGTCTTCTTATACGTAGAAATCTTGCGTGTCGAGCTGAGGTTTTTCGTATTTAAACTTTCTCGAAAAATGAAATCTTCCAATCGACGAGGATGGGATTCGAACCCACGCGGGCAGAGCCCAATGGATTAGCAGTCCTTCGCCTTAACCACTCGGCCACCTCGTCTTGAAAAACATCAAATTATGGGAAATATATTGTAAAAAAAATCTTTTCCGTCTAAAATATAATTCATATGAGTTTGTCTTCTTATACGTTGAAAATTTGCTTTGTTCGTTGAGGCCTTTGGTAATTAAACGTTCTCGAAAATTAAAACTACAATTCGACGAGGATGGGATTCGAACCCACGCGGGCAGAGCCCAATGGATTAGCTGCCCATCGCCGTAACCACTCGGCCACCTCGTCTTATAACATTCTGATATTATGAGAAATATACTGAAAAAAATTTTTCTTCTTCTAAAATATAATTGATATTAGTTTGTCTTCTTATACGTAGAAATCTTGCGTGTCGAGCTGAGGTTTTTCGTATTTAAACTTTCTCGAAAAATGAAATCGACGAGAATGGGATTCGAACCCACGCGGGCAGAGCCCAATGGATTAGCAGTCCATCGCCTTAACTACTCGGCCACCTCGTCTTGAACATCATCAAATTATGGGAAATATATTATAAAAAAAATCTTTTTCGTCTAAAATATAATTCATATGAGTTTGACTTCTTATACGTAGAAATTTTGCGTGTCGAGCTGAGGTTTTTCGTAATTAAACTGTCTCGAAAAATGAAATCTTGCAATCGACGAGGATGGGATTCGAACCCACGCGGGAAGAGCCCAATGGATTAGCAGTCCATCGCCTTAACCACTCGGCCACCTCGTCTTATAAAATTCTGATATTATGTGAAATATATTGAAAAATAATCTTCTTCTAAAATATAATTCATATTAGTTTGTCTTCTTATACATAGAAATTTTGCGTGTCGAGCTGAGGTTTTTCGTATTTAAACTTTCTCGAAAAATTAAATCTCGCGATCGACGAGGATGGGACTCGAACCCACGCGCGCAGAGCCCAATGGACTAGCAGTCCATCGCCTTAACCACACGGCCACCTCGTCTTGAAAAGCATTAAATTATGGGAAATATATTGTAAAAAAAATCTTTTTCGTCTAAAATATAATTCATATGAGTTTGTCTTCTTATACGTTGAAAATTTGCTTTGTTCGTTGAGGGCTTTGGTAATTAATCCTTCTCGAAAATTAAAACTTGCATTCGTCGAGGATGGGATTCGAACCCACGCGGGCAGAGCCCAATAGATACCACTCGGCCACCTCGTCTTGAAGAACATCAAATTATGGGAAATATATTGTAAAAAAAATCTTTTTCGTCTAAAATATAATTCATATGAGGTGGCCGAGTGGTATCTATTGGGTTCTGCCCGCGTGGGTTCGAATCCCATCCTCGACGAATGCAAGTTTTAATTTTCGAGAACGTTTAATTACCAAAGCCCTCAACGCACGAAGCAAATCGGCAGTCCATCGCCTTAACCAGCCGGCCACCTCGTCTGATAAAAATATTAAATTATGTAAAATATATTGTAAAAAAAATATTTTTCGTCTAAAATATAATTCATAACAGTTCGACTTCTTACGTGTAGAAAATGTGCCTAGCGCGTTGAGGTCTTTGGTAACTAATCATTCTCGAAAATTTAAACTTGCATTCGTCGAGGATGGGATTCGAACCCACGCGGCAGAGCCCAATAGATTAGCAGTCCATCGCCTTAACCACTCGGCCACCTCGTCTTATAATATTATGATATTATGTGAAATATATTGAAAAAAAATCTTCTTCTTCTAAAATATAATTCATATTAGTTTGTCTTCTTATACGTAGAAGTTTTGCGTGTCGAGCTGAGGTTTTTCGTATTTAAACTTTCTCGAAAAATGAAATCTTGCAATCGACGAGGATGGGATTCGAACCCACGCGGGCAGAGCCCAATGGATTAGCAGTCCATCGCCTTAACCACTCGGCCACCTCGTCTTGAAAAACATCAAATTATGGGAAATATATTGTAAAAAAAAATCTTTTTCGTCTAAAATATAATTCATAACACTTTGTCTTCTTATACGTTGAAAATTTGCTTCGTGCGTTGAGGGCTTTGGTAATTAAACGTTCTCGAAAATTAAAACTTCAATTCGACGAGGATGGGATTCGAACCAACGCGGGGAGATCCCAATGGATTAGCAGTCCATCGCCTTAACCACTCGGCCACCTCGTCTTATAACATTTTGATATTATGTGAAATATATTGAAAAAAAATCTTCTTCTTCTAAAATATAATTCATATTAGTTTGTCTTCTTATACGTAGAAATCTTGCGTGTCGAGCTGAGGTTTTTCGTATTTAAACTTTCTCGAAAAATGAAATCTTGCAATCGACGAGGATGGGATTCGAACCCACGCGGGCAGAGCCCAATGGATTAGCAGTCCATCGCCTTAACCACTCGGCCACCTCGTCTTGAAAAATATCAAATTATGGGAAATATATTGTAAAAAAAATCTTTTTCGTCTAAAATATAATTCATATGAGTTTGTCTTCTTATACGTAGAAGTTTTGCGTGTCGAGCTGAGGTTTTTCGTATTTAAACTTTCTCGAAAAATGAAATCTTGCAATCGACGAGGATGGGATTCGAACCCACGCGGGCAGAGCCCAATGGATTAGCAGTCCATCGCCTTAACCACTCGGCCACCTCGTCTTGAAAAACATCAAATTATGGGAAATATATTGTAAAAAAAAATCTTTTTCGTCTAAAATATAATTCATAACACTTTGTCTTCTTATACGTTGAAAATTTGCTTCGTGCGTTGAGGGCTTTGGTAATTAAACGTTCTCGAAAATTAAAACTTCAATTCGACGAGGATGGGATTCGAACCAACGCGGGGAGATCCCAATGGATTAGCAGTCCATCGCCTTAACCACTCGGCCACCTCGTCTTATAAAATTTTGATATTATGTGAAATATATTGAAAAAAAATCTTCTTCTTCTAAAATATAATTCATATTAGTTTGTCTTCTTATACATAGAAATTTTGCGTGTCGAGCTGAGGTTTTTCGTATTTAAACTTTCTCGAAAAATTAAACCTCGCAATCGACGAGGATGGGATTCGAACCCACGCGGGCAGAGCCCAATGGATTAGCAGTCCATCGCCTTAACCACTCGGCCACCTCGTCTTGAAAAACATCAAATTATGGGAAATATATTGTAAAAAAAATCTTTTTCGTCTAAAATATAATTCATATGAGTTTGTCTTCTTATACGTTGAAAATTTGCTTTGTTCGTTGAGGCCTTTGGCAATTAAACTTTCTCGAAAATTAAAACTTCAATTCGACGAGGATGGGATTCGAACCAACGCGGGGAGATCCCAAAGGATTAGCAGTCCATCGCCTTAGCCACTCGGCCACCTCGTCTTATAAAATTTTGATATTATGTGAAATATATTGAAAAAAAAATCTTTTTCGTCTAAAATATAATTGATATTAGTTTGTCTTCTTATACGTAGAAATCTTGCGTGTCGAGCTGAGGTTTTTCGTATTTAAACTTTCTCGAAAAATGAAATCTTGCAATCGACGAGGATGGGATTCGAACCCACGCGGGCAGAGCCCAATGGATTAGCAGTCCATCGCCTTAACTACTCGGCCACCTCGTCTTGAACATCATCAAATTATGGGAAATATATTGTAAAAAAAATCTTTTTCGTCTAAAATATAATTCATATGAGTTTGTCTTCTTATACGTTGAAAATTTGCTTTGTTCGTTGAGGGCTTTGGTAATTAAACGTTCTCGAAAATTAAAACTACAATTCTACGAGGATGGGATTCGAACACACGCGGGCAGAGCCCAATGGATTAGCAGTCCATCGCATTAACCACTCTGCCACCTCGTCTTGAAAAGCATCAAATTATGGGAAATATATTATAAAAAAAATCTTTTTCGTCTAAAATATAATTCATATGAGTTTGACTTCTTATACGTAGAAATTTTGCGTGTCGAGCTGAGGTTTTTCGTAATTAAACTTCCTCGAAAAATGAAATCTTGCAATCGACGAGGATGGGATTCGAACCCACGCGGGCAGAGCTCAATGGATTAGCAGTCCATCGCTTTAACCACTCGGCCACCTCGTCTTAAAACATTGTGATATTATGTGAAATATATTGAAAAAAAATTTTCTTCTTCTAAAATATAATTCATATTAGTTTGTCTTCTTATACGTAGAAATTTTGCGTGTCGAGCTGAGGTTTTTCGTATTTAAACTTTCTCGAAAAATGAAATTTTGCAATCGACGAGCATGGGATTCGAACCCACGCGGGCAGAGCCCAATGGATTAGCAGTCCATCGCCTTAACCACTCGGCCACCTCGTCTTGAAAAATATCAAATTATGGGAAATATATTGTAAAAAAAATCTTTTTCGTCTAAAATATAATTCATATGAGTTTGTCTTCTTATACGTAGAAGTTTTGCGTGTCGAGCTGAGGTTTTTCGTATTTAAACTTTCTCGAAAAATGAAATCTTGCAATCGACGAGAATGGGATTCGAATCCACACGGGCAGAGCCCAATGGATTAGCAGTCCATCGCCTTAACCACTCGGCCACCTCGTCCTATACAAATCTTAAATTATGTGAAATATATTGTAAAAAAAATATTTTTCGTCTAAAACATAATTCATAACACTTTGTCTACTTATATGTTGAAAATTTGCTTTGCGCGTTGAGGGCTTCGGTAATTAAACGTTCTCGAAAATTAAAACTTCAATTCGACGAGGATGGGATTCGAAACCACGCGGGGAGATCCTAATGGATTAGCAGTCCATCGCCTTAACCACTCGGCCACCTCCTCTTATAAAATTCTGATATTATGTGAAATATATTGAAAAATAATCTTCTTCTAAAATATAATTCATATTAGTTTGTCTTCTTATACATAGAAATTTTGCGCGTCGAGCTGAGGTTTTTCGTATTTAAACTTTCTCGAAAAATTAAATCTCGCAATCGACGAGGATGTGATTCGAACCCACGCGCGCAGAGCCCAATGGATTAGCAGTCCATCGCCTTAACCACTCGGCCACCTCGTCTTGAAAAGCATTAAATTATGGGAAATATATTGTAAAAAAAATCTTTTTCGTCTAAAATATAATTCATATGAGTTTGTCTTCTTATACGTAGAAATTTTGCGTGTCGAGCTGAGATTTTTCGTATTTAAACTTTCTCGAAAAATGAAATCTTGCAATCGACGAGGATGGGATTCGAACCCACGCGGGCAGAGCCCAATGGATTAGCAGTCTTTCGCCTTAACCACTCGGCCACCTCGTCTTGAAAACCATCAAATTATGGGAAATATATTGTAAAAAAAATCTTTTTTGTCTAAAATATAATTCATAAGAGTTTGACTTCTTATACGTAGAAATTTTGCGTGTCGAGCTGAGGTTTTTCGTAATTAAACTTTCTCGAAAAATGAAATCTTGCAATCGACGAGGATGGGATTCGAACCCACGCGGGCAGAGCCCAATGGAATAGCAGTCCATCGCCTTAACCACTCTGCCACCTCGTCTTGAAAAGCATCAAATTATGGGAAATATATTATAAAAAAAATCTTTTTCGTCTAAAATATAATTCATATGAATTTGACTTCTTATACGTAGAAATTTTGCGTGTCGAGCTGAGGTTTTTCGTAATTAAACTTTCTCGAAAAATGAAATCTTGCAATCGACGAGGATGGGATTCGAACCCACGCGGGCAGAGCCCAATGGATTAGCAGTCCATCGCCTTAACCACTCGGCCACCTCGTCTTATAACATTCTGATATTATGTGAAATATATTGAAAAAAAATTTTCTTCTTCTAAAATATAATTCATATTAGTTTGTCTTCTTATACGTAGAAATCTTGCGTGTCGAGCTGAGGTTTTTCGTATTTAAACTTTCTCGAAAAATGAAATCTCGCAATCGACGAGAATGGGAATCGAACCCACGCGGGCAGAGCCCAATGGATTAGCAGTCCATCGCCTTAACCACTCGGCCACCTCGTCTTGTACATCATCAAATTATGGGAAATATATTGTAAAAAAAATCTTTTTCGTCTAAAATATAATTCATATGAGTTTGTCTTCTTATACGTAGAAATTTTGCGTGTCGAGCTGAGGTTTTTCGTATTTAAACTTTCTCGAAAAATGAAATCTTGCAATCGACGAGGATGGGATTCGAACCCACGCGGTCAGAGCCCAATGGATTAGCAGTCCATCGCCTTAACCACAAGGCCACCTCGTCTTGAACGTTATCAAATTATGAGAAATATATTGTAAAAAAAATCTTTTTCGTCTAAAATATAATTCATATGAGTTTGTCTTCTTATACGTTGAAAATTTGCTTTGTTCGTTGAGGGCTTTGGTAATTAAACGTTCTCGAAAATTAAAACTACAATTCTACGAGGATGGGATTCGAACCCACGCGGGCAGAGCCCAATGGATTAGCAGTCCATCGCCTTAACCACTCGGCTACCTCGTCTTATAACATTCTGATATTATGAGAAATATACTGAAAAAAATTTTTCTTCTTCTAAAATATAATTCATATTAGTTTGTCTTCTTATACGTAGAAATCTTGCGTGTCGAGCTGAGGTTTTTCGTATTTAAACTTTCTCGAAAAATGAAATCTCGCAATCGACGAGAATGGGATTCGAACCCACGCGGGCAGAGCCCAATGGATTAGCAGTCCATCGCCTTAACCACTCGGCCACCTCGTCTTGAAAAGCATCAAATTATGGGAAATATATTATAAAAAAAATCTTTTTCGTCTAAAATATAATTCATATGAGTTTGACTTCTTATACGTAGAAATTTTGCGTGTCGGGCTGAGGTTTTTCGTAATTAAACTTTCTCGAAAAATGAAATCTCGCAATCGACGAGGATGGGATTCGAACCCACGCGGGAAGAGCCCAATGGATTAGCAGTCCATCGCCTTAACCACTCGGCCACCTCGTCTTATAACATTCTGATATTATGTGAAATATATTGAAAAAAAATTTTCTTCTTCTAATATATAATTCATATTAGTTTGTCTTCTTATACGTAGAAATCTTGCGTGTCGAGCTGAGGTTTTTCGTAATTAAACTTTCTCGAAAAATGAAATCTTGCAATCGACGAGGATGGGATTCGAACCCACGCGGGCAGAGCCCAATGGATTAGCAGTCCATCGCATTAACCACTCTGCCACCTCATCTTGAAAAACCTCAAATTATGGGAAATTTATTGTAAAAAAAATCTTTTTCGTCTAAAATATAATTCATATGAGTTTGTCTTCTTATACGTAGAAATTTTGCGTGTCGAGCTGAGATTTTTCGTATTTAAACTTTCTCGAAAAATGAAATCTCGCAATCGATGAGAATGGGATTCGAACCCACGCGGGCAGAGCCCAATGAATTAGCTGTCCATCGCCTTAACCACTCGGCCACCTCGTCTTGAAAAACATGAAATTATGGGAAATATATTGTAAAAAAAATCTTTTTCGTCTAAAATATAATTCATATGAGTTTATCTTCTTATACGTAGAAATTTTGCGTGTCGAGCTGAGGTTTTTCGTATTTAAACTTTCTCGAAAAATGAAATCTTGCAATCGACGAGGATGGAATTCGAACCCACGCGGGCAGAGCCCAATGGATTAGCAGTCCATCGCCTTAACCACTCGGCCACCTCGTCTTGAACGTTGTCAAATTATGGGAAATATATTGTAAAAAAAATCTTTTTCGTCTAAAATATAATTCATATGAGTTTGTCTTCTTATACGTTGAAAATTTGCTTTGTTCGTTGAGGGCTTTGGTAATTAAACGTTCTCGAAAATTAAAACTACAATTCTACGAGGATGGGATTCGAACCCACGCGGGTAGAGCCCAATGGATTAGCAGTCCATCGCCTTAACCACTCGGCCACCTCGTCTTATAACATTCTGATATTATGAGAAATATACTGAAATTTTTCTTCTTCTAAAATATAATTCATATTAGTTTGTCTTCTTATACGTAGAAATCTTGCGTGTCGAGCTGAGGTTTTTCGTATTTAAACTTTCTCGAAAAATGAAATCTCGCAATCGACGAGAATGGGATTCGAACCCACGCGGGCAGAGCCCAACGGATTAGTAGTCCATCGCCTTAACCACTCGGCCACCTCGTCTTGAACGCTATCAAATTATGGGAAATATATTGTAAAAAAAATCTTTTTCGTCTAAAATATAATTCATATGAGTTTGTCTTCTTATACGTAGAAATTTCGCGTGTCGAGCTGAGGTTTTTCGTAATTAAACTTTCTCGAAAAATGAAATCTTGCAATCGACGAGGATGGGACTCGAACCCACGCGGGCAGAGCCCAATGGATTAGCAGTCCATCGCCTTAACAACTCGGCCACCTCGTCTTATAACACGCTGATATTATGTGAAATATATTGAAAAAAAATTTTCTTCTTCTAAAATATAATTCATATTAGTTTGTCTTCTTATACGTAGAAATCTTGCGTGTCGAGCTGAGGTTTTTCGTATTTAAACTTTCTCGAAAAATGAAATCTCGCAATCGACGAGAATGGGATTCGAACCCACGCGGGCAGAGCCCAATGGATTAGCAGTCCATCGCATTAACCACTCGGCCACCTCGTCTTGAACATTATCAAATTATGGGAAATATATTGTAAAAAAAATCTTTTTCGTCTAAAATATAATTCATATGAGTTTGTCTTCTTATACGTAGAAATTTTGCGTGTCGAGCTGAGGTTTTTCGTATTTAAACATTCTCGAAAAATGAAATCTTGCAATCGACGAGGATGGGATTCGAACCCACGCGGGCAGAGCCCAATGGATTAGCAGTCCATCGCCTTAACCACTGGGCCACCTCGTCTTATAACATTCTGATATTATGTGAAATATATTGAAAAAAAATTTCTTCTTCTAAAATATAATTCATATGAGTTTGTGTTCTTATACGTAGAAATCTTGCGTGTCGAGCTGAGGTTTTTCGTATTTAAACTTTCTCGAAAAATGAAATCTTCCAATCGACGAGGATGGGATTCGAACCCACGCGGGCAGAGCCCAATGGATTAGCAGTCCTTCGCCTTAACCACTCGGCCACCTCGTCTTGAAAAACATCAAATTATGGGAAATATATTGTAAAAAAAATCTTTTCCGTCTAAAATATAATTCATATGAGTTTGTCTTCTTATACGTTGAAAATTTGCTTTGTTCGTTGAGGCCTTTGGTAATTAAACGTTCTCGAAAATTAAAACTACAATTCGACGAGGATGGGATTCGAACCCACGCGGGCAGAGCCCAATGGATTAGCTGCCCATCGCCGTAACCACTCGGCCACCTCGTCTTATAACATTCTGATATTATGAGAAATATACTGAAAAAAATTTTTCTTCTTCTAAAATATAATTGATATTAGTTTGTCTTCTTATACGTAGAAATCTTGCGTGTCGAGCTGAGGTTTTTCGTATTTAAACTTTCTCGAAAAATGAAATCGACGAGAATGGGATTCGAACCCACGCGGGCAGAGCCCAATGGATTAGCAGTCCATCGCCTTAACTACTCGGCCACCTCGTCTTGAACATCATCAAATTATGGGAAATATATTATAAAAAAAATCTTTTTCGTCTAAAATATAATTCATATGAGTTTGACTTCTTATACGTAGAAATTTTGCGTGTCGAGCTGAGGTTTTTCGTAATTAAACTGTCTCGAAAAATGAAATCTTGCAATCGACGAGGATGGGATTCGAACCCACGCGGGAAGAGCCCAATGGATTAGCAGTCCATCGCCTTAACCACTCGGCCACCTCGTCTTAAAACATTGTGATATTATGTGAAATATATTGAAAAAAATTTTTCTTCTTCTAAAATATAATTCATATTAGTTTGTCTTCTTATACGTAGAAATTTTGCGTGTCGAGCTGAGGTTTTTCGTATTTAAACTTTCTCGAAAAATGAAATCTTGCAATCGACGAGGATGGAATTCGAACCCACGCGGGCAGAGCCCAATGGATTAGCAGTCCATCGCCTTAACCACTCGGCCACCTCGTCTTGAACGTTGTCAAATTATGGGAAATATATTGTAAAAAAAATCTTTTTCGTCTAAAATATAATTCATATGAGTTTGTCTTCTTATACGTTGAAAATTTGCTTTGTTCGTTGAGGGCTTTGGTAATTAAACGTTCTCGAAAATTAAAACTACAATTCTACGAGGATGGGATTCGAGCCCACGCGGGTAGAGCCCAATGGATTAGCAGTCCATCGCCTTAACCACTCGGCCACCTCGTCTTATAACATTCTGATATTATGAGAAATATACTGAAATTTTTCTTCTTCTAAAATATAATTCATATTAGTTTGTCTTCTTATACGTAGAAATCTTGCGTGTCGAGCTGAGGTTTTTCGTATTTAAACTTTCTCGAAAAATGAAATCTCGCAATCGACGAGAATGGGATTCGAACCCACGCGGGCAGAGCCCAACGGATTAGTAGTCCATCGCCTTAACCACTCGGCCACCTCGTCTTGAACGCTATCAAATTATGGGAAATATATTGTAAAAAAAATATTTTTCGTCTAAAATATAATTCATATGAGTTTGTCTTCTTATACGTAGAAATTTCGCGTGTCGAGCTGAGGTTTTTCGTAATTAAACTTTCTCGAAAAATGAAATCTTGCAATCGACGAGGATGGGACTCGAACCCACGCGGGCAGAGCCCAATGGATTAGCAGTCCATCGCCTTAACAACTCGGCCACCTCGTCTTATAACACGCTGATATTATGTGAAATATATTGAAAAAAAATTTTCTTCTTCTAAAATATAATTCATATTAGTTTGTCTTCTTATACGTAGAAATCTTGCGTGTCGAGCTGAGGTTTTTCGTATTTAAACTTTCTCGAAAAATGAAATCTCGCAATCGACGAGAATGGGATTCGAACCCACGCGGGCAGAGCCCAATGGATTAGCAGTCCATCGCATTAACCACTCGGCCACCTCGTCTTGAACATTATCAAATTATGGGAAATATATTGTAAAAAAAATCTTTTTCGTCTAAAATATAATTCATATGAGTTTGTCTTCTTATACGTAGAAATTTTGCGTGTCGAGCTGAGGTTTTTCGTATTTAAACATTCTCGAAAAATGAAATCTTGCAATCGACGAGGATGGGATTCGAACCCACGCGGGCAGAGCCCAATGGATTAGCAGTCCATCGCCTTAACCACTGGGCCACCTCGTCTTATAACATTCTGATATTATGTGAAATATATTGAAAAAAAATTTCTTCTTCTAAAATATAATTCATATGAGTTTGTCTTCTTATACGTAGAAATCTTGCGTGTCGAGCTGAGGTTTTTCGTATTTAAACTTTCTCGAAAAATGAAATCTTCCAATCGACGAGGATGGGATTCGAACCCACGCGGGCAGAGCCCAATGGATTAGCAGTCCTTCGCCTTAACCACTCGGCCACCTCGTCTTGAAAAACATCAAATTATGGGAAATATATTGTAAAAAAAATCTTTTCCGTCTAAAATATAATTCATATGAGTTTGTCTTCTTATACGTTGAAAATTTGCTTTGTTCGTTGAGGCCTTTGGTAATTAAACGTTCTCGAAAATTAAAACTACAATTCGACGAGGATGGGATTCGAACCCACGCGGGCAGAGCCCAATGGATTAGCTGCCCATCGCCGTAACCACTCGGCCACCTCGTCTTATAACATTCTGATATTATGAGAAATATACTGAAAAAAATTTTTCTTCTTCTAAAATATAATTGATATTAGTTTGTCTTCTTATACGTAGAAATCTTGCGTGTCGAGCTGAGGTTTTTCGTATTTAAACTTTCTCGAAAAATGAAATCGACGAGAATGGGATTCGAACCCACGCGGGCACAGCCCAATGGATTAGCAGTCCATCGCCTTAACTACTCGGCCACCTCGTCTTGAACATCATCAAATTATGGGAAATATATTATAAAAAAAATCTTTTTCGTCTAAAATATAATTCATATGAATTTGTCTTCTTATACGTTGAAAATTTGCTTTGTTCGTTGAGGCCTTTGGTAATTAAACGTTCTCGAAAATTAAAACTACAATTCGACGAGGATGGGATTCGAACCCACGCGGGCAGAGCCCAATGGATTAGCAGTCCATCGCCTTAACCACTCGGCCACCTCGTCTTACAATATTCAGATATTATGTGAAATATATTGAAAAAAAATCTTCTTCTTCTAAAATATAATTCATATTAGTTTGTGTTCTTATACGTAGAAATTTTGCGTGTCGAGCTGAGGTTTTTCGTATTTAAACTTTCTCGAAAAATTAAATCTCGCAATCGACGAGGATGGGATTCGAACCCACGCGCGCAGAGCCCAATGGATTAGCAGTCCATCGCCTTAACCACTCGGCCACCTCGTCTTGAAAAGCATCAAATTATGGGAAATATATTGTAAAAAAAATCTTTTTCGTCTAAAATATAATTCATATGAGTTTGTCTTCTTATACGTTGAAAATTTGCTTTGTTCGTTGAGGGCTTTGGTAATTAATCATTCTCGAAAATTAAAACTTGCATTCGTCGAGGATGGGATTCGAACCCACGCGGGCAGAGCCCAATAGATACCACTCGGCCACCTCCTCTTGAAGAACATCAAATTATGGGAAATATATTGTAAAAAAAATCTTTTTCGTCTAAAATGTAATTCATATGAGGTGGCCGAGTGGTTAAGGCGATGTACTGCTAATCCATTGTGATCTTCCCGCGTGGGTTCGAATCCCATCCTCGCCGAATTGAAGTTTTAATTTTCGAGAACGTTTAATTACCAAAGCCCTCAACGCACGAAGCAAATCGGCAGTCCATCGCCTTAACCACTCGGCCACCTCGTCTTGAAAAATATCAAATTATGGGAAATATACTGTAAAAAAAATCTTTTTCGTCTAAAATATAATTCATATGAGTTTGTCTTCTTATACGTAGAAGTTTTGCGTGTCGAGCTGAGGTTTTTCGTATTTAAACTTTCTCGAAAAATGAAATCTTGCAATCGACGAGAATGGGATTCGAACCCACGCGGCAGAGCCCAATCGATTAGCAGTCCATCGCCTTAACCACTCGGCCACCTCGTCTTATAATATTATGATATTATGTGAAATATATTGAAAAAAAATCTTCTTCTTCTAAAATATAATTCATATTAGTTTGTCTTCTTATACGTAGAAATTTTGCGTGTCGAGCTGAGGTTTTTCGTATTTAAACTTTCTCGAAAAATGAAATCTTGCAATCGACGAGGATGGGATTCGAACCCACGCGGGCAGAGCCCAATGGATTAGCAGTCCTTCGCCTTAACCACTCGGCCGCCTCGTCTTGAAAAACTTCAAATTATGGGAAGTATATTGTAAAAAAAATCTTTTTCGTCTAAAATATAATTCATATGAATTTGTCTTCTTATACGTTGAAAATTTGCTTTGTTCGTTGAGGCCTTTGGTAATTAAACGTTCTCGAAAATTAAAACTACAATTCGACGAGGATGGGATTCGAACCCAAGCGGGCAGAGCCCAATGGATTAGCAGTCCATCGCATTAACCACTCTGCCACCTCGTCTTGAAAAGCATCAAATTATGGCAAATATATTCTAAAAAAAATCTTTTTCGTCTAAAATATAATTCATATGAGTTTGACTTCTTATACGTAGAAATTTTGCGTGTCGAGCTGAGGTTTTTCGTAATTAAACTTTCTCGAAAAATGAAATCTTGCAATCGACGAGGATGGGATTCGAACCCACGCGGGTAGAGCCCAATGGATTAGCAGTCCATCGCCTTAACCACTCGGCCACCTCGTCTTATAACATTCTGATATTATGTGAAATATATTGAAAAAAAATCTTTTTCGTCTAAAATATAATTCATATGAGTTTGTCTTCTTATACGTAGAAATCGTGCGTGTCGAGCTGAGGTTTTTCGTATTTAAACTTTCTCGAAAAATGAAATCTTGCAATCGACGAGGATGGGATTCGAACCCACGCGGGAAGAGCCCAATGGATTAGCAGTCCATCGCCTTAACCACTCGGCCACCTCGTCTGATAAAAGTATCAAATTATGTGAAATATATTGTAAAAAAAATCATTTTCGTCTAAAATATAATTCATAACACTTTGTCTTCTTATACGTTGAAAATTTGCTTCGTGCGTTGAGGGCTTTCGTAATCAAACGTTCTCGAAATTTAAAACTACATTTCGACGAGGATGGGATTCGAACCCACGCGGGCAGATCCCAATGGATTAGCAGTCCATCGCCTTAACCACTATATATTTTGTCTTCTTATACGTAGAAATCTTGCGTGTCGAGCTGAGGTTTTTCGTATTTAAACTTTCTCGAAAAATGAAATCTCGCAATCGACGAGAATGGGATTCGAACCCACGCGGGCAGAGCCCAATGGATTAGCAGTCCATCGCCTTAACCACTCGGCCACCTCGTCTTGAAAAGCATTAAATTATGGGAAATATATTATAAAAAAAATCTTTTTCGTCTAAAATATAATTCATATGAGTTTGACTTCTTATACGTAGAAATTTTGCGTGTCGGGCTGAGGTTTTTCGTAATTAAACTTTCTCGAAAAATGAAATCTCGCAATCGACGAGGATGGGATTCGAACCCACGCGGGAAGAGCCCAATGGATTAGCAGTCCATCGCCTTAACCACTCGGCCACCTCGTCTTATAACATTCTGATATTATGTGAAATATATTGAAAAAAAATTTTCTTCTTCTAATATATAATTCATATTAGTTTGTCTTCTTATACGTAGAAATCTTGCGTGTCGAGCTGAGGTTTTTCGTAATTAAACTTTCTCGAAAAATGAAATCTTGCAATCGACGAGGATGGGATTCGAACCCACGCGGGCAGAGCCCAATAGATTAGCAGTCCACCGCCTTAACCACTCGGCCACCTCGTCTTATAACATTCTGATATTATGTGAAATATATTGAAAAAAAATTTTCTTCTTCTAAAATATAATTCATATTAGTTTGTCTTCTTATACGTAGAAATCTTGCGTGTCGAGCTGAGGTTTTTCGTATTTAAACTTTCTCGAAAAATGAAATCTCGCAATCGACGAGAATGGGATTCGAACCCACGCGGGCAGAGCCCAATGGATTAGCAGTCCATCGCCTTAACCACTCGGCCACCTCGTCTGATAAAAGTATCAAATTATGTGAAATATATTGTAAAAAAAATCATTTTCGTCTAAAATATAATTCATAACACTTTGTCTTCTTATACGTTGAAAATTTGCTTCGTGCGTTGAGGGCTTTCGTAATCAAACGTTCTCGAAATTTAAAACTACATTTCGACGAGGATGGGATTCGAACCCACGCGGGCAGATCCCAATGGATTAGCAGTCCATCGCCTTAACCACTATATATTTTGTCTTCTTATACGTAGAAATCTTGCGTGTCGAGCTGAGGTTTTTCGTATTTAAACTTTCTCGAAAAATGAAATCTCGCAATCGACGAGAATGGGATTCGAACCCACGCGGGCAGAGGCCAATGGATTAGCAGTCCATCGCCTTAACCACTCTGCCACCTCGTCTTGAAAAGCATCAAATTATGGGAAATATATTATAAAAAAAATCTTTTTCGTCTAAAATATAATTCATATGAGTTTGACTTCTTATACGTTGAAAATTTGCTTTGTTCGTTGAGGGCTTTGGTAATTAAACGTTCTCGAAAATTAAAACTACAATTCGACGAGGATGGGATTCGAACCCACGCGTGCAGAGCCCAATGGATTAGCAGTCCATCGCATTAACCACTCTGCCACCTCATCTTGAAAAACCTCAAATTATGGGAAATTTATTGTAAAAAAAATCTTTTTCGTCTAAAATATAATTCATATGAGTTTGTCTTCTTATACGTAGAAATTTTGCGTGTCGAGCTGAGATTTTTCGTATTTAAACTTTCTCGAAAAATGAAATCTCGCAATCGATGAGAATGGGATTCGAACCCACGCGGGCAGAGCCCAATGAATTAGCTGTCCATCGCCTTAACCACTCGGCCACCTCGTCTTGAAAAACATGAAATTATGGGAAATATATTGTAAAAAAAATCTTTTTCGTCTAAAATATAATTCATATGAGTTTATCTTCTTATACGTAGAAATTTTGCGTGTCGAGCTGAGGTTTTTCGTATTTAAACTTTCTCGAAAAATGAAATCTTGCAATCGACGAGGATGGAATTCGAACCCACGCGGGCAGAGCCCAATGGATTAGCAGTCCATCGCCTTAACCACTCGGCCACCTCGTCTTGAACGTTGTCAAATTATGGGAAATATATTGTAAAAAAAATCTTTTTCGTCTAAAATATAATTCATATGAGTTTGTCTTCTTATACGTTGAAAATTTGCTTTGTTCGTTGAGGGCTTTGGTAATTAAACGTTCTCGAAAATTAAAACTACAATTCTACGAGGATGGGATTCGAACCCACGCGGGTAGAGCCCAATGGATTAGCAGTCCATCGCCTTAACCACTCGGCCACCTCGTCTTATAACATTCTGATATTATGAGAAATATACTGAAATTTTTCTTCTTCTAAAATATAATTCATATTAGTTTGTCTTCTTATACGTAGAAATCTTGCGTGTCGAGCTGAGGTTTTTCGTATTTAAACTTTCTCGAAAAATGAAATCTCGCAATCGACGAGAATGGGATTCGAACCCACGCGGGCAGAGCCCAACGGATTAGTAGTCCATCGCCTTAACCACTCGGCCACCTCGTCTTGAACGCTATCAAATTATGGGAAATATATTGTAAAAAAAATCTTTTTCGTCTAAAATATAATTCATATGAGTTTGTCTTCTTATACGTAGAAATTTTGCGTGTCGAGCTGAGGTTTTTCGTATTTAAACATTCTCGAAAAATGAAATCTGGCAATCGACGAGGATGGGATTCGAACCCACGCGGGCAGAGCCCAATGGATTAGCAGTCCATCGCCTTAACCACTGGGCCACCTCGTCTTATAACATTCTGATATTATGTGAAATATATTGAAAAAAAATTTCTTCTTCTAAAATATAATTCATATGAGTTTGTCTTCTTATACGTAGAAATCTTGCGTGTCGAGCTGAGGTTTTTCGTATTTAAACTTTCTCGAAAAATGAAATCTTCCAATCGACGAGGATGGGATTCGAACCCACGCGGGCAGAGCCCAATGGATTAGCAGTCCTTCGCCTTAACCACTCGGCCACCTCGTCTTGAAAAACATCAAATTATGGGAAATATATTGTAAAAAAAATCTTTTCCGTCTAAAATATAATTCATATGAGTTTGTCTTCTTATACGTTGAAAATTTGCTTTGTTCGTTGAGGCCTTTGGTAATTAAACGTTCTCGAAAATTAAAACTACAATTCGACGAGGATCGGATTCGAACCCACGCGGGCAGAGCCCAATGGATTAGCTGCCCATCGCCGTAACCACTCGGCCACCTCGTCTTATAACATTCTGATATTATGAGAAATATACTGAAAAAAATTTTTCTTCTTCTAAAATATAATTGATATTAGTTTGTCTTCTTATACGTAGAAATCTTTCGTGTCGAGCTGAGGTTTTTCGTATTTAAACTTTCTCGAAAAATGAAATCGACGAGAATGGGATTCGAACCCACGCGGGCAGAGCCCAATGGATTAGCAGTCCATCGCCTTAACCACTCGGCCACCTCGTCTTACAATATTCAGATATTATGTGAAATATATTGAAAAAAAATCTTCTTCTTCTAAAATATAATTCATATTAGTTTGTGTTCTTATACGTAGAAATTTTGCGTGTCGAGCTGAGGTTTTTCGTATTTAAACTTTCTCGAAAAATTAAATCTCGCAATCGACGAGGATGGGATTCGAACCCACGCGCGCAGAGCCCAATGCATTAGCAGTCCATCGCCTTAACCACTCGGCCACCTCGTCTTGAAAAGCATCAAATTATGGGAAATATATTGTAAAAAAAATCTTTTTCGTCTAAAATATAATTCATATGAGTTTGTCTTCTTATACGTTGAAAATTTGCTTTGTTCGTTGAGGGCTTTGGTAATTAATCATTCTCGAAAATTAAAACTTGCATTCGTCGAGGATGGGATTCGAACCCACGCGGGCAGAGCCCAATAGATACCACTCGGCCACCTCCTCTTGAAGAACATCAAATTATGGGAAATATATTGTAAAAAAAATCTTTTTCGTCTAAAATGTAATTCATATGAGGTGGCCGAGTGGTTAAGGCGATGTACTGCTAATCCATTGTGATCTTCCCGCGTGGGTTCGAATCCCATCCTCGCCGAATTGAAGTTTTAATTTTCGAGAACGTTTAATTACCAAAGCCCTCAACGCACGAAGCAAATCGGCAGTCCATCGCCTTAACCACTCGGCCACCTCGTCTTGAAAAATATGAAATTATGGGAAATATACTGTAAAAAAAATCTTTTTCGTCTAAAATATAATTCATATGAGTTTGTCTTCTTATACGTAGAAGTTTTGCGTGTCGAGCTGAGGTTTTTCGTATTTAAACTTTCTCGAAAAATGAAATCTTGCAATCGACGAGAATGGGATTCGAACCCACGCGGCAGAGCCCAATCGATTAGCAGTCCATCGCCTTAACCACTCGGCCACCTCGTCTTATAATATTATGATATTATGTGAAATATATTGAAAAAAAATCTTCTTCTTCTAAAATATAATTCATATTAGTTTGTCTTCTTATACGTAGAAATCTTGCGTGTCGAGCTGAGGTTTTTCGTATTTAAACTTTCTCGAAAAATGAAATCTCGCAATCGACGAGAATGGGATTCGAACCCACGCGGGCAGAGCCCAATGGATTAGCAGTCCATCGCCTTAACCACTCGGCCACCTCGTCTTGAAATGCATCAAATTATGGGAAATATATTATAAAAAAAATCTTTTTCGTCTAAAATATAATTCATATGAGTTTGACTTCTTATACGTAGAAATTTTGCGTGTCGGGCTGAGGTTTTTCGTAATTAAACTTTCTCGAAAAATGAAATCTTGCAATCGACGAGGATGGGATTCGAACCCACGCGGGCAAAGCCCAATGGATTAGCAGTCCATCGCCTTAACCACTCGGCCACCTCGTCTTATAAAATTCTGATATTATGTGAAATATATTGAAAAAAAATCTTCTTCTTCTAAAATATAATTCATATTAGTTTGTCTTCTTATACGTAGAAATCTTGCGTGTCGAGCTGAGGTTTTTCGTATTTAAACTTTCTCGAAAAATGAAATCTCGCAATCGACGAGAATGGGATTCGAACCCACGCGGGCAGAGCCCAATGGATTAGCAGTCCATCGCCTTAACCACTCGGCCACCTCGTCTTGAAAAGCATCAAATTATGGGAAATATATTATAAAAAAAATCTTTTTTTGTCTAAAATATAATTCATATGAGTTTGACTTCTTATACGTAGAAATTTTGCGTGTCGGGCTGAGGTTTTTCGTAATTAAACTTTCTCGAAAAATGAAATCTCGCAATCGACGAGGATGGGATTCGAACCCACGCGGGAAGAGCCCAATGGATTAGCAGTCCATCGCCTTAACCACTCGGCCACCTCGTCTTATAACATTCTGATATTATGTGAAATATATTGAAAAAAAATTTTCTTCTTCTAATATATAATTCATATTAGTTTGTCTTCTTATACGTAGAAATCTTGCGTGTCGAGCTGAGGTTTTTCTTAATTAAACTTTCTCGAAAAATGAAATCTTGCAATCGACGAGGATGGGATTCGAACCCACGCGGGCAGAGGCCAATGGATTAGCAGTCCATCGCCTTAACCACTCTGCCACCTCGTCTTGAAAAGCATCAAATTATGGGAAATATATTATAAAAAAAATCTTTTTCGTCTAAAATATAATTCATATGAGTTTGACTTCTTATACGTTGAAAATTTGCTTTGTTCGTTGAGGGCTTTGGTAATTAAACGTTCTCGAAAATTAAAACTACAATTCGACGACGATGGGATTCGAACCCACGCGTGCAGAGCCCAATGGATTAGCAGTCCATCGCATTAACCACTCTGCCACCTCATCTTGAAAAACCTCAAATTATGGGAAATTTATTGTAAAAAAAATCTTTTTCGTCTAAAATATAATTCATATGAGTTTGTCTTCTTATACGTAGAAATTTTGCGTGTCGAGCTGAGATTTTTCGTATTTAAACTTTCTCGAAAAATGAAATCTCGCAATCGATGAGAATGGGATTCGAACCCACGCGGGCAGAGCCCAATGAATTAGCTGTCCATCGCCTTAACCACTCGGCCACCTCGTCTTGAAAAACATGAAATTATGGGAAATATATTGTAAAAAAAATCTTTTTCGTCTAAAATATAATTCATATGAGTTTATCTTCTTATACGTAGAAATTTTGCGTGTCGAGCTGAGGTTTTTCGTATTTAAACTTTCTCGAAAAATGAAATCTTGCAATCGACGAGGATGGAATTCGAACCCACGCGGGCAGAGCCCAATGGATTAGCAGTCCATCGCCTTAACCACTCGGCTTCCTCGTCTTGAACGTTGTCAAATTATGGGAAATATATTGTAAAAAAAATCTTTTTCGTCTAAAATATAATTCATATGAGTTTGTCTTCTTATACGTTGAAAATTTGCTTTGTTCGTTGAGGGCTTTGGTAATTAAACGTTCTCGAAAATTAAAACTACAATTCTACGAGGATGGGATTCGAACCCACGCGGGTAGAGCCCAATGGATTAGCAGTCCATCGCCTTAACCACTCGGCCACCTCGTCTTATAACATTCTGATATTATGAGAAATATACTGAAATTTTTCTTCTTCTAAAATATAATTCATATTAGTTTGTCTTCTTATACGTAGAAATCTTGCGTGTCGAGCTGAGGTTTTTCGTATTTAAACTTTCTCGAAAAATGAAATCTCGCAATCGACGAGAATGGGATTCGAACCCACGCGGGCAGAGCCCAACGGATTAGTAGTCCATCGCCTTAACCACTCGGCCACCTCGTCTTGAACGCTATCAAATTATGGGAAATATATTGTAAAAAAAATCTTTTTCGTCTAAAATATAATTCATATGAGTTTGTCTTCTTATACGTAGAAATTTCGCGTGTCGAGCTGAGGTTTTTCGTAATTAAACATTCTCGAAAAATGAAATCTTGCAATCGACGAGGATGGGATTCGAACCCACGCGGGCAGAGCCCAATGGATTAGCAGTCCATCGCCTTAACCACTGGGCCACCTCGTCTTATAACATTCTGATATTATGTGAAATATATTGAAAAAAAATTTCTTCTTCTAAAATATAATTCATATGAGTTTGTCTTCTTATACGTAGAAATCTTGCGTGTCGAGCTGAGGTTTTTCGTATTTAAACTTTCTCGAAAAATGAAATCTTCCAATCGACGAGGATGGGATTCGAACCCACGCGGGCAGAGCCCAATGGATTAGCAGTCCTTCGCCTTAACCACTCGGCCACCTCGTCTTGAAAAACATCAAATTATGGGAAATATATTGTAAAAAAAATCTTTTCCGTCTAAAATATAATTCATATGAGTTTGTCTTCTTATACGTTGAAAATTTGCTTTGTTCGTTGAGGCCTTTGGTAATTAAACGTTCTCGAAAATTAAAACTACAATTCGACGAGGATGGGATTCGAACCCACGCGGGCAGAGCCCAATGGATTAGCTGCCCATCGCCGTAACCACTCGGCCACCTCGTCTTATAACATTCTGATATTATGAGAAATATACTGAAAAAAATTTTTCTTCTTCTAAAATATAATTGATATTAGTTTGTCTTCTTATACGTAGAAAGCTTGCGTGTCGAGCTGAGGTTTTTCGTATTTAAACTTTCTCGAAAAATGAAATCGACGAGAATGGGATTCGAACCCACGCGGGCAGAGCCCAATGGATTAGCAGTCCATCGCCTTAACTACTCGGCCACCTCGTCTTGAACATCCTCAAATTATGGGAAATATATTATAAAAAAAATCTTTTTCGTCTAAAATATAATTCATATGAGTTTGACTTCTTATACGTAGAAATTTTGCGTGTCGAGCTGAGGTTTTTCGTAATTAAACTGTCTCGAAAAATGAAATCTTGCAATCGACGAGGATGGGATTCGAACCCACGCGGGAAGAGCCCAATAGATACCACTCGGCCACCTCCTCTTGAAGAACATCAAATTATGGGAAATATATTGTAAAAAAAATCTTTTTCGTCTAAAATGTAATTCATATGAGGTGGCCGAGTGGTTAAGGCGATGTACTGCTAATCCATTGTGATCTTCCCGCGTGGGTTCGAATCCCATCCTCGCCGAATTGAAGTTTTAATTTTCGAGAACGTTTAATTACCAAAGCCCTCAACGCACGAAGCAAATCGGCAGTCCATCGCCTTAACCACTCGGCCACCTCGTCTTGAAAAATATCAAATTATGGGAAATATACTGTAAAAAAAATCTTTTTCGTCTAAAATATAATTCATATGAGTTTGTCTTCTTATACGTAGAAGTTTTGCGTGTCGAGCTGAGGTTTTTCGTATTTAAACTTTCTCGAAAAATGAAATCTTGCAATCGACGAGAATGGGATTCGAACCCACGCGGCAGAGCCCAATCGATTAGCAGTCCATCGCCTTAACCACTCGGCCACCTCGTCTTATAATATTATGATATTATGTGAAATATATTGAAAAAAAATCTTCTTCTTCTAAAATATAATTCATATTAGTTTGTCTTCTTATACGTAGAAATTTTGCGTGTCGAGCTGAGGTTTTTCGTATTTAAACTTTCTCGAAAAATGAAATCTTGCAATCGACGAGGATGGGATTCGAACCCACGCGGGCAGAGCCCAATGGATTAGCAGTCCTTCGCCTTAACCACTCGGCCGCCTCGTCTTGAAAAACTTCAAATTATGGGAAGTATATTGTAAAAAAAATCTTTTTCGTCTAAAATATAATTCATATGAATTTGTCTTCTTATACGTTGAAAATTTGCTTTGTTCGTTGAGGCCTTTGGTAATTAAACGTTCTCGAAAATTAAAACTACAATTCGACGAGGATGGGATTCGAACCCAAGCGGGCAGAGCCCAATGGATTAGCAGTCCATCGCATTAACCACTCTGCCACCTCGTCTTGAAAAGCATCAAATTATGGCAAATATATTCTAAAAAAAATCTTTTTCGTCTAAAATATAATTCATATGAGTTTGACTTCTTATACGTAGAAATTTTGCGTGTCGAGCTGAGGTTTTTCGTAATTAAACTTTCTCGAAAAATGAAATCTTGCAATCGACGAGGATGGGATTCGAACCCACGCGGGCAGAGCCCAATGGATTAGCAGTCCATCGCCTTAACCACTCGGCCACCTCGTCTTATAACATTCTGATATTATGTGAAATATATTGAAAAAAAATTTTCTTCTTCTAAAATATAATTCATATTAGTTTGTCTTCTTATACGTAGAAATCTTGCGTGTCGAGCTGAGATTTTTCGTATTTAAACTTTCTAGAAAAATGAAATCTCGCAATCGACGAGAATGGGATTCGAACCCACGCGGGCAGAGCCCAACGGATTAGCAGTCCATCGCCTTAACCACTCGGCCACCTCGTCTTGAACGTCATCAAATTATGGGAAATATATTGTAAAAAAAATCTTTTTTTCGTCTAAAATATAATTCATATGAGTTTGTCTTCTTATACGTAGAAATCTTGCGTGTCGAGCTGAGGTTTTTCGTAATAAAACTTTCTCGAAAAATGAAATCTCGCAATCGACGAGGACGGGATTCGAACCCACGCGGGCAGCACCCAATGGATTAGCAGTCCTTCGCCTTAACCACTCGGCCACCTCGTCTTGAAAAACATCAAATTATGGGAAATATATTGTAAAAAAAATCTTTTTCGTCTAAAATATAATTCATATGAGTTTGTCTTCTTATACGTTGAAAATTTGCTTTGTTCGTTGAGGGTTTTGGTAATTAAACGTTCTCGAAAATTAAAACTACAATTCGACGAGGATGGGATTCGAACCCACGCGGGCAGAGCGCAATGGATTAGCAGTCCATCGCCTTAACCACTCGGCCACCTCGTCTTATAACATTCTGATATTATGTGAAATATACTGAAAAAAAATTTTCTTCTTCTAAAATATAATTCATATTAGTTTGTCTTCTTATACGTAGAAATCTTGCGTGTCGAGCTGAGGTTTTTCGTATTTAAACTTTCTCGAAAAAAGAAATCTCGCAATCGACGAGAATGGGATTCGAACCCACGCGGGCAGAGCCTAATGGATTAGCAGTCCATCGCCTTAACAACTCGGCCACCTCATCTTGAACATCATCAAATTATGGGAAATATATTGTAAAAAAAATCTTTTTCGTCTAAAATATAATTCATATGAGTTAATCTTCTTATACGTAGAAATCTTGCGTGTCGAGCTGAGGTTTTTCGTATTTAAACTTTCTCGAAAAATGAAATCTCGCAATCGACGAGGATGGGATTCGAACCCACGCGGGCAGAGCCCAATGGATTAGCAGTCCATCGCCTTAACCACTCGGCCACCTCGTCCTAAAAAGCATTAAATTATGGGAAATATATTATAAAAAAAATCTTTTTCGTCTAAAATATAATTCATATGAGTTTGACTTCTTATACGTAGAAATTTTGCGTGTCGAGCTGAGGTTTTTCGTATTTAAACTTTCTCGAAAAATGAAATCTCGCAATCGACGAGGATGGGATTCGAACCCACGCGGGCAGAGCCCAATGGTTTAGCAGTCCATCGCCTTAACCACTCGGCCACCTCGTCTTGAAAAACATTAAATTATGGGAAATATATTGTAAAAAAAATCTTTTTCGTCCAAAATATAATTCATATGAGTTTGTCTTCTTATACGTTGAAAATTTGCTTTGTTCGTTGAGAGATTTGGTAATTAAACGTTCTCGAAAATTAAAACTACAATTCGACGAGGATGGGATTCGAACCCACGCGTGCAGAGCCCAATGGATTAGCAGTCCATCGCATTAACCACTCTGCCACCTCGTCTAGAAAAACATCAAATTATGGGAAATATATTGTAAAAAAAATCTTTTTCGTCTAAAATATAATTCATATGAGTTTGTCTTCTTATACGTTGAAAATTTGCTTTGTTCGTTGAGGGCTTTGGTAATTAAACGTTCTCGAAAATTAAAACTACAATTCTACGAGGATGGGATTCGAACCCACGCGGGCAGAGCCCAACGGATTAGCAGTCCATCGCCTTAACCACTCGGCCACCTCGTCTTGAACATCATCAAATTATGGGAAATATATTGTAAAAAAAATCATTTTCGTCTAAAATATAATTCATAACACTTTGTCTTCTTATACGTTGAAAATTTGCTTCAGCGTTGAGGGCTTTCGTAATTAAACGTTCTCGAAATTTAAAACTACATTTCGACGAGGATGGGATTCGAACCCACGCGGGCAGATCCCAATGGATTAGCAGTCCATCGCCTTAACCACTATATATTTTGTCTTCTTATACGTAGAAATTTTGCGTGTCGAGCTGAGGTTTTTCGTATTTAAACTTTCTCGAAAAATGAAATCTCGCAATCGACGAGGATGGGATTCGAACCCACGCGGGTAGAGCCCAATGGATTAGCAGTCCATCGCCTTAACCACTCGGCCACCTCGTCTTATAACATTCTGATATTATGTGAAATATATTGAAAAAAAATCTTTTTCGTCTAAAATATAATTCATATGAGTTTGTCTTCTTATACGTAGAAATCGTGCGTGTCGAGCTGAGGTTTTTCGTATTTAAACTTTCTCGAAAAATGAAATCTTGCAATCGACGAGGATGGGATTCAACCCACGCGGGAAGAGCCCAATGGATTAGCAGTCCATCGCCTTAACCACTCGGCCACCTCGTCTGATAAAAGTATCAAATTATGTGAAATATATTGTAAAAAAAATCATTTTCGTCTAAAATATAATTCATAACACTTTGTCTTCTTATACGTTGAAAATTTGCTTCGTGCGTTGAGGGCTTTCGTAATTAAACGTTCTCGAAATTTAAAACTACATTTCGACGAGGATGGGATTCGAACCCACGCGGGCAGATCCCAATGGATTAGCAGTCCATCGCCTTAACCACTATATATTTTGTCTTCTTATACGTAGAAATTTTGCGTGTCGAGCTGAGGTTTTTCGTATTTAAACTTTCTCGAAAAATGAAATCTCGCACTCGACGAGGATGGGATTCGATCCCACGCGGGCAGAGCCCAATGGATTAGGGTTGGGTTGATTATTGACGGCCAATTATCTACACTAGGGATATAGGCCCGGGGGGAGTGCCCTTCGTGGGGGTCTTTCTAAGGGAACCTAACCCGTATTTACGCATGGATAAATCCACGGCTCGAAGAAAACCACGAAAACTCCGAACGATTAGGCCGACGGGCGCGATTGGGATCGAACCCAGCACCTCCCGTCTACCAGCTTCGAGAGCACAACCTCTCAGCCACTGGTGGGGCGCCCAATGGATTAGCAGTCCATCGCCTTAACCACTCGGCCACCTCGCCTGATAAAAATCTGGATACAAATCTGATACAAATGATACAAATCTTAAATTATGTGAAATATATTGAAAAAAAATCTTTTTCTTCTAAAATATATTTCATGTCAGTTTGTCTTCTTATACGTAGAAATTTTGCGTGATGAGCTGAGGTTTTTCGTATTTAAACTTTATCGAAAAATGAAATCTCCCAATCGACGAGGATGGGATTCTAAACCACTCGGGCAGAGCCCAATGGATTAGCAGTCCATCGCATTAACCACTCGGCCACCTCGTCTAATAAAAAACTCAAATTATATGAAATATATTGTAAAAAAAATATTTTTCGTCTAAAATATAATTCATAACAGTTCGACTTCTTATGCGTAGAAAATTTGCCTAGTGCGTTGAGGTCTTTGGCAATTAATCGTTCTCGAAAAATGAAATCTAGCAATCGACGAGGATGGGATTCGAACCCACGCGGGCAGAACCCGATGGATTAGCAGACCATTGCCTTAACCACTCGGCCACCTCGTCTCATAAAAAACTCAAATTATATGAAATATATTGTAAAAAAAATATTTTTCGTCTAAAATATAATTCATAACAGTTCGACGTCTTATGCGTAGAAAATTTGCCTAGCGCGTTGAGGTCTTTGGTAATTAATCATTCTCGAAAATTAAAACCTGTATTTGACGAGGATGGGACTCGAACCCACGCGGGCAGAACCCAACGGATTAGGAGTTCATCGCCTTAACCACTCGGCCACCTCGTCTTATGATTTTCAGATATTATGTGACATATACTGAAACAAAATCTTCTTCTTTTAAAATGTAATTCATATTAGTTTATCTTCTTATACATAGAAATTTTGAGTGTCGAGCTGAGGTCTTTCGTATTTAAACTTTATCGAAAAATGAAATCTCGCAATCGACGAGGATGGGATTCGAACACACGCGGGCAGGGTTGATTATTGACGGCCAATTATCTACACTAGGGATAGAGGCCCGGGGGGGAGTGCCCTTCGTGGGGGTCTTTCGAAGGGAACCTAACCCGTATTTACGCATGGATAAATCCACGGCTCGAAGAAAACTCCGAACGATTAGGCCGACGGGCGCGATTGGGATCGAACCCAGCACCTCCCGTCTACCAGCTTCGAGAGCACAACCTCTCAGCCACTCGGGCAGAGCCCAATGGATTAGTAGTCCATCGCCTTAACCACTCGGCCACCTCGTCCTATACAAATCTTAAATTATGTGAAATATATTGTAAAAAAAATCTTTTCGTCTAAAATATAATTCATAACACTTTGTCTTCGTATACGTTGAAAATTTGCTTCGCGCGTTGAGGGCTTTGGTAATTAAACGTTCTCGAAAATTAAAACTCTAATTCGACGAGGATGGGATTCGAACCTACGGGGACAGAGCCCAATGGAATAGCAGACCATCTCCTTAACCACTCGGCCACCTCGTCCAATACAAATCTTAAATTATGTGAAATATATTGTAAAAAAAAATATTTTTCGACAAAATATAATTCTTAACAGTTCGACGTCTTATGCGTAGAAAATTTGCCTAGCGCGTTGAGGTCTTTGGTAATTAATCGTTCTCGAAAATTAAAACTTCCAATCGACGAGGATGGGATTCGAACCCACGCGGGCAGAACCCAATGGAACAGCAGTCCATCGCCTTAACCACTCGGCCACCTCGTCCCATACAAGTCTTAAATTATGTGAAATATATTGTAAAAAAAAATATTTTTCGTCTAAAATATAATTCATAACAGTTCGACGTCTTATGCGTAGAAAATCTGCCAGCGCGTTGAGGTCTTTGGTAATTAACCGTTCTCGAAAATTAAAACTTTCATTCGACGAGTATGGGACTGGAACACAAGCGGGCAGAGCCCAATGGATTAGCAGGCCATCGCCTTAACCACTCGGCCACCTCGTCATATACAAATCTTAAATTATGCGAAATGTATTGTAAAAAAAATCTTTTTCGTCTAAAATATAATTCATAACACTTTGTCTTCTTATACGTTGAAAATTTGCTTTGCGCGTTAAGGGCTTTGGTAATTAAACGTTCTCGAAAATTAAAACATCAATTCGAGGAGGTTGGGACTCGACCCCACGCGAGCAGAGCCCAATGGATTAACAGTTCATCGCCTTAACCACTCGGCCAACTCGTCTTATTATAATCAGATATTATGTGAAATATATAGTAAAAAAATATTTTTCGTCTAAAACAGAATTCATATCAGTTCGACGTCTTATGCGTAGAAAATTTGCCTAGCGCGTTGAGGTGTTTGGTAATTAACCGTTCCCGAAAATTAAAACTTTCAATCGACGAGTATGGGACTCGAACACACGCGGGCAGAGCCCAATGGATTAGCAGGCCATCGCCTTAACCACTCGGCCACCTCGTCTTATGATATTTTGATATTATGTGAAATATATTGAAAAAAATCTTTTTCTTCTAAAATATAATTCCTATCAGTTTGTCTTATTATACATAGACATTTTGCCTGTCGAGCTGAGATTTTTCGTATTTAAACTTTCGCGAAAAATGGAAATGACGAGGATGGGATTCGAACCCACGCGTGCAGAGCCAAAGGGTTGGGTTGGGTTGATTATTGACGGCCAATTATCTACACATGGGATATAGGCCCGGGGGGGAGTGCCCTTCGTGGGGGTCTTTCTAAGGGAACCTAACCCGTATTTACGCATGGATAAATCCACGGTTCGGAGAAAACCACGAAAACTCCGAACGGTTAGGCCGACGGGCGCGAATGGGATCGAACCCAGCACCTCCCGTCTACCAGCTTGGAGAGCACAACCTCTCAGCCACTGGTGGGGCCGCAGAGCCAAAGGGATTCACAGTCCATCGCCTTAACTACTCGGCCACCTCGGATTATAATATTCTGATATTATGTGAAATATATTGAAAAAAAATCTGCTTCTTCTAAAATATAATTCATATCAGTTTTTCTTCTTATACGTAGAACTTTTGCGTGTTGAGCTGAAATCTTTCGTATTTAAACTTTCTGGAAAAATGAAATCTCCCAATCGACGAGGATGGGATTCGAACCCACGCGGGCAGAGCCCAATGGATTAGCAGTCCATCGCCTTAACCACTCGGCCACCTTGTCTTGTGATATTTTGATATTATGTGAAATATATTGAAAAAAATCTTTTTGTTCTAAAATATATTTCCTATCAGTTTGTCTTCTTATACATAGACATTTTACCTGTCGAGCTGAGATTTTTCGTATTTAAACTTTCTCGAAATATGAAATCGACAAGGATGTGATTCGAACCCACGCGGGCAGAGCCCAATGGATTAGCAGTCCATCGCCTTAAGCACTCGGCCATTTCGTCTTGTAATAATCTGAAATTACGTGAAGTATAATGTAAAAAAAATCTTTTTCGTCTAAAGTATAATCCATAACAGTTCGATTTCTTATACGTAAAAATTTTGCGTAGCGAGTTGAGGTTTTTGCTAAATAAACAAACTTTTAAAATAAAAATTTGTTGGAAATCTGGACAATGTCTTGTCCCCCAAAATTTGTTAAGTGGCTTGTTCGGGAGTAATATCGTTCTGAACCAGTTTTTCTTCATGCATTTCGGTCGTAAAAGCACTCTCTTTTAACTGTAACCGTACGCATATTTTATTGTAGTTTGATGTACGAAGTAAGTATATATCTAGTGTGAAACAACTGCATTGAATGTGATGGGAGGATGGTTTATCCCTTGCTGCATGTATATTGGTAATGTTAGTATAATGTGATAACTAAGTTTCCAGCAAAGGATGGAGGTATATGTATATATCTTTATTTAAGTTTAACATTCAAGATGAATGAATAAGTGTGATTCTTATTTCAAATTAAACTGTTTCTTCAATGTGATATATACTTAGTCACATCACAGACCTTTGTCGCTGTGTTTTATAACTCTGTTCTATCCCTGTCATGGTTATGGGCAATTTTATGATATTTAAAGGTCAAATGGATGCAGTGTGGTGTGTTTTAAATGAAATATATATAGTTTAATAAGTATACTGGCACAGGTTCCTGAGTTAACTTATTTTTTCCCGAAACTATCGGATTATAACTATTCTTCTTGGAAGCTAGACGTCAAATGTGTATTGATCGATCGGAATTGCTGGGAGTTTATTACAGAGCCAGATATCACATGTAAAGCGGATGCGTCATATCGTAAGAAAAGTGATTGTGAATGTCGTAAACACAGAGCTCATACGACGATTTATCTATCCATTGAAAGGAAATTCCATGTATTATTCGCTCAGACAGAAAGCGGAAAAGATGCCTGGGATATCATAAAGTTAAACTTCGAACCAACGTCTCGGGCACGTTTAGCTGGATTAGTGGATGAATTTAAACTCGCAAGAAGAAACCATCGGTTTATTTTGCAAGAAAATTGAAGAAAAAAAGTTTCAAATCATAGATGCAGGATATGATATGCCAGAATTGTTGGTATGTTTCCAGTTATCCGTCGGTTACCCGAATAATACGATAATCTATTTCAAACGTTATATAGGTTAGATGACACAGAATTCAAATTAGAAAATGAATCTAAACAGTTAATTAGCGAATAGGGAAGAATTTGTTTAAAACTTAAGGATGAAAGTAAAGAGGTTATCACTGTAGGTGATGCTTATACAACAACGTTTAAAACTCCTACCGACAAACCAATCATTCCTAAGAACAATTTCGTAACTAGTAAAAAGCCATGCTTTTCAAGTAGTGGAAGCGACCGGGAACCCTCTAGATGCTCTAATACTTCACCAGCTACTCGTATGGGGCCGAGTTTAATATGCAGTTACTGCAGACAACCTTGTCACACAGATACAAGGTGTTTCAAAAGGAGAAACTATAGAGGGAAGAAGCAAGTTTTCTACAGTGAAACTACAAGGCAATCTGAATTCGCCCTAATGTCTTCAAATGAATAAATTGTGAAATTTCTTCTGGACTCAGCAGCTACTTCTCACTTTACGAATGACAGGAGTCTATTCGTAACCTACAAAAACCTCCCGCCTCAACATGTGCTGATTGGAGACAAGGACCGTTCGTCAATAAATTGGGTATAGGTGATATTGACTTTACAATACCAGATGTAAAAGGTAATGTAGAAATAACTTTAAAAAATGTTTTATAAGCTCCTAATATGAGAAGAAATTTAATTGGTGTCTAATATAGACATTGCAGGAAACCAAATTCAATGGGGAATAGTAAAATGATTGTGTGATAAATTTAATCGATATTGTTTTACTGTACCTAGAGTAGATAAATTGTATATTGTTAAAGGTTATGCTTCAAAACGAGAAAATTTTGCTTTTTCTACTAGTTTGAATGCAGAGATTGTACATCGTAGGTTCTGTCATACAAATTTGCCTTTGCTTGAAAAAATGAGTAAAAATAATTGTGTTAAAGGTATTGAAAATATTAACTGTAAAAACAAAAATAAGTTGTGTCAATCTTGTGTAATTGCAAAATCTAATAGACTTTCGTTTAAAAGAAATTATCTGTATAAACGCATTTCTAGTCAAATTCTCGATAGAGTGTATATGGATTTATGGGGTCCTAGCCCAGTTAACTCGTTAGGAGGGGGACAATACTTTTTGTCAATAATTGACGATTATTCTAGAAGGACTGAAATGTGTATAATTAAGGATAAAACGGAAGTTTTTGAATGCTTTAAAATGTTTTTAGCGAAAGCTGAGAGACAAATTGGTAAAAAATTAAAGAGTGTACGAACTGATAATGAGTTGGAATTTATTCATAAATCATTTAAGAAATTGTTAACTTATTTGGGTACACAAATAGAAAGATCCTCCATTTATACTCCAGAACAGGTGGGTGTAGCTGAAAATTTCAATAACGTAGCAATGAATGCAGTTCGAGCAATGTTACACGATAACGGATTAAAACCATTGTTTTGGGTAAAAGCTCTATTAGCGTTTGTTCATACAAAAAATAGAGCCAAACCCAGTTTAACCCAATGTCTTACACCCCAAGAATTATGGACGGGATTCAAACCTTCGGTAAGACATTTAAGAATTTTTGATTCTTTAGCATTTGTTAATGTTCCTAAAGTTAAACGAAATAAACTTAAACCTAAAGCTTTACCAGGTATCTTAGTTGGTTATGCCATGAAAACAAAAGGATATAGAATTTATATTCCAAAAGAAAGGCGAATTGTAGAAAGTATTCATGTGCGTATAGATGACTCTAAAAAGGGTGTAGAAACATTATTTGTGGGAAATAATAAGTATAAGGATATTTTATTGAATTTTAATGAATCTCAAATTGAATCAAATGGTTTAAGTAACGCAACTCTAAATCTTAATCATAAACTACCAGGAGAAAGCTTACACGAAGATAAAGAGGAAAGGGGGAGTAAGGTAACTTTAACTTCTATAAATATTTCAGACTGGAAAAGAATTGAAAAACCTAAAACCAAAAGTAACAGAATTGACGTGCATTATTATACACCGATAACAAGTAAGAGACTGAGATCTTTAAATGATGCTAAAAATATTGTCAAGAAAATAAAATCGCTTATGAACCAGATAAATTTGACTTTAAATCTAAAACTACTCATCCTAATCTTGAAACTTTAAATAAACATTCAACTAGTGATTCGAATGATTCATATTTAACTGAATTATTTCAACATGAATTTTACAATACTGAAATCACAAAATCGTTTGAGGATGCGCAGGTAAACCCAGAAAGGTGTAAATGGAACGCCGCGAAGTGGGAAGAACTTGAGATGATGAGTAAGAGGAAGGTTTTGTGGTTGGTTGATCCACCTCAAAACGCCACAGTAGCGTTACGTAAATGTCTTTTTAATATAAAAAACACAGAAAAAAATATAAGGGACGTTTCGTAGCTCAAGGTTTTAAACAGAAACCACGTATTGATTTTAATGATATATTTTCACCGATTATAAATTTTTCAATTATAAATCTAATGTTTATTTTATTAGTTTCAATATTAAATTGGTATCATATTCAATTCGATGTAAAATCAGCTTACTTATATAGGTATTTAAAAGAAACGGTATTTTTGAAACAACCACCAGGATTTGTTATGAAAAGTGCCAAAATCTTGCGTCACGAGTTGAGGTTTTTCGTAATTAAAAGTTCATGAAGAATGAATACTTGCATTCGACGAGCATGGGAATCAAACCTACGCGGGCAGAGCCCAATGGACTAGCAGTCCATCGCCTTAACCACTCGGTCACCTCGTCATATAAGAGCTTGAAATTATGTGAATGTAAAAAAAAATCTTCGTCTAAAATATAATTCATAACAGTTCTATTTCTTATACGTAGAAAATTTACGTTGCGCGTTGTAGTCTTTGGTAATTAAACATTCTTTAAAAATCAAAATTTTTATTCTACGGGAATGGAACTCGAACGCACGCGTGCAGAGCCTATTGGATTAATATTTCATAGACTTAACCACTCGGCCACCTCGTCTAACAATATTCTGAAATTATGTGAAATATATTGTAAAAAAATCTACTACTTCTAAAATATAATTCATAACAGTTTGGATTCTTATACGTAGAAAATTTGCGTTGCGCGTTAAGGTCTTTGGTAATTAAACGTTATCAAAAACTAAAAATTGCATTTCTCGAAGATGGGATTCGAACCGACGCGGGCAGAGCCCAAAGGATTAGCGTTCCATCGCCTTAACCACTCGGCTACCTCGTCTTATAATTCTCTGAAATTATGTGAAATATATTGTAACAAAAATTTTCTTTTTCTAAAATTTAATTCATAACAGTTTGTCTTCTTACACGTAGAAAATTTGCCTTGAGGTCTTTGTTAATTAAACGTTCTCGAAAATTAGAACTTGCATTCGACGAAGATGTGATTCGAGCCCACGCGGGCAGCGCCCAATGGATTCGCAGTCCATCGCCTTAACCACTCGGTCATCTCGTCTTATTACGATGCGAATTTATGTGAAATATATTATAAAAAAACTTCTTCTTCTAAAATATAATTCAAAACAGTTTTACTTGTTATACGTAGTGAATTTGCGTTGCGTGTTGCGCGTTAAGGTTTTGGTTATTAAACAAAATTTTAAAATATAAATTTTTGTTCGACAAGGATGGTTTGGGTTGGGTTGGGTTGATTATTGACGGCTAATTATCTACACTAGGGATATAGGCCCGGGGGGAGTGCCCTTCGGGGGGGTCTTTCTAAGGGAACCTAACCCGTATTTACGCATGGATAAATCCACGGCTCGAAGAAAACCACGAAAACTCCGAACGATTAGGCCGACGGGCGCGATTGGGATCGAACCCAGCACCTCCCGTCTACCAGCTTCGAGAGCAAAACCTCTCAACCACTGGTGGGTCGACAAGGATGGCATTCGAAACCACGTGGGTAAACCAATGAATTAGTAGTCCATCGCCTTAACCACTCGGTCATTCGTTTTGTAATTGTCTGAAAATATATGAAATATATTGTAAAAAAAAAATCTTTTTCTTCTAAAATCTAATTCTTAACAATTAGACTTTTTATACGTAGAATATGGGTTGCGCGTTGATGTATTTGGTAATTAAACACTCTTTAACAATGAAATTTTACGTCGACCAGGATGGGATTCGAACTCACGCTGGCAGAGCCCAACGGATTAACAGTCCATCGCCTTAACCGCTTGGCCACCTCGTCATATTCAGATCTGAATTTATGTGAAATATATTGCAAAAGAAAAATCTCCTTCTTCTAATGTAAAATTCATGAAAATTTGACTTCTTATAGGTAGAACGTTTGTTTTGCGAGTTGAAGATTTTGGTAATTAAACATTCTTTGAAAATGAAAATCTATTTTCGACGAGGTTGGGATTAGAACGCTCGCTTGCACACTCCCATGGATTAGCAGGTCATTGCCTGAACCACTCGCCCACCTCGTCAAACGTGTAATGGAATTTATGTGAAATATATTGCAAAAAAAATCTTCTTCTTTCAAAATAAAATTCATGAAAGTTTGTCTTCTTTATAGGTAGAAACTTTTATTTTGCGAGTTGAGGTTTTTGGCAATTAAACGTTCTTGAAAATTGAAAATTTGTATCCGACGAGGATGGGATTCGAACCCATTCGAGCAAAGCCTAATGGATTAGCAGTCCATCACCTTAACCACTCAGCCACAGGACCGGTGCTATAATTTTGAGGCCCCAGAGCAAAACTTCATAGTGAGCCCCCGCAATATTTCTTTCTTTTTATATGCATGGGGGTTTATTCCAATTCGACAAAAAATTGTTTTTTTTTCTATTGGTCTATGCAATGGTAAATAAAACTAGCTACAAAAAGTTCACTAAGCTAAATGTTTAAGTATTTATCAAGCTTATACAATTAACAAATTCTTAAATGGATTATTTTTATGATGCAAGTTTTGGAAATTAAATATTCAGTGTGTATGGTTGTAAAAAGAACAAGGTGAATAATAGAAAAGCAAAATACTTACAAAAGTACAATTTCTAAAAAGAGTGTATATTTATTAAAAATTTATAAAATCACACATTAAAAACACATGGTAAAATATTCGCTACACTGTTGTTAACATAGAAAAACTTAAAACAGTAACTTTTAATAAGTTTCATTTTTGAATACAAATACAGAAATACTATAGTCATTTTTTACTGAAAAGGCCTATAATAAGAAAGAAAACAATTTAATGGTATGAGGTAGCTATAGTACAAAAAGCCTAACATAAACGTACTTAATTTTTATTCATAAGAATGGGAATAATAATAAAAAAAATTAATTAAACTCATTATTTAGAACTATGCTAAACTAGCGGAAAACTTAATTGATAATTTAAAATATGATTTTTCTGAATAAAATTTAAGGAAGATTAAAGATATGGTTACAATAGATGTAAATTAAGATTATTAAAATGCATACTTTGCGTAAAAGTCAAGGAATCGATAACCGATGCATGGAACCTGAATATATGGCCTAGCTTTAATGTAAGTTCTGTAACGTTTTCTTGATTTTATCTGCTAAAACTGTTGACTGTAAACATGTTTTGAAATTATCTGATCAACGTATGTTATTGCACTGATGAGGGACTATGGTATACAGCTTGTAACGTCTGCGTGTATTTTTAATTGTATTTTATGTGATTTTAAATTTTATGTCTGATTAAATGTAATAATTTTATTAAAAGTGAAAAATCGATTACAAAATTCCATCTTCACATACAAAACCCCAGTTAAGTTAAATAAAAGAACGTCAAAAATGACAGACATGTGAAAGATAACGACCAAAAATTTTAAATGCTCTGAAAATGTAAAAAAAAAAATTGCCATTAATACAAAAAAATTGCCGTGAAAATTTTAAACAAATATATCTAAAAGACCAAAGTATTACAGTACTATTATTATAATAAATTATTATAGTACATAAAAATTTCTGTTCAAGTCCATCAAAGCTGACGTTGAAAAAAATATTCTTGAAAGAAATACTCAAAATTTATTTCTAATAGAAAAAAAATTAAAGTATTCGGATGAGCCAATCCCAATACTTTCTTTTATCTCATACATGTTAATACACTGCTCAAAACAATTAGGGGAGAACAGGGTTTTAACGAAATTACGCAAGTATTTACAGCGGTAAGTAACGTAAAACAAAATATCCGTAATTTAAAGAGTAGCATAAAACAGAAGAAAATAACTTCATATGCAAATCAAAGTTCATGATGTCAAAAACCAGAAAAGGGAGGCAAGTGCAGAAATCGGAATTCCGCAGAAACCTCCATTTCACTGTCTCAGTTGTGAAATTTAATTGCTCAGCTTTTGTTTTGAGAAAAAGTGACTTGAAAATGTCAGAACAATGTGATTAATCGGAATACATGGCTTCGCGTATTATCGGGAGGGGGGGGTTGGGGGTTGATTATTGACGGCCAATTATCGACACTAGGGATATAGGCCCGGGGGGAGTGCCCTTCGTGGGGGTCTTTCTAAGGGAACCTAATCCGTATTTACGCATGGAGAAGATCCACGGCTCGAAAGAAAACCACGAAAACTCCGAGCGATTAGCCGACGGGCGCGATTGGGATCGAACCCAGCACCTCCCGTCTACCAGCTTCGAGAGCACAACCTCTCAGCCACTGGTGGGGCCGTATTATCGGGAGACTTTAATTCAAGCAAACATAACGAAGTGTAGTAAACGCTATTGGAGTCGCAAGAAATGTTATTGCAAAGCTGTGGAATGGATTCCAAAAAACAGAGAATGTTAGACGTCGACTAGGGCAAAGTCGGCCACGTACTACCACAACATCTGATGACCGATATATCCTATTAACAGCTCGTCGAGACAGAACAGACAATGCTACTCAGCTGCAATGACAGTTACTCTTGGCTAAAGGACAAAGGTTATCCAGCCAAACAGTCCGAAATAGGCTTCATCAGGGTAGTCTCTATGCACTTAGGCTAATTGTCTGTATTCCGTTGACCTCAAGTCATCGTGCGGCCCGAATAAGATGGGCTGCTGATCATCGAGATTGGAGGCAACGTGATTGGAGTCAAGTGCTGCTTACAGACGAGTCCCGATTAAGTCTAAAGTGTGACACCGACGTGTTTTGGTATGGAGGGAAAGGAGCATTCGAAGTAACCCCACATTCGTTCATGAAAGATCACATTACAGATGAGGTGGGTTGATGATAGGGACTGGAATCAGCATAGGTGGACGTACGGACCTGCATATCATTCGTAAAGGCATTTTGACGGCCCAAATGCATGCAGACGAGATACTGAGACTTCATGTCGTACCTGACGCTGAAGCTATTGGTGATTCCTTTGTTTTCATGCATGATAATGCCAGACCGTGTGCAGCTCGTGCTATGGAGAACATGCTTGAAGCTGAAACAATTCAGCATATTGAATGGCCAGCATGCTCTCTTGACCTTAATCCAATCGAGCATGTTTGGGACGCACTCGGACGACGCATTGCAACGAGACCAAGGCCACCTTTTACTGTCCGGGACATGGAGATTGAAATTTTCAGGAGTGGAACAGTATTCCCCAAAGTCTTCTCGATAACCTTATCGCATCTATGGAAAACAGTTGCGCAGCAGTCTTAGCTGTTCGAGAGGACCACACGCCATATTAAACAGCTTGCATCATTTCTAAACAACGCTTTTTTTGCCATTTACATGCAACCAAATTGTTGCCCTAAACCATCTTTTCATGTTCTTTCCATATTTTCAAAAAAAATAAAGCTCCCGTACGAATATTTTTGAATCTTTTGATCTGTATTGCGCATTGATACACGTGTACTCTCCATTTTATGCGCATGCATGGCTGTCTTGAATGGTTCTCTTCACTTCTTTGCTTGCTCCCTAATTATTTTGAGCAGTGTACTTCAAAATTCGTTACACGGTGCCAATAAAATCAATATTTTTCGTCATTCTCTTTTACATCAGCTGTTTGCAAATCGCTCGCAGTACCTGGATGTGAAGCCCCATTCGCTGTACGACGAGCCAATGTAATACGCAACTACGAAAAATCGAGAGAATCGCACAAAAATTGCTATCACAGCACCCCCCTCGGGCGGAATATCTCAAATTCAACTGGGACCTGCTGTCGACATCCAAAAACATATAAATGAAATTTGGTTCAATTCTATGCATAACTTTATACACTTTTCGATGATACAATAATGAAAATGGAACAGAAACTGCTATCACAGATCCCCTTTATGGCGGAATATCGCAAATTCAACTGGGATACCTGCTGCCCATAGCCAAAAACATATAAATGAAATTTGGTGTATGTATAGACTTGTCGATGATACAATAATGGAAAGGGAACAAAAATCGGTATCACAGCGCCTCCTTTCGGCAGAATATCTCGAAATGCAACTGAAACCTGTTGGCCGCACCCTAAAAACATAAATAAAATTTGGTTCAATTATATGCATAACTTCACACTTTTTTATGATACAATGATGAAAATAGAACAAAAATCGCTATCACAGCGCCCCCTTCCGGCAGAAGATCTCCAAATTCAACTGAGACCTGCTGCTATAGCTAAAAACATATAAATGAAATTTGGTTCAATCGCGATCAACGATACACACGGCCGGTTCATGACATTTAAAACGTCACAGGGAGTGGATCATCTTCACCCGGAGATTGCCTCAAAACGATAGACGCGCCGCTTTGAACCAATCGTCCGTCGTTTAAAGATGATCCACTTCGTGTGATGTTTTAAACGTCATGAATCGGCCGTGTCTTTCTTTCGTTGCCCGTGGTTCAATTCTATGCATAACTCCATACACTTTCGATGATACAAAGAAGACACACATACACACGGACTGACAGACATTTTGTAAAAACCTCCTGTGAATATTATGTCTCGTAAAATGTAGAAATAACTTAAATTTACCTGCATTACTTTCATTAAATCAACATTATCGCATTAAAACTCTCACATCATGACATATAAGCGATAAGATAGGACATCTTTCAGGATCTTTTTTCAGTTATTTGTTTAGATAGATGCTAATAGATGTTAAATAGATGTTATATGTTAAATAGATGTTTTCGAGATCTCTAACCCCTAAAACGTGTAAATCCGTCGAAAAATTTTCCGATTACAATACTTTCTTCTATTATAGATAGAAGAAAGTAAAAACAAAGGCCTATTAAGAACTATGACTTAATAACTATGAGCGCGATAAAAGCAATAAGACATTTTGGAATTCAATGCAAAAAATTACATCGGAAATTAAAGAGATGGATGAATACCTTTCGCAATCATTTCTGAATTCCGCATTAATTAATTTTCTCGTATAAATAATTAAAAAAGAAAATAATTTCATCAAAAATAAAAAAAATTAATGATCGCTTTTTTTTTTCAGATTTATTACTAGGAAAAAAAGCTTATTCCTATTAATTAAAATTATTTCTTAACTGTGCAGCATTCTTCATCTGTTTTTTAATATTAATAGAGCAAAATACGAAATGATTTGCAGATATTCGCATAATTGCCTTATTTTGATATGAAAAATAAGTAAAACATTTTTAAAGAATGTAAAAGAGAAATAATTTTGAAAGAAATTTATGCCTGATATATATATATATATATATATATATATATATATATATATATATATATATATATATATAAAGTGGAAATAACTTAAATTTACCTGCATATATTTTCAGTAAATCACCATTATCACTTTGAAACTGTCACACCATGCCATAGATTAAGCGATAAGATAGGACACGGTGATAGCTCGCAGTGATAAATTGACAACGTTCACAGCGCCATTAGTGACAATGTAAAAAAACTTTATATTCACAGAATATTCCTGCTTTTAAACTTATATCTTATCTTAATATATGGTCTTTTTACTTTTAAATATATGTTTACATTTCAAATAGAAGTTTTATGCTCTCTTTTTTAAGGTAAATTGTGAGCGAATAATATTGTGCATACATAAAAAAAAAAAGATTGTAAAAGATGTTTTTAGCATAGAACTTTTTTTATGCTATTATTCATTTGAATACAATGTAATCAGAATTGATATACACATAAAGTAAAGGTACGCTGAAAGAATAATTGTTTTGTACAGATCCCAAAGAAAATATTTTTATTCTTCATGTTTGATTTGATTTGATAGCCTAAGAGGGACTGCTCAGAGGAGGAAACCAAGTCTGTAGAGCTTAATTTCCCGCCCGGATTCCTTTAATAAGGAACATTAAAAAAATTATATATATATATATATATATATACACGCAAATTCAATTATAAATTCGCACTAACTACACCACATAGACGAAAAACAAATAACAATAAATCAACTGAACCCTATAATATAACCAATTAAAACTATAATTCGAATATAACCAAACACAAAATTACCAACATTAAAACAATACCAGGAAAAATAAACCAGAAGGCAGGAGGGCATAGCTAACGACATGCACAGCAGGTTAAAACCAGATTTTATGCGAGCAACGTCTCCCTTCTCCTGCCGAGCCCAAATTAAACCATCCAAAATGCAACACCATGAAGGAATGCAAATAACAGAATGATATTTATTGGACAAATACATTATAAAGGGAAGGACAAGTGATTACGTTTTCAGAAAATTTGGAGGTATAGAGCCTGAGAAAACACTACCCAAAACAGCCACCTCTGCTCGCAATAACAGCATTTATCTGCCTAGCCATGGAGTTAAACAGATATTGGATGTCATGTACGGGTACATCAGTCCATGCAGCTTCAACACTATGCCACAGTTCATCAACCGTAGTGACGGGCGAGTGGTGGCGGTCCAGTCGCTCAGAAGCCATTGACAGGACATTTTCAATTGGTGAGAAATCAGGAGAACGTGCCGGCCAGGGCATCAGTCGAGCATTTTCTGTATCAAGGAAGATCAGGATAGTACGAGCAACATGCGGTCGTGCATTATCCTGCTAAAACGTATAGTTGCGAAGGCATCGAAGATAAGGCAGAACCACGGGCCGTAACACATCAGAAATGTAACGGCTGCTGTTGAAATTGCCGGCAATGCGAACAAGAGGTTACCGAGACGTGTATCCAATGGCACTTCATACCGTCACTCCAGGTGATATCACAGTATGACGATTCGAATGCAAGCTGACAATGTGCGTTTTCTACGATGCCGCCAAACATGGATGCTGGCATCATGATGCTGCATACAGAGCCTGGATTCATCAAAGACCACGTGAGACGCTATTCCTGCGTCAAATACAGCATCATGTCCTCTTCATGTTACTGACAAAGTAAAGATGAAAGGAACTGATGCTTAAAAATAATAAATTAAAAGTGAAAATCGTGAAGAAGACACTTAAAGAACAAGCCAAGCCTAATTTAGAGGAAATACGATACATTAAAAATCCTAGAGGCATATTCCGATTTCATAAATATTGTTAAATTTCGTTTGCTTATTAATTTTTCCTCATTGCCACTATTATTGCTGCCGTAACAGCGATATTGCTGGAACTGTTTCACCTTGTTGGTTTGTCGATGCCAACAAAAGTAAAACTAAATTTCAAATCCGTCGCGTTACTTTGGTGTTATTTTCAACATGTACATAATTTTTACTCTCTCCTATATACATCTGAAAAAAGCATTGAAATCGTGAAAATTTTCAACTTCCGTTTTTCCATAGATATACATATTTTGGGATGTCCTGAACACGATTTGACTATTTTGGGAAAATTTCTATCTATATGTCTGCTCCTCTGTGTGTGATACAAATTTTGTGGCCGCTCTATCCCATAAACTAATGTTCGGATTTTAATAATTCAGATTCAGTTAGATCATGACATATATTTATGCTAATTAGATTTGTGTATATATCTCTCACCAGGGGGCTAATGATTTATGCGATAGCTTTATATCAAGAAATAAGGCAAGGAATTTCATAAATCTTCATATTCTGTTAGATCATGACATAAATAGAAGCTGATTAGGTTTCGGTGTATACCGCCCAAAAGATGATTCTTCTATGCTGTGTTTTTCAAGATATTCGCGATAGCTATATCTCAAGAACTCATGCACGGAATTTCATCAATCTGCATATTATGTTAGACTTTGCTATAAATAAATGCTGATTTAATTTTGACTTTGATAACTCAATAGGGGTCGCTGCTATCCTATGCTTTATTAAAGATTAATTGATTTACTTTAGCTAACATGGTTTGCCGTATTATTAACTCCATTCTTGTTTTTCCCATGCACTTTAATTACATTGTTGTCAGAATCTCTCTTTTATGATGCCTACTGTATCTGTTGACCTAATTACGGGATTATTAACTCCATTCTTGATTATCTCATACACTTTAATTATATTGTTGACAGAATCTCTCTTTTATGGCGCCAACTTTAGCTGTTGACCCAATCACGGGATTATTAACTCCATTCTTGTTTATCTCATACACTTTAATTATATTGTTGTCAGAATCTCTCTTTTATGGCGACAACTTTAGCAGTCGACCCAATCATGGGATATTAGCCCTATGCTTTTTGCGATGAACATTATAGATGTAACTTATCTCTATAATAAAACTGTAAGTCATGTGACTGTCCTCAACAGTTCCGGGATGCCGCATCGCTTTTTCATATGCCAAGCGGCCATTTTTATTCAAAATTATTTTTTCGAATAAACTGCATAAAAGTTACATTTTAAGAAAGATCGTTCAAAATAAATTAATATTTGAGAGATGACTTGCGTTCAATTATGTATATATTCTGCAATAACTTCAGTCGAAAGATTCGCAGTTCAAATTCTCTATTCATAAAAGTAAACAAAAAAAAGATTGATTCGTCGTGAACATTTAAAATATTAAATCATGGAGGTAATCATTCGCAAAGCAAGTTCTCCGCGAATGAATTTTTGGACCGCTGCCTCGCGTCAAAAAAATAATTCGCACCAGTGAGACAATCAAAGTTTACCATAATTATGTGCTATACAACTCAACTTTCGGACCTTTTCTTGACGTAAATTGAACTCATGTAATAATATTTAATGAATCAGATTTTTAGCATTTTTAAAATCGCTAATACAGCTTTTATTTAACGCGTGTACAAATTAGAAATGATACTTTGATTTTGAAATCAAATGTTTTGATTTATGATATTATTTCTTATTTATTTATTTATTTTCTCTTTTAAATGAAAAGTGTGAAGTATTTTAAATTTATGTAATATAAGCATTTTAGATTAAAGTTAAGTATTTTAAATGAAATGAGTGACAGGTTTATAATTTAAAATTAAATTAATTGTAGTATGAATGACGGTGATGGGAACGATATTTGGCGAATTATCAGCTGCTCCCGGCTAACAAAAATACTCATAATTAAAAAAAAAAGAATAAAAATAAATAAATGATAGTTTGATGTAAATAAATATTGATATACATATCAAAAATAATTTATAAGAATTAAAATAAAAAATAAAAGTAAATAAACAACAATTTCCATAACAAAGTTTTCGCCAAATTGGCGGGGGAGAGGGGGGGGGGGAATCGCGCCAACGTGCGTATGTGACATTTGTGCCCAAAAAATATGCGAAATGCTACCATGATCGCAAAAGTTCATGATTTGTCTATTAGAATCTTCCGATTTGGCGAAGGATTAAGGGAAAATTAAATTATGAATAAATGTAACGTGTTGCAATGTTTAACATACATTTAAGGGAAACCAAACTGGTCGCCAGTGGCGGCTAGTTTTCTATTGTGTAGAAGTGCACAAATTTTTTTTATTCAGTTTAATGATTTCAATGTATATATTGACTAGGGGGCCTACCCCCTGCAAGCTACGCTCGCCAACCCCCGCTCAGAATTCGTGGCCTCTAAAAACATGACAGCGTGCTTTATTTTAAAAATATTAGTAAATCTGTAATTGGATTGCCATGCTTTTAACGTTTTAATGCGGCATTTTTTTTATTATCATGGCCTCATACACAGCTGTTGCGACAACTGACGACTGTTTTCGGGATTGATAAGTAAAATCAATTACAATTTGAAAACCAGCTGGTATAAAATGGTTAGGTTTAAATTGTGGCTACCTCTCGGACTTTTATAACAACGATCTGTATTCTATTCTTCCGTTGCGTTTAAGGATGAGAAAAATTCCATCTGCTTGTGAATAACATTAAGAACCACGGTATTGAAAAGTACTATGTTATAGACATTTTCAGTAACAGGTTTTAATTTTCTCTCTATTTTAGTGCACCATCATGCATATTTTCATGTTATTTAAAATATGTAAATTATTTATTTTAATTAATATGTATATACGTATTTTCTAATTATTTATCATACAAAATTAATTAAATATTTTGTGCATGCATGCCTGCGTTTATTCGGCATCAATTGATGAGATATTTATACAAATTTGCTATCCGCGATAATTTTACACCATGTTATGTCACTTGAATATTGTCCATAAGAAAATCGGGTACTTTTCCAGTATAGTATCCTTTGCTTTTAGGTTTGGCGTAATTCGAGCTTCAAAATGTGATAGATTCGTTAATATACATAGATTTGTTGCCAAAAGTTATGAAAACAAACCCAATGAACGTTTGGTGCTTTTCTATTATAGAGTTCTTGACTCTTTTTTAAAAAGTTTGGCGGAAAAAACCAAGCAGGATATTTTATTCTCCTTCCGTTCAGTTGGGCAATTATTATTTTATATATTCGTTTCAAATATCTGAATTAGTGATTTTATAAATTCGTTTAATTAAATTTTACAAAAAAATAACAAAATGATATCAATAAATAATAATTACTATTAATTCCTTTTCCCCCCTTTCTTTTGCGTTTAGATAAATGACGTCATTTGGACGAATTTATTCAAAATATTTTCAGTTTATAAATTAAATTAAATGCTGACAGACGATTGAATCCTGACGATAGAAATGTGATTTTTTTTTTTCAAATTTTCCTGAAAAACATAATTTAATCACAATCTTGTCTTCATTATCGATTGAAATAAAAGATAAATTCAATTTCAATTTGAAAATGACGAATAAAAAGAAATCAATAATCCCTATCGGGATCCTTTTAATTTTTTCCCCTTTTTTGTCACAAAAAAAAATGAGTAATTAGTTGCCATTTTACAGAAATGTCATTCAAATTAGAAAAAAATTAATATCTCGAAAATTAATTCCAATTTCAAAATTATATTACCAGTTTTGACATCCGCGGATTTTTATGGACAATTGGTATTAATTTCACCATCAAGCGTTTAATATTTTATTAAAAATAGCCCTGAAACATAATCAGTCGTTTAATCAGTCGTTTCATAAAATCGTTTCATAAATTCGTTTCATAAAATCGTTTCACAAATTCGTTTCATTAGGATTTTATATATATAGGGTAGAAATAGCCCTGAAACATAATCAGTCGTTTAATCAGTCGTTTCATAAAATCGTTTCATAAATTCGTTTCATAAAATCGTTTCACAAATTCGTTTCATTAGGATTTTATATATATAGGGTAGATAATAATTACTATTAATTCCTTTCCCTCCCTTTCTTTTGAGTTTACATAAATGACGTCATTTGGACGAATTTATTCAAAATATTTTCAGTTTATAAATTAAATGACATGCTGACAGACGATTGAATCCTGACGATAAAAATGTGATTTTTTTTTTTCAAATTTTCCTGAAAAACATAATTTAATCACAATCTTGTCTTCATTATCGATTGAAATAAAAGATAATTTCAATTTCAATTTGAAAATGACGAATAAAAATAAATCAATAATCCCTATCGGGATCCTTTTCAATTTTTTTCCCTTTTTTGTCACAAAAAACTGCGTAATTAGTTGCCATCATTACAGAAATGTCATTAAAATTAGAAAAAAAATTAATATCTCGAAAACTAATTCCAATTTCAAAATTCTATTACCAGTTTTGACATCCTCGGATTTTTATGGACACTTGGTATTAATTCCACCATCAAGCGTTTAATATTTTATTAAAAATAGCCCTGAAACATAATCAGTCGTTTAATCAGTCGTTTCATAAAATCGTTTCATAAATTCGTTTCATAAAATCGTTTCACAAATTCGTTTCATTAGGATTTTATATATATAGGGTAGATTTAAACTTTTATACCCAACAGAGGGTGTTGTTGTTCTGTCCATTGTTTCATTACAGATCGTTGTAACTCAGAGTTAAATTCGAAGAAATGCGCTATCAGTGTTGAGTCCAGGCCCGGAACATTTAAATGCCCCCCCCCCCCCCATCCCCCGCGGGAGATTTGAGATTTTATACTTTCAATGGTCAAAAAGTGGAATTTCTTCCCCGAAACTCTATAATGTCCCCCCCCCCCCCACTCGGAATCAAAGAAATCAATCCCAGAGAAAATTGTCTGAATTCAACAGTGTGCACCATGCTTTATATTTACGAGCAAGGAAGACCGAGCTACGCTCGGTCAAAATTAGCTTTGAGTTCAAATATCATAACCCATGACCAAAATGACCCACTAATAAGATTTTCTCGAACATGTGACCAAACCCAATTGTCTTCTCGTGTCCGAAACCAGTAGGATGTAAAATTTAGGCAAAATAGTCTAAGCCGTTTTTTAGATAAAATTAGCTCGACTCGCAGTGACCCAAAAATGACCCAATAATCGGATTTTCTCGGGCATGTGACCTAGCTCAATGATTTTCTCGTGCCCCACAACCTTAGGGTACAAAATTTAGTTCACATTGTCTAAGCCGTTTTTAAGATAAAAAATAGTTTGACCCATAATGACCCATGAACAAAATGACCCACTAATCAAATTTTGTCGAACATGTGACCTTGCCCAACAGTCTTCTCGTGCCCGAAACCATAGGATGCAAAATTTAGTCTAAATAATCTAGGCCGTTTTTTAGATAAAATTAGCTTGACCCACAGTGCCCCAAAAATGACCCACTAATCGAATTTTCAAGGACATGTGACCTAGTTCAATGATTTTCCCGTGCCAGAAACACGTAGGATACAAAACTTAATCAAAAATCGTTAGAGCCGTTTTTAGGTAAAATTAACTTGACCCGCGTGGACCCAAAAATGACCCACTAATCGAAAGTTCTCGAACATATGACCCAGCACAAAAGTCTTCTCGTGCCCGAAAATGGTCGAATACAAAATTTAGTCAAAATCGTTTGAACCGTTTTTTCGATACAACTAGCTTGACCCTAACCCATGGTGACCCAAAATGACCCACTAATCGAATTTTCTCGAACATGAGACGTAGCCCAATGGTTTTCTGATGCCCCAAAACGGTAGGATACAAAATTTCGTTCAAATCGTTAGAGCCGTTTTTAAGATAAAATTTGCATATATGTATATATATATATATATATATATATATATATATATATATATATATATATATATATATATATATATATATATATATATATATATATATAACCTACGGTGGACAGCATCAAATTAACTTCTAATATAATGTATACTTTTCTAAAGTGTTAATATAATATGTTTTTATTTTTATTAAACTTTCTACCCTTACCACTTATATTAAGTGTTTATAATTTTTTAACTTTGTATGAAGAAACATTATATGTTACTAATTCATTTCAATATTTAATTAATATTAATTTTAAATACTTTGTATCTTAATTCAAATATTTAGTATTTTATTTTAATTTAATTTATGTGATGTTGCATTTTTGGCACAGCTATTTAATAGTTGATGTCATTTCATGGTACATATATTTTTATGTTGCTTTAATTATTAATGTTTCCATCTTCCATCTTATTTTTAACATATAATTATTCATTAATGCATCCATTACTTTAATGTAATTAGATTTTCTATTTATTAATTCATTTCATTTATTTTTTATTTAACTAATTGCTATCATTTAAGATAGTAATTTGGTTTAATTATTAAACATTATTTTTCATCCAATACTCTTTTTATTCAGAGTATATTTACTTTTTACCATTATAGATGGCAGCACTAATGTTCCTGTTGCTTTACAATATTCATATTATTCTAAAATTTTTTCTGGCAACATAGTAAATCATTTTCTCTTTCTAAATTTGGCAACATGTAATGATTTTTTGCAATTCATTCCCTAGTTTTGGTTGTGTTCATGTGTAGTTCATGTCGTGCACAGGTATCTTTTTTAATCAAAATGGATTATATACTTTCTGACTCTATTTCATGTTTTCTCTGTATATTATAGGTGTGGCTTCTTTCCTTTTTAATATTGTATTTATTTTTAATTTTTTCACAGGTTTGTTTCAATGTTTATGAGCAGGTAGTCCCAAAATAATATTCTTTATCAATGTTATGGCTAATATGATGATGAAACCTCTCATTTTATTTTATTTGTGGTATTTAGGCATTTGGGACTTGATAATTCTGTCTAAATTCCACAAATTTCATTTCATTTCATGCATTTAATTCCATTTATTCAATTTTAATTTAATTTCTTATTATTTTAATATGTTTTTGTATCCATATTCAGTGTGTTGGGGAATCTTTCATTGACAACTAATTATTACATACTTAATCATTATTTCATTGCTTAAATTGGTGTTATGGTAATGTTTCATTTATGGTTATATATATATATATATATATATATATATATATATAACTACACACACAGACACAAGATTTGCTCGTATTAGAATATATGATAATCGTTGATGCTATTATAAATTAGTATATTTGAATGGTACAGAAGAAAGTTTTGTGATGGCCACAGCATATTAGTTCAAAAAGAAATCCTTTCTCTCAGTCTCTCTCTTTTTTTTTCTCTTTGAATGTGTGTTTCTATGTCTCTTTGTTTAATCCTCTAGACAAGGGATTCCCAAACTTTTAGACTAGTCCACTACTAAATCGCAATTTTAACTTTTGCGGTATCAGCAAGTTAGAAGGGTAATGCTGACAGGGACTGATTTACAGCAACGCATTCGAAACACGTGCTTCGGGCCCCGATTTTAACCCTTGAAGGGCGGTGTGATATAATATATCCCACTTAATTTTAAATCCAAATATCACATTGGCACCAGAATTTTGAAATAATATTTTGATTTTATAGGGAACGTGAAGTCCAGCTGTTATTTATTTTCAGGTAAATGTGTTTATAAATCAATCAATAATTTAACACTTTAGTAACAGAAATTCTTTGCCCCTGAAAGTATTAAATGATGCCTCAAAAATTTGAAAGAGGCGTAAAAAAAAATTATTGTGCGTATAAAGTGTTTTAGAAAGCTCCCCCCCCCCCCAATACACTACCGCGTAATACACAACTGGGCATGCGCAGTAGTGTATTACTGCTTATTTTACTGTTTATTACTGTTAATTTTACGGTATAATACTAGCAGCTGGGGTGCCAGTATTATACTGTAAAAGCAACAATTATTTTTTGCAGTGTAAGAAAAAATGAAATTATCATCTTTAATAAAAAGCTATGTGTTGCTGACGACTGGGTTTTTCGCTAATCGTTGCCACAAATTAATCTCGAAAAATGAAACATTTGAAGTTACTGAAAAAATGAATAGCTCGAAAAATATTTGTATTGTTAGACAAACTGCGTTAGAGAAGTAAAAAATTACATATTTTCTAGATATAAATTTCAAATCTAATGATTATGTCATTTTTCAAATATTTTAAAAATTACCAAATTTTACAATGGAGTACCATAGCGAAATCTTCACGAGTAAAAAGGTAATCTTAACGGCAATGTGTCCTGACGTGTATTACTGGCTATAGCACGAGTCACAAATTATAGTACCCTTGTCTTAATAATATCCTGTTAGTGTTGGAAAGTGTTTCATAATCTATACCCGATGCATGATTTTTCGTGCTTGTTTTATAACTATTTTTACTTTTATTTTACCTGATATCTTATTCTTTAATTCTGAATCTTCCTTCTTTAATTTCTTTGTAAATACGATATTTTCTTCAAATTTACTTTAAACTGAACAATCAAACGAGGTTGAAAAGCTGCAGGTGACATTATAAACCGTGTGAAATACAAACTGTGTGCGACTCCACTGGGAAATAACCTGCTCAAAACTTGTTTCTTAAAATTACCTGTAATCTAAACTGAATTCCGAATCGTTCTTTTTAATTTTAAAAAGGATAAAAAAGAAAAAAAAAATCTTAAATTTCGGTGGACGCTTCTGATCAAACTCTTTACTTATTGTAGGATCTTTAAATTAAGCAGAAATCGAAATAACAAATTTAATTCTATTTATAACCCACTAATTCTTCCAACAAACTTTTTTTTATATCAAAAGTGTTTTCTAGATCCCACTTATTCGCATTTTTATTCTGTCTTTTGTAAATCCACATTTTTTTTTTTAAATGATCTTTTTTAAATTATCTGTTTTAAATTATCTGTTTTATTAAATAACAAACTTGGCGATGTTTCGCCAAATATCGCTATGTGTCTCACTGGGTCCCAAACCAGTTATTTGCTCATGTAATGTGGAAAATAATTGAGACATTTTAACGAAATTTTGACCAGACTTCTCTTACTTTGTCTGAAATGTAATGATATCACGAGAAGGGGTGGTCACCATCCGCAACCAAACAGCGACGAACAAGTCGCTTGAAACTAGGATTTTTGTTTACATCCCACTGGGTGTCATTCACCGAATACAACGCACTTCCAGCATCTTCTAAAATAAAAGCGTAAGTCATGTGACTGTCCTCAACAGTTCCGGGATGGCCGTTTCACTTTTTCATATGCCAAGCGGCCATTTTTATTCAAAATTATTTTTTCGAATAAACTGCATAAAAGTTACATTTTAAGAAAGATCGTTCAAAATAAATTAATATTTGAGAGATGACTTGCGTTCAATTATGTGTATATTCTGCAATAACTTCAGTCGAAAGATTCGCAGTTCAAATTCTCTATTCATAAAAGTAAACAAAAAAAAGATTGATTCGTCGTGAACATTTAAAATATTAAATCATGGAGGTAATCATTCGCAAAGCAAGTTCTCCGCGAATGAATTTTTGGACCGCTGCCTCGCGTCAAAAAAATAATTCACACCAGTGAGACAATCAAAGTTTACCATAATTATGTGCTAGACAACTCAACTTTCTGACCTTTTCTTGACGTAAATTGAACTCATGTAATAATATTTAATGAATCAGATTTTTAGCATTTTTAAAATCGCTAATACAGCTTTTATTTATCGCGTGTACAAATTAGAAATAATACTTTGATTTTGAAATCAAATGTTTTGATTTATGATATTATTTCTTATTTATTTATTTATTTTCTCTTTTAAATGAAAAGTGTGAAGTATTTTAAATTTATGTAATATAAGCATTTTAGATTAAAGTTAAGTATTTTAAATGAAATGAGTGACAGGTTTATAATTTAAAATTAAATTAATTGTAGTATGAATGACGGTGATGGGAACGATATTTGGCGAATTATCATCTGCTCCCGGCTAACAAAAATACTCATAATCAAAAAAAAGAATAAAAATAAATAAATGATAGTTTGATGTAAATAAATATTGATATACATATCAAATAAATTTATAGAATTAAAATAAAAAATAAAAGTAAATAAACAACAATTTCCATAACAAAGTTTTCGCCAAATTGGCGGGGGAGGGGGGGGGAATCGCGCCAACGTGCGTATGTGACATTTGTGCCCAAAAAATATGCGAAATGCTACCATGATCGCAAAAGTTCATGATTTGTCTATTAGAATCTTCCGATTTGGCGAAGGATTAAGGGAAAATTAAATTATGAATAAATGTAACGTGTTGCAATGTTTAACATACATTTAAGGGAGACCAAACTGGTCGCCAGTGGCGGCTAGTTATTCATAATGTCATTGATTTTCACACAAAGCAAAATAAATCTCTGTTAAAAATTTCGTTACAATATTTTCGTCATTGTTAAAATTATGAGCTCATATCTAAGTTTTAACCGATGTGAGATATCCTGTATTTTTAACACTTTCCAACATAGTTTCAAAGCGAATTAGGTTTGTCTGGGCGTCTGGCCATCTGTCTGTCTGCCCGTGATCTGACTTACGTAAATATACTCGGAAAGTCATGTAATTGATATCTGTTATTGAGGATTACCATCGCATGATTGATATTGAAAATTTAGCGTGTAGCATTTATAGTTCGTTTACAAGGACTCTCAAAAGAATTCCATTGCATTATAGTCTATGGAGAAAATGGTTTGCAGTGTATTTTAATAATGTTACACTATTTCAAACATAATAAAATTAATATACGTCACTGACGTGCACTGCAAGATGCTTCCTACAGAATAGAGTGTGCATAGCAATTATCGTTCATTTACAGAGACGCACAAAATAATTCGTCTATGAGCAATGAGTTTTGTCTACGAGTAATGACTGCTGGAAGTGCGTTTTTAATTGTGATATGCGATTTAAATTTAACCAATTTTTTGCATATTGCTTGGCGTGTATAAACTCCATATATCATATTTACATGTTGTACAAAAGAATTCGAGTACATTCCCGTTTATTGACTAAAATTTATGAATGGGAATTTTCAACTGTGTTATGCGTTTCCTAACTGAACTAAATTTTGGCGTACTATGTAATGTAGCACATATACAAATCTATAGATCATATACAGGGTTGTGCAAAAGAATTCTAGTATTTTCTTGACTATAGATGGTAATTGCTGAAATTAGGTTTTTAAATGTGTTATGCGTTTTCCAAGAATAAACATTTCTTATTTATTAAAAAGGATCTATGATCTGTTTTTCCTACTTTTATAAAGTACTTTTTAACAGAATATGTTTTGTCATTGAAATTTGTATATTATAGTTCACATATACTGTTCACATTTTTGTGCCCATACTGCTTCTATATCAGCTTACTGTTTGAGCCAAGCAAAATTACTAGTTGTTCTATGATTTAGTATTCTTTTCATTAATTTTTCTAATTACTTTCTTTAATACCTATTCTTATATCACAAAAAAATTAAATGTTTATCGCAGTCTGATATACGCATAGTCTTGTTTTAAGTATTTGGTTTAGAAGCTTTCGGGGGTGCAGAAATGTCTCTAACATTTTTTTTTTTTTTTTTTTACTGTTAAGAAATGTTGTGATGCTGAACTAGAACTGTAAAACTAACTTTGCAGAAGAAAAGTTCCTATGCTTAGCGGCTGGATTTGCATGAGAGGGTGACTTCATTTCATTTCATTTGTTTACTTAAACATCACCTTTCAACTTATTAAACGGTGAAGTTTTGTTACAGTGTTCTACATGTGTTGGAAAGTGTTTCATAATCTATGCTTGACGCATGATTTTTCTTTATTGTTTACATTTTGGCTGGATTGTGGCCAATGAAATTTATGTATATATCTATACACTGCAAAAAAAAAAAGTTGTGCGCGGCAGCGTATTACTGCTTATTTTACTGTTTATTACTGTTGATTTTGCGGTATAATACTGCCAGCTGGGGTGCCAGTATTATACTGTAAAATCAACATCTATCTTTTTTTTTTTTTTTTTTCTTCAGTGTATATATATATATATATATATAAATTTCATTACAGCCTTGTTCTTCCCTATACAAAAGCATCCATTTCCTCCAACATTTATTCCTCTCCGCAGCTTGGTCTCTCTGGCTCCGTCTCTCTCATTTGTAATCGAAATTAAATGACCGCCGACGCCCTCGTTCGGCCGCGACGCTGACCGCTCCCTCCCCGCAACATTAGCTTTATAATAACAAGGAGCGTAATGGGTTACGGCAGAGTAATTACGCGGCCACTCGACTTGTATTAATGTCACATTATACTCCCTTTCAAAGTGTGCAAAAATTGTTTGTATATGCACTAGAATGTAACAATTTGTGTGCCATGAGAGTGTTGGAATGAGTATTAAAATACCCCAACTTCATTTTATATATACCAAGCAATCAAACCCTGGCTACCCAGGTTAAAGATGTCCTATGTACCACCCTGTGTACAGAACGTGGATGAAAATCGTTTTTAATTGAAAACTTTAATAGATGTTTTACATTCAGTATATATTTTTATTGCCCACCAATTACACCAAAAAACATTTTTAGTACTTTTGTATTAGCCGTATGACCGCGGTCAACTGCGAAACATTTCATTATTTGTAGCAGCCTTTGTTATTCTAATTATTTCGCTGTTTAAGTGCGCAGTTCAATTACCTACACTGCAAAAACAATTGTTGATTTTACGCTATAATACCAGCACCCCAGCTGCTACTATTATACCATAAAATTATTTTTTTTTCTTTTTAGTGTATCTGTTAAATTTGTGTCTTATTCGTTTATTTATTTGTAAACTTTTAATTTCGTTTAGCAATTTAGTTAGGGAATATTACGCGGAAATAAAGAAATGCCGTATTATTTACAATGTTTTAAGTGCAAACAAATTAATCTTACTTAATAGGGTCATTCTGATTATTTCAGTGTTTTAGAAATAGTTCAAATCGTAATTCTAAGTCGCGTATTAGATATGTAAATAAATTAAATTCAAGTTGTTTATTTCTGAAGTTTTGATTTCATATGGTTATTTCATTTGTGGAATATTACACGGATACAAACAAATGCTGAATTACTTATATCTTGTTAAGTGTTAAGGGGTTAATCTTCCATAATTGTTTTGCATGCAGATTTAAAATTTTAATGTTTGAAAATTATTTTAAAACCATAAAAAATCAGTAATTTGAGATATACAGTTTTAAGAGAAATTGCATTTGAAATACACTTTGTTTTCTCTTCGACGATGTAAAACTAAAATTGTGCAATTTTCAGAAATTTTAAAAATTGCAGTAATAACGACATTTATTGGCTTTGATTGTTAACTCCTTCAATATGACGTCAGCATATCTCAAGGAGATGTTTTTGCTTTATAATATAGATTAATTTTTTTCTTTATTGATAGATTGATTGATGAAGTGTTGATTACATTATGGAATGTTAGCCGTAAACAAGCGCTGAACTATTTGTATTGCTTTAAGTGCAGACGGTTTAATATTCCATAATCGAGCTGCGCGTTAAGAGAGATATTAAAAAAATTCATGTTTGAAAATTATTTTAAAAACCCTAAAAAATTCAGTCAATTGGGATACAGTTTTCAAATAAATTGCATTTGAAAGTATATCTTTTTTTCCCTAATCGACGGTATAAAGTAAAAAAATATGCAATGTTTAAAAGTAATTAAATTTGCGAAAAAAGGAAATGAATTTCTTAAATCGTTGCCATCGCCGAAATGACGCCAGCGTTACTGATTGACATGCTTTGCTTCATAATATAGATGTACTGGCAGTGTTGAATACAGATTGTATTTATTTCTCGAGAGAGATTTCTGCATCTCATAAACACAAATCTTCAGAGGGGGCGGTTGAGAACATGCTCCAACATGTTTCCTTTGAGACGCCCCTGGATTTGTCACTACACTGCAAAAAATAATTGTTGATTTTGCAGTATAAAACTGGCACCCAGCTGCCAGTATTATACCGTAAAATTAACAGTATTAAACAGTAAAATAAGCAGTATTACTGCTTGCACGGCAGCGTATTACTGCTTATTTTACTGTTTAATACTGTTAATTTTACGGTATAATACTGGCAGCTGGGTGCCAGTTTTATACTGCAAAATCAACAATTATTTTTTGCAGTGTATGTATGTAGATAACGGAAAATAATCTCTAGACTTGAAAAAACAATGTAAAAATCATTTCTTCCGTACGTTTCAACGCTCTCATATGATGGCTTTGGTACGTTTATAGAACTTCTCAATAGGAAAATTGGAACTTAATTAAGCTTGAATACCATTCAAATAATTTTAGAAATGCATGGTGTATAATGATATCCAGTTAGAAAATCCTACAATACAGAATTCAAAATGAAACGCTCAAGGAAAACTAAATGCTTGAGAGATCAATGGGGTTATTAGTTTTCATCCAAAGGGACTTTTGAACTCGTAAGAGAACATTACGGAAGGCGGGAGGAAGAGAAGAATTTGGATTTCTGGGAAAATTCATCTTTGCACTGAAACGCAACCTACGTTATACACGGCCGGTGCATGACGTTTAAAACGTCACATGGAGTGGATCATTTTTACACGGTGATTGGTGCAAAACGGGGGGCGCGTCGCTTTGCACCAATCACCGTGTAAAAATGATCCACTCCATGTGACGTTTTAAACGTCATGCACCGGCCATGTATAACGCAGGTCGCGACTGAATACGGTAGTTCGGGATAGTTTATTTACGTATTTCTGGAGCAAAAAACTAACTTCCAATAAATTTTGATTTCCGCCGCGCTAAGTTCAAGATAGCGGCCGTGGCCAAGTCGAAATTTCGTACATTTTGCCATACATCTTAGCCAACTTATTAAACCAATATTTAAAAAAAGATATGTTTGTTTTTTAGTTCTTCAGGTTCTTTTCTTTAGTCTCGCTTTATTTTTACCATATTTAAGTCTCCTTCACCCAGAAAAAGGAATTGATTAAAACTACAAAACATGTTTTGTTGAGTGCATTTTGGTTGATTTAGCAAAATTTTTAGTGGAAGTGAAACTAGTCGGATGTGTCAATCCCAAAACTTTCTTCTATCTCACACAGGTTTCGCATACACAAAAAAGAATCAGCACCCATTTATATCAAGGTCTAACTGAAACTCAAGTTTTATTAAATTCCGTGCATTATTTCTTGAGATATGACTATGACTATCGCTAAAATCGTGTAACTCCTGCAAAATGCTGCATAGCAGCGTCACCCGCTGGGCGATTTTTACCAAAAACTAATCAGCACCAACTTATATCAGAGACTAACTGAATATAAAATTTTATTAAATTCCGAGCATTAGTTCTTGAGATAGAGCTATTGCGGAAATCACGAAAAATGCTGCATAGCAGCGCCACCTGCAGGGCGATTTTTACCAAAAACTAATCAGCACCAATTTATATCAGGGACTAACTGAATATAAAGTTTTATTAAATTCCGAGCATTAGTTCTTGAGATAGAGCGCCCACAAAATTTTTGTCACATACAGACAGACAGACAGACAGACAGAGTCACAGACAGACATTTTCTAAAAATAGTCAAATCGTGTTCAGGACCTTCTAAAACGTATAAATCCGTCAAAAACCGGAAGTCGAAATTTTCATGAATACTTTCTTCTTGTAAAGATGGAAGAAAGTAAAAATTGGTTTTGTTGCTTGGACAAAAACATATTGTTAACACTCTTACAAAATTTTAACAAAATTTCATCAATTTTACTTGAATTAACAAAATCTGTTTTTTTAATTTTACAATAATTTTGTAATTTAAATTTGTATTTCCAGCAAAATTTTGTTGTTTATGCAAAATTTAAATTGTTATGTAGTAGCCATAATTCTCTTACGTAACTTTATTTATTTGACTGTGCTATGACTGTGCTATATAATTAAAGGATTAACATAATTTTTGGATAGTTAAAACTTTTTTTCATTGGGATGGACCAAGGTAGTTTTGACAGTTTCAAATTGCTGTCTAACCGGACTACAAGTTGCTTTTTTATTGTTGGTATATGGATCATTATTTTACTCTAACAGATTGCATCGAACTCTGCATTTAAAGTACATCATTTAACAGTCATAACAGAACGTGTCATTTTGATTTATATACCTGCTCATTTCTTTCAACGATTCGCCCATGATTTTGATTAGTTTTTTTATCCTTTCATGTTATACATCAAGACAATGTATATTTTGTATCTTCAATTTTATTGGAAATGAAGTGCTTTTTGGTTTTCACGGAGAGCATCTTGGGCTTGGACATTGCCCAATCCATAGATGGCATTAATTTTGTCTCTGCTTTAATTAAAAGGATTTATACACGGTATGAACAGTACTGTCGTTCATAGCTTTGCACAGAATCTCAGATGGAAGTTGGATGAGACAGGGTATTATGTAGTACTGTAAATCTTTTCAAGGACAGTATTATGTATTATTATGCATGGACATATTGAAAACAGAAATGTTAACTGCGATAACTATAGTCATCTTATCAAGTTAAATGAAGATTTTGTAATAATTCTTTACCTGCCAAAATTTACAGTGTTATTACTGGATTACAATCCAGAAGATTGTGTTTTTTAGGATTTAGTTTTCAGTATATAATTTATTTAATTACTGGCTCAAAGCTTGTGTTTTGTAGAATATAACTTTTAAATTTTCGTATTTTTGGAGGCAGGAGCCATGCCTTGTAGAATGTGTATTTTAGGATTTTAATTATAGTATAGTATTAGATTTTCATGTATTTATTGCTTTTCATAGCTTATTTGAACTGTGTTCAATGCTTTTTGTATTGCAGGATTGCTGCTTTTTTTTCTATTTTGTTTTAATAAACGTCGCGGATTCCGGCTGGTTCCCGGGGCTGTGTTTTTGCTGGATGTCAGAGGGGATTTTACCTCCGGGGCATTAGTCCATCAGCCTTCTCGGCTGGCGCCTCGGAAGGGTGTCCGCTGTTCCATTTATTACTTTCTTCTATATTTACAAGAAGAAAGTATTGGATTCATGAATTTTTTTTACTTCCAGTTTCCGACGGATTTTAGAAGGTCCTGAACACGATTTGACTGTTTTTGGAAAATGACTGTCAATGACTCTGTCTGTCTGTATGTGACAAAAATTTTGTGGGCGCTCTATCTTAAGAACTAATGCACGGAATTTAATAAAATTTTATATTCAGTTACTTCCTGATATAAATTGTTGCTGATTATTTTTGGTGTAAATCGCGCAACAGGTGGCGCTGCTATGTTGCATTTTTCGCGATTTCTGCAATAGCTCTATCTCATTTTCAGCAGTGAATTACGCCTGTAATCTTTGAATAATAACCAGTGAATTTTTATCCTGTTTTTTGCAGGCGTAATTCACTGCTGAAAATGAATTAAAAATTAACTATGTGTTGCCGTATGCTGGGCTTTGTATTGTCGTCTCATGTTTGCCTCAGAAAGAGACCGGGAGGCGGCAGCACAGACAATCACCTCATCGAGTTCATGGCTGAAATTCCAGAATTAGTTAAAACTCGATTCGCATATTAAAACGCAATCGGTCTGACAAGTCATATCTTGGTGGAAAACACATGAAAACCTGATTTTAGCGGTTGACTCGTAGGTTTACCATTGTGTTTTCCTGCACCCAAAAGTATGAAAACATGGAGAACTGGATGAAGGAAAACACAACGGTAAATCTACGAGTCAACCGCTAAAATCGGGTTTTCACGTGTTTTCCACCAAGATATGATTTGTCAGACCGATTGCATTTTAATATGCGAATCGAGTTTTAACTAATTCTAGAATTTCAGCCGTGAACTCGATGAGGTGATTATTTGTGCTGCCACCTCCCGGTCTAAAATTTGCGTGCTCCTGATGACATTTCCATCTTGTGCTGCGGTTGCAGCCGGTCCAACATATATAACTGTGAGAAATGCCGAGTTAGGGTATCGTCGCTTATAGCTCAGTGGTAGAGCCTCAGAGTGCTGATCTGAGGACCCGGGATCGAGCCCCAGCTTGGGGCATTTTTCACTCTCTCAGTTTACGCTTGAAAAAAAGCTGGATAAAAATTAACTTTCTATTATTCAAAGGTTACAAGCGTAATTCACTGCTGAAAATAAATTAAAAAATAGTTAAAATTGCATATTTAGCTTGGTTCATTTAACAAAAGTTTTTGTAGCATAAACAAAACAAGTTCGTAATATAACATATTTTATTATTTAAACAAACAAAATATATTTTGTTGAAGAAAGGAAATAGATTGTTAAAATAACACATAGCATATATCTATGTAACAAAAAGAATTTTGTTAATTCAAGTAAAATATAACCATTTTACTTGAATTAACAAAACATTTTTTTGCTGACGATACAAAAATTTTTTTTGGAATTGCAAAAAAAATCAACAATATTTTTTTGTTGATTCAAACAAAATTTCCATTGACCCATATTTAAACGTAAAGTTTTGTTGGGTCAACCAAATTTTTGTTGATTCAACAGAACTTTTTTCTGGGTGTTCCGTGTTTAAAATTTGATTAATAAAAGGAGCCGCAGACATAAAATTAAATACTTAATAAAATTTAACATAAGAAAACACCACGTTCAAAGACGTTTTTTTTTGTTTTTTTGTTTTTTTTTTGTCGAGATTTACATAATGCAATAATACTTCATATAACTTTAGTTTGACTCTATTTTTGTTGACTATTTTGTTATTATTTCTCTTTTTCCGGGCTTCATAGTTCTCCAGCAGTATAAGTGATTATAAATCAGAAACAGAAGTAAACATGATTGGCGATTGGCAACCATTTTTGGTGATCTATCTTCCTTGCATAGATGGCACATACGTATCGAAATAAGTTAAAAAAAAAAAAAAAACTCGTTAAACATGAGTAGTCAATTGTATATAAAGTGTAGTAAAGATGTCCTTTTTTAGGGTTTCGTTCATCTCACGAAACCCTATTCGTCCCGCTACGTTGTCTGTCCGTCACACAGCCGGTTTTCAGAAATCATACAACTTACAGACTTGAAATTTTGTCTACTTATAGCTAAATACCTACTATGAAGCTGAAAACATAAAATTTAAAAAAAATCGTATTATTTTAATGTAGAGTGATAAAAAACCAAAAATCTAACAGCCTTTTCCTATTAAATTTAAACAATTTTCGTTATAGCAGTTGCCAACAATTAAAAATCCACAATAAAATTCTTTCTACAATAATTAATTTTCTATTGGAAGATTTCCACGGGAAAAATTAAAATGAAATAAGAAGTTTCACCAATTGAAAAAAAATTAATATGACGTCATATTGGAAATAAAGCGGAAATTTTCAAACATTTCTCAATAATACAAGGAGTATGAGTATGTGTAAGTAGAGAAAGCAGGTTAATATGATGTCATTAGAGACTTAAAAAGAAAATTAATCTGACGCCGTATTGGAAGTTTAACGGACTTTTTCAAATGTTTGAGAATAATACAAAGAGAGTATCAATATAAGTAATAGAGAAAGCAAGTAGATATAACGTCAGCAAATGATTATAGTGTCATATGAGTTTGAGGAACGTATTGAACCATAATAAAAACCCAATTATGGAAATATTGGCATATTTTAACATTTTGAAGGTCTCTATACAACATGTTTAATTTTGAAATTGATTTTTTTTTACTATCGCATTTAATCCACATGACAGATATTATTATGACAAAGTATAATGGCGAGATTAAGATCTTTGCTAAGATCTTAGTAATGCTTTACTTACTATAAAGTCCAACGATGACATTGTTATTTCAAAAGCTGATAAAGGGGGTCAAATAGTGTTACAAGATAAATCGGTTTATTTTGATAAAGTACGTGATCTCTTACAATCTGGTCCATATGTTAAATTACATCGTGATCCATCTAACAGTGATCTTCTGAAAACTAGGAAAGTTATTAAAACTTCTCTTTGTATTGATGAAAACGCTAAAAATGCTTTAATACCTTCCATAACTAACTGTAGTCGTTTTTTCCCTCTTCCTGAAGTACACAAAATTGGTGTCCCCCTCCGTCCTATTGTATCTAACATTGGTTCTGCCTCATACCCCTTTGCTAAATTTTTGGTTAAACTTTTTTCTTTTCTTTTAGTTTCCAATTTATACACGATTCATAATTCTAGTTCTTTTGTAAATCGTATTAGGAACTTCCCCCCTCTCCCTCTTTGCGAATGGTTTCTTTCGATGTTGTTTCTCTGTTTACCCATATTCCTGTCCAAGGGGCACTTGAGTGTCTCACTTTAAGATTAAAAGAATTCCATTATACAGATTATGAAATAAACCACATCATTGAGTTATTCATGGTCTATTTAACACAAAATGCTTTCCAGTTTTCAAATCAATTTTATTTCATGTCAGATGGTTTAGCGATGGGTAATCCTCTAAGTCCTTTCTAGCAGATTTGTATAGCATTTCTTTGAGGTTAAATTGCTTAATCTCATTAATTTTCCGTTTTATTGTAGATATGTGGATGATTCTTTTGCGCTCCTTGACCCATCTACTTCTTCCTTTGATAATGTGTTAACTACTCTAAACTCAATAGATCCTGTTATCCAATTTACACATGAAGTTGAAATTGATAATAAATTACCTTATCTTGATGTGTTAGTTACTCGTCAGCTTTGAAACCTGTGTATACCGTAAACCTTTTGCAGTCTCACCCCCCCCCCCCTCATTTTAATTCTTGTCACCCCCCTTCCCAGAAAGCCTCGACATTTCATTTCTTTATCAATAGAGCATGTTTGATTTGTTCAGATAATGATTTCCTTGTTGCAGAATTGAATTATATTAGATCAGTGGTTATCAATCGTGGTTTTAGTTTGTCTTATATTAACCGTTTAATTTTTCGTTGTCTCAATAAAGGTAATCCTGTAAATCCTGATTCTTCTGCTGTTCCAGTTTCTTTTTCTACCCTCATTATTTTGTCATTTTATAATGGCATTAGCTTCAAAATAGCTAATATTTTAAGAAATTATGATTTTAAAGTTGTTTTTAAGCCAGTTAATAAACTAAATTTTTCACCGTTAAAGGATAAAATTCCACATCAAAACTTTTGGGGTATTTACAATATCCAATGTCAATGTGGTTTGTCCTATATAGGACAGACAAAACGACAACTCCGTTTCAGAATCAATGAACACAGAAACTATGTTAAGAAAAAGGAATTACTAAAATCCTCTATTGCTTGCCATTGTTGGAGTGAGGGACATAATTTCAACTTCGATTCAGTCACTATCATTAAGAAATGCAATACTCCTTTAGATTTAGACTTTTTTGAATCAGTTTATATTCATAAATTTGGTAACTCCCTGGTCAACGATTTTTCAAGCTTACCTTACATCTCACCTTTCTGGGTTGATTTACTGTGTCGTAGTGCATCACTTCCGGATTAATCTTATTGGTTGCTTTAGCGTGATGGGCTTTCGGTGTGTTGTTGTTTGTCATTTGGGATTTTGGATTCTGTTTCATGTCTTTGGGGGGGATATAATTTTTATTTTAACTGACACTGAGGATGTGAGTCCAAGTTACTCACGAAACGTGCGTCTGTTTATTGTGCTACAGTTCGATATTGTGTGTTAAACGTTGGATTTTGGTGTTTGAAAGTCCATAGATTCAATATGATTACAGTATTACAGTTAATGAAAAAGCAAGAATCATTTGTAGGTTGATTTCAACTTGTTACACATTCGTAAAAAAATAATAAAAACAATGCTGTTTTCCAAAAATTTGCGTCATATAATTAATGAATGACTCCAATGCTATGCCATTTTACATAATCATTCCATAAACTATTGAGGGAATTTGGAATATGAATATTAACAGGAGCATGGTTTTTACCATTCATGGACAAAAATCTACCGATTTCAAATAGGACAAAAACAAAGGCATCACTTTAACAGAGATTTAATGAGTATCCTCTACCTATAGCAACGGAGATTACCCATTGATTTATTCATGGAAAGTAATTCAGTCCAAGAAAGGCATTTGTCCATTACGCAAACCCTGACATGAAATCTTTCCTTTTACGGTGCCTCTACGAATTTCCTCTTTGTCTTTCTTGCTCATACTGGTTCGATGGAAACGCTCGTCCGATTCTAAGGTGTCCGATTTATTGTAAGGGCGGATGCTCTTTAGAGGGCGGTACTCTCTGGGACCGAAATATCTGCTGGCCGCCATGATCTCCCTTTCCTTGAGGATGTTGGAATAGTCCGTGTCCAGAGACGACAAGTCGGCATGCAACCATCCGGGTACGTGATTGATGCCAGTAAACCTCACGGGATCGTGCGGGTCCCTGAGAGATCGTTCCAGGTCGAAATATCGAGTGAGGGTGTCTATCCGAGCATCTTTATCTGTATAGGCGTAAGTATAGCACCTGAAATAGAGATATAACGGAATTTAGTGAATTTAGACTGAAATTACAAAATTCATAGGTTAACATAAAAATTTCTAAACATTTTAGTACTTGGTGTCCTTTCTAATGGACATAATATGTAATCTTCAGTTATGATCTAGTTACAAGTTTTAACAACTGTCTGACCAAGTGTGCCTTTATACATAACAGAGTGGCGTTATACGGGAAATAAATTTTGATTGGTCGAGACCAATTTAAATAAACTAGGGGGCTCAGCACCCTACTCGCTAACGCTCGTCAACCCCCCGTGAATTTTGAAGCAATTCACATTTTGAACGCTACGCGGTCACAGCTCGCTTCGCTCGCTCACCCCTTTTTTTCAGCAATTCTAGCCGGAATAAATTATATCATAAAACATTTGAACATATGAAATTGATAATTTATTTTAATGTAAAAAAGTAATTCTCCATTGAAAACACAACTGAAAATGCATTTAGTTGGCGCTACTAATGAGCATATAAATTATTTAAATACTATGAAAAAAGGATCTTTTGTACAGCACGACTTAAATTTATTTAAAAAAAACTACCTGATAGGAAGATAGTTTGTTTGTCATTGTTTAAATTTCGTTCGACATTTTATTGTTCCAATTGATTATAGATTTTTACAAAATGAATTATAATTCTCTTCATCAATACAGCAACAGATGGCGGCAGGTGATATCTAGACAGTTGATTTTTTTTCTCCGTCTTTTGAGTGAGTGAAATTCGTAAATGAATTCTAAATAAGAGTTGAGAATTCATTTGAAATTAAAGATATTGCTCATAATTAAAATGAGGAATCATCTCAGACGCTTTGGATTACGTACATGTTATTTTATTTTTAATAATTGCTTTGAGTATTATTCTATAGTTTCACTGCTGTCACACTGACCGCCATATTGGACGGAGGCGGAGCTGATCTAACACAATCTAGTCTTTTCATTGGTCTGAGCTCTGCAAACTACAGTTGTTGCCTATTTTCGCGCCACGTAAGACAAATATATATATAGATACGTGGCAAAACTGCTATTATTGTCAACAAGCTTGAGATTAGTGCCAAACTAATGTATGTTGACTTGTCTCACTTGTCTGATTGAACTCGTCCAGGTTTGCATTGCCAAGTTCTGGAATGTGTTTCGGACAAAAGTGTCACAGTTTGGACAAAACCTTCAATCTGAACATTTGACCTCTATTTACCGTCACACTTTTATATACAAAGATACAATAATCTGAGCTGTCGTGTATTAGAGGGAAAATATTTTGGATAGAACAGGATCGGTCAGTTTTATCCATACTGCTGTAGGATGGATACCGTCAGGGAGGGTATTTAACCGGAAGTGAAGTTTTCGTACAAGAAAAATCCTAAAAATGTTGCACAAGCCCTCCACTCAGATCATGTTGGTATGAACACGCAACATCGGACGAAACTCTTCATTTTGTGGCCAGCATACTAACCACTAGGCTGATTGTGTTTGATGCACATTAGAACAGAGATAATTCTCGAATAGTGATGCATGTTGAAAAAAAACGGCAAGCTGCCGTGTTTCCAGTAACATATTTAATGCAGAAAGCTGCAGTATCAGTGTAGACAATTTCATTTTTAAGAAAATGAAATAAATAATGTGCATTTATAGATATCGAATGATGTTTAAGGAATCGTATGAAACAATATACATGAGATGGAAAGAATGTTATAGTATCGCTGTCACAAAACTCTTAATCCTGGCACGAGGGAATTAATAATTGTTGTACGGGATGAGAGGAGGCAGAGTTCTTTATTACATTTGGTGTCGTCAGCGAAGTGCTTGTGTTCGGATGAAACCGCAGCTGCGAAGTGTTGTTGTGACAATAGAGCGCTCTAAAACCATTTTATTTTAGACTAGAACAACCTGCATGGTTTAGGATTGATGTGGCTCGTGGCAGGACTGAAAAGAAATGCTATTGAGATTCCAGAAAGCGTATGACGGTAGCTTATTGGTTAGCTTGTTATACTGCATGGTAATGCACATTATTATAAGGCTGCTTTTGTTATCAAGAAACGGTAATGGTGGAAATCGGTTGTCTTTGACGAACTCACTCACGTACAACTCCAAAATGCAATCGGGAGATTTTGATCTGAGAATAAAGCACCAGATATGTCAAAAGCGTCACAAAATTTCATCCATCTTTAGATGCTTAGACAAGTTAGATAGTGTTACCGAATGTTTATTCTTAAACAGTATTATGATAATAGTATAAAAGATAGGAAAAAAAGTATAAATGAGCGAAACAAATATAATTTTACCTTGGTCTGTGAAACAGTTCCCAGTGGCAACATATCCTTTGGTCACGGGGACTGTTCGTGTAACCGGGATGGTAATCGCAGGTGCAGGCATATTGTCGGCACACTCTCGCACAATGGTGATCGCACTCTCGAGGGAAACAACCGGCCATGCAAGACTAATCCAAAGATAAACCTGCACAAAAAATCATCTTTTTTAAATACGCCGAAACAAAGCACCTAAAACAGTACAAAGCCATGTTATGCACAGTCTCTTACAAAAAGAAGAAAAAAATGGTAGACGGTATGACCCATCCAGAAAAATAATATTTTCTATAGAATCTAGCGTCACATCCAACTTATTCAATCAAAACTACAGTGTTTCTTCCAAACCGAATCCTAAATTTTGTTCTTAACTGTAACATTAAGGAAGATGTCATAACGATATTCTCATCAGACTTACCTGACTTTGTGTAAAATATGACAACACCACGAGAAATGCAGCATATGCACAGTAATCTAGACAGTGACATGAGAAGTGTATTACCCACAATTCGAAATAGTGTGCACCTCGCACCACTACTAGCATTCGTTATGATGCTATAACTTGTCGCACAATGCAAAGTAAATCTAAGTGTGTAAAACAACATTTAAAGTACCAAAAGCAAGGAGTTTTTATATGTGTTCGTAGGGTTGCGTATATTCTTGTGTCCTTTCAAGATGAGTAGGGTTGTGCGTACCTCTAAATATTTTGTAAATCTAATTAGAAGAAATAATAAATTTAAAATTTTGGAAGTTCCACTAAGCCAACTTCCAACGTACTGTAGATATTTATGTGATTTGTTAAGTTTTATGTACCGTTTGCTGCCAACAAAAAAGTTTACATATAAACTCACTATAGATGTTGTTTGTTTTTTAAAGAATGGAACGTCTTTTTTCATTGGAAATGACACTGAGATCGCTTGTACAATTCGTGGTCATTTAAATGCAGACAATAGCAAATATGTATACAGCTACACTGGGCAGGAATTACTCAAAAATAGATCGCAAAAATGATGATTTTATTCACACAAACTGAAAATACCCCTTAAACGTTTTTTTATAAAACTCCTTGTTCGAAAGATTCGCAAACTATTGCAATGGTACGCTAAATGCTATCGATACCGGTATGCAATATTTGATTGAATTGTTTGATGCTCTAAACATTGTTTTATATACTTAATCTGCACAGCGTCACATCCCATCTCGTTTTTTAAAGTACATCTATTAAAATTTCGCTACAATGTCATATCATATCATATATTCTAATACGAGCAAATCTTGTGTGTGGTTATATATATATATATATATATATATATGCAAATTTTATCTTAAAAACGGCTCTAACGATTTTGACGAAATTTCGTATCCTACCGTTTTGGGGCACCAGAAAACCATTGGGCTAAGTCCCATGTTCGAGAAAATTCGATTAGTGGGTCATTTTGGGTCATTTTGGGTCATGGTCTAGCTAATTGTATTTAAAAAACGATTCAAACGATTTTGACGAAATTTTGTATCCGACCATTTTCGGGCACGAGAAGACTATTGGACTGGGTCACATGTTCGAGAACTTTCGATTAGTGGGTCATTTTTGTGTCAACGCGGGTCAAATTAATTTTATCTAAAAAACGGCTCTAACGATTTTGATTAAATTTTGTGTCCTACGAGTTTCAAGAACGATAAAATCATTGGGCTAGGTCACATGTCCGAGAAAATTCGATTAGTGGGTCATTTCTGAGTCATTGTGGGTCAAGATCTAAAAAGCGGCTCAATTTACACTAAATTCTGCATCCAATGGTTTTCGGGCATGAGAAGACTGTTGGGCTAAGTCACATGTTCGAGAAAATTCAATTAGTGGGTCATTTTGGTCATGGGTCATGATATTTGAACTCAAATTTTATTTTGACAGAGCGTAGCTCGGTCTTCCCTGCTCGTATATTCTAATACGAGCAAATCTTGTGTGTGGTTATATCATCATCATCATCATCAACCGTTTTCAATCCACTGCTGGATGTAGGTCTCCCCCAGATTTTTCCATTGTTGCCTGTCTAGTGCTTTAGTCATCCAATTAACACCGGCCACTTTTCTGATTTCGTCACTCCATCTTACTTGAGGTCGTCTTCTTGGTCGTTTTACATCTCTGGGATACCACTGTAGGGTGTTTGTGCTCCATCTATTGTCTTGTCTTCTTGCAATGTGCCCAGCCCATTTCCATTTTAGCCGTTTAATTCTCTCGATGATGTCAAAAACTTTCGTCTGACTTCTTATCCACGTTATTCTCTTTCGGTCTCTTCTGGTTATGCCTAGCATACATCTTTCATATACTAGAGAGGGCCCACCCCCTGCGAGCTACGCTCGCCAACCCCCGCTCAGACTTCGAGGCCTCTAAAAACATGACAGTGTGCTTTATTTTAAAAATATTGGTAAATCTGTAATTGGGTTGCCATGCTTTTAACGTTTTAATGGGGCATTTTTTGATTATCATGGCCTCATACACAGCTGTTGCGACAACTGACGACTGTTTTCGGGATTGATAAGTAAAATCAATTACAACTTGAAAACCAGCTTGTATAAAATGGTTAGGTTTAAATTGTGGCTACCTCTCGGACTTTTATAACAACGATCTGTAATCTATTCTTCCTTTGCGTTTAAGGATGAGAAAAATTCCATCTCCTTGTCAATAACATTAAGAACCACGGTATTGAAAAGTACTATGTTATAGACATTTTCAGTAACAGGTTATAATTTTCTCTCTATTTTAGTGCACCATCATGCATATTTTCATGTTATTTTAAATATGTAAATTATTTATTTTAATTAATATGTATATACGAATTTTCTAATAATTATTTATCATACAAAACTAATTAAATATTTTGTGCATGTATGCCTGCATTTATTCGGCATCAATTGATGAAATATTTAAACAAATTTGCTATCCGCGATAATTTTACACCATGTTATGTCACTTGAATATTGTCCATAAGGAAATCGGGTACTTTTCCAGTATAGGATCTTTTGGTTTTAAGTTTCGCGTAATTCGAGCTTCAAAAAGGGATAGATTCGTTAATATACATAGATTTGTTGCCAAAAGTTATGAAAACAAACCCAGTAAACTTTTGGTGCTTTTCTGTTATAGGGGTCTTGACGGTTTTTTAAAAAGCTTGGCGGAAAAAACCAAGCACGATAGAAAACCAAGCAGGATATTTTATTCTTCTTCCGAACAGTTGGGCAATTATTATTTTATATATTCGTTCCAAATATCCGAATTAGTGATTTTATAAATACGTTAATTAAATTTTACAAAGAAAAAATAAGAAAATGATATCAATAAATATTAATTACTATTAATTCCTTTCCCCCCTTTCTTTTGCGTTTACATAAATGACGTCATTTGGACGAATTTATTCAAAATATTTTCAGTTTATAAATTAAATTAAATGCTGACAGACGATTGAATCCTGACGATAGAAATGTGATTTTTTTTTTCAAATTTTCTTGAAAAACATAATTTAATCACAATCTTGTATTCATTATTGATTGAAATAAAAGATAAATTCAATTTCAATTTGAAAATGACGAATAAAAAGAAATCAATAATCCCTGTCGGGATCCTTTTCAATTTTTTTCCCTTTTTTGTCACAAAAAAACTGAGTAGTTAGTTGCCATCATTACAGAAATGTCATTAAAATTAGAAAAAAATTAATATCTCGAAAACTAATTCCAATTTCAAAATTCTATTAGCAGTTTTGACATCCGCGGATTTTTATGGACAATTGGTATTAATTTCACCATCAAGCGTTTAATATTTTATTAAAAATAGCCCTGAAACAAAGCAGTCGTTTAATCAGTCGTTTCATAAAATCGTTTCATAAATTCGTTTCATAAAATCGTTTCACAAATTCGTTTCATTAGGATTTTATATATATAGGGTAGATAGCCCTGAAACAAATCAGTCGTTTAATCAGTCGTTTCATAAAATCGTTTCATAAATTCGTTTCATAAAATCGTTTCACAAATTCGTTTCATTAGGATTTTATATAGGGTAGATATGCAAATTTTATCTTAAAAACGGCTCTAACGATTTTGACGAAATTTTGTATCCTACCGTTTTGGGGCACCAGAAAACCATTGTGCTAGGTCACATGTTCGAGAAAATTCGATTAGTGGGTCATTTTGGGTCATTTTGGGTCATTGTCAAGCTAATTGTATCTAAAAAACGGTTCAAACGATTTTGACGAAATTTCGTATCCGACCATTTTCAAGCACGAGAAGACTATTGGGCTGGGTCACATGTTAGAGAACTTTCGATTAGTGGGTCATTTTTGGGTCAACGCGGGTCAAATTAATTTTATCTAAAAAACGGCTCTAACGATTTTGATTAAATTTTGTGTCTTACGAGTTTCGAGCACGATAAAATCATTGGGCTATGTCACATGTCCGAGAAAATTCGATTAGTGGGTCATTTCTGGGTCATTGTGGGTCAAGATATAAAAAGCGGCTCAATTTACACTAAATTTTGCATCCAATGGTTTTCGGGCACGAGAAGACTGTTGGGCTAGGTCATATGTTCGAGAAAATTCAATTAATGGGTCATTTTGGGTCATTTTGGGTCATGGTCAAGTTAATTGTATCTAAAAAACGGTTCAAACGATTTTGACGAAATTTTGTATCCGATTATTTTCGGGCACGAGAAGACTATTGGGCTGGGTCACATGTTCGAGAACTTTCGATTAGTGGGTCATTTTTGGGTCAAAGCGAGTCAAATTAATTTTATCTAAAAAACGGCTCTAACGATTTTGATTAAATTTTGTATCCTACGAGTTTCGAGCACGCGAAAATCATTGGGCTAGGTCACATGTTCGAGAAAATTCGATTAGTGGGTCATTTCTGAGTCATTGTGGGTCAAGATCTAAAAAGCGGCTCAATTTAAACTAAATTTTGCATCCAATGGTTTTCGAGCACGAGAAGACTGTTGGGCTAGGTCACATGTTCGAGAAAATTCAATTAGTGGGTCATTTTAGTCATGGATCATTATGGGTCAAGGTATTTTATCTTAAAAACGGTTCATAGGATTTGAAATAAATTTAGCACCCTACAGGTTTAGGGAACGAGAAGACTATTAGGTTAGGTCACATGTTCGAGAAATTTCGATTAGTGGGTCATTTTGGTTATGAGTCATTATGGGCCAAGCTATTTTATCTTAAAAACGGCTCAGACTATTTACACTAAATTTGGCATCCTATGGTTTTCGGGCACGAAAAGACTCTTGGGCTAGGTCACATGTTCGAGAAAATTCAATTAGTGGGTTATTTTGGTCATGGATCATTATGGGTCAAGGTATTTTATCTTAAAAACGGTTCATAGGATTTGAAATAAATTTAGCACCCTACAGGTTTAGGGAACGAGAAGACTATTAGGTTAGGTCACATGTTCGAGAAATTTCGATTAGTGGGTCATTTTGGTTATGAGTCATTATGGGCCAAGCTATTTTATCTTAAAAACGGCTCAGACTATTTACACTAAATTTGGCATCCTATGGTTTTCGGGCACGAGAAGACTGTTGGGCTAGGTCACATGTTCGAGAAAATTCAATTAGTGGGTTATTTTGGTCATGGATCATTATGGGTCAAGGTATTTTATCTTAAAAACGGTTCATAGGATTTGAAATAAATTTAGCGCCCTACAGGTTTAGGGAACGAGAAGACTATTAGGTTAGGTCACATGTTCGAGAAATTTCGATTAGTGGGTCATTTTGGTTATGAGTCATTATGGGCCAAGCTATTTTATCTTAAAAACGGCTCAGACTATTTACACTAAATTTGGCATCCTATGGTTTTCGGGCACGAGAAGACTGTTGGGCTAAGTCACATGTTCGAGAAAATTCAATTAGTGGGTCATTTTGGTCATGGGTCATGATATTTGAACCCAAATTTAATTTTGACCGTGCATAGCTCGGTCTTCCCTGCTCGTTTTTCTTATTGTTAAACACACACCTAATTACACCGCTGGTCTGGGTCACGTTGTTGGGGTGTCACAATGATCACAAATGGTCACAGTCATACCGGTGACAAAAAATTGATTCTTTATCTTCGTCAAATTAAACTCTCAGGTCGCCTCACCTTCGTAACTGCACTGCGAAGTTATTGTGACCGATGTTTTAGTTCATTTGCAATTTGTCACAAAACGAAACACATGGCCGTCACACTAACGTGTATACGACTCGTTTTCCACGTCATGTGAGGATAATGATGGAAAAAAAAGTTGTACTTGGATCATGGTGCTATTTGGGTATAAATTGACATTCAAGTGTGGCTTAAATGAGACATCTGATGTATTTGACTGACAGTTATAGGATTTTGGTTTTTAGATTCTAAGAGAAATGATGTATGTCTTTATGTGTACTTACTCTCATTCCACTTTTTTCGATACCCTTTATACATGGTTAAACAAAACGCTTAATCTTAATAAAACTTCAAGGCTTAAGAAACTTTTTTTAAGCTGTCTTTTTTACCAGCTTATTTCAGACTCTGTAATGACTTATTACTGATCAAACGACAACATAAGGAAACTACGCATTGTAATTTTTACAGTTCCACATAAAATTTCGAATATTCATGGTACTCGTGGTAATCATAAATATGAACTTTTGTTATTTACGGTAACTGTAAAATGCATTCGATTACACGTATTTTTAATATGCTGAATTACCACTACAACCAAAGCACATTGTCCACGCTATACTGGAGTAAAAATCTTGCCAATATCATTTTTTCTCGGTACTTCTTTGTTATAGAGGCCTTGGCATAACCCAGTCTTAATAAAATGTGATTGCACGCCAAATATTATAAACAGTGACGAAAATAAAACTGTAATGAATGAAAAAATTTCTAATCTTACAGGGCTTGTCTGTGTTATATATTTTGTATTACATTATTATATAGCTTATGTATGTAGAAATTAAACAAATTTCTTCGAATGTATGTATTAAATGGTGTAAATATAAAACATTGTTTGTGCATTTGATACATTGATAGTTATTTCATAAAGATAAAACAATCTGATGACGTTTTTAAAATTTAAACAAAGGTTGCCAGAAAGTACTTTTGTAAATTTTGTTTTATTCGCCAAATTAACTTCGCCGTTTTCTCTCGCGTGCCAAAGTCCCTGTAACAAAAAAGTACCATTTTTCTTTCTTGGAAATAACAGCTTTTATTTTTCGCATGTTTAAATTAGTACACATACATACATATTATAATACATTTTTGACCGCATTTGCTCGGTTGGAATCGTAGATTGAAAACCGAAGTAAACCTGCCAAAAGAAGATGTGTATTACGAAAGATAACGAAACGTTGAACTGAAATTGCAACACACGACACCAAGCTAAGAAGCCCGGAGTTGTTCAAGAACTAACAACGAGAATGAATCACCCGAACATTATTTAGGTACATGCCAAAATGTATGCTAATGTGCCACTTACTGCAACCCTGACCATGCAAAATATCTCATTGCAAACATTGTGATTCCCTATTTATTGAAAGTGGATCATTTTTAGGGTTTCGTTCATGTCACGAAACCCTATTACTCCCGCTCCGCTGTCTGTCCGTCACAGAGCCATTCTCAAAAACTATATAACTTATAGAGTTGAAACTTTGTATATATAGATGAATACCAGCTGTAAAGAGCTATTACAATTTGAAAAATTCGTATTATTTTAATAAATAGAGATAAAAAAAATTCTAACAGCCTTTTCCTATTAAATTTAAACATTTTTCGTTATAGCAGATGCCAAAAATTTAAAATCCACAATGAAATTCTTTCTACAATAAGTAATTTTCTATCAGACGATTTCCACGTGAAAAATGAAAATGAAATAAAAAGTTTCACCAATTGAAAAAAAAGATAAATATGAAATAAAATTGATTGACGTCATAGTGGTAATAAAACGGAAAATGTCTAAGATTTCTCAATAATACAAGGAGTATGAGTATGTGTATGTACACAAAGCAGATTAACATCACGTCATTAGAGAATTAAAAAGAAAATATGACGTCCTATTGGAAGTTTAACGAATTTTTCAAATGTTTGAGAATAATACAAAGCGAGTATCAATATGAGTAATAGAGAATAGTAAATATATGAGTTTGATAAACATATTGAATCGTGATAAAAATCCGATTATGGAAATATTCGCATATTTTAACATTTTGAAGGTGTACAATTTGTTTAATTTTGAAATTATTTTTTTTTAAATATTGCATTTAGTCCGTATGACGGATATTATTATGACAGAATATAATAGCGGGCTGGTTTAGATATTCGAAAAAACGAAAAAATAGGCCGGTAAATTTTTACTTTATAAAAAACATGACTTTTTCTTTTGTTGTTGTTGTTGATAAATTATATTTATTTGAATTTATTAAAGAAAGGATAAAGTGTTTTGAAAGGAATATTAAACGAAACCCTTTGAGCGATCTTCGATCACACTTACCCACTTGTTTAAAATTTACTCGTAAGCACGCCAAACATCGTAATTTGCTTATTTTTCAAATAGAAAATATTTTTTATTAAATTACAATTTACATTTTTTTGCTGACGTTGAGATGAAATTTACCATATGGCAGTTACCTGATGGTGAGCAAGCTGCAATAAAATTGTTTCAGAGTTATGGAATTATACATAAAGTTTTTTTTATTTTTATTTTTTATTTTTTTTTGCTATGAACATTTCACAGTAAATCACAAATATAATTTTGTTGACCCTAACAGTGGGTGTTATACCCAATCTGTTGAGAGATTATCTGGTATCGCAAAATGGTGCAATAAGAAACATCGCATCACTTTATTATTATGTACAATCCTATCTGATAGATTTTATGTGACGACGCGATGTCTTTATTTTTTTTTTAAATGAATCCTTTACTGCAATGCTCATTTACAATTTCACGCCTGCAGTTCTGGTTGCAAGAATTTACCATCTTGCAGTGTAAAATTTTTCATATATTTATAAATGTTTTTCATATATTTAGAGAGTTTTTTTTATTTTAATTAATATAATTACATGTTCTTTTGCATATTATGTATAATTATTATATTACTGTTTTTATTTTTAATTGTACACTGTATTTACTTAGTATGTTATGGTTGTACAAAGTATATATTGAGTCACATTACTTATTGGGCTGAGTGACACTTTTATGAGTGCCGCCTGGCCTAAATGTCGGTTGGAGCTGAAATTGAAAATTTTACGTCTGGAAATTTATGGGGGCTGTTGGTCATGCTTCGTGTGAGGCCTCTTAATTTTCAGTAAGGTAGGGGACTTCGAGAAGACGCTTGGATGTCTGCCGGGAAATCAAAAAGGATGTCTGCCGTTTGTGTCAAGAAAATCTCCATCCACTGAATAGTGCAATGTAGGGATGTTTAGCTAGGATTGGATGGTCAAGGAAGGTAGCCCACCGTAGCCATTAAAGTATGTAAATTTTGGATACTGGGAGGAGCCCCGCCTACTTCGGGAAAAAGAGCTCTTGAAAGAGAGATGACTTCAGTTAGAGTTACTGTTTGGATTGAATCATTGACTGGATGTTTCGACCTAGTCTTTGACTTGATGTGTGAGGTGGCACTTAGATATGACTTAATATAGGAATTGAAGTTTAACTTAGTATCTGACTTAATGTTTGAGTAAGTGCTTAGACTGGATGTTTAACTGAGTGTGGAACTAGATGTACGACTTGATGAGTGATTAGACTTCGAAGAAGTGGTCATATATGTCTCCAGTGTTTCGTAATACCCAGGACTCAAGCTACGTGGCCCCGTTCTCTCTGGTGTCCCCAAGCGTTATAAAATGCGTTGTGAGACATAAACCATAAAATATGCATCGGTTTATGATTTTCTTATCTATGTAAAAATGTGTACCGCAAGTTGTTTATTGTATCACAAAACAGGAGAACACGTCGATTCTAATTCAATAATTTTAAATGTTTATAAATTTGTAAGAAGTGTTTATAATTAATTATAATGTTAATTAGAGAAAAGTACTCAGCTTTATTTCAAAGGATGTCTTCTATGATTTTTGTATATTTTTAATATGTTTATTTAATTCTTTTAATGTAAATAAAGTAGTTATTATTATTTTTTTTTGAAAAGATGTTGTCATGATTTAAGTGTTTAGTGATTAATTTGAAAACCTAAGAGTTTTTCAGGGTTCATTAACTTAAGTATTAAACTTTTAGTTTAAGATTATCTGTGGGATTGTTTTGTTAAACTGGGAATCCTTTGTATCAAAACAAAGGCTAAATGTTAGATGCTCTTCTAATACACAACGCGATGTTTTTTTTTTTTTTTTTTAAGTTTCTTTATTATTTTAGAACTTTAGTATCTAATTAAGCAACGAACACAAAGTCTTCAGTAACCAGAAACCCCTTTATGTGTGGTGACTTGTTAATTATGGACAGCTGTAACCGGCCTTTAGTAGGCTATGTCTAGAGATTACCAGCAGGATCAAACTGAGTTTTATTTTATTATTTTATTGCATAATATTTTTTTAACATATACTATATGTATTGATTTAATAAAATAGTTCATTAAAGTGTAATTTTCAGATGTTGTAACTTTTAAATGATCACTATCTCACCAACAATGTTATATTTTCCAATGTTTCATTTTGCGCCATCATTCTAGCCATTGTGTGTGAGGAACCTATCACACCCGTGATAGGTTTTGGTATAATGGACCTGTTGTCACAGCGGCTTCATTTCTCTACCAAATCCAACTATAAAAGATCATTTAAAAAGTTGTCCCTGAATAGCTTAAATTTTGTCCAACATATTAGATATATAATACTGCAATGGCGTTTGCACTTTTTACAGCAACGCGAAAGGACATTCCAGGCCAAGGTCAATACTGCTTTAAGGTCAAGGTCAATATTGCAAGATCAAATTCACGGATACATTCCGCTTGATTCGAGGTTCGTTTGGAAAAATCGGCCTGCGTAGCGGGCAAAACATGCAGTAATAGAATAAATTGCATACGTTGTGTTACATATTTTTTTAGTTACTTTTCGATTACTTGGTATCTGATAGCAATGTATTTTATAAAGTGTTCGTAAAATCGATTAAAGTCACTCCTTTTTAGGTGCTTTCGTAATTATATAAATACGTAGCACCTATAGTCGTCGTCTGGTCCGTCCATCTGACCGCATATAACAGCGCAAAACTATCCAACCAAATGGTTTGAAATTTAATATATAGTATTGCTGCAGAATTTTGTCGAGTCATTTCAAATTTGATGAAAATCGAATCAAAACTTAAAAAGATATTTATAAAAGTTGTCTTTATTCTATTAAATCCTATCGTACGTAATCTGTATAATAAAAGCGCAAGCCATGTGACTAAGAAAAACAAATACGGGCAAATCACTTTTTTTCATATGCCAGGCGACCTTTTTTATTTCAAATTATTTTTTCGAATAAAATTGCATAAAAGTTACATTTTTAAAATGGTCGTTCAAAAAAAATGTTTGCTTGAGAGATGAGTTACATTAAAAAATGTATAAATTCTGAGATAACTTCAGTGGAAATTAGAGGTTAACAGCCGAATATCTCAATCCATTAGAGTAAATAAACACAGGAGATTCGTTCATTATGAGTCATAAAAATATTAAACGATGGAGGTAATCATTCGCAAAACAAGATCTCCATGGTGAATTTTGTAGCACCCTCTGGTGTAGAAAAAAATCGCATTTGTAAACGTGGCATACGTAATAAGAGGGAGAAAAGGCATGCTCATTTCGCTCATAGCAGACGATATAATTCGTTTCACTGAAATAATAAGGATAATTTTTTTACATTGTGAAACTAGTTATAAAACGAACGCCCCTCATTTGTCACGTTTAATGTACAATTTAATTTTTTTTTCTTTTTTAATTAAATGAGGGTATTTAAATATTACAGTTTAAGATATTTATTTTAAATGTTTGTATTTTAACTAAAAATTACTACATATTTTAAATGAAATAAGTAAATAGTTCATATTTTAAATGAAATGAATGATTACGATGTGAACAATATTTGGCGATTTATCACCCAGGCCCGGACAACATAAAAGTACAGAATTTTTGCTTAGTAATATTCCAGAGATAAACTATACCTTGCGCATATAAAATATATATAACAAGAAAATCCGAGTATCGACAATTTTTTACTCTTTTGGGCAACACATTGCTACTAAATGTTGTGTCTAAATTTGCCTTTAACCAACAAATTTATATAAGATGCTACATCCCGATATCTTCGACATTCGTGATTTACGCCAAAGTGGTGTGTTTTAGCGTGCAAGTTTTGTTGCGATATAAATTTCATGGAAAATGTTTTGTGGCTAAAGTTGAATACTTTACTGGGTAACCAACTGCTAGGTACTTTACTATTTATCGACGTTTTATTCGCTTTTTTCTCTTATTTTTCAGGGTTAATCTTTTGTAATCGTAATCAGATCTGTCGTCAAGTGTCAGCGTTAAAACGACTGAAGTTGGTAACAACAATATAGTTTAAAGTGAATGTGATACCTCTGAAGTATAGCCCCAAAAACAAAAACCCCTCTGTTGTGCCAAACAACACTCAATAAAATATTCCAATTGGCGTGGGGCCCAGTGACAGAATGTTATGACTTTTCAGAGTTATATGCAACTATTTTCCCTTAAAACTTCATTTTTACAGACATCTTTCATGTTTGTTGCTAATCATTGACATCAATACGAATGATAAAAGAATGTAAACTGTAAAATAACATCAAATAATTTTTTTCTATAGAAATCCAAATAATCATCCATAACTTGGTCCTCAACGACGTGTCGACATGAAAATATGAGTGAAGCTCAGAACAGTATGGTTTGAAGTGAATGTGGCGGAATAGCTGTCGCAATGGGGTTGGCGCGATTTTTGTTTTGCGCCATTTTGGTGAGAACACCCCGTTTTCGCGTACCTGTTAGGCTTATCTTGCTTAGCTGTATGTTAGTTTTATTTTTCTATGAAACAGTTTATTTTATTATAAAAAACATAATTTTGTATTAAAATCATTAAAATTACAGACATTACATTACAATTACATAAAACATTACAAACATATTAAAATTGGACGTTTCGGATTTACATGAAAATCCTTCATCAACAAACATTTTTCTTAACGTAAAAAAAGCGTTTAAAAAAAGTTTTTTTTTTTTTTTTTTTTTTTTTTTTTTTTTTTTATCTCATGGATATATCTCCGTACCTAGGCGCAAAAAAATTTCTCTAAGTAAATGCCAGTCTGAAAAATGGATAAGCATCTTTAATAGAGTTTACTGTGCAACATGTCTAAAAAAATCGCGGACAGATATAAATAATAAGTACCAAAAGAAATGTAAACTAAATATTTAAAGATTGCACTAAAGTCTATTAAAATTCATATTAACCACAATCGCGTTACTCGCGTCTATGATTTTTCATTAAAATGACCGGTGTTTCACTACTCCTTCCTACAAAATATGTCTCTATATATTAAATATTTTTAATACAATCAACTGATTGGTAAATAATTCAGTCCATACATCACTATATTACTCCAATGCAATATCGCATCAAAATACGTCCACTTTGCGACTACCTCAAGTTATAGAACATTTTTCTATTAAAAATTATATTCATATAAATCAATTTTGAAGTCCATTTCAGATATTTTTAAAAGGATACTTTCAGATGAACATATATTTGATTTTGTACTAAATCTTGAGACAGACTTACCCGTTGCGCAGAAATATTTCGTATAAAATTCATTCAACAATTAATTTAATTCCAGTATTTTAAAAATTTGGGAAATCCAATGTGGTGAAAAATTCTATTTAATTTCCATCATAACACATATACAGAAACCATGGATAATTTGAAATATACTGCATGCTTCTCTACTTATAATACATATTAATTATGCCATGCCGTGGCATACGTAATAATAGTCTATAATTTACGTACGCCACGGCCATGCTTAATAGTTGCCAGCATATTCAGTTTTTAAGATTGTAACAATACCTACCAAATTTTATTTTGATTTGAATTTCACAATAGCAAGTTACAAAATAACTAAATCAAATGAAAACCGAAAGATTAAAAATGTTGCCATTCTCATACAATAAATTTAGTGTTGCCAAATATCATAAAATATCACATTCACCCCATCTTCAAAATGTTTTATCAGTTAATTTCATAGTTTGCCAAATAAAAGGTCTTTGACTTCTAAGACGCAAAGATTCATCTCTGTTCAAATACTCATCAGCTGACACCAGCTTCTATGAGCTCTACTTCTTCTATAGTGTTCACATTTATTAACACGTACATGTTTTGACATTAATTCTGGACCTGGTTGTGATAATCATATAGGTGTGAAACGTCCGTTGTAGGATCTTCTGGCACTGATAAACATACGTTCATGAGTTTATAGAATTAGTCGCTGTGCATAGTAGTGATCGCATTCCATGCAAAATAGTTTGTAGTACTTCATTTTTTATTTAACTGCTGTGCTGTTAGTCAAACATAAATGCCACTGATCTTTGATCTGTAAACACTTTAAAGTGCCTACCAATTAAATAGTGCCTCTAATTTCGCAAAGACTCAACAATGGCATAGGCTTCTTTTTCAACAGAGGAGTGTCTTCTTTCAGAGGAATTCAATGTTCTAGAGTAGAAATCAATAGGTGTTGCACCTATTTCAAATTCAGAATCACCAGTTTCAACTGTGAATGGTATATTGTCCTCAATCGAAAGGCATTGGGCAGCACCATGTCTGCTTTAAAAGAACTAAAAGCGTTCTCAGCCTCTTCTGTAAGAGAAAAAAGGACCTTTAGCTAAACGAGAGTGAATCTTTTCAGAGAAACTAGCAATCCAGCAGCAATAGTGTGCAAACATCAGTCCCAATGCGCATCGTAAAGATTTTATAGCTTTAGGAATACATAAATCCATTAGTGATTTAAATCTGTTAGGATCAGAATTTATTATGAGGTTTTCTATAGAGTATCCCAATTACTTAACAGATTTTGTAGAAAATACACAACATTCCTCATTCAATTTTACGTTATATTCCCTATCAGCAGCTACGAATCTCTTTAAGTTGTAGTACTATTCACTTTGATTTTTCCCACATATAGTTACATCATCAAGATATGGAAACGTATCTGTTAAATTTTGATTTGCAATAATTTCGACAATTGTTCTCTGAAAATCAGCAACTCTATTGGTAACACTGAAAAGAACACATAGAAATTGTCAAATTTTACCATCAGTCTCAAAAGCTGTACAAAGCTTCTCAGATTTTATTATTGGTATTTAATGATACGCACTTTAAAGGTCAATTGTACTAAATATTTCATATTTTGATACTTGTGAAATCCATTTTTCAATTTTAGGAAGAGGTTAATCATCCAGCATCGTAAATTTGTTTATAGTTTGAGAATAATCTATAATCATTCTGGGTTTGTGGTATTCCCCTTTTAGGAAAAATACTTGAGCACTCCAAGGAGAATTACGTGGTTCAATTACACCTTCTGAAAGTAATTTACGTATTTCTGATACTATGAATTTCTTATCTTCTTCAGTCTGGCGTCTTGATTTAGTAACAATGGGTATATAATCAGTCGATAAGTTAGAGAACAGGGAGCCAAGGGCAGTCTCTAATGGATAGATTCTGAGAGATGGTTTGTCACCTTTAAACTCTATCTCTACAAAGAAATGATTTTTTTAGCAAATCATGACCAACTAGGAAATCTGCACAGAAGATTTTCCTGATTAATACGTTTGGATATACATAGCATAATAAGTTAATTTACATAAGTTAATATGTAAGTTACATAAGTTAGTAACTTAACTGAACAACAACCTGTAATATCCGAGCTTAATGAAGAGTTAGCCACAGTTATTCTATCGAAATACTAGCAGGCTACGCCCGCTGCGCTGGTCCATTTAAAAAAAGACCTTTGAATCAAACGAAATGGTGAATTCGACCATGTATTTTAAAGTAATATGGACCTTCACCTGGAAAATCCTCCCACTTGCTGCATACAATGCGAATTCTATTGCGCTATTATCTTATCTTATGCGTTAGACAAATTTCGGGGTATAAAAAAGGAACTCTTTTATTTGATCATTTATAGTACAATTTGGTAGAGAAATGTGGCCGTTATGACCAATAAAAATTTAAATGTTCTCTAGTCACCCATCTACAAAAAAAGAGAACATTACAATCATTGCAGAGATTTACCATTCAACTGAAATAATGGTTCGGATTATTCATTTTCGTTTGTTAGCTCTTGAACTCCGAGCCTCTCAGCTTGGTGCTAGGTGTGGTTCTGGTAGCTTAAATAAAATCTCACCCTACGTTACATTATATATCGTAATATAGATCTTCTTCTGGCAAGTGTACTATAGTTTTTACCTTTGTATTCCAGCAGAATAAATACTGGCAAAAATGTAATAAATTATTTGCACACAAAGAACAGGGTTACTTTCATATTTAAAAACATTTGAATCTAAAAAAGGGAATTTTTAAAGCTGAATTGTTTGAATAAAATTAAATTAACGTCATTTTCATTGACTTTTCATTTTATATATCAGTTGCAATCATGTTACCATTAACGTGGAGAAAACCTCGATAACTGATTCTGGTATAAAAGTAAACCTCTAGTCTGTAACTAATAAAATCTTCCTAATATTCTGCAATCACATCCGCAGCTAAGTTTCACGTCAAATATTAGAAGAGTTTGCAGCAATATGGTTACAAATATACCAGAGTTAGCTACAAAACGAAGTTAATTACACGCCAAACTATGTTCCATTAAAAAATGTTTCTGGATTTCATACAGTTACGATTGAATATAAGCAGTTATTTAAAGTTTTAAGATTATTGGCCAGTTGCACAAATATATTGTGAAAGAAAATTATGTTAAAATTTTAACGCTTCCATCTATTAACGAATGCATGTGTTTCATCTAATTTAATATAATAATTATGAGTTACTTAATTATAATTTTCAAACATTAATAATAAAATTTAATTCTAATATTTAAAGTCAATGTGTTTTACCAAATTAATCAACACATTTAGTTTTAATTATTAATAAAGTAAAGTAATTGCTATGTATGAATTTATATACAAATAATAATAAATATCGTAAATCTTTAATATATATTAATTTGTTCGAAATAATTAACCTATTTATCTATATTATAATTATAATTAAGTAACACAATTTTTAACTTGCGTCTAATTTTCATAAATAATTTTAATTCAAAAAATTTTATATTAATTTAGTATTTAATATTTATATTTATATACAAATCCCATTGTAATGTAAATGATAACTCATAAAAATAATAAATTTAATAAGAACAAAAATTGTTTTAATAATGAATCATATAAAGAAATAACATAGCAATGACCACAGGTTTTTTTTTTTTTCATGATTAATTAATTGATCAAATTAATATCACGTATCATGATTTTTATAATAATATATATAAATATACATATAATAAGTCATACAAACCACTACTAATCTTTACCTCGTACCAACATCCACTAATCTTTATATATTTTGTATATAAACACCAAATTATTTAAATATCGAGTGAGATATTTGGTGATCTGGATGACTAGAGTTCGGATATTTGGAGTTTTACTGTTCTATTGTGAAGATTCAGTTTGCTTATATGGCTCCCTTTTTACAGTTTTTTTTCGTTACATTTTATGTATTATAATTTACCATTCTATGATTATTTTTTCATTACCTGTAAGAATTTCACAACAGAGTAGTGATAATCGGGAATGTGTAGCAGTCATATTTTGTAATATTAAATTTTAAAATCCATTCCCTTTGTGAACAATAACTTACACTTCTCGAATGCTGGAGTGTCAAGAAGAAAAGCATAAAAACATAAAGTCAGATATTTCAGAGTGTAATCCGATAGAAAAAGACATCTTTTAAAGCTTTTCTCAAGAAAAAAAATGTCGTTTCATTTCGCTGTCGATGTTTCCTTATTCACAAGAAGATAGAACCATAAATCAAACTTGATGATTCGTAAAAAAAATGTAAGAAAGGAGTAATCCAGTTATTTTTTATTCGTTTGGTTATGAATTTTTTTTTCTTTTTTTGTTAAGATGATTATTTATTTGATTATTTATTTCGTTTGATAAAGTATAACAGATTAAATGTAGTTAAAAGAGAATTTTCAAATAGATTATTGAAAAAGTTTATTTTATTATTTATCTCTTCTAATTATAATAAACCTTTATGTCCCAAATTATGAATTCAACTTCCAAAGAATTTTTTTTTCTGAATTTTTGAAAATACATTAAAAGATTTGTGCAGTCATTAGTATATAGCAATCATTTGTATGTACCATTAATTAGTTTGTAGCAGTCATTTGTTTGTAGCAGTCATTAGTATGTAGCATCCATTAGTATTTAGCAGTCATTCGTATGTAGAAATCATTAGTTTCTAGCAGTGATTAGTATGTAGCATTCATTAGTTTGTAGCAGTCATTACTTTGTAGCAGTCATGTCATTAGTATCTAGCATCCATTAGTATTTAGCAGTCATTCATATGTAGAAGTCATTAGTTTCTAGCAGTCATTACTATATGTAGCAGTCTTTAGTATCTATTATTCATTAGTTTGTAGCAGTCATTAAGCATGTAGCAGCCATTAGTATCAAAGCCTTCATTAGTAATATAGCAATCATTACTATGTAGCAGTCATTAGTTTGTAGCAGTCATTTGTATTTAACAGTCATAAGTATGTAGCAGTCATTTAGTTTCTAGCAGTCATTCATATGTAGAAGTCATTAGTTTCGAGCAGTCATTACTATATGTAGCAGTCTTTAGTATCTAGGATTCATTAGTTTGTAGCAGTCATTAAGTATGTAGCAGCCATTAGTATCTAAACCTTCATTAGTAATATAGCAATCATTACTATGTAGCAGTCATTAGTTTGTAGCAGTCATTTGTATTTAACAGTCATTAGTATGTAGCAGTCATTCGTTTCTAGCAGTCATTAGTATGCAGCAATCATTAGTAAGCAGCAGCCATTGTATGTAGCAGTCATTAGTATGCAGCAATCATTAGTTTATAGCAGTCATTAGTTTTGTAGTATGTTTACAACTCTATCCAAATCATTTCTTTTAAAAAAAAACTTTTTTAGTATTTCATGGAATTAGAAAATATACAAATAGAATAATCTCACAATAGAAATATAGAAATTCAGAATTGAAACTCTCTGTAGCATGTTTTTCAACATCAAGAAAGCTGAACAATTTATAATAATTGGAAAATGAATTATCCATTTAAAAATATGTTTGCCTTGTACAACGAATAATGCTTTTGGGACATGGTAAAGTAATGTATCTAAACCCCTTCCTAAACTGTATGTCTGACAATCGATGTGTTAATAAATTTTATAACAATTTTTATGGTACTTAAAAATACTATTGGGGCATTTATCTATTTAAAACGCAAAACTGAACTTTTAAGACCAATCTCAGCAGATCTGAGCATGCGCAATGAAAACTTTAGGGTGCTTTTCTGTCGCTAAGCAGAGTGGGAAGCCAGTTTTGAAATTATTTCGTTTCAGAGGACAAACACAAACTCGAAATAGCCGAGTGGTCTAAACCGCCAGAAAGATAAATTCTAGTTCTCCAAAGGGAACGGAAATTCCAACCCCGCTCCTGGCATGAGATGTTCCTATGATATTATTAGTGTTCTGATAACTCAGTCCAATAATGTAAATTATATTTTATTTCAGGGGAAAAATTATAGAAAAGTTATAGTTATGTTTTTCCTTCATTATTATTAAGTAAAATTTACCAACTTCAATAATTCTTTTAATTAATGATTTTGTATTTAAAATTATAAATTAAAAGCCATATAATTGGTATATAATTATCGATTAAATAAATTGAAATAATTTACAATATTTTGATATATTTTTTATTACAGTTGATCTATAAGGTAAATACTTCCAATTTGTTATATTGGGGTCCAATATTCATTCGAAAATACTTCCAGTGAAACACCAATATTGGTTAAATACTCTATTTATTGTAGAAATATTGCAATGAAATTTTATTGTAAATATTAACAGTATAGTGTTAATATATTTCTTGCAAATATTGCAAAAATATTGGCAAAATGTAAATATCCTGATGTTGGACCAATATTTCTTGTCAATATTGACCGTCATACAGCCAATAGAAGCAACATTGGCATAATAATGATTAGCGACTAGACATATGTATATATATATTTGACAAAATGTGTACCATTGACGTAAAACTATATAAGGTTCAATACGCAAATTAATCTCTTGACAAGTAGCATAAATTATTTTATTTTATTATAAGTTATTTTCACTATTTTCTTTTACACTTCTTATATGCTTAAATGTTTTTTTTTTCTTCTCACACTGTAAAAAGAGATAATTGTTTCTTTATATAGGAAAACATAATGTAACAATGAATGAAAATATACAATATACTCTTCCGAGTTACCCACGATTTCGAAAACAATTCTTTATCTTTAGAGACCTCAGAAACCAATATATTTTCGATATTTAAAGAGATATTTATGCAACCAAACTTCCATTTGCTGCTGCTACTTATTTTCACGAAGGTTTCTGATTCGTTTTTAAAGTGTATTAACCAGTTTTTTCAAAACAAAATATCGGTTTTTGGGATGTTATCCATTCTTTATAAAACTTTTTCAGATGCAGCATAATTAAATTTCCATATGCAAGAGTTACAAAATAATATTCATATTAATGTGAATGTGAATACGATTGCTGTTAATGTATCATGTTTGTCTGTAAAATATGTCTGTTGTACATAGAAATGTTTACTTAAGAATCAATAGCATCCGAAAAGTCGTATATTCCGGGTTAATACACTTTAAAAAACTACTCGGAAACTTTAACAAACGTCAATGGCAGCAAAATAATTTTTTTTTGTATATCCTTCTTTAAATCTCGAAATGCATTGGCTTCTGGGGTTTTTAGAGATAATAGACACTTTTCGGAATCGTGGGTAACTCGGAAGAGGTTATACTATATTTCCGTTCGTGATTATAGTATATTTTCGTAAATCAAGAAACATTTGTCGTTGCTTTACATTCCAGATTGCTTTTAAAAATTTCTGTTTTTTTCTTTTCTTTTACAAATCTATCGTAACGCGCGAAATTGAAGATAACAAATGTACTAAAAGTTAGTTAAACACATATTTCAGCGATTTTAAAAATTCAGTCACTAAGGGGGTTAAATGGGGGTCGAAAGTTTTTAGTCATTTCGCGTTTTCGCCATATCTTAGCAGCAGTTTTAGATAGGAACGTGAAATTCAGGATAACAAATCTACTAAAAAAAATAATTAAACACATATTTCAACGATTTTAGAAATTCATCAATTAAGGGGGTTAAATAGGGGGTCGAACGTTTTAGGTCATTTTGCCTGTTCGCTATATCTCAGCAGCATTTTTAGTTAGGAGCTTGGAATTTGGGATAACAAATCTACAAAAAATATAGATAAACATATATTTCAGCAACTTTAGAAATTCAGCAACTAAGAGGGGTTAAATAGGATGTCAAATATTTTAGGTTACTTTGCCATATCTCAGTAGAAATTATAGGCAGAATCATGAAACTCAGGATAACAAATCTACTAAAAAAAATAGTTAAACACGTATTTCAGCGATTTTAGAAATTCAGACACTAAGGGGGTTAAATGGGGGTCGAATGTGTTACGCCATTTTGCCATATCTCAGTAGAAGTTATATTTAGGAGTGTGAATTTCGGGATAACAAATCTACTAAAGAATAGTTAAGCATGCATTTTAGGCGATTTTAGAAATTCAACTACTAAGGGAGTTAAATGGGGGGGGGGGTCGATAATTTGAGATGATTTCACCTTTTTACCATATCTCATCAGTAGTTTTGGATAAGAGCGTGAAATTCAGGATAACAAATCTGCTATAAAAATAATTAAACACATATTTCAGCGATTTTAGAAATTCATCCATTAAGGGGGGGGGGGCTAAATAGGGGTCGAAAATTTTAGGTCATTTCGAATGTTAGCAGCATTTTTAGTTATGAGCTTGAAATCACAGATTCAGGATAACAAATCTACTAAAAAATAGTTAAACATGTATTTCCGCGATTTTAGAAATTCGGCCACTAAAGAGGGTTAAATGGGGGTCGGATTTCCTATGTTATTTTGCGATGTCTCAGTAATAGGTAGATGCGTGAAATTTAGGATAACAAATGTACTAGAAAATAGGTAACTATGTATTTCAGCAATTTTAGATAATAATCCATCAAGGGGATAACACTGTGTGTCGAAAATTTTAGGTAATTGTGCCACATCTCAGCAGCAGTTTTAAGTAAGAATGTGAAACTCCGCTTTACAAGTCTACAAAAAAAAAGTAGTTAATCATGTATTTCAGCGATTTTAGAGCTAGCGAGTTTGTGGGCAACATCGGCTATGAACCCGATTGCGGAAGATTAGACGAAAAACAGAACTATTGCTGATTTTTTATTATATACTAGCCGGTTGCTTCCGAGTGGGGCACAGATGCAAAGTACTACTTGAGCCCCACCCCTAGATAATCATGATTAGGGCCCAGTAGTATTTTGTCAGAAGGCTCATGAAAAAATTTATGTTGCAAAATCTTTATTTAAGTGCTTTTTTATATTATTATTAGTTATTTTCGTATACTTTTAATTTAAAGTATTTTATTTATATTTTTCTGGTTGCATATAAAATGCACTTTCTGGGCCCCAAGCGAAATCAGGGCGGTACGCTGCACTATGTATCTGGGCCCCACTCGGAAACGACCGGCTAGATGGGCGAATACCGGCTAGTATCAGATATAGTAATAAAATAAGATTAAAATACTAGTGCAGTGAAGAAAGATTGATAATCAGCAAATATGAAACTTGTAAAGATACTATGAAGCAGGAGTCTATGCTGCTCTGATGTGCAGCTGCACCTCTTCCTCTTCCTGCTGAGGTTGAAGCCCCTTTATCTACTACTGCCGTTACTTGTAGAGTATTGACGAATCACATCAATGCTCTCAACACAGTACATTCAGGATTGATTAAAACCACTTTTTACTTTCTTCAACCTTTAAAAGAAGAAAGTATTGGATTCGACAAAAATTTCTACTTCCGGTTTTCGACCAATTTATACGTTTTAGAAAGTTCTGAACACTGTTTCACTGTTTTTAGAAAATGTCTGTCTATGAATATGTTTGTGAGTCTGTGTGTCTGTCTGTATGCAACACTAATTTTGAAGGCGCTCTAACTCAAGAACTAATACACGTATTTTAATCAAACTTCACATTCAGTTAGATCTTGACATGAATTTGTGCTAATTAGTTTTTGGTGTAAATTGCCCAACCGGTGGCGCTGATATGCTGCATTTTTAATGATTTCCGCGATAGCTATATCCCAAGAACTAATGCATGGAATTTCGTCAATGATCATATTCTTTTAGACCTTGACATAAATAGACGCTGATTAGGTTTGGATGTAAAACGCCTAACAGGTGTCGCTGCTATGCTCTGTTTTTCACGATTTCTGCTATAGCTATATCTGAAAAACGAGTAGAAAACCATTTAATTTTTGTTTCAGAAGATTTGATTTATATATAAGAAAGTTTTGTTATGACCACAACATACTGGCTTTTGGTTTGGACCCAAATAGTACCCAAAGGTCTAAACAACCCCAATTTACAGTAAATTAATATTTCAGTTATACTCACTAATTTGTTTTTATAAAGTAATCTTTTGAGTGGAGTATATATCGGGCCCAGTAAAGTTCTGTGCACATCCGATGTACACTACTAGTGCATCCAGTATACAGTATCCTTGGATATCGTTATCTTGGCGATTGTTACATTTTACTATGCAAATTCTGCGATTCATTCCTTCACAAATCATTGACTTATACATCTTGAATATTAAAATAACCAGCATTCAGAAGATCTGGCATAAAAAATATCAAATAAATTCCAAAGTGAAATCCGATTTAAAAATAAAAATGACATCTTTAAAGGTTTTCTCAAGAATTAAATGTCATTTAATTTCGCTGTCGATATTTTCTTATTCAAAGAAAATCGAGCCATAAATCAAACTTTATGATCTGTAATATAATGTAGAAAAGAGTAATCTGTGTTTTTTATTCGTCTCATTACGATATACTTATTATTATTAAGTTTTATCATTCCTTGAATTCGTGTGACAGGTTCAATGCAGTTTAAAGATAATTTCAGAGTAATTTTTATGAAGGAATATATTCGACAATTTACCTTGTTTATTTTTTTTAAATATAGTACGTTATAAAAATCTATTAATTATTTTTTATAAATTCTAACACATGGTCGTAGATTTCTTCTTTAAAAAATCAGATTATACTCATAAAAGAAACTACAGAGAACTCCCTTTAGTGCGGACTTTGCAATGGACGCCTTCGGTTAATGCGACCATTTCACCCGCATTACACTGCACAAAAAAAATTGATGATTTTACAGTATAATACTGGCATCTGGGATACCAGTATTATACTGTAAAATCAATATATATACATATTTTCTTTTCTCAGTGTAACCGAAATTCGCATTATGCGATGCAAAGCAATTCAATGGTGTAAAATAATCCCTTACGTTGAATAAATTGAATTCAGTTTAGGACACGTATTAAATAACTTACCAACTTTATACTATAAGAAACAACTTATCATTTAATTTAGTAATTTTAGTAAAACAAACAAGTTCATGACAATCTATCTACTATTTACTATGCAAATAAAATGCAAATGGGAATTTCGTTCCAGCTGCTTTTAACTTGAGTTCTGCTGAATGGATTTTGGTGGGACTTGCACTGTAGTTAGATAATTTTTAAAGAAAGGTTTCAATATATAACATGTCGTTCCACGTTGCTTAGTTCTCGAGCTATGGGGGAAAGTTATATAATCAGTTGAACCCGATTATGAAAGATTAATATTTTTAAAAAGTTGTATTGGACAGATTTTGATGAGTCTTGCATTGTAATGCAAATATCTTTCAGGGATGGTCTTAATGTACTAAATATCGGAATATATATATATATTGTTTGTATATTTGAACGTTGCTTAGTTATATAATTAAGGGGAAAGGTCTATAATCAGGTGAACCCGATTTTGAAAGATTTGCGTTTTTAAAATGTTCTACTGGATTGATTTTGTTAGTTTATTTGCATTGTTAGTTAGATAATTTTTCACAGATTGTTTTAGTATATTGCCTATCGTTCTATCGTTCTTTACCAAATCCTAATATATAAAAGCTTAACTAAAGAGTTGGTCCTTAAAGCTCAAATTTTGTCTGCACATTACAAAATATAATAGCATCATGGCTTTCGTATCGTTTTCAGCAATGCGGAAGGACATTCCAGGTAAAGGTTCATATTGCTTTAAAACACAAGGCCAAAATCACCCACAAATCGTTTGTTTCAAAGTTCTTTTGGAGAAATCGACGGCAGCTTAGCGGGCGAAGGCTGCTAGTTTGTTAATATAAAAGAACCAATTACCCAGGATATAATAAAAGTTGCTAAGAAATTGGCTGTACTTAAACAATTTAACTTCTAAATATTGTGTCACTTTTCCTTGCGATTGTTGAAGGAATAATCTTTTATCACACCACTTTTCAGTTTTGTGACCCAGATAAAAATTTGCTCTGTTACATCACATATTAATTGAAACTATGGGAGAATAGCCATTAGCAATTCTTGAACCTGTTATACGTTTTTGGCGGTGGCATGTCTTCTTTCTCTTTGTCACTGTCACTGACAATTTGTTGATTTCTCAATAACCAAAATTACACCAAAGAGGGTTTTGAAGAATTAATGTACAAAACTAGTTTCGATTCTGCCTGGAAAAGATTGTCCGAGCAAAGAGTAATACGCATTAAGCGATGTCATTAATATTAATTAGAGATAGAAAATGGTGGGGAAGACGAAATTGTCCTCATTCACCGGAGATACATCTTAAGCGGAGACGCATTGAGACACTGCTAAAAAAAAATTGTTGATTTTACGGTATAATACTGGCATCCCGCAACTGTCAGTATTATACCGTAAAATCAACATTTTTTTTTTTCAGTGCGAGAGTCCATTGTATTAAACATCATATCTTATTAGGTTCGTATAAAAGTCTGCACTGGGAATAACAGATTCACAGGGAGGCTTCATTAAAAATTCCTTAGCTATGAATTAGAGATGAGATCGGCTCAGTCCAAGCCCGTATAAAAACTCTCGATTTTTATAATACATATATATATATATATTCGGGCTCCGAAAATTTCATTTCCTCATTTTCTGAAAATTTGAATATTCAGAAATTGAAAAGCGGAAAAAAAACTTGCTATTTGAGATACAGAGCAAGAGACGCAAGAATACTAAGTTTCTTAAAATGTCTTACAATCTTTTAAAATTCAGTTAAAAAGGGAACTGAATTGTTGTTGAGGGAATATAAGGTTAAATATACTTTATGTGATTCTGAAGCCTGCGGGCACAGCCAGTGTTAGTAACATTAAAGAAGCCGTGGGATCTCTTTTGCCTGTTCACGTTTTCTATTTGAAGTCCTTTTCCAGAATTACTGGAAAACAGCACTATAGTGGTGTAGTGAAGGGTAAACGATATACCGTATACCCTATAGGATTTAGATCCTCCGTATACCCTGTATCTCAAATAAAGCTATACGTATACTCTATAGTGTATACTCTCTACATGTAGCGCATACTCACTGTTTTTTTTTTTTTACTTCTACAACACTAATAGCGCAACAAAGTAAATCTTCTTTTATAATTTAACTGACAAAAAAGATAAAACTTTGTTTTTATGAATATGTTTTTATGCTGTTTTTATGAAAAGTGTTTATGAATTCGGTTTGTGTGTCTGTCAGTCTGCTGTCTGTCCGTGCTCTAATTCGCGTAAAAATACTCGGATTGTCATGAAATTGATATATGTTATTGGGGTTTACTATGGCATGTTTGGTATTAAAATTCAAGTTTGCAACATTTATGGTTTCGTTTAAAAGAATTTCGTTACATTACGGTCTATGGGGCAAAATTGTTTGCGGCATATTTTAAGGATGTTAGACTATTTAAAACATATCCATACTGATACATATCACTGAGGTGCACTACAAGGTACTTACTGTAGAATATGGTGTGCATAGAATGCATTATTCATTCACAGGGAAACTCAAAAGAAATTCGTTACAGTACTGTCTATGAACAATAATTGCTGGAACTCGTCTTCAGTTGTACGCCTTTTTAAATGTAACTAATTTTTTTCATATTCATTGGTGTATATTAATTCTTTAGATCATGTACAGGGTAGCTCAAAAGATCTCACGTACATTTCCTTTTACTAACGAAAATTGCTGAAGGGGTACTTTCAATTGTGCTACATATTTCCTTACGGAAGTAAATTTTATCATGCTGTGTAGTATACATACAAATCTATAGATCATGTACAGGGCTACACATAAGAATTCAGATATTTCGTTCTACTATTATTAGTAATTACTGAAATTGGGTTTTCAAATGTGTAATGTGCTTTCTAAATAATTTACTTTGTAAACAGTGACGTTTTGTTACAGTATTCAGGAAATGTTGGAAAATGTTTCATAATCTATGCTTGACGAATGATTTTTCGTTCTTGTTGTTTATAATAATCTTTCTTATTTTTTAAATACCCTGGGTTATATCGCGCCGTTCTATGTAATTGTGTGCGTGCGTGTGTGTGTGTGTGTGTGTGTGTCTAGGAATTGGCGGTTAAGAGATTATTTTTTTCAACCATTATATTTGATGAGCTTTCACGTAGTAACTTAATAAATCTGTAACTCCTTCAAGTTACAGATTCAGATCATTATTCCGTAGAAGTGATCATTTACGAAAGCAGATCCGTAATTAAGTCACTAAACAATCAATAAATTCCAAGATTTTTTCCCCCCGATCCCAAACAATAAACTGAAGCAAAACAATCAACAGAATATTATTTTCTCGGTACAGCATTTCCCGGGCGCAGAATAAGGTAACGGCGTCGCTTCTATGAAGCTATTTTGTTTCATGGAAGCACTTTAGTTTTCTCAAATATACATGTGGCATATATTTTCGAAATTCGAATGATAAATGGAACTACTTTTCGCAGAAAGTTAGTTCCTAAAATCGGGTGAAGGCTAAAAATCGATATCTGTTTCGAGAGAATGCATACTGTTCAATAAATACGTCATGATTCCTCCGAATTTAAATCCAATAGTTAAATTTTGAAGAATCATTAGATGTAGTTTTCTCCATCGCATTCACTTTAGACATTAAATGAGAATATTGCGTTCGACTTCAGTTACGAAAAAATGAACAGCTAATTGATTCATATTTAAACATGAAATTTTTAATTAAAGCAATTTCTGACTTTAAACTTTTCGAACCTGGCGTCCTAATAATTGGACTTATTTACTGTTATTTTGCATTTAAAATTATTTCTTGTTAGTTTCTGCATGCACTAATGATAGTATATGTCTTTACATTTACTATTACCGCTTCATTAATATTTCTCTATTTAGATTTTATTTTTGTTACGTTAGCTAAACGCTTTTATAAACAGCTGCTAAAACTATTATTTGAAACATGTATTTCATTTTTTAAATTTAACAAGAAAAAAAATCATGCGTCTAGCATAGAGTATGAAACACTTTCCAACACATCCAGAGTACTGTAACAAAACTTCACCGTTTAATATGGTGAAAATTTTGGAAAACGCATTAACACATTTGAAAAGCTCGCATTTGAGTAGTTACCATCCAAAGTCCGAAAAATATCCGAATTATTTTGTGCAGCCCTATACAGGGTGTCCCAGGATTATTGGAATAAACTTTAAGGGGAGTTAGCGGACATCACAGGGATTCATATTTGCATAGCAACCCATGGTCGGAAACGGCTTCGTTCACAGTTAAGTGGTGTTGTCTTATTTGTTGCCAGCACTTCTAACATCTGCAGATTATCGCATATTTTCGCAAGAAGTGCTACCAAGCTTACTTGACACTATGCCACAACATGTCAAACGTCATATGTGGTTTCAACATGATGGGGCACCTCCCCATTATGGCAGATGTGTTCGTGAACATCTGAATCAGGTGTTTGGTCACCGATGGTTTGGCCGATGGACCGATTCCCTGGCCACCACTCTCTCCTGATTTAAGCAGCATATATTTCTTTCTTTGGGGTGCACTGAAAAATGCTGTGTACGCAACGCCTATGGATTCCGATATGGATCTGGTTACAAGACTCGTCTGTGCTGCTGCGGATATCCAACAAAATCCAGGTGTATTTCAGCGAGTCCGCCATCCATGCTCCAACGGTGTAATGCATGAATCGCTGGCAATGGTGGAAACTTTGAACATCTTTTGGGACATTTTCACCTATCATCTACCACAGCACATGTAATATCTTTGACCAATAAATTATTTTAGATGATCTCAGTCTTGTGTCTCTTCGTTTCTTCTACCTGTCATACTACTTTCCCATGACGTTTCCGACCATGAGTTGCTATGCAAATGTGAATCCTTGTGACGTCTCCTACCTCCCCTTAAAGTTCCTGGGACACCCTGTATATGATCTATAGATTTGTATATATACGACATAGTATACAAACTTTTAGTTCAGTTAGGAAACGCAGAAAATTCCCCTTCAAAAATTTGCATCAATAAGCGGAAATGTGCAATTTTTAGGTAGCTTTCGTTACAAAAAGCTACCTATTGCAGCCGTTCGGAGGAAAGCAATTCCAAACAATTTTGGTATATTTTCACCGATCATGAACCCCAGACTACCCTCCGTTCAAATGTTGATTTATATAAATATATATATCCATATATATATATATATATATATATATATATATATATATATATATATACATATATGACATATGTCATGCTGTAACTCTCTTATTTATGAACCGATTCGGATGTGACTGAGTATGTGTATAGGACATACCAAGGTCTCGACCGAGTTCGTTGGCTAGCTTCATCCGCCCTCTTGTTTCAAAATGACGACCAGTTAAACATTTTTAAATTTTTAGAAATTCAAAAAGATGTATAAAATTTATAAATTGAAAAATTTGTTTCTATTAAGTATTAGAACGTGATACAAGGATTCTGGAACATTTTTTGTTTTGGCTATATCTTAAAAAATGGCTGATATATAGCAGTTTGAAATTCTAGGATGGCTGAGATTTTGAAACAATCTGATTTTTGTTATGCTGTAACTCTCATGCTGAAATTCGTATTCAAATTCAGTATTATTGAAAACCGGGATTGAATATTTTATAATCTGGTTCCAAGCATTTTAGCTTTGAGTGTTTGAGTAAAATTAGTTGAATTTTTAAAAACATGGACTATGAAAGCTACCTTTTCCTCCCGGTACAGGCCGGAAGGACTTTTTTGCGCAACCCTGTATATAATCTATACAATTTGTAAACACCATGTAATATTAAAAAAAATAGTTCAATTTAAAAACGCATACCACAATTGAAAACGCAACTCCAGTAAATATTACTCATAAACAATACTGTAACCGAATTATTTTGTGTGTACCTGTAAATGAACAATAAATGCTATGCACACTCTATTCTGAAGTAAGCATCTTGTAGTGTGCCTCAATGATGTATGTAGATTTTCAATATGTTTGAAATAGTATAACATCATTCAATTAAATTACAAGTGATTTTTCCCCATAAACCATAATGTAACGGAATTATTTTGGGTGCCCTGTAAACGAACTATAAATGCTATACATTTCATTTTCAATACCGAACATGCCACAGTAAACCGCAATAATATATATATCAAATACATGACAATCCTAGAATATTTACGCGAGTTAGAGCAGGGAAAGACAGACGAACAGACAAACCGAATTAAAATCACTTATCATCTATTTTAGAAAGTTTTAAAAATAGGGGTTACTTTCTAAACCGACAACTTACGATAACAATAAAGAAAAACCATTCAAGTGTAGATTATGAAACACTTTCCAACACATTCAGAACCCTGTAACAAAACTTCACCGTATAATATAGTGAAAGATGCTGTCTAAGTAAATAATTTGGAAAACGCATAACACATTTGAAAACGCAATGCCAGCAATTACCGTCAAAACTTGGAAAAGTATCCGAATTATTTTGTGATGTCCTGTATAGGATCTGTATATTTGTATATATGCTATATAGTACTCTAAAATTTACTTCAATTAAGAAACGCATAGTACAGTTGGAAATTCTCCTACACCAAATTTCGCTAAGATACGCTACCACGCTACGCGGCAGCGTATTACTGCTTATTTTACTGTTTATTACAGTTAATTTTACAGTATAATACTGGCAGCTGGAATGCCAGTATTATACTGTAAAATCAACACTTTTTTTTGCAGTGTAGTTGAGCCAAAATACCGTCTTTTCCAGAAACTTTTCATTAAAAATTTCAATTCATTGGTTTCAGGCACGGGATTGCAATTGCCTATGGCTAAAATATTTATTTTTATTCCCCTGGATTTAATGCAGTATTAGTTAATGATTTTGTTCTTGTTTTAAATTTAGGCTTATTGAATAACTGCACATTTAATTGTAGGTTGTTTAACTAAGTAAAAATTGGAAACATTTAATGTAATTAATAAATGTACTTTGCCAAATCATACAATTACCTGTTGTAACTTTGGTATATATCTTTACTAATTATGGAATAAAATTTAGATTGTTTTCTACCAAAATTGAAAAATTCCTTACAATGCAAATTCAACTCATCTGGTTGAAGTTGAGCTTAATACTACATGATGTCAAAATAAAGCTGTTTTTAACTTAATTTTTCGTTTCCTTTCTCTTTTTTTTGTGTTATTTTCATAAGTATCTGATACTTTTCATATCTTTTTAAAATTAAAAAAATATTTATATTTTGCTTATTTATTTTACAATAGCTTTTCATCCGTCGTACATGATAACTTTCACCTCCAGTTACAAATAACAATGCAACTTAATAATGAATTTTAAACTGAAGATATAAGAATTATAGATAATTTGGCTCATATGGGTTCTACACGTGGGATTTCTTCAATTTTCAAGATCGTTCTTCGGCACTAACTTTGTTTATTCCAAACTCATCCAGAAACTTGTCATGTTTTTAATCAAAATTTACTTCCATACAAGCTCACATTATCCTTCGTCGCGTGTAAACACTGCTTTTATGTATTAAATTTTTTTTGCGCAGACATTCTATAGCGCTATTAGGTAGATTCTATTACAAAGGTAAGAAGCTACCTATTGCAGCCGTTCGAAGGAGAGCAATTCCGAAAAATTGTCGGTATATTTTCACCGATCATGACCAGACCCCAAAACCACACCCTCCATTCAAATGTTGATTTATATATATATATATATATATATATATATCATCTTTCTCATGTGATAGCACTCGTATTTATAAATCGATTTAAGCATGCGTATTAAGCTTACAAAGATCTCGACCTAGTTCGTTGGCCGGCTTGGTTCGCCATCGTGTTTCAAAACGGTCTATTAAAGATTTAAAACTAAAAAAAAAATGCACAACAAAATTAGAAATCCAAATTTATTCTTTGCATAAGTGCCTTGATACAAGGATTACGGCGCATTTTTTTGTTTTTGCCTCTATTATAAAAAATGGCTGAGATATAACAGTTTGAAATTCTAAGTTGGCTAACATTTTGAAACAAGACAGCAGATTTTTTTAAAAATCGGGATTAATTTATGAATTTTAGTGAACGTGATTTCTCGCAAATTATCTTTCATTGTTGTAACCATTTTCCCAATCATACGCATAAAACTGTATATTCATATCCGTTGGCGTCAAATTTTCGCCAAGTCTGGCGACACATGGCGAAATATCGCCAAGTTTGACGACCAAAAATAAATAGCCACAAATTTATCCAACAGCTATATAATTTGGCGACATTCTCATTCAAATTCAGTATTGACGGATCTTTTCTAATCGGGTTCTTCGCCTTTTAGCTTCGTGTTTTACTGTAACATTAATTAAAACATTAAAACCGAGAAATAGGGAAGCTTCCTTTTCCTCCCGATACAAGTCGGAAGGACTTTCTTCACTTTCAATGCAAAATTAATATCCTTCCAAAAAATTGTGGTATTTTACCTGTCACTATAAAATGTTGTATAATAACGTTATTTACATAATTTTGTAAAACGTTTTAAGCAAATTCTAGATGGTCTTTTTCTTTCATTCCTACGCTAAGTAAATTTTAATAGAATCTTGTGACTCCAATCTCTGAGTAATTAATTTCGTCTCGGCGGGGTAAAAAAGGCAATTCTATCAAGCTTTTCAGTTCTATTTCATTAAGTTTTCCCACACTTTATTAAAATGAAATAACTTTTGAATTACTTTTCACTCATAAGTCAACATTTTATTTTAAGCGAAGATAATTTCTCCGGTTATTAATTATCCTCAGAACGTCGGCGACCTAAAAATAATAACTTTATTTAGTTTTTGTCAAAATTTCAAACAGCTTCACTTTAATTAAAGTTTTATAAATTGTTTTCAATGCGTATACAACTTATGCCAGTTGCTGGTCGTTTATAAAATATACCGAGCTTATCATTGAGATTGTGATTTATTCTGCATATCTTAGTGCGTTCTGTTAATAAAAGCTTGTAATTTATTAAGCGGGTGAATAATCTGTTGCTTTCAATCGTCAATAAATAGTGCGTTATTTGTGATAAAAACAACCTAATCATTTAAAAAATAATTTAAAAAAAACATTACCATAAAAACTGCTGTGTTGTGATTAGCTTTGGCTAAAATTGCTTGTTAGTCACTATTACTTTCGGTACTTCCTTTTTACAGAAGCGTTGGCGCTTTTTAAAATGGTGTTGGCGCAATTCGAGCTTACGTAAGTACGCATTGTTGCTAAATGATATAAACAGCTATAAAAACAAAACTGATGAACTATTATTATGATTTTTCATGTATATATATTTTTTAAACCTTCTGTTCTCACGTATTCTATACGTATATTGCTTTTATTTATGTATAAAAATAAGTAAATGGATCAGGGCTTTACAAATTTAATATATTATTCCCTCCCTGTTCCCCCGTCATTAATTTTCAAAAAGCACAAAAGTTTATAAATTAATTGAGAAAAAATAGTAACAAGTATAGTAGAATAAAAAATTCTACTATGCTATGAACTTTTATAAACAACGTATATTTTCAATGTTTTAAATACACTCATGTTCAAAATTAAAACAATTTTCAGATTTGGTCGATTATCTCCAGAGTTACTGGACAGATTTTAATAAAATTAGGTACGTACATAGGTTGATATATCTTTAAAAAAATAACCATTCAATAGTTATAATACACACGCATGATCGTTCGTACAACTCATCAGCGCCGGGAGGTAAAAAAACATAGCTTACAATATTGAACAAAAAGATGGGTTAATAGGGGTATGATCCCCTCTTACTGTTATACAGCTCTCACAAGGTGAATTCATACTGGAAATCAGGCAGATTTTGAGTTCCTGTGGCAGCTGGTCCCACTCCTCCAGCAACGCTGTTTTCAGGCTCTGGTTCCGGGAGGTGGAATGCGAGTTGCAATTGCTTTCCCGAGAGCGTCCCAGACATGTTCTATGGTATTTAGGTCTTATGATCTGGCTGGCCAATCCATCCGGTGAATATCCTCACTTTCGAGAAATTCGACGACCAGATGAACTCTATATGGGCGCGCGTTTTCGTGCATTAAAATGAAATCAGGGCCAACTGCACCCCTGAAAAGGCGAACATAGGGCTCCAAGATCTTATCCCTATAAATCACATCAGTCACAGAGGCTCTGCCAAACACATGAAGAGATGTGCGTCCATCCAACATGATGCCTGCCCAGACCATCAAACCTCCGCTGTCATAGTGGTCTCTTTCTCGGACGTTGGATGGCAGGTAGTGGGTCCATGGTTCTCTCCAGATAAAAGTACGTGAAGAATCATTGTTTAGACTGAACCGAACCCCCATTGATCCCTGGTCCAAAGTAGATGATCTCTGCACCATGCTAAACGGGCTCTGCTGTGTGCAGATGTGAGCGGGACGCAAACAGCAGGTTTTCTTGCAAACAGCCCTCTGTCGGGTAGCCTTCTGGAAGCAGAAACTCTTGAAACTCGTCTTCCTGTGGCCACTTAAAGGTCACGATAGAGTTGAGAAGCTGTTTCAATCCTGTATTGCCTCGCTGTAATGGACAAATAGCGATCTTCATTGGACGATCTTGCCCAGGCTGTCTCTCTATGTATCCTGTATATTTAAACTGTTCCCATAAGCTGGACACGACGCTTGGCGTTACATTGAAGTCTCTAGAAATCTGCACTTGAGACTGCCAGTCTCCCCACAATTCGGTACGTCATTCCATCATCCAAACGTTGTTTGTTACTCATTGTTACTCTTTGCTATTGAACACCGAATGTTGCAAAAAAACACCAAGATATTCGGCGAGGTATGCGAGCGAATGAAACGCGAAAATTGCCACGCGCGCTTATAAAGCCTGTTCCTCTACTCGGTCCACCTATATTCACGTGTACGCTTAAGTATTCGACACTAAAGTTGGTTGGTTGGTTGATTTATGACGGCCAATTATATACACAAGGGATATAGGCCCTGGGGGGATCTTTCTAAGGGATCCTAACCCGTATTTAGGGCAAGGTTCGAAGAAAACCACGGAAAACTCCGAACGGTTAGGTCGACAAGCGCGACAAGGTTTTGAACCCAGCACCTCCCGTCTACCAGCTTCGAGAGCAGAACCTCTTAGCCACTGGTGGGGCATTCGACACTAAAGATTTCCATCTTTGATTTGAGGCATTAGTTTTGCCTTTCGTTCAGTACTTTACATGAAATTCCACAATATATGCAAATTCCGTTAATTTTTAACATGAGTGTAAGCATACATGAGAGTAAGCTTTATAAGTGTTTATTTAACCGTTTATTGTTACTAAAATACCAAATGACAAAACTTATAAGTTACATACATGTATTGAATAAATACTACAAAATTGAGATTTTCAACATTTTGAATTTTTTTTTAAATCTGTGGGTAATGTAATATTTTTAATGTCATATTCTTTTTCAACACTTCCTAAAATATAAAAGTCACCACTTACTTAATGAGGAAGAGAAACCTTGTTAATCAGTCAGTTACATTGTTTAGAATAGTGCATAATTTAGAATGATAATATAAACTAACTTTTCTTATGAAACTTTTCAGAATTATATATCTCTGAAAAAAAAAATACTTTAAAAGGATTAATTAACCGGCAGGTTCGGGGAATACTGATTGACGAATGCTTCAAATGTCCAGATAGGGGGCATTGATGACATAGTGACGAATATAAACAATGTTTTGTCTGTTTTTATGTCGAAGTCTGTCAAATAATTCTGATTTTATTATTTTAAAATTTGCAGATTAAATAACTTGGTCGCCAGTGGCAACCTAGCAATCGCATTTGTTAAGACCTGAATGTATACATTAAATAAATTGTGTAAATACTGAAGAAATTGTTATGTGTGTGAAACAGTGAATAGACTGTAAAATCCAGGATTGTACCATTTGCATACAATACTCTGTCTCTTTCTCTCTCTTTGGAAAGATTTCGCTAGTATCGTGTATATACTGAATGTTCAAAAATATCTCCCAAAAATGAAAAGCAAATCAAGCATACGGAAATAAACAAAAAGAAAAACGTAAACATCGGAACACGCCACTAGTTCAATAAAAAATGCACAGTATCTCCAAGTCGAACACCTGAATATTCATACATAACATTTACCCATTTGCATCATTAACACATTCTATATGCGCAGAATTTTCTTGGTCTGTGTCACCAAAAGCGCAAATACACGATTTTTTTTTATTATTATTCTAACTAGAAATCGTGTGTAGGCAGTTTTGTAAATGCCAAATCCATGTGGGCGTGTGCAACACTTGTACGAATAAATTAGATTTCTACTTAAGCTGTTTCAAGTCCTAACATTTAAATTAAGTATTTTTATGTTTACTCAACGTTTATCTATCGTAATATAGCAGCATCGATTTTTTCAAACATCAGCTTCTTGTCTAAAAAAGAGAATTTGCATGTGTCGCAACAGAAAAATAATATTTTTTTTTAAGTATGAAAATGATGATTTAGAAAATCAGTGCTGCTATGTTACGATAGATAAATGTTGGATAAGCATAAAAATATGTAATTTAAAAAAGTGTGGGCTTTAAACAATTTAAATACAAAACTAATTTATGTGTAAGAACGTCAAAAACGCCCCCGTGGATTTGGCATATAAACTTTATTGATCTAAATAAAATTACAAATTTTCTTGTTTACACAATTTGTTTTTCAGTTTTTTAAACATTTCGAACTATTTCCATTCTGATACAATAAATTTTTTTTTTGGAAATCAGGACCAATTTTTAACTTTTCCAAATGATGCAAATGGGCTAATAAATATATTTCGACGAATTTTTCAACTGATTTTCTTTCCTAAATGTGACGGCACCATGCTGCTCCATGCGTTCATCCGTGTCCAAGTAACTCTAAGCCAGTCGGTCATCCCATTTCCAGAAAAAGCAAAGAAAATCTGCTGGGAATATCTTACAGTGTGACTTCATTATAGTAAACGTTACAGTGTGTCTTCATTATAGTAAAAAAAAAAACGTTACAGTGTGTCTTCAATATCGTTACAACTCTAAACTAATTTTTAACTCCCTTCAATCATATTAACACGTTGTTGACGGACACTTGCGACTATAGCCGTCAAAGCGAAGTTCACTAAGTGGCATGACGGCAAAAGCCGCCCAAAACGAAACGGTCGTTTTTAGGCACTACGGCTATAGCAACACAAATGTGCATTTACCGGCGTACAAGTAGAAGCCCAGTGTCACGTTTTGGAAACAATTTTTTAGGTTGAAGTTCGTTTTCCACCTGTTATACGAGTTGTAACTTCAGTATGCACGTGCAGGGTGGCTAGTGGTCAGTGAAAAATACAGTAAAAAAAATGATAATTACCAGTATATTCTTATAGAAAAATTCAAATTGATTATTTGATCAACATACATTTTTCTATAAGAATATACTGGTGTTTATCACTTTTTTTTATTATATTTTTCCCTGACCACTAGCCACCCTGACGTGGTTGTGAAGAGAGTACTGCAATCTAATTAAAGGTGCTGAATTAATCAAAATTAAGTTTATTTAAGCAAAAAAAGTAAAACTATACTTCTGATATTCTAAAAATTACAAAAACATATAGTGTCAATTTTCGAACTTCACTTGTTCCTACTGTCCGTCAATGTGTTAAATATAAAGAACATTTTTCGGAATCGGGCATAGCTCGGAAAAGATTATTGTATAGTTACGTTCATGGTTATATTATAATTTCCTAGCTTAAGAAACATTTGTCTTTTTTTGCAGTGCACTTTAATAAAAGGTAGTTTGTGCGTTCTCAGTTCAGCAGCTTTAAATATCATCATTGTACGTGTCGAACAACTACAACCTAACCTTTATCGAACACATTAAATTCACAAACCTTTCCCATTAGATGTACACTTATTTCATAAAATAATAGCTTTATATCTCCATCATTTCTTACACGCCTTTCCAACTTGTCCTGTCGAATTATTACGGGAGTTGTCATAACGTTTTATCTTATCAGTGTAATATAGTTAGTGCATTGAACGCATTCTTTTAAAAATAAAATTACACTTCCATCCTCTTAAAGAAATATTTTTAATAAATGCATCATAAAATCAACAAATTAAACAAGTTGGAAATTGTACGTCAAACGTGACAAATGAGGTGCGTTCGTACTATAGCTAGTTACATAAATATTCAGATCTTTTCTGATTTTTAATTCTGTGAAATGAATTATATCGTCTGCAGATTAATTTCTGTAATAAAATAAGTATCTCGGTCGCTTGACGATTAAACTTCGGTAGCTCCAATAACAAAAAAGCACCGATTTAAAAAAAAAAAATTCAAATTTCTTAATAAATATTTTTATTAATATCTCCTAAAGTTTTGATTCGATTTTCATAAAATTTGAAATGTCTCGACAAAATTCTGCAAAGATAATATATTTTAAATTTTTATTACAAACCATTCGGTTGGGTAGTTTTTGCGTTGTTATATGCGGACGGACGGACGGACGGACGGACAGACAGACGGACGGACGGACGGACAGGCGGACGGACCAAGCGACGACAATAGGTGCTACGTATTTATATAATTACGAACGCACCTAAAAAGACTCATTAAAACCTTTACACTTTTATGAAAATTTCGCTTTCCTGAATTGTTTACAGAACTGGTACGTATGCAAACGAACTTTCCTAGATGGCACTGTGTGCTCTTTTTACTGGGCCTGACACTAGTATTAGTGACGTCACAAACGAGATCCTGTCCGGTTAATGTATCCCAGCAGAAAGATTTATTAAAGACAGGTGTTTTGAATTAGATGGCGCTGTGTGCTCTTTTCACTTAGAGATCCTACATAAGATAGAGAGTGGACGTTGACGAAATGTATCATCATCTTAGTTCCAAATTGGTCGGATCACCGTTGAACACACTACAATTTCACCAGCGTTTGACACTTTTCAATCTATTAAAATCATGGAAAAATCGTTCTGTATCACTTCAGAAATACATGTAGAACTCAAATATGCATGTACTTTCATTTTGTGAATAAGAATTCTATGAAATGAAATATTTTTATTTGTATAAACTAGAGCAGGCATGTCAAACACGTGGCCCGCGGGCCACAACTGGCCCGCCGACAACATATCTGAGGCCCGGAAGCCTTTGACATTTTACATGTATTTAATTTAGTTGTTAGAAGACGCATGCTGAAAATTCACTTTGAACGAATACGCTTGCACCAACCGTGCCCTTCGAGATGACAAACATAAGAAAGGTAGGTATATCATTGTTATCAGTTTCGCGGAATTTTTATTTTATTCAGAATGCTACCACTGTTTTTGAATAGTAATATTTATCTTATTTATTCTTCCATTAAATAAGGGAAATATTTCTGTTCAGAATGTCGTAGCATTCTGCATTAAAAAAAATCTCTCTCATCTAGCAACAGCGACATGTATAGAAAGATATAACTCAATTTTACATTTTAGCACAAACAAAAATGGTATTACACAGATCGGAACGTAGCAAAGCGCGGGATCTTGAGTCTGAAAATTTAAAGATTCGTAAAATTTTTAAATAACTTTATTTATGATTTTATTTCTTTTATATGTCGAAATTAATACTTACTTTTCTCTCTTCGATTTGCACCGCTTTACAAAATAATTTTATTAAAATACCGAGAAATGTATTGTAAAATTATTAAAATTCGGCGCTAATTAAAAACAGTTAAAATTTTTAAAAAATCAAAATATAAAATTGAATAGCTTTTAATGAGTAGCTTTGAAAGTGACTCAAATTATGCTTAAGTCGAACATAAGGATTTTGGATTTAAACTCTTTAATTATTTTGATCGTTTAGGTTAGTAACGGTATGTGATATTTCTAGAATCCTGCGTGATCTTTCTTTCTTTTCGTTTATTTTTTATTGATATATCCACATTTTATTGACATACTCTCTTACATCTCAAGATTTATAAAAAAAAATATATATATATATATATATATATATGCTCTTTACCACTATGAATAAATATGATAAACCGAAGAAAACCGCAGATTTTTTTTAACGTAATTTACAATACAATTAAATTCAAATGAAAACTGAAATTTTATGTTTGATATTTAGACACTGTTGAAGATTGGAAAGAATGTAAACATTAAGAGTGTTTCAGCACAAAGTATAAAGAAAGCTCATAAAAAGCTGGCTCCCACATTTGAAAGTATAGTATATAAACTGTCGGAATTGAAACTGATACTTCTTAATAGAGAATCAAAGTACTTTCACCGAGTCTATTAATGAAATTACATTTGCTTTAACCTATTTTCGGCCAAAGGTGCGTAAACGCACCATTTCAATAAATATATTTTTATTAACACTGTGACATATATTTTTCACTAATTGTATTTGTCTACTATTTTTTAAGGGTTCTGGAGACATCTATAAAATATTAGTAATTCCATTGAAGTAATCACTTTCTGTTGAGAAATTTTCAAAATACGCTGGTTTTTTACTTAATTATTTTGACAAATAATTATTATAGCGGTTATTGACATATTATTAATGGCATATTATTAATGGCGGTTATTGACAAATTCGACTTTTTGAAAATGTATAATTATTCCACTTGAGATTAATCATATGTTTTTATAATGGAGTAAAGTTGCAAGTTCTGTAAATAAAATAAAAATAAAACAAATGCCGTAAGAAAACTTAAAATTTTTTATTTAAATTTAATGGTAAATTATTAATGGTAAATTAATAATGGTAACGTCAAATAAAATAAAATATTATTTTTCATGCACGAAACTTTTTTGGTGTCTTAATGAATGTAATTTAAGCAAATTTCGATGCAAATAATGCCATATTTTACAAAATTTCTATGCTTGGCCTAAAATGGGTTAAAAATTAATTATTGTCTTTATTACATTAAATGTCTCGCGAGTCGAAATCATTCACTACGAAATTGAAGAAATAAAATCTAAGAGAAAGTTAAAAAAAATTGAAAATCTCCTAAGCATAAGTACCATTGCTAGAAAGAATTATATATAGCGGATAGACTCATAAAAGCCGGATATGTGATTTAAAAATTATAGTGCTTATAAACTTATATTACATTTGTATACACATGCTTAATCATTGACAATCTAGAAAATATCTTGAAATATGTGTAGTGAAGATAAACAGATCTACCTTCTTATGCAAATATTTCACGTCTTTCCATCATTAAGATTTTACTGTTAATTTCGAACTGTTAAACAAGGATACAATTTTCCTTTTCAATCGACAAATTATGATTGTGGATTATTAAAATACCAGTAGTACTTGCAGTTTTCATTTTAAATTACAAAACACCTGATTAAATTTCAACTTCAATGCAAATTTCATAATGTTATCTTGTTATTTAATAGTATTAGCGTTTTAAAATAGAATTTATTACTTTGGTAAAACAATTTTTAAAAAGGAAATATATTTCATTTTAAATGTTGGCAGACAAAATTACAAAAATCATCTGAGTAGAATTTTTTAGAATATACTAAAAATAAATTCAAAAATGAAGTCTAAAGCAAATTTTTGAATTTCAAGAAATATGAAAATCAGTTTAATCTGTTTACTTCATCTCTAATGATTGACATGTTGAAATTATTCTTCACAATTTATTACTGCAGTTAATCAAATTTTAGTGCGATTCCACATTAGAGCGCAAATATATGGATAAAGGGTTTCCAAATTTCGGTATTTATTCATCAATCCACTGATTTTTTAATGTATAATATGCAATTAGGAACATTTTAGCTATGTTCGGTGTGCAGTTTTATAAAACATATTTGCGTAGCTGCCAACCTTTTGTTATTTTTCAAAGCAGTTAAACATAATTTGGACCAGAAAATGTATTTAATAAAAGAAATGCAATAAGTAGAGCAAAATAATGCATAATAAGTAGTGCATAAACCACACATTTTATGAAATAAATTTCCTCATTCAAAATATATTTATTTTTATTTTCACTTGAAGAAAACTCGGAAGATTGAGAGCTACGCCTTGGCTAGATTAACAATAACAGACCAGCGTGTACAATAATTTTTTTTAAATAAATATAATTTAGAAAATTCAATGAAATTTTATAGAATTGGTTGCTGAAAAGTAATTTTGAGTATTATTTTGAAAACTAAGATAAAATAAAATATATATAATAATAACTTTGGAACTTTGCATGAATAGTTCTTTCACATGGTTGTGTTTTGTACAAACAAGTTCTATTCTGTGCAATAGCAATAATATTATCTAGTTTTTTTATGTGGCCCGCGGCTGTAAATGAGTTTGACATGCCTGAACTTGAGGGTTATTTTGAATCTGATCGGATTCAGATGAATGTCTTGAAAGAGGTTTAAAATTTTTGATTCTTTTAAACTTAAACAGTAAGAGAGAAATACAAAAATGTACTTTGTAGAATTCATGCTTTTTTTTTTTTTTTTTTTTTTTTTTTTTTTTTTTTTGAGTTTTTTGCCCTTTCTTAACAATAGAATTGTTGTTAATTTATTTAAAATGGAATAATTTTAAATAAATTATAGATTTTTTATATATTTAAATTAATAACAAAAATTTCGATGGTTTTATTTATTAAATAAAATAAATAATAATAATAATGTTTTGAATAAATAAATAAATAAATTACCGAATTTTTTACTATTGAATATTCATTTATACATAAAATTCACGTTTTTCAGCATCACATTTCTGCATATTTCTCTTAACAATAGTGCCCTATTTAATTATCATACTTTTAAAAAATTACTTCAACATCAGTAGCATTACTCATTCTAATACTATATTTATCGGATGTGTGTATTTAGATTTTTTTAAGTTATAGCAATAGCTAGAAATTAAATTAGAAGATAAAATAAGTATCTATTTAGTGCAGATTTTAAGCTAAGCTTAAATAATGTATATTTTTAAAGGCGCGTGTTCAATCTTTATTTATTTTTTAAATCTTCAATGCAAAAATAGCTATTTTATCATAAGTACTGTTTTAAATCCATATAAGACACGAAGGATACGTAATCCATATAAAAAACTAAGGATAGTAATCCATATAAGAAACAAAGGATAGTAATCCATAAAAGAAACTAAGGATAGTGAGGGAAAATAACAATGTTGTTTATTTTCTGTTTGAATTTCATTTTGCATGAAAAACTAAGAAAAACTAATTTTTTTTTTTCAAAATAGTGTTAAATTAAAATGAAGTTCAAATACGCTGAATGTATCAATAATTCATTTCATTAAGTCATCGCACTGCGATGTAATTTTGTTTACAGTTGTACGAGCAATTATCCAAAAATCCTTTATAGCGCAATGGTGAGGGATGCTGAATTTGGAACTAAAATAGCGGATTTCCCGAATCTCCCGACGCTCCAATGTCCAGTCTCTCTACATTCAGGGTCACTACACTGCAAAAAAAAATGTTAATTTTACAGTATAATACTGGCATCCCAGCTGCCAGTATTATACCGTAAAGTTAACAGTAATAAACAGTAAAATAAGCAGTAATATACTACCGCGCATGCGCGGCAGTTTTTCATCAAAATTTTATCAAATGTCATCGGAATTCAGTTAGAATTGATAAATTGTTGCTGAATAGTTTTTTAAGTATATCGCCCAACATGTGTCGCTGCTGTGCTGCGTTTATGACGATTTGCGTTGTAACTCTCTAGGCATCTATCCTAATGGGATATGTGAGGTATTCTTATTCTGAAAAACTTTGCTGATTGAATTTCATCTTTAATCACTCAACAGACGCTATTATTCTATAGTACTATCATCGGATCCATAAAAAACGAAAGACTTTGCAGAACAGCGTACAATAAACTCCACTGTTGTAATTATTGTTGTGACCCTCGTACAATTGCAAACAAAGCCCTTGTATGAAGGCCTTTACTTGCAACCCTATTTAGAATCACCCACTTTTGACGCCAACATTAATTGTTGACCCAGTTACCAGGTGTGTGTGTGTAACCGCTCTATTTATATCTATATTATGAAGCGAAAATATGTTCGTGAATAACGTTGACGTCATAGACGGCAGCATCTGACCAATAAATTTCGCTTTTAATAAAATTTGTTTAACTTCTAAACAACGCACAATTTCTAATTTTACATCGTCGAGTAGGGGAGAAAAACTTTCTTTCAAAAGCAATTTATTTTGAAACTGTATCTCAATTCATAAAATATCAATATGGGATTCGATAGATCCCAATGTTAGGTCACCATAATAGATGATATTTAAAAACACAAATAGATGGTAAAATCTGTTTAAAATGTTTAAAAACCCTTCAAGTACTTTCGGCCGGCAACCGCGACCATCTTCAAGGAGCGAAAATCCAAGAATGCAGTCAGAAAGGATATTCGCTCTTTGAAGATGGTCGCGATTGCCGGCCGAAAGTGCTTGGAGGTTTTTTAAACATTTTCAACATCTTTTAACATCTATTTGTGTTTTTAAATGTCACCTGTTAAGTAACATTGGGATCTATCGAATCTCATATTGATATTTTATGAATAAAGTAAGGTGAAAATTTGCATTTCGTTATGTCTTTTGATTGTATCTCAATTTATTATTATTATTTTTTTTATAATTTTAAAAATAATTTTCAAGCAAGATTTTTTTTTTAATCTATCTGTGTCGCATGCAGCCCGATTATGAAAGAATTACCCGTTTCCACGTCAAACAATATAAATAATTCAGCGTTTATTTTCGGTTAATATTCATAACGAAATTAAAAACTTCATCAAAAACATGATAAAATAATATAAGTAAAACACTAATTTAATAGACATGTAATCGCTTAAACCACTAAAATTATTAGACTTAAAAATTTTGATGTAAGTAGCGTAGTAGCGAAATCTTTGGCATATTTCTTCGGATTCCCTCTGACAGTCTTGCAAAAGGGGAAATCTGTAATGTTTTTTTTTTTCTCTGCATTTTGCTTTAAAAGTTAAGAAAAACTAATTTTTCAACATTGAATATAAAAAGCTTAATTACAAATATGATTGTAATCCTTGAGAGTATTATTCATTGATCAGCGCATTAAAAATACATTAAATCAATAGAATTTTATTACTTTAAATGATGCTTATATTGCAGTGAAACCTGGAGCTTACTGAACGTATTAACATGCGCTTGTCAGTGAAAGGGTTAACTCCTGGCATGTGCCTTATACGAAAGTATCATTAATGAATTCTAAGACTTTTTTTAATACATAATTGATATATTTCATATAGATTCCTTTTGGTGTTGTTTGTAGGCAATCTAAAAAGATATATTAAATGTAATAATCTATTACAGTTTTCAAAAGAAAAAAATGTTTTTCGCCTATATTCTTTAACCTGGGAAGCCCTGGTTAGATAGTTTATGAGACTTTTAAATAGTTCTTTCCTTTGTTTTGAGTTCCAGCATGTACACATTTTTTTTTTTACCCTGTATATATTTTTCTCCCACATACTCAACGGGTTTCAACTTAATACCAAATATCTGTCGTGTACTATGGATATTTAATCAATATAAATTTTGAAAATGTTAATAGTATATATCTCCCCAATGTTTTAATAATAATTGCTCCTGATGCACGGATATTTTTAAACGCAAGACCTATTCTGCATTTTTAATCTATTCCTGTTTCCATTAAATTGAAGGTTACAGTCAATTCGCATTTTTTTTTTTTTCTAAAACAAAAACGGCCTTCTTTAAATGCTACGTGCTTTGGAAGAGTCATAAATTTCAATCAAAAATCCGCCATGCTCATGTAGCGATTTTCGAGTATACGGGACTGACGTCATCAATTGGTTGCCCTGGTTACCGTACCGTGCGGGCATGTGACTCTTTGTTTATATCATTAAATTTTACATCGCCGAAAATTATTTCAAATTTTGACAGAAATATTAGAAATAAGCCTTATTTAATGCGTTTGAATAACTCTGTTAGTTCATTTATCAAGTTACTGAATAACATATTTTGCATGTTATTCACTGTACAATCTTCACAGTTTTGATTAAAAAGGCAAGAATAAATAAATGCCAACTTAAAAACAATGCAAGAAAATATATGTATAATTGTTAATAAATATACAGTGACCTCTTATCCGACTCTTAAAAGACAGGAGAAAAAAAGTCGGGCAGCTGAGAGAGATTTATAAATAAGAGATCGCCTTATTATATCAATCTTATTATATTACTTGATGCATGCATTCTTATATATTACATTTATAACAAAACAGTAATTATTTATAAACATTTAAAAAGAATGTATAACAAGAAAGAAAAATTATGCGTTAAGTATAGATTATGAAACACGTTTCATCCCATTTAGAATACTGTAACAAAACTTCACCGTTTAATATGGTGAAAGATGGTGTCTAAGTAAACAATTTGGAAAACTCATAGCACATTTGAAAACCCAATTTCAGTATTATTATCTATAGTTGAAAAAAATTCCGAAATCTTTTGTACAGCTCTGTATATGATCTATAGATTTGCATTTATTCTACATAGTATACCAAAAATTTAGTTCAGTTAGAAAACACATTACACAGTTTAAAATTCCCGTTTAGTAATTTCCGTCAATAAGCGGAAATTTACGGGAATTCTTTCGTGCAGCACTGTATATGATCTATAGCAGGAGTTCCCAAACTATGAAACGCGACGCTCTGGCTGCTGGTACGCATAATTCCGATACTGGTAAGTAAAATAAAATACAGAATGCAGAGTATTATTATGGAATCAATAACAGCTTGTCTTTATTAACTTGGAAATTTTCAAAAAAATTTCGAATGTCATGTCGAATCTGTAAACGCTTTTTAAATTTTTTGTTACGAGAAATTTTTGTTATATAAGATTTACTGAAATTCGCACACTGCTAATGATACAAGCAGTTTTCCAGAATTATAAGTATAATTATTAGATTTACGTGGATAAAATTTGTTTTTAATAAAGACCTAATTTCAAAATTAAGAAATGAAGTATTTTTAATTAGCGGAAGAGCTGATTTTAAATGCTTTATAAATTTAATTATATAAAGGTAAAGTCTGGATGCTTGGAAGTAGAGTGGTATTATTTAATGAAATGATTCTTGTTTCAGCGTTTTTATGTATGTATTAACTTTGTCTTTTCTAATATAAAATGTCTGGTTTTAGTTGATTAAAAAATAATAATAATAATTGAACGATTAGCAGGTATGCTTAATATTATTTTCAGTTCATAAAATGTTTTATCACACCGTTTTGACCACTTCACACTTTTGGAACCATTCATTAATTATTGTGCTTATTTTGACTTTTTATCTATCTTATTAAAAGTAACAATTGTACCTTGAAAAATTCCACCCTCATATTCAAAACTTACTAAGCCTCTAAACTTAATATTATGATTAGACGCTTCATCTAGCATTTTATTACATAAGCTAAAGTGGCTGCCCCCAAAAGTCCGCCCTTTTACTTGACCATGTAATGTTGAATGAGGAATATTATATTTCCTATGGGTCTGCAATTGTGTCAGTCCATCAGCCTTAACATACTCAACAACTTGTTTAACTTCTAGGGCATTTTTAGAGGCTTCCCTTAAGCATTTTGTTAGCTAGAAATGACATCGGGAAAGAAAAGTGAAAACGGTAATGGAATTGAATTAAATAATCCATATTTATTTAATTGTAAAAATATCTTGGAAGAAAAAAATCATATATAAATAAGGACTATAATTCCATTTATCTTGAGCCCCATGTTTCTAGTAAATTTGGGAAAGGGGTGAAAATGTAGCATACGAGTAGACGGGGAGCTTTTTCGGGATGTCTCCATTGACTAGAAATATAAGTATGTCTCACGTTTTCAGCACCAGCTTGGCGAAAGAGAGAAGGCGCAGCCAGCTCTATCGCCAATCGTCGTCCTTGTTTTTTGTTTTGATCTGAACTTGAATGTGAAATGGTGGCGGACGAAACAGATATTCTCTCTGTGTGTATGAAGGGGAAAGAGAGGGGAAAAACTTAGAATGATTATCTATTGTTACTTCAAAATAAAAAATAAGATAACTAGAGCAAGTATGCTTGTGAAGGGAAAGGGAGGGGGGTTGCAGATTTAAATTATTATTTATTTATCATTTATGCAAAATAACAAATAGAAACAACAAACTTCAAAAAATTAAAAACTTTAAATATTTAACATTTGTGTGCTTGGGAGGAGGAAACAAAAATAGAAGGCCTTTTTTGTGGGGGATAGGGACAGAATTTAAATCATAGATAATTTATTTACAGCTACCTCAAAGTAATAAATAGGTACCTCCTCGAAGTAATAACTTATTTATGTTTGGATTATATTGTATTTGTATTGTGAAATTAAAAGCCTTTAAATCTCAAAAAGCTCGTTGTTTGAAAGCAATGTATTAAATGTAAACCAGGGTAAAATAACATTTCCTCTCTCACGCCAAGGTGCTGAAAACGTGAGGATTTCTTTAAAAGCATATGGGGGAGAAAAACTTTTAATTACGACACGGCGATAAAAAAGCATTTGTTATACGTGTAAAAATATTTTTAATCTGAACATTCTTTTTTTTTCACAGTAAAATATTATACTTCACTTTAAATATTGTGTGCTGAATTCCATTAACAATAGCTATTCAGAAAAAGTTCTTTTTGCTTAATTATATTAGAACTATAGTGTAAATTGTCACTTATTTAATTAAGAAAAAAAAGTAACGTATATCTAATATAAGTAAGCGTAAAAAATTGTGTGCCCCATTTTCCAAGAAAAAATCAAACACAAATTTGTTCTTTTTTTTTTCTAATGAATTTTTATTTGAGATCTCATACATACGAATTTTAGACTTTGGGTACAATAAGAAAACGTGCTAATTGAGCATTTTCTAACCATTTGAAAACAACCAAAAGCACTGACCGAATTTCTAAACACGTCTATCTCAAAATTACGTTCTTATATTGTTTATCCAATTTCAAAGTGTTATGGACTTAATATTTATGCATTAGTGTTAAAGTGTTTATATTTCTTAAATCTTGATTTAATATTTAACAAACGTAAGGAAAGTTTTTTTTTAATAGTTCAATTAGAAAATTCTTTATAAATTAAACAACATTTAAAACTGTACGGTTTTTTGGAAAATTACCATATAATAAATAAGATAAATATAAAAAAATAAAACTAGGATTTAAATTGAAACAAATCTTTCAGTACTGTTTGGTATATATTATAACACACTTGTCAAAACTTAAACTATACAAAAATATTAAAAGTTTTTACTGCATGACCTTCTTAAAATGCCTGTCTTGAATATGCCAACCATAACAATGACAATGAACTCAAATACCATTGAAATTGGCGAGACAGACTTAAAATGGTTAAGTATTTTATGCATTGCTACGGATTCGAGAAAAGAATAATTTTTACCTAATTTTGTCTTATTGTACCACTTCAAAATAAACCAGACAGAAAACTTTTGCCGAATCCTTAGTAATATGAGTAACAATTAAACTTAATTCAAAGTTAGATTAGGGTTCATTGAAACTAACGTTTTATTATTTTTAAGTACAGCGTACTGTCTTTACTCCCAAGTTTATCGCACTTTCTTCTTTCATTTCTCCTCCTATAAAAACTAGGGTTTGTGAAAAATACTGGTGTACAGGGTTAGCAAAAAATAAAGTACCCACTTCAGACGGCTCTGTAGTGCGTTCCTGCGCACCTAATCAGGCGAAAATTTAACTACAGATAATTCCAAGTAATGCGCTATTTATATGTTAAATAAAAAAATTTACAGCAAAAAAAATTCACGCAAAAATGTATTTGTACCAGCTAAGAAAGAAAGCACTCGTCGCATGTTTTGGATATTTGTCCAGACTTAGTGCACTTAGCGATAGCGATTACAGCACGTTAGAAATTAGCGGGGAGAATTAGAAAACGTGGTAATTGAGCATTTTCTAACCACTTGCAAACATCCAAAGGCACTGACCGCACAGCTATCTCAAAATTATTTCTCATGATTTTGATCCAATTCATTGTTATGGATTACAGAGTTTCATATCTTTAAATCTCTTTATTTAAAAGCAAACAATATGACCTATTTTTTCCTCACTAATAACAATAAATAAATAATCATAAAAAACCCCATTCCCAAGCTCCTAAACTTACCCTTCCCCCAACACATAAAAAAGTTAAAAATATTTTGAAATCTTTATTTTTACATTTAAAAAAAATTTCTGTGCTCTCCAATGACGATAAATAATCAATTATATAAATTATTTCCCTTGTCCCCTAAATTTATACTTCCTTCTTTGTCCCCCCGATTTTTCAGCATACAGAGATTTAAATCTTGAAAACTCTTTATTTTAAAAATTGTCACATTCGTTTCTCACGAAAATAAATAAATAATCATATAAAATGCCCCCTAACCTTTCATAATTTACGCTTGTCCCCTTTGCCCTTTCCCCCAGCATTCAAATAAGTTTAAAATATTTTAAGTAATTTTTATTTTTATATAAAAAAATCTTCTGCTCTATTCGTTGTTCTGTAGTACAATAAACCTATAAAAATAAATAAATAATCAATCATTTAAATAATCCCTTTCCCTTGAAGTCTCCGTTTCCTCCTTCTCCTTCAGCATGCAAAATTTAAAATCTTTAAAACTCTTTATTTAAAAGACAAACTGTCGTATTCGTTGTTAGTAACAAAAAATAAATAATCAACCATCTACAATATCCCGCTCCCCGCACCTGCTCCTCCATAGCACACTGTTTAAAATCTTTAAAACTAATTTTAAATAAAATATTCGAAAAGGCACAGAGACAGAATAAGTGCACTAAGATAGAAATGGTTTCTCTGTCCACCATCTAAATAATCCAGCAGCTAAAGCATGACGTCACATGCCCGTGCGATTTCAATTAAGTTAATATTTTTCTCGATAAGAGAGTTATCAGCATAAAACAAAGTTATGTTGAATCTGTCCTATCTAATTTTAACTTGGAGTATGGTTGCCATAAGAGAAAACATAAAAAAATCCATTTTAAAATTTTAGTTATGCTATACCCTACCAGGGGACGCTAGTGCAAAACACTTATCATATGATTTTTTTTTTTTTTTTTTAATCAAAACTTAAATTTGACAGTGGCATAAGTTTATTCTGAAAATTTATTAAAAAAACATAAAAAAACATTTTTTAAAAATTGTATTTACCCTATTTCCCGTCAGTGGACGCTATAAACGCACAAAAAAATGTGCTACTTATTTTTAACTTCAGTAAATCTGTCATACAGTGAAACATATTAAAATGAATTTTGCTTAAATTTGTTTACCTTATTTGCCCTCAGAAAGGTCTATAAACACAAGAAAGAAAATTGTGTTGAATCTGTACTACCTATTTTTGTCTTCAGTGCGGCCATCATACAGTGAAATTTATATTTAAAAAAAACACCTATTTAAGTCAATCAATTTCTCGCTAGGGGATTTTACCGGCGTAGAAGAAAGTGGAGTTGAAATTATCCTAACTAATTTTAACTTGGAGTATGATTTCCGAATGAGAAAACATTAAAAAAGTCCAATTTTCAGTAAGCGATTGCTTACTAAATTCTCGAAATTCCCATTCAAATTCAGTATTGATCTAAACTGGTAATCTTCTATAATCGGGTTCCACGCATTTTACCTCTCTTGTTTTCGAGTAAAATTAGCTAAATTCTTAAAACCAAAGAATAGGGAAGCTACCTTTTCCTCCCGATACAGGCCAGAATGTCTTTTTCTTTTTGTTAAATACAGAATTTTAAAAATGCGCATTATTTAATACCATAGACTTCAAACTATATGAATGCAGTAATTACGCATTCGTGTAATTTATGTCTCCGTTTTACGCATGAAATAAAGACAAATGGAAGAAAAAATGCATCCTGTTTAAACACACACTCTTTGAACAGCCTAACTTATATTTCAGCACGAGAGATTTTCGTTGTTTAATGTAGCCACCTTCGAAAAACTGAATAAACTTTCCATAAAAAGCTTACGCAACGTCGACACCAAAGTTATATTTCAGAGACCAAACTTTATTGTTATGCAACGCACCTTAAAGTTTAAAATATTTCGCGAACCACCTAATATGCAAGTATAATAAGAAGTTTTTGAAGAATCTATCCTAAACAAAAAAAAAGGAAGTTTCGGACAAAGCATAAGCAGATCTTATTTGGCGCAGCATGTGCTTCTGGAGACAAATGTACCAATAAAATTTAAACAACCAACCCTACAGCCTAATATAAATAATTTAAATAATAATAATAATGATCCACGATCTTCTTTTACTAAGCATGAAAAATATGTTTATTAATAATTGTACTATTAAAAAAAAAGTAAAAAATCAATGTGATTTATAATACTGTTTTACTCAAACAAAACAGTCAGTATCAGGTTTGAAACATTCATTTTAACTTCAAGTCACTCTCAACACAAAGTTAAAACACTCATTTCACGAAGTTCCTTACCTAGATTTATTCCAAATTTTCACTCTATTTTTTTTTTTTTTTAAGTAACTAGCGCTGCTGCTGTCGTGTCTCTGCCATAAGTGAATTTATTGTGACCGGGGCTCTTTCCCGACTTGTATTAAAAATACTATCGCATATAAAAATATGAAAACTGGTAGTTTTATAGACAGATGTATGTTAAACACGCTGAAGCAGACAGTTTTAAAATCGAAAAGTTGTTTTAAGCGCTATTTAATGTTGAAGTAGGTCACAATAGTTCGGTTAAAAAAGTTTTGTGGGATCAAAAACTATGCATAGCAATTTAACCATATTTTGAAAGCGCATACTGGACTAAATTGCGGTGTGCAGTGTTCAATATATATTTTTTTAATTTGTCGAATATTTTAAGTTTTTTTTTTAATTTTTAATTTAAAATTTACTTATTTGAATACAGATTTATTTCATTTTTTCGAAAACGTTATTTTTTTTTACCTACAGTTGCCAAATTTTAAAAAAAGAAGCAAATATTAATAATTTCCAAACATTTTACAATTGAAAAATATATTTATCCGTGATATTAAAAGAGCAAGAAAATTTTTAAATTATTATTTCCGAAAAGCGTTTAATGGTGAAAATTACATCATATTTAAAAAGCCGAAGTAATAATATTTCCAGTCAGTTTTCAATTAAAAAATATTTACGCGTAAATATTAAAAGAGAAAGAAAACTTCAAAATAATTAAATCATTATGTGCGAAAAGCATTAAACGGGGGAAAAAAATTCATATTTAAAGCGATATACAGTAGAACCTCCATAAGTTGACCACCCAAGGGACTGTAACTAAGTGGTCAACATACGGAGGTGGTCAACTTAGGGAATTTTTTGAAAATATTTAGTACATTATTAGAAAAATATTAGTAAACTTTTTTAGTATTTTTTAAGTAAAAATTTAGAAAAAAATTTGCACTTACTCATTTTTATTTTTACTGAAGGTACAGCACAATTTTACAATTTTTAAAGAATAATTCAATTTTTGTTTGAATCCTCTTTTTGTTTATTAGGTAACTGCAAAAAGCACTTTCACAGTTTACAAGTCCATTAAGCATGCTTGGACATTTTTCTGCGAAATCTTTAAGTTGCTCCATCATGTGCTTTACATCGTCTTTCTTCAGAGTTCGGTACTTTTCAGTTTCGTCGCTACTTGGATCATAATCCTCTTCGCCGTCCATTTCTTGTACCTTAGACTCCTCGCTGTGCTTAGCTGCAGAGAGTATCTCATTGAATATTGCCTCTGTGTCTGGTTCAACACATGTTACTAACTCGTCGTCCATGGCAACATAATCTTCAAAATCAATTCCATCAAAAACTGGTAAGGGAGATAGAGGGAGCTCATCCTCTTGCACCGATGTTGTAGCTGTAACAAATCCAGCTTTATTGAAGCAGTTCTTAATCGTGGTTTGCGTAACTTTATTCCAAGCAGAATTAATCCAATGAACAGCATTCAAAGAATTTACTGACGCAGTTGTTGACGATGCCAATGCAGAAGGACTACAGGTTTGTGCTTTCATGATCACCCATTCCAGAAGTTGAGCTCTGTAGTGTACTTTGAAGGACTGAAAAATGCCTTGATCTAAAGGTTGGGTTTTGGAAGTTGTGTTTGGAGGCAAAAATTTTAGCTACACATTTGTGAGATTATTTACTTTTGGGTGGCTGGGGCAGTTGTCCACGGTAAGTAGAATAGACCACTTCTTTTTCCTAATTTCTACGTCAATTCCTATAACCCACTCTTCGAACAAAGCACAAGTCATCCAGCGGATCTATTCGCTCTCCAAAAAAAAAGGAAGGTCTTCATTTTTACATTTTTAAATGCACGAGGGTTTTCGGATTTGCCGATCACCGTCTTCAATTTTTCCCGAGTCATACTAGCACATAGAAGAACAGTTAAACGGTCTTTTGAAAGTTTTCCTCTTTTGCAAGTGTCACCCTTCATTACTAGACTTCTATCAGGCATTGCTTTAAAGAAGAGACCGCACTCATCACCATTAAAGATGTCTTCATCTTTAAAACCTTTAGCAAACTCTGGGAATTTTTCAATAAACTTCTTCGCCACTTCAGCTGAAAACTCATTCAATTCCCCACACAAAACTTTGAGAAATCTCGTATCATAGTTTGAATTTTTCAAACCAATCTGCTGATGCTTGGAAGTTCTCTATTTTGAATTCTTTTGGAATTTTTTTTGCTATTTCCTGAAGCATAGGTTCCGATATTCTTGCATTGATTGATCTCATTTCTTTAATCCAACGAAACGTGGCTTCGGTCACAGCGTCGAGACAAGTTTTTCAGCGTTTTCTTTGGAGTTCCCCGTTTACGGAAGAATATCTATCCAGATATTCTTCCTTGCGTTTTAAAATGTTGCTCACAGTTGTCTTGCTCACACCAAATTTTTCCGCTGTCTTTCTTTGGCTGCTGCTTTCCAGAAATTTAAGAAGATCCACTCTCTCCTTTAATGTAAGTTCTTTTAGAGCTTTTCTTTGCGCCATTTTTAATGAAAATTCGTAAATAAACGACCGGTACCGTCACGACGCGACATCCAGAAAGAAAGAACGGAATTTGTCTCACATGTGAGCGATACACGTTGTTTTCCAACTCTGCGTATAGCTACGCACATCCCCCACTCCCCTGACATTTTTCGACAGATTCCAGGAATTCTGGCATTTCCCTCACATTGCATCATGCTGGAAGTGAACAATGAAAGGAGCACCACAAGGTGGGGGGGGGGGGGGAGTGCTTCTCAGATAAGCCGAATGACTGATAAAGAAATTCCTGGAAACCAGATGAAGAACAGACGGAGGAAAAAGCAAATTCAAGAAAACATCAGTGGTCAAGTTACAGAGAGTAAAACCTACTAAAAAGTGGTCAACATACAACTTACGGAGGTGGTCAACGTAGAGAGGTGAATCTCTATTGAAAATGCGTTGTGACCATTCAAACTAATAAATTTCGGTCAACATAGGGAGGTGGTCAACGTAGAGAGGTGGTCAACTTTGGAGGTTTTACTGTATTTAAAATGTCATCTTTAAAACGATTTTCTTATAGCATTTTAAAGAATTTTTTCTTCTACGCGTTATTATAAAACGTTCGGGAGGCAGCGGCATTCCTTATTTAACCATTTTGCACAAGCTGATTTTCAAATGTGTGATAAATCTTACTTAATCAACACGAAAACATAACCGTCAGCTGTCGCGACAGTGGTGGATGCGAGGAACCGAAAAATCACTCAATCAAAGAGAAATGAATGGCAACCCGAATCCAGAAGATCGCCACTGGTCGTAAGAATATCGTTCAAACTTCCTTAATCGGGTAATCTTTTTTTTTAATAGAGCAAAGTAGCGTGTTTTTAGTACCTGTGGGGTCTGGACGGGGGTTGGCGAGCGTAGCTCGTAGTGGATGAGTCTCCTAGTTTTTTATAAAACATATAATATACTCGTTTTTATTTTTTGTTGATGTTGTTGTTGTTTGTTATAGTGGATAAGATTAATAATATATTTTTGAAGAGTGAGTCGATTATTCCACGACTCACTGATGTGCCGTAACCGATAGTTTGCAAATAGCTGTTCAGAGTTTTCTTTATTTTTTGGTCACCTTTTTTTTTTTTTTTTTTTGAAAGATATCTTTTCTTTTAGAATAAACTTTCCTTGGTCAGTAAAATCGATTCTGTCTAGGTCTTAAATATTTAAGATGTTATCAAGTATCTTCTTATAAGATATAATAAATGTTCGGTTTTCTCTGGTTATATATTTCTTCCACATTTTTATTTATTTACATAAAACATTTTTTTTTAAGTCCGAAAACCTTGTTTCAGTATGTCTGTCTGTCCGTGCTCTAACTCGCGTAAATATATTCGGACTATCATGCAACTGATATATTATTGAGTTTTACTATGGCATGTTCGGTATTAAAAATAAAGTGTGTAGCACTTATAGTTTTTTTTACAGAGGCACTCAAAAGAATTCCGTTGGTTATATTACGGTCTATGAGGGAAATCGTTTATATTAATGGTGTTACACAATTTCAGATATATTAAAATTGATATATATCACTAAGGTGCATTACAAGAGACTCACTATAGAATATTGTATGTATAGCATTCATCGTTCATTTACAGTGGCACACAAAATAATTCGGTATACTCTCTGTTAACAATAAGTGCGTTTTCAGTTGCTGAACACGTTTTTAAATTTAACTCATTTTTTTGTCTATTACTTGGTGTGTATAAATTCTACAGATCATATACAGGTCAGCACAAAATTCTCGAGTACATTTCCGTTTATTGAGGGAAATTCCAGAAGGAGAATTTTAAACTGTGCTACACGTTTTCTAACAGAACTAAAATTTAGCATTCTAGTACACTATATGGCCAATGATGACCGGTCACTTGCGATTTTAGACGTTTTGTTTAATATCTAGAAAAATACATAATGAATTATCTGAAACTTCAGGCGTGTAAACAGCATAGTCGACGTCATATATTTCCGCAAAGATTTTTTTCCAGAAACCCCATAGGGGGCCGTCAATAAATTGAATAAAAACGAATATCTCTTGGATAACCCTGTAAAAACTATTATCGCAAAAGCGTTGAAACAGTAGCACATGCTTTGGAGGCTTCTTTTAATAAACTATGTTCATTTTTATGAGGATAACACGTATACTCGTGGAGAAATTAAGGTTTTTATAAAAACAATCCCAAATTTCACCATGTGTTTTGCTTATAATTTTCAGAGTTCTTAATATAAAAGAATGTTCTTTTCCGGAACGATGACAAACAAGATTATAAACATTATATACAATACCCTGCAATCAGAATTAAAAAAATAATAAATATTGGATGAAAAATAAGCAGGTTCACTAAATATTGTTTTACTGCGCATGCGCGAATGCAATCAAAATATACTGTACATAATATATTAGCTAAATGTATAGAGCAACTTTTGTAAAAGTTTCAAAATCATAGCTTGAAAATTCTGATAGTGGTTGATAGAATAAGCTTGAAATTCGATGTTCCCAAAAGAAAGCAAAAAGATGAGGGGCGGTATCCAAATATACAATGAGAGACACTTCATTCTTATTATGTCAACTTTCATAAGCTAGTATATTTGGATACAACCCCTTATATTTTTGCTTCCTTTTGAGAGCAGCGAATTTCGAGTTTATTCTATTGACGATTGGTATCAGAATTTTCAAGCTATGTTTTTGAGACTTTCTCAAAAGTTGGTCCATACATTTAGCTAATATATTATGCACAGTATATTTTGATTGCATTCGCGCATGCGCAGTGAAATAATATTTAGTGAACCTGATCATTTTTCATCAAATATTTATTATTTTATTAATTCTGATTGCAGGGTATTGTATATAATGTTGTGTTTCATCGTTCCTGAAAAGAACATTCTTTTACATTAAGAACTCTGAAAATTATAAGCAAAACACTTGGTGAAATTTGGGATTGTTTTTATAAAAACCTTAATTTCTCCACGAGTATACGTGCTGTCCTCATAAAAATGAACATAGTTTATTAAAAGAAACCTCCTAAGCATGTGCTACCGTTTCAACGCTTTTGCGATATTAGTTTTTACAGGATTATCCAAAAGATATTCGTTTTTCTTCAATTTGTGGACGGCCCCTTATGGGGTTTCGGGAAAAAATCTTCACGGAAATATAGGACGTCCATCATGTTGTTTATACTCTTGAAGTTTCAGGATAATTCCTCATGTATCTTTCCAGATATTTAACAAAACGTCTAAAATGACAAGTGACCGGTCATCATTGACCATATAGTGTAGTATATATACAAATCTATAGATCATATACACAGCTGCACAAAAGAATTTGTATATTTTTCCGAATATTGTTAGTAATTCCTGAAATTGTGCTTTTAAATATGTTATGCGTTTTTCAAATTGTTTACTTATATATCATATTTTCACCTTATTAAACGATAAAGATTTGTAAAAGTATTTCGGAATTGTTGGAAAGTGTTACACAATCCATGCTTGACGCATGATTTTACTTACCCATCATACGTAGTATAGGGTAAGTCTTGTAATCGTTTTGTAAATCGAAAAAAAAATTTTGACGGATTTACACGTTTCAGGCACTGGAGATTCCGAAAAACATATTTTTAGAAAAAAAATTTTGCCGTCCGTCTGTGTGTCTGTGTGTCTGTGTGTCCGTGTGTCTGTGTGTATGTGTGTCTGTAAACGCTCTATCTCTCGAAAAATTTAAGATAGAAACTTGCAATTTGGTATGTACTTAGTATGTAATAATGGGAATAAGCCTATTTCATTTCAATAACCTCGATTAACCGGAACTATTTTTTTCGAACTCTCGAAATATTCGTTTTGATAAAAGTTATATAAAAATTTTCAAAATTGTTTATTTTAAGAAATGAATATAAAAGACAATAAAAAAACATAAATTTTGCATAAAGCATGAAGTCGATCGAATAATCAGTTGCCGAGATATTTGGAATCCGATTTTCCACACTCTTCGATTTTTCATGACCCTGTATTTCATCCAAATTTCACTTCAAAGATATATTTTAATTGGAAATTTGACGCTTAATCAGATGCAATAAACCGCTAGTTAATAGGATTATTATTTTTGGAGTTATAAGGATGTTTCTCTCAAGCAATTCAGTAATCGAGCCTTTAAAGTTTGTGACGTCATCAAGCCACGATTTTATTTGAATTGCAATGCATTTTATAAGTAGTTTACGCATTTTTATTTTAATACTTTACATTATGCATATCCATGATGGGTAAGTATTACGGTGGCCCCCAACGACTAGTTTCGTTCTTGTTCTCTTTCTTTCAGCGTCGCCGGGTTGGCTGTGCAAGGTTTTCTTGGTTTCCCTTGAACGAGTACTATAATTCCGGTCACTTTCCCTTCAAAATTCCTGCGTGAATTACGCGGCCCTCATATAGAAATATAGCCAACACTGCCCGATGCTAACAAATCCCAATCCCCTGTTTTATTTTTTTAACTATCTTGATCATGGTATTAAAAATACCTAATTATGACTACTTTCAAAATCTATTACATAATAGATGCATGCATGAAAGTTATATCACATTATTAGAAAATATACACATGCGGCGCCGTGTAAAGTCTATGCCCAGGTCCAACAATAGTCATTGTCGGGCACTGTATAGGTCAATTATTTTTTTAATTATCTTGATCGGGGCATTAAAAATACCTAATTATGACTACTTTCGAAAATTACATAATAGAGGCATGCATGAAAATTATATCACATTATTAGAAAATATACACATGGGGCACCGTGTAAAGTATATTCCAGGGCCAACAATAGTCATTGCCGGGCACTGTATACGTCAATTATTTTTTTAACTATCTTGATCAAGGCATTAAAAATACGTAATTATGACTACTTTCAAAAATTACATAATGGAGGCATGCATGAAAATTATATCACATTATTAGAAAATATACACATGCGGCCCCGTGTACAGTCTATGCCCAGAGCCAACAATAATCATTGTCGGGCACTGTATAAGTCAACACCTGTGTATTCAACTTCACCAATTGTTGCTACACCCTAGAAGACAGCGTTAAAGCACTTTCTTCAAAATATCCACTTTAAAGCGCCGCATCTACTCAGATTTTTAAGATGCTTTCGATGTCTGATCCAGAAGTCTATATTTCACCCCCAGCATGCATTGAAAGATTTACGTAACGTGAACGAAATGGTTTTTATTTTAAAAAAGGCTTTCTGTTATCTCAGTTGCTGCAGAAAAGCCATCTCCGTCAAATAAAAACGCTCCCGTGCCTGTGAAATCTATTTTATTGTAGAATGAAAGCACTTCATCTATTGCGTCTCTGAAAGTTACAGATAAAACTTTTTTTTCTCTCTCGCTTTCAGGTCTCTAGTATTTTGGGCTTCAGTTAAATATTTTAGAGCATTTTAAAACCGTTTACTCTAGAAAAGTTATTTAAATTTATCATTTTTATGACACGGTTAAACAAGAGAGAAAAATCATGCGTCAAGCATAGATTATGAAATATTTACTAACACATTCAGAATACAACACTTCACCGTTTAATAACTTGAAAGATGATGTCATGAAGTACACAATTTGCAAAACTCATAAGACATTTGCAAACCCAATTTCAGCAATTACCATCTACAGTTAGAAAAATGTCCAAATTATTTTGTGCAGCTCAGTATATTATCTACAGATTTGTATATATACTATATTGCAAAATTTAGTTCAGTTAAGAAACGCATAACACAGTTGAAACTGCTCTTTCTTTAGTTTCCGTCAATAAGCGGGGATGTACTCGAATTCATGTACGCTGCCGAAGGTAGTGGGGCCCAAAACACTGGTTCGCTTAAAAAGAGGTACGTTTGGAAAGATCTTCGCCTAAAAATAAAAATTAACATTAATACGAGATTCATTTGGGAAAATCGACCAGAGTAACTGACGAAGACTGCTATTATTTTTTTTTAAAGTACTATTAGAAAAGAAAAAATACCTTAATTACTTTATTTTTATTTTCTTTACATCTTTTTTTTTTCAACCTTGACTCGCGGATGGTAGTTTAAAACTGCAGAAAAAACATAAAAGTGAAAACTAACACACATAATTGTACTCTAGAAAAAGTGGTTTTTTTTTTTTTTATTGAAATAGTAAATATTAATCTTTTTTTTAAGGAGTAGCACCTCCGAGTGGTACGGAAGATGACCAGGATCCTGACTTTGCGCGCTGTGCGTCGAAATGACAGGACAGGTAAGTGAACGAATCACAACCTGCATGCAGTTCCCCTTGAAGAAAAGGGTGGCTGAGTAGCCGGTGGTGCCGGATGAGCGATCGTGTTTGGATTCTGTGCCACCCTTCCTTTGGGCCGGCTGCAAGAGGATTAGACCTATGATGTGGGAGGGCCATCACCGCTAGGCGGCGGAAAGCATCACGTAGACCAACTCCAATGCCCGATTCTTGGCCGAGAGTAGAGAGCAGCATGCGGGCATGCACGCACGTATGGACTAGCTCATCCCTAGCGGTTCCCTCTGCAGCTGGCGTAGTTATGTGCCGTCCTCAAGATCGGTCCGGGAGAGTAGTCGCCCTGCTTGACCATGGCGTTGTTTTTGTTCATAATGGGTCATCCTAGCCGAGTCCATGGTTCATATCTCTCCCTGGGAGGGGATACTCACTCCTCCTCGACCAGTCGCCATCGAGCCGTTGCTACGAAGAACCATATCCGGTAGCTACGAGAGACAGGGCCGGAGGTTCGCCGACTGACGCGGAGACCATCGGACAAAAGTCAGATCCTCGGGTCCTAAATCAGTTCAGCGTGTCTTTGCGACTGGCGGTTGCATGAGCAGGAATATCGAACGTAACTTTCTGATTTATTAACCCCGAGCGGACACGCTTCTCAGACGCTTGGGAGGAAGCTTTCTAGGTAAGTAACGCCTACGGTTTCTCGGTACCAGCGGTCCTTCACGGTTAGAGGGCTCTTTGGAGCTCAGGAACCAGATCGTTGGGAGGTATTTGTGCGTTGAGTACGTAAGTTGGGGGCCGGGAGGTCCCGACAAGCAGGCACAAGCAGGCACAAGCAGGCAGAAAGTTTCCTGAATCTTCCGAGAGGAACCTCTATTTCCGCCATAGCCGACGAACATTGTGTCTCCTTTTATAGGATCTTACCTTCGAAGGTGTTGGTAAAGCAAGACATGTCGGGAAAGCGTCGGGGGACTTCGGATCGTCCCCAAGAGTGGTGTCCCTAGAGGGTGGGCTCCACCATGAATTGCTGTGGCCTATGACGTCAATCTCTTGGGAGAATGGCGCTGGTGCGCAGATGGCGACCCCCCCCCCCTGTACCGCATACAGCTCTCTCCTGGTCGTGACCGTTATTGTTATAGGTTATACGTGACCGTTATTGTTATAGGTTATACGTGCCCGTTATAGGTACGGCGGTTGTTTCGCCTTGTGGCGGAGCTCAATTTTAATATTTTTTTAACCAAAGGTCCCGTTAGAACAAAAATGTCGAGTTGTTTTCTTTTTCTTTTCTTTTCTTTTTTTTTTTAATTTCATGGGGGAACCCGGCGATTGCGATTTCAAAATTCAGAAAAAAATGGAATTTTGTCCTGTGATCTACTTGAATAACCGACGAAAGTCCGGACAAGCGCTGACGCAATCGGTAGCGCGATGAAAGATCGACATTTTGAGGTGTTCGTTTTGGTTTTTAATTAATATCTCATCTAATCTTAAAAAATTCGACAAACTGGTTTCGAGGTGCCAGACAGTATTTAAACTTACAATACAAATGTACAGATGCAAAATAACATCTGCTAAATCTTGTAGCTCTGCGTGCAGCTGTCTCTTCAGAGCCCAGAACACACAACACACACACTCACACAGATATAGACAAAATTTCGCATTTTTATTATAGATAGTTGAACATTTTTTGAAAAATGTAAACGTACCAAATATGCGTTACGAAAAATGTTTGAAGGAATCATTTCTTTTTCTGTCCTTTTTTTTATATTTATAAAAACATGATTTGATTTTTAACGAATGTTTAATCAATTAATAATTAAATAAAGGTTTTCTCCGCTAAAGTGAACTCATGTTATTTAGCTCAATGGAGCGGTACAAATTAAAATATTAATCTTCATATTAAAATGTACACCTACATGCTATTTTATATGTACTTTATTTAAATACATGCGTAGCAATTTTAAAATGAACGCGTGGGTATGTTTTAGATTAATTTTAAAAGATAATCAAAAAATGAGTAATTATACGATAAATAATGATACATTCTGGATAATAATTACATTTTTTTATTTCCTTTACATGCTACTTTTACGATGAAATGTCATCGGTTTTGCTAGTTCTGCAGAGGAACAGAAAGGAAATGTTTGTTTACATTGTAGAATACATATGAATAATAAAACTAATTTAATTCAGATGAACTCTTTTCTATATTACTCCAAAGTGCTTGAAAAATATCTTTATAATGTTTAAAATCATTAATTAAAAACAAACAAATACCTACGGCTTTTTTATTCAGTAAAGTAAATGTATATATATTTTTAAGATGAACTGAACACTAAATGACGATTAGCTAATGGAAGAAGTCTGCTACCATGCCCATCTATATCTCCAGAAATGCCTCTTTCGGAATTTTAGATATCTTCTATTATAAAAAGTAAGAAGTTGTCTATTGCAGCCATCCGGAGGAAAGCAATTCCGGAATATTCCGGTATATTTTCACCGGTCATGACCTCTAGACCCCAAAACCAACCTCTATCTAAATGTTGATGCATACATACATATATATGTGTGTGTGTGTGTGTGTGTGTGTGTGCGTTTGTGTGTCATATTTTTGTCATGCGGTAGCACTCATATTTATGAACTGATTTGGATATGACTAAGCCACTAAGCAGCATGTGTATAGGACTTACTAATTTCTCGACCGAGCTCGTTAGCTAGCTTCATCCGCCCTCTTGTTTCAAAATGGCAGACTTAAAGATTTCATATTCAAAAGATGTAAATAAAAGTTAGAAATTCTAAAAGTTATTTCCCTGAAGTGTTTGGCCTCGATACAAGGATTCCGGAGCATTTTTTTTGTTTCGCCTCTATCTTAAATAACAGCTGAGATATAGCAGTTTGAAATTCTAAGGTGGCTGAAATTTTAAAGAGATTCCTCCATGAACGGGTTTAATTTATGAATTTTATTGAACTTGGTTTCTCGCAAATTTTCTTCCATTGTTGTAACCATTGTGTTCCAACTCTCATATGCTTAAAATTATATATTCACAACATCAAATTCCCGCCAAATTTGGCGACGCCTGGTGAAATATCAGGAAATTTGGCGACAAAAATAAATGGCCATAAATGAAGCCAACTTAGCTATAATAGCTGACTAATTTGGCGAAATTCTCATTCAAATTCAGTATTGACGAAAACTGTGAAATAATCTTCTGTAATCAGTTTCCTCATATTTTAGCTTCGTGTTTCCGAGTAAAATTAGCTAAAATCTTAAATCCAAGATATAGGGAAGCTACCTTTACCTCCCCGTACAACAGTAAGGACTTTTTTTGAATGGCGATACGATAAAAAAAGGATTGTTTAGAAATCCGCAAATCGTGACAGAGATGAACAGAAGAAGCGAATTACCGGCCATCGGGACTGTTAATTCACAACCCTTCACAGAACGTTGTTGAAAGAAGTGTTATCGACATAACGTGTTATGCATGACTAATGGTACGCATATTGAAATCTTATAAACATTGTCAAAAAGAAAAAACAAAAAAAAGAATTTTTGTTATCCTTCCTTTATTGATAACAAAAGAAGAACGAAAAATCATGCGTCAAGAATAGATTATGAAACACTTTCCAACACAGCCAGAAAACTCTAACGAAACTTCACCGTTAAATAAGGTGAAAGAAGATATGTAAGTAAACAGTTTAGAAAACATTTAACGCATTTAAAAATGCAGTTTTCGAAATTACCTTCCAGTGTCTAAAAGTAGTCGAATAATTTTGTGCAGCCCGGCATATGATCAATAGATGTGGATATATAGTATGATAAAATTTAGTTCAGTTGGAAAATTATTCCCATTTAACAATTTTCGGCAATCGATGGAAATGCACTCGAAATCTTTTGTTTACAGCCCTGTATGTTATCTGAAAAATTTTGTAAACACCACATATTAAGCTAAAAGGCAACTTAAAACTCACTCGCAGCAATTACCAACCGTAAATGACAATGTATCTATTTCTTTGCGTAGCCCTGTATATGAATTTATTTATATTCCACAAACTTATATTAGTCTACTAAATATAGTTCAGAAAGAAAATGCGTAAACACAATTAAATACTACCTTTAAGCATTTCAATCCCTCTTGTAACCAATATATTTGTGTGTCCCTGTAAATAAACGCAATGCACACAAGAGAGCAATTTATAGTGCACTTCAGTAATGCATATAACAGGGTTCGTACGGGTACCGTTACTTTTCCAGGAGACATACCAGTATATTTTTCTGAAAAAATACATCAAGTTCAAACTTAAGAAATTTCACCTTTTCTAAGAAGAGATTATCTATAAGAAAATACTGGTACCGAATAATTTCCTGGTCTTAAAATTCCAGGACCCGTACGAACCCTGATATAATTTTCATTATGTTTGAAATAGTGAAATATCACTAAATTACACTGGAAACGATTTTTTCCCATAGAGCGTTGTATAACAGAATTCTTTTGTTTGACCCTGTAAATGAATAATAAATGCTTTGCACCCCATATTCTACAAAAAGCATTTTTTAATGCGCTTCATAATTATATATCAATTTCATTATGTTTTAAATGACGTAGCATCATCAAAATGCACTTGAAACGATTATTCCCCATTGACTGTAATGTAACGGAATAACTGTAAAAAAAAAACTATAATTGCTACACACATCTGTTGAAATAGGGAACATGCTATAGTAAACGACAATAACATACAAAAATTTCAGGGCAATCCGAGCATTTTTACGGGAGTTAGAGCTCGGAGAGACGGCAGACAAACCGAAGTCATAAACACTTTTCAACTAGGTTGGAAAGTGTTAAAAAGGATAAAAGTAAAAAAAGTTTTTATTATTATTATTCAATGTTTATCTTTAAGATCACGTCTAATCATGTCCAACTGCTGTTCCTGTAATTTCATGAGTGCAAGTCATGTTGTTCCACAGAAATTCGTTTGTTAATTTGGCGTGTGTCCCACATATGAAAAATTCACCGCTTTAATTTATGCTTGGTAGACAGCGCGAACTAATACTTTTATTAAAAAAATTGTAATTTTTGCTGTTTCTTTTTTAACATATGGCAACAGGAAAGAAAAAACATTATTCAAACTATCTATTCAGGTTTTCTAAATTCTTTTCTAAACGTATAATCATAATTGGTTCCATTATAATCATAATTTAATAATAAACCGTCAATTGATTAGAGCGTATTTAAAAACAAATTATTACTCTTAATTTGTCATATTTTCTACATTTTAGTTCTTAAAATATTTCATTGTTGCTTTTTTACAACCAGTTGGCATATTTTGGCGAACGTAGTTTTACCGAATAATGAACTGCAGGTTTTTGTAACTTGTATATATGAAATGATAATACTTGAAATTGGCCTAAAATTGTATGAAAAATGTTTTTTTTAAGTGGTACGAATAGAATAAAATGAAAGTCGTCACTCGCAGCTGTGCTAACGGTCAGAGAGATGTACCGTAAAATTCGGCATATAACGCGCACTTTTACTTCCAAAAATAAGATTGAAATTTACGGGTGCGCATTATACTCCGAATATAAAAATTATAGATTTAAAAATAAGGCAAAGATGAGTATTAAAAAATTGGATTTCAACAAGTACCGTAAGTACTGTTTATTTAAAAGAAATTATATTATCTTATGAACTTAAAAAATGTCATTATTGGGTAATAAAAGTTCGTTACTTTCGTCTTCTGCTATATCTGCAGGCACGTCATCAAATCCTGTTCCATCTTCACCATCACTGTCACTCTGATCCATAAATAAGTAATCACCATCAGTTCCACCTAGATTGTTAGATATAGTACATCATTTAAATGACTTTTGAATAACGTCAGGTTTAATTTTATTCTATACTTTTATTATCCACTCACACACTATTTATAGACTGGCATGACGCATTTCGCCTCCTTTTTTAAATGTTTTTTCACCTTCTAACTGTCGTTTTAAATTTCCTTTGAATGGTTTATTGATACACACATCTAAAGGCTGAACTAATGGCGTTAATCCTCCTGGAATAACTTCCATGTCTGTGTTACACTCTTTCATCAATTTCTTCGTATTATCCGTTATATGGGATCTGAACATGTCCCAAACTAAAAGTCTTTCTGAATTCTTTAAGGCACCAAAACGCTTTTGCCAAATATTCCTTATACCCTGTTCGCATCGGACCGCCATTTTTGATGTGGAACTTCCGGAATTGAATACCTGTCCACACAGCAAAACTCATCTAAGATAAATCATTGAACATCACCGTGTCCGAGATCTGAACAAACATAGAATGTGCGCATGCGCATATGTTAAAGACAACCTCAACAGCCAATCGGCCTCCAGAGCCAATCACAGTGAGTGGTACTGGCTGTATCTAGCAATAGAAAGTTCGAACTCACTGAGTGAGTTTGTGGAACTCCCTCAGTGAGTTCGGCGGTCTACGATATCTTAAATATCCGATCTGAACCACGTAATTATCCATAATTTTACACCGTTTTCGTCCATCCATCCTTTCTCGTGAACATGAATGAAAACACCATTTAGAAAATTACATTTCAGCATCGTCTCTCTTTCAAAAATAACCATGGGTTTTAATTTTGTACCGTCCGCTAAGCAGGAAAGCACAGCGGTGAAGTGAGATTTTTCGTGACCTGTTGTTTTTATGTGAACAGTTTTTCACATCAATTGTTTTATTTTCTATCATATCAAACATTACTGGAGTCTCATCCATATTTCCAATATGTGGCAGTAAATAATTGTTTTTGTTTGTTTGCTTAGGTCAATAACATACTTCTGGAAACTTATCAATTTGTTATGCAAATCTTTTGGAAGCCTTTGCGAAACTTTTGTTTTTTTCGCATAGAACCAAATTATTCCGTGCCATAAATCGACTTCACGAAATGAAACTTGCTTTAAAGTTTTCACTTTCTTTTGCATTATTTTTTGCCCACTTTGCGATAAATAATCGTACGCTGTTTCTTGTTGCAATCAATCCATTCTGGCGATTTTCTAGGACCCAGTTCGCAACGCTTTCTTCTATAGGATAGGCCATTTCGTTACTCCTTTACGCAAAGCACATTTAGCCTTTGGCAAATTAATTATTGTGATTTCGTTTTTCTTCCACTTACATATGGAGCTTTCACCAACACCAAACCTCCTTGCTGCAGCATGATTTCCATTTTCTTACGCAAATTTTATTACTTTGCATTTGAAGCCAGAACTGTGTTTCGTTTCTCCGGATCCATATTTACTATACTAAAAGGAACACTAAATCATTTCATATTTTTTATTGATAGTATGTCAAGTAAAGCAAATGCGATTTAATAAAACCATCGATGTTCACTTCAAAATCACGGCTTCAAATGATTAGGGAAAAAGGGTTGGGTTGATTATTGACGGCTAATTATCTACACTAGGGATATAGGCCCGGGGGGAGTGCCCTTCGTGGGGGTCTTTCTAAGGGAACCTAATCCGTATTTACGCATGGATAAATCCACGGCTCGAAGAAAACCACGAAAACTCCGAACGATTAGGCCGACGGGCGCGATTGGGATCGAACCCAGCACCTCCCGTCTACCAGCTTCGAGAGCACAACCTCTCAGCCACTGGTGGGGCGATTAGGGAAAAAGAAACATATGACTTCTAATTCCGCGAATTCATTCTACTCCCTCAAGCATTTCCCCCACACACATATTGTGTCGCGGACAGCTACCTCTGTCCATTCTAAAGTGACGCAAACAAACCAAAACTAATATATTTTTTTTTACTTTCGGAACTGAAACAAAAGCTTTTAGCTCCCGCCTTGAACTGAAATGATTTGGTTGGTTTATTTTATGACGGCCGATTATCTACACGAGGGATATAGGCCCTAAGGGGGAGTGCCCTCTGTGGGGGTCTTTCTAAGGGATCCTAACCTGTATTTACGGCAAGGTTAGAAGAAAACCACGGAAAACTCCGAACGGTTAGCTCGACGAGCGCGACAAGGGTTTAAACCCAGCACCTCCCGTCTGCCAGTTTTGAGATGAACTGAAATGAACTGAAAAACCACGAGACTGTTTTTGGCTTTCGTATCGAATGTTGAACGGGGTTGCATCTCCGTAAAAATGATTATAATGAAACTAAAATACTGCAATAATCCTACCTTTTTATGATAATGGTGTATTATAGCTGTACATAAAAGTATGAAAAAGATTAACAGCTTTAATAATTTTATTTGTATGAGTTTATTCAGTTATGTTTTAGTAGGTATCTGGAAAATATGATATTTTTTTCATATTATGAGTAAAACATGCTTGGGTTTGTTCTCCTTATCTCTTGTCACTTCAGTATACCGTTGTTCGAAAGCCTAGGAAAATACTTGGAATGAATGACTTCAAATGATAAGAGCATCCCAATATGTACGTGCATTTCAGGTTTCTTTGTAAAAAAAAAAAAAAAAAAAAAAAATGTGCGCGTTATACGGCGAATATAACTAAAAATATAAAAATACAGTCTCAAATCGTAGGTGCGCATTATATACCGAATTTTACGGTATATATCTCGGTTCCCGGTCCGAGTGATGGTGGTACGGCCGGTTATCTGCACGAGGGATACAGGCGTAAGGAGCATTGCCCTGCGTGGGAGTTCTTCCTAAAGGAAGCTAACTCGTATTTACGCAAGTTCGAAGAAAGCCTTGGAAAACTCTGAACAGTTAGGCCAACGAGAGCAACATGGGTTCGAACCCAGCACCTACCATATACCAGCTTTGAGAGCAGAATCTTTCAGTCACTGATGAGAAAAGGAATTATTTTTCAAGATTTGTACAAATTAACCAATATGAAAGGATAGAATATTTTTTAAGTGACATATTCGTTCTTTTATCTTGCTTCAAGATATTTCAAGATATTTCAAGTATTGGCAGTAAAATGATTTTAAAACATTTCCTGACAATTCTCACTCTTATTCCTTAAATGGAAAAAGACATCAATGCCTTCTTCTCAAAAGTTGTCGAGGCATTAAGAAATGATCCAATATCTCAGAAAACAAAGAAATTTCTAATATCTTCCTAAGAAATATAATCCTTTTCTGTCAGTTTTCAAGTTCAAGTTCTCGTGTTTGCGATGAAAATGGAATAGAAATGGGTTTCAAACAGTTATTTTTCGGCTAAAGTGAAAAAGAGAAGAATAAGAAATGGCGAAATAAAGCTCCATAGTGGATTTTTATCAAGGAAAAAGTATTTTCCCCAGCTCAATTTTGATTGTGAAAAGCATACAAAGTAATTCGGGATGTTTCAAAGTGGGTAAATTTACTGCTGTCACTAGAATTTAAATCAACAGGAAAGTAAAGTAGGTTTTGAAATTATTTCACCAATCCTTTTGTGTTTAACTTCAAATTCTTCGAATTTATTTTTTTATTTCCATCGATTGCTTTGCAATAGTTTAAAATTATTTGTTTTGATGTCCAAATAATATCTATACTGTTGGGACTTTTAAAAATATTGCAATATTCAACACTTTTCATTTTTATTCATTTTCAATTTTCAAGAGACGTTTTTTATACGACAGTAACAAGCCACGAAATTTTTTTTCGGAATTCATTATAGTATATTACTTTCAAAATTGACACAGGAATTTTCAAAATACTAAAAGGGTGTGAGGGGGGTCCACTTAATACAATAAGAATTTATGCCAATCATACTGGTGTCAAAATAAAGTTACAGAGATATATTTTATAATCTATATTGTATATATTGAACGAGCAGGCAATTTTGGGTGTCCGGCGATCTCGTAAACGACTTTGGTAATTTTCACAAAACTTTCCTCATAATTTAGATCGAGAAAACGACCTAGCTAGATTCTTAATGCAGGTAAATTCGTTTTGTGATGTTAAAAAAAAAAAAAAAAACTCCGCGCTAAAAATGCTGCTTGGGATAAGTCAAAAAATGTTTTAACAAATTTCATGATGTCTCAAATACTAATTCGAGCACAATAACACAATATATTTAGGTCCCGAATTCGGGGAAATTCGTTTTCGTTAAAAAAATCTGAGCATTAAAAACGTTGCTATAATTCGAAAACGGCTCAAACGATTTTCAAGAAATGTGTCATTCTAATTCTTATTCTACTAATTTATATAATTTATAAAGTAATTTAGTTATGGGTATACTTATAATATAAACATTTGGAATTTTATTTGCATTTAATATAAACTCAGCTTAGTAAATAATTTTTAAGTGGACCCGAGATTGACGTTTTAACGAGGTTTGACTGTATATGATGCTTTAAATTTTCTTCCTTAAAATATTTTTAACGTTTCAAAACATGCATTGAAATCGTATAAAAACGATTTTCTATTCTGTTGGATCCTAACGATATTCGACTGCTTTTAGAAATTCTTTACATTTATTTCTTCCACACGCATATACTTTTAAATAGCAATATAAGGTAATTAATATTTTTAAAATAGTTACTGAATGGAAATGAGATAACGTAAAAATACCCTTCCCTAATTTAAAGACGAATCCTAAATTGTTCCGAAGTTGGTTTCTTCAAAGAAGTAACAGTTTGAAGTGGATCAATGTTCTCTCTGACGTCAATATGGTATTCCTCATTATGTGACAACCGGAATGATTTTAAAGTTTTCACATTCCAATTAAGAGGATTATTAAAATCCCTAAAAGCAGTCTTCTAAATTTGGTACTCATTGTTGCGAGTCCGTGTTGCCATTCTATTATTATAAAATGAACGCAGGAAAAAAAATCACCAAGTGAGCTTGAGATGTAACTCCTTTTACTTTAAAGAGAAAGATTATGTTTCTGTTCTCGAATTCAGCGAAGTACTCTCATTATTTGCATTTCAATTCGCACAAACTGAATTGTAATGGGACAAGTTTTGTTTATGTTTCTACACATAAAATATAAATGAAATTTTAAACACAGAAAGAAAATTGCATGTTTCTAAATAAAATACAATTAAACTCTTTATAATGAAGCTAAAGAGATGAATGGGGGAAATTAAGATACTTCGCTTGTGGAAAAACAAACTTTTTCGTGAGCTTCCAAAATTTACTTGCTGTATCCGAGTTTGTCTCTTTGTAATCGAACTAGTCTGGAATTTCTCTCTGTAACATTAAGTTCAGTTTGCCTAATCGTACTCCACAAATCAAAAGCATGCCTCCATCAGTGAAAATGATGTAATATTTAAAAAACAAATTGTATTGTCATTCATAAAACTCGAATATTTTAAACTATTGCGTTAAATAAAGATCCTATCTTGGGATGGCAGAATGGTTCCGGTTGTAAAAATGACGAAAAAAAAAACGTTCATTTTTTTCAATGAAAAAAAAAAATTTTTAATAGTAGCCAACCTGCCCGGCATCGCAAAGGCCCACGATTAATAACTTTAAATAAACTTCAAATTTGTATGACTTAATATATCAACCCGCTTTTGGAAAAATTTATACTTTTAAACGAAAATCTTTTCAAACAAGCCTCATATCGGAGACCCCGCAATATTTATATATTATGAAAAAAAGAATGCGTCGTTTTAAAGTAAAATGTACGCTCTTTAAGTGGATGTTATATGCTTTTCCGTTTTTCTACAAAAAATAGCGAATTCTAATGTGTGAGAATTTTTTTTTCACATCGTGTCATTTAATAGTTAAAACAAATGGGTAAGTGTGATCGAAAATCGCACGAAGGGTTTCGTTTAATATTCCTTTCAAAACACTTTATCCTTTCTTTAATAAATCGAAATAAATTTCATTTTTCAGCTTCAGCTGTAAAAAGTCCTTCCGGCTTGTATCGGAAGTAAAAGGCAACGTCCCTCTTTTTAGCTAATTTTACTCAAAAACATGAAGCTAAAATACGATGAACCCGATTACAGAAGATTCATTTCCAATTTTCGTCAGTACTGAATTTGAATGAGAATTTCGCCAAATTAGCTAGCTATAGCCAAGTTGACTTCATTTAGGACGATTTGTGTCGTCAAATTTGGGGATATTTCACCAAGTGTCGCCAAGCTTGGCGAGAATTTGATGCTAGCTGTTATTAATATACAGGGTGATTCAAAACTTATCGTTCAAATTTCATGGGGAGGTAGGGAATTCTTTGGGCGACTTTTCTGGGCGCTATTCCTGCGTATATCCGCCAAGATATGTGGTTTCAACATGACGGGGCTCTGCCCATAGCACAATTGTTGAGCGTGATTGCCTGAACGGAACATTCGGAGCTCGATGGATCGGCAGAAATGGACCGATTGCTTGACCACCCAGGTCACCGTATTTATCGCCCATGGATTTATTTTGTGGGAGGGGGGGCATGAAAGACCAAGTGTACGATACCCCCGTCGACAGTGAAATGGACCTTGTTGCTCAAATAGTGGCCGCCGCAAGCAATGTTTGTGATATGCCAGGCGTTTTTGAAAACGTTCAGCGGTCAATGCAATGGCGCTATGAATCCTGTGTTCGTGTAAATGGTCGCAATTTTGAGCACCTACTGTGAGGCTGTACTTCACCTTCTTGGAATAAAAGTCACATTCGTTACAACTTAACTGTACTGTTTCCTTGCGTTCACTTTACTCGTCCATTTTTTTCATGTAGATGACGTTTGCGGACATACTTTCCTATGTGAAATCGGTTTCCTGACGTATTCCCTATCTCCCCACGAAATTTGAACGATAAGTTTTGAATCACCCTGTATAGTTTTAAGTATATGAGAGCGGAAACACACACAATGGTTACAACAAACGTACGGTAGAAGAGAAGCTTCTAAGAGTCAAACCTATATATTATAAAATAGATATGTGTACGTCGCGCACGAGGCTAACGAAAAAGACAGGCTACCGCGGTGCGTTCCACTTATCTTTTTTTACAGACCGCTAGAGTGACGTGATACTCTTTTCGTACACCTGCATTGGTGGATTCGAGCATCACGTGACTCTGGCGGTCTGTAAAAAAAGATATGCGTAAAGCACCGCGGTAGCCTTCCTTTTTCGTTAGCCTCGGTCGCGCAATACTGACGTCATAATGATGCGGGCAACAATGTGATTAAAATGTATGATAGTTACAGCAATAGAGCTAGTCTTCCAATTAAAATTAAACAATCGTAATGTTATTTCTATGGGGAAAATGCAAGTTTTGAGCCGACGTTTTGGGGAATTTTTATGCGCGGAACCGGCCTTTTTTTATTTTATTTTCTTGTCGTGCAAGATCTATTATAAGTGTGCCAAATTTTAGGTCAATAACTTAATCGGAAGTGGATGAAACGTTTATGATTAACTTTATAAGGTTTGAACCGTACATACTTACAAAGCCAATTAAATAAAACTTTGTAAAAATAAGGATTACTTGTCGAACCAATAATTTATGATCAAAAAAGAGAAAAAAAATACTAGAAAGCTTTTATGTCTAATTAGTCCTGTTGTAATACAGCAATTTTCTATAGTCTTCCAAAAAGTCGTCCATATCCTGTTGTCATAATAATAGTAGGCCAAAATAAGTATATTCGTTAGATTTCAGCAAATGACTATTCGTAAAATTTCAGTCAAATGGATAGCTAATTTCAATTTTGTTAAACCTAAAAGTAATTTTTCCAGAAAATTAAAAAAATAATAATAATAACCGTACTCGAAAGGAATAAATAACTTTGAGTAGAACCGTGTAACAGCAGTTACAATAAATGTCGTTGGACTTAAAGGAATGCAATGCATACAAATGTCCAAGAAATGACGGCTATTCAAAAGTAAGAAATCAGAACGATTCATTTCAGATTGGATGTCTTGCTTAACAATATATATAGAATATCTTTCTGGGTATGTTTGGAGAATTTCAATTTCGAAATATAACAGTTAAAAAGATTAACTTCTGAGAACTAGCTTCTCAATATTTTAGAACTATTTTTTAACGGTTTTTGCAAACAAGCATTTAAGAGAGCATGACAGTTTTTCGGCTTCAGGGAGTACATTTTTTCTTGCATTTTCTGAATACACGACATTCTATAAATGTTCCTTTGAAGCCGTTTTTAAAAATTTAAACACATATATATGTAGAAGATACAATTATTTTTCTGTTTTCGATTGAATAAGTAAGCGGTACTTCTTGCAAAATTTTAAACAGTATTTTCTCAAAACAGTGTTTTTTAAGTCGGTATCTGAAATGCTTTGGCAAGAAATGAATTAATTTCCTTTTTTTTTCTTTGATGAAAACTTATATCAGCCCTATGAATTTTTAACACTTTCCAACATAGCTGGAAAGTGTTTATGATTTCCTTTGTCTGGCCGTCTATCCATACTCTAACTCTTGTAAATATACTCGGATTGCCCTGTAATTTGTATATATTATTGGCGTTTAATACAGTACCATCGCTATCGAAAATGAAGTGTGTATAATTTATGATTCGTTTACAGGGACAGTCAAAAATGTTCCGTAACATTACGGTGAATGGGGCGAGGATATTACACCATAACAAACATAACGAAATTGATATGCATTTATGAAGTGCACTAAAACATATATTCTGTAGAAAATGGGGTGCAAAGCATTTATTATTCATTTACAGAGCTCCACAAAAGAATTCCGTTACATAATAGTCTATGGAGAAAAATGTTTGCAACATATTTTACTTATGTTACATTATTTGAAATATAATAAAATTTATTTACATTAATGAAGTTTACTACAAGATACTTGCTGTAGAATATGATGCACGTAGCTTTTTTATCGTTCATTTACATTACAGGGACACACAAAAAATATCGCATACAGTATTGTATCGGAAGTACTGTCTATTAACGATAACTGCTGGAAGTGCGTTTTCATTTATGGTATGCGTTTTTAAGTTTAACTAAATTTTAGCATACTACGTGGTGTGTATACGTGATATAGATCATATCACAGGGCTACGCAGAAGAATTCGTAAGCATTACAGAGTATGAGCGTGAATTGCTTAAAGGTGGTTTTTAATTGAGCTATGCATTTAGCTGAACTATATTTCCTATACTGAGAGATGTTTGTAGAATATAAATAAAATCATATACGGGACCACGCAAAGAACTGGATACATGGCCGCCAATGGATGATAATAACTGGAAGTGTTATTATTATTTTTCAATTAAAATTACAAGAAATATAATTTTTGAAATTTCAAAATATATATGTGGGTTTGTGTTTTTTCTAATCTCTTAAAACCTACAGTTTTTTTACCTCATTCCTAAACGTAAAAAAAAAAAAAAAAAAAAAAAAAAAAAAAAAAATTCATATAATATGCTTACTTATCAAACCTAAAATCTCCCATAACTTTTTAATATGTCACTGAAACTTAATGACATTTAAAAAAAAAATTCTTAGCACCCTCTATCAGTAGAATTTGTTATTAAATGTCAGTGAATATCTTATTGGCAATTTAAACATCTGTAGATTAATTCTGCTTTTCAATTAACTTTTTGTGCAAATTCCTTTTTTAGTAATTTAAATTTAAAACTTGGATATTCTTTACTGAAAATCCTGCAATCATTTGAATTGTTCTCAACTCTAACAGACATCTAAAATCTTCCTTCATGTAAATGGAATCCCAGACGATAGTCCCTATTAAAAACGTCCTTTCATATTACTAAATCGTCATTCATATTCACTGTTTGTTTGTTCAACGTGTATATATTGTCGTAGGCTACTGAATAAACTAGTATATGAATTTCAGACTGCGAGAGATTGTTTATTTTATAAACAGTTATAAGCGGGATTATTCGGAGACGCCTACGCGAAAATCGCAGAATTCAAATAACGGCATGGGATCAAATTGAGAGTAACTTAGTGAGAGTAAGTAATATTGGAATGGATACCATTACGGAACTGGATTGAACGAGCTTTTTGATGCGTCATATTGCGTTGGAGAATGCTGATTATCAACTAACTATTTAAAAGTCATGCGAGATTTTTTGTTTCTAATTACTTTATAGAGTGTTTCATAAATTACACTCTAATTCTGAAATTCAATATTTTATTAATCACTTATACTCCGGGAGGCAGCGACTTCTTTTACTTAATCATTACGTACAAACTTATCTTCAAATATGTAATTCATATTGCTTAATCAATCACGAAAACAGCCGTCAGTTGCCGCGTCAGCTTTCGCGCAATGAGTGTGACCAAAGGGATGGCTGCGTCCCCCGGTCAAAGGGAAATGAATGGCAAATTGATTACGGAAGATTGAAAGATATTCTGCGACTACTGTCGATCGTCCGTAATTAGGTTATCATTCATATCCCCTTTGACCGGGAAAGTTGGCCACTTCCATCACTGTCGCGAAAGCTGACGGCTGTTTTCTTGATTGATTAAGTAAAATCAATTACATATCTTAAGATTAGTTTGTACGGAACGGTTAAGTGAAAAGTGCCGCTGCCTACGGACTACGGTCTATTAACAGTCTCCGTCGTCAGTCATGCGGTCGGGTAGCAGGTGCTTCAAAAGTTCGTTACAACTTTAAAAAATAATTAGAAAATAACAAATGATGATTTTAAAAAATCGCAGTTTGCACGAATGGGATCGAGAGAGATCGGAATTGTTTTTTAATTAACTAGAAAAAATTTGTAGTTCCAAAAGTCAATGATAGTGGACGCTGGCGTGCATAGTATGAAGTAGGTTTGTGCAAATCAAACCGTGAATAAAACAACTGGAGACAGTTCAAGCATTGTTAACATGGCTTTTTTTTACAAGAACAATGAATCAGCAACCGAAGTATTGCAAAAAATTCGCACAGCGAAAGTACTTCAAGACGGGAAAAGGCTCATATCATCTCAGATAATACAGAAGTTTATTGGTCACTGCCCTGATTTTTTTTCCTGTTCATTATATTTCATTACAGGTTTCATTTTCACATACCTACTTCACATTTCGGTTGAGTGCCCTCTTTCGGTGGATTTTAGAAATGCAACTATTTTAATATTAAAAAAAAAGTCTATATTATCTTGTCCTGATCCCATTTTCTATCTTCATTTGTTCCTTTTTAATTAATTTTTAAAGTTGTAATGAGCTTTTGACGCACCTGGCATTTATTTTTTCTTTCTTGCAAAATCGATTTCAGTCGTGGCATTTTTTACGTTTCCGCGAGTTTTTAGCAAAAATATCATATCTTCATATCTGTTAAACTCTACAAATTATTGTTATACGAAGTATGTTTTAAAGTTCAGAAAGAATCATGAAATTAACTAGTTAAAGACTTTCTTAGCTGCTAAAAAAAGGTGTGTTTAGTTATAAAAATGAAACTTTTAAGCAGTTAACTATAAAAAGTATCAAGATGAAATTAGTGACATATCTACAAAGTAGCTCATATCTTCAGTTTACAGTAATTTAAAAAATAGTTCATATTTTCGTTAATAGAGGGCGCTTTGTTGCTTATTGGCTAATTGTTTTGTTCTCAGCGTTGTGACGTTAACTCGTGTTTATTTTATATTAGTTTATGTGGCATTATTTGTTAATTTTAGAAATTCATCACTAACTTCAGAGACTGGTTATGTTACTTGAATGTCATGTGATCAATGTAGGCTGAAAAGTAGTTTATGACTTTACCCACGAGTGACAAAAGCCACGCCTCTGCGGGTATATACCCTCCGAAAAAGACTGTTTATTGGACGGTGGGGCAGTGACATTAAAATATTCTTTACATCAATTAGTGTTTACATCTATATACCCGCAGATTACGTGACATGGGTAATGTCAACACCCCCTAGATAAGAAAGCCGTGACACGCGTCACGAAAACGTCATACCAAGCAGGCAAAACAAAGAAAAAAATTCGAAGAACTTGCATGTTTCGATTTCATTGGCTCATAGAATTAATAATTATTGTTTACGACTAATAGTTAATAATTTCACGAGCCATCGAAATCGAAACATGCAAGTTGTTCGAATTTTTTTCTTTGTTTTGCCTGCTTGGTATGACGTTTTCATGATGCGTGTTGCGGCTTTCTTATCTAGGGGGCGTTGGTAAAATCCAGCATGGAAGCCAGCCTATGTCGAATACGTGAGAGCGGAGGTGACTGAAAGTATCGCAGACAGTCTTTTTCATTGACTGTCTCTCCACATACTTTTACCGAATAAAATCTATACCCGGTCGGTCAGTAAATGCATATCGAGTAATCCCATCGGCTTTTACTAATGAATTTTTATGGTATTGCTGGTAATAGTCAATGAATTTCATATATTCCAGTGATATGAGACACACGTTTTCACTTGACTCTATCCATATTACACTATTTTATTTAACTGGACTTGTATGTAACGATGGAATTTATAATCGATTTTTCACTCTCTTCCAGATAGGCTAGAATTATAAAAAGTGCTTCCGGCCTGCACAGGGAGTAAAAGGTAGCTTTCCTATATCTTTGTTTTAAAATTTTAACTAATGTTTCTCGAAAACAACAAGCTAAAATGCAAAGAAACCGATTACAGAAGATTCGTTAATACTGAATTTGAAGAAATTCGCCAAATTACTCAGCTATAACCAAGTTGGCTACATTTACAGAGACATATTTTTGGTCGCCAAATGTCGCCAAGCTTGGCGAGAATTTGACGTTAACGGATATGAATATATATTTTTATGAGTATGATTGGGAAAATGATTACAACAATGAAAGATAATAATTTGCGAAAAATTACGTTCTCTAAAACTCATAAATTAATCCCTAATTTTAGGTAGTTTTTATTACAAAAAGTAAAAAGCCACCTATTGCAGCAGTTCGGAAAAAAGCAATTCCGGAAAATTTGGTACATTTTCACTGATTATGACTCAAGACTCCAAAACCACTCTCCGGTTTATTGTTGACATACATACATTTTTTTTTTTTTTTTTTTTTTTTTTATATATATAATTTTCTCTCTCTCTCCTTTTAAATATTCTTCATATTTTCAGTATTTTTGGCCAATTACCATTGAAGCACAAGCTATGGTAAAATTATGATTGCACTTATTAATTTATTAACTATGTGGTATTCTGTCTACACATTATTATTAATTATCTCTTTGGAGATTTAATTAGATTGTTACAAGAACTTGATATGTTTTTTGAAATTCAAAGATATTATAATTATTTAACATTCTATAAAATTCTGCTGCATTGCGCAAATTGGTATGGAATGGTTTTTACATATTCTTTTCAATAATTATCTAGTTGAAATTATTGATTTTCATATGATACCATAAATTAGCTTATATGGCTCTAAAATCACTTTGATTAGCTTCTGTTTGGAATACATAGTTAATATAGCTGCATTGCGCTTTTAATGGTGTATTTAATAATAATTTAATAATAATAATTATATAATATTACTATTATTTCTTGGTATCATTTGTTCATCTATTGAATTTTCAAATGCATCTTTATAACATCTTATTCAGGTTCTTTTTTGCCAACATTAATTTTGTATTGACTTATTATTGCTTGGGTATTTTAGATTGTTGTCTTTTGATGTTAGTTTGCTTAATGGGACTTTATGTATATATGTAAATAGTTTTATTATATTTAATCAAGTATAAAACAATCATTAATCTTATTTTAAATATTTATTATTATAATTTTTTTCTTTTATGGTTATTCAAGAGTACTTTATAAAAATAAAGTTGTTTAAAAAAAAATATTATTTGATGTTACAATTATAATTTTTACTATGTATCTCTTGCAATTTTTATTGCTTTCAAACAATATGGTAGTTATGAGTAAAATGTTAGATACTGGCAATTTAGGCCTTGGTGGATCCAGGACTAATGCTCGGTACAGGAAGATTGTTAGGGATCTTCCTGGATCGTTATCAGATAACCTATTCTATTGTCCCAAGCCTGTACTATGTTTTCGTGAGTGTGAATCTAAGCGTTGCCTTACATGTCCTTTAGCTGATAAGTCCCAGATTTCAAATAATCACAATCTTAATTTGGTAAAATTTTTCAAAGCATACAATGTAATCTATTCATTGAAATGCAATTCGTGTAATATGGAATATATTGGACAGTCTTGTCAAAAATTACATAAACGGCTAAATTTACATCGTTCTCATATTGATAAATGTAAAAAATCTAAATTTCAAACTACTCATAATATTGAATATACTCATTTCAAAAATCATGATTTTAAAAATATTACTATTAAAATACTTAAAATACCAAAAAAATTTTACTGAACGACTTTTTTTAGAATCTAAATATATAAGACATTTTAATACTACCTATCCTTATGGATTAAATCAATTAGTATACAAAAAATCACATCCTGTTTTTTCAGATTTAACTAAATATGAAAATTATAAAAATCTTTATTCAGGATTAAATTTTTCAAACATAAAAAAAACTTCAAGATCATGTAGAGTAAACATAATAACAAAAAGTACACTGATAATATTGTGATACAACAAGAGCTTGATGATCTTGAGGCGCAATTTTGTAATGATTATTGTTGGATTGCTATAAGAAAATATATTTTTAGTATTAAAAAGAAATATTTAAACCAATATTTCAAAGTATTTAAAAAGAATCAATATTCTCTATATTTTTGTGATATCTTTTATGATATTCTTCATTATAGAGCAAACCTATTAAATACAAGCCTTTCTAATAAACCTAAATATAAAACTAATAATACACAACTAATTATAAATTTTTCCAATCATGTTAATAATATCAATTTACACAATATCATAAATAACACTACTAATAATTTTCCAATAAAAAAATTTACCATTCACAAGACATATAAATATAATCGCACACTTGGACGTAAAATTTTTAATTACAATTCTTTTGCAAAACAAATGGTCTCTTCAAATAATTACCTTTGTTATTGTAATGACCCACAATTTCAAAAGTACATAAATACAACACATGGTCATATTATTAGTGGTGATCTTAATATTATAGAACAACCTATTTTACAAAACTTAATGCATAATGGAACAAAATTTCGCCTTACATATAGGAGTAATATCAAATCCATAATATTGCAGTTTATTCAAGATATTGATTTATTTATATATAAAATTGCTATTGATTACAATAAACCTATCGAGTAGTTTAGTGAATGGAGATTTTCTGTAATAGATAAATTTAAAAGTGAAATTATAAAAAATTATCAACATATTACACATGCAGTTTTTAAAAATATAAATAAACATATATCAGAATTACAAAACAAATTTATAATTACTTATGTAGATACATCTCCAAATAATTATGCTATTATTTGTAAAGAGTACTATAAAGTGTTAATTCACAATGCAATTAACACAAGTAATATTTTTAATAAAACTAAATTAAATATTGAAATTAATAATAGAAAATTATTAAATTATCACAAATTACTAAAAATCAAATGTAATAATTTAAATTATCCTTATCTTGTTATAATTCCAAAATTTCATAAAAATACAATTAAATTTCGCACAGTTACCATCGGGTGTAATACATATAAGAATAATGCAAGCAATTTACTACTTAATATTTTAAAGCAGATATATGATATAACGATAAAACATAATAACCAACATTGCCTAAAAATCAGTTTTCAGCTTATTAATAAAATAAATAATATCAATCCAGTAACATTCATAAAAACATTTGATTTTAATGATTTATTTAATAACATTGATATAAAAGACTTACATAAAACAATGTGTATATTATTTAAAGAATTTAAATCTCAATTAAAATTAAAAGATCATATTTCCGTAAAAAATTTTTTAACTTTAATAAATTTTACATTGCATAATAATTACATCATATATGACAATATTATTTATAAACAATGCCAGGGAATACCGCAGGGTGGGACCGCTTCTAGTATTCTCTCTGACCTTTACTTATATTATTATGAAAGAAATATTGGTCCGAACAATGATTATGTATTTTATCGCTATATTGATGACATTATCATATTTTATTTCAATGATAAAAATTGCACATCACCACTCAATTTTTATCCTAATCAGCTTACATTAAGCGAAAATGGTTTGATTAATAATAATATAAATTTTCTTGACTTAAAAATTAAAATTAATTATAATTATAAATTAATTTTTGATATTTATGATAAAAGATTTGATTTTCCATTTAAAGTAAATATTTTTACCAATTTGCTTCATGTTTACATAAATCCGTTTATAAAAATATAATTATCAATTATCTTCATCGTATAAAATATCTATGCTCAGATATAAATAAAAATAAAAATATTAGATTTATTCGAGATCATGCAAAACTATATGGTTATCCTATTTTTTTGATAAATTCAATTATCAACTGTTTTAAATAACATTTATTACATCATATAAATATAAACATGTTATGTATTAAATTATTGTTTTAGTGTGCGATAAAAAATAGCAAATGATATAGCAAATTACAATTAAAACATTTATAAATACAATTAAAACATATAAGGACAATAATTAAGATGATTGAACATTATTTACACTTTATATAGTTATTGTGATTGTGCGTTGCCGATCACCTTTATTTTAAGTGATACTAATGATCAGATTTAAAACATATATAAATACAATTAAAACACATACCATTTATACATATAAGGACAATACTTAAGATGGTTGAACATTATTTACACTTTATATAGTTACTGTGATTGTGCGTTTAGTCGATCACTTTTATATTAAGTGTTTCTAATGATCAGTTATAAAGTCTATAAAATATGCATTGTATTAAAATAACTGTAAAATAACTTATAAAAAAACACATAAAATTATACATGGATAACATTGTTGATAACATTGTTGATTATAAATCACAAACATAACTTATATATATATATATATATATATATATATATATATATATTAATCTTTTATTTGAATGTTTAATTTTAATAAAGTCTTTTAAATACTGCTTTGCATTAAAATGATTGAAACACATAAGTAATCTAATTATTATTAATTAAATTTTTTACATAAGATTTACTCAATGAAAGAATCTTTGAAATACTATGTAAGATAAATATAATTCTGGTTAAATTTAATTCATATCATAGGATTTTGTACGATGTTAATGTAAAACTATTACAGTGATATTATTATTTTTTACTATTTATATATATTATTAAATCTAATATAATTAATTTGTAAATCAAGCTTAATTTTGAATAATTATTGTTCCAATAGAGGGCAGCACATTGCTTGTCAAATAAATGTTAATCATATTTTTAATTTACCTATAGAGGGCGCTTATCGCTTGTGTATTTAAATTTTACTTTTAAAGATTAATATTAAATGGAAAATTTGTATATTCACAAATATAAATTTGTTTTTGAGTGTATTTATCACATAAATAAATTTGTGTGTTTAAAATCAATTTGTGTCAAGGTGTAATAATTAAGGTGTTATTTCAAAATATGTTCTCTCAACTTAACCTTCAAATAATTTATCTCAACTTGACTATATCATCAAGTATTTGATATTTTATGATGTGCGCCATGTGGTCATATTGGTATAAATTAGACCTTGTGTTGTTTAAGGATTTTGGATAATTATTGTGAGTAAAATATTTTATCTATTCTTTACAAGTTTTTTATTTCCAATTTTATTATTTCCAACTTTTATCTGGTAAAAATATTTTATCTATTCTTTACAAGTTTTTTATTTCCATTTTTATTATTTCCAATTGTCTTCTGGTAATAATTCAGTATACCTGGATGATTGTACTGATCTTAGCATATATGCCAGTATAATTATGATATACTGAATTATTTTTTAAAACACGTGTGGGTACATCCGGGTTGAAAATTATATCAACACGTGTTTTTTCATATCCAATTCTAATTTAAATCTCTTGTTATCCAATTATCCATTATCTTTAGTTCATATTTCATTTCTTAATCCATTTGTATTCACTTGATATCAACTACAAATTATTAACATTTTATGGTTTATTATATATATATATATATATATATATACACTGCTCAAAACAATTAAAGGATATTGCAGTTTTAGGTGGATTTTGTATCTGGGAAACTTTTCAGCTGATTGATACATGGTCGACAGACATAGTAGGTTATATGAGAATAAATTACACATGTTTGGCAGAAAAAATGCATTTTATTGCGCATTTGTGTACAAAAGGAAAAAAACACAATTTGTGCATATGAGAAAAAAAGAATAAGAAAAGGTGTTTTCTTCAAAGAAAATCATTTTCCGTAGGAGGTATGGTTTCCACGGGCGGCCAGCAACGTTGAACACCTTTGAGGCATGGACTCAATGAGGCTATTAATGACGAGTTGGGGTATTCTGCCCCACTCTTCCAGAAGAGCTCTTTCCAGTTCTTGGAGAGTTTGTGGGGGTTGTTGGCGGACAGAAACTCGTCTTCCTCGAGCGTCCCAAACGTGCTCGATTGGATTCATGTCTGGAGAACACGCTGGCCATTCCATTCAAACGATTCCTTCCTCGAAAAGGAAATCCTCCACCAGGTTTGCACGATGTGGCCTGCAGTTATCGTCCATTAAAATGAAGTTATCTCCGATTACTGCAGCATAAGGGACTACAATAGGTCTGAGGATCTCATCCCTATATCGGCGACCAGTCAGAGCTCCATCTCGAATGATGTAGAGGTCAGTGCGCCCGTCAATGGAGATGCCACCATACACCAACACTCCTCCACCGCCAAATCTGACACTTTCGTGCACGAACGCAGGATTATTCCTACTGCCACGGTCCCTCCAGATGAAAACACGCCTATTATCCGGATGCACAGAAAAACGGGACTCGTCAGAAAACAGAATATTGCTCCATTCATTTCTCCTCCAGTTGACATGCTCGGTTGCCCACTCCCTGCGGTCGCAACGATGCCTTGATGTTAATCTAACACATACCATCGGTCGGCGAGCATACAGACCTACAGCATGGAGCCGGTTTCGGACAGTCTGAGTTGAAATCGTGGTGCCTGTAGCCGAGCGAAGGTGTTGTTGGAGAAGAGTAGCGTTCATGTTTCGGTGTCTCCGAGCTGTTAACGCTAAATACCGATCTTCATTGGGCGTTGTTGCCCGTCTACGACCTTGCCCTGGTCTTCGGCCTGCACATCCACTCTCCAAAAAACGGTTCCAGATCCTGGAAATGATACTTTGTGACACTCCAATGGCTTGCGCTACTTCGGCTTGAGTTTGGCCCCCTTCTAACCTACCAACAATTCTCCAAGCTTCTGAATCTGTCAAATGACTTCGCTGAGACATCGTACTCATCGAAACAAAGCAATCACTGAATGCCGATCATCCTTGTCTTTGTTCTCTTTTATCCAGTTGAAAGTCAAATTTCATTCGCTGCCGTTGAAGCGACGTTTTTGACGTCGAACTCAAAATTTGCATACTCCACAGTTTGAAAACCAGAAAAATTTGCATTTGTGATTCTCTTCTTCTATTTTCGGCAAAAAAAATTTCGTTTATATCTTTATTTTATATAAAACTTCAAATATCCTTTAATTGTTTTGAGCAGTGTATATATTATAATTTTCTCTCTCTCTACTTTTAAATATTCTTCATATTTTCAGTATTTTTGGCCAATTACCATTGAAACACATGCTATGGTAAAATTATGATTGCACTTGTTAATTTATTAACTATGTGGTATTCTGTCTACACATTATTAGTAATTATCTCTTTGGAGATTTAATTAGATTGTTACAAGAACTTGATATGTTTTTTGAAATTCAAAGATATTATATATATATATATATATATATGATCTATGTCATACGATAGCACTCGTATTTATAAACCCATTTGGATGTAACTAAATGTGTGTATTAAGCTCACCAATATCTCGACCGAGTTCGTTGGCCAGCTTGGTCCGCCATCTTGTTTCAAAATGGCGGCCACTAAAAGATTTAAAACTAAAAGAAATATATATACAAAAAAATAAAAAAATCCTTTTTTTTTTTAATGTTAGGCCTTGATACAACGGAAGCTTGAAATTCTAGGGTGGCTGACATTTTGAAACAAGACAGCAGATCACAAAAAAACAACGATTAATTTATGGGTTTTATTGAACGTGATTTCTCGCAAATTATTATCTTTCATTGTTGTAATTATTTTCCCAATCATACGCATAAAACTATATAGTCATATCTGTTAGCGTCAAATTCTTGCCAAACTTGGCGATACTTGGAAAAATACCGCCAAATTTGGCGACCAAAAATAAGTCTCCATAAAAGAAGCCAACTTGGCTATAGTTGACAAATTTGGCAAATTTCTTATTCAAATTTAGTATTAACCCATTACCCGCTGGTGTTGCGTTAACGCAACATTCAAAATAAAAGTATATAAATAAAAAACCTGAAAAGCCACCACTATTTTAATATATTAAAAAAATACTTTATTTAATGACAAAAACTTTGCTATTAAATATACCGAATATTATCTTTCAGAATTTTTGGTGAGAAACGAATTTCAGTAAAAATATTGAAGGCCCCACCCACATAGTTTTGGCGGTTAATGGGTTAACGAACCTTCTGTAACCTGGTTCTTTACATTTTAGCTTGCTGTTTTGGAGAAACATTAGCTAAAATTTCAAAACGAAGAGAAAGCTACCTTCTCCACCCGGTACAGGCCGGAAGGGCTTTTTTTGTAATCTGCTGTCTTCTTTTGAAATGTCAGCCTCCCTAGAATTTTAAACTGCTATATCACAGTCATTTTCTAAGATAGAGGGAAAACAAAAAATGCTCCGGAAACCTTGTATCCAAGGCTTATCCACTTAAATAAAAAATAAATTTGAATTTGTAATTGTTTTGTATATATTTTTTTAGTTTTACATATTTTAGTGGCCGCCATTTTGAAACGAGATGGCGGACGAAGCTGTACAACGAGCTCGGTCGAGACATTTGTGAGCCTAATTCACACTCTTAGTTACATCCAAATCGGTTTATAAATACGAATGCCATCGTATGACATAAATCATATATATATATATATATATATACACTGAGAAAAATGACACTTTCAAATCTGAGTAAATCGATGTTTTCCTTTTGTTATGAAACTTTTTGCTTCAAATATGACGACTCAATACTTTCAATTCTGAAATACCAGAAATACTCAGAATATTGAAACATGGACATACTCAAAAATTATTAGAATCAGTTCAAACTCATTTTTGAAACATGGACATACTCAATTATTAGAATCAGTTCAAAATCATTTTTAAAACATGGACATACTCAATTATTAGAATCAGTTCAAACTCATTTTTGAAACATGGAAATACTCAAAAATGAGCACATAGAAGTCAGTTCATACTCATTTTTGAAACATGGACGGACATACTCAAATATGAGCACATGATGTTTTATTCTTGAGTGTGTGCATGTTTTCAGAAATGAGTATGTACATGTTTCAGTAATTTGCTGGAGTAATTTTGATTCGGAGCCATTTTGACTATATGCGACATACTCAGATTTGAGTATTGTTTGCTCAATTTTGAAAATATCGTTTTTAGAGTGTATATATATATATATTTGAACGGAAGGTACTTTGGGGTCTGGGGGTTATGATCAGTGAAAATATATCGAAGTTTTTCAGAATTGCTTTCCTCCGAACGGCTGCAATAGGTAGCTTTTTACATTTTCTAATGAAAGATACCTAAAAATATAAACGTATACACAGGTGTGTTTCCGATGAAAATAGACCATTTTAATATTTTTTAAACTTAGTTAGAAATTGATTAATTAATTTTAAGGCTTTTTTCTGTTAGCCGGGTGCAAGTGATAAATGTTCTGATATTCTTTATGGTTACAACTGTATACGAGTTACAAAAACATTGGAGTTTAACCAATGCTCCAAACTACGCTCGAAAAAATAGGCCAACTGTCTGTGAAACTGTAATAATGAAATATTTTAAATACTAAAAAGTAGAAAATAAAAGATAAATAAGAAATAGAGAGTGTAATATTGAAAAAAAATATACGCTTTATTATATCTTGAAGCCTGTGAAATGGATATAAAACAAAACATTCAATTTTAAAACAAAATACAAATAAATAGCAGTCTAAAATTTAAAGAAAATCATAATTCTGGACTTATTTTTTTAGCGAATTTTCAATGTTATTGATATATGCCCAGTCGGTAAATAGCCGAAATAAACTCCATTTCAGAATTTCATTTCCTGCCCAAGTAACACTCGCTTTAAATGACTGCGAAAAGTTTCAAAATTGAGGCGTTTGACGACAGTCCTTTAAATGACAAATTCTAAAATCGTTTTGTTTAAGTTGTTACGAAAGTTTCAGGGTTGGTCGCCTACTTTCAAGAAATTAGATTTCAAACACGGCTGTTAAATGGTTTAATCTTACATATTAAATGAAAGGAAATCAGAGAAACAAAATCTATCACAGTCAGAGACATATTGAAAGTTGGTCACTCGTGAAACAATGCCAAAAAAGAGAGATTCGTCGTCTATTTTTATTTGAGTTTAAATTTGATAAATTCTTTGTTATCAAAATTTTTAGTTAAATTAATGTTTTTTTATTCCATTTTCCGTGAAAAGATTAAAAAAATTATTTTAAAAAGTGAAATAATACGATCTATTATAACCATTATTTACCGCAGGGTATACAACGGTATACGCCGTATACCCTCTGGATTTTTATAAGGAACTCCGTATACCCTACGTTTCTTAAATAAAGCTACAGCGTATACTCTCTAACCCAGTAGTACCCAACGTGGGGCCTACGCCCCACAGGGGGTCAATTTGACTTTGAGGGGGGTAATTACAGATTTGTATGAACCCATTGCCTGTTTCTAAAAAAATTATAAAATAATGTTGTACACTAAAAATAAAAATTACACATTCAAATTTCAAAAATAAAATGAAAAATAAAAGTTTTTTTTTTTTTAAATTTTTAAAAAGTGTCCATTCAAAAGTTCCAAATACAATCACTACCAGAATAATTCTATGAAAAACTTTTGAAGATATTTAGATACCTTTTATTTATGTATTTGAAAATTTTTCTGTAGGTTTCTGATTTATAAGTATTTTAGAATTTTAAACAACTATTTCGACTATTTATAGAATGAGTGTGAGTCGACTAAATATGAGTCGCTCTAATGGAAAAACTTTTACACATACTTTTGAACTTGAAACTATTCAAGTGCATATTTAACAATTACTTGACGACGGTCCTTTACAGACTTTTTTATCTTTTATCACGGGTAATTTCGATTAGAAATTTTTGCTTAATTTAATCGCACAAATTCTGTGATTCAATATGACAATTTTTTCTGTTAAAAATGATTGGCAGACTGTAAAAATTTGGCGTAAAGTTCCTGAAAACACCTGTGGCACCTTTCCGCCACAGGTTTTCCTAGGAATTTCACCAAAGAAATACCAGGAAACTTACACAAGTCAGTTACACACAAAACGACAAAACATATGGAACTTTACACAGATCACCGTTAATTTCTCTTTTACAATAATTCCGAAAAGTTAAACAAAAGTTCAAAAGTATACCTGAGAAAACTAAGGAATGTTACACACAAAACATATGGAACGTTTCACAGTTGATCAGTAAATTCCACTTTCTCAAGTATTCCGAAAAGTTACCCAACATTGTGGAAGATGTTATACCATATTTCTCGGTATTCTCGGATCAGCAGAAATAATCCGAAAAAAAAACTAGGAATGTTACACAGTAAACGTCAGGAACATTGCGCAGATTTTTTTTACAGTGTATAGGTCTAATCAAGGGTTCTGAACACCCTATATATCACACATACTCGTCACAAACAAGTTAAAACGGACTGTCTTAGCCCTTTATCTTCCGACGGTATTTTAAAATACGTATAAAAATATTTGATTCATCCATTACCTACTGTAACGTTTCAGAATCAATGTTAAATACTTTACTCTCTATCATCAATAGACTGTATTAGTAATTTTGTGAATATTCAGGAGTATAATTTCCCGCCTATGTATCTCATTTTAGCTTCCATTTTGTTGTGTAATGTGCGATATTAAGTTTTGTTGTGAAACATCTCGATAATTCTAAGTAACTCAATTGTATATACATATTTTTATTTTTTAAAGCCTGGGAAATATTATTATTTGTTTAATTAAAATATATAAGTCCTTTTATTTTATTAATTTATTCTATCTTTACAAGGAGACTGGATTCGTGAAAAAATTCGACTTTCGGTTTTCGGCGGATTTATACGCTTTAGGAGGTCCTGAACACGATTTGACTGTTTTTAGAAAATGTCTGTCTGTGACAAAACTTTTGTGGGCGCTCTATCTCAAGAACTAATGCACAGAATTAAAAAAAGAAAACTTTAGATTAGTTAATCCCTAATAAAATTGCTGCTGATTAGCTTTTGGTGCAAATCGACCAACAGGTGACGCTGCTATGCTATATTTTTCAGGATTTTCACGATAGCTATGTCTCAAGAACTAATGCATATAATTTCATCAAATTCCAGATTCTGTAAGACCTTGACATAAATAGACGCTGATTACGTTTTGGTGTAAATAGCCCAACAGATGGCGCTGCTATGATACTTTTTCTTGATTTTCACAATAGCTAATTCTCAAGAACTAATGCACAGAATTTCATAAAATTTCAGATTCTGTTAGACCTTGACATAAATAGATGCTAGTCACGTTTTGGTGTGAATAGGCCAACAGGTAATGCTGCTATGCTACTCTTTTCATGATTTTCACGATAGCTATATCTCAAGAACTAATGCACAGATTTGTATCAAACTTCAGACTCATTTAGACGTTGACATGAGTTGTTTTTGATTAGGTTTTGGTGTAAATCTCCCAACAGGTGGCGCTGCTATGCTACATTTTTCAGGATTTACGCGATTTTAGCGATAATCATATCTCAAGAACTAATGCACGGAATTTAATAAAAGTTTAGATTCAGTTAGACCTTGATATAAATTGGTGCTGGTTCGTTTTTGGTGTATGTGAAACCTGTATGAGATAGAAGAAAGTTTTGGGATTGGCAAATCCGACTTGTTTTTAAAGTGTTTTTGAAGTAGTATTTATAAGTATTACTGTCGGGATTAAGAAGAAGAGATAATTGTGGATGTATTTACTTTAAGCTTCGGAATAGAAGAAGAACACAACCTAAAAAGAAACTTTTTTTTCAAATGAAAAAAAATTTCTTATGTATTTTCTTATGCTCATTTTGGGCAAAATCACGTACAATTTCGACACAGATCGGGAATTTCTGTGTGATTGCTAATTATAAATTTAGCCATAAAAACGTCGAGATTTCCAATTGAAAAGTTATAAATTTAGTTTACTCTAGACACTAATAAACATGATAGCAGACTAATTCTGGTTGTTGCATAGGAAACAATTAGAAATAGTGCACAAAACATAAAAGGAAGTGATGGGGTAGATATTTTTCTTCGAATGACAAAAATGCATTATGATAATATTTCACATTAAGACAACTATGACAAATGTCAGGGCTGCCATTTGCAACTGAAATTCGACAACAAGTGACTATTTTTAGCTTCAGGTGACTATGGTGACTATTTTAAACTAAAAACCATTAAAAAGCGACTATTCCAACAAAAATGCAAAAAAATGCGACTTTTTTCGATTCCAGCGACCATTTTACCACGGTCGTTTCAGAAGATTCGCTATTTTTTCCGCGACGAATTGGTATAATTCGTGATTATTTTTCCGCCATCAATTGACGAAAATAGCTTTTTCTTTCCGTGATCTTTGTTGAAATTCGCGATATTTTTCTACGATCTTTGGAGGAAATTTTTCCCGCGTCCAATTACAAATTTGCAATTTTTTTTTCTTTTTTTCGCGACCCTTTGCTAAGTTTTGCGAATTTCTCCGCGACCAATTGATGAAATTCGCTATTTGTTTCAGAGATCTTTTAACGAAATTCGCTATTTTTTTTTTCACATTCGTTTGTTGAAATTCATGATTTTATTTTCACGATCGACTGTGATTCGATCGATAAAATTCTTAATTTTTGCAAGATCATTTGATTAAATTCTCAATTTTTAGCGCGATTATTTGAAGAAATTCGCGCTGTTTTGTCCGGGATCGTTAGACAAAATTTGCAATTTTTTGTGCATTCTTTTGACGAAATTTGTCATTTTCTTTCCGCGACCGAATGACGAAAATCGCAACCTTTCCGCAACCTTTCATGAAATTCAATATGTTTTTCCACGGTCATTTCGCGTTTTTTCCGCGACGAATTGGTAAAATTCGCGATTTTTTTTTCGATCCATTGACAAAAATAGCTAAAATTTTCACTCCTATATTTCCTGTACCTGATAATTTTCGTCTTAGAAGAATCAAGCTTACTTATTTCATAACTGAAGCCATTTTTTCGGGATAAATTGCTTTCTGATTTGAAGAAATCACCATATTTTTTATTGGGTGATTTGAGTAAAACATAAATTCTGAAATAAGATGTGGACATTCATAAAATCCTTTCAGTTACACTGTTAAAAATAAATACGTCAATTCACGGTAAAACTACTGGCAGCAAAAAAATGTTTTATTTAGCACCAAGCAGAATGGAAATTATTTAAATGTGTTAATTTCCATACAAACCACTGAAATAAATTCGCATATCCATCGCAACAGCAAGCTCTTAGTTTAAATTCTGTACAAGTTCAAAAGTGGAATAAACTTCGCTATATAGAATATATTTTTCGTAATATGGAGATTAAGTTATATGCTACTGTTGTTCAAAGTCAAAGTTCTGCAGAAAATATCGTTAAGTAGAAAACTTCGTTAAATAGGGACTTCGTTAAAGGGAAGTTAAATTGTATATTTTATATCACCGTGTTTCAGTTTTATTTTCGTTAAAAGGAGCAACTATATCGAGGTGAAACTGAAATTCGACCATCATTTTTTACTTTCTTCTGTATATACATATAAGAAGAAAGCATTAGAGTCGCGAAATTTTTCGGACTTTCGTTTTTTTTTTTTTTTTTTTTTTTTTTTTTTTTTTATATATGTTTACACTTTTTTGAATACGATGATATACTATTTTGAAAATGTGTATACACTGCAAAAAAAAAAAAAAAAAAAAAAAAAAAAAAAATGTTGATTTTACGGTATAATACTGGCATCCCAGCTGCCAGTATTACTGCTTATTTTACTGTTTATTACTGTTAATTTCACGGTATTATACTGACAGCTGGGATGCCAGTATTATACAGTAAAATCTTTTTTTTTCAGTGTTTGTGTGTTTGTTACACAAAGTTTGTAGCCACTGTAACTTAAAAATTAATGCACGAAATTTCATCAGGTTTCATATTCAGTTATAATGCCAATATCTCAGTGGTCAGCATGTGACACTACCATGCTATAAGTCCAGAGTTTGACTCCGGGCTGGGCATATTTCACTCAACCTATCGTCCTTTCGGCGTCGATAAAATAATTGCCAAGATTAGTGATGGGCATAACGATTATTTTGATTATTCGAATGAATCATTCGAGCATGCTCAGAAGCGTATCTGTCAAACTTCAATTTTTTTTATTCAATTACTACCAGAAATTTGGGGAGAAAAAGTTTCTGCAGAAACTTCTTTAAAAAAAAAAAAAAATCTGGTAGTAATTGAATAAAAAAAATTTTGAAGTTTGACAGATATACTTCTGCACATGCCCGTATGATTTATTCGAATAATCAAAATAATCGTTATGCCCATCACTAGCCAAGATGCTTGGGAACTAAACACTGGGCTCCCCGCGTTAGGTTTACCCGATCGCGACATATGCTCTATAGCACCCCCATGCCTCATGGTCAAGAAAACAGAGTTGGACACTGTGTGGGTCCTGAACCCTAGAAAGTGTAGCTGAGACTCACAGACAGACATTTTCTAAAAATGGTCAAATCGTGTTCAGGACCTTCAGAAAAGGAAAAATTTGTCGAAAACCGGAAGTCGAAAATTTTCTTCTTGTATTTATATTAGGGACTAACTAAATATAAAGTTTTATTAAATTTCGTGCATTAGTTCTTGAGATACAGCGCCCACAAAATTTATGTCACATACAGACAGACAGACAGACAGACTCACAGACTCACAGACAGACATTTTCTAAAAATGGTCAAATCGTGTTCAGGACTTTCTAAAATGTATAAATCCGTCGAAAACCGGAAGTCGAAAATTTTCATGAATCCAATACTTTCTTCTTGTAAAGATAGAAGATAGTAAACATTTTGAAGTTTGACAGATATGCTTCTGCACATGCCCGAATGATTTATTCGAATAATCAAAATAATCGTTATGTCCATCACTAGCCAAGATGCTTGGGAACTAAACACTGGGCTCCCCGCGTTAGGTTTACTCGATCGCGACATATGCTCTGTAGCACCCCATGCCTCATGGGTCAAGAAAACAGAGTTGGGCACTGTGTGGGTCCTGAACCCTAGAAAGTGTAGCGCCATAGAGTTTAGTTTAGTAAGTTAATTTTCAGCTAAAAATTAATATAGATTGGTACTGATTACATTTGGGTGTAGATCACCTAACAGATGGTGCTGCTATATGCCGTATTTTTCCTAATATCCATGATAATTATATCTCGGCATCTATGGAATGAAATTTCATCAAACTTTATATTTAGTTAGAATTTAACATAAATTGGCGCATATTACATTTTGGTGTAAATCGCCCAACATGTTGCACTGCCCCCACTCCCCAATTTCCTTGATAGCTACATATCGGCATTCATGGGATAGAATTATTTTAACTTTCACTTGTTTTTAACGTTTGATTTTGAACAACTCGTAAAGTATACACCATCAACGACAGCACCAATTGATAGAGCGTTCAAAACTGAATAGAGTATGGTGGTATACATAAAAAAATCTTTTAAATATATGCTTAGAAAAAGGAGACTTACCAGATGAAAACAAGAAGAGATTACACCAAAAACATAAAATGGGAAAACCACAACCTAGCTGAATGATAAGTGATCACATAATACAGTAGGAATATTACGGTATATGCTCATGCCATCTAGCGAATTTTTTGGTTAGTTAACGTATAGTAAGAGGATGGCCATATCAGGCACATGGCCGTAAAAGGGGCACCCACCTTACTAGAATTATAACGAAGAAAGTTTTTGTTGTCCAACACTTATAATTAACCCCTTAATCGTCACGCCTGATGCATTCACGGGCAGTGTAAGTTACTTTTTCAATTCCTACTATTAGCTCACACTCTCTATATATTTATATATCTTGTTCAAATTTTCAATCGTTAATAAAATATTTTCTATTCATCCACTGAAGTTCAAATACATTTTTTTAATTTGTCGTGGATGACACTTGATGTTAATACAGTTTTTTCAAATATTAATTCATTCATTAAATTTAATTAATTTAGTTTTATATGGGAGAAAAAAATTTCTCCCATTGTTTTCATAAATGAAATGAAAGATTTTCCTCAAATGAGTGATGCCACAAAAATAAAATACCGCAACGATGATTATAAAAAAATGTTCAATAAAGATAACGTGGGACATTAATGCTGCACGGGTTTATTTTATATATTTATGATTAAAAAGTAGGAATTGACTTAATTTTTTTATATATATTACTTGTTTTTATTCAAATTGTTTGATTCCCATCAGTTTTTTTTTTAAAATAGTGTAATTGGCTTTATTCTAGCATTATGTTATCTGCCATTAAATAAGGCGAATATTTCTACTTCAAAAAAATTGGTGGCAATCAAGCAATCTGAATTTTAAATCTGAAATTTCAATCGGAATTTTAAAAAAGTAGCATACGCGCGGTAGCGTATTACTGCTTGCACGGCAGCGTATTACTGCTTATTTTACTGTTTAATACTGTTAATTTTACGGTATAATACTGGCAGCTGGATGCCAGTTTTATACTGCAAAATCAACAATTATTTTTTGCAGTGCGGGCGTGAAGATTAAGGGGTTAAAAACGCCTTTCAAAATGGAACTAGGCACTTTTATTTCGATAAACAAAATTTGAAACTCCCGAATTTTTTAATGCCAGAAAATCTAGAAAGCGAGATCTATATTAAAATTTTAAACTTTTAAAGGAATATTTAAAATGTCGTAATTCTTGAAAGGATGTTTTCTTGTTTGATGCAGTTTCTTCCGTAGCAAGTGCGCTCCTTCGAATTTCCATTTAAAATTGAGTATTTCTGACATACTTCTGCCATTTTGCAAGGTAGGGATTTCTTCTGTTCTCTCGTATTTTGAAATCTCAGCAACTATAAAAAATGTTCTTTATTAAATTTCTTTTGAGTATTTGCACAATTCAAACACAAATTGAATTTCCGTAAAAATAAATGTGTAGGAACGTGTGTCAAAAAAGTTTATTTTCAATCGTGAAACCGTGCATTTCAATAAGTGGATTTAAAGCTAAAGTACATGTTTGAGAAAAGCTTTAAAATTCCGATTTTCCAGTTACGGAAATTGAATTTTCATATAAGAAATACTTTAAGATTCATAAGAAATTGTGCGAAATTAGTTTTGATGATAAATAGTGATAGGCAAAATTCTTTAATGAAATTATCATTACTCTTTTGGAAAAGTCTACTAATGACGGTGAAAAATAAAGCACACTAAAAAGTATTAACATAGCTTGCAGAGGATTGGGAGATTCTACGTAACAATTGCCTTTAATCCAAGAAAACGATTAAACAACAATAATAAAAAGGTTGATCTTCTCGTGTTTGTATGTGTTGGTGATCATTTGTTGCTCTGTAGATGAACAAATGTCTAAACCGATGTTGACAAATATGGTATCGATGAAATTGACTTGAAATTACATTCATTTGAGAATGGTTTCAGAAGTAGCTGCTATCTTCAACGAGTAAAATTTACAAGTTTGTTTGTTTGTTTTAATGTTAAATAATTAAACGGTAAATGTTCCATAAAAATTAAAAATAGATTTAAAATTTAACTTACTTTAAGAAATAACATTTTAAATTCCATTTTGAAATACTGGGTAAACAGCCACTATCACTTTCGTGCCAAAGAAGCATTATTGTCCTAAGTATTATCAAACATCGATCTTTAATTGAAGTGACGAAATAAAGGGAGGAAAAAAGCTATATTTTAATAATAACCATAGTCTTTCCGATAAAGCATTTATTCTAAAATATACGCGATGTCTCTTTACCCTTTAAAACAAGAGAGAATCGATTTAGTTTTCTAAATACTGTGCTTGATCACGCGAGCTCTGCGTTTGCTAACCGTGTCATCCCTTCATTACTTGGTTGAATTTCAATAAACCAATGAAAACGAATCCCCATCATTTTCAGCTCTTGTAATAAATATAAAATTACCATTTATTTTTTTAATTAAAACATAATTAATCTGGAATTAAGATGAGTAATAAGTAGCTTCGCCACAACACAGATTCTTCAAATACAAAGATAAACAACAAGGTTTATAGTGGACTAACAACTCTCTTATAAAGGTGTTGTATAGTGTTTTGAATGCGAACGTGATGTCATCATTTAACCTGTGTGCGCAGCAGAGATATCTATACTATCTTTTACTCTAATTTTCAAAGTACGTATGCAGCCTTCGGACTTTGCGGTTTCTGTCTTTCGCTGTGAGTTTATGCAAATTTTAGCTTCGTTGGTCAATCGGCAAGGTATAAATGATGAAACGAAAGGTTGTATCGGCGGATTTGGGTCGAATCTTTTCTTGTGAACTAAGACCTGCGCTGATAAGCTACAATTGTGCTGTCAAAACGCATCACGGAATTGAAGTTCAGTTGAGTCAAAGATCTGCCATGTGGTAAGATTTTTTTGAGTTATAGTGTGAATAAAATCTATTCAGCATCCACGAGTTGCTAATATATCAAAAGTTAGATTATATTAACGATTTTTGTGAGTGCTTCTTGTGTTTCAGCTGAAAGCATTGGGTGACCGCTGGATTTAGTTAGTGGATTGTGCTACCAGTATTCTTCACGTAAGTTGAACTTTGTTTTAGTAAATATTTTTAGTCATTTCTAGTGGAGATCAAGTTAGTGATTGAATCTTGTGGATCGCCACCTAATATAGGCTAAAACGCACTAAGTGACTCTGCCACATCTCTGCCCGGACAGTTTAAATAAACGTATTTTAAACCTTAAAGTCACATCATGACTGAGTTTGCTTTGATACTCATGCTACACGTTTAATAAAACAATAAAATATACAGAGAAGAATTCAACATGTAAATAGATTATTAATGGAGAGCAATAACGGCTTTCTGCCCATTCAATAAACACATACTTCGCAAGCTTCTTTAAGCCTTGCGTAGAAAACCAACCAACTCCTTTGGCTAAATTCTATAGAACTCCTCCTTTGTCCTCGTGCGTTTACATTCTTGTATATCGTGATCGTGAACTCATATTCATGTTTGCACTTATCGCAGCTCATGACTATTATACTTCATACTGTTCGTACAAATGTTGCTGTTAATTCTCATTCCCATATTAATATAACAAACTGACTGTTTATAATATCTGAAAAGAAATTTCATTTTTTTAAGGATATGTTACGCCAAGGCTCCTATGAAAATTAAGCGGCATTGTTTTAAATTTTTATGGTTATTTCTTTTCTGAATACGCGATATTCTCTAAATAGTTTTCTTTGAGATGTGACGAAGATCGCATCACTTTCATTTCAAAATGCATTTGAACGCGGCCGCAACACACTTATAAAAGGGTAAAAAAAAAGAGTAATTAAAATAGTAAGACAACATAAATAGTATAACAAAGCAATCTAACAAAATAATGTTATCAATAGATTTGAACATTTATCACTGAAGAAATGTTAGTAAAAAATTTTAACACCGCTATTTCAAAGCAATAAATTTCGTGGTAGCAAATGCTATTGCAAATGTTTAGGAATGTGAGTTCACAAAGTTTATTGTTTGATAAAAGTGGTGTAAAAGTTTTTTGGTGCCAATTTTTTCCACAACAAATGTTTAACCCTAAAAAGCAGTACTAGCTATATAACAAGTATAAAATGTATAATATAACAATGCAGAATTTCCAAGGTCTAAAGAAAAAAAAAAATTGGGAGATTTGCTCTAATAAACTAATCTTTAGCTCAATGCAATTTTTTTTTAATTGTAGAAATATACAGTGTAAATTTAGTTAATTTGGAATAATGTGTGATTAGTGTTCAAGCTGAGTATACACCACTGTAGCACAAATAGGACTAGATGCAAAAAGAACTTTTGACTAAGATAACAGCATTTAAATGTGAATTGCATTAAGATGTTTTAATATAATTTTAAATCAATTATATGTAACAGGGCAGATTTTTCCTTCCCATGAAAATATATAAAACAACAGTGAATGTTTTAAATACTTTTTAAATACTTTGTTATGTTTTAACTTTGTTTAACTTTGTTATGTTTATTACTTTGTTATGTTTCAAATACTTTGCGCACAGCACAATTAATTTTTTAAAGGATTGAGTACGCCGGGCCGCACATAAAAGGTCGCCGGGCCGCAGGTTGAGTATGGCTGGTTTAAAGCGTCGTATAAGTGAGAGAAGCAGTCGTATAAGTGAGAGAAGCTTAGCATTATTTCCCATAAAGCGTGGACGGGACCAAGAGAATTCGGCGTATAACCGAGAGAGTCGTATAACTGAGAGTCGTATAAGTGAGAGGTCACTGTATTTTATTTTGGTGCTACTTTAAGTATTGCAAATGTTGCCTTGCGATATACGTAATATCCACCCAGCGATTATGTCTCTTCTGACTAAACCTAAGTTTTCTATCTCTCTATCAAATTTGGCTATTTCTGAAATCCGTATCAATTTCTACTTAAATCATGTAATATAATCCAAATGAAAACAACTCCATCGATGGAGGCATAAATCGCAAAAATCACCATATAATTTTTGCATAATTGCAGTGGTGTATAGATGTATAAGTGTAAATATAAATTAGTCTGCTAATGCCGACAATTATAAATTATCCCCTATGATATAACATACTACAGTGTTTGTTAATCAAAATCAATATTTTTATTATACCTAACATACCAGTAATATTGCTATTGCTTACAGCTATCCATTGAAGGAAAAATCACAGTTTTTAACACTTTCCAAACTAGTTGAAAAGTGTTTATGACATCGGTTTGTCTGGCCGTCAGGCCGTCTGCCGTCTGTCCGTCTGTCCGTGCTCTAACTCCCGGAAATTTGTTCGGATTGCCCTGAAATTTTTGTATGTTATTGTCGTTTACTATAGCATGTTCCCTATTTCAACTGAATTGTGTAGCACTTATAGTTTTTTTACAGGGACAGTCAAAAGTATTCCGTTACATTACAGTCAATGGGAAATAATCGTTTCAAGTGCATTTTGATGACGCTACGTCATTTAAAACATAATGAAATTGCTATATAATTATGAAGCGCATTAAAACATGCTTTTTGTAGAGTATGGGGTACAAAGCATTTATTATTCATTTACAGGGTCAAACAAAAGAATTCTCTTACACATTGTTCTATGGGGAAAAATCGTTTGCAGTGTAATTTAGTGATATTTCACTATTTCAAACATAATGAAAATTATATGCATTACTGAGGTGCACTATAAATTGCTCTCTTGTGTGCATTGCGTTTATTTACAGGAACACACAAAAATATTGGTTACAGTACATGTGCAATATTTACAGTCTATGTGTGATAAGTGCGTTTTCAACTTTGGTTTGCGTTTTTAAGTTTAACTAATTTTTTTCATAGTAAGTGTGTGTTTATAAACTCGGTTGGTCATATACAGGGATACACAAAAGAATTCGTAAGTATTACAGACTATGAGAGTGAATTGCTTAGTAGTAGTTTTTAATTGTGTTTACGCATTTCCTGCTGAACTATATTTAGTACATTAATAGAAGTTTGTGGAATATAAATAAATTCATGTACAGGGCTACGCAAAAAAAGATACGTTGTCATTTACGTTTGGTAATTGCTGCAAGTGAGTTTTAAGTTGCCTTTTAGCTTAATATGTGGTGCGTACAAAAGTCTTCAGATAATATACAGGGCTGTACAAAAGCTTTCGAGTGCATTTCTATCGATTGGCTAAAATTGCTAAATGTGAATATTCTAACTGAGCTAAATTTTATCATACTATATATCTACATCTATTGATCATATACAGGGCTTCGATAATTCGACTACTTTTTTGACACTGGAAGGTAATTTCGAAAACTGTATTTTTCAATGTGTTATTTGTTTTCTAAACTGTTTACTTACATATCTTCTTTCACCTTATTTAACGGTGAAGTTTCGTTGCAGTTTTTTGGCTGTGTTATAAAGTGTTTCATGATCTATGCTGGACTCATGATTTTTCGTCCTTGTTATTTATGCAAGTAATTTGTTTACAAGAGAACCACCAAACATGTCGCACACAAATTTTGATGATTTTAAAGTAGGCTGTAGGGGTTATACTAAGAGCTCTAGGTTATACCTCTAACTATTCTGGTGAAAGGTTTTCTTCAAATGGATCTTCGTTTTTGAAAAATTGAGAGTTAAAGTTCAGCATACGTTTCAAATACCAATTAGTCTGAACTTCTATGTGTAGTCTTCGTGGCGCCGAGATAGCGTGCTTGCTGACAGTTCAGCAGGCAAGAATTCGATCCTACCTTGTGACTTTTTTTCTTTTTTAAATAATTTTATTATTTTGACGCATTGCAAGTTTTAAGCAAAATTATGAATTCTGCAGCTTTGAACATTTTTATATTTTCTTCAAAAATTAAATTTACGTTTATGAATTTTTCATAAAATTTTATATTTTTTCTGAAAATTTTAAACTGGTATTTCTGTTGATGAAAGTCCAAACTAATTTAGGTGTAGATATACCATCATTTTAAAACTTACTATTATTGTTTCCATACTATATATATGTGTGTGTGTGTGTGTGGGTGTGTGCGTGTGCTGAAAAAATATATAACAATTCTATATATAAAAAATTAAATTAAAACAAATAACAAAATAACACAATTTGTCCCCCCAAAAAATTATAAAATCGCAATGCCATTATGGAGGGTTGAGGTTGGACTGCTAAAAAATATACAATATTTATTACAAAAAAGCGGGTTTTATACATTTAACACAATTATTCATCATTCCTTTATCATTCCATCATTAATACAATCATTTTTTGATTTACATAATGTCTTCTCATACATGGCTAAATATTGTTTACTACGATATTCCCCTTTAACCCTTTCACGACGGCATCCCTTACAGAAATTTTATTTGGTTGGTACCACTTTTTTTAAACAGTTCCCTGTACTTCTAAAATACCAATAAGTACTCTAATTAAAAAAGACAAATATTACAATTATTTATTAGTGGTGCCAAAAACATATTCCACATACAACTTTTGACGATGCACATATGCATCACCCGTCCCGAAAGGGTTTATCTTCATAACTATCTAAATCTTATTTACATACTTTAATCTTCATAACTGTCTAAATCTTATTTACTTTAATTACTACATTGTTTATAATTTATTTTAAGCCAAAGCTCTTGGATAAGCCAAAGCTCTTAGATACAAAATTTGAAGAAAAACGGATCATTCTGCATGAAAAACTCATTTATCTAAATTAAGGGGATGTTACCCTCCCATCCCTCCACTCTTATACTTAACCAATGAACCCCTAAAACTAATCAGGAAAGCTACTTATCACAATGAACCTATACACAAAATTTGAAGCAAAACGGTTATTTCTATCAAGAGTTATCGCGTTACGTATATACATACATAAGTACATACATACGTACATACAGAACCGGCGAGCACATTAGCTCTCAGGCTTTGATAGCCTGTGAGCTAAAAAAAAAAAAAAATGGCACTCCGGGAGTGCCGACAGAAGTGAAAACTTGAACAATTACGTGTGTATTTTTTGAATCGTAAGGAAATGTTTTATTGTGCAGGAAATACTTTTAAATGAAGTGTTTTTTTTTTATTATTCATTATTATAAACTACTACTACAAAAATTATATTACAATTTTCATTTAATGCACTATTGTACATGAAAAATAATGCATATTATTTTAAATACAAAAATTGCAATCTGTTGCTTCAAATGTAAATTTACAAATACATAAAATATGAAATTTAATTAATTGGTATTCTTTGAAATGAATACCAATGAAACTTATGAATTTTCATCCACAATTTTAACAACTCTCAATACATTCATCATTTCTTCCATGAGATGTAGTTTCATATCTTTTGTAATAACATTTATCTGCAAAATAGGGTTCCCGCTTCCTATCACTCCAAAAATTATGACTTCTTTGCTGCCTGTCTTGTTTACGGTATTCGTAAACATTATGCTTTTTTTCTATCTTCATACTGCGCGTATTGTTTGCGGTATCTATAATCTACAAAAACAACTTTTCAAAAGTAAAAAAAAAGCCAAGCGTAAAAAAAAAAAAAAGTTGTGGCTAAAAAATGGTGTGATATCAAATTTCCAAGCTATTATATTACTTTTTTAACTTTTTTCCATTAAATAAGTTATCATATATATAAGTCGAGTGCCTACGTATATGTTAATAGAAATCGTTTTCTCCTGTACTAAATACATCCTAACGAGTTTCTGAAAATTCAATTTTTTTCAAATTATGCATGATGGGCTTGGCGGCCATCTTTCCATATTATTCACAAAATTCTAAGCATCCAAATCCGTAGTTAAAATCCGAAGTTCAAAATTGTTATTTAAGCAAATATTTTAAGCGTTTCATTTATAGATTTGTATGATCTGAAAATTGTGTCTTAAGATAATGATGACTTATCTTAAAGATTCATCTTATGATTTATTTTTTACAGTAATTAATAATTTCAAACTAGTAAAAATCAATTTCTCAAAATATCAGTCTTATCTAATTTATCTGTCCGTAAGTTAAAATCTGAAGTTCGAAATTGTTATAAACATATTACATTGCAAACATATTACGCTTTTACTTTAGAAATTTGGGTGCTTAGAAATATGAAAAGATGGCCGCCAAGCCCATCATGCATAATTTGAAAAAAATTGAATTTTCAGAAACTCGTTAGGATGTATTTAGTACAGGAGAAAACGATTTCTATTAACATATACGTAGGCACTCGACTTATATATATGATAACTTATTTAATGGAAAAAAGTTAAAAAAGTAATATAATAGCTTGGAAATTTGATATCACACCATTTTTTAGCCACAACTTTTTTTTTTTTTACGCTTGGCTTTTTTTTTACTTTTGAAAAGTTGTTTTTGTAGATATCATTTCTTTTTTTTAAAACAGAATAAACATAATTTAAATAATCTAAACATGAGAAATAATTTAAAATTACATTTTACTTTCAGTCATTGTTTAAAAGGTTAACTAGAAATACCAGTAGATTTTTAAATTAAACTAATAACAACATACTAAATGTGGCTTGTTATAATACTTGTTATCCCCCGTTAAAAAATATCACTGACTTATCGATGAAATGAATAAAAATGCAATACGTACATAGCGTGTCAGCGCTGCATTTGAAATCAAACGTGATATCACGCTCTTTTATTATTAGCACTAGCTGGCTTCGCCCGCTAGCGGACCCCTAATTTATATCGGGGCCTCGAATCTTGTAAAACCTCGAATAAGATAAACCTCGAACCGAACGAACCTCCGACCTGGTTCTCCGCTGTCTTCGGCACCGGATAATCCCTTAATTTGCACATCGAATAGTATAAACCTCTAACCAAACTAACTTCCGACACGGGTCCCCGCTGCCTTCGGCACCGTATAGCGGTCGTGCTGCGCACGCTCAAGTTCCATCTTCCACCACCAGGTAGCGCAATCTGTTCTGTATGAACCTCGGGCACTGAAATCGTTAAGGCTATAGATGTCGAGTCGAATGAACTGTACCCCGTCGTGATCTAGCCCATAGAACCAGAGATAGAAAAGTGCCCCCTGGTGGTGAAAAAACGAACTAAAATCGGAAAGCTCTATTGATGTCGAGTCGAATGAGCCATACCCCGTCGTGATCCGACTCGTAGGAACAGATATAGGAAAGCATCCCCTGGTGGTGAAAGCTAATCGCGCTTGGGGGGCAAAAGAGGGGATGAACACCGGAGACGCATAATAGGATTAAGCGGTCACAGACCTTTCCAACGATGTATCACATGAGGGGTATGTGCAAAATTTAGAAAATACCCCCTCCCCCCTGCATATTATGATTAAGCGTTCACAGACTTTTCCAACGATATATCACATGAGAGGTGTCGGCAAAATTTAGAAAAGTGCCCCCTTTGGGTGGGAGGGCTGAAAGTGGGAGGATGGACCCCGAAGATACATAATATGAATAGCGGAACAATTTTTAGAATTTCTGAAAGCTGATTTTTATTTATTTATTTATTTATTTATCTATTTTTTATTTTTTGTTTATTATTATTTTATTTTATTTTTTGCGTTGCCCTGTACATGTTTGGAATTTCTTAGCAATTTCTTAGATTTACCTTATTTTATTCAATTAAACATTGTACTGTTACAATAAATTTAAATGGAAACTTCACTTCTAAAACAAAAATAATTTAACAACTGGATTTCATTAATTTATAGGAAAACTAGCAAGCTACGCCCGCTGCGCCCACTGCGCTGGTCGGCTTCTACAAATGAACCCTGAATCAAACGAAATATATCGTTTAATTTGACCTTGTATTTGAAAGCAATCTGTATATTTACGTGGAATATCCTTCCACATTACTGAAAAATGACGCGATTGCGCTATTATATTTTCTAATGTGCAGTCAAAATTTTAGCTGTTAAGGACAAACTCTTTTATTTGGTCATTTACAGTTAGGGTTTGCTAAACAATGATAAAACTATATGCAATATACTAAAACCATCACTAAAAATTATCGAAATAACAATGCAAACAAATTAACTAACAAAATCCATTCAGAAGAAGTTTTTATAAAGGCTAATCTTTGATAATCTGATTATTGAACTTTTCCACATAATTCTAAAACAACAAAACGATATAAAATATACTAAAACAATCCTTACAAATTATCTACTTAACAATGCAAGTCGCAAAAAATACGCCCAGTAAAAACTATCAAAAAGGCTAATATTTCGGAATCGGGTTCACTTGACTATATAACCTTCACACATAACTGTTGGACTAAGCAACGTAGGACAATATATAGTACATCAACACCATTTCTGAAATAGCATCTAACTAACAATACAATTCTCATCAAAATCCGTTCAGTAGAACTTTTTTAGAAGGCTAATCTTTCATAATCGGAATCAAATATTGAAAAGGCTAATATTTGATAAAAAAAATGGTCACCCGATTTTCGAATTTCCCCCTATAATTCTAGAACTAAGCAACGTTATATAATAAAACGTTCCCTAGAAAATTATTTAACAGTATAGGTTCCATCGAAATACATTCGGCAAAATCTTTTAAAAAGGCTAATCTTTCATAATCGGATTGATCTGATTATAGAACTTCCCAGAATAATTATATAACTAAGCTACGTAGAACGATATGTTATACATTAAAACCTTCCCTTAAAAATTATCTTAGTTTAAGTTCTACGAAAATGCATTCAGCAGAACTCGATTTATAAGCAGCCGGAACGAAATTTCATATATGTAGAAGTAAATAGAAGTATATTGCCATTAATATAGTTTGCATTTGAATAAAAAAGGTACTTTTCGGTTAGCCGGGCACCAGTGATATATGAACACACACACACACACACACACACACACACACATATATATATATATATATATATATATATATATATATATATATATATATATATGTATATACATGTATTTGTGTAGATATATGTGTATATATGTGTGTGTATATATATATATATATATCACTGGCGCCCGGCTAACCAAAAAGTACCAAAAAAAAAAAATACTGCGAAAATGCAGTCGTACACTTGAAAAAAAAACACCTTTTGGCCTAAAATCTCTCATCAAAACTGTTTTTCTTTTTTTTCTTTTCTTTCTTTTAAAAAAAAATAAAATTAGTAACAGTTTTTTCTTTTATTTTTCCATATGTATAGCCATTTCAATTCTTTCTGCAACAAAAAAAGACACTTTTTGGCTTAAAATCAAATTGTTTGGGGTCAAAAGTAAAATCAAAATCGCCAAAAACAAAAGATAGATCGCCAAATTTATTTCAATAGAAATCTTGCCCCTTGAATAATGTTTTAAGCATTATGAACATTTCTAATCATGTTTAAATTAAATATTTTCGTTTTATAATATTCTCTCATCAAAACTCTTTTTTTTTCTTTCTTTCTTTCTTTTTTTTTTTTTTTAATAAAATTAGTAACAGTTTTTCTTTTATTTTTCGAGATGTATAGCCTTTTCATTTCTTTCTGCAATAGTAATGATCGCCAAAAAATTAGCAATGGTAACCTTTTCGGCCAAAATAACAGAACTTTCTATCATAATTCGATAGCTATTATACGTAGAACGTTGTGTTACATACTAAAACCTTCCCTGAAAAATTATCTCTCGAACAGTGCAAGTTCCATCAAATTCCATTCAGCAGATCTCGAGTTATAAAGGAACGGAACGAAATTTCCGTTTGTGTTTTATATATATAGCGAGGCTAACGAAAAAGACAGGCTACCGCGGTGCGTTCCACTTATCTTTTTTTTACAGACCGCTAGAGTGACGTGATGCTCTTTTCGTACACCTGCATTGGTGGATTCGAGCCTCACGTGAATCCCGCGGTCTGTAAAAAAAGATACGCGTAAAGCACCGCGGTAGCCTTTCTTTTTCGCTAGCCTCGTATATATAGTAGATGACGTGAAAGGTATTCCTGCGAACGAAATGCCTGTCCTTTACCGTGTTTTTTTATTTTTAGAAATAAATGAATCACATTTAATTCATTTCAAAATTTTTGTTTACGTTTGGAAAGAAATTTTAAATGGCGATAACTCTTAATGTATACATTTTAGAAGGTACATCTTCCCTCAAAAACTAATTTATTTTTAAAGATCTTTCTAAAAACGTAAATTATATATTTAAAATATTTTTAAAGCATAAACACTACGTCTGATTACTTTATTTTACAATATTTAAAAGAACACGCATTTTATCAGACAATTAAATACACTAAACAAACATGAGTGAAAAATTGACCTGGGCCTGGACTCGAACCTGGGACCTTATGCGTACCATGCCGACGCTCTGCGACTGAGCTACCCAGATCCATATTCCTAACCGGCAATTTCTCATACTTATTCATGTTAGAAACAATCATCTGCCACAGTTTGCAGTCATATTTAATTATTTGATAAAATATGTGTTCTTATAATTGTGAAGTTTTATTTAAAAAAAATATATATCTTCAGAAGAAAATGGCTGACTTGCAGATGAAATTTGATGTGGTTATATTATAACCTGTAACTGATTTGTGCTATTTTAATACAGATGGTACATGGTCGTTGGCGGGTTTTATCTCTGTTTTGGCATAATTTTTTAATCGCCAAGTTAATTAACAGTTTTTTGCTAATTAAGGATAGAAAATAATATTTTTTTACACTGAATTTTATAAAAGCACATAGATTACGTAATTACTTGTCCAAAAATGCAATCCTTTTTTTATTCTGCCGAATATTAAGGTCTGTAGGTTGTTTGAAAAAAAAAGTTTGACGAAGAAAAAAGTGATCATTTTAAGTAACTCGACGTTTTTAAAAAAAATCTATATCTCTGTTTATAAATCACTTATGAAGATGAGTTTGGTCTTAAATTGAAGAAATTCTTCCTTAGATTCTTCTAGTTTTCGTTTTTTATTTCGGCGATGCTTGGTTTATTATATATCTGATATTTTAATCTGGCATGTTTTGTCGATTTAACATTGCGAAGTTGATTCCTGTAAATAAGCAGTAGCGGTCTAGTTCAGTTCTTGGCGTTGTTTGTGTGGCGTTTTTTTTTTTTAAGCGTGGCTTGGCAGAGCGACCGCCCTGCTTGATTTCTATCAACAAACTTTTCTTTTCTATAAAATGATTTCACTACATATCCGTATCAGTAACCACGTTTCTTAAAACTTTCGTGAAATATTTCCTTATTTTAATTTTTACTTTTTGTATTACTTCTGTCTATTTTTTTTTTCTCGTGTTAGTTAAATTATCATATTTTCCGTGTTTGTTATTTCATTTTAAATGTTTGGTTTGGTCTCGCGAGTTGAGTCACTTTTATCTGTTTTCACCGCGCGTGCTAAATTTATCTTGAAATAATTTTCTGAATTATTTTTATTCATAATACCAATCATTTCGTTTTCTGCACGTTACTAATTTCCTTTTGATACTTTCGCTTCATTGTATGAATTGGCAACATAATTTAATTTGGTGTCGGTAACAGTAACGGTGACGGGTAGCGAATTCAATGTTTTTTTTTCCATCTCAAAAATGCCCAACGCGCCTAAAGAAGTTTTCACTTCAAAAACGATTTTTTTGAAAGATCACGAATCTTTTTTAACATTATTGGAGAAAAGCATAAGAGAATGGAATATGTATCTTTTTAATGCTTTATTTGCGATACATAGCATCATATAATATATCAAACATTATTTCATTCAACCGTTGTAATTGCTAAACAAACTAAGCTAAACGAGATCAATAAAAGGAAAAATTTATTCTGATATTATTGTGAAAATTCAACAGACGATTTCTTAAAAAAAAAAAATAATTTGTATCGGAGTTTTATGTTACATTTGCAAACGATTTTTCCATATCCAGTTGACTAAATTTATAAGTATGACGTCGACAGTGATTGTATTTGTAAGAATGAAAAATATTTCGAAACGTAATCTGTGAACTTTACAGATAAATGTATACAGTGTCTCACAAAAGTGATGGGACACTTGTGCTTTATAAAAAGAAACTGCAATAAAATAAATAAACAAACATGTGCAAAAATTTTTTGGGTGTGTTTCATATTTAGAGTTAGTAACAATTATTACATAACATACATTTTGTCAAAATATTAAAATATTAATTTAGTAAAAATACAATTGTTCAGAACGGAGCAAAAAATGGCTCACATAAGTGATGGGACACTTACTTTTCCATCAAATATTTATCCAAAAATTTTACTTTTTAAAAGGTTTTAATATTTTGTTGGATTTCCTTTTACTTTTAAAACATGATTTAATCTTTTTGGGATGGATTCGACTAATTTTTTTGTGATTTCTGGAGTGATTTTACCCCATTCTTCTTGAAGCACCGATTTTAGTTGTTGTTTTGAAGAAATGGTGTGTTTGCGAATTCTTGATTCCAATTCTTGCCAAATATTCTCTATGGGATTTAAGTCTGGAGATTGTGGTGGTGTTTTTATTATTTCAGGACAGTTATATAGCAGCCAGAGTCTAACGTTCAGAGCAGTGTGCTTGGGGTCATTGTCCTGGTAGAATTTAAAATCGTTATGAAGGTTCAATTTTCGTGCTGAAGATTTCAAATTTTGCTTTAAAATATCAATATACTTGTACTGATCCATTATACTGTCAATAAAAACAAGATTACCAACTCCAGCGGACGACATACACCCCCATACCATAACTCCTCCTCCACCATGTTTTACTGTTGGTACCAAGTTCTGTTTGCGAAATTCTTCCCTGGGTTTTCTCCACACCAAGATTCTACCGTCAAAACCAAATATATTAAATTTACTCTCATCAGCAAATATAACTTTATTCCAGTAATCAGAATTCTTATTTATGTTGGATTTTGCGAAAGCTAGTCTGAGTTTTCTATTCCTTTCACTTACGAAGAATTTTTTCCTGGCTACTCTACCGTGATATCCAGCAGATCGAATTACCCTTCTAATAGTCTCAGGATTAACAATTATTCCATATAATGCTTGTAAATCAGCAGCAACTTTTGAAGCACTAATTCTTGGATTTTTTTTAATATTTCGAACGATAATTCGCTTTATTCCATTGGATAGCTTTGATGGTCGGCCAGGTCTTCTTTTATCCTGAATCATATGATTCTTTTTATATCGTTTAATGATATTGAAAACTGTTGAACGACTCAAGTTAACTGTTTCAGCAGTTTTTCTAATAGATTTTCCACGTTCAATATGCAAATGAATAACTAATTTTCGAATTTCAGGCGAAGTTTCTTTTCGTTCAGCATTCATGGCTACACAGAGCTAAAAAACACAAAAATTCCAAAACAAACTGGAGAGAAATACTGCAGACGATTTTATCAATTATTGCCAATTGCTTTTAAGTAAAAATAAAACCCCAAAAAATATTTTTATTGCTTATTTCAGGCGATTTTTGTTGCATATATAATGGTGTCCCATCACTTATGTGAGCTATTTTTTGCTCCGTTCTAAACATTTGTATTTTTATTAAATTAATATTTTAATATTTTGACAAAATGTATGTCATGTAATAATCTTTACTAAATTTAAGTATGAAACACACCCACAAAAAAATGTGTACATGTTTTTTTAATTTATTTGATTAGTTTCCTTTTGTAAAGCACAAGTGTCCCATCACTTATGTGAGACACTGTATATAGAAACATTAAAAATTTATTCAACTGGTAAAAATTTACGTATGAGCGTTACTGCTTTAATATTTTATTACTCTTTTGAAGATATGCTATAGGAAGTATCTAATCATACATATGTTAGGGAGATTCGACGTGAAAATATTTTGTATAAGTTATAGAAAAAAAACTATAAATTTTCATCAAAAATTCCATAAAGTAATAAATATATATTACATCATGAAAAATCCTGTTACACTTTTAAAAATCTATAATGCTTTTTGGGTAGGTGGAATTCCATCTCTGAGAAATTTTATTAGATCATTAGCGTAATCAAACCCATGCAGTCGTCATTTTGATTCCATCTGGCTTTGTTCGAAATACATTGATAATTTCCCACAAAATAAGAGAACGAAGCTTCGAAAAACAGAATAAAGTTTATTAATATTTTCTTATAGATGACACTTAAATAAACATTCGCCACCATTCTCTTATATCGATGAATACTTTTACCGATAAAAATTAGCCATCATGTCCTCATTTTAAACTTAGTACATACGATGTTAATTTCATATCACATTTCGAAATATTCAAATGACTCACTCCCGGCAACAGCAGATTATTTAGGAAAGACAATATCACAGAAATCTAAGCTCCGTAATCCATGTTTCACATTAAATATCCCAGCGAGTAAAGTTATCTACGCTAATGCAGTGGTACAGAATAGCCAATCATAGCGTTAGATAAGTTCAGAACTATGTTTTTCTGGCAGCAGAAAACTGACGTGCTTAGGCACTTGCGAGAAACCGCACGAATTTGATTTTTGGAATAAAAAAAAGAAAAAAATGGTACAAATGATAATTTTAAATAGAACGAATTCGGCTTTTAATAACTAAGAATTAAAAAGAGATTTTGAAGAAAAATAATTACGAGAAGTGTTTTTAGAATATTTTGAAGGGGAATAAAATATTAATATAAGCATTTTAAATAGAAAGGAATTTAAATAAACGAAATAAATGGAACGTTTAAGATGGTAAATAATTTAATAAACTAGGGTTGTAGGGTGAATTTAAAAGGGGAAATTTTAATGGAATATATTTAATAAATCGAGGGATTTTGATTTTTGTAATGTATCTCCCTTCCAAAAAGATGGATGTATCTTGGAGATCCTATGATCTACAAGTTCATTAAAGGGAAAGAAGAAACATGAGTTCGGATTACAAGAGGTGCTGTCAAATAGTGAATTAGAAATGACCTTACTAACAGGCCAAAAAATTAACTACTTCATAAAACGCGAAGTGGTGGAGAATGCTTTAGAAAAATACAAAGGTACATAAAATACTTACAGTTTGTAAGTATATATAATAAAAGCATTAATAACATCATAAACAATAAGAAATAATAATATAAACAACATCATTACCAAACAAGGTAACACAGAGAACTGAAGTTTTAGAATGTTCAGACATGTTTTATCTCATAACTGAAATTTCAAAAAATTGTACTATTTTAGTACATCTGGTAGATTTAAAAAAAAATAAAGTTCGAATCTAATGACTTGTCATTAAGGTAAAAAAAGTCACTAAAAACCATTGAAAGTCATAACGAGTCTTATATAACGAGAAATATATCTTACCACCTCACACAGATCCTCTCGATCCATAAACACTAGCATAGAATTTTAAATCCTGTCCGACTTTTTTTAGATATTGCATCATGAAAAATCCTGTTGCACTTTTAAAAATTTATTATGATTTTTAGGTAACTGAAACTAAATCTCGGAAAAATTTTGTTAGATCATTAGCATAATCAAACCCATGCAGTCGTCATTATGATTCCATCTGGCTTTGCTCGAAATACATTGATGATTTCTCACAAAATAAGAGAACGAGGCTTCGAAAAACAGAAGAAAGCTTATTAATATTTTCTAATAGATGACACTTAACACTAGAACGGCCATGAGCGGTCATTTTGACCGTTACCAAATGAATATAATCTGATTCGAACCAGAAAATTCTTTTAAAAATAAACTAAATATATACCTTACAGATATATGTTAATTGGATAAGTTAAATAGTTTTAAGTAAGAATTCTGCTGTGAAATAATTTTATAAAACTTGAGTAAAATTTCCGGCCGTTCTAGTGTTAAATAACCATTTGCCAACATTCTCTCATATTGATGAATACCTTCACCGATAAAAATTAGCTGTCATGTCATGCCTTTAAACTTAGTACATACGATGTTAATTTCATATCCCATTTCGAAATATTCAAATGACTCACTCCCGGCAACAACAGATTATTTAGGAAAGACAATATCACAGAAATCTAAGCTCCGTAATTCATGTTTCACGTTAAATATCCCAGCGAGTAAAGTTATCTACGCTAATGCAGTGGTACAGAATAGCCAAACAGAGCGTTTGATAAGTTCAGAACTATGTTTTTATGGCAGCAGAAAACTGACGTGCTTAGGCACTTACGAGAAACGGAACGAATTTGACTTTTGGAATAAAAATAAGAAAAAGAAAATTGTACAAATGATAACTTTAAATAGAACGAATTCGGCTTTTTATTAACTGAGAATCAAAAAAGGATTTTGAAGAAAAATAATTATGAGAAGTGTTTTTTAGAATATTTTGAAGGGGGAAAATACTAATATAAGCATTTTAAATAGAAAGGAATTTAAATAATGAAATAAATGGAAAATTGTTTAAGATGGTAAACAATTTAATAAACTAGGATTGTAGGATGAATTTAGAAGGAGAAATTTTAATGGAATAAATTTAATAAAGCGCTGAATTTTGATTTTTGTTATATATATATATATATATATATATATATATATATATATATATATATATATATATATATATAATTTCAAACAAGTTTTTAAAATATTAAAATGTAAAAAGGTGAATAAAAATATTTTTAAAGCAAATTTTCTAGCCATAAATTAGTTTGGACTTTTGTCAACAGAAATATCAGTTTAAAAGTCTCAGAAAAAATATAAATTTTCTTGAAAAATAAAAATTATCAAAAGATTATTGCCCCAATGAAAAATTCAAATCCTCAAAAATCAGCTTTCAACTAACGCGCGCTGCGCATATTTTATGTAATAAATCACATGACATTTAAAGACCAATCAAGGTCAAAGCATTAACTCAATGATTATGTAAATTTTTCTTCTCTCTATATATAGTCCCATAATACGCGACTCTACAACAAATCACGTGCAATCGAACGTGTTTCTAAAACCAACCACGCGTAATCGAACCTTCTCAAATTTTCATCATCATCAATGAATACACGCATGCGCAATCATTCCCTTTACTCACTTCCCAAAACCACTCAAATAAAGGTTGCAATATCAAACTGTAACACCCGTTTACCATTAAAGGAAAAAATCTCCTAAGTTTGGCGACTTTTTTTCCTTTTTATAACCGATTAAATTTTTTAAAAAATTTAAAATTTAAAGAAAGGTGCATTAGTCTAAGACATCATAGCCAACCTTTCATCAGAGTAGTTAGGGTATAGCTAACAACATACTTTGAAATCATCAAAATCGGTGTGCATCATGTTTGGTGGTCCCCTTGTTAGAGAGCACGCTGTTTTTCAAAGTGTACTATTCATGATTTTTTTTTTCTTTATTGGGGGGGTGGGGAATGGGGAGGTATATTTGCTTTAAAAATTCTTTTTATAAAAATCTCATTAAAATTTGCTTTTTACGAAAGAGCTTTATGCAAATAGCAATTGCTTTACATTTTAAAATTTTGCTATAGCTTCTTTTACTGTTTCTACTTACTATTTTAAAACATGCCTTTTAAATTAAACATTGTTAAATAAATAAATCGCATAATAAAAGAGGAAGCGTGTTTCAAATAATGCCATGACTTTTTGACACGACATGTGAGATTCTATTTACTTATTTATTTTTTGTAGTAATGTACATTTTATTAGTACAAAATGGAAGTAAAACAAAGGAAAGCCAACGAATACACCACAATAATCTGAAAACGGCTGTAAAATTAAAATATGAAAAAAAGCATATATCATTTTTAAAGTCGTCCATTCATTATAAAATACACCTCTCTGCGATCATTTATTTCAATATACACAATGCAGATTTATCTTTCGAATAGGCGGAAATGTTTGTTTTTACGGCTTTTATATCTAATGCACTGTTTATGTTACTGAACAAAAGAAGTCGTTCTATTTCAGGAAAATATTTTCACTCGGCTTTCATTGTTATACAAAGTAAATAAATCCACCTGAGATATTTATAGTATATTTCAAATTATAAAATATATCTTTTTCAGCTTTCGAATAAATTGAGAATCCAATATTGCTACCCCCGCTTGCTTTTTCAACAATGAAAATGCAGAAATTTGTATTTGAAGCAAAATTTAAAAAATTAAAAAGCAGAACATTATTTTTAAAAATGACGCAGTCCATGCAAATCACTCTTTTATAAAGTATATATATATATATATATACACTGTAATAATCGAATACATTGAATGTTCAATCGAACTTTCCTCTGTAAATGTTCCGATGCATATCTCTACATGTCATGTTATCAAAGATTATGAGATCAATCCATGTTTTATTATTAAGAGGGATTTTCTAATTAAATTTTTTTTTCTTGTATCTTCATCTTTTTGTTTTATAGAATGCATTATCATGGCAAGTAATGATTTTTTTAGCTTTTTCGCTAGTCTATTATACGAAATAATGCATTTTCAGCGACACGTGGATGTTCTTCTCATCTAATGAATAAACACTTACCTTTTACTTTGATTTTGATTTTCCCTCAGCATATTGGTCAATTACACACATTTTGTCCCAATATATGATTAAATCCGTTTTATTTAAATTTTTATTTGGCATTATCTATCTTTTAAATAATTTATGATTAGTGATTTTTATAATATTGATATTTATGTAGGAAAATTTCCTGGTAGGTTATATTTATTAAGATGTTTTCGATATGTGTGTGTGTATTTCTATAACAATTAATGTAAAATATTATTACATGCCATCTTTAAATCAGAGATGCGGTCATTATTCTTATACGAGCTTGTCAGATATATAGATATTTTTTATTATTATTTCAAAGGTATTATTGCCGAAACGTCTACGTCAGTGAGGTTTACTGTGGAGACCCGAAAAGTTTTTGTTGTCTGTCTGTCTGTTTGTCTGCCGCAAAAATCATCCTTTTAGACTGTAATTAGGTAGGTATTTTGGCAAGGTACTTGAAATAAGCTGTATAGTTTTTAATTAAATTTGGTTCATTCGTTCGAAAAATATAGAACATTTTATATTATTTTAAGTCATGATGTTTTTCAATGGGAATTCAGACGATTTTCAAATTTTAACATTCATCGAAAGGAAACTGACGCATTGGGATAATTGATTTAAATGCTAAATATGGATGCTAAAATTGTTATTTATTGTTTATTTACTATTGTTATTTATTGTTTATTTACTATTGTTATTTATCGTTCATTTGCTATTGTTGTTTATTGTTTATTTATTATTGTTATCTGTTATATCATTTTATTATTTATTATTCACTATTGTTTATTATATTTAGTATTATATATTATTGTTATCTATTATCTCATTGTTATCATTTATTAATCACTATTGTTTATTACATTTAGCATTATGTATTTTGGTTAATTATATTGTTATTATTTTATTATATTTATTGTTATCATTATATATTTTTTCTGTTGTCAACATCGTTATTCTATGAATTTACGAAACACACAATAACGAATGAGGTATCATTCGAAAGGATTTTGAAGCGGCTTCTGACATAGTACACTCACATTTCGTTAAAACGTGCTTTTCGATTAAAAGTTACTATTAATTAAAAATTAAATCGGCATTGTTTCATTAAATGAAATGAAAGGTTTTCCTCAAATTAGTTTTGACACAAAAATAAACTACCGCAATATATGATGCTCAACGCTGATTATAAAAAATAATAATAATAATACAAAAAAAGATAAAGTATGATTTCTCAGCACAAGTTTATTTTATATTTATGGTTAAACAGCAAAATTGAAATTTGAATTAAATTGAAATGTTTTGAAGAAAAAGACACCATCGATCGATTGAAGCAGTGGTATTTCACGTGTAGAATAAAATGTATGCTTTGTTACATTAGATTAATTTGTTTTTTAAATGCATTCAAATTATTATTTTTTTTTCATGTTTTTCAAGAAGCGGATGACGTCATCTTCTAATGCAGTTAAAATACGATTGTTAAATTTTTTCTCGCTCGTGCCTTTTGCTCGAAAAAATGAAAAACGAATTTGAAAAAACGAAAATCCAACGGAAAGGGACTGGAAAGCAGTAAAACGCGTTATACGATATTTAAACTCAACGAAAAAATTTAAATCTAGTACTAAACACCGAATCAGCTCCAATCCTCGAAATATATTCTGATGCAGATTGGGCAAGCGACAATAAAACAAGGAAATCAACGACCGGAAATATGTTCCTACTAGGGAAAAACCCAATTTAATGGAACTTTAAAAGACAATCATGCGTAGCCCAATCATCAGCAGAAGCAGAGTACGTAGCATCAGCAAGAGCTACTCAAGAAATAATATGGATCGTAAAACTACTTGAAGATCTGAACCTGCCACAAAAACTTTCAATCACACTGTACGAGGACAATTTATTCTGTACAAAAATTGTAGAGTCTGAAAAACATTCAAATAAATCCAAGCATGTTAACGTGAAGTATAACGTGATAGAGAATCTAGAGGAATCAGGAATCATCGAATTAAGTTACTGTCCTAGTAAAGCGATGTTAGCAGACATCCTAACCAAGCCCGCACCCAAGCCTGATTTTTTTCGGAACAGACTGAAATTAAAATTACAAGACTTTCCTACTTTGGGAGATTAAGGGGGAATATTGGAAAACCACACTGTAATCACCTAATTAAGAGAACAGAACACACAGAAAATACGCTAATCAAACTTAATAAATGTGAATAACTCAGAAATATAATACCAAGTGTTTGAACTCTGGAAATGAAAGGGCTAATGACCCTTTTGCATCATCTTTATGACGTACAGCGTAGTTTCTGATGAATGACCTATTTTTCTCCAACAAAAAAGCAAAAGAACTGATCATTACAATTGCAGTAAAAAAAAAAAACTTTATTTTATACTCTAAAGCTTACTCAGACCTTAAAGGTCGCATAGTGATATAATGCTTAAAATTAAGAGGAGCAGATGGTAAGACTCCTCCGATCGCTGTAACCTTTATTTATTTTTATTTTTGTACAATTAGAATTAAACTTAAATCTTAGCAAAATGAATATAATTATTTTATCTAAACTAACAACTCATTTTTTCAAATGTAAGCAACATTTTCTCAACACTAGCAGTCTTTCGGATTATAGCATGTTTGCACCTCACGGAACCCCACTTTCTGAATATATTGAGTTTAATTATGGATACCTGCACTTCTCCAAAGAAGAAAAAGGTAAGTGGAAAAATTCCTTACTTCTATCTATGTTACTTAATGCCTTTACAAGAACTATTTTAAGTAAATGATATAAGCGCACGTCACTGACGTATAGGGTAAACCGATGATTTGTAGTTTTTTATGCTATAAATTTCGACTAACTCTTACAAACAGACCGTCCTACGAGAGCAGTAGAAAATTTTCTTTCCGGTCTCGTAGTGGCAGTACTTAATATAAGTAGGATATACATCACATCAATTGTAGAATTTTGTAAGGATAAATTTTATTTATTTATTTATTTATTATTGATTCATTTACTGACTTCACATTTTGATTTATTGATTTAGTTTAGAAACAGAAAATGGCAATGTTCATGCTTCAACAGCGGACAAAAAAAAACTGGACTATACCCGTACCCAGCCGTATTGAGAAATAAGTAGGAATGCTGGGATACATTAAAGTGCACAAACGAACCAAGAAGACTCCGTAACCCATTGAAAAGCAATGGTAAGAAAATTAAAATACTGTGGGAAACTATTATCCCAAAGAGCTATAAAGGGTTAAAATCATAAAAGATAATAAGTTTATCCGAAATATGGCCAGTTAGTGAAGAAACAGCTGTCTTATCAGCTGAAAAGACTTTTTGATTATGTGTTTTGGATTCATATTGAAAATAATAATGGTCTCCATTTTAAAACCAATCGTAGAACTAATTGAATTCCTTCAATCAAATGAATCCCACATTCATTTAATATAAAACTTAACAACTCAATATATTGTCTCAGACTTCCTGCATCGTTATTGCAAAATTTAAGAAAAACTTATTCAGAGCAAATTTAATAAAAGAAGAAATAATGTCACATTAGGCCTCTCCATCTTGCAAGAAATATTTTTAATCTAGTGATGCAAGAAGCCAATAAACAATCATACATTATACTTTCCAAATTGTTAAAGAAAAAAAAATGGAAATAAGCATTTGACTGGACATTAAATCTTTTTTTCAATTTATGTTTAAAAAAATTAATTTAGTGAGTCATCTTAATACTGAAATTGTACCAAACTCTGAAATTTTCAATATAAACAGCTACTTTCGATATCATATTTGACTTTTTCTGTAAATTTTAAGTTATGATACCAAATGGGAAGTGATTCAGTCAAGTAGTTTAGAAATTATGAAGTTTTAAATTTTAGAACTCCTATTACATTCGTTTGTAAGCTTTGTTAAACACATTAATGCTGATAGTTTATTAAGCATACTCGAGAACCACTTGACGGAATGGGGTGTAATTTGGGATTAAGATATTTGAAGCTTCTAAAAATCAATTTCTGTTTTTAACAGGAATGAAAAACCATGCGTCGAGCATTGATTATGAAACACTTTCCAATACAGCCAGAAAACTGTAACGAAACTTCGCCGTTAAGTAAGGTGAAAGAAGATATGTAAGTAAATATAGTTTAGAAAACATTATAACACCTTGAAAAATACAGTTTTCAAAATTACCTTCCAGTGTCAAAAAAGTAGTCGAATTATTTTGTGCATCCCTATGTATGATCAATAGATGTAGATATATAGCATGATAAAATTTAGTTCAGTTAAAATATTCACATTTAGCAATTTTCGTCAATCGATGGAACTTCACTCGAAATCTTTTGTACAGCCCTGTATATTATCTGAAGACTATTGTACACAACACATATTAAGCTAAAAGGTAACTTAAAACTCACTCGCAGCAATTACCAACCATAAACGACAATGTATCGTTTTCTTTGCGTAGCCTTGTATATAAATTTATTTATATTCTACGAACTTCTATTAGTCTGCTAAATATAGTTCAGAAAGAAAATGCGTAAACACAATTAAAAACTACCTTTAAGCAATTCACTCCCATAGTCCTTAATACTTACGAATTCCCTTGTGTAGCTCTGTATATGATCAACCGAGTTTATAAACACACACTATGAAAAAATTTAATTAAACATAAAAATGCAAACCAAAGTTGAAAACGCACTTTATCACACATAGACTCCAAATATCGCACATGTACTGTAACCGATATTTTTTGTGTGTCCCTGTAAATAAACGCAATAGTGCACCTAAGTAATGCATATAATTTTCATTATGTTTGAAACAGTGAAATATCACTAAAATACGCTGCAAACGACTTTTCCCCATAGAACGATGTGTAACAGAATTCTTTCGTTTGACCCTGTAAATGAATAATAAATGCTTTGCACCCCATATTCTGCAAAAAGCTTGTTTTAATGCTTTTCATAATTATATATCAATTTCATCAGGTTTTAAATGATGTAGCACCATCAAAATGCACTTGAAACTCTTGTTTCCCATTGACTGTAATGTAACGGAATACTTTTGACTGTCCCTGTAAAATAAACTATAAGTGCTACACACTTCATTTGAAATAGGGAACATGCTATAGTAAACGACAATAACATACAAAATTTTCAGGGCAATCCAAGTATATTTATGCGAGTTAGAGCACGGACAGACGACCAGACGGCAGACGGCAGACAAACCGAAGTCATAAACACTTTTCAACTAGGTTGGAAAATGTTAAAAAATCATAGATTACAATATACTCATCCTTTTTTCAAAATCTTCATATATGGGAAAAATTACAGATTATTCCACAAAGAAACTGTAATTTTGGAGATACTTAAAAAACTACCCGCATTGCAATGTGTTTTGCAACGATTAAAAATGAATTTTATATTATAGGAGTTTCAAATTTTAAATCTTCATAAATCCTAAACTACTAGATGTTATGACTTCCAACTTGGTATCCTAACGTATAATTTACCAATAAAGCCAAATATGATGTCAAAATTTGGTGTTACAATTACAGTATGAAGATGACTTCCTAAATTTATTTTTTAAACATAAATTGGAAAAATACAAAAATTCCAATCTAATCTTTTTTTTTTTTAACGTTAAATTGAAAGAAGGCATAATTTCCAATTGAATGGTAGCCCCACCAGTGGCTGAGAGGTTCTGCTCTCGAAGCTGGTAGACGGGAGGTGCTGGGTTCGATCCCAATCGCGCCCGTCGGCCGAATCGTTCGTGGTTTTCTTTGAACCGTGGATTTTTCCATGCGTAAACGACGTTTCCATACGGGTTAGGTTCCCTTAGAAAGACCAAAGACCCCCCACGAAGGGCACTCCCCCCGGGCCTATATCCCAAGTGTAGATAATTGGCCGTCAATAATCAAAACCAACCCAGTTGAATGGCAGTTAATTGCAGAGAAAAATCAAGTCTCTGGGAAAGAAAAACCTTGTGAGAAAGATATTATTAGACATGGATCAGTCCGCTTTATTGGAGAAGCTTATGTGGTACATAATTAATACTGCATTAGCTGAAGTGGCATTGTACATATTACATAATTTAATAAAAAGTGTCTTTTTCACAAAATGCTAGAAGTCTAAAGTTCTAAATTTTTGTTTATTTTACATAATAGCAATATGAGGGTTTTTCACAGCTATATTTAATTAAAGAACAAATTCCCAGGTAAATACCCAAAATGAGTATTTACCCGGGTATTTATCCTTAAATTAAATACCCCTGTATTTTCCCTTTGTGCTTTACATCAAGAGGGACAAGTGGTTTAATGCATTTTTGCGAAGAAATCCAACAATTTCGCCTCGAGTAGCTTAGAATTTAACACAAACAAGCCAGACCGTACTCAATGGGAGGGATCATCAGGGTTTGATCTCCCTCAGAAATTTCTTTCAGTTTAACTATAATAAATATGCCATTAATTATGAAATCAAGATTCAAAAATCAAAATTCTACGCTAGCATATCTTTATTGTTTGATTCCGTTAGTATACTGCAAAAAAAAAAAAATGTTGATTTTACAGATTAATAATAGCACCCCAGCTGCCAATATTATACTGCAAAATCAACACTTTTTTTAAGAAATCCTTAAAATTTATTCGAATTTATGGAAATGGGATTTTGTAAAAGCAGAATGTGGAAATAAAATGTCTACAATAGCTTCGCAGATCGTCAGACTTGTTTAGCCCAAATTCTTCAAGAATCCAGTGAAAGTCATTTAAATTATCCACAAATTTAGCTGTTCTAACGTATGCTGCTTACAAAACATTTTTGGTGGTAAAGGTAAAACCTTTGAAAACATATGTACAAAATTTCAAATATTAATTTGGTTATCACTAATGCACTGCAAAAAAAAAAAAAAAAAAAAAGTGTTGATTTTACAGGATTAAATGGCAGCGTATTACTGGCATGCGCGGCAGCGTTCAAAAATCTAAACAAATCTAAAATAAAACAAGAATAAAATTTTGGGCCCCAAATTCCTCTTTGAAATATTTGAATTTTGATTTTTGAATCTTGATTTCATAATTAATGGCATATTTATTATAGTTAAACTGAAAGAAATTTCTGAGGGAGATCAAACCCTGATGATCCCTCCCATTGACCCTGATTTGCGCGGCAGCGTATTACTGCTTATTTTACTGTTAATTTTACAGTATAATAGTGGCAGCTGGGGTAACAGTATTATACTGCAAAATCAACACTTTTTTTTTCTTTTGCAGTGTGTAAATACGTCGCCGAAGAAGCCTTTAAGTGAAATTATAATTTTATTTGCAGTGAAAAAGGTTTAAATTTTCTTTAGTATTTATATTAAATTGAATTGTTTGAATTCACAACAAAGCTTAATAAAGACTCTTAACACTTGCCTCTATTTAATTATTAAAAAACAAATCTAAAATAATACAAGAATAAAATTTTGGGCCCCAAATTCCTCTTTGAAATATTTTTCTGGCTACTGTCTTGCCAACAACAGCTGTATCAATAAGGAAAATCTATTTATATTGTTCAAAGAGGTCCACAGCTAATTATCAGAATAGGGACATGATACTTAAAGATTCAAGCAGAACATTCAAAGCCGACGAAACAGCATTTTTTCTAAATCCTGAAGGCAGTAAAATTTACTTAAATCTTACCGTTTGCTTAAATTTACTATTTCCAAATATTAAACTTTGCCACAGAAAAATTAGGCGGGGTCACTATTCGGAAATAGTGGTAGCGACATTCAAAAGACTGTTGGAACGCTGAAAAAAAATCCACCTAACGACAGCCTCCATGTTTGTTTTCAGGAAGCTCAGATTAAAATCCTGTGTACGCATTAAAATTTTATTACATTAAAAGCGCTGTAATTGAAATGCGCCGTGCTCTGCTCAGTGCCTGATCAATTCTATGTGAAACCCGGGTCACACAGGTCATGTTAGTGCCTCCCTTTTCTTAAGAAAATTGTATTATAAACATGACAAACAGTTTTATGTGCAGTTTAAAACTTAAACCATAGTTTTATGAATATATTATAGACACATGTAAAAATGTATTAAAAATTACGGGAACGTAATTTTTTTTGCAATACATATGCCATTTACAGTAAGTAAAACTCTAAACCTAAGAGATTGAGGGAAACATGTTTGATGTAATATCCATTCTTCTCGAAATTTCAGAGATAGAAGTTTAGTTTACATGAATGGGAAAAATTCCTTTTTTTCTATACACTATAAACAGTAATTTTCATTAATTTGTATCTTCAGAGAATGGACAAAATGCAAATTTCCACTTAAATTTTCAGCAGGACTGAAACTGCACGTAAATTTAACAACACTGACAAAGGATGTGAATTAATTTTCACTTTGCTAAACAACGCATAACCAACAGAGTGAAAAATGTGCCCAGACCGGGGATCGAACCCAGATACCCAGATACCCAATTCCCAGCACCGGATAATATCTAAAAGGGGTATAGCGCACTTCGTGCGCTATACCCCTTTTAGATATTATCCGGTGCTGGGAATTTATTTGTCTCATGTACGCCACTGGGTAGTGTGCTCATGTATGACATTCCATCTTGCGCTGCGAAGTTGCAGCCTTGACAACGTATAAGTGAGAAATGCCAGACTGGATATCGTCCAGATCACTTAAATGGTAAAGCACTTGGTGGGCTATACCAAGATATCTGGGTTCGATCCCCTGTCTGGACACATTTTTCACTCTGTTGGTTATGCGTTGTTTAGCAAAGTGAAAATTAATTCACATCCTTTGTCAGTGGACAAAATGCATTGTTGGGGGCCCCCTGAAAATGTGGGACCTTTGTACCTCCGTGATAATCAGACCCGTGCCATGCTACAAAATTTAGACTCTTTTTTTTAAGCTTTTTTGTACAAGTTTGTTATTTTTTTTATTGTATTAATTCACTAATGTAACTACAAATACCTTTTTGTCAATATTTCTAGCCATTTCGTCTTTTAATTGACTTTTTCTGCAAGAATTCAAACGTGCTCACGGTGCACATTAATGGATTTTGAGTGTCCACTAATGGCGCATTTTATGCTGATTGAAATAAATTTAATTTTTCTGAGGAAAAATGATTAAAGCAGCAATTCTTTTAGCATAATCCTCTGCAGAAAGAGTTAATTGAGATATGGAAGCTCACTGCTATCGCGGTCACTAAATTTAAGAACGAATAAAATATTGGCGACTAAAAATAGGCGAATAAGCCAAAATTAGGCGAAAGAATGACCTTAAAGTGTTCACTACTGGTACTGGTACACTTACCCGTAAATAGTATGTTTTACAAAAAAATTTAAATGTTAAGCAAATAGTCGTTTTTACAGCATTATTAAATGAGTCATGACATTTTATTTATTTTCTTCTAAAGTAATTGGCTGTTTGAAAATCTGGTCCTTACAGTTATATAGAACACTTGTAAAAAGAGTATGAAGGAAAAAGGTTGAAAATTTTTTTTAATTTCAGAAGAGTTGTAGTTTTAAAAATTTTTTTGATTACATTTTTAAATTTTACCATAAGGATTGCATTTTTTTTTTTATATATTGAAACTTTCCTTCATAAAAAAAGTTTACTATGTAAAAAAGATATTATAAAATACTCAAATAAAAAAAGTAGTTCAAAGGGTACCGATCCCCTTAAAATATTTTAGGTTCTTCAAAATTAATCACACTCCTTTGGTAAATAGCGTTCAGATTTGTCCCTGAAAAAAATAAAAGAATACTTTGTGTAACAATTTTGGTACTAAAAGTTATTAATTATCTTTAAAAATTGTATTCGTTTTTCAAAACTAATGACAATGGCATTATTTATTCCTTTGTACAAGAGTTTATTTTTTTTAATTTAAAAGTTGTTTTTCTATTTACAATTATTACTTACAGATGGCAGCACTAACCGAAAGGATGATGTGATTTCTTCCTAAAAAAGTTATAGTTTAAAATTTCTGATGATTTTCAGTGCTTAGTTTGTTTTGTTAATTTCGAATTTTATACTCTTATAAACTCGGATTTTTATAGAAGATACGTGTCGTAAACTTAATAGAAATCTGCATTTTCAGTTCTGAGTTTATTTTAACCTGTCAAAACGAATTTTCTTGAATTCAGGATTCTTGTGCTCGATTTGTTGTAATGAAGCAAGTTTCGTGAAAATCGTTTCAGCTTTTCTCGAAATCATCCGGAAACCCATATTATATACGGATATATTAAACGAGTATTCAATTTATTTTCAGTACATACTATAACGGGCCCGTCTTATGAAAAATCTGTAGACTGAAATTTTGTATGTAAATGGAGAACATGCGTTATTTGGTATGGTAGATCGTTAAGCATCTACCATACCAAGTAACGCATGTTCTCCATTTACATACAAAATTTCATTCTACAGATTTTTCATGACGATGCCCTTATAGTATGTACTGAAAATAAATTGAATAATGAATTAAATAATATTCGTAAAATTGCTTGTAATAATGGTTTTAAAGTACACCATATTAATAAATTAATCGTGGATATCGCACCAATAATAAGAAGCCAGAAAACGAAGTTGATTAGCAAAAATACAAACTTTATACTCTTCAATATTATCCAAGCTTTTTTGAAAAATTAAAACACAGCCTTAAACGTTTCAATATCTGCTTAATAGCCAAACCCCCTCAGAAATTAAAGAATATCATTTGGAGTAAAATTGACCCAATTAATTTTGAGAATTATTCAGGAGTATATGAAATACCTTTTACTAAAGACGGATCCAAGAATTACTACATAAGCATGACCAGCAGGAAATTTAATTACAGAAAAAAGAGCATATAGCTGATATTAAATATAATAGAAAAACTACAGCTCTGGCAAGATTATATCAAGAAGAAACGATCCAAATAAATTTCAATGAAAGTAAAATAATATTTCCCTCCAGTCTATACTATCTATCCATAATAAGAGAAACCATAGAGATACTATAACAAGCAAAAATACAATATGTAACGATGCGGCATCTTTTAATTTACCGAAACTGTGGCTCGAGTTACTCCATGGTCAAAGATATGAAAATAAACAACCAAGTAAAAATAAAAGATAACGTGCGTAATTTTTTTTAAAAGTACATGAAAATCATAACTTCAAAGCCCGTGCAATTATGGAATATTCTCATTTGTTTTTGAAAATGACTCGGAGTGAGTCGAAACATGTAAAACAACCTAATAAAAGTTATTTTAATTTTTATTATGCTGTTAATTTACACCTTTTAGCATTGAAAAGAACTAAATAAAGTGCAAGTTAATAAATATTTTTTACCGAAATTTAACTTGCAAATTAAAAAATTCGGCCAAAAAGCCACGTGTTTAAATATTTTTCATTTATTTATCTTTTCTCCTCGCAACAATGGAAGTAATCCGATTGCCACCATTTTGAAGAAATTAAAAAAAATTAATTAATTAAAATTCTGCTAATTAATAAAAGTATTGAACAAACGAATGCACGATAACAAATCTATGGGCAAATATTTTTCATTTAAAATAAGAAGCATGTAATTTGATGAAATAGTTTTTTCTTACGAACTGTCGAAAAAAGAAAAAACGCTTAGCGTTTTAAGTATATAGATGATATATTAGTTTGAATGGATTATGATTGCCATAAAAGTTTTCGCTTCGACCGTGCGGTCTTAAAAACACACATAATTTTTTTTTCTTAATTTGGTATTATATATTTTTATTTTTTAATTCGCGATTCGGTATCCTCTTAAGAGCTACTTAATACTGTGGTGATATGAGTTCTCTGAATTTCATAGACACAAGCTGACCTGCGGCACTTCAGTTACGAATCCTTGATTTTGCCTAATTATACGAGTCAATGCAGGTTTTTTTTTTTTTTTTTTTTTTTTTTTTTGGGGGGGGGGGGGGAGGGGGGCATTTTGTGAAAAATAAAAGTTATTTTTGTGAAGTTTATAATGTTTTGGTGAAAAATAACATTTTGTAACGAAAGGTGAAATCCAGTGCTAAAATTTTCCTTTCTGGTGAACTTGTTTTGTTTGCAAATGACACATTTTAAAACAACAAAATAAAAAATAGTTAATGAAGGGTATACTTTTATGGAATGGAATTTTGTGAATTATTAAGAGGAATTTTTTGAAGAGGCCTGTTTCAGTAAATAGATTTTTATAATGTTCCCTAAATAGGTCCCAATTTTTGCCTGGAACGACTCTTGTTATACAAGGGGAAAAATATGTCGAGTTGAGTAAGCTTCATGTTTTGAAGATTGTTAAAAATGCAAAAAATATAAAAGCTATGATGAATGTGTATGGAAATAGATGATGCAGTCGCAGTCGCTTCAAACTATCATCATGTAACAGCTGATAAAACATAGACTCGTCGGAATCAGTTTATAACCTAAACCACCCTAATAGTACCTCACATGGTTGATAATAAAGTATGTTTTATCGCTCGCACACATGACAATCCTTACTGATAAGATGACTGGCTGATAAAATACCTCCACGGAGCGATACCAGGCAAGTGGAATAGTTTAATACAGTAAATGCATCGTTCAGAAAATGCATGTATGAGCAACTCCCCCTAGATTATTCTAGGAGGAGCTGGTATGAGTATGTAATGACCACGGCCTGTTTACCGAATAGGTCCATGAAGCCTGAGCTTATCCACTAAAATACAAAGGGGCCCCCAAATTTACTTTTCAGAACTAATTTTTAAGAAAAAAATTTCAGCCAGGTTAAAAATGCATTTTTTTTTTCTTAATTATAGTATACTCTATTTTTTTTTTCTATTGATATCAAAAATAGTATAAAAACAGTGATTAAATGCAAGTTATTTTCATTTTTCTTATGTTTTACATTTTAATTTCAAGTGTTTAAGACTGTAATGTGCTAAAAAGAACAGAAAATTTAATCTGTATAGTTATATTTTGTTTAAATTCATAGAGTGGAAAAATGATATAAAATATAGAGAATAGGCTATTTAAATAAAGGGGAAAGTAATTAGCATTCAGGTGATATCAAATTTCTGTTTATAAAATAGAAGCAAATTTGTGTTGCAGCTAGAGATGTAAAATTTCCGGAAATTTTGGAAACATTGAATTTTTACAAATGTTTCTCAAAAATAAGTTACATTTTCTTAAAAAATATAAAACAATAAACATTTTTTAAATTTCTGCATACTAAAAAATATTTTTTTTTCTCTTTACATGGAATATATTACAAAAAAGAAAAAAAAAAAGTCAGCTTTTTAAAGTTTAGCCAGCCTTTTACTCTCAGAATTTTCACAGTACCTTTTCTTGCTTAATTTAACACCATTGTTTGTATTGTATCATATCTCTGTTGAAATGATTTTTCAGTTGCATTTCTTCAATTACGATAGAGAAAATTAAAAAAAATAACAACAACAAAAAAAAATTTATGAGTTTCAACCAATATCACTGCAGTTTGAAAGAAAATTTAAATGGCATTAAATATCACCTCAACATAGTATTGCTTAAGTATATAAAATAAATGATGCCATTTTAAAGAAACACATTATTGTAATTGTCACACTATAAATATTATCATTTTTAAATCTTCCATTCCTTAAAAATTTAATTTACAAAATTACATTTTTTCCCCTTACAATTAGAATTTTCATTTCCTGTGTATTTAGTTTTGGTATAGCTTTCCAGTCTAAACCTAAACCAACCCTTTATGTTTTGGTTTTAGTTTAAGTTTTAGATTCTTAATATCAAAGTAACTATTTGTATACTATTTCTTTAATGAAAGTTATAAAACAGGTGGATTTTTGAATACTTATAAAAATTTGTTTCAACTAATTTTTTCACAGAAAATTTACATTTTCTTTGCAAAGTTTATTTGTATGCATTTATATTAAAAAGAAAAAAAATACAGTTAGACAAGTCTTAGAATCTATATTTTAAATACAAGGAAGAGAAGAGAAAAAAAGCTTGAAAAGACTAAATAATTTCAATTGCATGTCAATTAAAAAGAATTTGTTTCTAATATTTAAATATTTCTGGAGATTATCATCTGATTACATAAAAAATCGCAGCTATGCCAATAAAAATAAATGCATGTTTCAAATTTTATATTCAATTTTCAACCTATTGGTACTATTGAAATAATTTTGCACACAGATTTTCATTTTTTAACAACAGAAGTTGCATGGGTCTGCTTAATTTTTTTTTTTTTCACATGATCCTGTTTTTGTAAACCTTTGTATAAAAAATAATCTATATCTATATCTATACTATTATATAAAGAGGAAACGGTAACTGACTGACACATCAACGCCCAGCCGAAACTACGAAAGTCAGGGTCACGCAATTTGGACTGTAGATTGCTGTTATGGCCTAGGCAAGCAATAAGAAGGGATTTTTGAAAATCCCCCCCCCCCGAAGGGGGTTAAAGGGGGGGTTCGAATGTTTTAGGTCATTTTGCCATATCTCAGCAACAGTTATAGGTAGGAGCTTGAAATTCCAGAAAACAAATCTACTAAAAAAATGATTAAACACCTATTTCAGCGATTTTAGAAATTCCCCCCAGAAGCGGGTTAAAGGGGGGTGGTCGAATGTTTTAGGTCATTTCGCCATATCTCAGCAGCAGTTATAGGTAGGAGCGCGAAAATTAGGAAAACAAATCTACTAAAAAATGATTAAACACCTATTTCAGCGATTTCAGAAATTCCCCTCCCGGAGGAGGTTAAAGGGCGGTGGTCGAATGTTTTAGGTTATTTCGCCATATCTCAGCAGCAATTTTAGTTAAGAGCACAAAAATCAGGAAAACAAATCTACTAAAAAATGATTAAACATGTATTTCAGCGATTTTAGAAATTCCCCTCCCGGAGGGGGTTAAAGGGGGTAGTCGAATGTTTTAGGCCAGTTCACCATATCTCAGCTGCAGTTATAGGTAGGAGCGCGAAAATCAGGAAAACAAAGCTACTAAAAAATGATTAAACACGTATTTCAGCGATTTTAGAAATTCCCCCCAGAAGGGGGTTAAAGGGGGGTGGTCGGATGTTTTAGGTTATTTCGCCATATCTCAGCAGCAATTTTAGTTAAGAGCACAAAAATCAGGAAAACAAAGCAACTAAAAAATGATTACACATGTATTTCAGCAATTTTAGAAATTCCCCTCCGGGAGGGGGAAAGGGGTGTGGTCGAATGTTTTAGGTTATTTCGCCATATCTCAGCATCAATTTTAGTTAAGAGCGCGAAATTAAGGAAAACAAATCTACTAAAAAATTGGTTAAACACGCATTTCAGCGATTTTAGAAATTCCCCTCCTGGAGGGGGTTAAAGGGTGGTGGTCGAATGTTTTAGGTCATTTAGTCATATCTCAGCAGCAGTTATAGGTAGGAGCGCGAAAATCCGGAAAACAAATCTACTAAAAAAATTATTAAACACGTAATTCAACGATTTTAGAAATTCCCCCCCCTGAAGGTGGTTAAGGGGGGTGGTCAAATATTTTAGGTCATTTCGCCATATCTCAGCAGCAGTTTTATGTAGGAGCGCAAAATTAAAGAAAACAAATCTACTAAAAAATTGGTTAAACACGTATTTCAGCGATCAAAGGGGGTTAAAAGGGGAGGTAGAATGTTTTAGATCATTTCGTCATATCTCAGCAGCAGTTTTAGTTAGGAGCGCGAAAATCAGGAAAACAAATATACTAAAGAATGAATAAAACACGTATTTCAGCAATTTTGGAAATCCCCCCCCCCTCCCCGAAGCGTTTTAAAGGGGGTGGTTTCGAAAATTTTAGGACATTTCGCCATATCTCAGCAGCTGTTTTATGTAGGTGCGCGAAATTCAGGAAAACAAATCTACTAAACAAATGATTAAACACGTATTTCAGTGAATTTAGAAATCCCCCCCTCTGAAGGTGGTTAAAGGGGGATTCGAAAGTTTTAGGTCATTTCGCCATATCTCAGCAACAGTTTTTGGTAGGAGCGCGAAATTTCGGAAAACAAATGTACTAAAAAAATTGCATTTTCTACCCATAGCGGGCCGCTAGTGCTTTATAAAAAAAAATCTTACAAAATTGCCATAAAAATTTATAATCAAAATTTTGTGAATTAGAAATTATCGTTATATTTAGGTTCCTATTTAGATATTTTTGAAAAGTTTCTTCATACATATATATATATATATATATATATATATTGTTATGAATTTTGTATATATCTGTAAATATTCCATTTGTTTAAATTTATTTTATTTTATTATTGTGAAAATTGCAGTATTATTAATGTATTTCCTATTGAGCATCATGTAACTCAATGCTAAAGGCCTCAGATGGTTTGCAAGGAAAACAACCTTACACCCTCATCTTTATAATGGAAGTCTATGGAGAAATCGCCAAGGAATGGGTTTATCGCCAAGTTGGCGATGGTTTTGGCGACTTATTTTTGTCGCCAAATGTCGCCAAGTTGGCGACGGATTTGGCGACTTTTTGTGCAACCCCCCCCCCCCCTATACCTGTACATTGGGATCCTTTCTCGCTTAGGTTCTCTATCGAAAGTTAAATCACTTTCTGGTAATTTCTAGCATCTGAAAGCTCTGGAATAATCTGGAAAGATCTCTGAAACCTATATAAGGACCTCCATCAGCTCAGTTCAGTTAGTTGTCTGTCAACTGCGATTGAATTCATACGAGAGGCTTTGCATTGAGAACTGTGTTTCTCGGATTGATTTTGTCGTTGATACGTCGTATTGAACGCATTGTTTCTGTGTGAAATTTTGCTGTGCTTTTATTGGATTTGAAGATTACTGAATATCTTGTAATTTTCAGAAGATATTGGTGCTCGTATTGCACTGTTTATAGTGAATAAAGCCTTTTGATTGTTCTTATATATTGGCATCAGTCCTTTCGAACCCCGAGCTCACAACATTTGGTGTCAGGAGTGGGGTTGAATGCCGATTACCAGAGCAATGGAAGCGCAACTGACTAAATTATTGGAGAAATTAGGAGAGATGGATGAGAAAATGACTGCGAATCAGGCTGAAATGAAGAAGGATATGTCAGCGATGGATGAGAAAATGACTTCCAACCTTGGCGAGTTAAAAGATGAAATGAAGAAGGAAATGTCAGCGATGGATGAGAAAATGACTGCAAATCTTGGCGAGATGGATGAGAAAATGACTGCCAACCTTGGCGACTTAAAAGATGAAATGAAGAAGGATATGTCAACCAACCTTGGAGAGTTGAAAGACTTAATAGAGGATAAAATAACATCTTTAAATGACAGAATTGACGGCGTGGAAAACAAAGTTGAAGGAAGATTTCAACAAATAGAAGGAAAAGTAGAAGAAATTCAAAGGACAGCCAATACCGTAGAAGAAAGAGTAGAAGAAAAAGTTCAAAAGATCGCCGAGACCGTTGAAGAAAGAGTAGAAGAAAAAGTTCAAAAGATCGCCAAGACCGTCGAAGAAAGGATTGAGAGTGTAGAAAAGGAGTTGGAAAATGTGAAGAAACAAAAGATAACTGCCGAAAACTATCCCGAAGATGTCAAGTATCAAGCTATGCTTCCTCGGGCCTCTATTAAACTCTCGACCTATGACGGAAAATCCTCATGGCCAGTTTTTAAGACACAATTTGGGATCGTAGCGGACGCCAATGGATGGGATTCCCAGACAAAAGCTTGCCAGTTAGCTGCTTCTCTACGAGCTGATGCTGCCGACGTCTTACAGACTTTGCCTGCAAATGAACCGCTGGATTTTGAAACGCTCGTCAATGCCTTAGAATTGCGCTTTGGCGAGAAATGCCTGAAGGAATATAGCAGACTCCAGCTCAAATCTCGACAGCAGAAATCCACTGAATCCCTGCAAGATCTTGCTACAGATGTCGAGAGACTTTCCCATCTTGCTTATCCTGACTGTCCGACTGAAATTAGAGAAAGCTTAGCTCTACAGCATTTTATCGATGGTGTGCGTGACTCTGAGATCCAGAAACAACTCCGGATTGCAGATCTCAATGACTTAAAAGGGGCTTTAGTTTATGCCCTAAAATTCGAGGCAGCCCAGCAAGCTACAAGGAAAGATCGGCACTTTGTGCGAGTAGCCAACATGCCTGAGACGTCGGATACAGCTGTGGAGCGTTTACAGCAGCAGATGAAGGACGTGATGAGACATATAAACTCCTTGATGGACAACAAACCTGGAAGAAAAATCAAGTGCTGGAAATGCGGTGGAGAAGGTCATATTCAAAGAAACTGCCTAAAACGACCCAGCACAGAAGGTAATAGCTCCGCACGAACGGCGGAGCAGGAAAACTAATTAATGGCCATCTCGTGGGGCGGAGGTTGCCAGATGTTGAGAAGCCCCATTATCAAGTGTGTCAAATTTCTGCAAGAAGTTGCGGCAAGAACGGAGTTTTTATAGTCGGGCGTGTGAATGATTTGCCCTGTAATATGATCATCGATACAGGAGCCAATGTGACCATCATCCGGAAAGATCTAGCTCAGCGGCTAAAAGAAAAGCTTCTCTGGACTCCGCCCTGTGTTATCCTTCAAACCGTGACCGGGGATAAGATCGACATACATGGAAGAATGAAATTGAAAATAAAGTTTGGGAACGCCGCTTACCATCATACAGTCTATGTGGCCGATATTTCAGACCCTTTCATACTCGGACTGGACTTTTTAAAAGAGCAAGGATTTACACTGGATTTTAAGAATAATGAGTTACGCTCTGCTCAAGAAGATGTCACTATTTTCAAACTTGGAAATGAGTCCGGGTCTATTCAACGGATCACAGCCAAGGCAGATGTTATCATCCCTCCTCGGACCGAAATGATGATACCTGGATTAACTGGAAACGAAAGAATTTTCCAGTATGGCTTGACTGGATATCCTGAGAAGAGCCCAAAGGGAGTGCTAATAGCATCAGCGCTGGTAGATCTGTCGAGAGATGTGGTACCTGTGAGGATTGCGAACGTAAGTGAAAAGTCTAAAATTATCCAGAAAGGTGAAGTGCTTGCAACCTGTGCTCCAGTCACCTGTGTTTGCAAAGACCCGAGTTTGACGTTATCGGAGCCGCCTACAAGTTTAACACCTGTAATTGGACGAAATGAAAATTTATCTCCTGAACAGAAACATGCCGCAGAAAGACTGTTCCAGGAATTTAAGGATGTGTTTTCACAAAACGAGAGTGATATAGGGCGCACTTCACTGACACGTCATAGAATTGATACTGCCAACCATCCACCGATTAAACAGCATCCAAGACGCTTGCCGTTCGCAAAACAAGAAGAGGTTTCTAAGCTCTTACGAGAGATGCAGGATAGTGACATCATCGAATCGTCATCAAGTCCGTGGGCCTCTCCCATCGTGTTGGTCCGAAAGAAAGATGGCTCCACAAGATTTTGTGTGGATTATCGTAAACTTAACGATATCACGAAGAAGGACAGCTATCCTCTACCAAGAATAGACGACACGCTAGATACTCTTTCAGGACATAAATGGTTTTCCACGCTGGATTTGAAGAGTGGATATTGGCAAGTAGAGATCCATCCTGATGACAAAGAGAAGACCGCATTTACTACTGGACAAGGACTTTGGCAATTTAAAGTTATGCCGTTCGGGCTCTGCAATGCTCCAGCAACGTTCGAGCGCCTCATGGAGACAGTGTTAAAAGGTCTGATTTTTGAAGCTTGTCTCATCTACCTAGATGACGTCATCATTGGTGGCCGCACGTTTGAAGAACATCTAGAGAATATTCGAAAAGTGTTAACGAAACTAAGAGCGGCGAATTTAAAGCTGAACCCTTTGAAATGCAAGTTCTTCCAACGAGAAGTAAACTATTTAGGACACATCATCTCAGCTGAAGGTGTTCGAACAGATCCTGAAAAAGTGTCTGCAGTAAAGCACTGGAAACGTCCGGAAAATGTCCATCAGTTGCGAAGCTTTCTGGGACTATGCACTTATTACAGAAAGTTTGTACAGGGGTTCTCCAACATCGCAAGACCCTTGCATAGGCTCACTGAAAGCAAACAGAAGTTTCTATGGACACAAGAATGCGACAATTCATTCCAGCGGCTGAAAGAAGCTCTCACATCCTCTCCAGTCCTTACCTATCCAGACCCCGACAAACAATTCATTGTGGACACGGATGCCAGTCAGGAAAGTGTCGGCGCTGTACTTTCCCAAGAAATAGATGGCCAAGAACGAGTCGTAGCATACTGGAGCAAATGTTTATCGAAACCAGAGCGGAATTATTGCGTCACTCGTAAGGAGTTATTAGCTATAGTGAAAGCCATAGAACACTTCCATCACTATCTCTATGGCAGGAAATTTCTCCTTCGTACTGATCACGCATCCCTAACATGGCTGATGAATTTTAAGAACCCAGAGGGCCAAGTAGCCAGATGGATACAACGACTCCAGGAATACGACTTTGACATCAGGCATCGCAAAGGCTCATCGCATGGAAACGCCGATGCCCTATCAAGAAGACCGTGTCCCGAGAGCTGTCGCTATTGTTCCAGAGCGGAGAGCAAGTATAATCCCGAATATGTCATACGCCAGACGAAGACTTCACTATTGACGCCACCAGATCCCTGGAGTGATGAGAAGATTCGAGAAGATCAAATGGCAGACTCTGAGATCAAACCAATCTTCGAGTTATTAGAATTTTCTAGCACGAAACCCAGTTGGAAAGACATCTCGACTTACAGTCCTACGACGAAGCAATATTGGGCTCTTTGGAACTCCCTCCACGTCAAGAATGGTGTCCTGTTCCGAAAATTCGAATCGGAAGATGGGAAAACATCTCGGTGGCAGTTGGTACTTCCTCGATCCCGAATCCCAGAGGTCCTCAAGGAATTACATGCAGTCCCACTGGTGGCCATTTTGGAGTCATGAAAACATTACACAGAGTCCGAGAGCGCTTCTTCTGGGGAAAAGCGAGAGCTGACGTCGAACAATGGTGCAAATCTTGCGATGCATGTGCAGCTCGGAAAGGACCAAAGAAACGTAGCCGAGGAAGACTACATCTCTACAATGTAGGAGCACCTTTTGAACGCATCGCCCTTGACATCCTAGGTCCTCTGCCAAGAAGTGCTGATGGCAACAAATACCTCCTTGTTGTCATGGACTATTTCACAAAATGGCCTGAAGTTTATGCCATCCCTGATCAAGAAGCTTCTACGGTTGCGGATGCCTTGGTACACCAGTGGATATCAAGGTATGGAGTCCCTCTTCAAATGCATTCTGACCAGGGGAGAAATTTCATCTCTGCTGTGATTGAGGGTCTCTGTCAACTTCTCGGAATGGACAAAACTAGGACGACGCCTTTACATCCGCAGTCGGATGGCATGGTTGAGAGATTTAATCGTACCATCCTCAACAATCTCTCACTGCTAGTCTCAAGAAACCAACAAGACTGGGACCAAAAACTTCCCTTGTTTCTTCTCGCCTATCGCAGCGCCGTCCATGAAACAACCGGCTATTCCCCGTCTCAGATGCTTTTCGGTCGTGATCTTCGTCTACCTTGTGATCCAAGGGCGGATCTAGAGAGTCTTCAAGAGGGGGGCGATATCAGAAATTTGGAGGTTAATATCCGACCCGCAATCTTGGTCGGGTCGGGACTAATTTCTTTAAATTGTGGGTCCGGTTTACTTCTGCTTTTGCTTTGGGGCGGGTTGACTCCTACTTGAATTGGTACCCGAAATTACTGCGGGTCGGTTTTGGGTCGGGTTAACTTTTTTTTGGTACGAGATGGGTTCGGGTTGGGCTAATTTTTACTTTTTTGTTGTGATTCGGGTTGACTTCTACATTTTTTCTGTGAGTCGGGTTCATTTACATTATCGGGTTGGGTTTTTTCACTCTTGCGTGTTGTGTTCGAGTTGACACTATTTTTTAAAAGAATGTCTAAAATATTTTTTCCGATAAAAAATATATGCAGTAAAAATTTCTTAACGGACAGTCCCAAATAGCAGGAAGCTTTATGTAGGGAATACTTTTTAAATCTTTTATTTAGTAAAACCTCTGAATTACGGACACCTTTGAGCCGTCGAATTTACCCGCAAATTCAGAAGTAATAGCATGTACTGTACAGTAAGACCTCCGTACGGTCACTCCTGAAGAGCGGAGACAGTCCCCAATACAAATATTTGCATATTTTTGTGCACTCCTCTGAGTAAGAGATAAATTCGATGGCACCGAGGTGTCCTTTATTTAAATGTTTTACTGTATTTGAATATTAATGAGTATATACATATTATATGTTTATATTTCTATATAAAAGAAAATTGAAATTAGAGATATAATTGAATACTATATTTTATAATTCTATTAAAATATGGATTAATTGCCTTTCATTTCGGTTTCAGGAGAACGAAGATTTTTTCGGGGTTCGGTTTGGGACAACCCGATCCGAGCAGGTCTCTAGGTGGAATTTTAAGTTGTGTGTTCAAAAGGTGGAGTTATTTTAAATGGGATTTTTGTAGTATCTTAAAAATTGCCCAATGCGCTAAATTTCTTAGGAACTCCAAAACCTCGCTGTATTAAAAATTACGGTATAAGAAACTACCGTAGTCTCTAAGCGAGAGCAAATTTTTGAATTGCTACGGACGCTTAAAACACAGCCTTTGCTACTGATCTTGTATTCTTATATGTGTATGAATAGCAATGATTTTGTAAAAGTGTCAGAAAAAAGTGAGTTTGTTTTTGAGAACTAAACTTACAATTCAGTAAGGCTTATGGTCTATAGTAACGAGCCCTGTTTTTTTTTACTATGGGCCCTGGGGTGCTATAATGCCCCTGTCAGGTTGTCAGCTTAACGCGGGACCATCAATGTTTATTCCCCAAGTAATTTTTTACTCAATTTATAGACTCCGAATGGATTAATCCCCGAGTTAGCCTTGATCAATTCGCAGTCGAACTGGGGACCTGTAGTGTGGTAGCGAGAAAAGCTGACCATTACATTACTGGGCTTACTGTTGTCGAGAGTATTAACAAAAACAATAAACAAATGTTGTAAATGTCCTTACCTTTTTAATCTTTATCACCCTTTTCAAGCGCATTTGTTTTATAATGGAAGAAGTCCAATTTACTTCGAAATTTCGTGCTTTTTTCTGGTTCTTTTTTAAATAAAATGTTGCTTGTTTTTTTTTTTCAATTCCCTCTGAATTAAATATGTTTTGCCAGTTTTTCTGGCTTTTCGCAACAAACACATCAAATTTTGAATGCGAATCTCTCCTATCTACCACTTTGTACATGTAAGCAATTGCTGTATCATTTGGTTATTTTTACTCTCACTGCTAGTAAATTTGCTAACTTGAAAATTGTCGCCAACTAGCCAGATGTAGGGATGGGTGCAGTGAGACTGGGTGAGCTCTTCTCCCTGTAACATCGCCTATGACGCAATTGACGTACTGGACCTCGCAATAAAACGCCCAAAGAAACAACGGGCACTTCGAAGATAGAACTATAGGGAAGAACGACATCACATTACAGTACTAATAAAAAGGTTGTCCAAATTTTTATTAGAATTATACAGCGGTAGGACAAAAAATATACAAAGCATTCATACAAACTTTTTTTTGAGGCAATGTGTATCTCTGGGCACTATTGGAGATACCTTTCAGAAGTCGCATAAAGGCTCAATTTTTGGAAGGCAAATATAATCATAGAGACAATTTTAAGATTTGATTGATCGCCACATTTAAGAATTCTGAAAAAAATAATACTAACTGGGTATAAGACTGCTTCTTTCTTTATATCAAAGATCAGTTCTAATTCAGTAAAGATTGTTTTGAAACTTATTAACAAAACATGTATTCAGTAGTTATGGGACGCTGGCTGAAAGAGGCATTTAGAAAAAACATTAAAACTAGCTTAGATATCTCGGTTAGAGGTCTACACTTGCCGAAATTTCCAGCCTCGGGCCAGGCACGACCTGTACAAAAAATATTGGCCCGGCCCGGTATAAAAGCCTCGGCTCGGCACGGCCAGCTCCAGTATAAAAGCTAAAAGTTTGCCCCAAGCCCGGATCTGCCCGTAAACAAACTTAATTGGTACTTCACCGCCAGACTTAATTTCTACAAAACATGCCGGTATTTCTAAAGAAACATTATTCTACAATTAAAATTATTCATGAAGCCCACTTACTTATGCGCAGATTTTTTTTTCTTTTTGAGATTATCTTCGAAATTCATGGAATACAGAATGATAACAATATTAATAACAGTTAGATAATTGTGTATATAAACACTCATTAAATATTTGAATTATACAATTACATTCATTGAATGATGAATATTCATTAATATTAACGTAGTTTAGAATTAAAGAAGCAAATAATAAACGAAAGTCATAATTTTAAAGCTCTACAAATAAAAAAGTACATTTTTACTTTCCTCTATATATAACAGAAGACAGTAGTGTAATTGAAATTTTTCTTTCCACTTCCGGTTTTCGAAGGATTTACACCGAACGAGATCCCGAAAAACATGTTTTTACAAAATGTCTGTCTGTCCTCTTTGTATCATCGAAAGTGTATGAAGTTGTGCATAGAATTAAACCAAATTTCATTTATAGGTTTTTGACTACGGCTAGCAGGTCGAACTTAAATTTGGGGATATTCCGCCGGATGGGGGCTCTGTAATAGCGGTATTTGTGCCATTTTCATTATTGTATCATTGGAAAGTGTAATGAAGTTATGCATAGAATTGATCCAAATTTTATTTATAGGTTTTCGACTGTGGCCAGCAGGTCCTATTTGAATTTAGGGATATTCAGCCGGAAGGGGGGCAATGTGATAGTAATTTTTTTGGAATTTTTCGTAGTTTAACACCGGCTATTCATGCAGCGAAGGTAACCCGGCGCTTCGCAAGCAGCTGGCATAAAACAGAATTCTGTGATAGCGAATTTCTAAGTATTAACATGTATGAGATAGAAGAAAGTTTTGGGATCGGCACATCCCACTAGTTAAAAATATATCTCTTTGATGTATTAAACCAAATTAAATTTCTAAAAATTATGCTAAAAAAATGAACATCGCTACAATTTTTACGAAAACAAATACTAGTATGTTGTGACTATCACAAAACTCTCTTCGATATAAATCAAATCGGCTGCAATAAAAATTAAATGACAATCTATTCGTTCTTTAAATATAGCTAACGCGGAAATCGTGAAAAACAGATCATAAAGGCGACATCTGTTGGGCGATGTATACCCAATTCTAATAAAGATCTATTTATACCAAGGTCAAATATAATCTAAAGTTTATTGAAATTCCGTGCGTTAATTCTTGAGATGTAGCTATCGCTGAAATCGCTAAAAATGCAGCATAGCCGCACCAACTGTTGAGTAGTTTAAACCAAAACCTCATCAGCACCAATTTATGTCAAGGTCTAACTGAATATGAATTTTCATTAAATTCCGCGAATTAGTTCTCGAAATAGAGCGCCCACAAAATTTGTGTCACATATATATAGACAGACAGACACATAGATATTTTCTAAGAACAGTCATTTCGTGTTCAGGACCTCTTAAATTGTAGAAATACGTTGAAAATTTTTACCAATCCAATACTTTGTTCTTGTAAAGATAGAAGAAAGTAAAAAATGCCACCCGAACATAAGCTCGGAGGAAAGAATTTAGAGGTATGTATGTACGAGCCAATAATGGTTTTCATACGGGTTGAGTCTGATACGGGCCGAACTCTTAGTTTTTATACCGGGTCGGACCCGGTTCTGGAAATTTCGACTCGTGGAGATCTCTAGGAAGAATGAATTCCATGCCAAACTCGTCTCGGAAAAAAGAAGTCTAGCCCGACCCGGCTCGAGTCTGCAGAAAAAAGGAATACCCGGCCAGGAAAGAGTGGAGAACAGGCAAGGTCCGAGTTTCGTGAATAAAAATTGGCTCGATAATTTTCTTTGGGCGACACCCTTTCCCACACAGACATCTGATGTCGGTTTGGAGACCATTTATAAGTGCAAGATTAGGGGGGGGGGGGGTGATCGATCCGCCAATGGTCGCAACCGGGTCGAAATTTCAGCTTTTATGCCGGGCCCAGGCCTGAAAATTTCGGCCCGTGCAGATCTCTAGAAAGAATGAAATCTAAACCAGGCTCGACCCGAAAAAAAGAAGTTTGGTCCGGTCCCAGTCTCCAGAAAAAGCGAGGCCCTGTCCAGGCCCCAGTCTCCAGAAAAAAATAAGGCCCGGTCCCGACCCGACCCTTAATGAGTGAAGACCTGTTCTGGCCCAACCCGCGGGTCGGGCCGGTCTTCGCCAGATGCCTTTTCCCGTGGAGGCCTCTAATGTCGGTTTACCGACCCTTTTTCAGCCCAAGGGGGGGCGATCTCCCCATCGCCCCCCCCCTTAGATCCGCCATTGTTGTGATCTGATTTTTGGTCGCCCTCCAGATGCGCCTTCATCGCCAGAGGGATACGTGCAGAATCTCCAGGCACGATTTGAAGACGTCCACAACTTGGCTCGAGAGCGGATCAATATACAGACGGAGAAGATGAAGACCAGGTACGACACGAAAGCCACGGGACATCAATTCAAAGAAGGTGACAAGGTTTGGTTTTATAATCCGACTCGACGTAAAGGACTTTCTCCCAAATTGCAATCGCACTGGGACGGTCCTTATACAGTCCTAAACAGACTGAACGATGTCGTAATTCGGATCCGAAAGTCACCAAGTTCGAAGCCTAGAGTCGTTCATTACGACAGGCTGGCTCCATACTATGGCCATAGTACTTAGTTCATTGATTGTAAATAGTGTAATGTAAATAATGTAAATTAGTATGACGTTGGTCTTGTATATAAGTTAATGTAAAAATTTCTTTTGCTTAGCATTATCATTATTAATGTTATTATTATTTAAATACTTGTATGTAATGATGTCTATGCTTTAATTTAATTTAATTTTTTTAAATAAGTGTATATTTTGTATAATTCAGCATTATGAATGTGTTTAATGGTTATTTTGCATGTTTGCTTTAAGTGTTTTGAATAGTATTTGTTGGCAACGGGTTTGCTTTCCGATCAAAGGTTGAACTGCCCGGGACGTGCAGTCCTTGAGAGGGGGGCAATGTTATGAATTTTGTATATATCTGTAAATATTCCATTTGTTTAAATTTATTTTATTTTATTATTGTGAAAATTGCAGTATTATTAATGTATTTCCTATTGAGCATCATGTAACTCAATGCTAAAGGCCTCAGATGGTTTGCAAGGAAAACAACCTTACACCCTCATCTTTATAATGGAAGTCTATGGAGAAATCGCCAAGGAATGGGTTTATCGCCAAGTTGGCGATGGTTTTGGCGACTTATTTTTGTCGCCAAATTTGGCGATATATCGCCAAATGTCGCCAAGTTGGCGACGGATTTGGCGACTTTTTGTGCAACCCCCCCCCTTATACCTGTACATTGGGATCCTTTCTCGCTTAGGTTCTCTATCGAAAGTTAAAGCACTTTCTGGTAATTTCTAGCATCTGAAAGCTCTGGAATAATCTGGAAAGATCTCTGAAACCTATATAAGGACCTCCATCAGCTCAGTTCAGTTAGTTGTCTGTCAACTGCGATTGAATTCATACGAGAGGCTTTGCATTGAGAACTGTGTTTCTCGGATTGATTTTGTCGTTGATACGTCGTATTGAACGCATTGTTTCTGTGTGAAATTTTGCTGTGCTTTTATTGGATTTGAAGATTACTGAATATCTTGTAATTTTCAGAAGATATTGGTGTTCGTATTGCACTGTTTATAGTGAATAAAGCCTTTTGATTGTTCTTATATATTGGCATCAGTCCTTTCGAACCCCGAGCTCACAACAATATATATATATATATATATATATATATATATATATATATGAAGAAACTTTCCAAAATCGTCACATTTCTAAAGGATTCAGAATGAAGACTGAAAAATTTTCCAAATTTTGTGAAGGGTCCTTTAAAGGACTTCAGTTCGTCCTAAACTGCTTACAGATCATATTTTTCATGATTAACATTTTCAAGCGAGACACTGAAAATGAAAAAATATCAAAATGCAGTCATAATAACATTTTGAATGTATTATTTTGTAAATTAAAAATTTCAATTTTTCCAATTTGGAAAAATTGAAAAATACACCGGAAAAAACAGTTTTTTCCCCTAAGTTTCCGGTTTTTTTCCGAGCATTCCCATTTCTAGTTGCAGCTGAGCATAAATTTATGTCAAATATTTATTGTCCCTGCACTGTTCTTAGCACTGGCAAATCCTGCAATTTGTAAACCATAAACTATATTTTGAAGTTCAAATATTCGCACCTGTTTTATATTTGTAAATTCATTTACAAAATTAATTTGTTATGCATGATTATGCATATAATAAATATTTTTTCATATGTATATAGGTAGTTAGTTTTGGTGTAATTATTAAAAGTGTTGTTTACTCGAAATTTTTATGGTAAAATTTCAAATTGTTGAAGCATGATTGGTAGAGGGGGCCGCCTGTGTGACGTCAGGCTTCCCCTTCTTATAGTCTTAAACGGGCCCTGGTAATGACTCGTGTTGCCAGATGTCATGATTTACGAGAGACATCCTGATTTTCTGGGCTCCAATAAACTGTCCCACGTAATCACTGAGCGGGATACAAAAGTCCCGATTTTTCATGATTTCTTAAATTTGTTTTTGAACTATACTATTGCTTAGTCTGCATCGATTGGAACTTAATACACTAAAACCTATGCAGACAGAACCTGTTTATAACGGAAATTTTTTTATAGTCCCTTCGAAAGGAATGCTTTAGAAATCTACCTGGCTAGACGGAAACCTGTCTATAACGCAATGTTTGCGGTTCCTAGCGATTCTGTTTTTACAAGTTTTACTGTACTTTGTTCAGTAAAGCTTGTTAAAACGGAACCTGTTTATAACGGAATTATATTTTAAAAGTAACAATTTCATTATCCCTATAATAGAAATACTACATTACAATTATACCTGCTAAATTGGAATTTTGTTTCAATCCTTAGCAATTCCACTTTCACAGATTTTATTATATAAGATTGTTGTGTTTATTTAATATATAGTGAAAACTGTTAAGACGAAATCGCAAAAGACCGAAGAAAAATTTCGTTTTGAACAGGTCTTCATCTTAGCTGGTACAATTGTACGGTATTCTTATTGTAGGGATCATGAAATTTGTACGTTCAAGACAGGGTTCTGTAATAGACAGGTTTCGTTCTAATAGAAGTTACTATATTTTTATTTACCGATTTAGAAACTGTTGTCAGTTTTTTTTTTTTTTTTTTTTTTTTTTTTTTGTAACGTTGGAAACTGGCTACACTAGTAATGACCCTATATATTTTTAACCCTTAAAGAACGAATGCAGCCATATTCGCGACAACCAATTTTAATTGTCCAAACGTGCTGTTTACAATTATTGTTGTTTCGGCACCGTTTTTTCTGATAAACCTTTTTTACATTATTTAATTGCAGAAAGTTTGAGATTAGATAAGGCGAAAATTTCTGTGCAAAAATACTGGCACATTTGGACAATAAATATTGGATGTCACGAATAGAAAACTTTAAAATTATTAAATTATTAAGTGCGAAAAGCATTTCATGGTGAAACATATGTCATATTTAAAACGATTTTCTTATAGCGTCTAAAAGAAAACTTTTCTTCTAAATGTTATAATAGTCCGTGAAACAGCGACATTCTTTACTTCGCCATTTTATACAAGCTGATTTTCAGATGTGTAATTCATCTTACTAATTCAATGACGAAATCGGCCGTCAGTTGTTGCAACAGCGAGCGGTGGATGCGACCTTTGGAACTGAAAGTTCCTCCATCAAAGGGAAAGGAATGGCAACCGGATTACAGAATATCGCTACTGGTCTTGCTAATATCATTCAGTCTTCCATAATCAAGACAGAGCACATTACCGTGGTCTTAAAGCATCTGAGATCTGGACGAGGTTTTTGCATGCATATCTCTCAGGGGGTTAGAGTCCTCTAGTCTTTTAAAAAATTAGGTACTTCTCCATTATCCCGTCGACCATTTTCCATTTAAAAAAAAAACTATCGCCAAACTATAGGATTTAACGCCAAAAATGTATGATCCGGGAGTCACATTCTCTTGACGTCAAATGCGTTACACGTGCTTCTTATTTCATCAAGTGATTTTGAAGTCGACGTTTAATGTATTTTTAATGAAGTTTTACTTATTTATCAGTTATTTCATTAATTAAAATAAAAATTACGTCTTCGACGCCATGATATTAAAAGAGAAAAAGCATTTTTAAAAAATGTTGGTATGCGTAGTTACATACAATAGATCAATTTCAACTAGCGTCACATACATTTATCACATACATTATCCAACAGTCAAGAGGGATAATTAAGAATAATAAAGTACATAAATAAATATCCAAGATTATTTTTGTTTGTTTTCATTATTATATTGTTTAAAATTACTGATAAATGATACTTTAGTGAATGGGGCTTTTTCTAATTTATTTTTATTTTTTTCTGTTTTGATTTTCTAATGGCAACATTCTTTCATTTTTTTATTGGACGCTGCAGTTTGGTAAAAAATTTTGCGATAGTTTTTTTATTGAAAGTGGTCGACGGGATAATGGAGAAATACCAAAAATTATTATTCAACGTATATTGTCTAGTTTCTAGTATCATTTTTAAGAGACTGCATTCGAATTTCTAGCGGGGTCGGGTCAGTATAGTTTCTCTCTGCGGGCCTGACCCGATTTAACTGATACGTAAACAGTCCAATGAAAAGACAAGTAGAGAGTAGCCATACAATGCATTTATTTTTTCTTACAAACCGAAACTTTGTTCTCTCCTGGGAATTTCGACGATATGTTTGTGAATTGCATTTTTACAGTTCCCTATGCCTTCGACAGCGATCTTGCTGCGAATAGGTTTTGGCCCAGCATTTCCTATCTCCAACTGCTTGCCTTTCGAAGCTTCGGCGACATCATCTTTTAGGGTAACATCCTCTAGCCAATCAGTCAGCATGAATTTCAAGACATCCTCCTCTTTCTGGAACACGCCTTTGCGGTTCGTATCGGAATCGGTATCTAAAATTTAAACAATAAATAAATTTTAAAATACAAATTATAAATAAAGTGTGTAATATGTAAAAAGTAATAATAAGCTTTTATCAATTAATAGTTTCATATTAAATTATGATTAAAAAACAGTTCAGAAATCTTGAATAAATAGTTTAAATATGGCTTTTTTCTTGTTATCATATTAAAAAAATAAATAAACAGAGCAAAAACTATATATTTTTAAATAAATTCATTAGTTCCTAGGTGCGCACGCTCCTTGGAATTTCTAATGAGTCTGACACAACTGCTTCTGATTAGGGAAATTTCTATTTAATATTTAAGTTGCTGCTTTTTTAAATAAATTCATTAGTTCCTAGGTGCGCACGCTCCTTGGAATTTCTAATGAGTCTGACACTACTGTTTCTGATTAGGGAAATTTCTATTTAATATTTAAGTTGCTACTTTTATAATATTTTTCTCCGAAATGTTTTATTAAAAATTTGTGGTAAAACTGTAGACTCCATTATTGTCCATTCCGCAAAGCAGTGTTTGAGTTATGCTTAAAAAACTACACGCATTGCAATCTGATTTGCAAAGATTGAAAATGATTTTATCATTGAGTTCCAAACTTTAAACCTGCATGATTCCTAAATTTTAAACTACTTGACCTAATGATTTCCCGTTTTGTATCCGAAGATAAAATTTACCAAGAAAATCCAAGTATGATGTCAAAATTGGGAGTTAGCATGGAAAATGTTGATATTTTTTACAATATCTATATGTAGACGATCTCGTAAGCAAAGTTTAAGTATAGCATTATTTAACAGACGTTATTACTAACCGGTTGGTACCAATTACATTTTTATGGGAGGATTTTCAACAGAGTTAGTAAGAGGTGATCACTTTTTTTTTTCCCAGGACTGTACGTGTGGAAATAGATATCATCCCTAATAGAAAACTTGTATTGGTTGTTCTATTGGTTGATTGGGGACCAATATGGCATTCATCCGAAATGTTTGGAATGACATGCCAGTATTACTGAAATATCGGCTTTGTATTTGGAAATATTTGCAATGAAACGTCAATATTTCAAAAATATGGCAATAAAACTGTCGAATACTACTATCCAACATTGGGGAAATGTAAACATATCAATGTCGGATTAATATTAAAGTACAATAAGCCAATTTTAACTGTAGCTAATACAAACTATACTTGTTCGATATTGTTTTGTTATATAGAAATTTACTGATATTTATAAATAGCAGATAAATATGGAACATGATGCAGTAAAGAATTCTCGGTTCTCTGCCAATCCCATGACAATCTCTCTTTTATCTCCCTTTTCAGAGCCTTTGTATTTTCAAATAGTTTGACAGAGTCGAAGTTTTCCAGATACCCTAAAGATCAGAGCCGATTAAAGTCGTCTGGGGCCCAAGGCCCAGCAATATTTTGGGGCCCCCTCAAATTAAAATAGTGGCTAGAATTTTTTTCGAGAATTATTATTAGATTTTATAATGCAGTTGACAAGTGAAAAAAATCTTTTTGTTCTGTTTTTGAGAAAATAATTGCAAAAAACTTCATTTTTAAGAAACTTTTTCTAAATCATTTTACCTATTTTGGGGGCCCTATCAGCAGTAGGCCCAAGGCCGTGGCCTAGTTGGCCTGTGCGTTAATCAGGCCCTGCTAAAGATACTGTGACATTTTCCCAAATATCCCAGCGAAGGTACCTCTTTTAACCGTTACCACAGGTCCCCCAAGTTGTCGGGCCTAACCTAAAGGAACGATCAATCTTCTATGCTGAATGGTGTGGACATTTTATGAACAATACCTGAGACTGAATGCGACTATCCGACGTTAACGAATTATTTATTCTACTTGTGAGGTCGCAGATGGAAAGGTTTTCCCACAGACTGTCTGACTCCAAGGGAAGTCCTTTAAATCTGTGAATGAGAACGAGATATGAGCAACGATAGGCCGCTGTAAGTTTAGGAGGCCTGGACGAATTTTCCCCGCCCCCCTTTTTTCTGAAGCTGGAGGAAGAAGAGAAGACGAGAGGGAGATGGTTGTTTGGAGGCAAAAGGGTAGGACGTGACTCTAAGAAGCCGAGGATTGCAGAGAAACGAGCAGCGCAGGGGAAGCCGGAGGAAACAGACGCCCTGTCTGAAAGAGAGGAATCCCGGAGAGAATTCGAGTCGACATCCATTGGACACCCGGTCCAACGCAACAGCTTCACTGAAAGAATAGACTGAACCCACTATCTGAAGCAGCGATTTAGGACTTAATCCCAATAGTTTAAAATTTCACCGAACTCACTCGTATCAGTATTTAATATATGAAACTAAAACTCTTAGAAGAATAAACTGTATTTGTTCTGTTGAATAAAATATTTTCTTCTAATGAAATAAGTAATGCTTCGGGCGCCACGGCTACCAGATCAACATTTCATTAATCCCCGAAGTCTTTACAATACAATGAAGAGGTCCTCGAAAATCAAGAATAGAAACAGTTACATCATCGTCTGACTGAGTTTATCGGCGTGATCAACTTACTTGAATTCAAATAAGATGGTAAGTAAGATCTGAAAGAGGCTAACATCTTACCCTTATTAAATGCGAACTTTAAGCAGAATCGCAGAAATCAAACAAAGGGAAAAAAACAGCAAATTTCTCAGTAAAATATATTTACATTTATGTAACTAATTTGAACGTAATAATTGGTGTTACTCCGCGCGTATTTCCAAGTTTGAAAAACCAGACATTCTTACAAATTACATTCCTATATTAAATATGGTAAATGTCAGAAGAATTGTTAGATATCTATAAATGAATGGTATACTGTATATACTGTACCAAAATTTATATTACAGTCTTAAAACAATATTTTGCTGGAGTCTTCAATGATTGCAGATAAAGGGATGTCGGCTCCCAAGTTCAAAAGTTCATTTGATAAAAGTTTTGGTATTTGAAAATGAAGTAATCGTCATTATTAAAAAAAATTAAGTTAATTAATGCTTTTCTACATACATAATATCTTGTAAAATATTACCGAAGTATTTTTTTTTTCCGAGCATTTCTTATATTCACAAAAGACATTACCACTCTGCATTACGTAACCCAATCGAAAAATTTGTAAAATCATTTCGAGAAAGGGTGTTCAACCATCTATCCTGAAAGACATTTGCCACCACAGACATTATCCACCACAAATTCCGAAAGTTAATCTTCGCCTTATTTAGTTTCAAAGTTCGTGTCATTAAGCAATTCTAAAATAGTGACAGTTTGGGTGGCCCACGAGCGTTGAAGACCCCTTAATTTACATGTAAATTACACAACCGAAATAAACTCACCCAAGTCTATAATCTGCTGTACGGCCGACTTGACATTCCTGTTGTTGATGACTGCCGGCATTTCATCGACCACAACGTTGAACCCTTCAGAGCTATTAGTACTTTCCCAATTATCTTCTTGCACCTAAAATCATCAACATTTATGTTAAACATTGCAGCATTTATATATTGGTGCACATGAATTAAGAGACAAGCACAAAATTCTAATTTCAACCGCAAAAATTCACTGTGATTGGTAACTTTTGAGCGGAGCTTCCTAGCTGTTAACGTCTAGTATTCAGCGCGTACGCTGAATATCGGCCAATGCTCATTCCTATTAACATGTCTGTTGCATTATTGGTAGAAAAAACTGATAGAAAAGACAGTGGTAGCAAGCCCTAATATTGCAGCCAGTTAATGTAACATGACAAATGGTCACAAGTGCACATTCTCTATGTGAAATAAGAACGTGATATCTTTCATTCTTTTCATTATTAAAGCTCGGTAAATCGAGGGTCAGCGAATTTTCCTAGGTATCCATTTCAATCGGACAATCAAATGAACGTAGAACTTAGTAAGACAGAGGCTATAACGTGGTCCGGTTTTAAAATTCGATCTGTGCGATTTGAGTAATTAAAGGTCAAATTTCTAATGGAAACCCTGCGTGCAACAATCTTCCATAATAGGGCTAAGCTCTGCCGCGGCGTATATAAATGTCAGTCGGTCCAGCCACCGCCAGAGCAATGAATAAGCTCGAAGAGGTCTCGGTCGTCGATGTATTAAACGCTCCAATTTCTCAAACTCAATACACAGTAACCAACCTCTCAAACCGAAACCCGTTCATTGATGTCTTTTACTTAAGGGTCCTCTTCACGCACTTGAAAACACCCGCTCGCTAATGTTAATCCTATGAAGCATTATTTTTCTAATATCTCGTTTGCATTTCAATATTTTTAAACGATTTTTTTTGCATTGGATAGCAGAGACCAATCTCTATTTCCGCCGTTGATTACTTTTCCAGTTTCTTTGTGGATTTTTTTTACAAAGATACTTTCACTTTCGAAACCGGTACCGAAAGTGAAAGTATCTTCGTAAAAAAAATCTGGAAAGAAACTGGAAAAAGTAATCAACGGCGGAAATAGAGATTGATCTCTGCTATCCAATGCAAAAAAAATCGTTTAAAAATATTGAAATGCAAATATTAGAAAAATATTGCTCCATAGGATTAACATTAGCGAGCGGGTATTTTCAAATGCGTGAAGAAGACCCTTAAGGAAAATCGCTTTACAAATTTTCCGGTGGGCACTTCCGTAGTCCTACTACTAGAGCTGGATTATTTATCAATATATCGGTCAAATATTGATATCTTTTTAACTATCGCAATATAGATATCTAAGCTCTGATTCTGACAATATTTCCCAATAACGATAGCTAAGCTCTGACTCTACAGATATATCCAATAATATTTTATCCAATAAAATTTCGCCATTATCCAATAAAATTTCGACTTTCGCCACGTTAGTGAAACGAAGCCTCTTAGCTCTTTCACTGTGATTGGTAACTTTTGAGCGGAGCTTCCTAGCTGTTAACGTCTAGTATTCAGCGCGTACGCTGAATATCGGCCAATGCTCATTCCTATTAACATGTCTGTTGCATTATTGGTAGAGAAAGCGTGAATCCGGGTGAATTTAAGATATGCTGTCTTGATATTTATTGAAGTAAAAGAAATAAAATTTAATTAGTATAAAATTATTCCGAAATGTGATTTGAATATTTATATTTCGAAAACGATTTCAATGTTGAATTTATGTACAGTAAATAGATAGGAAGGAACATATACAGTGAAATATACATAGAATAGAGTAGAATTTACAAAAAAAAAAAAAAAAAAAAAAAAAACATTTACAGTAAACTACTGTAAAAAAATGTAAGAATTACTGTAAAAAAATTTACAGTAGAATACAGTGAAATTTTTGTTTCTATTAAGAATGCAATGATACCTTAGAGAAAGATTGAAAAACAATATTTCTGCTGCATCTGTCATCCATTGAAAGCTATTTAATTACAAGTATATATTAACATGACAGGTAGCATTAAACCAATTTCAGTTTTGTTGTTGCTTTTTACTTATTTTAATCATATTAAAATCAGCTACATCCTCAATTTACGAACATTTTATTTTAGTTTCTTTTTTATAATATTCTCAGTTATACTCGAGGAAATTAAATAGTTAAAATAGTGCATAAAATAGGAAGAATATGGAACCTACTATTTATCTGTCCTTTTCCTAAAATGTTTCTATTTTGTATAAATATGAAACCATGATATTTAAAGGATGCTGTGTGAGCAAATAGGTATAGAGAATTGATTCGTTGCTTTCTACACCTGTTTGTACTTAAATTGCTGCTACCATACCATTTATCTTTGAAAATTAACAATTTTTCTATTCCCACACACTTTAAAGTAGTTATCGCGATATATCACCAATATCAATATTAATTCGTTGATATATTGCGATATTAAATTTCTGACATCGTCCAGCCCTACCTACTATATACCCAAAAGTCCTCAGTTACCGGGCAAGCTATTACCGCGGAGTATATAGGAGTCGGTCATTGTTTACAACTAGCAGACTACGCCCGCTGCGCTGGTCGGTTTCTCCAAAAGAACCTTGAATCAAACGAAATATATCGGTGAATTTAACCTTGTATTTTAAAGTAATCTGAGCCTTTACCTGGAATATCCTAAAATAACATAAAAACGGATACTTATTTCACTAAGATATGTTTTTTAATACGGTTACGTTTACAATTTTCCATTGATTTATATGTTTTATAGCAACATTTTTTAATAACGTGAATTAACCTATATTATTCACAAATAAAAAGAAATGGCGCATTTAGTATTTGTCGAGAATTAAATTAAAATCATGCACTCGTGACATCATAATTCACTTTTATATTTTAACAGAATATTAAGGCTCGCTATGGTACTCCATTGTGAAATTTGGTAATTTTTGAGATTCAATATTTGAAAAATGGCATAATCAGTGGATTTGAAATTTATATCAAGAAAAATACAATTTTTTACCTTTCCAACGCAGTTTGTCTAACAATTTTCTGACAAATACTTTTCGAGCAATTAATTTTTTCAGTAACTTCAAATGTTTCATTTTCCGAGATTAATCTGTGGCAACGATTAGCGAAAATCCTAGTCGTCAGCAACACGTACCTTTTTATTTAAAGAGGATGGGATGAATAATTTAGCAATGAAATTTAATTTTAGCATTTTCTAAGTAAAAACTTTTATACGCACAATGCACACCTTTTCCCACGGCAATGAATTAATCTGATCTGCCATTCTTGGAAGTGATACGCTTACGTGACAAAAATAAACAAAACCCGTGACGTTAACTAAACTGGTCTTTTTTCACAGCTTTCATTTGCATACAGTGATACTTATACAATGGCTGTCAAACGTTTCCGGCCAGCATAAAATTTTTGGTTAATTTGTAAGTATACCCATATGAAGAGGAATCTCAAAGTGATACTTATACATTTTATTAACATAATAGTTAGGAACTTATTTAGGAAGTAACAAATAAATATCAATAAATTTAATTGACAAAATTAATTGCAAAGGAAAACGCATGTTCTCAAAAATTGCCGGCCATCTTGGCAAGTTTGGAAATAAATGGTGTTATAATAGAAAATAACAGTGATCAATAACATTTACAGTTAGTATTTTGTCGTCATACCTTTAGCAATAAGTACTGCGGCGCAGTGATGTGGCATCGATTCAATGAACGGTTGAAGATAGTCTATGGTAAGTTTTTTCCACTCTTCTTGCAATTTTTGGGAAAATTCTTCTGAATTGGAATATTTATAATTCCGCACACGTTTGTTAAGTTCGTTCCAAAGAATTTCTATTGGATTCAGATCGGGTGATTGAGCTGGCCATTTCAAAAGCGGAAATTTTTTTGTGCGAAAGTCGCTGCTTGAAGAGCTTGCATGTATGCTTTGAGTCATTATCATGCTGAAACGAATAGTTGCGACCACAATTTTTCCTCCAATAAAGCAGCAAATGATCTTGCAGGATATCCTTATGCATTGCACCATTTATCTTGCGGCAGATTTCAACTAACGGACCTACACCTTTTCCAGAAAATGATCCCCACAGTATAACGTGTCATCCGCCATGCTTCATTCTAGGAATAACCTAGCTCGAATCATATATATTCTTTTTAGTTTGTCGGACGGAATTTTCAATTTGAATACATGGTGTATACAAAATCTTGAATACAGTAAAATTTTCGAAAAATAAAAACATAGGTATTTCCACATACGTATTCAAACTTTATGAATCAAGTTATTCTGCAGAACAAAAATCGTCTGTCAACATATTGTCATTTAGAAATCAAGATTTGTTTCAGCTATCGATTAAACCAAGGAGGCAAATTTAAACTCCTTTTTGCGGTTAGGTGTACAAATTATTTGTCCCTATTCACAAGAATTGAATTTAAAGAAAAAACATATACTATTTCTAATCAATTATTTTTTATGTATGGCTGTTAAAACGTTTCACAAAGTCGTTAAAAGTAAAATGGTTTATCAGGTAAAATTGACATTTGATTTTACCCAATTCGTCGATTTCCACGATTTTATTTGGTCCTCCTTTCTCCATTGGTTGCAGTTTCATTTTCGAGATTATTTGGCACAAAATTTAACTTTTTTGCCCCTATAACAAAGAAATACCGTATTGTCTCCTATGAAATGTGATAAAGAGTTAGTTAATTATCTACGTTTTTAATTATCAGGAGTTAAATATTTTGCTTAATTAATGCATTTATTCTTCTTTCAATGTTATGCGAACGAAGTCACGGGTAACAGCTAGTGAATTATAATTTTGATTACATCTTTTTCAACAATTATATTTTGCTTGCAATAATAATTAATATGTTTTCCTATGTAATTTAATATTATGTGTATACATATATATGCATGTATAATATTTTAATATTACTTTTAAGGAATGAAAAATTGAAGATGGATCAAAATAGCCAGTTCGAAGATGAATTAAAACAAATAAGGAAATTAACGCTTTTAAATTTTTCGTTTGCATTTCAATATTTTTAAATGATTTTTTTTGCATGGAATAGCTAAGGTGGAATAGCTAACTAGATATTTTTTTTTTTTTTTTTTTTTTTTTTTTTTTACTTTTTTGATTTTGGTTGCAATTTTTTTCTTTTCTTTTCTTTTTTTTTTCTTTTTTTTTATATGATGCGTCACTTTTTTTTTTTTTTTTACCGGTTCAAAAACAAACAAAAACTGCAAAATAAATCGGAAAAGTAAAAAAGTACCCAGTAGAGATCGATCTCAGATATCTTATGCAAGAGCAAGAAACTCGTTTAAAAATATTGAAATGCAAACGAGAAATTTCAAAAGAATGCTGCCTTTGATTTAACATAAGCTTGCGAGTGTCTGCGCGTGAGTAGCGTAGTTTTTTACATACTTTCTTTTAACTTACAATTTCTGTATGTATGTAGCAGTCAATTTTTTTTTTCACCCACTTCCTGTTGACGTAGAGCTTTGAAATTTGGAATATACATGTATTTCTGAGGACAGTACATGAATTAGACATCATTTTAAAAAAAAAAAATCGATCTTAAGGGGGGTCAACGTCGGCCCAAAACTTGCATTTTTCTCTTAGAAATAACGTCACGATTGTTTAATTGATAAAATAGCTCCATTGTTGCAATATTCATCCATTTTAACCACATTGTTGTCCGCATCATTATGACGTCATCATTGAGCGACTCACACATTTGTGCTTTATAATATAAGTTGACTTTTTTGTGAATTTTAATGAAAGTATGTTTTTTTTAATCACATTTAATTATTCAACTATTGATTTTTGAAAAGACACAAGGTAACATAACAGCGAAGTGTCATCTGGAGACACTCAGGTACCCCTCATTTGAATACTCCACTGTAAAGTCACGCTGGCCGTTACATTGTGAAAAGTCACCAGAAGACTTCATTTCGATGTAATTTGCGAGCTCGGCAGAAAGCAACTGTCATGATTGTGTCACGGGCGCGTCAAGAAATTGTGAAATGAGAGTCATCAGGCAATTTCATTGTAACATCACCTGAACTTGGTTACTCTCCCTAAAGCAACTGTCACAGTGACTTCACAATGGGGTCACCAATTGACGGTGACTTTAAAGGAATAATGAAGCGAGTGAATTATATCACATTTGGGATCATGATAGTGACTGTGACACTTTACTATTTGTGACTCTACAGTGACATCATATCGACTGATGCGCTGTTAAGATAAAACCGCAGCAAGGGTGGTGAGAGCGGTGCACCAGCATCAGGCGCCAAGCCAGATAGGTGCTTGATTGACGACGTCATTTATTAATACTGATGTACGAACGATAGGTAAAAAACGAAAAAGAATCACACCAAGCGTCAAATAGAATTGATGCGACTCTGCCTATTTGATACACCTAACGTTTATATCCCTTTCTTTTGACTACGCACAATTAACTTTTATGTTCGAATATTAGCATTTTGTGTTTGTCTCTTAATTTATGGACGCCATTTTTCAACGCAGAGTCAGTAAAATAAAAAAAATAAATAAAAAAAAGCATGAACCTAGAAGAGAGTATCTAGAGTATCTAGGTTCATGAAAAAAAGATTTTAATCAAAATAACGTGAAGTCTTTCTTATCTCCTAAGCAGTGTCCTCCTTTCTATCCCTGCAAATTCCTCGAAGAGGGAGGGGAGACCACTCGCGTCCAATATGAATGGCCTTTCGCACAAGAGGAGAAGGGAGCGGGACACTCTCTAGAAGTTGCGAGAAGGCATATTAAACTGTAGTTAGTTATATATTGTGAGTAGTAACGGGAAATAAGCTTGTATCCGTTGTAGCACCATTACTAAAAGTAGTCGTCCCTTACAAATTCCTATTGTCGCCACATGAGGCGAATTTAATTTGTTGTCACTTCAAGTAAGGTACGGCTCTTAAAAAATTTAGGTACAAACAGAACAGAACTTTTTTTGTCTTATTTATAAACATATGAACAATAAATAGATAAGAAGATGAAATTCTTACACGAGTGCCTCATATTAATGAGAAATCATGCAACAACATAACAAGATGAAACTAAAAGTTTCGTAATATATACAGTAGATCAAAAAACATGACGCACCATATCCCCAGAACAAGCCGTCTAATATGGAGTCTAGCCACTTCGCACAACTAAACAAGTCGTACAGCAAAATCTTATACCATTAATAAAGTTTATGGGGAAACTTCTGGCAAAATATATTTCACTCATCTAAAAGAACGGAGAGTTGTGGGAGGGGTTGGCGACATACCGTGGCTCTTCCTAGAGCATGTAAAAAAAAAGCCAACCTAACATTTCAGTGTCCAATCGAAATCGGGTTACCCGAACAGACGCAAAGTATAACTATGTAAAATGCATTCAAGTAATAAATAGTAAAGATGTAGATATTATTATTTGAGACATTTATTTACCATTTCCTCGTCTCTGACTACTGGATCCGATCGGGAATAGTTACTGGTATAGTGAAGTCGCGCCCGAGACAACCCTCTGAAGAGATAAAGGGTTGAAAGAGAATCTTCTATGTCGTCTAACGTGAGGTCGCTCTCCATCGTAAGATTCAAGGCGGAACCGCTTCTTGTTTCACTGCTAATGAGATAATAGAATAAGATTATTATTTCTTAACTATAACGGAATTAACAATTTATCGTACAGCTTTGTTCTAGCGGCCCCAGAGAAAGAATCATAATCGACCAACATGATATCGCCATGTTATATGACATACATGAAGTTATAGTCATATATCACGTATATGACATTTTATGACGTGTGTGACTCAGTTATAGTCATGTAAGACATAAATATGACGCAAATATATGAAATGCATAGACTCTTTTAATGTACGTATACCTATATTAATAAAAGAAAGTTTTTGTCTTATGTGTGTATGTGTCTGTCTGTTGTTTGTTGAAGATGGCTAGGGAAATCTATCGCACGTAGAAGTCTGCAAATTGGGATTAGGATAGTCTAAGAATGCCCGAGTGAAAACCTGAGCTTCATGTTTTGTATTATTTGATTAGATTATTTGTTATTTTATATTGAAAGGAACAATTCGCGTATTTTCCTGATCTTCCAAGTTTGCCGGCCGTTTTGACCCACTTATAAACACAATTCAAATTCAATTTTTTAGTCCAATATAGCAAATTTTGTCCTTTTTTCAATAAAGATTATTCGGAATTCGTAGAGCAATTTTTTAATTTTTCGCGATTTTTATAAAGTCCACACTATTTTTAAAACGAGAGGTTTGTTTTGATCAATCAATTTCTATTTGATACTTTATCCATCTAATCTTATATTTCATACTTCTGTATGGAGCAAACTTTCGTTAGTCGTTTAAACATTTTTAAAAATATTTTTTTTTTCTTAATTAATTATAAGAAAGTATGGACATCAATTTTAACTAACGCAGCGAGCAAAAAGCAGCGAATTTCCAACGAGTTAAAATTTTCAGCTTTGGTTTGCCAAGTAACCCTTTTATTGCCAAAAGAGTTACTATGACGACTCACGTGACTTAGTGGTCGGGATCTTTTTTTTTATTATTCACGTAAGAAGAGGTTCGTTTGGAAAATTGAGCAGCGTAGCGAGATATATCTAAAGCAATTCCGGGAACGGTAAGGTAATTTTAGTTATTGGGTTTATTATTAGACAATAATTCTCATAGCTAATGTCTAGTAATTCACGGGCAGAATTTTCCGGTACGAATTGGTTTTCCCAAACGCAAGGAATTTTCCGAACAACCCAATATATTTAGTGTCCCGGACAATGCCGGGTGTTTGTATTATTATGACATATAAGGCGTACATATCACTTATATATGCCTTATATATGACGTATATATTATATATAAATGATATATATATAGGACTTATGTATGACGTAAAAATGACTTACATATGATATTTATAGAGCATATATGAGTGTTTGGCGTATATATGTATATATATGGTGTAATGTATATATAAGTTTGGCGAGACCGTGTTTAAATCGTAACTTCAACATTTGCGTAATTGCGTGTACCACTAAAACAAAGAAGTACCTAATTTATTCAATAGATCCGATCAATCACGTACAACACATCACGTTAAATTACGTTCACATTTAAGGGACGAATTCAGAGTACTTTCACTCAGAGTAGCGAATATTTCCCCTCCCAATCTTAATAAAAGGTTTATACAAAAGGCCGTGTACAAATGATAGGGGCCTTGCTATGAGAGTGGCGATATACGGGATATAAAATGTGATTGGTTTTGAGGATGCCAGACAAAAGCGAATTTTCGCGAGCTCGTCCAGACAAATATTGCCACGTCTGGAATGTCGGTTTTTCCATAGTTTGGACAAAACGGTCTGTCTAAGCACAATCTGAGCATGCGCTCTGGGCGTATGTCGCCACTCTCATATAGAGACAACTTACAACTGTGAGGGAAGAAGGATGTTAAACCGCCTCTTTCATTTGTAACATAATTGAAAGTGTTCTTGACTTCAGATAGATAGTGACCCAATATGTTCATAAAAAGCAGAATAGAAATTTTTGATGAAGTTCGATTCAGTCGTACCTCAACTTATGCAGTCAACGAAGGGACAGGCCATGGTGATCTCGGCTGCATTTCAACATAACTTGATCACATGGCAGTTCGGCAACTGGGGAAAACCAGCCTATCTTGATCACTTCACAGCAAAGATGCATTATTGCGACCAATCTCTTTCGCTGGCTGCGCTCAACTGCCACTACTGATGAGAATATCACCAAAGTGGATAAACTGACACACTGATTTAGAAGGTTAGCTATTTCCATCTCTTCTTATACTTCAAGAAGTAGTTGAAAGATCGTCACTGATGCATAAATTCAAACTGCAGTAAGAAGAATGTTGAAAGCATGAGTCCAAAGTTTTCGCACAGGCTAAAATAGGATGGTGCTGCGTTGGAATACATAACTCGATATGCATGGCCATTATGTTGTAAATAGTACATTTTGTGCTTATCTAGACTGTAAAAAATCTTCAGCTTTTACTGCATACTCACTCCACCGCTTTTATAGAAGATCTCTATTTTGACCAATGAAAATGCTCAATAATGTAGTAAAGTAACCGTTTCCTCTAAAAGCGGTGGAGTGTGTCTGCAGCAAAAGCTGAAGATTTTTAACAGTGTAGATACGAAAAGCCTGTGTGAATATATTACAAAACAAAAATATCACAACATGGGAAAAGTTTTTTAGTGAACAACCCACGTTGCATATTTTGAATATATCGTAAACAAATAAAGCACAATTTCCCCATCTCTCAATCGTACATTTTACATTTCTTGACTTCATTTGCGATTCATTCTCATGTGTTGTCGTAATATATTTTGTTAATGCGTCATTATTTCTATAATGGATTTAAAATAGGCAGATGGGAAATGAGGAACTTTATGCCAGTATATTAAAATGTGATAAGGCAACAAGATATTAAGGACGAATGGCTTTAAAATTTTTCAGCATACAGCTGTTTCAGGGTTTCTCAAAACCCTTCTTCATTGTTTTTGAAAATCCTGCACGAGGTTTTGTTTGTAGAGATGTTTCCCACCGGGAACGTGCATCAACGTGTATACAAAATGTAAAAATAATTTATTGGGTGCCCTTGAAGTTTTGCGACAAAATTTACATGTGAATAAATGAAAACTCTAGTTATTTGAATTTCAAGCTATTATATCTGATTCGTTTATGTATCAGTGGATGAAAATTACTTTGCTAATAGTAACATGAGAAATGAAGTTTATTGTTACCTTTGTGCGATTAAAGATGTTTCTTTGTCTTCCGTGAAACCAACATCCCATAGAGTACAGGCATATAGGGGAAGACCGGCCATCAAAGATATGCACATCAAAATCATAATCAACATCTCCAATCCAACCTGAAACAAATTGCGATGTGAATAACTGTGATTTATTTTTTACATTTTATTGCAGTAAACATTACACTAAGTAAAGAGAAATTGTTTCAACTTTAAAAGACACAAAACATCCGGTGAACACAAATTCTAATTTTTAAGTCTCGCAAACTGAACAATTCCTATAGCAATTCCTTCAGCAAAAAATATATGCTTACCGAGAAATTCTTGACATTATATCGACTCATCTCGAATATACTCAATAATTCTTCTTGCTAATAATGCTACAGGAATTTCGAGATGAAAAGTTTTGGCACCAAAGTTGTTCACCGAAGAATTTATCAAGTTTGAGTTTGCCAGTAAGATTCCTTCCTCAAAAAATTCGCATTCATTGTTTCCATTGGCAATTACTGTAAATCTGCTTTCCCGGCAAACATGGTGAAACAGTTTCCGGTATTTTGTAATAAGAAAAATATATTCAGCACGACAAAAATTTCGAAATGTCACGAAAATAACGATTTTGAGACACATACTAAAACAATTTACGTACATTTAAATACAGGGTGATCAGAAAATGAGTATACATTTGAAAAATTAATAATTCACGGAATAATGTAGGTAGAGAGGTAAAAATAGACACATATGCTTGGAATGGCATGGGGTTTTATTGCAACCACACAAAAAAAGTTCAAAAAATGGCCGACACATGGCGCTGTACAGCAAAACGTCAGTGACGCTGCCTGAGAATCGTATATAAAAGGAGCTGTAATGAGAGAGATAATCAGATGCAACAGCCATCGCAGCATGTTGACGTACCTGAAAAGGCAATGTTAGTGAAGCTCTACTATCAAAATGAGGAATCTGCTACTGCAGCTTTACGATCCTATCGCCATAGGAAGGGTATTCTAACGAGTAAAGGTCCTACGACAATTGCAGCTGTGAAGAGAATGATTTCGAAGTTCGAAGCCACGGGTTGTTTAGACGATGTGCCCCGTAGTGGCCGACCGAGCACTAGTGCTAATGTTGCTCACACTGTTCAGGAAGAAATGGAAATTGTAGCGGATTCTTCTACGCATGGGGAAGTGAGCGCTCGTGAAGTCGCACATCGCACTGGCATTCCATACACTACTATTTGAGTAGCACTAAGGCGTACCCTCTGATGCTATCCGTACAAAATCCATCGTCATTATGAACTGTTACCTGGCGATTTTGTGAAGCGCCTGGCATTTGCGATGTGGGCGTTTCAAAAGATGGCGGAAGATGACGATAGGTTGTCTAACGTGTTGTGGACAGACGAAGCCCATTTCACACTCCGAGGGTCTGTCAACACCCACAACTGCAGAATTTGGGCTACCGAAAATCCTAGAACTTTCGTGCAAACTCCATTGTACGACAAAAAAGTCACGGTATGGTGTGGATTTACCACATCCACCGTTATCAGGCCTTTTTTCTTCCAGGAAATGCGTGATTCTGGTTTTGTAACTGTTAGCGTGCACTCTCAAAAATGAATACTCAGATTTCAAGACATTTTCTTCGTTTTTGACGAAACGGTTTCCTAGGAAATGCTCCGAGCGAACATTTCGTCAAATCGAGTAAATTTGCATCATCAAAATTACGAAGAAATTAGTTTCGTCAAATTGTTCCTTTGAAAGTTCCAAAAAAAAGGTTGGTGCTGCCATCTATCGGAGTTTTTAGAAGCATCTTTAATTGACATGGGGAAAAATAAGATCACTTTTCACATGTCTTCAATGGGGTTCGAACGCGCGACTTTTAGCTTGGCAGCCAAGCGGTCTGACCACTTAGCCAGCAGGACTTCGGAATTATTTGATTTTAAATGTATTTATGGGATGTTGATGTGTGTTTATATTTTTAGAAAGCAGATTGTATTTTTATCGATGCTGTTATAATTTCTGCATGTTTTAATTAATAAGGCTAGATTATTATTCTGGTTTTTCTATGGTTAATAAATAATTAGAATATGGCTTGATTAATATAATTTATTAGAGAAATTTCCTTTGTTCAATGAACGATTAAAATATGGTCTAATTAATTTGTTGATCAGAAATAATTAATTTTGAAGTGCATATTTTGGAGGCGAGTTCAACAATTTTAGCGGATAAGATTACTGTTTATAGAGGGGTCAGTTATACATATTTTAAATTTGATTGTTATATGAATATATTTCTTAAATAAAAAAGAGCTCCTAATTTTATTTTATTTTTATTGAAAAATGTTGTTGCTTTCGGTCGAAAATGGACCAAATGATGTTCGCATTTTACTATTTTAACCGTTTTTAACGAAATTCTGTAACTTTAGAAGAATTTTTTAAGCGTTTTTAACGAAATTCCGTAACTTTAGAAAAATTTTATCTTTGAATAGGCAATAGAAATGGATAAAATCGTTACAAAAAGGATAGACGCAAATTATCAGATATGACAAATAAAGTAGAAATTTGGTACCTTCGTGTTATAGCGGCCCCCAAAGATGAAATATTTTTGTTTCTGTTTTTATTAATATATTGTGAATTTAGTACTTTTGTGTAATTTTTTTTTTTTTTTTTTTTGAACGATTTTGTAACAACAAAAATAATCTGGCCGGGAATGGGGAACCATTTTTGTCAAATATTTGAGATTTTTCATTTCATTAAAAATCACTTAATTTTGAGACGACGAAATAATTGTCAAAAATGTTGAAATATAGCTCAAGAATTGTGGAATCGTCAAAAGTGAGAGTTTTTTTTTTTTTTTTTTTTTGACAGCGAACAGTTTCGTCAGATATTTGAAGATTCACATTTCGTCAAAAACCACGTGACTCTGTGACGAAATGAGTGTCAAAAATAACGAAATGAGGCCTAAGGATTGCGGAATCGTCAAAATTGAGTGTTTTATTTCTGAGAGTATGACGGGTGAGAGGTACGCCGATATGTTACAGAATCACATCATCCCTAGCCTGGCTGAGAAACACCTGCTGGAAAGTACGATTTTTATGCAGGATGGCCCTCCACCCCATATTGCTAGACTTGTGAAAGATCTCTTGCACACGTTGTTTGGTGATGATCGCGTGCTGTGCCGCCATTTTCCTCATGCGTGGCCTCCCAGGTCCCCAGATCTCAGACCGTGTGATTTTTAGCTTTAGCGTTACATGAAGTCGCAAGTCTACCGCGATTTACCGACATCAATAGGGATGCTAAAAGACAACATCCAACGCCAATTTCTCACCATAATTACAGATATGCTGTACAGTGCTGTGCACAACAGTGTCACTCGACTATAGCTATTGTTGAGGGATGACGGTGGATATGTGGAGCATTTGTTCTGAAGAACATCGTCTTTGCTTTGTCATAATTTGTTATGCTAATTATTGCTTTTCTTATCACATGAAGCACCATCTGTCGGCCATTTTTTGAACTTTTTTGTGGTTACAATAAAACCCCATGTCATTCCAAGCATGTGTATCAATTTTTACCTCTCAACCTACATTATTCCATGAATTATTAATTTTTCAAATGTATACTCATTTTCTGATCACCCTGTACATCAGAGCTTAAGACAAATGCTGAAAGATAGAATTTTCTTGGAAAAAAAACAGAAATATAACTAACAAAATAAAAATATATTGATTTAAATATGAGTTTTAATATTTTTTGTAAGTATCATTTTATTGCTTTTACTTTGAATATTTAAAGAATGAGTATACATTTTTCAAATGTATACTCATTTTCTGATCACCCTGTACATCAGAGCTTAAGACAAATGCTGAAAGATAGAATTTTCTTGGGAAAAAAAAACAGAAATACAACTAACAAAATAAAAATATATTGATTTAAATATGAGTTTTAATATTTTTTGTAAGTATCATTTTATTGCTTTTACTTTGAATATTTAAAGAAAAAAAAATCAAACTATTTAAAAGTATAAAGCTATTTTGCATGTTATTCAGAATTTTTAGCAATATTCTATGACATAATCCACATTAGAAATCAATTTTTAAAATATCTTTGTTAAAAATCCCATTCAAAGGCAAACAGATACCTTAATCAAATCAAAATAACCTCTAAATTCCATTTGACGGGAAGAAAACTTTTAAATACAGAATGCTAAATCTTTAAGAAAAAAAAATTAAATGCCAACAATTTACTTTTCTCATTGTAAAAGACAAAATATTTTCTTTAACTGCAAACAAAGTTATTTCAAGTGAACCGAATTCCGAGATTGCAAAATATTGGAGCATTTTCAGTAATAAATGGTTTTTGAATAAATGTTTGGCATTCCGTTATCATTGATCTAGCACGACAATCTCTTATGCTGCAACTCAAAAACAAAACAAAACATTCAATGAGCGAAACTTTTACCAAATAATGCCAGCAATGAGTCTTTCATCGATCAATTCTTTAAAACTGAAAAATTCTAAGTGAAATAAAATTTCTCTGCATACTTAATTGGTTTTTCTTATTGCAAGTGTAGAATTAAAGGAACTTTTCATATTTAACTTCGGTTTGCTCTTTTATTTAAAAAAAGGAAAGTGCGAGAAAAATTTTATAAAAAAACTAATATGTAGAACCTAACAAAAAATCTCTTTGTCTTTGAATTGGAATAAGACTTTAGATAAACTTGATTCTGTTGTTATAAATTGGATTTATTTGTAACAGTCAGAGTCAAAAGCTCAATTTGAAATCATAAAACATGGATTTTGTCATCAGCGAGTCGAAATCAGATACCGACGTATTGCGTTTCTTTAAAAATTAGTTTTCAAAAATTATTAAAATTATTTTGCAACAGAAGGCATAAACAGGTGCATCAGTATGAGCATAATACTGATAAATAGAATTATAAAACTAAAATGTAACAGAATGTAACAAAAATTGCGTATAAATGATGGTTACTTTTCCTTTAAACGGGCGCAAATGGTAAATCGACAAGTATTGTTTCAATCGGCATTATTGATATGACAACCACTTCCCGCCTTGTTCCACGCGGATTTCTAAAAATCGATGTTTGTTTATTTTTCGGGAATTCTAATAAATTTAATTATGGTGAAAATTTGGGACTTGTCTACAATGAAGGAACAAACAGTACTGTTTATTCAATAAAAACACACTATAAACACACAATATAAATATACAGGGTGATTTTTTTTAAAGTTGTGAAAGTAAAACCCTATAATAAAAGAACCACTGATCCAAATGACCTGAAATTTCACCAGTATACTCCCAAAGCAACGGAATTTTTTTTTTGGCGTGGTTAAAAGCGAACTTAAAATCGTACCGACAGATGGCGCTGTAAGTTAGCAGAAACAAAGAATACCGTCAGTGGGAGGAAAACAATGGACGGTACTTTGAGAAACCATCTTCCATTGTTCCTCTGTCGTCATTGGACCTTTTCTTAAATTCTTAAGTGTCCTAAATCTCCTAAGAGCAGTTGCTGCGCTGTCATTATTTTGATAATACAGTTTCACTAACAACACACGGTACGTCAATGGCACAGTCATTGCGAGCAGTGGCGCAGCCAAGGGGGGGGTTTGGGGGTTAACCCCCCCCCCCAGATCTAAAAAAATTACTATAATTGCCGCTTATATGAATCAAAACAACTAAAGTTAAAATTAAGTTTTTTGGCCTTTCCGCCTTGGCAGAATCCACCGCTTTCTTAAATCAAATTCTATACAACAATGTGATTCAATTAAACGGCGGAAATTCTACTTAAAACTGTGAAAGCGCATATTACACGCATAGGTTATGTCGCATAGGTTATGATTTTTGGACTGCGTCACTTTGTCGAGACGTCTTATAGTAAAAGATGGGTCATATACTCAGAGGCCTCGCTAAGGGGGGGGACGGGGGGGGAGCCTCCCCCCCCCAAACGTTTGTGAATGCTATTACACTTGGCAAATTTACAAACTCTTATTTGGCAAATTTGCATAAAACTTTAATAAAAACTATAATATACTCTCTATTTTTAATGGACTTGTCAAAAGTTACAAATCTAATTGGGAATATTATTAAACTTGTTGAATTGGCGAGAACTATTTATTTTTCCTTTTCAATGAGTTGGCAAATACTGAAATTTGACTTGGCAATTTAAGGTCCTCTCCCCCCCCCCCCCCCCAATAAAAAGTCTTAGCGATGACACTGCATATACTCTCACAGAGACGCTTTGAGTTATATAGTATACAGTGGTCTGTTTTTTAATTGCATTTATGTCTTTGTTCCACGTTCGAAACAATAACAGATCATCGAATTCCAGAGAAAAAAAAAAAACATACACATTGTAAGTCTATCTCAGTTTCAAGTGGCTTTTTTTGCGTTTTTTGCTCTCAGTTATATCTAAGACCAAGCTATGTGCGTACCCAGGAAGAAAATCTTTGCAAAAGTAAGAATTTAAAAAAAGTACTTAAAGTCATAAAAAGCTATTTTTCAATTATGAGCAGATTTTTGCAATCGGTGTTTCTTTCGAATCATTTGTTTCGTAGGGGGTCCAGGATTCGGAAAAACTACTTTTTGCTTGTAACGAACTACAACTACGACTACTTTATAAAAAATGTAGTTAACTACAACTACAACTACTTATTTTTAAAAGTAGCGACTACAAACTACTTTCCAAAAGTAGTCACTACTTCGCTACTTTAGTAATCATCGCTAATTAAATACACCGCAAACGATTTTTCCCGATAGACCATAATGTAACAGAATTCTTTTGAACGTCCCTGTAAGCGAGATATAAATGCTACACATTTCATTTTCAATACTGAACATTCTATGGTAAACTTCAATAACATAAAACTTTCATGGCAGTCGGAGTATATTTATGAGAGTTAGAGCACGGACAGACAAACAAAGCAAATTCATAGAACCTTTTTAATTATGTTGGAATTTTTTTTAAAAGAGGAAATTTGAAAACAAAAATTGTAATAATCTTACACATTTATGAGAGTGATGTAGCACAGTAGCGCTTAGAATCCTGCATCGGGTCGGGTTACCCGCTTTTACCCCGACCCGACCCGCCGTTCGGGTCGGCTATATTTTCCCGTTGCGGTTCGGGTTCGGGTCGGATTGACTTCAAATTTTTTGTTGCGGGTCGGGTTGGCTTTCATTCTTTCGGGTTCGGGTTGGCTTTTTGAATCTTGCGGGTCGGGTTCGGGTTGACCCGGTTTTTTAAAAGAATGTCCAAAATATTTTTTCACATTAAAAGTCTATATAAACCGCAGATCACAGTTTCACAAAAGCAAAATGCGTGCCTGTCTGTTTTGTTAATCTTAGAATTCGTATCAGGAAGTTAATATAAACATACTTTTTCAACTACTGGTACGATAATGGTTATAACGAATGCTCCTGCACAGCTGAAACATTTCTGCTGAATAGTTACAATTCTAATTCTTGATACTTCTAATTTTGTTATGGCAAAAAACTGTCTGATCGACAGGAAGACAGGAAACGATTATTTAGCGTTTTGCTTCTTATAGTATTTCGTTATAAATGGAAGTTTTGAAACCGCAACTAATTTTAAACAAGTTGGAAATTGTACGTCAAACGTGACAAACGAGGTGCGTTCGTACTGTAGCTAGTTATATAAATATTCAGACCTAGATGATTTTTAATTCTGTGAAATGAATTATATCGTCTGCAGATTAATTTCTGTAATAAAATAAGTGTCTCGGTCGCTTGACGATTTAACATCCATCGGAAGCTCCTCTAACAAGAAAGCACCGATTTAAAAAAAAAAAAAATTCAAATTTCTTAATAAATATTTTTATTAATATCTCCTAAAGTTTTGATTCGATTTTAATAAAATTTGAAATGTCTCGACAAAATTCTGCAAAGATAATATATCTTAAATCTCAAACCATTCGGTTGGGTAGTTTTTGCGTTGTTATATGCGGACGGACGGACAGACAGACGGACGGACGGACAGACAGACGGACTGACCAAGCGAGGACAATAGGTACTACGTATTTATATAATTACGAACGCACCTAAAAAACATTTAAAGATTAGATTTTTAGTTGTATACCGTTTAGAGTCCTGCATCGGGTCGGTTTACCCGCACCCGACCCGACCCGGCTCTAGATTTTTTTTGTTGTGGGTCGGATTCCGATCGGGTTGACTTCCACTTTTTTACTGTGGATCCGGTTGAATTTCATTATTTCGAGTTCGGATCGGTTTCGGGTTGGGTTTTGACTCTAGCGGGTAGGGGTCGGGTTGACCCGAATTTCAAAAGAATGTCCAAAATATTTTTTCAGGTTAAAAATCTATGTACAATAAGACCTCCATTCTGGTTTTTCTTCCAAAAGGCGGCCACCTCTATTTAGCGCCACTTTTTAATTCCTAAAATTTATATATTTGAAAACGCTTATATTTCTGAATAGCGGCCACCTCTAAATCTAGACACACGTAACATGTGCAGAAGATTTTTTCTATATAGAAATAAAAACAACTTAAAATTTTTCTATTTATTTGTATGCTTGTGGGGGGGGGGGGAGAAGAGTAAATTATGGGAAGTTAGGGGACAATTTAGATAGTTACTTATATATTATTATTAGGTAGAAACAAATGTGGACATTTTTTTAAAATAAAGAGTTTTAAATATTTGAAACTGTATGCTGGAGGAGGGGCAAAAAGGGAAGCGTAAATTTTGGGGACAAGGCAATAATTTTTATTTGTTGTCATTAGACAAATGAGTGAAAGATTTTATTTTTGTATAAAAATAAAGATTTAAAAATATTTTAAACTCCTTTGTGTGCTACTATGGGGAAGCGTGAATTTGAGAGATTAGGGATAATTTAGAGGATTTATGTTTAGATAAATCCATTCTTTTTCTTTTTTTAATAAGGATTTTACATTTCTTTGCTTGCTGGGGGTGGGAGGCAAAAGGTAGAAGAAATTAGTCAAATAAAGATTTAACATAGCCAGACGACTATACTTTGGAAAAAAAAAATCGTAGTCGTATAAAAATACATTATATTGAGAAGATTTCTATGGATTTAAATAACAGTACACGAAGTTTCTGACACCCAAACTGTGAAAATGACAGCTAATTTGTGACTGTGCCCGTCGTCTATGGAGAAATATATGACACTGCAAATGAGATTTGTCGCTGACGTTCGCAAATTGTTGCAGAGAACATATTTCGCACGAAAGAAATGAGTTATAATCATGTGATTTGAAGATTGGGACCTTTTTTCCTCCCTCCGAAAGTAGCGTCGATGCGCGCTACAAACTACTGATATTTTGTATCGCGCTACTCGCTACACTACACTTTTTTAATGTAGCGCGCTACACTACAAACTACTGGAAAAAGTAGCGGCTACTGTAGTTTCGCTACTTGTAGCGCGCTACTTCCGAGCCCTGAGGGGGTCTGTACACAAATTTAAAGACTATATTTCATTTGTTGGTAATGTTGCAACGAACTCTTGCTTATGATGGAGATTCGTATATTTATCGTTAAAATTTTATAAATTAGTTGTGGTTCCTCTTTTAGCTATTTTTAATTCTATCGCGCTTCTAATATTGTAAACGCTGTTTAAATGAATCATAACCAACGTAATTGCGGAGAAAAGCATTATGATTTCATTCATTTAAAAGACTGATTCCATTAACCGATGATTCATACAACCGGCGACCATCTTTATTATAAACTCAAAACCCCCCCTAGAACCGAATTCTGGCTGCGCCACTGATTGCGAGGATATCCGTAGAATAATGAACACGCGGTGCGCGTACTTCACGTTTTTATCTCCAATGTGCGTATGGCGGGCGCAAGTTCGTCACCCGACTTTACTGCATGTACAGCGCCATCTGTTGGTGCGATTTTAAGTTTTTTTTAACCACACCTATAAAATTCCCATTGCTTTGGGAGCAAACTGGTGAAATTTAAGGTCATTTGGATTAGTGGTTCTTTTGTTATAGGGTTTTACTTTCACAACTTAAAAAAAATCACCCTGTATATGAAACGCACAATAAAAACACACAGGAAAATCTCGAAATAAAGTTGCATTTTGGAGATGGTTGCCGATGGCGACATTTTTTTTACCGGCCACAGCAAAAATGAGCATTTGTAAGGAAGCACGGTTCGAATCAAGAGATTGTGTTTTTAAAATCAGAAGAATTATTTTGTAGACCCAAAACTTAGGGTACAGACTCCAAAAAATCCTGTGTCAGTTGGGAATAGCAATATGGAAAACAACAATAAACAATGAAGATCATCACGTCTTGAAGTGGAATTGCTTACCTGGATGAATTCATGTGAAGAAGGAAATGTATGATCCGTTAATAAAATTCCAAATGACATGAAAAGTTTCGCCTCCTTCCCCCTCCGACGGAAATAAGGAACACAGCGCCTCTTAATAAGGTTTTGTTTATTTCACGAAATCCTATTACTCCCGCTTCGTTGTCTGTCCGTCACAGAGCAGGTTCTCAGAAATCTAATTTAAAGTCATGAAATTTTGTGTACTTATAGCTAAATACCTAATAGGAAACTCAAAATCACAAAATTTGAAAAAATCGTATTATTTTAATATGTAAAGATAAAAAACCAAAAATCTAACAGCCTTTTCCTATTAAATGGAAACATTTTTCGTTATAGTAGTTGCCAACAATTAAAAATCCACAATAAAATTCTTTCTACAATAATTAATTTTCTATTGAAAGATTTACACGTGTAAAATGAAAATGAAATAAAATGTTTCATCAATTGAGAAAAAGATTAATATGACGTCATAGTGGTAATAAAACGGAAATTTTCAAACATTTCTCAATAATACAAGGAGTATGAGTATGTGTAAATACAGAAAGCAGCTTAATATGACGTCATTAGAGAATTAAAAAGAAAATTAATCTGACGTCTAACATTTTGAAGGTCTCTATACAACATGTTTAATTTTGAAATTGATTTTTTTTTAATATCGCATTTAGTCCACATGACAGATATTATTATAACTGAGTATAATAGCGGGCTTGGCCGGCTATCGGACCGGTTCAGATTTTCGAAAAAACGAGAAAAATAGACCGGTAAATTTTTACTTCATAAAAAACATGACTTTTTTTTTAATGAAATTTATTTGGATTTACTAAAGGAAGGATAAAGTGTTTTGAAAGGAATATTAAACGAAACCCTTTGTGCTATCTTCGATCACACTTACCCACTTGTTTAATTATTTCGCGTGTACATTACAAACGCTCCTTTCATGTTGAATTTTTTCAGTTTATCATATTATTTATCATCATTACAGGGATGGCGGCGTGGTGTGCCATCACCAAAACTCAAAATATCGGCCGTTGATGGCACTTGAACCCAGATAAAGGAAATCTACCAAATGACGTCACTGCATAACAAGAGCAATGCATGTAAGGAAAAATCGGATTACCAAACTTGACGACGTTCCACGAGCAGTTCACTCCAACCACAAAATTGCAACCTGCTACCCGTTAATGGAAAAGGACCAATATACTCTCCTTAGCTCAGAATTCGCACTAATTGCTACGGACTTTTAAAAATTCCTGCCAGTGTTTAGTTTCAAAAAAATTGAAAGTTGCGTACCTTTGGTGTAGATCCCAATGTCACCCATGCTGTGGTTGCGTAGAGAATCAAGACAGTTAATATTACAGGAACGACAAAAAGGCTGAAGGCTCTGAAGGATTGGCGAAATTTTTGCATGATGGCCATCTGTGACATAGCCTGCAACATAACGAAAGTATTTGGTAAAAGACACGAGATGTTTGCTCGTTGACAAACAATTATTTTAGGAACTTTCTGTTAAAATCATACCACACATTTTCGAAGACATACATATTGGTGCATATGAACATAAATAAATAATAAAAATATGAAAAGGTAGTTATATTTATTGCATCTTAAATAAATGAATAAAATACGAAAAAATAAAAAAATAAAAAATAATAGTGAATAATAAGCATTGCTCTGGAAAGAAAACACAACATAATCTTATAATACTAAACATAAGGCGTAAAATTAAAAAATACATTTAACGTAGCAGAGAACCAAAGTCTGCACGGGCCAGAACTTCCAGGTTGGACCCGGCCCGACAACAAACAATTGGAAACAATCCCGGGCTGGCCCGTGAAAAAATCAATGAAATCAGGCCCTACCCGACTCAATTTCTTCAAAAATTCCGATGTTTTTTAACATACAGTAAAGATTCTTTTAATAAATACTGCATTACATATATATGGGAACATTTTACAGTACATTTTAGATTACTATATGTTCACAAGCCATAGAATAATGTATAGCAACATTAATGATCACTTAGACTCTTAGTAGACTATTACATTGAAACAAAGACATTAAAGAAATTAATGTAGTTTAGAATAAAAGAAAAAAGATGATTATACATCATAACTTCTGTTGCTGTATAATAAAAAAGGGTAGATTTTTTTAAATGTTTCACTATAATTTATTAAAGTATATTTCCAAAGATTCTGTTAACAGAAGTTCATTATCACAATTACTATTTTTACAAAACAAAATGCTTATTCGACACGTACTGGGAACAATTAAGTCCAGTTCTGACCGGCCCGAGTATGTAAAATAAAGAGTAAGCTTGATCCCGGCCTGCCCGAGTCTGCTGAAAAAAATATTCCCGGGCTTAGGTACGATGTAACTGTCCGATGCCCATTTCTACGCTGGACATGTTATATTTCTGTATTGATGTTCTCAAGCTAGCATCGGCTCGCGCAACACATTTATACTTATTGTCCCAGCCGCGTCCATTTAAAATCGTTCATATTTCATCAGCTTAATTTGAACATTTTAAATTTGTTTTATCGAACCGGTTTATCCACTTTATTTTTTTATCAGACTGGCTGGCCCATTTAATTTTTTTTATCGGCGCGCTCCGGCACGCTTATTATTATTTATCGGCCCGGCCCGTTAAAAAAATTGTCTTTATTCTGCCGGCCAGGCCCGTTTTATAAATGTCCTTCATTTTGCCAGACCTGGTACGGGCCTCGTATTAACCTCTCGTATAGACCTCTACAGAGAACGCTTCTTCTTTGGAATGAAGATGGATGACCGTTGTGGCTTCTCATGGAAAATACATTAATTAATCTTTTTTTCATTTTGACAACAGATAAGTGTCTGTTCGGATGGAGTCCTATCTATTTATTCACCTAATACTATACATTAAATGTTGCACCTGAGACACAATTTCTTGAAAAAGTCTGATTAAGGGATGTATAAATAATCTGAAGCATGATATTGGATGTGTAACTCCATCTCTGATGAAGATCTATCTCAAACGCAAGCTAATTTGGCTGCTGCATTATAACCATTCTGCAAAATGCTTTTGTTTATTACCTTGTCATACATTTCTCAACATGTAGTGGGCCTATCTCAAAAGTAAAGAAATTGGATCTCAGATGTATGTAAAACGTCAAAAAAAAAGTGAACTGTTGTTTCAAACACAAAAAGAAAGCGATCTTCTGTATTGAATTCTTATGGAAGATGAATATTGGACTCGTCACGACAACCCTGAATGACTCAAGTCATGGGTGCCACCAAGTAAACAGGTCCATCAGTGACGCAACAGATCATTCATGGCAACAAGTTTATATTGTGCATCTGGTAGGACAAAAAAAAAGTCACGGCCTACTATAAATTGCATCAATCATGTCAGATAATCAACCGTAAATATTAGAAGCAACAAATAATCCAATTGAATGAAGAATTGAAGAAAAACGTCCAAAATAATACCGAAAGCCAGGAGATGGTTGTTTTTCAACGTGACAATGCCTCTTGCTGCAAGATCAGTCAATTAAACTCTAAACCACTTGCTGGGGTGTGTTACATTCCCCACTGTAACTAGATGTTGCTTCTTCAGATTACTGTTTATTTCGCTCTATGCAAAGTGCATGCAGGTCATATTGGGGAGTAACTTGGGCATGCGCAATACGGCTTTACATAAGACAGTGTTTCCAAATTTTTAACCCATTACATATTTCTTGTTATCTTATAGGCCCAGGACCGATCTTAAAACGATTGGACCGATTGCTATTGGGCCCCATGCCAAAGAGAGCACCGCGCTATGTGTTATCTGCTCTCGGCTTGTTAATTGCACACCAACACATTGTAATATATCATATGTATAACATCACATTTCATGTTTCACGTTTATATATATATAACATCATACTTCATGTTTTCATGTTAAAGTTATAGTTGCTTAAGCGTATAAAAATTATTCGAAACACATAAGAACACCGCACAGAAGCTTCCTTGATGTTGCTGACTTGCGAGAAAAGTTTGTCTCATTTGTAAGTTCATCTGAAAAAAAATCCAGAATAATGAAGGATATGCACTTATTTTTACTTTTTCTTTTAAGATTCCAAAATGAACTTATTAATATAATGTATCAAGCAATTTTACAATAAATTATTTTGCGAACTAAGGATGCTAAGTATTTTGTTCTGATTCGTGATTGTTCTCCCAGCATCATCATGAAGAAATGTCGATGACAATTATATACACTAGACTCCCTCAAATCCCCCACCCTAAAATCCACAAATACCTAAAATCTGCACATCGTTTCTGATGTAAACAATGAAACTTACAGTTAAGATGTCGGTGTAAAATTCAAGTTTTTTTTTTTTATATATGTCATTCTGTACACATTTTAATATGTAATTCTGGTTAATATGATTCAACTCGTTTTTTTTTTCATGAAGGAAGTATAAATTTATTTTTGAAAAAATTCGAGATAGTGCTGATATCAGTGTCTATCGCGATATTTTTATCAAATAATTTTAGAAATTAACAATATTAATCAAGCTTTTTTGTTTATTAAGTATGGCTAAACATGAAATAAAACTTTGTTAACTTAAGATTTTGATGTGAATGATTAGTGTACATTTATAAGGCGAGTTTTCCTGAATAATAATTCAAGAAAAAATTATCTCATCATCATTATACATATTTATATGCAATATTAATTATTTACAGAAACCGATATCACGTGACTTTTTGCGAGTTACCCGTATCGTTCAGAGCAAGAAATTACCCAGACCTCTGGTAACCCACATTAACTACAGAATTCTGTTGGGTAAAGTGATCACGTGGTTGGGAAACCTAGTTTGTTCGCTTTACAGCTAACTGCAACTATTAACTGCCGTTCTTTGTGACTCCTACTGTACACTTGAGTTATGACCATTTGATTAGTCTATTTTTAACAGGTCGATGATATAATTGGCCGACGTCACCAGGACGATTCCACCAATGATCGCTATGATAAAAATGTAGTGGTAGATTGGTTGACACAAGTGTTTGTTTGTAAACATACCCACAACGTTACCCAAAAGCGTTCACAACCATTTTAATCCATCATTACCCTGAGAAACTCATATGACGTCATTCTCCAACTATACAAGTAACCCGCGTTTCGGTCTCTGAACGCGCTCCCTGTTTCACATTCAAAAATAGCGAAAAACTTATCTGGAAAGCTGTATATACCAAATATCAATCATTGAGTCTTGACAAGACCTGTTCATTCGATTCTCTCTTGGTGGGATCGGAGATAAGGAATTATATTTTCGCCTGACATTTTGTTGTCGTGATAAAAATTTGAACAGACCATAACCTTTTAGAAGTAGAGTGAGAATGACTACTGCATGGTGTACTTAACATATAATGACAAGTCAATTTGCCTAGATGGATGATGCCGATTTTGTGCTAAAGATCTGCACCAAAAAGCATAAAATTTACCAATCACATGATGGTATAAAAGCAAACAAAGATCAGCTGAACCAATGAGAATCTTGGCAGAATTGCAAAGTGAACCAATACGTAGTTGGGCAGAGTTGCCAAGTAAATCAATGAGAATCTGGGCAGAATTTTTTAAAACCGGCTACGTTATTTTCCCGATTTTCGACGAAAAGGATTTCCTTTATAAATTAAGCACTTCGTGACTACACTTTTGCCCATACTACACTTTTGCCCATACACTGTTACCCAACTACAAGTAGTTTGATTAAACCAATGGTATAAGCGCGATAATCATTGTCAACACTGATTACTGATGATTGAATCAAGCATCTTCAATACTATCAGATGTGGTTGGGAAACAACATTTATGTTGAAAATAAGAGCCACGCCCACTTGCACCGTGATTTTAAAAGGTTTATAGCAAAACCCCCTTATCATACATGAAGTATGATAAGGGGGTCTTGGTCTATAGAATAGACACCATTACATCACCCACAACATCCAGAAAAATTTTATTATACACGTTCAACAAAAGCAAAAGGTACTCACGTAGGACGTCCGAGCGTGCAAGACGTTTATAAAAGAAAAAACTCTATCCATTTCCTCATCTACTTCGACCAATGCTTCATCCAGTTCGTCATCTCCTACCAAGCGGAAAAGGAAATAGCACAATCAAATCACAAATTATATGGTAAAAGTGTCAGTAGGACCTTTTATCAGTCCTACTAGTTTTTAGTAGAACATTTAATCCAATTTAGTAAAAATAAAGATAGTTTTACGTTTATTTTTCACATTAAATTTGTCAGAACAGTGGAATTTATCTGATAATCTTCCGTAATAGGATACACAGCCAACTGGAATTGGCCTATTGTGCCGAATGCGACTTGACGCAAAGCATTTGTTTAAACCTTTAACCCTTTCAAGGTCAAGCACTTGTGCTCCTGTAACGTTGAATTCCTACCGGAATTTAGGAAAGAATGTAGTTCAAAATAAGAATAAGCAATTTTTCAACTTTTTCTCGTCAAAGTTAAAAAAGTAAAATTTAATTAAAAGTTTCTGGTTTGAATCGGATTAAAATTAGGTGGTATATAATATATACCACCGCCCCTCAAAGGGTTAATGGCATCGTCATTCATTTTAAATCACATTGCTGCCAGTATTATACATGCCATGCCCAAGACCCTCTTATCATATTAACGTCATTCACCCTTGACGTCAACCTTGGCTGTGAATCCGATTATGGTATATTAACCAAATTATCTTTAAAGGCGATAATTATAGACAATGTCGTTATTGACAAAATTTACTGTATTTATATAAATACTTAAATAAATTAAAATACAAGCAATCTAAACGTTAAACATTTTGGTACTTCTCTATTATCCCGTCGACCACTTTTCATAACAAAAAACTATCGCCAAACTGTAACGCCAAATAAACGGGAGAACGTTGCCATTGGAATATCAAAATAAATAAATAAATAAAATATAAGAATTTAAGGACACAATTGTTATTTTAATTAATGAAATAACTAATAAATCTGTAAAACATAATGAAAAATACACGCAAATGTCGAATTAAAAACCACTTGATGACATCATAAACACGTATAATGCTTCTGACATCAATTAAATGGGACTGCATTTTTGGCGTTTAATCTTACAGTTTGGCGATAGTTTTTTGTTATGAAAAGTGGTCGACGGGATAATAGAAAAGTACCGAAATGGGTAATGACAGCTGTGAAATAAAAGTCATCAAACTGGTACACCCAATTGAGAAAATAAAACCAACTGGATATAGAAGTTCAAGGGATATATTCTTTGGAAAATTTCCGACGAAGAATTTTTTCTCAGTCGTGTACTTGGCTTAAAAAATTAACGGTACTACTTGGGTTTTGACAGAGAAAAAGACGAGGTTGAATTTTGCGAAAAAAGCAAAATTTTGAAAAGCGTCTCTAGCAACTTTTATGTACTTTTTAAAACCTCATCAGATTGTTATATCATTTTGAAATAACTATTATTAATTTATAAAACACGTAAGTACGCTATTTACACTATTTAATATAATATATCTATAATGAGATGCAATTTAGATACTTATTCTCGACAGAGAATACGGAAAAAGCTGAATCATACATTTTCTTCGTATATTACTGGAATTTATTTTTACCATGCACAACTCAAGTAAAACTTTTGAATTACGTTAATTGGTACTTTTATGTTAGCTGGATGCATATCTCGCTAATAGCAAATTTTAATTTTCGCGTGTGTAAATTAGAAACAATATTTTGATGTTGTTGAAATAAAACGTTTATAGCATGATGTTTTATGGCATTATTTATTTTTATAAACGAAATGAGAAAAAAGCATATATTTTAAATGTAAGTAATACATGCATTTTAAAATGAACTGAATGAAAAGTTAATATTTTAAATGAAATGAATGCAATACGATTGATGGCGATAGGAACAGTATTTGGCGATTTATCACCTGCGTCCGGTTAACATAAAATTACCCGTTAATTTAATGAACGATATTTATTGGTATCTAATAAATGCAATTTTACTTACTTGGCAACATGTTAGCAATATCGGCATCTCCCATTTTCGAAACTGTGTAATTAATTCAATGCGATTACTGAAAAATAATTTTTTAAATAAATTTAAATATTGCTCTTTTATGAGTCAACGTATACTACTGTAATTTAATTCTGTTAAAACCCAAAATTTATGTTTTTAGAAGACCGTATTTTCTATTGCTATTGCCATTAACTAAAAAATATTAGAAATCTATAATTATGATATCATTTATAACCAACAGCACATATATCTATATATCTAATAAATATATATCAATAAAACGCATGCCGGTTTCTTTCGTCATTTGCGTTGGGCTTTGTACTGAACCAATTTTAACAATTTTTTTTTTTTTAAAGCTGGTCAATTGTAGATGAGCCCGCATTAGCTATATTTTTAAATATTTCTATATTTATAATTTTTTTTAAATATACTTTTTTTAATTTCTTCAAAATTGTGACAATTGGGTTCTTTCCATTGTTACAGACAAAGGTGAAATAATGGGAATTACCCAACAAGCTATAGATAATATGCATGTTTATCAACAAACTGGCTTATTATGTGTACACTCAATTCATTGTAGGCAAAACTTTGAGCTAAAATGTTCGTGTGTTCGCTAAATTGCTCGTAATTTTCACATAGTTATAATGCATCATATTATGTGTAGGAAATAATACACTTGCATCCGTCGCGTCAGGACGAAATTTCGGAGCATTGAGTCGCATATACTTAAAAAATAACATTTAAATGTATATATATTATTTTATGTATTATGTAATTTTATGTAATTTTATGTAATTATTTTATATATATTTTTTAATTTTATGTTTGCTGTTTAATAGTATAAAAGTAAGCTTGCAATAATAGCTTTTGAATCTTCATTTTCACGTGTTTATCCAGTCTTCAGTTGCCTCGGGTACAGCGCCTAGAATATATAGTGTGGAAACCGGCTATCCTTGTAATGCTTTAAAAAGTGCTAAATTGTTGTAGCCTATAAATGTGCAACGGTGCTCCTACGACAACCAGAGACAAAACAATGCGTATCACGTATTTTAGCCATGCTTTCATAATTTTAAAAAAAGGTTATAAAAATCACTAAGTCAGAGGAAAAAAGGATATAATTTAAATATTTAAAATACTTACCACCAGCCGAAACATTCTAATACAGGCATGTCAAACTCGTTTACCACCGCGGGCCAAATCAAGCATTATATACAAAACCGCGGGCCAGATACAAAAGTAGATAATATTATTACTGTTGCACATAATAAAATTTGTACGTACAAAGCACAGCCATGTTAAATAAATATTCACTCATAGTTCCAAAGTTATTACTATGCATAGTTTATTTTATCTTATTTTTCGAAAAAGTACTCAAAATTACTTTTCATTAACCATTGAGTTTTCTTAATTGTATTTATTTTAAAAATTCATTGTACACGCTAGCCTGTTAATCTTACGATCTAGCAAAGTCATTGCTGTCAATCATCCTCGTTTTCTTCATGCAAAAAATAAACATACTTTGATTCAGAAAATGTATTTAATAAAACGTGTCTCGTATCTATGCGTTACCTATTTGATTCAATACATTTTCTGGATCGAATTATACATATCTCACTTGAAAAATAACAAAAGATCTGTAACTACGCAAAGATGTCGCATGAAAGTGCGCTACAGAACATAGCTAAAATATGTCTAATTGCACACTGTACTTAAAATAAAATTTGTCCATTGATGAATAATTACAGAAATATGAAATTGCACTGAATTTTGATTAATTGCAGCAATAAATTTTGAAGAATAATTTCAACATCAATCATTAGAGTTGAAGTAAATAGATTAATTGATTTTCACATTTTTTTTTTATTTCAAAAATCATTTTTTGAATTTATTTTTTATTATATTTTAGTATATTCTAAAAATTTCCTCTCCGGTGATTTTTATATTAATGCCTGGCAATATTTAAAATTAAATACATTTTCTTTTTGAAAAATTTTTTATCAAATAAATTCGATTTGAAAGCGCTAATACTATCAAATAATAAGACAGCATTGTGAAATTGGACTTGAAGTTTACTCAGATGCATTGTAATTTTAAATGAAAACTCCAAGTATTTTGTCTCGATTTGTTTCAATAATTCACATTCAAAATTTGTCGACTTAAAGTTAAAATGGTAACCTTGTTTAACAGTTAGAAATTAACAGTTAAAACTTTATGATGGAAATCCGTCAAATATCTGTATAAGAAAGTATATCTATCTTCACTATCCATATTTCCAAGATATTTTCTAGATTGATGATGATGATTAAGCATGTGCGAACGAATATGATATAAATTTAAAAGCACTATAAGTTTTTAAGCACATATCCGGCTTTTATAAATCTATACGCTGTATAGAAATCTTTCTAGCAATGGTACTTATGCTTCTAGTATTTTCAAAATTCTTTAACTGCTCTAGACATCATTTCTTCTTCGTAGTGACCGATTTTGACTCTCGGGATATTTTATTTAATGTAATAAAGACAATAATTAGTTCTTTAAAGCAAATGTATTTTCTTCATCAAGCTTGATGAAAGCACTTTGATTCTCTTTCAATTTTGAGAGTTTATCTTTCCGCTTTTTAGCCAGATTTTTGTGAATTTTTTTTTAATATTTTGTTCCTCTTAATATTACATTCTTTCCAAACTCCAACAATGTCTACGTAACAAACATAAAAGTTCAGTTTTCCTTTGAATATAATTGTATAAATCACCTTTAAAAAAGTCTACGATGTTGAGCATCAGTTTATCATATTTATTCATGTTGGTAAGGAGCTTTAACATACTTTTTTTTTTTTATAAATCCTGGTATATATCAGAGTATGTCAATAAAATGTGTGCATATAAATAAAAATGAAAGAATGGAAAGAAAGATCACATCACAGGATTCATTAACAATGACACAATTACTATCATAAGTAATGAAAATATTTAAAAAGCTTAAATTTAAAATTCATATGAATGTTCGATTAAAGCCCAAGTGGATGAGAGACACTCGGTGTTCATGTGTCAATTTGAAAGCGACTCATTTAAAGCTATTTAATTTTATATTTTAATTTTTTAAACATTTTAACTATTCTTACAGAGCGCCGAATTTTATTACAGCATATTATACTTTGTAAAGTGTTGTAAAATCGAAGGAAGTGGTAAAATAAAATATTATTTTCGGCATTAAACAAATAAAAATTATAAGTAAAATACTGTAAAAATGCTACGAATCGTTAAATTTTCTTACTCAAGTTCCCGTGCTTTGCTACGTTCCAGTTGGTATTTTTTTTTTTTTTTTTTTTTTTTTTGGTGTTTAATTGTAAAATCGAGTTAAATTGTCCATAAACATTACTCTTGCCAGATAAGTGGAATTTTCTCAAATTCAGAATGCTATCAAATTCTGAAGAGAAATATTCGCCTTATTTAGTGGGAGAATAAGTAAGAAACATATTACTATTTAAAAAAAGGGGGGGGGGGGGGGGGGGTAGGTAGCAGACTGAATTTTAAAAAAGCCCACCAAACTGGTAACACTGACATACCACATACATTTCTGATGTTTGCAACGATTGTGAAAAGTGCGTTCGTGCAAAGTGTATTTTCAGCATTAGTATTCTAACAACTAAATTAAACACAGGCAAAATGTCAAAGGCTTCGTGGGCCACAGATAAGTTGTCGGCGGGCCAGTTGTGGCCCGCTGGCCTCATGTTTGACATGCCTGTTCTAATACAATGTGTACGTTGATAAGAGCTAGCAGATGGCGCTGCGATCTCATCGTTATCCTTTCAGCAACGTTGTACATTTATTGGATTCAATTTTTTAGTACTATTTTGTAGCAGATTTCCACACTATGTGTTCTAGGCGCTGTACCTCGGGTAATGCTCAAATGCACTATCAGCAAGTGTCCCCATTCATCTAATTTTGTCGAGCCTATATTTTGCAAAATGCACTTCAATGAGAATATCCTCTAAACGACGAAAACTACGAAAATCGACATAAGTTGCTCCAAGTGACACCTTTGGACCAATGTCAACTGCAATTTTTTAAACCCTGTGATTTGTATACGGTGACAGACAGTGTATGCAACTGTTAAAGGCAACTGAGTTCGAAGCATGAGATATTTTTTTTCTTTCCAAGATTTAAAAATAGATGTGACAAGGAAAAGGCTTTCAGTTAGAAATGCCCATAATATTCATTAAAATCAACCGCTATAGCTTGTGGCAAGCCTGGAGGCCGTAGTCATGGTCCGTAGATAATATCTTTTATCGTACCAGGTGCACCGTTTATCAATCCCTCCTCTGTCCGCAGATTCGAAATTAACATAACTCTCTAACCAATTGTTAAGAAAAGTTCAGCCTGAAGTCCAGATGCGTGATCATCTTTACTCCATCTTGCTAATTGATTATTGTGTTCTGGTAATATACTTGCCACTGACTGTTTTGATTTACAAATTATTTCTTGATTACGTTCTTCAGCTTACTTGTTTGTGGGAAAAGGGAGTATGGCATCGTGAAATCTTTCAAATTCAGCCGGAGGCAGTATAGCTTTACGTCGTTGTATAACCAATGCCTATTGGTAGCCTGTAACTTGGCTTACGAAAACCGAATCAAGAGTCTCTAAAATGTCTTCACCGATCGTCGTTTTGTCTCATTGACTTTGTTAAGGTGACCTGTTTTTCAAAAGTCCATAAAAACTTGTTTGGTCGCTCAAAACCAAAATATCTTTTATAGAAAGTATCTTAGTAGAGGGGCGTCTTTTACAGACTGTAGCAGCCTAATGTCTCCAATGAAGTAAAGAAATAAACCTCCAAAAGGGTCAATGCTATCTGGTTTATCTTCGCGACATCTTTACATAAAGGCAGCCATCAGACGACATCCGATCGTTGAAAATCCACCAATAATGAGGAATGACAATTCATGCTGAGTTGTACATATCTTGCTGCTTCACTTTCTAATTCAGCGAACGGTTTAAAACACGTTGGCACTTTTAGCGCAGAGGGAGTTGTCTTACCCTCGACATTAAAACTCTTGTTTGCAAAAACGAAAGCTGTTCTGTGCATAAGTGATGTACCTGTTGCTGCTTATCTGTAAATGTGATGTCAGAATTATAACAATTTTGATGCACTGTAAGCTGTTATTCTTTACACTAGTTCAGAAATGAAGTAAAATTGCGATCAGGGTAATTGTAGCTCTCCCTTTTCCACTCACATGCCTGATCTGTCACGCGTTGCCCCAAAGCATCCAGCGTTTGTCAGCACAGGGACTATCGCAACTGTAGCCATATAGGGATCAATCTCGCAGTATTCTTCTTGTAGCCTTTCTGGTTCATCTATACTGCTAACAGCAGGAAAATCAATTTCTGCGTATGTATCAGTACTTGGGTCATTGAATGCGTCCTGCCATGACTGATGCACAGACGGCAGGCCTTCATGCAATAAAGAGTCAGAATTTCCTCTCCAAGGACATTTGAGTAATACTTGCTGCATATAGTATTCTTCTGAACAGTTGGGTCGTGATTGAAGGATATAAGAGGGAAAACGCTGACAAATGCATGTTTTCATCCTTGATTCCCTATTCAACTCCTCTTACCCTTACCGAGAAAGATTTGCCAAACTTAAGAAGCGTGGATAAAGCAAGTCTCTCCGGCCGCTCGCAGTATATTTGAACCATGCTTTTTGATGATCTGTCGTTACTTGCAAAGTTAATATATTTACAGCTCTTATCTTCTTATCTGCGAACCCTATTATGGATATTTCCTTATACAAACATACATACATGTACAGACAAACATACATACATATGAATATTTATATACATACATATTAAAACATATATACATGTGCATATAAACATACATACATATGAATTCTTACATACAAACATATTAAAACATACATACTTCATACATAGTACATATAATGAATAAATGCATGACATATTTTTCTCGAGTACTTCGGTTATTATCCGTTGGCATGCAGCTAATATCGAAGTCTACAAATTAGTATTCTCCGTATTCGTATTCAATTCCTTTTCTTTTTTTATTTAAAATATAAAATTCAAACCAAATTAGATCGGTTTGTAAGTTACAAAGAATGTAAGGTCTAATTTGGCCCCCTACCAGTTCGCACTTAAAAAAAAAAAAAAAGCACGTGCTTGTCACGCACGTAAGGAGTAAAACTTCTAAAAGTCAATCTCTTATCATAAATCACAAATGTGTGTGTCCGTAACGTTGACGTCATAACGATGCGGGCAACAATAACGTTAAAATGCATAAGTTACCACAATGGCGTTAATGTTTTAATTAATAACCAGTGGGGAAGAACGAACTACGCTCAGTTAAAGCCAGCTTTCTTTTCAATTCGATATAACAATAAATTCTCGCTGTATTATTGCAAAAAAGCATTTTGTTTTATAACAGAATTATTTACAGAAACAATCAAGCTTAAAACTATGTACTTATTTCTAAATTTTACATTACTTACAAATTTACAACGAAAGCGCATCCTTCCAAACTACATTTTTTGTTCGTTGCACACTTGACATTCCTTCATTTGGCACCAAGCATATGTTTTGACGTTAGTAATCTTGAATGTATATTTTCTTGCAAGATATCGCCAATGACGCCAACATTTCGCAAAATTTGGTGATGTTTGGCGAAATGGTGCTAACTTTTCGATTTCATTTACTGCCAACTGTTCTAAAACTTAATAATTGTTTCAACCTTCATTCACATTGAATTGCATTGACCTGTAGTGACCCAAAAATGACCCACTAATCGAATTTTCTTGAAAAGTCCCTTGTCAAAGCCCAATAGTCTTCTCGTAATACAAAAGGGTAATATACAAAATTTAGTCAAAATCGTTTCAGTCGTTTTTTACATAAAATTAGCTTGATCCTGACTCTTAGTGACCCAAAAAGACCCATAAATTGAATTTCCTCAACCATGTGACCTGGCCCAATGCTCTTTCCATGCCCGAAAACGGTAGATTACAAAATTTAGTCAAAATTGTTAGAGACGTTTTTTAGGTAAAATTAGCTTGACCCGCAGTGACCCAAAAATGACCCACTAATCGAATTTTCTCGAACATGTGACCTAGCCCAATGGTATTCTCGTGCTCGAAAACGGTAGAATAAAAAGTTTAGTCAAAATCGTTTCAGCCGTTTTATACATAAAATTAGCTTGACACTGACCCATAGTGACCCAAAATGACCCACTAATCTGATTTTCTTGGAAATGTGACCTAACCCAATGGTCTTCTCGTGCTCGAAAACGGTAGAATGAAAAAATTAGTCAAAAGAGTTTCAGTCGTTTTATACATAAAATTAGCTTGACCCTGACCCATAGTGACCCAAAATGACCCATTAATCGCATTTAGTTGATCATGTGATCTAGCCCAGTTGTCTTCTTGTTTCCGAAAACGATATAATACAAAATTTAATCAAAATCGTTACAACCATTTTTTAGATAAAATTAGCTTGACCCGTAGGAACCCAAAAATGACCCACTTATCGAGTTTTCTCGAACATCTGACTTCGCCAAATGGTCTTCCCATAATCTAAAATGGTAAGATACAAAATTTCGTGAAAATCGATTCAGCCGTTTTTTACAAAAAAATTAGCTTGACCCTGACCCGCAGTGACCCAAAATGACCCGTTAATCGAATTTTCTCGATCATGTGACCTAGCCCAATTTTCTTCTCTGAAAACGATAGGATAGAAAATTTGGTCAAAATCGTTAGAGCAATTTTTTAGATAAAATTAGTTTGACCCGCGGTGACCCAAAAATGACCCACTTATCGAATTTTCTTGAACATTTGACTTCGCCATATGGACTTCCCATAATCTAAAATGGTAAGATACAAAATTTCGTGAAAATCGATTCATCCGTTTTTTACATAAAATTAGTTTGACTCTGACTCGCAGTGACCTAAAATGAGCCGTTAATCAAATTTTCTCGATCATGTGACCTAGCCCAATTTTCTTCCCGTACCTGAAAACAATAAGATAGAAAATTTGCTCAAAATCGTTAGAGCCGTTTTTTAGATAAAATAACTTGATCCGCGGTGACCCAAAAATGACCTACTTATCGAATTTTGTCGAACATGTGACCTAGCCAATGATCTTCTCATGCCCGAAAACGGTGGGATATAAAATTTAATCAAAATCGCTTGAGGCTTTTTTGGATATAATCAGCTTGACCCTGATCCATAGTGACCCAAATTGACCCACTAATAGAATTTTCTCGAACATGTGACCCATCCCAATGATCTTCTGGTGCCCCAAAACGGTAGGATACAAACATTTCGACAAATTCGTTTGAGCCGTTTTTAAGATAAAATTTACTTATATATACACACACACAAGGTTTGCTCATATTATAATATATGATATGATTCAAACAATCGCAATGTTATCTCTACGGGAAAATTGAAAAATTTTGGGCTGACGTTTCAGGGCGGTATTTTCGATTTTCAATCTCCGGCGAGATTTTGGCATTATCGACTTCCAGCTCAATTTTGGTGTCACTTTTTGGCCAACTAATATTTTCTGTGCTATCGTGTTCACAAAATTGGAACCTTTCTCAGGAAGCCGGAGCTTTGCTCCGACAATTCTTCGACAATTGCTTCGACTGAAACTGAACGGAAATTGGACTATTTATATTGTTTTAATTGTAAATGGATTAATCTTTCGTAACTGGGCTGCACGCGATAGAGATATATTTAAAAACTAGTATATAACCCCCGTCAAAAATGACGGATTGTTGATCTGCGTTCCATTTTCATAAGACTTCATAGAAAAGTACATTTTAAAGCCGGTAGATGGCGCCAAAACAATCTACGTGTCAACGATTTTAATCAGATGATTTAAATTGGGGATTAAATCATGATTTAAATCGACTGATTTTCTTTAAATCATTGAATTAAATCAACTGATTTTTTTTTTAAAATCATAAATTTACTAAATGTTTAAAATGACATAAAAAAATAATAAAATCTAAGATTAACATAATTTGGAAAGTTTCTATGGATATTTTACCTTATGAATAAACAAAAAAAGGTTTGAATAATTGTTTCTAAACGTAATTCCTTATGCTTCTAAAAATTTAAGTAAAGTAAGTTTGTTGTAAAAAGCTAGTATATAACCCCCGTCAAAAATGACGGATTGTTGATCTGCGTTCCATTTTCATAAGACTTCATACAAACAGCATGAAAGGTTTGTATTGTAGAAAAGTACATTTTAAAGCCTGTAGATGGCGCCAAAACAATATTGTTCGCAACAGTGTTTGTTTATATCTAGGATTCCTAGAATTGTTTAATCTGGATTTTTAATTAAGAACTTAAAACATTATAATAGGATATGATATACATGTTTTATAGGAAAAATATGCTGAAAAGAAATGATTTCAAGTAGAAGATATTATCATTTAGCTGTGATATGTTAGCATAGGTTTTTCATTAAGCCTAACATGGCGTTTAACTAAGGTCGATTCGCAGACTGCGAGACTGCCAGAGTGCAATGATCCTGCCCGGAATAGTTACAGACACTTTCTTGGCTTCGGATTTTATTATAAGTAGATAACTTATACTTGAAAATTATTTTAAAAACCATAAACAATCAGCTATCAGCTGAGATACAATTTTCAATTAAATTATATTTGAAAGTACATTTTTTTCCGATTCGGCGGAGTAAACATTGAAATTGTCCGATTACTTATATGTTAAATTTGTGTTTTTCTTTTCTTTTCTTTTGTATTATATATTTTTTTATTGACTGACTGATGAAGTTTTAATTTTGTTTTGGAAAATTAGTCGGAGACAAATGCTGAACTAAATGCAAATGGGTTATTATTTTTCCGTAATGAGCCTGCACACAATGGAGATAGATTCAGAAAATCCATGCTTGAAAATCATTTTAAAAACCACAGTAAATAAGTAAATTGCGATACAGTTTTCAAACAAATTGCATTTGAAAGAAGATTTTGTTTTCTTATACGACGGACGGTGCAAAAAATGAAAATGTGCGATGTTTAGAAGTTTAAAAACTTGCAGTAGCGAAAATTGCAAAGCCGTAATTTAATCGTCGGGTGTTGCCAACCCACCGCCCGCGCTCCCTGAATACTAGGCTTGTGCGCTGATACAGAAATGTCCTCTGTCGTAGGCGGAGTTTTTTCAGCATTTGTCCGGTCCCTTGAATTTGAATACCAGTGATATCTAAAAAATTTTTCAGCCATCATTTTCTGAGATTAAATAAGTGAAAGAAAACTTTTAGAAGTTGTTGGTGTCCAAATTCAGGGAACCGTACAACCGCCTAAAAAATATCCACCTACGACAGCCGCCATCTTTGTGTCGGCGCGTAGACCTAGTATTCAGGGGGAGGTGGCCAACCCTAAAATGATGTCGGCGTTACGCACAGACATGTTTGTCTTTTATAATATAGATTGAAATTCAAACGAAAAAATTGTAAATAATGCTTGACATTATTAGCTTGCGTTAGGCTAGTTGGCTAGGTGTCGTCGCGTAACTAGCATTAATACACTTTTATAATATTGCAAAACCTGTAAGAATCTATGCATGGCGAATGTTTTCTTTTTTCTACTTTCTGTCTGTTTATATTATTTAGTTCAGGAAGATAATGATATGTACTCTTTACACATGCTCGTAATCTAAACTCCATCCATTTTGATGTAGTTATAGTACTATAAGTTTTAAATAAAAAAGAGTTCACCAACCGCTAATAGGGTCGAAACTCTCCCCTTTTTCTAAAGGGAGCGAAAGTACCTACCAAAATAGGTCAGTTGAAGTTCGCTAAACTTTATAGGATTGCTTTGAAAAAAAAAATAACCAACAGGAAAAACTAAACGAAAACTTTTCAAGTTTCAGCAGGGGTGTATAGCAAAGCAAGTGCGAGAGGGAAGTTAAATAAATATTCGTTGAATGCTATTTTGAAGTCTTGACTAACACTAACGTCCTTTAACAGAGTTTACTCGGCTGTATTTGTTTAGTTAGGGAACAGAAAAATTGGCAAGTTAAAATAATATAGCATTTATTGTAGCATATATCTTGTTATTTTGTTCTAGGAACTCTATAAAATTATACAGGAAAAAAATCCCTTATAATCATTCAAATAAAAATATATATGATAAAAGTTATTGCATTACACTTAAAGGCTTGAAAAAAAAAACTTTTAATAAACAGACCTACTAGTTTCGTGTACGCAATCGGTGACATCCTGAAGAACAGTAATGATTTTTAAAAATAAATTCTAAAAGATAATGGGACACATTGTCCCATATGCCACGCATGCGTGGTAGCGTATTACTACTTATTTTAAAGTTTATTACTGTTAATTTTACGGTATAATACTGGCAACTGGGATGCCAGTATTATACTTTAAAATCATTTTTACTTACCCATCATACGTAGTATAGGGTAAGTCTTGTAATCGTTGTGAAAATCGAAAAAAAATTTTTGACGGATTTACACGTTTCAGACACTGGAGATTCCGAAAAACATATTTAAAAAAAAAAAAATTTGCCGTCCGTCTGTGTGTCTGTGTGTGTGTCTGTGTGTGTGTCTGTGTGTGTGTCTGTGTGTGTGTCTGTGTGTCTGTAAACGCTCTATCTCCCGAAAAAATTGAGATAGAGACTTGCAATTTGGTATGTACTTAGTATGTAATAATGGGAAGAAGCCTATTTCATTTCAATAACCTCGATTAACCGGAACTATTTTTTTCGGACTCTCGAAATATTCGTTCTGATAAAAGGTATATAAAAATTTTCGAAATTGTTTATTTTAAGAAATGAATATAAAAGACAATATAAAAACATAAATTTTGCATAAAGCATGAAGTCGATCGGATAATTAGTTGCCGAGATATTTGGAATTCTATTTCCCACACTCTTCGATTTTTCATCACCCTGTATTTCATCCAAATTTCACTTTAAAGATATATTTTAATTGGAAATTTGACGCTTAATCAGATGCAATAAACCGCTAGTTAATAGGATGATTATTTTTAGAGTTATAAGGAAAAACCTCTTTCAAGCAATTCAGTAATCAAGCCTTTAAAGTTTATGACGTCATCAAGCCACGATTTTATTTGAATTGCAATGTATTTTATAAGTAGTTTACACATTTTTATTTTAATATTTTACATTATGCATATCCATGATGGGTAAGTATTACGGTGGCCCCCAACGACTAGTTTTTTTTCCAGTGTAGTGTAATTTTGTTCATTTGAATCCCTAGTACCGCCGTAGAGACTTCTGAATAGAATGAATTTTAATTATAAAAATGTTATCTTGTGCATAAATTTTAGTACAGAAACAGTATTTTATGAATTAATCGAGCGTTTTAATCATATTTCGATCAAGCAGCATATCAGAGACCGCTCACACTATATAGCTATGCGACAATTTTATGACAGTAGTTAAGGGTTAAGGTTTCTGTGATTAGTTCCTGAGCAATATTAAAAATTAGTCTAATTTGAAAGACTCCTCTCTAAAGCGAAATCCTTTACTGTAAGGTTCAGATTCAATACAAATTTATTAATGGCTTTCGAAATGTTTGAAAAACATCAAATAAATCACTTAAATATTCCACGAAATAATTGAAATCGCTGTTTACGTTTATTAAAAGTTTTCATAGGATTAATCATCATTACTTTGATGAATATATAACGTCCCTCAAACTGTAGTCATGGTGGGATTTTAAGAATAATTCCAAAACTACTTGGCGGAATAAGCTGAAATTTTGCATAGAAGTCTAAGTATAGTTTTGTATAGAAGTCTAGAAATCGATTTCTCTTATTTCTAGGTTATTCTATGTTCTAGACGCCTATTCTAGTCTATTCTACAAGTCTTTTGAAATCGATTTCTGTTTAAATAGTTCTAGGTTATTTATAGGTTTTGATTTTCCTTTTTTTTTTTTTTCGAATATTAATTTCATATTTCATACAATAAAATTATGGAAATTACAAAACTTAAATACAATAAAACTCCAATGTTATCGGAGTCCCAGTTATCGAACTATTCAGTTTTGAAACAAGAAATTCAAGCAAAATTTGATTCCGTCCTCGACCAATGAGTGTGTCTTCGTAAAAGCCACCGAATGAAAAAGTGTAACAAAAGCAATCGAACTTTTTACTTTCTTCTATCTATAATAGAAGAAAGTATTGTAATCGAAATTTTTTTCGACTTCCGGTTTTCGACGGATTTATACGTTTTAGGGATCAGAGATTCCGAAAAACATGTTTTTACAAAATGTCTGTCTGTCCGTCTGTGTGTCCTCATTGTATCATCGAAAAGTGTATGAAGTTATGCTTCAAATTGAAACAAATTTTTTTCTGTTTTTGGCTATGACAAGCTGGTCCTACTTGAATTTGGGGATATTTCGACGAAAGGGGGCGCTGTGATCGCGATTTTTGTTCTATTTTCACTATTGTATCATCGAAAAGTGTATGAAGTTATGCAGATAATTGAACCAATTTGTTTTTCTATGTTTTTGACTATAGCCTGCAGGTCCCAGTTGAAATTGGGGACATTTCGACCATAAGTGGCGCTGCGTTCGCAATTTTTGTTCCATTTTCTTTACTGTATCATCGAAAAGTGTATGAAGTTATGCAGATAATTGAACCAATTTTTTCTTCTATGTTTTTACTATATCCTGCAGGTCCCTGTTGAATTTGGAGATATTTCGACGAAAAAGGGCGCTGCGATCGCTATTTTTGTTCCATTTTCGCTATTGTATCATCGAAAAGTGTATGAAGTTATGCAGATAATTGAACGAAATTTTTTTTCTATGTTTTTTACTATTGCTTGCAGGTCCCAGTTGAATTTGGGGATATAGTGGCTGGAGGGAACGCTGTGATAGCCATTTAAATATTTCAATTTCAAAAAGTTGTAAAAAAAATTAGAAATCCCAAAAACGTTTTGCTTTAACCGCTTCGCGACGAGCGTCCTTTACAGAATTTTTAATCTTTTACCACCGGTTTTTCAAAACAGAAATTTTCGCCTAACTGAATCGCAGAAATGCTAGGATTACATAAGGCAAAGATTACAATAAAAAATAACTGGTGGGAATAATCGAGGATTCTGAGCATCTTATGCGTCACGTATACGTGTCGCTCGTCTCCAAGGGGTTAAATGCTCGGCCTTGATCCAAGGATTCCAGAGCATTTTTTGTTTTGATTTTATCTTAAAAAATGGCTGAGATATAGCAGTTTGAAATTATAGGGTGGCTGACATTTTAAAACAATACAGTAGGATTCCTCCATAAACGGGTTTAATTTATGAGTTTTAATGAATATGGTTTCGCCAAATTTTCTTCCATCGTTTCGACAATTACGCGCTATATATTTATATTCGCCAACCTTGGCGAAAATTGATGAAATATCGCCAAATTTGGCGACAAAAATATGTTGCCATGTATGAAGCCAACTTGGCTATGTCTGTCTAATTTGGCGATATTCTCATTCAAATTGAATATTGACGAGAACTGGAAATGACTCTTCTGTAATTGGGTTCAGCGCATTTTAGCTTCGTGTATTTTCAGTAGAATTAGCTAAAATCTCAAAACCAAGCGATAAGGAGGCTATCGTTTCCTGCCGGTACAGGCTAGAAGGACTTTTCGTAGTTTAGTATAATACATCGGCTGCTCGTATACAGATTACCCGGCGATTCGCAAGCAGCTGATATACAACAGAATGACAAAAAAGTTTGATTTTTTTTTTTTTTTTTTTGGCGGTTTGATAGCGAATTTTGAAGCATTAACATGTATGAGGTAAGAAGAAAGTTTTGGGATTGGCATATCCGACTATAGTTTATTGGTATTTTTACTATATGTTGTTATTGTTGTTTCTGTGGGCACGAAGCTCCCATATATGAGATACAGGGATCGTAACGTTAACGAAACTCATACGTTTTCGGATTATTATGCAGCGAGATTGCTGAATCCATTAATTTTCTTTTACTTTTCTTTTCTTGGTTTCTTTTCCTCCTTCTCTTCATGGGCACGAAAACATATGCCATAGTCCCTCCCTATGCTAACGAATTCCGCGCATTTTTATATCTTTAAACAGCAAGTTAGCCTAGTGATCCAAGTGGTCTAAAAAATTAAGAATTAACACCCCACGTCCCCTCTTCTCCTGCTCCTGCTTCTCAATCTCGAATCATTCGATGTCTTCCCAATAAGTGTTTGAGTACGATTTTTGTTGCATTTTTATGAAAATGTTATAAAGTTGTCATTGTCTCATGTAATGTAAAGTGTTGTAATGTGTTTTTATATTTTTTACTACTGTGTGTTGCTTGAAACAGATAAATAAAGAATTTGGGAGGTGAAATCCAATTAATCTTAAAATCATTATGTCTTATAGGAAAATCTCATTCTGTTCTCGGCCAATTCACTCCTCGAACAGTTTTTTCGCACGAATAACTGCGTTCGAAAGTCAGGCACCACTGTATTTATGTTTGGACTTTTAAGTAATACAGGGTGTCCAACAAAGTCGCTTTACATTTTCAAGCTTTTATTACAAGCACAAATGAAGAGATACATGTATGGAAAGTAGTACAATTTTAAAGGTATATATTTAAGTGTTTTTTTCCACAAATTAATAAATCTCAATATGTACACCATTGGTTGCCACGTCAAAGCGATAATCGTCAACGTTTTCCTCTTGTACTCTTTTTCGTTCGCTTCTTGCTTTATTCAGTATTGAACCGGTCTGCATGAATTTCTTGTTGTCACGTCCATCAATTCGTGAATGGCACACGAAATTTATGGAGACCGACTCAGTATTGGATAAAGCAAGAAATGGACGAAAAAGAGCATCAGAAATAAACGTCAATGATTATCGACTCTTTTTCGTTCGCTTCTTGCTTTATTCAGTATTGAACCGGTCTGCATGAATTTCTTGTTGTCACGTCCATCAATTCGTGAATGGCACACGAAATTTATGGAGACCGACTCAGTATTGGATAAAGCAAGAAATGGACGAAAAAGAGCATCAGAAATAAACGTCAATGATTATCGACTCTTTTTCGTTCGCTTCTTGCTTTATTCAGTATTGAACCGGTCTGCATGAATTTCTTGTTGTCACGTCCATCAATTCGTGAATGGCACACGAAATTTATGGAGACCGACTCAGTATTGGATAAAGCAAGAAATGGACGAAAAAGAGCATCAGAAATAAACGTCAATGATTATCGACTCTTTTTCGTTCGCTTCTTGCTTTATTCAGTATTGAACCGGTCTGCATGAATTTCTTGTTGTCACGTCCATCAATTCGTGAATGGCACACGAAATTTATGGAGACCGACTCAGTATTGGATAAAGCAAGAAATGGACGAAAAAGAGCATCAGAAAAAAAAAAACGTCAATGATTATCGACTTGACGTGCTTCTTGCAGCCAATGGTGCACATATATTTTAATAATTGACGCAAAAAGAAACCTTTCAATATATACTCCTAATATTGTTTTACTTTCCATACATGTATCTGTTCATTTGTGTTTGTAATAAAATCTTGAAATTGTAAAGAGGCTTTCTGGACACTCTACATGTTCATGTCAAAAGTCAGCATGATAATATTATAATAATAGGGGATATAAATAAAAATATATAAAATTAATGTAATGTTAGAGAGTCCACAAAATTTGAATAATTGTAATTCCAAAGCTTTTTGTCCAAATTACTTGAAATTCGGTACCCGGATCCAAACATTTGTTTTCAAACTAGAAAAAAAAAAAAAAAAATTACAAAAATCAGAAAAACATTGAATTTTTTTTTTTTTTTTTTTTTTTTTAAGTTCAAATTTTAATAGGTTCCCTAAAACATAATCCATTCATAACGTTTAACCTGTTGGCAGCAGTATAATTTTTAAACGATGATTTACGGCAGAATTAACACTCTCGTGCTCGAATTATTTACAACATGATGAAAAACATATTTTCACCTGAAAGTAGATTTAAAATCTATTATTAAGAACAAATATGTGGCATTTTACAAAATCTTACATTTATCTCAAATTTACGATACGACTCAGATTAATGACGTTTAGAAGCTCTAAAAATTATTACTAATGCTCATCATTTTTTTTTTTTTTTTTTCGTGATAATTCAAATTTTGGATACATTAAAACAAAGAATCAAGAAAGTATTTTTGTCGTGTTTTTGTTTAGATCTGAGATCAGAAATTTTTCGAGAAAATATTCTTTCACGCAGAAGATTTTTTTTTTTTTTTCAAAGGCGGTTTTTTCAATTGAATATTTAAAAATAAAATGATTCTGCCATTTATGGATGCATTTAGAAGCATTATTCGACTTCATATGCGGTTTAAGATGTGTGATAAAGGGGTAAAAATAGAATATGCACAGTTGTTTTTCAACTCAACTTTATTTGAGATTACCATGCATCAGAGGGTTAATGAGATTGTTACCTAGTGAGAAAGTAAAATTTAAATTAAATGTAACTATGATTTTCCACGTTAACATCTTTTGTCACCTTTTAAGCATGTTTCAATGTATATTTTATTGACTTTAAATACAAGGTGAATATTTCATTCCACTTGAATTTCGTTTTTATTCCGAAATTTTCTGTTAAATATGAATTTTGTTATTTCTTTTTCAATTCAACGAATATTATGTTATTGAGATCAACGGGTCCGGCCTATTTTGGGCCCCCGTGGGTCGAGGGTGGCAGTTTTGTCCGTTGTAAGTCAAATGCCCCCACAAATTTACTTTTCCCCTGCTATACCCCCGGAGAAAATTCTCTGTGCCTGGGGAAAGAGTGATCGCTCACCCCTCCCACTTTGGGTCAGTCAACTCCCAGCCCCTCAGTTGAGGGAAATGAGGGTAATATCTCCGAGGGATTAACTCGGGAATGTTTTGAACGTAGCACTTAGAAGATGCGGAAGGTTTTTTGCTAGGATTAGTGGATCGCGCGGTAGATGTTTCGAGATTAAATGCCAAAAACGAAAGAGAGATTAGTTATCAAAGCATCCTGAAATTAAAAGATTGCATGACTAATCAGAGAGGACAGATTCCTTCATTAGACTGCGTTTTCCCAGTCAAAAGAGATTTTTTACTAATTAATTAAAATATCTGTATTTTAATTGACAGTTTTTGTTGGATCAAACTCGTATACACATAGTTATTCATATCATAACAATATCTTCAACGACAAAACCATCTGCGGTCACAATGGGACTCACCAAGTCTCAAAAAACAAGAGTTACGGACGTTACAAGAGTACGGATACGGACGCTATTAATCTAAAAATGCCTTTAAAAATCGAGAAAAAAAAATCCCTTAAAACAAGAAAGAAAAACCATGCGTCAGCATAGATTATGTAACACTGTCCAACACATTCAGAATACTGTAACAAAAGTTAACCGTTTAATAAGGTGAAAGATGATGTCTAGGTAAACAAGGGGATGACCACCTCGGGAACTCAGCTTACGCTTTAGAGTGATAGTGCAATCCCGAAGGTCAGGTCTAAGTAAAGAATTTGGAAAACAGCATAACACATTTGAAAACCCAATTTTAGCAATTACAATCTATAGTCGGAAATATATCCGAATTCTTTTCTGCAGCCCTGTAGGTGATCTACAGATTTGTATATATACTACATAATATGCCCAAATTTAGCTCAGTTAAGAAGCGCATGATACAGTTGACAATTCGCCTTCAGCAATTTGCGTTAACAAGCGGAAATGTATTCGAATTCTTTTGTGTATATGATCAATAGAATTTATACACACCAAGTGGTACGTAAAAATGAGTTAAATTTAAAAACGTATACTGCAAATGAAAACGCACTTCCAGGAACTATTGCTCATAGACATACTGTAAAGAAAATTCTTTTGTGTGTCCCTGTAAATGAACTATAAATGCTATGCACACACTCTATTCTATAGTATTCCTCCTGTAGTGCACCTCAATGATATACAGTAGAACTCCAATTATCCGAACTCCGACTATCCGAATCGCTGATTATCCGAATCGCTTTCAGAATTTCAGAAAAAAAAATTAAGACGGAAACGTACTGCGATTCTCAAAATAATGATTCTGTCTACGCGCTAATCAGTCGAGGAGACACCATCCGTGGACGTGGGCGTCTCCTCGACTGCTTGTTGTTCATCTGAGGAAGGCAAATGTTTAGCCGAAAGCTCATGAAATTTTAACATCTTACAGTTTTAATGTTTTGAAGCTGTATTTTGATTTATTGCACCTCGATAGTAACGTAACTTATCAATGTGTTTACATTGTGCTTTATAAATATTTTATTGGGTGAATTTGACGTTCGTATTATATAGATTTTTCTATATATTTTTACAGTACTCTGTATGAACAATAATTGCTGGAAGTGTGTTTTCCGTTGTGGTACGGTACATGTTTTTAAATTAAACTTTTTCAAAAATATTTCTTAATGTGTATAAATTGTACAGATCATATACAGTATTACACGAAACATCTAAAGCACATTTCCGTAGGGAATTGTCAACTGTGCTATGCATTTTCTAATTGAACTAAATTTTAGCATGCTATGTAGTATATGATAAATCTATAGTTCATATACAGGGCTGCACAAAAAAATCAGATTTTTTTTTCTTTTGAAGGGAACTGATGAAATTGCATTTCCAAATGTGTTATGTGTTTCACAAATTGTTTATTTAGACTCTTTTTTCACCTTATTATAGTTTTTAGCTAACACTGGTGGTGGACCTTTTGGGCGTTTTTCTGATAACAGGTTCTGAATTCCCCAGTTTACTTTTTTCACACTACATTTGAATTTCCATGGAAACTAGTGAAGGTGACTATGAAGGTCAACCACCAGTTGAATAAAATGGACTATAAACTGTGATGTTATGTCATAGTATTCTGATTTGTGCTGGAAAGTGTTTCATAATCTATGCTTAACACATAATTTTATGGTCTTGTTCTTTAGATTTTATAATTTAAATTAAAAAAAAAAAAAAAAAAAAAAAACCATTTTGTTTTTAATCTATCGGAAGTAAAGATTAAGCAAAAAAGTATTAATGTTACATTTATTATAAGGCTTATGACAAAAGTCTCTTCATGTAAACAGTGGATATTGTATTTAAATCTGTTTTCATGTATAAATCCGCTTATTTCTGATGCAGACTTGTAGAGATTTATATATGTCTCCCAGCAAAAGCACATGGTTAACGAAAACAGCAATGTCTCCCTCCAAAAGCACATGGTTTTAACGCTAACGCAAACAGCGATGCCTCCCTCCACCAAGGTTGCTTTATTCTTAAAAACGCGCCAATTCGAAATTCAAAACGAAACTCGGAAAGAGCATGCGCGGTGACAACCTTCGTAGGGAGACATCGCAGTTTTGATCCACCAGTGCCCGGCCCACCTGGGTTTCAAATTCTAAATGACGATAACTTACTGAAAGTGTCGAGGAAAACGATGACCTTAATGTCGAAGTTGAAGCAGACACGGGACCATCAGCTAGTGAAGCATTTGCCGGCCTTGAAACTGCGTTGAAGTGGATACCTGAGTGTGACCACATGCAACTTCTCACTATCAAGCGGATGCACGACTTGGCTGCCCGAAAACGGATGTAGACTGTCAAACAGCTTACTTTGATCGAGATGTTCAGCAAGCAATATGACTTTCATTTACAGTACGATGCGTACATACTGTACAGCACTTGTAAATACGCTTAGCATGTAAAAGTGTTGCCTTTTCATTTAATTAATTAAAAGATCCTTTTCTTTAAAAATAGTTTTTATCTCCCATTTTAACATACGTACAGTAATTAATTAAAATCGATCCTTTTTTCGGAAAAAATCCAATTATCCGAATTTTTGATTATCCGAATGAGGTCCGGTCCCAATTGATTCGGATAATTGGAGTTCTACTGTATATGAATTTCAATATGTTTGTAATAGTGTTACATTATTAAAATATACTACAAACGAATTTTCATTGCAGACTACAATTTAACTGCATTCTTTTGACTATCCCAGTAAACTAATTATAAATGCAACACACATCAATTTCAGACCCGATACGGGTCCATTTGAAGTTTTTGTTTCCTAAACTGTTAATAACTTGCCCTCTTTTAATCCGATTTTCTTAGTTTTTTGGGGCCTTTTCTCCATTTAGTTATTCCCCATTTCTACATTCCAGTTAGGACAATTCATCTTATGGCCCTGCTCAAATAGTGAAACATTATTAAATTACACTGCAGACGATTTTCCCTCGCCGAACAATGTGTAACAGAATTATTTTGTTTAACCCTGTAAATGAATAATAAATGTTTTGTTACCTATATTCTACAAAAAGCATGTTTTAAAGCGCTTCATAAATATTATATCAATTTCATTATGTTTCAAATGGCGTAGCATCATCAAAATACACTTGAAACGATTATTTCCCATTGACTGTAATGTAACGGAATACTTTTGACTGTCCCTGTAAAAAAACTATAAGTTCTACACCCTTCATTTGAAATAGGGAACATGCTGTAGTAGACGACAATAACATACAAAAATTTCAGGACAATCGAAGCATATTTACGCGAGTTAGAGCACGGACAGACGGCAGTAGGTGGGAAAAGAGAGTTTCATGCCATGAGGCGGTGCTGCGGTGCTAAATGAGGCGGTGCTGCGGTCCGGCGGCGGTGCTAAATTGTTGTAAAAGACTACGATGATAAAATTCAAACTTAAAATCGAGGGTGGGGCGAAAGGGTGTGCTATAGGAGAGGGGGTTTTAGGAGGGGGCAGCATGTTATAGTAGGGGGGGGTATTTTTTTAAGGGGGGCTTAATTTTAAAAAATTTTAAATTGTCTTATATTACGAGGTATCGGCTATGGTAGAGTACGACTACTATCCCCTTGCTCCCCCCCCCCAAATTTTTTTTTTTTTTTTTTTTTTTAAATTTTAGGGGAGAGAAAGTTTAAGGTGGTGTCGCCCTCTATCGGTAAGTATGAAAATTATGGAATTTAAAATGACTGCTTCTGAATTTTAAGTTATAGCATGGTGTAAAATAAAGTATCTCATCATACTGCTTACAATGGAAATTTAAGTTATAGCATGGTGTAAAATAAAGTAACTTACCACTGCTTACAATGGAAATATATAGTTATAGCATAGCACTTAATAAATAATTTTAAAATGTGTAACCATAGTGCTCGCAAAGGAATATGAAATAGAAATTTAAGTTCTATCATAAAGCTAAATAATAAATAATTTTAAAGTTTCTTAGCAAACTGCTTACAATGAAAATATTTAGTTAAAGCATAGCACTTAATAAAATATTTTAAAGTTTCTTACCAAACTGCTTACAATGGAAATATTTAGTTATAGCGTAGCACTTAACAAAAATTTTAAAGTGACACATGTAAATAATTATAGTTATAAACCGACATATAGGCAGATAGGCAGGCACACAGACAAGCAGGCAGGCAGGTAGGCAGACAGACACACAGTGAACTATTTGTTACGTACACAAGCATGCATATACGAAGTGAACTAATTGTAATAAAATACAAGACGTGCATACGTTTTAAAACATTTTTTTTTCTTCACAGAAATTAAGAAAATATTAAATTTCGACTACAACTTTCACTTTGAAATAGCGTACTCCCTTGTTAAAAATTATTAGCTTTTAACAAACATGTAAATGAAGCGGGGTTCGAACCTCGAACTTGACAAAAGGATCTCATGATGTGTTGATTTGCAGTAGGTTTAAACGAACACACCATGAGACCATGTTTATTAGACGCGATTTAAGATATATAAGAAAAGGTGTCACGTGACTGAACATATTGGATTATTACTATACAGTACTAATGATATTATAAATTTTGTAAAATAATCTAAGCTTTACGATAAACTTTAATGTTTAAACTTACAAACACATTGGAATGTATTTATAACATATAAAATAACCTTATAAAAGGTTGGTTGGTTTGTTGGTTTTATAAACTTGCAAAGCAAAGCGTATCTTACCAATTTGCATACAAGAGATTTTGTAACATAAATTATATAATACAGCAAATTTTAACTTACCAAGTGAGGTTTAAGGATACTGTAATAGAATTTTTAATTGTATACTTTAAAAAAGAAAGTTTAACTTACCATTATCGGATTTATCGGATTCGAACTGTCAACCTTTTGGCTAGCTTTCCAATGCGCTCCCAATTACGCTACGATGGCTCCGTACAATTAATATAAATAATGAAACCTAACACAATGTTACTTTTTTTCCTAAGATTTTCAAGTTAATAAAACAGGATATGACGACATTTATAGAATAACATCCTGTTTTACAACGATAAGAATAGCAATATAAGAAGCTTGTACACCATAATGAATTTACTGTTTAAAGTTTTGACTTAAACGATTATTCTTCTAATTACTTAAAACCTTGCTGTATATTTGCTTGATCACCTATCTGTTTACCCTGCTTTTTGGATACTTCTAAACCTGAAAATGACTACTTCGCTTAACACATCTTACTATGAAATTTCAGAAATCAGCGAATTTAGTAGAATATTTCAGTATTTTGACGTTTTTACCCCATACCATTGGGACTTAGGGGAGGATACGATTGTCGAAGTGCAAATAAATAAGGACTGTGAGTTAAACGTTCACATTCAAAAATATAAAGAATTTGAGAATAGTGGTAAAATGTACCCTACAAATGAAGGAATTACAATATCGTGCGCAACCTTTGATAAATTTGAAACGAGAATGGCTAAATTTAATTTTAACTCTGCAGAAGAAGAAACATTTGTATGTAACAACGACTTACTAATGATTTATGTGGATAAGGAATCATGCATACTGCAAAAACTATTGAAACCTGATTATTTACTACTTACAAAAGAACAATTTCTTAAACTAGAGGAAAACTGCATTCAAATTAGCGAATGTCTTATTCAAACTTTTTTAACAAAACTTTTACCTGTTTATGTTTTAAAAAACGTAAAAATATGTAAATGTTGTCACTTTACAGAGGAAGAGGCGATGGACTATTTTTTAGAATGCTTCGATCATGAATTAGAGAGATCAGTATATCGCACGTTTGACTGTTATTTATGTTCAATCGGACAACCAGTTGAAATGCATCACGAATGTATGAGTTATAATTTAAGAAATCAATTTAACTGGTGCGCCGACAGTGCTTTGCTAAATTTCAACATTAAGGAATTTGTGAAAAACCTGTTAGAGAAATGTACATGTAATTATACTTATTTATTTTTCGAATCTATGAATGTAGACTTTTACAATAAGCATTTGAACAATGTATTTATAAATTAACGTAATTATTTAATAAATATTTGTTTAATTTTTTATAATGTGTCTGTTTTTATTTATGTATAAGGAATAAATAAGTATAGTTTTCGGAAAGTTTTACAACTTTTCTTCAGAAAATGTAGAAACTTGTTTTATTTTTCTACAAAAATTAAGAATGTGAGACAATTTTATACTATTTCATTAAACATGTGTACCATTATTATAATATAACATACATATTATATACAAAATACTACCCTTTACTTGATAAATTATTTAAGATTTTAAACCAAAACTGAGCGAATATTATAACGATTATCGAGTTTGAAAATAGGTCCGTTGTCTACCAGACCAAAAACAGGAAACTACTTATTTGCGGATAACATCCCTATGTTTTCTTACTGATAACGTTACTTCTTTTATCTAGTTTAAGGTATAAAAATTATTTCATTTACTTAATTAGCAATACCATATAATGAACGAGTATTTTCACACATTTAAATTTGCATTTTAAGCCACGATGAATACATAATAAAACATTACTTGTATACTTTTAGATAAAAATTGAAAATACATTTATACTTAACGAAATCACCCACTGTATAATAAAAGATACTTTGCTAAATTACTTATGTTTAACATACAGACTAATTTCTGTATACGATATATATCACGTGACGCTATTTTTAATTATTTTAAGCATGCGCGCCCTCTACAATTAAATAAATATTCATGAAAAGTTTTATTTGAAATAATATTCATACTGTTTCTGTGCCGTTAAGACGTTCTAATTTTTTCTCCGTTTAAGTGATCTGCGATTTTAATTGATTTAAATTAAATAAGTACAATGCAAGACATGGTGTTAGACGAACCAACCAAGATAAGAAAAGCCTTGACATCGGAGTTTAAGGAGCAAATAGACTGTACTATTTTAATGAAACCTGTTTTGAATAAGGAACCGATGGCCTCTTCATCAGATCAAGTCGATCAAAAGTTACCTTTTACATGTGATACATGTAAAAAAGTATTTACTAAAAAATATATGTTATTAAGACATATGAACTTACATTTAGAAAAAACCCCTCTAAGTGTGATAATCTGTTTACTACAAAGAGCGCTTTACAGGGTGGTATGCTAATTAATCCCAAGACATCTGCCACATATAAATGTGAGAAATGCAGTAAGACTTTCTCACGAAAAAATGTGTTAGTTAGACACATGAAATTTCACTTAGAAAAGAAACCTTTTAATTGTAAAATGTGTTCGAAATCATTTGTGCAGAAAAGCGACTTACAAAAGCATAACTTAGTACATTCTAAACAAGGCGTTATGCATAAATGTAATGATTGTGATAAATAGTTTTTACGGGAAAAAAATTTAATAAATCATACTATGATTCATAACACCCCTCAGCAAAAGCAAAGGAATATTGAACCGTTTACCAGACACTTTAAATGTGTCGATTGTTCTGAAATATTTAATCACAGATTTGACTTAGTGAAGCATAGAAAAATTCATCTCTCACCCAAAGAACATATATCTGAACAGCGTACTGAACTTTTAAACCATTTACAGAATTTATTACTACGTATAGACACTTTACAAAATGCTATAAAAAATGAAACTATTCCTTTTTGAAATATTGACTTTACCAATTTATTTGAACTATACATATTCTTGTATATACTAATGTATGTGTTTGAATAATGAAATAAATAATAGATAAGTGAAAAAGCTTTTGTGTTTTATTTTTCAATATGATTATAGTATATCACTATTATGTGAATGAATGGACTTGTAAATTTATACACTATGTATAAAAGTAAATTTCTTGGACTTTTACAAGAAGTAAAAATTTAATACAAATATATTTCAGATTTTTTAAATATATTATTGATTCACATATGATAGTTAAATTAATATGCTATTAAGCATATAATTTTGTATAATCTATATTATTAATTTTCTTATTACTTTTTTACAATAAATCGATTTAACTAATTATACATTTGTGTAATTAAACAAACTTATTTTACTAAATATACGTATCGATAATTAATTTATATTATTTACATACACATGATTATACTTTTTATCGTACGCGATTAACTATTTATACATTTAATAAGCGTTGCCATACCCGCTTTTATAAATAATTAGATATTATAAAGCATACGGATTTCACATAAACAAGCAATATTCATTAAATGAACAATTTGAATCTTTAAGCTATAACGTCATATTTACTTTTAAACTTGCTTTTAACTGTAACCATCACTCTTTTTTAACCTATGTTAGTAACTGTTTAGATATAATATAATCAGTTTACTGTTGACTTTTGTCGTGACTGAACCTTTTACTGTTTGTTATTTAAAAATGGCTTGTGAATTAGATGGGATTAAACGGTTGTGTGAAGAAATGGCTTCTTCAACAAAGTTTCAACGTTTAGATAAACCTATGGAAAATTCTGATTTTTACAAAAATGAATTTTTACCCAAATCTAATATACAGGAGAACTATGAAACACTATCACCTACCATGGACTTGTATGCAGCAGAGCCTAAGATTACCAAGTATTCTACAACCCCAATATTTGCTAACTGTGATAATGACGAAACGTCTTTCCCCGACACCTGTTGTGAGTCTACCTCTGCTAAAAGCTTTTTGGATACAATGTTTAAGGATCTAGATTTTAAAAATTTGGAAACATATCTTACTTCACAGCCTACAAGTGGTTTAATTTCTTGAAATGAACCATCAACTAGCATTACACATAATAGTGAACAATTATATGACATATCCCCTCCCATCGCATGTGTGAATAACATTTCCAAAACCAAACATGGTAAATCTCGCATTTTTGTCATGTTTCGGATTAAACTTGCTGATTTTATATTTTTAACTTTAAAACGACATTATAAACAGTTTTATGTACATATTGAAGAGATCAAACACAATGTATTTACAAATGAAGAAATTTCATCAACAAATAGAATTTTTATGGATATTTCAACATGGTATGAATTCCAATATAAAATTTTTGGATTTAATTTAAAATATAAAAGTTCATCGTTTATTGCTAACAATACAGTATTAGTGTTAAATTATAATAATTCTATTATGCAAATAAAAAATTTAAAGAATTATACACATTGTGTTTTAAACGATTTTCAGTTAGAAAATTTAAAAGAAAAAGCTATTGATTTTAATAGCAATCTTATTAAACACTTGTAAACAGTTCATCTACCGCAGTTAATTAAGCAAAAATGCACACTCGTTAATTTACCTTCTGAAATCGAGCGTGTTTTACTAACGAAACTTATCTCTTCTATTGAGGATAATGTACTGACAATATTAAACCAAATTTATGAATGTGTAGGATGTATATTTAGACACCAATCCCAAAGTCTACATACATGTTTCACCTTTAATAAACGTGAAAGATTTAATCACTTAGGGGATATGATTTTAATGCTTGTAAATTTTGATTATGTTATTTCAAGGTTTTTAAACGGAGTTGAATGTATCAGTGAAAACTTTTTACGTAACATTAATGTGGAATTTATTCGAAATGTATTATTTAAGTCCTGAAAATAAAATATTTTACTTTAAATCTGTGTGTTTATTTAAACAAAATGTGTGTGTGTTTATTAATATTGTTTAACTTGCAATTTAAGATTAATAATTTCTCTTATATGTTTATAACAGAAACATGATAACATAGTATGTATACTAAATGTTAGTAACATACTACACATGTTAGTAAATGTATTTTTGAACTATTATAAAAGTTTTTAAAATTTTACAAGATAGCAAAATTATTTTTCAGTTAAAAAAGTTTTATAAATTTACAATTTTAAATTTAAAACTTAATAAAAGTATTTCATACTTTATCAATGTTGATTCGTCTTGTATGTTAATATTATATAATGGTAACATACTATATAGTTGTTATGTTACTACATATACTTATAAAAATAATTTAAACAGGTTATATTATTGTAAAAGTTTTTAAAAAAATTACAAACTTAATTAAATTAAAAAATTATAAGTAAACAAAATAATTATTTTTTTAATTAAAATAAATTAACAAAAATGAAAAGTTATCAAAATTATTTTATAAATGTTTTAAAATACTTAATTTTAATAAATTGTGTCTATGTATACATATATATATATATACATATATATATATGTACCTATATACATGTGGAACTTTAGTTAAGTAATAGAAATTCTCAAACTTTGTCATTAGAAACCCTATATTCTGATAATTAATAACAATTAGCTTTAAATTAAAGAAATAGATTAATTTATACTTACAAATATAACCCACTTATAATAGCACGTCCATCTTACATAGTTACCTCAGACATTATGCTTGTTACTATCCTAGCAACAGGATGTTTTTGTCGTACCACGTGATTTCCTTTAAAGTCACGTGATCATGAGGATAAGAATTAAACACAACGTGTTTGACATTTTCACTTCTGCTATAGAAGAGGCTTGTTTGGTAAGTTATAATGTCCTGTATTCTTTATTTTACACTTTATTTTACAATTTATTAAGAAGATCTAATTTAAATAACGTTTATATTGCAAGCGTAAGGTAAAAGCACTAAATTATTGTTTTAAAAGCCTTTTACTTTGTAATTCTATCGACAATAAGATGATGTAATACATTTAAAATCTTACTATTGGGTTTTATTTTAGCATAAACATTATTTATTCAACTGGCTATTGCTTTTAGAAGTAACTTAATTTTCTTACACAAGCGGAAAATAATATTTCTTCATTAATATATCATGTTTACAAAATTTTTAAGTTATATATAATATAACATGTAAGTATACATATACTTATAGATACTTATAGTATAAAAATATACTATGTATTTACAAGTTATATTATATATAACTTAAAAATTTTGTAAACATGATATATTAATGAAGAAATATTATTTTCCGCTTGTGTAAGAAAATTAAGTTACTTCTAAAAGCAATAGCCAGTTGAATAAATAATGTTTATGCTAAAATAAAACCCAATAGTAAGATTTTAAATGTATTACATCATCTTATTGTCGATAGAATTACAAAGTAAAGGGCTTTTAAAACAATAATTTAGTGCTTTTACCTTACGCTTGCAATATAAACGTTATTTAAATTAGATCTTCTTAATAAATTGTAAAATAAAGTGTAAAATAAAGAATACAGGACATTATAACTTACCAAACAAGCCTCTTCTATAGCAGAAGTGAAAATGTCAAACACGTTGTGTTTAATTCTTATCTTCATGATCACGTGATTTTAAAGGAAATCACGTGGTACGACAAAAACATCCTGTTGCTAGGATAGTAACAAGCATAATGTCTGAAGTAACTATGTAAGATGGACGTGCTATTATAAGTGGGTTATATTTGTAAGTATAAATTAATCTATTTCTTTAATTTAAAGCTAATTGTTATTAATTATCAGAATATAGGGTTTCTAATGACAAAGTTTGAGAATTTCTATTACTTAACTAAAGTTCCACATGTATATAGGTACATACATATATATGTATATATATATATGTATACATAGACACAATTTATTAAAATTAAGTATTTTAAAACATTTATAAAATAATTTTGATAACTTTTCATTTTTGTTAATTTATTTTAATTAAAAAAATAATTATTTTGTTTACTTATAATTTTTTAATTTAATTAAGTTTGTAATTTTTTTAAAAACTTTTACAATAATATAACATGTTTAAATTATTTTTATAAGTATATGTAGTAACATAACAACTATATAGTATGTTACCATTATATAATATTAACATACAAGACGAATCAACATTGATAAAGTATGAAATACTTTTATTAAGTTTTAAATTTAAAATTGTAAATTTATAAAACTTTTTTAACTGAAAAATAATTTTGCTATCTTGTAAAATTTTAAAAACTTTTATAATAGTTCAAAAATACATTTACTAACATGTGTAGTATGTTACTAACATTTAGTATACATACTATGTTATCATGTTTCTGTTATAAACATATAAGAGAAATTATTAATCTTAAATTGCAAGTTAAACAATATTAATAAACACACACACATTTTGTTTAAATAAACATACAGATTTAAAGCAAAATATTTTATTTTCAGGACTTAAATAATACATTTCGAATAAATTCCACATTAATGTTATGTAAAAAGTTTTCACTGATACATTCCACTCCGTTTAAAAACCTTGAAATAACATAATCAAAATTTACAAACATTAAAATCATATCCCCTAAGTGATTAAATCTTTCACGTTTATTAAAGTTGAAACATGTATGTAGACTTTGGGATTGGTGTCTAAATATACATCCTACACATTCATAAATTTGGTTTAATATTGTCAGTACATTATCCTCAATAGAAGAGATAAGTTTCGTTAGTAAAACACGCTCGATTTCAGAAGGTAAATTAACGAGTGTGCATTTTTGCTTAATTAACTCCGGTAGATGAACTGTATACAAGTGTTTAATAAGATTGCTATTAAAATCAATAGCTTTTTCTTTTAAATTTTCTAACTGAAAATCGTTTAAAACACAATGTGTATAATTCTTTAAAATTTTTATTTGCATAATAGAATTATTATAATTTAACACTAATACTGTATTGTTAGTAATAAACGGTGAACTTTTATATTTTAAATTAAATCCAAAAATTTTATATTGGAATCCATACCATGTTGAAATATCCATAAAAATTCTATTTGTTGATGAAATTTCTTCATTTGTAAATACATTGTGTTTGATCTCTTCAATATGTACATAAAACTGTTTATAATGTCGTTTTAAAGTTAAAAATATAAAATCAGCACGTTTAATCCGAAACATGACAAAAATGCGAGATTTACCATGTTTGGTTTTGGAAATGTTATTCACACATGCGATGGGAGGGGATATGTCATATAATTGTTCACTATTATGTGTAATGCTAGTTGATGGTTCATTTGAAGAAATTAAACCACTTGTAGGCTGTGAGGTAAGATATGTTTCCAAATTTTTAAAATCTAGATCCTTAAACATTGTATCCAAAAAGCTTTTAGCAGAGGTAGACTCACAACAGGTGTCGGGGAAAGATGTTTCGTCATTATCACAGTTAGTAAATATTGGGGTTGTAGAATCCTTGGTAATCTTAGGCTCTGCTGCATACAAGTCCATGGTAGGTGATAGTGTTTCATAGTTCTCCTGTATATTAGATTTGGGTAAAAATTCATTTTTATAAAAATCAGAATTTTCCATAGGTTTATCTAAACGTTGAAACTTTGTTGAAGAAGCCATTTCTTCACACAACCGTTTAATCCCATCTAATTCACAAGCCATTTTTAAATAACAAACAGTAAAAGGTTCAGTCACGACAAAAGTCAACAGTAAACTGATTATATTATATCTAAACAGTTACTAACATAGGTTAAAAAAGAGTGATGGTTACAGTTAAAAGCAAGTTTAAAAGTAAATATGACGTTATAGCTTAAAGATTCAAATTGTTCATTTAATGAATATTGCTTGTTTATGTGAAATCCGTATGCTTTATAATATCTAATTATTTATAAAAGCGGGTATGGCAACGCTTATTAAATGTATAAATAGTTAATCGCGTACGATAAAAAGTATAATCATGTGTATGTAAATAATATAAATTAATTATCGATACGTATATTTAGTAAAATAAGTTTGTTTAATTACACAAATGTATAATTAGTCAAATCGATTTATTGTAATAAAGTAATAAGAAAATTAATAATATAGATTATACAAAATTATATGCTTAATAGCATATTAATTTAACTATCATATGTGAATCAATAATATATTTAAAAAATCTGAAATATATTTGTATTAAATTTTTACTTCTTGTAAAAGTCCAAGAAATTTACTTTTATACATAGTGTATAAATTTACAAGTCCATTCATTCACATAATAGTGATATAATATAATCATATTGAAAAATAAAACACAAAAGCTTTTTCACTTATCTATTATTTATTTCATTATTTAAACACATACATTAGTATATACAAGAATATGTATAGTTCAAATAAATTGGTAAAGTCAATATTTCAAAAAGGAATAGTTTCATTTTTTATAGCATTTTGTAAAGTGTCTATACGTAGTAATAAATTCTGTAAATGGTTTAAAAGTTCAGTACGCTGTTCAGATATATGTTCTTTGGGCGAGAGATGAATTTTTCTATGCTTCACTAAGTCAAATCTGTGATTAAATATTTCAGAACAATCGACACATTTAAAGTGTCTGGTAAACGGTTCAATATTCCTTTGCTTTTGCTGAGGGGTGTTATGAATCATAGTATGATTTATTAAATTTTTTTCCCGTAAAAACTTTTTATCACAATCATTACATTTATGCATAACGCCTTGTTTAGAATGTACTAAGTTATGCTTTTGTAAGTCGCTTTTCTGCACAAATGATTTCGAACACATTTTACAATTAAAAGGTTTCTTTTCTAAGTGAAATTTCATGTGTCTAACTAACACATTTTTTCGTGAGAAAGTCTTACTGCATTTCTCACATTTATATGTGGCAGATGTCTTGGGATTAATTAGCATATCACCCTGTAAAGCGCTCTTTGTAGTAAACAGATTATCACACTTAGAGGGTTTTTTTTTCTAAATGTAAGTTCATATGTCTTAATAACATATATTTTTTAGTAAATACTTTTTTACATGTATCACATGTAAAAGGTAACTTTTGATCGACTTGATCTGATGAAGAGGCCATCGGTTCCTTATTCAAAACAGGTTTCATTAAAATAGTACAGTCTATTTGCTCCTTAAACTCTGATGTCAAGGCTTTTCTTATCTTGGTTGGTTCGTCTAACACCATGTCTTGCATTGTACTTATTTAATTTAAATCAATTAAAATCGCAGATCACTTAAACGGAGAAAAAATTAGAACGTCTTAACGGCACAGAAACAGTATGAATATTATTTCAAATAAAACTTTTCATGAATATTTATTTAATTGTAGAGGGCGCGCATGCCTAAAATAATTAAAAATAGCGTCACGTGATATATATCGTATACAGAAATTAGTCTGTATGTTAAACATAAGTAATTTAGCAAAGTATCTTTTATTATACAGTGGGTGATTTCGTTAAGTATAAATGTATTTTCAATTTTTATGTAAAAGTATACAAGTAATGTTTTATTATGTATTCATCGTGGCTTAAAATGCAAATTTAAATGTGTGAAAATACTCGTTCATTATATGGTATTGCTAATTAAGTAAATGAAATAATTTTTATACCTTAAACTAGATAAAAGAAGTAACGTTATCAGTAAGAAAACATAGGGATGTTATCCGCAAATAAGTAATTTCCTGTTTTTGGTCTGGTAGACAACGGACCTATTTTCAAACTCGATAATCGTTATAATATTCGCTCAGTTTTGGTTTAAAATCTTAAATAATTTATCAAGTAAAGGGTAGTATTTTGTATATAATATGTATGTTATATTATAATAATGGTACACATGTTTAATGAAATAGTATAAAATTGTCTCACATTCTTAATTTTTGTAGAAAAATAAAACAAGTTTCTACATTTTCTGAAGAAAAGTTGTAAAACTTTCCGAAAACTATACTTATTTATTCCTTATACATAAATAAAAACAGACACATTATAAAAAATTAAACAAATATTTATTAAATAATTACGTTAATTTATAAATACATTGTTCAAATGCTTATTGTAAAAGTCTACATTCATAGATTCGAAAAATAAATAAGTATAATTACATGTACATTTCTCTAACAGGTTTTTCACAAATTCCTTAATGTTGAAATTTAGCAAAGCACTGTCGGCGCACCAGTTAAATTGATTTCTTAAATTATAACTCATACATTCGTGATGCATTTCAACTGGTTGTCCGATTGAACATAAATAACAGTAAAACGTGCGATATACTGATCTCTCTAATTCATGATCGAAGCATTCTAAAAAATAGTCCATCGCCTCTTCCTCTGTAAAGTGACAACTTTTACATATTTTTACGTTTTTTAAAACATAAACAGGTAAAAGTTTTGTTAAAAAAGTTTGAATAAGACATTCGCTAATTTGAATGCAGTTTTCCTCTAGTTTAAGAAATTGTTCTTTTGTAAGTAGTAAATAATCAGGTTTCAATAGTTTTTGCAGTATGCATGATTCCTTATCCACATAAATCATTAGTAAGTCGTTGTTACATACAAATGTTTCTTCTTCTGCAGAGTTAAAATTAAATTTAGCCATTCTCGTTTCAAATTTATCAAAGGTTGCGCACGATATTGTAATTCCTTCATTTGTAGGGTACATTTTACCACTATTCTCAAATTCTTTATATTTTTGAATGTGAACGTTTAACTCACAGTCCTTATTCAGCCCCACCAGTGGCTGAGAGGTTGTGCTCTCGAAGCTGGTAGACGGGAGGTGCTGGGTTCGATCCCAATCGCGCCCGTCGGCCTAATCGTTCGGAGTTTTCGTGGTTTTCTTCGAGCCGTGGATTTTTCCATGCGTAAATACGGATTAGGTTCCCTTAGAAAGACCCCCACGAAGGGCACTCCCCCCGGGCCTATATCCCTCGTGTTGATAATTGGCCGTCAACAATCAACCCAACCCAACCCTTATTCATTTGCACTTCGACAATCGTATCCTCCCCTAAGTCCCAATGGTATGGGGTAAAAACGTCAAAATACTGAAATATTCTACTAAATTCGCTGATTTCTGAAATTTCATAGTAAGATGTGTTAAGTGAAGTAGTCATTTTCAGGTTTAGAAGTATCCAAAAAGCAGGGTAAACAGATAGGTGATCAAGCAAATATACAGCAAGGTTTTAAGTAATTAGAAGAATAATCGTTTAAGTCAAAACTTTAAACAGTAAATTCATTATGGTGTACAAGCTTCTTATATTGCTATTCTTATCGTTGTAAAACAGGATGTTATTCTATAAATGTCGTCATATCCTGTTTTATTAACTTGAAAATCTTAGGAAAAAAAGTAACATTGTGTTAGGTTTCATTATTTATATTAATTGTACGGAGCCATCGTAGCGTAATTGGGAGCGCATTGGAAAGCTAGCCAAAAGGTTGACAGTTCGAATCCGATAAATCCGATAATGGTAAGTTAAACTTTCTTTTTTAAAGTATACAATTAAAAATTCTATTACAGTATCCTTAAACCTCACTTGGTAAGTTAAAATTTGCTGTATTATATAATTTATGTTACAAAATCTCTTGTATGCAAATTGGTAAGATACGCTTTGCTTTGCAAGTTTATAAAACCAACAAACCAACCAACCTTTTATAAGGTTATTTTATATGTTATAAATACATTCCAATGTGTTTGTAAGTTTAAACATTAAAGTTTATCGTAAAGCTTAGATTATTTTACAAAATTTATAATATCATTAGTACTGTATAGTAATAATCCAATATGTTCAGTCACGTGACACCTTTTCTTATATATCTTAAATCGCGTCTAATAAACATGGTCTCATGGTGTGTTCGTTTAAACCTACTGCAAATCAACACATCATGAGATCCTTTTGTCAAGTTCGAGGTTCGAACCCCGCTTCATTTACATGTTTGTTAAAAGCTAATAATTTTTAACAAGGGAGTACGCTATTTCAAAGTGAAAGTTGTAGTCGAAATTTAATATTTTCTTAATTTCTGTGAAGAAAAAAAAATGTTTTAAAACGTATGCACGTCTTGTATTTTATTACAATTAGTTCACTTCGTATATGCATGCTTGTGTACGTAACAAATAGTTCACTGTGTGTCTGTCTGCCTACCTGCCTGCCTGCTTGTCTGTGTGCCTGCCTATCTGCCTATATGTCGGTTTATAACTATAATTATTTACATGTGTCACTTTAAAATTTTTGTTAAGTGCTACGCTATAACTAAATATTTCCATTGTAAGCAGTTTGGTAAGAAACTTTAAAATATTTTATTAAGTGCTATGCTTTAACTAAATATTTTCATTGTAAGCAGTTTGCTAAGAAACTTTAAAATTATTTATTATTTAGCTTTATGATAGAACTTAAATTTCTATTTCATATTCCTTTGCGAGCACTATGGTTACACATTTTAAAATTATTTATTAAGTGCTATGCTATAACTATATATTTCCATTGTAAGCAGTGGTAAGTTACTTTATTTTACACCATGCTATAACTTAAATTTCCATTGTAAGCAGTATGATGAGATACTTTATTTTACACCATGCTATAACTTAAAATTCAGAAGCAGTCATTTTAAATTCCATAATTTTCATACTTACCGATAGAGGGCGACACCACCTTAAACTTTCTCTCCCCTAAAATTTAAAAAAAAAAAAAAAAAAAAAAAAAAAAAAATTTGGGGGGGGGAGCAAGGGGATAGTAGTCGTACTCTACCATAGCCGATACCTCGTAATATAAGACAATTTAAAATTTTTTAAAATTAAGCCCCCCTTAAAAAAATACCCCCCCTACTATAACATGCTGCCCCCTCCTAAAACCCCCTCTCCTATAGCACACCCTTTCGCCCCACCCTCGATTTTAAGTTTGAATTTTATCATCGTAGTCTTTTACAACAATTTAGCACCGCCGCCGGACCGCAGCACCGCCTCATTTAGCACCGCAGCACCGCCTCATGGCATGAAACTCTCTTTTCCCACCCACTGACGGCAGACAAACCGAACAAACCGAAGTCATAAACACTTTTCAACTAGGTTGGAAAGTGTTAAAAGGATAAAATTTTATTTAAAATTCCACAAAGCCAAAAAAAAAAAAAAAATGTATTATTTTAGAAATTATAAAAGGGTTAATATTTTTTTTTTTTTTTTTTTTTTTTTTTTAAATCTAGACATAAGTTGTTTTGGATTTTCGAATAAAAACTGCAGAAAAAATATAAATTTTCATGAAAAATTCAAAAGTGTAAATGTAATTTATTAGGAAAAGATAAAAAAAAAAAAAAAAAAAAAAAAAAAATCAAACATATAGAATTCATAATCCTGTTTAAAACTTGTAACGGGTCAAAAACATAAAAAATTCATTAAAAAAGAAGTCACAAGGCGGGATCGAACCCTCGACTGCGAACGCGTATGTTACCTCGGCAGCACGAAGACCATGTCAAACTAATGGGTATTTGAAACGTATTCTGAACGTTAACCCCCAATTTCTCAAAAACTAAGGCTCATTTGAAGTAAAACTTTCACCAGAATAGTTAGGGGTATATCACCTATAACATACTTTAAAATCATCGAAATCTGTGTACACTATGCTTGGAGATCCCTTTGTAAGTCAAGAATATTCATTCCCTGCCTATCAGTGTTTACTAACTAGAAACTTGATTTAATTTTATAACTAAACGAAGCCATTAAAGATGATTATTCTGTACTATGAAAAAAGATTGTAATGAATGTAATTATAAAAAAATATGTAATGTATTATATAATGTAATTATAGTGATGGGCATAACGATTATTTTGATTATCCGAATGAATCATTCGGGCATGCGCAGAAGCAAATCTGTCAAACTTAAAAAAAAAAAAAAATTCAATTACTACCTGAAATTTTGAAAAAAAAAAAAAAAAAAAAAGAAAAAAAACGAAGCTTCTGATTTTAATTAGAATTAGATTAGACGCCAGATAAAAATGAAAAATGTGTTTTGTAAACGAAACACATTTTTCATTTTTATCTGGTGTCTAATCTAATTCTAAATTTTTCATTTTTATCTGGTGCCTAATCTAATTCTAATTAAAACAGAAACTTCAAAATTTCTGGTAGTAATTGAATTAAAAAAAAAAAAAAAATTTTGAAGTTTGACAAATATGCTTCTGCGCATACCCGAATGATTCATTCGAATTATCAAAATAATCGTTATGCCCATCACTAAAACAGTAATATTAAGAGTGTTTGATTATATACGAATAAAAATATATCGAAAGTAATATCATAATTAAAATTGTTTTATCTCCTGTTTCATAACGTCCTGTTTCATAAGTCAACAAGCATTTTCGCGCTTTGCAATATCTCTGCCTACAATAATGTATCTCATATCCATTTTATATGTTTGTAAATGAAATGAAAAATGAATACATATATAGTCATTCATATTTAAGTATTTACATTTTTCATCTCAAACAATATTCTGGACTCCCAAAATGTAAAATAGAACTAATAAAGTTATTAAAACGTATTTAAAGTTAACGACCGAGGTGTCGTTGGATTACATAAATGAACACTCAAAATTTTAAACAATTAACGAACAGCAATTTATTTAAACAAGTAATTTGAAGTGGGAGATGTGGTTGGTTGGTTGGTTGATTTATGACGGCCGATTATCTACTCGAGGGATATAGGCCTAGGGGGAGTGCCCTCCGTGGGGGTCTTTCTAAGGGATCCTAACCCGTATTTACGGCAAGGTTCGCAGAAAACCACGGAAAACTCCGAACGGTTAGGTCGATGAACGCGACAGGGGTTTGAACCCAGCACCACCCGTCTACCAGTTTTGAGAGCAGAACCTCTCAGCCACTGGTGGAGCGTGAGAGATGTGACTTCAAATAAAATCAGAGTTGCAATTCAATAACTAAGGGTGTGGGTGTGTGCGTGTGAGGGGGGGGGGGGTCACACTATCTTTCAAAAATGTTCTATTCACTATTCAAAGTAGCGTCTAGTCCCTGCACTTTGGCTTTTGGCTACGATTTCAAAAAACGGATCACTCTGCTGCACGCATGCGTGCTTGTCTGATACTTTAAAATTTTGTTCTAAGCCATTTCAAAATGAGTGCGTATAGCTCTGTGGTATGTCATTTCTCTTCCGTTCTGTGGTCTTGAGTTTGAATCCCAGCGGCGGAAAGTTTTATTTTTCAGTATTTATTTGAGTTATAAAAAATAATTTGAATTAAAAAAAATGTAAGTTTTATTTTTCAGTATTTATTTGAGTTATAAAAAATAATTTGAATAAAAAAAATGTAAAGTTTCCATTTTTCAACATATAAGCGATGGAAAGTTTGAAACAAAATGGAAATAAATATGAAATTTGGTTATAAATGAATTTCGTACATTCTAGAGAATGCTGTACAGCGAGTTTCATGCGTCCAGTGATGTTTTTTTTTCGGTTAACGTACGCGAAGCGTACATACACAGGTTATTGACCGCGGCTTGAATGAATTTCGTGCATTCTAGAGATTGCTGCAAAGCGAGTTTCATGCGTCCAGTATACACAAGTTATTGACCGCGGCTTGAATGAATTTCGTGCATTCTAGAGATTGCTGCAAAGAGAGTTTCGTGTGTGCAATGATGTTTTTTTTTTTAATGTTAAAAATTGTTTTTTTGGATGTTAAAAATTCGCTTTAAAACGCTATAAAATCGTTAAAAATCCTTAAAAATTGAAAAATCCGGAGGGAAAAAAAATGTATTTTAGTAAAAGTCTGAAATTGAATTTCTTTAAGAATGTTAAATTAAAATTGTGAAAGAAAATATTTAGTTATACGCTAAATGTTTTAAATCAAAATCCTTTTACGAATTTAAAAAAACTGCCGCGTAATGGAATAAAATTAATATGGTTCCCGTTGAGACTGTCTAGAGCAATGCGCATGCACGCAGCACGATCCATTTTTTGAAATCGTAGCCAAAAGCCAAAGTGCAGGGGCTAGACGCTTGTACTATTCAAAGTTGATCTCAATTTCAGATGGCTGAGTCAAAACTTTATGCACTTATAAATTTACCTTCAAATCGCTGTCTAATATATCCGAAGTCCCGTGGACTTCAACAACTTTATTGGAGTAAAGCAAGGCCTTTTTAAGTATTAAATACTTATTAAATTATAAGTATTAAAATTAAATTTTAATCGCTTATTCCACTATCAAAGAAATTACACTTTCCACATGTGTAGAGACTCCTACGAAAAACTATCCTCAATGCAATTTATTGGCTGGAAACACCAGTAGAACTCGATGCTAATGCTAAGACCCTCTCGAACCAGCGAAAGTTTCACGTTTTATAGTAAACAACCAGGTTTAGAGCTAATTAACATAACTCGTAAGTACAAAGCAATACTCCAATTTCACCGAGCTCTTTCACACGAAATTTTAAATGAGAAAGAACAATATTTACATGAATTAGTTCACAAGACAATATTTCGCACTACAAAATCAACTCGGCCACTAAATTACTTTCCTGACCACGACTACTTATTAATGTTGTAGTGGACTCTCAAATGGAAGTGTTAGAAAAAAGGGTACCTAAATTAATATGTTGGCTCAAGCGTTCGCTTTTGTGCAGTTGAAATTAGTATGATGAAATAATTACAAATTAAAAAAATTGCTGTAATAGCATCAAGCAAATAATTTAATACTATATAAATTTAAACTAGTCGTTGGGGGCCACCGTAATACTTACCTATCAGGGATATGCATAGTATAAAATATGAAAATAAAACGAGTGTAAACCATTTATAAATTGCATTGCAATTCGAATAAAATCGTGGCTTGATGACGTTATGAACTTTAAATGATCTATTACTGCATTGTGTAAGAGAAACATCCTTATAACTCCAAATTGATAATCATATTAACTAACGGTTTACTGCGTCGTATTAAGCGTCTCATTTCCAATTAAAACATACCTTTGAATTGAAATTTGAATGAAATACAGGGTCATGAAAAATCGAAGAGTGCGGAAAATAGGATTACAAATAACTCTGCAACTAATTATCCTATCGACTTCATTTTTAATGCAAAATTTATGTTTTTTTATTGTATTTTATATTCACTCCTTAAAATAAACAATTTCGAAAATTTTTATATACCTTTTATCAGAACGAATATTTCGAGAGTCCGAAAAAAATAGTTTCGGATAATCGAGGTTACTGAAATTCAATAAGCTTCTTCCCATTATTACATACTAAGTGCATACCAAATTTCAAGTCTCTATCTCAATTTGTTCGAGAGATAGAGCGTTTACAGACACACACACAAACACATTCACAGACAGACGGACGGCAAAAGTTTTTTTTCTAAAAATATGTTTTTCAGAATCTCCAGTCCTTGAAGCGTGTAAATCCGTCAATTTTTTTTTTCGATTTTCAAAAGGATTACAAGACTTACCGTATACTACTTATGATGGGTAAGTAAAAGAAGAGAAATCAAAAAGTATTTATTCATATTTTTCAACATGCAACAGGAAAAAATTATATTTACCCTTTCATTTTTTTTTTTTTTTTTTTTTATTGGAAGCATAAAATTGCACGAAATCTGTTTTTGACAATAAGATTCGGTCATCTGTGTCTACAGTAGAATCGAAATGTCAACTCTGAGACGAAACAAATGCAAATAAGTGTTGCACATATTGTTCCAGGATGATAAACCGGTGGTAAAACAAGGAGATATTTTTGACGCTCACTTATTTCTTGTATTTAATGACCCAGATTCGGAGTAGAAAGGCTTTACGGTGATTTTCGTAAGAAATGAATTATTTTCTATGAAAAGTTGAGTAACTGAAAATGAACAATTTTCAAGGAAATAGAATCTAGAGTCCTGCATGCACGTGTGGTCATGTTATGCATGATCTGAAATTGAAAATGGTACTAGAACCTCCCAGAAAAAATAATTCTCATCATACCGCATTCGTACCTGCCTGACTGAACCCACAAAAACGATTTGCGAAGACTTGTAACCCGAAGAACTTTAACCTGAACCTGAAACAATCGCGTAACCCGAAAAGAAAAAAAAATTGTAAATGCAAATATGCTCTAGTAGAAAAAACAATATATTGGACCAATGTTATTTGTATCTTTGCCAATATAGCTATACACTGAAAAAAAAAAAATAATAAAAAGCAGGAATGATCTTGAGAAATAATGCAAAAGTGGTTGTTCCTCAAGAAATATTCTCGAATATTCTATTTTATCTATTCTGAAACATTTCTGCACTGCAAAAAATAATTGTTGATTTTACAGTATAAAACTGGCATCCCAGCTGCCAGTATAGCTGGGATGCCAGTTTTATACTGTAAAATCAACAATTATTTTTTGCAGTGTGATCAAAGTTAATAACAAAAGTATGTGAATGGAGCTTCCAAGAAATTACCGATATTTTCAAGAAACTTTAGCAATATTGGTTTGAAACATTATCCCAACATTGAAGTGTTTACATTTTGACAATGTTGCATAAATATTATAAATAAATATTTTGCCATTCCATTGTCAATATTTACACTATTTCTAATGTAAAGCCTGTATTTTTCCAATATTAGCGACTTTTTTTAGCGATTATTTTTTCAATATTAAGAATGTTTCCAGCATAAAGCCAATATTCCCAAAGTTTTCCTACTATTCCACACTTCCGTTGCATATTTTCCATACTTCATTTAATAACAAATATTTCCAAGACAAAGCCAATGTTTAATTGATATTGATATTTCACGGGATGTTTTTCTCATGAATTCAGTATTGAACTCTAATACAACCAATATGGATTTGTTATTAGGATGGAATGGACGAAGCCTGATATACAGCAGGGCAATAATGGTTCCCTACTTCTCCCATATACAGTGGAACTCCAGTTATACGTTTTGTCCGGGACCAGACGACAAAACGTACAACTCAGTAAAACGTACAACTCAATTAATGGTCAACCAGAACCTTTTTAAAAGATATCGTAAACATTTTGTTCCGCTGAAACGTTTCAGTTGACTTTTATATCGAAAAGTGAAGTTTTGTATGTATTACTGCACCCATGACATAAACTTTCGTAAATGGAAAAGAGTTTAAAAAAAAAAAGTAAATAAGAAAAGTACACATGAGGTTATTTTATCATAAAATCTTTATTAAAAATATCTTTTGGTGGTTGGTATAGGGACTTAAGGAAGACTTAGCAAAAGTTCTGAAATTGTTTTCTTCTTTAAAATGTATAAATGAGACAAACTTTTGTCTAGGGACGCAGAAACATAGCGTATAACTGTGGGAAACGTATAACTCAAAAACGTATAACTCAGCTAATTTTTAATGGCAAATGGCCGGGACCGCAGAGTTGAAATGTATAACTGAGGGAAACGTACAACTCAGGTAACGTATAACTGGAGTTCTACTGAACTGTACATAGGTCACCCAGTAAAGTAAAGAACGCTTGCCCAATTGCGCAGCACGCAGTTCCCTCGAAAGATCTCGGGCGTACTGCACGACAAGTACCACTGTATGGCTCAGTCTGTGTTAAGTGCGATGTGTTGTTTCGGATGATTAGAAACTGTCAGCGATAATAGAAAATCCCGCCAAATGCAAAATCTGCAATGCTATTCGGTTTCTGAAGTCGCAAAAAGTTCGGACGTTTTAGATTTATAGGCAAATTAAACAAATGTATGTAGAAAATGTAAAGAAAAAGGTTTTCTGTGAGAAAATGGCGTATTATGTTTAATGAAGAAAGATCAAATGGGCTTGATGAAGATCAGAGTGGCCAACCATCACTCGTTACAGACGAACTGAAAGAAAAAATTGAGCAAAAAGTTCGTGGGAACAGACACTTTACTATAAACACTTCACACAAGCCTTTCCCATGAATTTCGAAAACGATGAAGATCTCAAAGAAGTGTAGTAACTTCATGGCTGTAATTGGTGACATAGAGCGTAAATGAGTTCAACAGCAGAATTGAGAAAAATGTGCAGCGTTATTATAAATGTTTGAATAACAATGAGAATTATGTCGAAACGTATAATTAGATGCAGTATTATTGTAAATAAAATTTGTGTTACAATATCTGTTGTTTTTATAGAATTATCCGCAAGCATCCATCCTGGATTATCTACATAATTAAAACAGTCTAAGTGTGAGAACATAAAAATATATAAAAGGCTCGATGTTGTCCTCTAAAAGTATTAGTGTCTGGTCCTCAAAATTGATAAATAGGATTTAATGGAATAATCAATTTAATGGAATATATCAATTTAATGGAATATATCAATTAATCTATCTATATAAAAGCCGTTCTTGGTATGTATGTATATATGTATGTTCCTTACACAAATCTGCAGTTTTTGTCCGATTTGAACGAAACTTGATGTATGCTTTAGAACATGAGTAAAATTATACTATCAACTTTAAAAATTTCTAAACCATTCTTTACTGCTTTTTCCAAACACCTCCCATAATTTATCATTACAGAAATCTATTTCGGGGTTTCTACAAGTCAGGGAAATTTTAGACCAGAAAAATCTTGAGAACCAATATTTTCTTACAGGAAAACTCACCTTAAAGTGGACAAAGTTTCGCAAAATTATATTAGGGGAATTTTTTTATAAGAAAAAGTTGGTATAAGTCTGGAAAATTTCCTGAAATGTAGGAACCCTGTATTTTCTTTTCAATTTCTAATGGAATTTCTTTCCTGTTGCCATTTTTATAAGCCAATAAAAATCAAATTCTCTGATTATAATTTGAAATCCGAAACTGACGTCATTCTGAGTAGATAATATGATTGTTTTCGTATATTACAAAGATTACTATAAGTGCGTTTAAATGGCATAGTACATTTATTTAAATGTGTTTGGAGATAAAAAATAAATAACTCTTTAGCTCCTAATTTTACAAAGGTAAATTGTTTCCACTGGCTTGTTAATATTAAAGTAAATTTTCCAAGAAATAAAAGCATATTTTTGCGTATTCAAGCTTCATGATTCAATTTATTCTACATAATCAAAAATCGTCTGTCAAATATTAACATTTAGAAATCATTACATGGTTATTTTTTCAGCTTTAGCTTCAACCCAGGAGGAATACTTAAGCTCCTTGGATTTAGGTGGACAATAATTGCCCACTATTAATAAAAATTCAATTTAAAGAAAACAATATATTATTTTCCATTAATTATACTTTTAAAATGGCTGTTAAAACAAAAGGGATTAAAAGTAAAATGGTTTATAGGAAAAAAATGACGTAATTTTTTTTCTTGTAAAACATTCATCCTCTTTAATAAAAAGCTATGCGTTGCTGACGACTGGGATTTTCGATAATCGTTGCCACAGATTAATGTCGGAAAATGAAACATTTGAAGTTGCTGAAAAAATTAATAGCTCGAAAAGTATTTGTCAGAAAATTGTTAGACAAACTGCGTTAGAAAGGTAAAAAATTGTATTTTTCTTGACATAAATTTCAAATCTAATGATTATGCCGTTTTTCAAATATTGAATTTCGAAAATTACCAAATTTCACAATGGAGTACCAGCATAGCGAAATCCTCACGCGTAAAAAGATAATGATAACGGCCATGTGTCCTGACGTATACTGGCAGAACGAGTCACAAATTATAGTAGCCTTACTATTCTGTTAAAATATAAAAGTGAATTATGATGCTACGAGTGTATGATTTTTATTTAATTTTAATATAATCATCTTAGAAACAAGATTTTGGAAATTTTTTTCGAATGGAACTAATAAATTGGGCAATACTGTATATTATTTTGAGTTTAAAAGAGAAAAGGTGGGGGAGCGCTTTATATTATTTAGGTTTCCCCAGGAACTTTTGGTCAGAATTAAAAGTTTAATATATCATAATGTCAGAAATTAAATCGACATTAAATAGGCAATAACTATAACGACTGTCCTTCAGTTCGTTAAGATAGATTTTCATTTAAAAATATAAAATCAATCAACATGGATTTTAGGTATTTTTAAGGTTATTATCACGGGTCCGGGCAACGCCGGGCATGTCAGCTAGTTTTAATTATAAAAAATAATATATTTTGTATAAGTTCGACAAAGTGGCGTCATTTTCATTTCAATAGCTTTGAAATTATAATCCAATTCTTAAAAGTACAATATATTTTTGAGAAAAAATGTTTTACATTAAAAATCACATAATTTCAAAACGCAATTTTAGCAAATTCTGTTTAAATTACATTGTAAATATAATTTCTTAGTCAAATTTAGTATTTGATAAGATTAATGTTTATTTTTTTCTATGAATACAATAATATTGGATTTTTTTAAGCGCTTTCATTTTCTAAATAGATAATGTGTATGTAACGCCACGCATTTAAAGGCGTATTTCTCAACTAATTGTAGGCGAAAAGTAACAATTCTTGCAGAGTTAGTAATTCATAATGTATTATTTCTACACATAATATAATTTATTCTAACTACTTGAAAATTACGAGAAATTTAGCGAAACTTCAAACAATTCAGCTCAACGTTTTGCCTACGTTAAGTTGAGTATAGACACGCAACAAACCAGTTTGTTGACAAACATGTTCCCATTATCTATAACTATAAATGCATATTTGTACATGATTTATCAATTGAAATAATTTTTTTTTAACTAGACCTAACTAGACTTAACTAAGTATCAGTTCATAGGAAAATCTATCCCGGTGAAAGTGTCGTCATATTTTAAACCATGTGCTTGTTTTCAAACCAAGATAATGTTAGTATATTTTATAGTAATTACACAAAGTAGCGTAATTTCCACAGAATGTATTGGTCTCCAAAACATAAGTTTAACATCCTTTTACCGTATAACGTTCCACAATATTAAATTTCGAAAAAATTTAATAAATATATTAAAGTCGATGTAAAAGTTGTTAGCATATGTAATTTTCATTATAGAAAATGGATTTGTATTTGACATTGTTCACGTGAAATTCAAAGAAGAGTCTATACCACTAATTAAACAAGAATATCTCCCCTCTTATTAGTGCAAGAGAAAGCTAGTTAAAAATCCAGGTATTATTAGTTATTTTTCTATGATACTTATATAATTCCTTATAATTTTAAAATATATAAATCTAAAGTTAAAAATATCTCTGCAGGAAAATTTTTGGCCCTCACTGGAATATATTCTTGTCAAATTTCGAAACTCCCATAACTCTAAACTACAACACAAAAATCAACATGACAATGGTTATCCATAATTGGGAGCTTTTTTCATATATATTTTTTTTTTTTTCATTCAAATAAATAAGAAACTCTATTGCTTAACAAATAAGCATTTAGGATTTGAAAGTCTTTGGAGCGTGATAAATATTTTGATATTGTTGGTAGGTCTACAGCTGTTAAAAGTGTGGCACTGTGAAATAAAAATTCAATACATATATGAGGATTAAAGGTATTTTTCTACTTCTTTTATTTATTTTTAAACTTTTATGCTCCACCACGTTTTAATTTCTTTATTAAATATCCTATAACTTCAATTTATTTTTTTTTTCAAGATCTGAAATGTTTTGGAAAAGAAACATAATTTATGTTAATTTTTCGACTATTCTAATCAAATAAAAGTCATATCTAAAGTGACATGTTAATTAGCAAATTTCCTCAAAAATATTTATTAATATAATCACTTTAAAAAATATTCTTCAACACGAAAACTTAAATTAAATCATTCTCTATGAACGGAATAAATGTAAATTAGAATAATTAGAAATGCTAAAATAGAATAACAAAGAAAAAACTGTATTCCACACTTAATGTTAGTGAAAGAGTATGAAATTTCAAAATCATGAGAGGAATTTGAATGGTCATATATATAAAATCAAAAATACACAAATTGTGATTATCAGAAGTATTATCTACTATAAAATATGATAAAGAGTTTTCTAATTGTATATGTTGCTTAATTAATGCATTAATTTTCTTTAAATGTTATGTGAACAAAGTCACTGGTAACAGCTAGTAGTTTAATATTATCAATTACTTTACGATTATGCGTTGAGAAACGAATTTTGAAATCCTAAAAATGTATAGTTTAAATAATGTTTCATTATTTATTTCTCGTTGCCATATCTTAAACAAGAAAAAGGGGAAAAATTATATATTTTTTAATAAGTTCACTTGCTGGCGCTTTCTATAGCAATCACCTGGTATACCAGACGTAAATAAAGCAAGGCATGTTCAAGTTTGCTGCCCACGCCAAATTAATGTATCGTAAAGGAAATTTTGGGGGAAAAAACACGAATTGAAGTCATAAATGTAAGCGTGATTTTAAAGATAAACATTAAATGCTTACAAAAGAGTTTTTTTTTTTTTTTTTTTTTTTTTTTTTTTTTTACTTTTATATTTATTTGAAATTTACCTTTAAAGCAGAAAACTGGATTTCATGTAGGTAAAAATACAGGAAGCTAAAGCTAAAAGGCATGACGTTTTTCACTTACTCTGATTTATTTAAAAGAGAAAAAAAAAAGATAGTGTTTTTCCTTACAAAAGAAATCGTAAGTAAAATTATCTTTATATAGTTCTTAAAATACATTATTTTGTTAATTCATTTTAATGATTAGTACTACTTCTTTATATGAATAAAATTCCCTGGTATATAGCTTATATTACTGATAAAAATGTACACAAATTAATTATGCGAAAATGAAATTTTAAACCATAACGCAAAAAAAAAAAAAAAAAAAAAAGTCTGCATTTAATACCGATTTATTGAATGAAAATTTTAAATTAACTACTGATAATAATAATTGTGTATTCACAGGTTAGAAAAAAATTATTTACTACAACATATGTGATTAATTTTATCACTATTGCTTTTTTATTTCACACTTATGTGCTTCTTTAAAAAATAATTTAATTACAGTTTCATTATTATTTGTTTAAGTATAACAACTTTTAAATGGATTCTTCTTTTTTTTCTTTTTTCTTTTTTTTCTTTTTTTTTTTTTTTTGCTTTAAATATAACTTTTCAGATGGTCCCAGTTAACATTTATCAGGTTCTAAACAAATTATGTCAGCCTGTACTTCAATGCTTTCACTTTTGCATAAAATAAAAATTATGAAAATGTTTATACAGGGTGTCCACGTATAACCTGACCGACCTTTATTTTCGCAACCGTTGGTCCTAGACGCATACTTCCAATTACAAAAATGGTTTAAATAAGGTAAAGAATTATTTTTAACGCAATTTGGGTCAAAAAAAATTTATTAAAAAATTACGAAATTTAAATTTTTATACGGTCTCCCGGTCCTATAGTTGATATTTAGTAAATATTTACTGTGACACTAACACGTAACACAAAAAAAAAGTCCCATTCATCTAACATTAAAATTGACTGAGTTATGAAACTTTGAAATGCATGACTTATACCACTTTTTTGCATCTCAAAACAGATGATTTCGGACATGCTTTCAGGGGTCGTATATAAAGTACTTAAACTTATTTCAAGGTATCTGCGCTTTGAAAGAAATCGTACAACTATTACGATTGAGTTAACTTTTATTAGTTAAGTTTCAGATTAGTTAAAATAATTGTATTTTAACATGTGTTTTATTTTGTAAGGATTTGAGGCTATGATTTCTTTTAACAAAAATTATATTATTTTCATAAGGTTTTATTTAACTTGGAACGATCGTCTGTCCAGTTTAAAATTTGTACTCGAACTTTAACTGACTTTCAAATGTCTGATCGAAGTTAAATTTTACATACTGACTTCCGATGACAATGTAATATTATTATGATTTTCGATGCTTACCATCTTGTACATACTTATATTAGAGAATAACACAAAAAAATTCGGATAGATTACCGTCAACAAAAGTTTAAGAAATAGTTTTAGATTAGATAACATAAACCTGCAATGGTTAGGTTTTTTTTAACTTTTATAATTACGTTTTATGTATTTTTTAACGCTGAATAAAAAATTATCTTCACTTTTAACCATCATGTCAGTATTTTTCACAAGTCGTAAATTTCAAGGTTAAAAAATAGCGAAAAATCTGATACTATAAAATAGATTAAGACTTTTTTATTCAGTTTAATTTTATTTAATTAAATAATTTATTCAATTTTTTGGCTTATACTGGGTTTCTTACAGCTAAACAGCTCAGGGATCCGATGAGGTTGAGAGAGGAGGGGGGAAACTTTTAACTTTGAAATTTGCGATTTGAGAAAAATCCTAACGTGATGGTTTAAAATGAAGGTCATTTTCGGATTCAGCGCTAAAAAATACATAAGAATCAATTTTCAAAAGCTAAAAAACATGACACAACCCAAAATTTGAAAGACAGTGTTATCTAACAGCATTTTAAAATCTGTATCATTTTGTAAAGAATTGAGGCTATTTTTTTTCATCCTTTTATTTTCCAAAAATTCTGTTATTTTTATCCTCTTATATGTTCAGTACAAATTGTATATTTTGCATTAATATGTCAGAATGATTATACATTTCACATTTATATTAGATTGCAATGTTAATTTTGCTCTCAACTATTTTTTTATATATATCTGACGATTATTTATATTTATGCTACATTTGTGAATGACCCCTATTTCGCAGCAAAAAATATACTCCAACTTTAAACAACTATTACTCGGTCAATTTTAATGTTAGATGAATGGGGCTTTTTTTTTTAATTACTTGTTAGTCTCACAGTAAATTTTTACTAAATATCATTTATAGGACCGGGAGACCGTATAAAAATTTAAATTTCGTAATTTTTTAGTAAATGTTTTTCTTGACCCAAATCGCTTTAAAAATAATTCTTTACCTTATTTAAACCATTTTTGTAATTGGAAGTATGCATATAGGACCAACGGTTTCGAAAATAAAGGTCGGTCAGGTTATACGTGGACACCCCTGTATACCTTATTATACAAAGCAGTATTTTCTTTTTTAAATTAATCATTAAATTGTACACAACTTTTTAAAAAAAGGAGCTAGAAATACTGAGAATTTAAATATATTGTTCGGGTAGAGCACATTCTTTTCACTTTTGAAAACAGCCATCTCATTATATATAAACTTTTTATAGTGACATATAAAGAAATTAGCATATAATTATCATTCAAAGTTAATTCTTTGTTTGAAGAATGCATTAGTACCATAAGGGCATTTATTATGTTAAGGGTTATCTACCCTATATATAAAAAATCCTAATGAAACGAATTTATGAAATGACTGATTAAACGATTGATTAAACTAATATATATTATGTTGTTGAATATTTAACAGCTATTCCTCCTAAAATATGAAACGTTGGGCGATCAAATTAACACCAGTTATCTACATTGATCCAAGGATGTCAAAACTGGTCTTAGAATTTTAAAATTGGAATTAGTTTTCGAGATATTAATTTTTTTTCTAACTTTTAATGACATTTCTGTAATGATGGCAACTAAATTACTCCATTTTTGCGGATAAAAAAGAGAAAAGGGAAAACGACAGGGGTTATTAGATTTCCTTTTTTTTCCCCTTTTTTGTCGTCATTTTCAAATTGAAAATGAAATTATCTTTTATTTAAATATCTATTTTAAATATTATTATTTAATTGTTAAACATATAGTAATAAATGTTTAAACAATTTAAAATAATCGTTTGTCATCTTAAACATTGAAATAAATTTCATTGACGTAAAATAATAATAATAATAATAATAATAATTCCATCTTAGCTTTTTTTCAGTTTTATCTATTCATCCAAGGGGGTTAAACAAAAACATATTTGAACTCTTGCATTTAAGTAAAGATTTTTTATTGTTCCCTATTTACAAGAAATGAATTTAAAGAAATTCAAGTACTTATTTCTTATAGATGGCGATTAAAACTTTTCACTAAGGCGCTTAAAGCCTAAATGGTTTAGTGAGAAAAATGCAATTTTCTAAGCATTTATTTTAATTCATAAACTGGAAATATTTTGAATAAATTTGTCCAAATGACGTCATTTATGTAAACGTTTTTATGGATAAAAAAGGGGAAAAAGAAATTAATAGGGATTGTTATTTATTAATGTCATTTTGTCAATCAAATTGATAAGAATATATAAGCATATGATAAAAACAATACCGTTATTAAATTGCATTTTCAATAAAATTTGAAGAAATAAAAATTTATGTTCACATATTTAAGCTGCAGAAATCAATTTATCTTAAAAAGAATAAAAAACGTCCGCCATTAAATTGACAAGAAATTATTGTAACTTTTTAAAAATCTACATTGAACCAAGGAGGTAAAAGAAAAACTAAATTAATATTTTTGCATTTAACTAGAAAATTATATCTCCCTATTTAAAAAAAAAAAATCTTAAAGAAGAAAAACAGATTTTCAACTATTTCCTTAAGATGGCAATTAAAACTTTTCACAAGGGCGTTAAAAGCAAAATGTTTTAGCAATAAAAATAGCATTTTTGTAAGCATTTATTTTAGTTCCTAAATATAAAATGCTTTTGAAAAAATTCGTAAAAACAGAGTCATTTTTGTATAAAACCCCCCAAATGATGTCATTTCCACCAGCTCCGAAATTAGAAGCCAAATCTTGGAAGAACGAAAAGCTTTTGGCAAACAAAGTGTAAAGAAACCATGATGTTGTGTGTTTTTGAAATGGGGTAGCGTGGAACCGTTTCACAATGGATCACCTTCATTAAATATTTCAGAACAAATTTTATTAAAATGCGTTCTTGATATTTCTAGAGGTAAAAATTATTTACAACAATTTTTTTTAGCTGAGTTCGCTCGACTTGTAATTTATAGCAAATCACCGAATAGTCCAGTCTTTTACAGTAGCTTTAAAATCTTAAAGTCTTAACTAGTGCTACTTTTCACTCTCCCCGAAAGGTCAAATCCAAGGCTGTTGCGTTGACTTCAGAGAGATCGCACTCTCTCATTCAAAAATCTGTCAGCAAACCTTTCCTTCCCTACTAAGATGGGAATCCGTCCTGAGATGAGTGTTTTCCACCAACCCTCGTTCTCCTGCCGAAACTCTAACTAACTTCCCCTCGCTTCTCTTTTCCGGTCCCCTTGCTCTAACAAAAGATACTCCGATCACCAATCAAAAAAGTTTTAGTTCACGTCATTAGTTTCGGTTTTTAAGTCATAGGATAAACCATTCTTTTGGGGAGGTCTTCCTGAACTTTAGAATGTTCAAACGGCAATTTCTCACGATCCGAGACCCCACATGTAGTCGGACAGATCAGAGAAATATCTTGCTGTCTAAGCAATTTCAGTTCACAAGATTGATCGAAGCTCATCTTTTTCTATTGTAGTAAGTGACGTTCTTGTAACCCCACAGCGAAGCGTGAGAAAAGTTCTCCAACTCTTGGGAATTTCTATCCTTGATTATTTTGCATAATTAGCAGACTGTGAGAGATTTAATGAGATCGTCACAACACCCCCACCATCAAAACATTTTCCGGGTTAAAACGCGGAAAATCTGCAAAAAAAGGATTAGCTCAACATATTTGAGTGGCTCAAATAACATTTCAATTTAACCTCACTATATACATCAGTGACTTAATTTCTTATATACTGTTTACCATTGCTTGAACATCTAGCTTTAGAGACTTTTTTTTTTTTTTTCCACTACACATGCCAAAATAACAAATAAAACTAAAAATAATCAAATATGTACAAAAGATTGGATTTTACTCAAAAACTTACTACTGAATTGCTCTACTTAAGTAGTCAACGTGGGGTATATCTTTACCCGGTTTGTGTCGGATGGCATATTGAAAGGTTGCAGGGCTAGCGCCCATCGAAGTAATCTGGGATTGTTACCTGCATTATTTTTCAGAAACACCAAAGGGTTGTGGTCTGTTTCTATACGAAATTCTTGACCGTCAATGTAATGTCTTAGTTTCTTGATCGCAAAAATTATAGCCGCGCATTCCCTTTCCGTTGCGCTAAAACTTTTTCCTGGGTCAGTAAACTTCCGGCTGAGGTATATTATGGGATGTTATTCTGAGCCCTGCCTCTGTGCCAACACTACTCCGATCCCTTTTTCAGACGCATCTGTTTGCACAACGAATTCCAAATCATAATTTGGGGCGTATAGAATCGGTTCCCTGGTGAGTTTATCTTTTAGTAGATCGAACGCCTTACTCATTTCGTCACTCCATGCTATTTTTTCTTTTTTGTGTTTTCCTTTCAGCGCTCGCGTGAGAGGTTCAACTATAGTGGCGTAATTTTCTATGTAACGCGAGTAATACCCTGCCATACCTAGGCATCTCCTAATTTCTGTTTTGGTTTTTGGCGCTGGCAATTCCGTGATGGCGTGGATTTTAGCTTCGGCGGGTTTTCGTTGTCCTTCCCCCACTATGTGGCCTAGATATTTAACCGTCTTCTGTGCGAATTTGCACTTCGCTATTTTAACTTTTAATTTAGCATCCCTTATTCTGACTAATACCTTTTCAAGATGTTTGATATGTTCCTCCCAATCATCTGAAAATATGGCCATATCGTCTAGGTAGGGTAAGCAAAATTCTTCTAGACCATATAACAATTTTGCCATGAATTTAGAGAACCTATACGACGCGTTGAGGAGCCCAAAAGGCATTGACAGAGGTAAAAAACTTCCAAAATTAGTCACAAATGCGGCCAAGTTCTGCGCCCTGGGTGTCATGGGTATCTGCCAATATCCTTTTGTCAAATCAAGCACCGTAATATACTTCGCGGCTGCCACTTTTTCAACCCTTTCCTCTATATTCGGGAGTGGGAAAAACCCTGCCTTCGTAATTGCGTTCAGTTTTCTATAATCAATGCAGGGGCGCGGATCTTTTCCCGGGGCTTCCACCAATATCATCGGAGAATTAAAATTAGACTCCCCTTCCTTAATTATGTTGAGTTCTAACATGCGCTTAATCTCCTTTTTTAAAATTTCATTTTGTCTGGGCGATGTACGGTATGGCCTTATTCTCACCGGTTTTTCTTCTATAAGTTCTATATCGTGTTCCGTGAGATCCGTTAATCCTGGGTCGTTCGAGAACACTTCGCTGTATTCGTCCAATAAATTTTCCAACATATGCAATTGTTCGTTACTGCACCGATCCCTTAACCCACTATCCTCCACTACTTCGCTAAACTTGTAGCTGCTGGAGTCTGCTAAGGGGTACACAATCTCTAAGTCTTGGGATGCATCTGGCTCGTGAAATTCGCGGGTTAAAATATTTATTTTTCCCACCCTTTTTACATACGGTTTTAAGAGATTTACATGATAGATCTGTGATTTTTCCCGTCTGCCCGGAACACTCACTATATAATTTGTCGCGGAAATTTTGGATTCGATCTTTCCGGGACCTATCCACCCTACCGACATTTTATTCTTTTTGTTCGTTGCTAAGACTAACACTTCTTCCCCTGGCTCAAAGTGCCTTTCGACGGCATTTTTATCGTACCAGATTTTTCTTTTGTCTCTAGCGACCGTCATATTCTGGACTGCTAATTCCTGACAGCGCTTTAGCCTATTCATTAGATTAAAAACATATTCAGTGACCAACTCTGGCTCTTGATTTTCCCCTGTCCATTGTTCGAACAATAAGGTTTCCGGGGTCCGTAGATTTCTCCCATGAACTAACTCGGCCGGGCTAAAACCGGTCGATTCATGCGTTACCGTCCTCAAGGCTAACAATGCATGCGGTAGATTTTTCTCCCAGTCACTACCGTTTTCCACACTCAATACCTTTAATAATCGTTTGACAGATCGGTGCCATCGTTCTATCAAATTTGATGAAGGTCTACACACACTCGAATGATTTAGTTGCACTCCAAATTTCTCCAGAAAAATGGTGGTTAAGCTTGAAGTAAAAGATTTTCCTAGGTCTGTCTGTACTTCAAAGGGGTAGCCTAAACGACTAAAAATTAAGGTTAGGGCCTCGACTACCGTTTCAGAAAGCATGTTTGGTATGGGTATAGCCTCAGGGTATCGCGAATAACAACAAATTGCAGTTAGTAAATACCTATTTCCCTTGTTAGACACTGGTAAGGGGCCTACAAGATCCACCGAAAGTTTTGAAAATACCTCTGAAATTATAGGTACTAGCTTCAGCGGGGCCCTTTTCTGCTCCCCCGCCTTTCCCACTTTTTGACATGAGTCACAAGATTTTACGAAATTTTCCGTTTCTTTTATTATGTTCGGCCAAAAGAAATATCTTAAAATTTTGTCTTTTGTTTTCAATTCGCCCATGTGAGCCGCGATTCCCTCATGACATGCATTCAGAAGGCCTATCCTATATTTTGCCGGAACCACTAGTTGAATTCGTTCAAACCCCCAATGGTCTTTAGTTTTTCGTATTATCAACGAGTCTTTTATTTCATAATGCGATTTTTTTTCCATTGCCTTTTTCCTGATAATGTCTAAAGAAGGGTCACTGCTTTGTTCCATTCCAAACTCACCCCTACCTACTTTAGCCAGATCTAAGCATTGATCATTAAGAACTTCGGGGAGTAAATCTTTTTCCCAGGTCTCAACTGTCACCTCATCATCCGCCTCTTTTTCGTTTTCCCCGGCTAGGGGAGAAAGAGTAACTTCCTTGTTCGGTTCGTTTTCTTTTTCTTTCGGATTCGTTTTAGTCTGACTACGCGTTATTACCGCATGTAGGGTTTTAATTGTTCCGTTTTTAATATCGTCTATCAACTTCTGCGTTTCGTTACCCAAAATATAGTATGACATATCTGCTTCGCTGTCGGCCACAATTGCTTTAGTTCTCACATTTCCAATGTCTTTAATTTCGAGCGTTACATCGGCCGTCGGCAAACAATGCAAATCATTTATTAAAGGTTGTCTTACCCAAACGGTTCCCCCGTCTAATTGATCCGAATTAATGAATTTCCTAGACACCACGTCCGAACAGGAACCCGTGTCTCTCAACACGGTAATTTCTTTTCCATTAATTAGAGCATGACTTAAATAGGGTTTAAAACCTTCTTCCAATTCAGGGCTTTTTCGGATGTGACTAATTTTAGAGATGGGTCTTTCGTTTTTTTTTTGTATTCCGGGCAATTAGCTTTCAAATGCTGGGAGGATCCACACACGAAACATTTGTTCCACCTCTTTTGTTCAAATATGCGCTCTTTGTCTTTGTTAATATCTTTGTCTCGCCAATTTGTTTTGGTTTCGGAAATTCTCTCACTTCGCGTTTTTTCTTCGAACCTTGGTTTTTCGGTTCTTTTATCGGGAGGGGGCCTTACATTCCAAAGTTTTTTCGAAGGGCCTTTAATCGCTTCATATTCGTCGAGACAATTTGCCAAAACTAACGAGTCTTTGTAGTTTGCCCACGAATCAATGAAATGCTCTTTCAATTCGCTAGAAGTACGGCGCTTGATCTGGTCCGTTATCAATAAATTTTTCAGACTATTGAAATCTGTAACATCTAACCCATTTAACCAACCCTCTAAATAACTATTTAGTTCGAAAATAATATCCTTCCACGGAGCACCTGGATTGCGTGGATGTTTCATTAATTTTTGACGATACGCTTCGGGACTCATACGGAATCGTTCAAGCAAAAACTTTTTGACGTATTCAAAGTTATCCGTCTGATCTTGCGGTTCCCTTAAAATTAATTCTGCAATTTCGACCGGCACTAAAGCTAATAAATGCGTCACTAAGTCACCTGTCTCTATTTCCGCTTTGGTCGCCTGTCGTTCGAACAAATTTAAAAACAAAGTTATATCCGAGCGTTCTAAATCAAATCGATGCATGATTGTTCGAAGCGGCAATTTAGGTGGGCGTTCCGACCCGCCACTGGTCGTTGAACTGCGTCTATTTGCATCTTGCGTCAATCTAAGTTGTTCCAACGTAAATTCGCGTTCTTTTTGTTTTTCCTCTCTTTCTCTTTCTTCTTTCTCCCTCTCATATTCCCTTTGTTTTTCCTCTTTATCCGCGGTTATCTTGTCTTCGCGATCTTTTATGATATACGCAGCTTGCGTAAATGCAAAATCTTTATCGTAATCATCGGCAGCTTCGATTTTTTGGATAATTACCGGTATCCTGTCATTTTTCCCTATTTCCACTCCCAATTCTTCCGCTAAATTCTGCAAATCAATTTTCCTGCATTGTTTCAGATCAGTTACTTCTTGCATTTTAAAATTTTATGTAAATACAATATAAAGATGAAAATGATAGTTTCGCTCGCTAACTTATGCAATAGGGATTCTAACACTTTATGGAAAATTTTCTGCAACTACCCACATAATACTAACAATTTTAAATACAATTCAATTTGAGGAATAATAAAAATAGTATACATATAAAAATAGACTTTCAATATTGTAAAATTTTCAATACACTGACACGTTTTGGTGTCGATCATACACATTTAAAACAAATTTAGAAATTTGAAATTCTGTGCACATAATTCAACCAATACTTGATATTTCTGACCCCGCAGGTAACAATTTTCCCATTTATAACAAAATGACCACTTTTGCAACTGCTAAAAAAAATTTTCCTAACATCACATATGCAAAATATTTGATTATCAACAACACCTATTGTTTCACTAATAATATAAAAAAGTACACCTTTGAAATCTTTCAGTCATGAATAACTAGACAATCGACTTATTTGAAAAATCAAAATTTTTATCTCTTTTTTTTTCGAGAAAAAAAATTATATATATACACATTTAGCCTGACAATCCTTATATTATTTTACTGCCAAAAGAAAATTCACACTATCAAATTTTATGCTGATAACAAATATACATATATTTTTCCAAATATGTTAAAAGTTATTAGATTTAAAAATTTATCATAATTTATCATATATCAATATTCAAATAAAAAATTTCTCAGAAATGAATTTTCCTCACCAAAGAATATGTAAACAAAATGAGAGCCACTCAAAAATGAATTGAGCTTACCTTTTCTACAGTCTTTGTCTGCATCATCTGTCGCCGGTTTCGGGTCTGGCTTAGACGTCGTCGATTTCACAGGTTATCTCGGTTTGTCGGCTCCTGATGTTTCCTAGAAAGGGCTTGCTTCGGACTTATTCTCTGTAAACACGGGCTTGCTTCCAGGACGGAACTGCGGTCTGTCGTGACACTGCAAGGGCTTGCTTCGGGCTTGTTCTCTGTAAACACGGGCTTGCTTCCAGGACGGAACTGCGGTCTGTCGTGACACTGCAAGGGCTTGCTTCGGTCTCTGCTTTCCTCTCCTGAACTGGCGTCAGATCTTGCGCGCTTAGATGCGGGCGGGCGTCACTGCTACTGTCTGGGCTCTCTTCACTAATGCTAATAAATTTTTGTCGAAATATCCGACTCGCTTGCCACCAGCTGTAAAGAAACCATGATGTTGTGTGTTTTTGAAATGGGGTAGCGTGGAACCGTTTCACAATGGATCACCTTCATTAAATATTTCAGAACAAATTTTATTAAAATGCGTTCTTGATATTTCTAGAGGTAAAAATTATTTACAACAATTTTTTTTAGCTGAGTTCGCTCGACTTGTAATTTATAGCAAATCACCGAATAGTCCAGTCTTTTACAGTAGCTTTAAAATCTTAAAGTCTTAACTAGTGCTACTTTTCACTCTCCCCGAAAGGTCAAATCCAAGGCTGTTGCGTTGACTTCAGAGAGATCGCACTCTCTCATTCAAAAATCTGTCAGCAAACCTTTCCTTCCCTACTAAGATGGGAATCCGTCCTGAGATGAGTGTTTTCCACCAACCCTCGTTCTCCTGCCGAAACTCTAACTAACTTCCCCTCGCTTCTCTTTTCCGGTCCCCTTGCTCTAACAAAAGATACTCCGATCACCAATCAAAAAAGTTTTAGTTCACGTCATTAGTTTCGGTTTTTAAGTCATAGGATAAACCATTCTTTTGGGGAGGTCTTCCTGAACTTTAGAATGTTCAAACGGCAATTTCTCACGATCCGAGACCCCACATGTAGTCGGACAGATCAGAGAAATATCTTGCTGTCTAAGCAATTTCAGTTCACAAGATTGATCGAAGCTCATCTTTTTCTATTGTAGTAAGTGACGTTCTTGTAACCCCACAGCGAAGCGTGAGAAAAGTTCTCCAACTCTTGGGAATTTCTATCCTTGATTATTTTGCATAATTAGCAGACTGTGAGAGATTTAATGAGATCGTCACAAAAGTTATAGATAATGTCCTTATTTTTTATTTTTTTTTATTTTATTTATTTATTTTTTTTTGAAAGCTTTTGACTTAAATTGTAAATATAATTTATTATTTGAAACATTGTATTTAATGAAACTAATATTAAAATAGCCTTCTAAATTTACAATAAAGTTAGATTTAATATTTCCCACAAAAATCGAATGATCTCATGCAATTCAAAAGCATCACATCGGGTTGCCACGCAGCTAGTAATGCTATAATATCACAATGGTCATGGTTAGCCATGCTGGGATTTCTAAATTCAGTTCACAAGTAAGGCATAAATTTCGATGATTATTTAAAAATATATATATATTTGGAAGGTATGAAATGCATTAATTTAGCAATAAAAAATGAACCTAGAGTGATAGAACCAAAGATTAAAGAAAACATTTATTGATCATGAACCAAAATTCAATGCATGCTACCATTCTTCCAATATTTAAAATGCTAATAAACAATAAAATTTCAATACACATAACATTGCATAAAATTCATTTAGAATCATAGAACTACTTCTGCATAATATTTCTCTATACGCTCTTTAATTTCCGTAGAAATATTGTTAGTTTATAACAAAAACAAACAAGAACGAAAAATTATGCGTCAAGCATAGATTATGTAACACTTTCCAACGCTTCCAAAAAAATTTTACAAATCATTACCGTCTAATAAGGTGAAAGTTGATATCTAATTAAACAAAGTCAAAGTCAAACCGGGCGGGGATGCCTACCTTTCGGCTTAAGCTCAACTAGCCCCACCCAGCAGGTTTGTTGACAAAGTCTTACAAGATAATTATTAAAGTTGAGAGAAGACAATAAATACAAAACAATACTAATAGCTCACTTATTGAACGATAAAAAACTAATAAATACGATATTGACAAATGAAATAATCATAGAATAAACACAAATCAAATAGAGATTAGAGAAGTAGTACTGAAACACAAATTCCAAAAATTCAAATTTTGATGACATAACTCAGAAAAATCAGTTTACTAATTATATTGAGCAATACTAAATAATACTTATCTAATTAAAAAATTTGTTAAACGCATGACATATTTAAAAACACAATTTCAGGAATTACCAACAATATTCGGAAAAATATCCGACCTTTTTTGTGCAGTCATGTATATAATTTATAGATATATATATATATACTACATAGAATGCTAAATTTCAGTTCAGTTAGGAAACGCGTACCATACGCGTATATGATCTCTATAATTTACACATATCAAGTAATATGCAAAAAGTAAATTAAATTTAAAAACCCATACCACAACTGAAAACACATTTCCAGCAATTATCGCTCATAGACAGTGCTGTAGAACTTTTTGCTTGTCCCTGTATATGAACGATAAATGCTATATACGCCTTATTTTACAGTAAGCATCTTGTAGTACATCTTAGCGATGCATGAATTTCAATATGTTTGAAATAGTGTAACATCATTAAAACACATTGTAAATATTTTATCTCCATAGACCATAATGCAACGAAATTCTTTTGAGTTTTTCTGTAAACGAACTATGCATGCTTACATACTTCATTTTCAATACCGAACAGGCTATAGTAAATCTCAATTACATGGCAATCTCAACTACATGTATACACTGAGAAAAATGACACTTTCAAATCTGAGTAGATCGATGTTTTCATTTTGTTATGAAACTTTTGTGTTTCAAATAGGACGATCCAATGCTTTCAATACTGAAATTACCAGAAATACTCAGAATGTTGAAACATGGACATACTCAAAACTGAGTACATAGAGGTCAGCTCATAGCTCATACTTATTTTTGAAACATGGACATATTCAAAAATGATTAGGATCAGTTCAAACTCATTTTTGAAACATGGGCATACTAAAAAATGAGCATATATAAATCAGTTCATACTCATTTTTGAAATATGGACATACTCAAAAATGAGCTCATAGAAGTCAGTTCATACTCATTTTTGAAACATGGACATACTCAAATATGAGCACATGATGTCTTATTCTTGAGTGTGTGCATGTTTTCAGAAATGAGTATATACATGTTTCAAACTTGAGTAATTTTGATTCGGAGCCATTTTGACTATGCGACATACACAGATTTGAGTATTTTTTGTTCAGTTTTGAAAACGTCGTTTTTAGAGTGTACATTTACGTGAGTTAGAGCTCTACCAGACAAACCATATTCATAATTCATAAATACTTTTCGACTATGTTGAAATTTTTTTAAAAAAGGAAAAGTATATTATCCTATAAAATACAATTTTAGTATTAACTTGCACCAATGCTTCGCTTCATTTCTACATCGAGGTCTGGAAAAGAGAATCCTTAGAAACGCGAGGGAAAAAAAAAATCTCACTGGAATTCACAGTATTATTTATTCACTGCAGCAATTTACAATACTTTTAATTTGTTCTATACAACCATTTTTAAGAAAAGAAAGAAATCATTCAGCGTAATGAAGTTATCCCTATAAAAAAAGAACAGTGAGAAACACAGCAAAGATTTATTTATATATGCAGTGATGTCAGAGCCGCCTTCGTCACGTGACGCGCTTTTCTTCCCCCCGAGAAAAAAAAACTGCGTTTTTAAAGTTAATTTAACGAATTATCCGAGTTTCAAATATACGTTTAAATGTTTTCGAACTGCTCGTATTTTTATACTGTTATGTTATGCTAGTTAAATTGAAAACGTGAAATTGCCCCACCCCACTGCCAGAAACCAGGTGCAATCATGGATTTTTTTTTTTGTTCCTAGGATATTGCTGTCAACTAAATCTATATCACTAAATCTCGGACATCGGACATCCCCTTTTGGCTGAGGACAAAGACGTTGGAATCTCCAAATGTCGAAACCCTAGGCTTTCCTGGAATTAGAAAAGATATGAGCAGGGGTGAAGAAGAGGGGCTGATTACAGGAGGGGCAAACTTCCACCAATAAATTTAAATAGAGATGTTTGGCTTATTTAAACCATTGACATCTTATACAAATCAGATGACAATGTATTGTTTTGTATGCAATTTGTATCAGATGTCAATGATTTAAACGCCTTATTCCTACACAATTTCTGTCAAATATAGGGTAAACATTTTTATTCCTTTTCACTGGTGACAGTTTGCCCCACCACCGGTAATCAGGCCCTGGTGAAGAATGATATAAATCTAATCGCCTATGACGAGTGCATTTTTTTGACGAGGCGAGTGAATTTTTATGTAGCTTTTTAAATACTGCAGGTTATAAAGAATGTATCAAACATTTTCACATATTTTTATTCGTTACCCATGTTTTGCATTTTTTTGCCACTTGCTGCGATGTAATTATAAACACGGATATAAGTTTTGTCCTACACTAAACTTTCCTCTGTTCTTTCGTAATTTTATACAAATGTTAATATGAAAGTGCATTTTAATGAGATTTTACATTAGCGTAAATTTTACCATAACAGTTTTCGATTGTATATTGCATCTTGCTGGCTGGTAAAAACAAATTTTTCGCTGGTAATATTTTACGAAAATACCCCACCCCTGGACATGAACATATGGCATGCCATATTACCAACCCGGCTATGAATTTGGATCCAGGGCACAAACTTGACTCGAGACCTCCATGTACATAATGTGTAGCACAAGGAAATAATTTTCATGCATGTATATTTTATATAAATTTGAAGGACGTTCTCAAATCCAAACCGGCTACTTTCTAAGATTTTTCTGAATTCATTTTTGTTCAAAAACTCATAAAATTGGCAGGTGGCCTATTCAGACACTATGTAATCGAACAGATTTTTTAGTTTTTCGCTCAAGGCAAAAGATCTTTCTCTCAAATTTAGAGTTTTGAACCGAATTTCCAAACGCGACAGCTCAGGAAAGGACAAAAACCTGCAGTCACGAGACAACAATCGCTTAGTATAACTCAAGATGTAATTGCTTTATTAAAAATAATAATAATACTGTTCGATTATAAATCACTTCAATAATCATTCCTGAAAGTGTCAGGAATCAATTTTTTTGGAGGGGGGGGGGGGGGGACCACTTTAAATGTAATTCTAATCAGACAGTTTTAATGCCCTAAACAAGCAAAAAGAAACTAGCATAATAATAATAATAATAATAATAATAATAATAATAATAATAATAATAATATAATAATAATAATAATAATAATAAAATAATAATAAAATAATAATAATAAGATAAATAAAATAAGATAATGTCAGATTCATTCTTTATAGTACAAGTATGCCGTGGCAAGATTTATTTTTAACATCGCTGAAAATAAAATAAATGCATCGTAGATCCCAAACTTAATGAGATTTTTGTACACTATTAATTATCCCCATTTTTTTTATTTGTTTTTTATGATTATTATTATTATTATTATTATTATTATTATTTGTATGTAAAGATGGAATTTTGTAATCGATTTTTTACTCTCTTCTTCATACGCTTACAATCATAAAAATTATTTTTACAGGTGTGTTTCCGATGACAATACAACATTTTAATATTTTAAAAACTTAATTATAAAGTAATAAATTAATTTAAGGCTTTTTTTTTTCGCTAACCCGCCACACGTGATAAACCACCCAATATCCTGTATGGTTGCAATTGTATACGAGTTGAAGCAACAATGAATTTTATGATGCGCGCTTGCCAAAATAGGTCAACTAGCCGTTGAAAACTCCAACAACGAAATATTTTAAATACTAAAAAAGGAGAAAATATAAATAAACAATAAAGAGTGTAATATATTTTAAAAAATACACTTTAATCAATTAATTGTTTCAATTAAATTATGATTATACGTTGAGAAATCAATTTAGAAATCTGTTACGTCACGTCAGTAAATTTATGATTAATATTTGAAATTAAGGATATTAAATGATTTAAATCTATTTCAGAATTAAATATTTTCCCCTTTCTTCTTTTTTCCCCCTTTTTATTATTTCAAAATTTAAATTATATTTTATAACCAGGGCTTTACAAATTTTATAAAATCTGGCAGTCAGAAAAAAAAAATTCTAGTCGCCAGTAAAAATTACCACATACCCACATCACTGATTTAAAGAAAAACATAAAAGATTTTTAGGAATTAATTGAGAACAAGTAATATAAAATTTTTTAAAAAGTCAATTCCTACTTTTTAATCATAAATATATAAAATAAACCCGTGCAGCATGAATGTCCCACGTTATCTTTATTGAAAATTATTTTATAATCATCGTTGCGGTATTTTATTTTTTGTTGGCATCACTCATTTGAGATAAATCTTTCATTTCATTTATGCAAACAATGGGAGGAATTTTTTTCTCCCATTTAAAACTAAAATTAATTAATTAAATTTAATGAATGAATTAATATTTGAAAAAACTGTATTAACATAAAGTGTCATCCACTACAAGTTTTAAAAAAAAATATTCGAACCTGAGAGGATGAATAGAAAATATTTTATTAACGATTGAAAATTTGAACAAGATTATATAGAGAGAGTGTGAGCTAATAGTAGGAATTTAAAAAATAATAACAAGTATAGTTTCAAATAGTACATAATTTTGAAAGATAATACAAACTAAGTTTTCTAATGAAACCTAACATAATTATGTATCTCTCTAAAAAAAAGGGGGTAAAATACTGTAAAGACTGAATTAACTAGCATATTCCAGAAATATTCTGAGTGCTGAATGCTTCAAATATTAGAATAGTTGAATGCTACAATTTTTTGCCTATTTTCCTGTCGAAGTCAGTAATTTTTAGCATTGTATCCAATTTTACATGAAACTAGAATGACACTGTTCATTATTGTTTTATTGAAACATACCCCGTCCACACCACAGTCTAATCACAAGACTTGCTAGAGCGCTAGAGCTAAAATAAATGGCGTTTTCTATGCTTGAGATGGAAAATGCCTTTTAAACTTGGTTCTTCCTTTAAAAGCACAAGAGAAGAGGAAGATCACTGCTTGAAGCGCACGAGCATGGGTGGGAAAGAGAAAAAATACCGTTTGTGCTTATGTTTGTGTTTTTAGGTGAATTTTTGTTGGGAGAAAAAAAAACGTCAGATTAAATAACGTGGTCGCCATATTAAAAAAACTCGGTAGCCAGTGACGATCTGGATTTTTATATAAATATTTTTAAAACCTAACACAGCTTCTACTTTTAACTGTAAATGAATGAAGATATTCAGAATAATTAAAAATAGAATCATATTTAAATAAAAGAGAATGCTTTTACATTATTTAGTTGCTGTTTGACAAGTGTCACTTAAGAAATTTAACCTTTAATGACAACCTTCATACTTTATAGGAATTAATGATGTACAAATGAATGTTCCTGAACATTGTCTGTTAAATAATCTGTTTCTTGCTTCGCAAACAGTGTTTCTAAACAAAATGGAAAAAACTTTCAGAAATGATAATAGACATAAATACAGACAATTTTTGTACAGAAAGTCAGGATTACAAACCACTTATTCAATCAAAAATACAGTGTATCTCACTCCAGGTCTAAGTTGGATTTTCCTTTGTTGCTTTAACAATAATGAAGATATTTAACTATATATATCCAAGTTTCAACAGAAATACTTTGATTTTTGTGAAGTATGATAACATAACGGGAACTCCTGGAAATTGCCATCATTAATATCTAACACTGAGCTAGACAATCCCTTTTTTCAGAATGCAGCTGACAGTACTTATGATGTATCACTGGCCAAAATTCAGTCACTTCCAATGAAATCATCACATTTTATACAAGCAAAATTAATATGATGTAAATCTCCCTAAAATATCTTGATTATTGTTAAAGTTGTGAACAAAAATTCAATTTCACGTTGTAGCGATACACCCTGTATTTTTGATTGAAAGTATTGTATTTTTGTACATTTCAAGATTTGTATATTTCTTATATAACACTTTGTATATTTCATACCTCTGAAAATGATCGCCCACTCCAGACACCACTTCACTCTTAGATGCATTTAAAAACTTCCTTGCTAAATGAAAAGAAACAGAGCGTTATTCTTGCTGAGTTGTTGTCATTTGAACAGATTGTATTATTATTATTATTATTATTATTATTATTATTATTATTATTTTTACTTTAGTTCATTGCTGACAAATAAACAGTATGACTGTAAAAATTTTCTTCCAATTCCTTTAAAATTTCTCTTTGATTTTAAAAGATTTGTTTTAGAATATAAGAAAAAAAATATTTATTTGTTTAAATTCACAGACGAAGCCATGAAATTTAAAATTTTATTAATTAAAAAAGTCTTAAAACTATTTTTTTCCCCCTAAATAATAACTCAAAGTATATTTTTTTAGTGTAAAGTTTACTTGTAAAAATTTTATGTTTATGGAAGTATCTGTGTTAAGTATCACGTAAAATTGTTTTAAAATTTAACTTTTTTAATACCTTTAAACTCTGAAATAAATTATATTCGTCCAACCGAATATTCGGTATTCGGCCAAAATCACTATTCGGTGCATCCCCCATTTCTAATATATAAAATTTTCTGCACTATATATCTTTTCTATTTAAAATTTATCCGTTTGAAGGTTAAGACAATTTTGTTGAATTCCTTTTAATTTTCAGGAGAAAAAAAAAATCAATATTTAACAATAAAATGTGTCCCGTATATCGCCCTCTCCTCTACACACATCCTCTTTTCCAATGTTATTCTTAACCATTTCGAAGCCAGTATTTAAGGGGGTAAATCAAACTTTTGGGGCACATTGGGGTGCTACAGGGGTTCAGAAACACGTGTTACTCAAATTTACAAAACACTAAGTAAAAAAAAAAGCGCTTTCCGAGCAACTGTTTTCCCTCCCGACGGGGAAATTTTCGCCGCTTTCCGGGATAGAAGGTAGGGGCGAAAAACAGAAGAGAGTCTAAGCAGGCAACGGAGTTGAGCGAAAAGCAGCATCCAACATGGCGGCTAGCGGCTTCGCCGGAGTTGCCGAATTCGCGGCTCTAGAAATGGCTATGGATAGAAAAAGTCCTCGTGTCCATTTATTGCAATTAAACGCAATATTTTCGGGAGCGTTCGACAAAAACATGACCTGTAGCGGAACGGATATCGCGAAGTGTCTGGAACGCTTGAACGGCGTTATCCCGGCTGCCGCAATCGAGCCTTATTTGAAAGCATCGCTCGCTCCAAAACTTAATGGATTTAATTACGGGAGAGAAAGCTTCTCTACACGCCTTGGAAGATCGCCCAGTACCGACAGGTGAGTGAATGTTTATGTTTCTCGTTTTGTTTTATGAGAATCACATCCCGCCCACCCGTTGTTTACATGACCCCTCTCCCTCAAACAGTGGCCATTGGAACAGTCCAATTCATCCCTGTGCCCTTCCAAAAGGGTGCTTAAAAACCACAAGATTCATACAAGCGTTCTTTCAAGCACTCATAAATATTTATCTCTCATTAATTCTAGACGAAAATCTTTTAACAATACATCCGTTTGTTTTTGTTTACTATAGTATCAAACTTCTTTTATACAAATACATTTTTTGAAATCTGTATTCAAAGAAACAAACTTCCCACCCATCGACCCATCTTCATAAAAAAAGTATCATTAAACACTTGAAATCATAAACGGATTTTATAAAATGTACTTGAATTCATTATAGCGAGACTTCTAAACGCCCGATTCATTGTTGTTTACAAAACATCGGAGCTTCATTATTTAAAAAAAAAATTATTTAACACAGATGGTGCTTATAACACAAGGCACAGAAAACATGAAATTAATTACACTTATTACAAGATAATGCATTTTAAAAAATAAATTTCATTTATTATTTTTGAAAAATAATAATAATATTATTATTAATAATTCCTTTGTTTTCTGATTTCTTTTATTTGAAAAGTTAAGAAAGTTAAGAAAATCGATAATATTTGATTTTCTTATGAATTTCTCATTTTTTATATAAATACTCAATATCCAAAGATACGTTAATATAGACTCTTTATATAATGTTTTTTATTTATTAGTATATATGTATTAGTTTTGCATAAGCTTATACGTGGAAAAAGATATACGCGTATACTCAGTACTGATACGATACTCAAATAATTTTTCTTTAACTTACACAGTCACTCATAATTATTTTTTTTTATATTTTCTCATAATTTATATAAATATTCAGTATCTAAAAATTCGTTATTGCAGACTATGTATCTATGTTTTTTATTTATTACACATATGTTTATGTTTTATATATATGAAAAAGTCAGAAAAATAATAAATTTGCAACGTCAAGTAAATGTTTTTTTTTTCTTTTTGTCTTTAAAAATAAATTTACACAATAAATCGAGAACGTTGAATTAATCTCCATTTATGTCAGTCTGATTTTTCCTATAAAAAACATCCATTTCACGCTAAAAACAATTTATTTTAAAGCTGAATTTATCCTATACGACGAATCATTAATATTATTCTTTTAATAAAAGAAACTATAGAAAGTTGTATCATATTTATTGTTTAATTTTAAACATTCAGATAATTTTGTAAACGAACATTTTTACATTTATAATTTTTATATGAAACAGAGAGATTCAGTTATTTAAAAGTGAAAACAAAATAGTAAATGTTATTAATTTAATAAATGTTACTAAAATTAAATTAGCTTTCAAAAATATTTAGCATCTATATTTATCTTTCATATCACTATATTGATCTTATTCAATAACAAAGTCTTTATGTTATATATTTATGTTTATATTTCAACATTTTTGTAACAGTTTTATAAAAGAAAAATTTCATTGTATGATGTTTTGTAACAACCACAAAGGTTCAACCATTTGTTTAAAAGTGAGAAAAAAATGCTTTAACACATAATAAATAATATTAACGTAATAAATGTTATTAACATTAAGACGAAATTAATGTTAAATTATAAATATGTTTCAACTTGTCCTTTTGTATCACCATGTTATTGAATTGAATATACCAAGCTATCAATAACAAGCTATGCCATATTTGCTGTTCAATTTTTAGCATTCATAATAATTATTTTATAAATTAAAACTTGCGTAATAAAACTTTTATATTAATTAGAAAGATTCAATTATTTAAAAATGAGAAAAAAAATGCTTAAAAAATAAATAACCGTATCATATTGATTTGATTTTCTAGCATATTTTTGCTCTGAAAATAATTCTAAATCTTTAAATGTAATACGTTATTGAAAATAGAGACAGATGTTTGATTCCTTATTTCCAGATAAAAACGAAATTAAAGATGGTCATATTTACATTAAATTTAGACAAATTCAAAACTATTTTATTTATTTATTTATTATTATTATTATTGTGCCTAGAACTAACACCAACGTGGATTCATTTTTATTTGTCTTTTCCTATTTTAACATAAAAATTTGTTTTCACTAATTAATATTACATTAAAATTTTTTTTAAAACTCTATCAAATAGTCAACTTTCTAATGTAAATTTCTAACTTTTTAATAAGAAAGCATATGAATATTAAATAAAAGTATATACAGGTGTTTCATCCTTCGAAAAAATTGAAAATACTTTTTAAAATAGTATTTAATAAATTATTATTTAACAAAATTATAAAAACGTTTCTTTTGAAGTTTTCGAAGCTCGTTCCAGGCAAAATTTGAGGCCTATTTAGGGTCCCTTCACAAAAATCAATTTAATAAAATGGGCCCCTTCAGAAAAATCAATCTATCAAAATGGAGTCCTTCACAAAATTCCTTTTAATAAAATAGGCCCTTTCATAAAATTCTATTCCATAAAAATTTACTATTTATAAATTAATTTATTATTTTGTGACGTTTTAAAATGTGTAATTTGTAAACAAATTAGTTCTCCAGAAAAGAAAGCTTCATCAAAAGGATTAAAAAAAGTTTTTGTTAATAAATGCTTGGTTCGAATTTGAGTAACTGGATTTCAACTTTTGTTACAAAATGTTATTTTTCACAAATATATAATAATTTTCACAAAAATAACTTTTACTTTCACAAAATTGGTCCTAAGAAAAAAAAAAAACCGTGAATCGACCCCTGTTTTTACAGTTACCATACTTTTTTACAACCATTTATTTTCTTTTTTGTTATATAATTCTGTTTCGTCCAATAATTTTATTATTATTTTATGTGGATACTTAACTAAAAGTAAAGTAAAATAAAATAAATGACAATAAATTATTGTAAAAAAAAAAAAAAAAGAAGATTTTATTATATTGTCTAATGAGATTTTAAATTTCATTATTTAAAAGTGCCAGAATTTTTTTCCTTCATGAAAACGAACTTGAAATGAAAATAAAAGTTTAACATTTATTTTGTGTACTAAAAATATAAAATATGTTTTTAAAGATATGAAAAATAGTCCCACATTAAAATGCATATACTTGATCCCGCAAATTTCACAATAATAGTATTTACACTTAATATATATATTATATGCAAATACTGTTCTTAAAGAAGAAAAAAAGTGCATATAAGAAAGTATTGAATTATTTTTCTTGAACAGGGTTAGAAATTAGCGGTCGTTAGTCGCAAATGCAACTAAATTATTGCATTTGACGACCACAAAATTTGACGCCTAGCTTTTTTTTTTTTTTTTTTTTTTCCAAGAGAAACTACTATTTAAATTAATATTCTTTTAAGACTCCGTGAACGTGTCAGCAGAATAAAGAAATAAATTATTGAGCTGCAAGTAATCAGAAAAAAAAAATCAATATTTGTTGTTAATTGAGCGATTTCCTTGAAATTTTCACCAAGTTACAATAATAGTAAATTAGGTAGTGTATTTTTTTTTTATTAAAATGTAATAGCTTATTAGAAAATTAGAACCCCCACAAAAATTGGCCAGTAACTGAGCAATTATAAAGATGCAATGTGTTTTTTTGTTTATCCAAACGCCATGAAGTCTGAATTGGAACTGAAACATGAGGTCTGCTGTGGGGCCTGCGTTATCAAGCATGCAGAGATTTTTTTCTCCTAATAGGATATTTTATATTTTACCATGCTTAACAAATCAATCTAAGTATTAGAAATAATAAACATGCTATAGTAAATATAGTTGCTTCATTATAGATACATAATGTTATCATAATCGTATACGATTTATTTATATATACAGTAAACTTCTTCTAATCCGGCATGACATTTTGAAAAAAAAAAAACAAAAAAAAAAAAATCCTTGTTTAACATTAGAGGAGCCGAAAAATTAAATTGTATAAAAATTGCTTATACCAGAATTTTTATTTAAAGTTTTTTAACATATTTACTCGATCATATGTTGTACTTTATATTATTGAGTATTTTTTTTTTTTCTATTCAAGCTATTTAAAGAATAAAAAACATGCTTTACTGTCATGTTTGGTTTAATTCTAATTTCTACACTTTTCCTTCGACATTCATTCTGTAATCCGGCATGCTTAAAGTACCGAACGTGCTGGATTAGAGAAAGTTTACTGGATAAAATATCCCTTATGTGATCATGGATGATAAAATTCTATTTTCGTGTTATTTAATATATGATTTTTTTATTATTTAATATTTCTCCTTCCTTATTTGCTCCTAAAATAAGATACTGTATAAAGATTGTTTTAAAATTTCAGAGTTTTCCCTCAAAGAAAAAAAAAAGTGTTTATATAGAAATTAATATTTTTAAGTGCCCTACAAATATACATTAATTGGTATCCAAAAGTTAATTTATTTGCTTTTTTTTTTTTCATTTTCTGATGTACTTTCAGTCATAAGATTTTTTTTTTTAATTAAGCTTATACCTGGTTGTATCTAAAACTCCAAATTTTCTTTCTATGGATATAATTGCTTGATAATCTGTTTTGTATGCATATTAGCTTTATGGAAAGAATTATTTAAACATTTTTCTAGAATCCAAATATTGTAGTTTAATGCTGTTTTAAATTTTATAGAAAGGCAGTTTTTATTTTGTTTTAGTGATTAACACAGAGATAAAATGTTTAATATGTACAGCCCCCTCGCCCTTAACACATAAAGATAATTACAATATTATTGTTAACATGGGTTCGAAAAGAAATGAGAAAATATGATATAACATAAAATTGCAACCACGAAATGCAGTATGGCACCTAGGAAAAAAATTGTAGTCGTCATTTGACGCCTTACTTAGAATTCCCAATTTCTAAACCTGTTCTTGAAAAATACTTTTAGTTTAAAAAAAGGGATGCTTTTTTAGGCCTTTCAAAATACTTTAAGGTAAAATAATAGTAATAAGAATAATATTTCAATGTACTTTCAATTTGTGTTCCTGTTAGGCCATTCTTTATTAGGGTGCAGTGCCTGCCACTTTCAAAATCAGTAAAATGTACTTTACCTTTTTTAAAAATAGTGAAATGCACCTTTAGTTTTTGCCCAGAGATATAAAAATTCTCCCCCGCACTAAATACGTGTGTCCAAGAGCTTGAAAAAATTATAGCTCTCTTATTTCTTTAGGAAAAACACAGGAAATTATTCAATCATGTTGAATTTGAGTGTGTGTTTGCGTTTTATAATTCATAAAATCATTCAAAAATTATCTTACTTTATTTATCTTTCGTAAAAAATTATATTTTCTCTTTATTTTTACTAAACACAGTCATTTTCTCTTGCCCTTTTCTACTGAACTTGTGTCCTTTTTGTGACTTACCACCCTATCCTTTTTCTTTCTAAGCGCGAACACTACTTTCAGCAGTACAGTGTAAAAAAAAAGGACAAATGTTTCTCAATCTAGCTCATCTTTCTTAAGGTTTATGAAAATATAATGTAACCGCTTACGAGTTACCCACTATTACGAAAAGCGTTCTTTTATCTACAGAAACCAACAGATTTCCAAGAAGCATTTAGGAAACAAATGTTTCTTTTGCTGCCCGAAATTTTAGAAAACGTTTCTGAGTAGTTTTTACAGTGTATTAATCAGTTTTTTTCAACCCAAAATATGCATTTTTCGGATGCTTAGCTTTCTCGAGTAAACATTTTCATGTTGAACAAACACGATAAATTAATCAGCATTAAAATTAATAGCATTAACATTACCATTAAAGTTGACATTATACATTTATTCTTGCATGTACAAATTCTGTTACGCGGCCGAAAATATTTAGTTGAGAATGGATAGCATCCGAAAAACCGATATTTCGGGTAGAGAAAACTGATTAATACACTGTAAAAACTACTCGAAAACGTTTCCGAAAACTGCAGACAGCAAAAGAAACTTTTGTTTCATACATGCTTTTTTAAAGCTCTGGAATCTATTCCCAGAGGCTACTAAAGATAAAGAAACGCTATTCGGAATCGCGGGTAACTCGGAAGAGGTTATATTATATTTTCGCAAACCTTAAGAAAGATATGATCTAAATTAAGAGACATTTGTCCTTTTTTTTTTTTTTTTTTTTCAGTGTTATCATAATATAAATAATGATGGAAAAATTTAAACATTTAAATTTACATAATAAAGATAACTAATTTTTTGCTGAGCTATAAAAGCATCATGTTTGTTAGTTAATTATATATCACATCGTTTTTTTATCCTCGTCTTATATCCTGAGCTTTTGTTTTTGAATATCATTACATACATAGAGTTTGGATTTATCAAAAATTAATTCAAAAATTGAATTTCGGTCTGATTAAAGTATACATACATTTGGAATTTATTGATTAATAAAAAAAATATTAAGTAATAATAATAATAAATAAATAAAAAAAAAAAAACAGTTACTTAAAATCATCACCAGAATTTCTTGCGTATTGTATTAAATTCTAAATGTATTCGAAATATTCTTTTAAACAAGTATGACCTCTGAAATCGTTTTTATAATAGCGTATATAATTTTGATAAGCATAATTTTCTCCTTAAAAAAAAAAAAAAAAAAAAAAAAAAAAAAAAGCTGTATATTTTTATCGATTTATTTCTCAGTTTAAAACTTATTGCCTTTAAACAAAGGTGTTATAAGTTTTTCTCAAATAGAGAAGAACCTTTTTAATTCAAACTCCAATACATGTGGTTTACACAGGAGTTCCGAGAGTGAATTTTAGACTTTACCACTTTGTCCTTAAAAAAATAAAATTAATAAAAAAAAATAATTTAAAAATTAATACGGCGTCATTTACTTAATATTCTGTAATCAAGCCTCGCTAAAACGTAACTTATAAAGTAAATGCATCAGCCATTGCAACTACATATTTTCCACTATATAAAACAAGAACGAAAAATCATGCGTCAGCATAGATTATGAAACGCTTTCCAACACATTCAGAAAACTGTAACGAAACTTCACCATTAAATAAGGTAAAATAAGTAAGTATACAGTATAGGAAACGTGACACATTTAAAAGTCCAGTTTTAGTAATTACCATCCATAGTAAAAAAAAATGTAGTCGATATATTTTGTGCAGCCCTGTATATGATTGGATATATACTACATAGCATGATAAAAATTAGTTCAGTTAGAAAATTCACTTTTAGCAATTTTTGCCAATCGATGGAAATGCAATCGTAATCTTTTGTACAAACCTGAATATTATCCGAAGACTTTTGTACACACCCCATATTTAAAAAATGAAAAATTTAATTCACGTTCAAAATGTATAAGGCAACTTAAAACAAACTTCCAGCAATTATACCAACCGTAAACGACAATATACCTTGTTCTTTGAGTAGCCCAGTATCTATGATTTTTTTTAGTTTTCACAAATTTCTATAAGTCTGACTAACTGTTCTGCAGGAAAATACGTACCACAACAATTAAAAACTACCCGAAGCAATTCACTCCCATAGTCTGTAATACTTACGAATTTCCTTGTAGGGGTGTATATGGTCAACCGAATTTATACACACCACGTAGTACTATGAAAAATTTTAGTTAATCTTAAAAACGTAAACCAAAGTTGAAAACGCACTTATCACATATAGACTGTAATTATCTCAAGTGTATTGTAACCGATATCTTTTGTGTGTCCCTGTAAATGAACGATAAACGAAATGCACACCATACTTTTAAGCGAGCAATTTTTAATGCACCGCAGTAATGCATATAATTTTCATCATGTTTGAAATAGTGAAACATCATTATATTCCCCCGGTTTTCCCCCGTAGAACAATGTGTAACAGAATTCTTTTGTTTGACCAAGTAAATGAATAATAAATGTTTTGCACCCCATATTCTACAAAAAGCATGTTTTTGTGCGCTTCATAATTGTATATCAATGTTATCATGTTTCAAATGACGTAGCATCATCAAAATGCACTTCAAACGATTTTTTCCCATTGACTGTAATGTAACGGAATACTTTTGACTGTCCCTGTAAGGAAAAAAAAACTATAAGTGCTACACATTTCATTTGCAATAGGGATCATGCTATAGTAAATGACAATAACATACAAAAATTTCAGGGCAAGCACGGACAGACAAACCGAAATGATAAACACTTTTCAACTTGGTTGGAAAGCATGAAAAGGAGATTCCAAAAATTTAAATATTAGATTTTTGGCATTATTTCGAATACGTCTTTCAAGAGAGAGAAATCAAAGTTCAAATAAACAAATATTTCGGGTTATCCAACTTCAATTTCAGGATAATTAAAAATTCATCTACCAAAGCATTTTTTTACTAAATTTTCTAAATTGCGTCAGAACAGTTACTTTCTGGCATATTTTTTAATTCATTTTTGTTCGGAAACTCATGAAATTGACAGGTGTTCTTATTAGGAAACTGTGTAATCGAAAGTCTGTTTCCATTTTTTGGAAAAGGCAGAAGATCTTTCAGAAAATACTGCCAAAATCGGCGTTTTGAACCGAATTCCTGACACGGCAATACCAGAAAAGGGGAAAAACGTGTCGTCACGTGAATCGCTTAAACTTATTTATCAAAAAATGGAAAACTCATTTCGATTCCAAATCTCTTCGATAGTCAACTCTGCCAACTTTATGCCTTTATGTTTGAAAATGTGTAGGAAATTTTCGCGTTGTTGAGCAGGGAATTTGAATATACCACCTTTAAATAATTTTTAGAAATATTTCGTTTATTACTGAATCCGTGTATTCAGAAGGATTTTGTGGATTGTTTGTATCTCTATTAAGATAATGTCTTTCAAATATTGTTTTTACACTGTTAAAAATTTGCAGCAAACTGTCCAGTCATTTGACCGTTTTTATAGAGTATGGTTACATAACCATAATTTAACTCTATTATAGCCATATTATTGCCCATATTATGGTCAGGATAGAGTTAAATTACAGTTATGTAACCGATTTCAATAAAAACGGTTACATAACCGTAAATTAACTCTATTCTGACCGTATTATTGTCCGTATTATGGTAAGAATAGAGTTAAATTACGGTTATGTAACAATTTCCTATAAAAACGGTCAAATGACTGGACAGTTTGCTGCAAATTTTTAACAGTGGGCAGTTTGCTGCAAATTTTTAACAGTGTATTATTTGATAGAATTAGAAAATGTTCAAATAGAAAGACCTTACATACAAATATCTAATTTTTTTAATTTCGAAACTTTACACTCCATGCCTTTCAAAATCAAAAAGTTGAATAGTTATTATTGGAAAAGAATTTTTCATCTAAAAATGCTAGGAGACTCAACCCGTGTTTCCCGGGTTACAAAACACAGAACAGAAGCGAAAATAACTTTTAATTGAAGACTAATAGATTTTTTATATTTAATATATATTTTTTAAATTGCCCAACAATTTGGACAAAAAAATTATCTGGCAAATATCAATTATGCATTTAAATAATAAAGTTTTTAAATTTCTAAAAAAAAATAAGTATTACTTTCGTATTAGCCGCAAGCCAGCGGTTAATAGCCTAAGAAAGACTTGAAGTATAACTGAAAATAACTTTTAATTGAAGACTCTAATAGATTTTTTATATTTAATATATATTTTTTAGATTGCGCAACAATTATACAAAAAATATCTGAAAAATATCAATTATGCATTTAAATAATAAAGTTTTTAAATTTACTAAAATCAGTATTACTTTCGTATTAACCGCAAGCCAGCGATTGATAGCTAAAGAAATACTGAACATAAGTGAAAATAACTTTTAATTGAAGACTCTAACAGATTTTTTATATTCAGGGGTAGATGCAGTTTTTTTTTTTTTTTTCTTGGGGCCCATTTTGTGAAAAGTAAAGGTTATTTTTGCGAAATTATATTTTTGTGAAAAAATAACATTTTGTAACGAATGTTGAAATCCAGTTACTCAAATTTAAACGAAGTAGTTATTAACAAAAACTTTTTAAAATCCTTTTGGTGAAGTTTTCCTCTCTTGTGAACTTGTTTGTTTACAAATTACACATTTATAACGTCTCAAAATAATAGATAATTAATAAATAGCAAGTTTTTATGGAATAGAATTTTGTGAAGGGGTTATTTTATCAAATTGATTTTTGTGAAGTTCATTTTGTTAAATTGATTTTTATGAAGGGGTCTGTTTTGTTAAATAGATTTTTGTGAAGGACCTCAAGGCCCCAAATTTTGCCTGGATCGACCCTTGATATTTAACATATATTTTTTTTTAATTGCCCAAAAATTATACAAAAATATTATCTGAAAAATATCAATTATGCATTTAAATAATAAAGCTTTTAAATTTATTAAAATCAGTATTACTTTTTTATTAGCTGTTAATAGCCAAAGAAATCGCCAAAGATTTCACTATTTATAGTAACTTTTTTAATTCTGATTATTTCAGTGTTTAAGCACGTAGTTCGATTACACATCTTTTAAACTTCTATTTTATTTATTTATTTATTTATATTGTAGTGAATAATTTTAAATTTTGCTACGGAACATTAGCCGGAAACAAATGCTGAACTATTTACATTATCTCAAGTGCAACCGTGTAAATCTGCTGCAATCGAGTAAATAAAATAAAAAATCATGCTTGAAAATAATTAAAAAATCATAAAACACAGTAATTTGAGGTACGGTTGTCAAACAAATTGCATTTGAAAGAACATTTTTTGAATTATTAAAAGGTGTAAAAATTGAAATTGTGCGATATTTTGAATTTGCAGTAAATCGAAATTTATGTGTCAGGTGTTGCCACTGTCGATATGACATTCATTCTATCATGATATATATCCGATACTTATTTTCAAAATATCCGATATTTGATATTTTTGATATTTTCATATATTTGATATTTATTTTTAAAATATTGTGTGTGATGATATTCTTGCTATTTTCAGTCAAAGCAAGCGTAAATGAATCTTTTAACTGTTATTGTCTGTACCATTCTGAAGAAAAACAACTTTTGCCTCTGACAGAGACTCTTTTTTAGCCAAAAAAGAAAATAGTAATAATATTTTCCAAACTTTACATTTGAAGCTGAATTTTTAAATGTAGAACCAATAATTATTTGGAACAATAGTAACTTAGAACAGCCATTGAAAGACAAACGGCCCAATTTCTCATTTTGGTTTACTTCAGTTTAAACTGCACAACGGATTAAGGACTGAAAAAGCTGACAAGCTTATTTTATTTATGTTCAATTTTTTCAATTAAAAAATATTTTGTATTTAAAATTTTGTCGCATAAAACATTAAAATTTTCTCGTTACTTTTTGTGTTTTGATGTGCATAAAAAGCGAATTGTTTACCATATCAGAAAATTATTTCTGTTTTCAATTAGTCGATATTCAGTTTTGTTTTAAAGAAAAAAGAAAGAGAGAAAGACAAGGATATTTAGAATATTGTTTTAAGTTTTCATTTTAAGTGCATTATGTTTTAGTTTCTAATTTATATTAAGGCTGCTCATTAGTGAACTTCCCGAGTCCACTCGCTAATATTAATCCTATGGACGTAGGTATAGGTGAAAATTAGCGGTCGCCACTCGCCACGTGGCGATTAAAGTTTAAAAAGTGGCGATTAAAAAATCAGCCATCGATCGCCACTCGCCAAGTGGCGATTAAAAAATCTGTTACTGATCGCCGCCAAGTGAAATACACAATTTTTCATGGAAATATGCATCTCTACAGTGATTGCATCTAATTAGAGAACTGGTTAATTCTTTTTCCTACCAGATGCAAACAGATTTCAATGTCTTAGCTGTATTTTCAATATTTCGGCTTTTTCTCATGTGCTTACTCTTTAGTTGGATTATTTTTTCAAGAAATACAGCTTTATTTTGCAAAATATATTCATCAGCTTTGATTCATTCCACATGCATTTCAAGTAATTTATTCCTTTTTTCCCCACCGGATACAAGCGGATTTTAAGGAGTTTTCAGTATCTTCAATATTTTGACTCCTGCCACGTGCTCACCAGTTGGATTGTTTCTTCAAAAGATACTGCTTAATCATGTGAAATACTACTCATACTACATGCGAAAATCACTCATACAATAGGTATAAAACTCTTATAGAAAAATATGTTTATATACAACGATTATGATTTATCTAGATATCAAGAAAGTTTGAAACATAATAGTGGCCACTAATGAAACTGAGTCTACCGGCCACTGGCTACTAACTAAATTTCCCAGTTTTCACCTATAGGCGTAGGATAAGTTCGTATATTTAAAATGTACCCTCGGGAATTTTTTTTTTTTTTTACTTCTGCTTTCTGCGTACACTTCTTAAATGTCTCTCTCTCTCTCTCTTTTTTTTTTCTTAGTTGTCAAAATTTTTCTAAAATATATACTTCCTTTTATGTGAAGTGTTAAAATCTTATTCAGTTTTTCCAAGATTTTAACACATAAAATTATAAATTGAACACACATTTTAGAAATATTTTGACAACTAAAAAAGAAAGAGACATGCTTTAAGAACAATATACAGAAAACAGAAGTTAAAAATATTAATTTCCTGAGGAGATATTTTAAATAATACGAATGCATCCTACGCCCATAGGATTAACATTAGCGAGGGGAATCGGGAAGTTTACTGATGTTTTACCTACTGTTTTACCTTAAGTCTGAAAATATTTATAATCAGAAATAAGTTGACTATTTTGGAAATATCAGATATATATATATATATCAAAATATATCGCATATGTTTTATATTTTCGAAAGTATTATGATATTTACGAACCCTGCTTTAAATTACCGCCGGATCATAAAGGTTAAAGGAGCAATACGTATGCAAACTTTGTTTCTCGGGTGTTCTTTTACGATTGTCTTCCCTTACTCTCTTTCAAAGAGTTAAAATTGTGTAGAGGTCGGGTTATAATAAAATTCAAATCCGAATTATTATTATTATTATTATTATTATTATTATTATTGTGTGTGTGTGTGTGTTTTAAACTTTAAAATGTCAAACTCAGTTGATTTTTAATAATTTTTATTAAAATCATGCGAATTAATTATTATTATCATTATTTCCCATTTGTACTATGTTATGCCTATTTATACGTATAATGTTTAGTATTTTATCCCCCTATCGAATCTGAAGAAAATGTACGAAGAAATACTATTTAAAAGAGGAAAAATAATCCTAATACATAAGTATCATTGAATGAATACTGTCAGTGAAACTGAGTTTGTGGTTGAAAAAAGTATTTAAATACTTTTCATTTAATATATTTTCTGTATGAGTAATAATTAATTTATTTTCTGTTTTAATATATCTTCTATTTAATATTTCTTTGATTTAATATATTTTTTATAATTTATTTTCTTTTTATCCTACGCGTTAATTTATTCGATTAAATAGATAAAAATAATAAAATAAAATAAGTCATTTTAAGAGGATTCACAAGAGAAAAGACAATCGTAAAGATATTCTCTCTCTTTTTTTTAAAACCGATTTTCAACGACAGAGGTTATACAATTCGTGTGTGTTGTGTGTGCGTGTATGTGTTATGTATGTCTACGCATAACTTTTCACTATTAAATGCTTTTCGCACATATTAGTTTACTTATTTTAAAGTTTTCTTTCATTTTAAAGATTCGCATATAAATATATTTTTCAATTGAAAAATGTTTGGAAGTATATTATTATTTGAGTTTTTTAAATCTGGCAACAGTTGTTTAAAACGGTATTTTTGAACTATTAATTGAATCTTTATACAGATAATAGAATTTGGAAAAAAAAATCCTCAAAAAATTAGACAAATAATAATAATAAAAAAAATGATTAGACACTGCATACCACATTCTAGTTAAGTATTTGCCTGTAAAAGATGGTAAAATTGCTATGCATATTTTTTGATCCTATAAAACTTATGTAACTGAACTATCTTGCTTTCAACATTAAAGAGCCCTCAAAATAAGTCTTTGATTTAAAAACTATCTGCTTCAATGTGTTTATCATTCATTTCTCTATGTAACTACCCACTTTTCATGTTTTTATATGCAATATTTTTTGAAGGATAAGCCGAGAGAAAGGAAGGACACGCTAAATTCAATTACGGCAACAGCAGCTTTAGGTTACTATTAGGTAGATTTCGTAAGAAATACTACCTATTAGCCTATTACATTCTCCCCTAAGTTGGAATTTTTGAAAAATTTTTGCATATCTACGCCGATCATGACTCTCAGAACCAAAAACCACCCCCAGTTCAAAACTTTATCTATCTATCTATCTATCTATTTATCTATCTATGTCACTTTTTTATGGACACGATAACTGCAACAATTCTGCACAAATCTCTTCCAAACTGATACATAAAATCAAGGGGCATAAAATATCGGTCAAGTTCGTTGATTTTTGATTTCATTAAAAATGCCCCCAAGGAGGGGGGGGGGGGGATAGGGGTTTCAGAAGAAAAAATTTCATAACTTCGTCAATTCCCAAGATATCAAATCCGCTTAAATTTATTATAAATCTTCTTAATATTATCTACAATTTTTATGCTGACAAGTTTTTTATAGGACCAACTCTTACTGTAAAGAAAATTAAAAACAAAAAAACCCTGCTGGCTCCGCCTACAGGAAGAGGTATATTTCCAAGTGGGTGGTCCCAATTGCCACATCATGGCAAATAGGTCTTTCTTCTGCAATTCCCAATAAACAGGTGCCCCACGGTCTGCGTCTTCGAAATCTACCTGTGCCTGTAGGCCGAGCCGTCAGGGATTTTTTTTTAGAATAGAGAGATACAAAAATGTTATGTGTCTCTCTATCTTTTTGTCTTTTTTAATTTTATAGGTTCTAACTTTCGTAAAAGTTAAGTTGGCCAATCGTCACGAAATTTAATTATGTTGATAAGGTACACAGTGCTGCCTGGGTCGGGTTACTCCACGTCAAATCAACCAAAAATTTTCGATATTCAACCTGACCATTTCAGATTTTAATGAAACCTTCAGGAATCATTCTCCCTGATGATACAAATGAGAATATACTTTTATAATTTTTTTAATCTCAGTAAAGTTTCATACAACTAATTTTTTAAATTTCGAAAAATCATAATTTTTTGGTTTGTCTAAATGTTTTCGATTTTGAATTTCTCAAGCTATATCAGGCGTAGAGATTTGTTTGACCTCTCATTTTAAAGAGAATTTCATAAGGTTTAATTTGATATGCAAGTTGACTATGCTTGGTTTAAAAAAAAAAAAACTTAATTTAATTTAATTTACAAATTTTAAATTTTAAATAGTGTTTTTTAAAAATTTTGAAAAAAAATACATGTTTTTTGTAATATTATAAAATTTAAATTCTTAAAGTTTTAGAGTGGGATCTCAATGGGATCAGCACTTATAAAAAAAATAATGTTTAAAATGAACAAAATAATGATCTCTTTAGCACAATCATAAAGTTGGTGAGGTGCCAACTTTAAATACCAGCCCCAACTGGTGTTTAACATTAGTTTTTTTTTTTAACATGACTGCTGATCCCATTGAGATCCCACTCTAAAACTTTTAAAATTTAAAGTTTATAACACTACAAAAAACATATATTTTTTTCAAAATTTTTAAAAACACTATTTAATTTTTTTTTAAATTTAAAAAAATTAAATTAAATTAAATTATTTTTTTAACTTGCATATCAAATTAAACCTTATGAAATTCTCTTTAAAATGAGGGGTCAAACAACTCTCTACGCCTGATAGAACTTGAGAAATTCAAAATTGAAAAAAAGATTATACAAGCCAAAAATTGATGATTTTTTGAAATTAAAAAAAAAAATTATTGTATGAAAATTTACTGAGATAAAAAAAATAAAAATAAAAGTATATTCTCATTTATATCATCAGAATTATTGCTGTAAGTTTCATCAAAATGTAAAATGGTCAAGTTGAGACTCTGGTTGATTTGACATGGAATGACCCTGCTTTATGTTTTTTAAATAGTCGTTGAATCGTGTTTTATTTATTATTATTATTATTATTATTATTATTATTATTTTACATGAATACGTGAAAATTTTATTAGAGGATCATTTCATGCACGTTAAAATGAGCGGTATTGACAACAATGGAATTTAAAATGAATGTGGTTAACAATTAAGAGTTGCACAAAATACTTTGTTACGCCAAACTACTCTTTTTAAAATACGCCAACTGTTGTGCAGCAGTGCAAATAATAAATATCAATGCAATTTCTTGAAGTCGGTATTATTTTTTTCTTTTAAACATTGCCCCCCCCCCCTTTTTATGTTATTTTAAATGAAACAAATATTCATAAGCTGTTTCTAAGTAATCAAAGCTTCCTAATTTTAATACTAGATTATATATTTTTGTCATTGAAACATATAAAAACTACAACACTTTGAATCCATTGTGCTTCCCACTTTTTCGCTTTAAAACAAAATAAAAATACTTACACGTTTTGAATATTTTCAAAGTAAAACAAACAAACAAAAAAAACCCCACAATTTTGAAGTATATATTCAATTAATGCAAAAAAGTCATTCATTCAATAGTAATCTTAATACAATTAAATTCATGCCATATTTACTTTTTGGGCTCGATTAACATACAGATCCACTCACGCAAATAAACCTTTTGTAATTGAGAGAGGAAACAATAAATGGCGTAATCAACATCATGCACGAAGCTTTGTGTTCATCATTGTTATAAAAATACTTTAAAGGCACGACATTCTATACCTACTTTAAAAAAATTAACTAAATAGGCACAAAGACCTTTTTTGTTACATTATTCACTATTCCGAGAACACAGTTCAAAGGACATTACAAAAAAGAAGAAGAAGAAAAGAAAATAGAAAAAGTCAAAGATGTCAAAGTTAAAAGGTCACGTTTTCGATATTTTATATATTTTTTTAATTAGATACTTTCAAAAAATTGCTAATATTGACTTTGTACGAAGTACTTGTTTAAATGGAATATTTAGAATAGTTTTTATATTGTTAAAGAAACGGAATTCTAAAGATCAGTTTCTTTATAATAACTGCTGCCGACACTCGTTCGAATCATAAGAAAAGTTCGAATTCAGGGGGCGATGCAGGTTTTTTTTTTTTTTTTTTTTTTTTTTTTGTTGGGGGGGGGGGGGGGGGCATTTTGTGAAAAGTAAAGGTTATTTTTGTGAAATTTATTATATTTTTGTGAAAAATAACATTTTGTAACGAAAGTTGAAATCCAGTTAATCAAATTCGAGCCAAGCATTTATAAACAAAAACTTTTTTAAATCCTTTTGCCCAAATTACACATTTTAAAACATCACAAAATAAATAAATAATAAATAGTAAGTTTTTATGGAATAGAATTTTGTGAAGGGGCCCATTTTATCAAATTGATTTTTGTCAAGGGACCCATTTTATTAAATAGATTTTTGTGAATGGGCCCAAATTTTTCATGGATCGACCCCTGAAATTATCCGATTTTAAAAGAACAAATGTTTTTTCATGCTGTAAATAAAGAAAATAAACTTATCCAACATTAGAAAAACATACCTTTCCTATAATTCGATTTTTAAACTTGAAAATATAACACATTAATAATTCACGTAATATTAACCTTAAGTTATTAACATGGCATAACATAAAAAAGTGTCCCATTCTAAAATTAAAATTATTAGAAGGATATTAACCTTAAAAGTCCAAAAATATATAACCTTTATCGTAAACCAAAACACAATAACAGAAAAAAGCACAAGTAAACTAAATATATGTTGAACTAAAATTCTTTATGAAAATAATTTACATTTTCTGGGGAGCGGGGGGGGGGGGGGGGTGAAATGATTGTTGCTATTTGTTACTTGTTACTCATACCTTTTTAAACTAATTTTTAACAATAAGGATATTTTATTAAAACGTTTAGAGACTGTCTCATCTTACCAAGAGCCATCTTCAGAAATATTGAATAATTTTTTAATTAACTTAAAAAAATAATACATTTTTCTGTTCGAATCAACCGATGTGATAAAAAAAAGAACTACGAACACGTTTTAAGAAATTAACGAATGGGTTAAAATAAATGTGATTTTTGGCTGTTGATTTTCTGCCGATATCTGATTTTAAAAACCTCATATTATGCTCAATTTTTAATAACCACTGATATTAGATTGATTGCAGAGTGATAATTAGTAGATGAGCAAAAACTTTATTGCAAAATAAATATATGACAGACAAAACACAAATTGTAAGGGATAGAAGTGATAGGGACAGTACTGACATTTTTTTTTTTTTTTTGCAATTTTGCCACTTTATTTTAAAAAGAACATTTTTGGAATGTTGTCTGTACTGTTTTCAAGGACATATCAAACCTACGATTAAAGGGCTTCGCTTAGATATTGGTTAATCTATAAATATCAATATTTAAAATAACTAAGGGAACAAAGGTGATGGTTAATAAAGGTACGCATAACACCTTTTCCCCATTCTTTTCAATCCAGAAAATCTTATGAACAAATAACAAGCAATGGCGACTTTCTAAAATTAACATGTGCTCCTCTACTGGAAACAATACTGAAAATGACTGAATATAATCATCTGGTGGAAATATTCGAAAAGTCATACACCGGTACAGTAGTGACCAAAAAAGTGACGTACACAACTTTAAACCCAACAAAAACAAATATTATACATTTCACTATATATAAAAATTATATTTTTATGAGTATACAAATATAATTTTTATTTTTCAAAATTTTTTAATAATTATTATGGTTTTAATGATCAAGTTTTGGGTTGAGAACCAGGGATAGTAGTGGCTTTTGACATATTTAAATTCCATTTTATAGATTAAAAAAAAAAAAAAAAAAATTTACAGTAAAAATAACATAATATTGTAGAACAATTACAGTGAAACATATTTTAACATTAAATGAGAATTTATATTGCAAAGAAATTCCGAGAGATATACTGAGGACTGAGAAATCACACTTATGAGATTTTTGGAACGAATATGTTTTAACATTGATTCTAATACAAAATTTCCGGGATTTTACAATTATTTTGAATTAACCGGTTTGAATTATCCATATTGAAGATTTTGCTTATTTCTGGTGTGATTTCGCACTGATTGAAAATAATGATTGAAGCACGTTGGAATATTACCATCGTGAGCACCTTATAAGGAATTGGTGTCGAACATAGGTCGAACTTGGTTTTGGAGGGGGCGAATCGACCAGAATATACTTTGTTCGTTATAAAAAAGAGTTCTCGCAATATCCAAGTTTAATATCTAGTACTTTGAAAATAAGACAAAATAGTAGCAACAGATAAATTATTAGGAGTTACTGAATGATTCCTTAATTTTCGCAATTCTTGAATTCCGAGTTTATAAATGAAAACAGTGCCTGCTAAAATTTATCGAAGAGAACTTTCTTATAATTTTGTTTAGAGCCGTACCGGTCACGAGTGTATTCGGTACTCCGCCAAATTTTGATTATGTACTCGGCCAATACCGAGTAGTTGTAAAAATTTAATAAATTTAATCATGTTTGAAGACAAAGGAATTTATAACTGATCTGTAAAAAGTTATTCGAAACTAAATGTATAATATATCCAATAATTCATAAAAGCTATTTACTCGGTATATAAAAATATCAGGGTTGGCAAGTTTTTGACGCATGACGGTTTTTACCGGTTTTAACCATGGTTTTTACCGTCATGTCAAAAACCTCCTTGTCTAAAACTGTCAAAAACTGTCAAAAACCCATTTTTTAGTAGTTTGTTTTTACATTTTTATTTCATTCTATCTTTAATATTAAGTTGTTTTACATAAAATATTTAGTATCAAAAAGACTCTGAAGTATATTTATACATCCAAGGAAAACAAAAAAGAATTGCATTAGAATAATACGTGTACATCTCTGTTAGAAGATCTCTATAATAATCTTAAGCTATTTGGCAAATCATGTACGCTAATGGCACCTGGTGCATGTAAAATCCGTCGTGGGTGTAAAGTCCTCCAAGTTCCCTGTGAATTATACCTCTGGGGGTGCCTAATCAGGTGAAGGTCTCGTCACCTGATCAAGGCTCTAAATTACGAGACCAACTCGCATAACGATGACATGCGCAGGTCCATATAAAAAGAATAACATCAATTAGCAGCAAAACAAAATGGGAACAAAACTAAGTCCTCCACATAGCCGTCCTGCCAGCCGCTGCGCGGCATCTCTTCAGTGGCGCTGCGCGCCCCGGTGCCAGGCACTAAACCCGTTTAAGCTAGGGAAACCTGGCAGGTAGGGGCCTGGTCGCCGGTCTCAAAAAAAAAAAAAGCTATTTGGCAATGTCTAAAAAAATTAGATTTTTTGAAGAAATCTTGTAACCTATAAGTATTAGATTAAATAATGTGTATAATTTTGGTACAATTTATTACATTGTTGAAAACAAAACTTTAAGATTCTACTTATTGAAGTGCAAAAGAAAATCACCATAATTGCATTTAAGAAATACATAAGATATGCAATTTAAAATATTATATCGAAGAATATTCAAATTTATTCACTGCCAGTCTATGCTTAACATCTATTGTCATACAATGTAACAGCATTTTTGCATCTCTAAAATAATTTTAATGTACTTTATTAAAAATGTATATTCAATGTTATTTAATAATTATAATAACATTTTATTACCATTTAATATTAATGTTAATTGCAGTTAGTAAAATCTATATTAGTGAAGATTATGACAAATATTGTTCTTTTCTTTTACTCTTGTATTTTTAAATCTTTCCCATATTAGGAAATGATCTTCTTTTAAATAAATTTAACAAATGTAACTGTGAATGATAACAAGAACAACAAGGTAAAATCAATCTAGAAATGTATGCCACACTTTACACCATAAATCGGGGGACAATCGAAAATGATAGGTTTTTGACGGAATAAACCGGTAATAACACGGTTTTTACCACTGTCATGTCAAAAACCAGTTTTTGACGTCAAAAACCCAACTCTGAAAAATATGTGTGCAAAATATACAAAAGTTAAGAAAAAACCGCTAATCTAAAATTAACGCACATCAAAATTTAGTTTTACCTTTATTTTTAGAAAAAGACTATAATTTTGGATAAAGAAATAGTTTGTCGAATATATAAACACAATACATGTTATAAAATTATATTTTAATAATTAAATTTGTTATATTCAAATTATGGTGCAAAAACACATCGTTCTACATTTTCAAAATATAAGTCATTTCTTTTTATTATTGTAAATTCGCCCTGCCCTAGAAAAATTCGGTCGCTGAAAGCACTGCTAAAATAACACCATTGTATGCTGTGCATTTGAAAAAGAAAATGAAAAGAAAATGTAAAGCCAATCCAATTTTTTTAATCAAAAGGAAATAAGGTAGAGTAAGAAAATATGAAATATTTTGCATTATTCAATGAATTGTTACAGCAAGCAATGACCATTTATGATAGACAGATTTCAGGTACCAGAATAAGTTATGATGGGTTGAAGAATCAGTTTTAATTTCCTATTGGTTAATTGTACTGTTTATGCATCAATTTTTTTCCCCTATTTTCTAAATAATACTATTGTTTATTTTTTTAAAATTTACATCATGAAAATGAAGTCTTTAAAAGGTGCATAATAAATTATATTTTGAATTGAAGTCAATTTTAAAAAAATGTGATTATATGCTTAAGATTTATACTGCCCAAACCTTGTATTGTTTTAGCTTATTATAGCTTGTGCAAGGATGGAATTGTACAGTTTTTGTAAAATCTGTAATAATTCGGGCCTTAAGATTCTGCTGCAGTTCCACAAATATTTCATTGACCCACTTATTCCAATTTTAATTTATATTTTCTTTCTCATATATTATACTTTTTCTTCTTTTTATGGCTATTATTCAAACAGGTATGTGTTCATATTTCAATATTTGATTTTCATTCCCCCATTTGTGTATGATGTTTCTGTGTTTAAAAACCTTTGAACCCATAATTTATATATTATTCAAGAAACCTATACCTATAACTATTATAAACAACTTTACTACATTAAAAGTTGTCTTGTAACATATGTATATATATAACAGCTTTCCAACAAACAAATCAATCTCCATTTTCTCTTTATCTGAACCTCTATGACTTTTACAATTAAAATTTATAGAGGTAATCCTTTAAAATTCCTACAAAAATAATTTGTTTACATAAACGTATTTACCAGATAAAACTTATTAATATACATGAGTAAATGGGTTGGGTTGGGTTGATTATTGACGGCCAATTATCTACACTAGGGATATAGGCCCGGGGGCAGTGCCCTTCGTGGGGGTCTTTCTAAGGGAACCTAATCCGTATTTACGCATGGATAAATCCACGGCTCGAAGAAAACCACGAAAACTCCGAACGATTAGGCCGACGGGCGCGATTGGGAACATGAGTAAATGGGGGGATAATGTGCTTTGTATCTTCAAATTACTATTATTCTGATAACACATCAAATTGGATAATATTTCTTAGACTTTTAAAGATTAAATGAAGCATAAAAAATAGTTGTTCAATAATTATGACTGTTTAAGTTAAATAATGCAGGAGAAGACCTCAAGGAATTAATTGTTATTTACCCTCCCCTTTCCCATCATTTTCATTAATAGTATAAACTAAAAAAAATATTTTACTAAAATCAATGCAAATTTATTAGCGTTTAATAATTTGCAAAAGTGGCAAAAGCCTATTTTTACCAAAAGGGTTTTTACTGTTTTTTTTTTTTTTCGTTTTTTTTTTTTTTTGTACCTTTAACTTATACCTACTATAACAATGAAGAATAAAATGGTCAAACTTAGCAAATACGAAGTTATCATTCTTCTCTGGATTCATTACTATTTTACTACTTACTAAATTATCTTTGCCCACGTATTTCATTAGGTCCTTGGCTTCAGCATCTCCAGTCCCCCCTTTCTTAACTATAGGCCCTGGTTGATTAGAATAACAATTACCCCTCTTTTAAATGTTATTTGTAATTATTTTTAAAAAATTGACATTCTTTGAAAGAGCCATTCAAGTATTTTTATTATTATATTAATTTATATATATATATAAAAAAAAAAAAAAAACTATTTATTGAGGATGAGCTCTGATAAGCTGACTAATCATTTATAATGCACTCGTTCTCATTCAATTAAATTTATTCAAAAAATCTTTTAGGGGATCCTTTCGTACTTTCCCGTAGTAAGGAATAAAAACAGCATATATTCCAGTAAAATTAAGAACTTATAAATAAAATCATTACACGATTTTTTTCCGTATAAGCAAAATTTTCTAAATATTGTACTTAATACCATAGTGTTACTATTTATTTTTTATTTATTTATTTTTATTCTTGAAAATACAGAATGTTAAATTAAAATTATATATTGGCGAATTGTAATTGAGTGTAATTTTTTTCCAAAAGTATGTAACGATTTCCCTAAAAACTAACCATTTATTCATTCTAAAAAGTTTTAGTGCTTTGTAAATAAACTTTTTTAAAAATCAAACCTCAAACTCCGGTAATAGCTAATACGTGAAAAGTAAAGACGAAGTGTAAAAATTCAAAGAATCAGAGAAAGGGTTCGTTGACTTAAATCAACTTGATTTTTAATCATGATTTAAATGAACTGATTTTTTCTAAGTCATTGGTTTAAATTAACTTCTTGAAAAATTTTATTTAAAATTTGTGCCAAGATATTTTGCTATAAATTTCATATTTTGCCAAAAATACATTGCACATTTTAGGAGTGGGAGAGACTGAGAACCCAAAATCCATGCTTTTTGAATTTTATTTTAAATCAAATATCAAACTTTAAATTAAAAAACCTAAATTACAAATAATCTCAGCGGGAAAATGTTAAAAGATTAATGTATCTATTTACCTATTACAAATCTAAATCTTTTGTGAATTTTTCAATTAATACAATAACATGGAGATTTTCTGCAAGGATATGGAAAACTTTAGAATAAGTATATAGACCTTACAAAAGTATTTCGATTGACATTTATGTAGAGTCCTCATTACAATTTCCGTATCCCTTGTTCACGTGCAAATAACAAACTATTCGATTTTCAGTACAGTTTGTGGAAAGATTTTGAAAATAAACTAATGATAAATTTAAATGTGTAGTTTGCAAAAGATTTAATGAAAGGTACAAGCAGTATTGAATACAACTCCCCCCAACCCCCCCCCCCTCCTTTCTCTCTCTCTCTCTCTCTTTTTTTTTGGGGGGGGGGGGGGTCATATCTATTGGTTCTACACTATGGTGGTCAAAATATAAATTCTTACACAACACAGCATTTCTTATTGTTTATAAAAGACAAATATTCATCTTTAAAAATGACCTGCAGATGAATTTTCAAGTAAAATCTAAAGAATTTAACGAGTTTTTGTGCAAAACAAATAATATGACAGAAATTACACTGCAAAAAGTAATTGTTGATTTTACAGTATAAAACTGGCATCCCAGCTGCCAGTATTATACCGTAAAATTAACAGTATTAAACAGTAAAATAAGCAGTCATACGTTACCGAGTATGCGCAGAAGTGTATTACTGCTTATTTTACTGTTTAATACTGTTAATTTTACGGTATAATATTGGCAGCTGGGGTGCCAGTTTTATACTGTAAAATCAACAATTATTTTTTGCAGTGTAGTCCATTAGACTCACAGGATAAGAGGACTGATTTCAGTCCTGAGAGATTTTTGATTAATCGTAAATTCTACTTTATATACTTAAATAATAGCAATTTTACAATCAAGAACTTTTAATCACTATATTTTATTGCAATACATCACTTTTTAACCATAATGCAAGACATAGAAATCTTCTAGTCCATTTCCATTTGGCTATTCCTAATACTCAGAAAAGTATTCAGTCTTGGCTTGGATGAACTACTCGTACCCATGATAGACTAATGGAAGGCATGTATCAAGTAAATATTGAAATGACTATATATGAAAGAAAGTATGGAATCAACAATTAGTTATTTTTATTTATTGCAGTAGCGTCATCAGCATCAGCCTGTATAGAGAGAATGTTTTTCCATTTTGGCTTAGTGCAATCAAAACACGGGGACCACTTATAGGAACTGACAAAGCAGCTTAGCTTCTTTTACTTGCATAAGATCGTCTGCAATATTTTATTTGTTTTTATTTGCATTTTTTATTAGTTATGACACAGTTTTATTATATATCTTAAGTATTTAAACAAAATTTATTGTGTGCTAGTTGATTATTATTCCATTATAGCGTACTATTATTCCATTTGTATTTGTATTAAATGTTAAATTTGATTTTAATAATATGCATTTGCATTAAAAAGGATTTATATATATATTATAATAAAATAGTTTCATGTATAGTAGCAATAGCTTGAAATATAATGCTTATATATGCTTTTAAAAATATAATTTCAATTTTAATTGATATTTATAAATGAAAGCTAATTAATAACTAATGTTCTTAAAAATATATATATAAAAAATTCAATTTAAATTAAAAAAACCAGAATATTTTTATTTTTTTTAATCAAATAAATCCAAACTTTTTTTTTATTTACAAAAATAAAAATAAAAATCACAAATTTTGATCAGAATTAAGTTGACTGATTAATTTGTTATTTAATTAACCCATATTTTATAGCATATAAAAAAATAATAATATTGTCGCAAAAAATTGCTTTTACAAACAAATATAAAATTAAAAAACTTGCCAAAACTTTATTGTTTCTCTTTACATATTTTCCAATCACTCTGCAATAATGTATAAGACATATCATTATTAAATTTAAGAGAATTTCTGCATTTTTTTTTTTTCACACAATTGTTTAAGGGGAAATCATATCAGGTACAAATTAGCCAAATGCAAAAAATTGCAAATTATTAAAATTGAACTTAATATGAATACAAGTTACACTTATCAATCTTAAAGTCTATTTTAATAGTAGAGCAGAAAAAAAAAATGCTATTTCATTTATGAAAATTCGATAAATCTGAGCTTTTCTGTATATAGGACGAAAGTAAAATATGGGTTAATTACATTTCACGTTCCTCTAATAGCACTGGTCGTCAAAAAATTAAAAATTTTGTCTCCCTGAGAAAAAAATCTGTAAAAACTGCGTATATAGATATGACATTCCTAAATCTATATATGACATCCAAATTTCTCCAACACGTACCAGTTTTTCGAGAAATGGTTTACTAATAATAACAAATAATGAAGGATTATGATGTTAATTTAGAATGGCAGATAAAAATGAAAACATGAAAAAGGTATTTTCACTGCCTTGGGTAACAAATCAATAAAATGCATCATGAAAATATATTTTGATCTTATTTGTCTTGTGTGTGTTTTTTTTTTTTTTTTTTTTTTTTTGTGTGTGTGTATGTGTTTCCCCCTCTTTTGTGTCCAGCAGTATCCACTAACATATTGTAATTCCTTTTGCCACTGTATCTTCGCTAATGTTCAAAAAGTATTTACTTATAGGTTATTTATATATTAACACATATTTTTGTTTACGCAATTTTCATTTATGTTTTAGTAAGACTAAATAGACTACTTTAATTTTAAGTAGACTTTTTAGTAGACAACCTTAGTTTTAAAAACAAGCCCCCCCCTCCCCCTCCCCCCCACACACATACCTAAAAACTGGTATGTGATACAGTAATTTCAGCCATTTTTTCATTTAGTGAGCTGAAATCTATAAGGATCAATAAAAATTCAATTATCAATAAAAGAACAAATAAAGAAATAAAATAACATTTAACACAATACTATAAAAATATAGAACACTGAACTTTCCACTTAAAACATTTGCGTTATAAGCATTTAAAAATATTCTTTCAAACACGAGAAAATATGAAAACAAAATATTTTATTTTCCTAATTTATCGAGTGCATTCTTTCGTCTGTTAACTTTAAAAATGAAAATGTTGCCAAACTTTATTTTCAAAAATTATTAACGTTGATGAAAAATAAAATGAAACAGAATTGTAACTTTCGTTGCAAGTTCGCGATACTTTAGTTTAAACCTATTTGAAAAGCAGTTTCCGGTTCAGCTCAAGGAAGACGCCATGTTTTTCAAAGACCGACGAATGTTCTTTCTTTATAGTCTGTAAAATAAATGCATTCATAAGCGTTTTATATTTCTCCCATTTAAGTAATTAGTGTCAGCTTTCTGCATTTCACGCGTGTGTCAAATCGATATCCTTTTTAACAAAATGTTTTTATTTGAGTGGTTTTGTTTGTTACAACTCGTCGTCAAATATTTTATGAAATGTTAAGAATTCAAATTGAAGATAAAATAGATTCGTGATGTTTGTTTGCTTTTGTGTCAATGAACAGAAGCGTTTTAAAAATTACTTTTCTTTTTTTTCTTTGTAATCTTTTTGTTTATTAAGTTTTGTAAGCTTAAAATAAATTTTAATGACTTTTTATTTCTTTTCTACGTGGGGTAGAAAACGTGAGCTGGTGAATTTATTAAAATATATATTATAATATTTGTTCTGTGCAACAGGAAAGAAAAAGAATCACTATTTAAATTATTTTTTTAGGATTTCTAAATTGATTTCTCAGCGTACAATATTAATGTAATTAATATAATAAAACTATTAATTAATTTAAAGCGTATATTTTTAATATATTATATATATATATATATATATATATATATATATATTACATTCTTTGTTTTCTATGTTTTCTACTTTTTAATGGTTAAAATATTTCGTTATTGCAATTTCACAGCAGTTGGCCTATTTTGGCGAGCGTGGTTTGAGGCATCATTACCGTATATACTCGTGTATAAGTCGAAGAATTTTAGACAAAATTTGGGGGCTGGAAATGGGGGGTCGACTTATACACGAGTAAGTTAAAAAAAAAATAAATAGCAAAGTGAAATACCGGAGTCCTATTTTTTTTCGCAAATAATTGGTGAATGTGCAAGTCTTTTAATTAATCACATATGGGTCTAGGTTGGAGAGACAGATAAAAGCAGACAATGGTGATTGATAAAAAAAATCTCAGCAATAATGTCTCTGTAATTGTTCTGCACTCATTTTCTCTTGGAATAGAATTCCCTTTAATACAGGGGCATCCCTTTCAACATTTTAATCCCCTTTTGAAAAAGAGTTCAACTTGAGATTGCTTCTAGCTTTCTCTCTTAAGAGTACTACAATACAAAGAAGTACTACATTATAGCAGTTTAAGAAGTTGTTTACCCTTGTAAATAAGGCTTTCGAATAGATTTTTCAAAAAAAAAAGTAAGTAATCATTAAATTGATGTGAATAGCTTTCAAAATAGTTTAAGTTTCTTCAGTTTTACATAATTATACAATTTTAAAATGTTGAATTAAAAAAAAAGTCTGATTAGAAACGTAAAAAGTTTACTAATTTAATGAAAAAAAAATTTTTTTTTTTTCCTCGATTACAAATTATTTTTCAACATACTACCAGAAATGTGGTTCGACTTATACACAAAAATTCAATTTTTTCCAAAATTTTGCGTAAGAATTGGGGGGGGGGGGGGGGTCGACTTATACACGAGTATATTACGGTAAATCCATTGTTTTTGTAACTCGTATATAATTGTAACCATAATGAATATTTGGCGATTGATCATCTGTGATGGGGTAACGGAAAAATTGCCTGAAAATTAAGTTATAAAAATAGTTAAATATTGTATTGTCATTTGAAACACCACCTATGAACGTAATTTTTTTAAATTCTAGCATATTAGGAAGTGAGTGAAAAATCAATTGCAAAATTCCGTCTTTACGTACAAAAACCAAATTGGGTCAAGTAAAAAAGTATATGTTTCTGTTTATGAATTTTTAGAATAGTTTAATCATTTTGTAACATAGTTTAATAATCAATAACCAAAATATGCGTTATTTTTGGGCTCTTACCAAGTATCATATACTGTGCTGTCCTCTTTTTTTTTTTTTTTTTTTTTTTTTTTTTTTTTTTTTTAATTTTCTCTGCATAAAGTCTTATAAAAAATGCAAAAATATTAAACATTGCGAAATTTTTACAGCTTATTCTGACTAAGATTTTAATGTTAGGCATTTTTTATTTTATCAGTTTATTAAAAAAGCAGCCATGAAGCAAGAATTAAAAAAAAAAAAAAAAAATCATTTTTCCAAAAAATAACTAATGTTACATGAAAAAGACCTACACTTGGCATACACAGCTGAAAATGAAGCATTTTTTTTTCATGTTAATGGTTTGATATGAAAATAATAAAAAATGTATGTACACCATTCTAAAATTCTGTCATGTAACAAGAAAATCTGTATATATGTAGCTCATGTTTTGCCAGAACTCTGTTATTATTAGTTTAATTTCTTTTAAAACTATATAAGCACTCCCTAGGTATTTTTTTAAATATTTTAATTTTTCTAAATGGCGCATAAAAACAGGACGAAACAAAATTGACTTCAATGACATATTTTATAAAATACTAGAGTGGATTTTTAGGAAACATTTCACCCTGAGTTTTTTTTTTTAGAGGATAGCACAATAAAATAGAATGAGATGAAATACATGCATTGCATCCTTCTATGCCTAAATACGTGATGTTTATCTTTGACATCTCGCTGTTTCGTTAATGTACATTTCACTAATTTCTAAGCCAAATGCTAGAAATACTGTTTTCCCTCATGATTACTTTACATGCTAAACTTGAAAATGCAATATTGCTATTGAAGTGTTTAAAAGTTTTAATGTGTAGATTATGCCATATACGTTCATAACATAAAGAATTTTTCCCAAGAGGCTTCTATAAATGGAAAACGCTTGAATTAATACTTTTAAGGAGTCATACATTGTGAAATCTTCAAGAAAAATTCGATTAAAATATATATGTATGTATGGCGATATATATTTTCTCAACATAAAAAAAAAGTTACATTGCTATAATTATGACAAAATATGCATTAATGCTTATTTTATTATTTACTTATAAATAATTTAAAAGATGCTTTAAAATGATTTTGTCTCAAAATATGTTATTAGTATTATTTTTAATTGCGCGCTAGATAAAGTTTTTACATACGAATTTTACAGAGACACAGATATGTATTATCATGTATGGATCATATCTATAATTTAAGACTAGATCTGAATTTGTTTACCGTTTCACCGCAAAAATTCTGTGCATAGATTTTTTTTTTTTTTTTTTTTTTTTTTTTTTTTTGTGGAAGAAGAGTAATCAATAATTTTAGCTTAACATTAAAAATAGAAGTTTTGCAAAAATATATACAAATTTAGTTCCAGAATGTGTTACCGCGTCCTATGTATGCGAGTAAGTAAAATTCTTTCGTTGAATTTAAGATAGTTCGAGTAATGCTTTCATACCTCTTTTCTCAACAATTTCTTAGTTGTTTGTAACTCTCAAACGCAGATACGTTTCCTATTTTAAACTCAATAAAGATATCTATTTATAAAGCTAATATACAGATAATATAAAGATATTATAAATATCTATTTATTCTTTATTTTATTACCAAGAAAAAAGAAAAAAAAAAGTAGTTTTAAAGTGCATGTCTTTCCAAGGCGTAAAATACCGAAAATTATTAATTTTCTGCATTTTTTTTTTTTTTTTTTTTTTTTTTTTTTTTAACAGTCGTATAACTCTCCTTATGAACTTTCCTCCGCGCTGTGTTTGCCTCTCAGATTTTTTTGACACATTCATGAACTCATTTTTGTATATAAAAGAACTAAATTTACAGGTATGACTAATAAAGTGTTTTGGAAACAAAAACAGCATTCGGTGGTAAAAATCAATGGATGTATTACCCGATATTTATTTTAAAAATATCAAAATGTTTGATATTTACATTTATTTGATAGTTATTTTCAAAATATTGCGCGTGATATTTTTGATATTTATTTTTAAAATCTTGCGCATTATATTTTTGATATTTATTTTCAAAATATTGCGCATGATATTTTTGATATTTTCAGCCTAAATAAGTGTATGTAAATGGATCTTTTAACTGTTATTGGCTGTGCCGTTCTGTAGACAAAGAACTTTTGTCTCTGGCAGTGACTTTTTTAGTCAAAGAAAAAATAAATATATTTTTCAAGTTTTACGTTTGAGATTTTGTAATGTAGAACCAATAATTAATAATCTGTGACATTATTAACTCAGAACAGCCATTAAAAGATAAACTGTTTAATTTAGATAATCAGTTACTTACAGCTTCATTAGTAAATAATCTTTTCTGGTTTTAGTTTAGTTCTGTTTAAATTGCAGAACAAGTTATGGAATAAAACAGCAGATGACCTTACACCACACAAATGTTTAAAAAATAAAAAAATAAAAAAATTGTTATTTAAAATTTTGTTGCATAAAACATAAAATTTTCTTGATACCTGATACTCAATCCTTCAACCTTTTGATACGTGTATAAAGCAAATTGTTTCTGTTTTCAATTAGTTGATCTTGTTTACATGAAAACTTAATAAAACAATTATTTAGAATATTGTTTTATTAAGTTTTCATGTTAAGTGCAATATGTTTTAGTTTCTATTTTATATTATGTTTGAAAATATTTATTATTAGCAGTAAGTTTATTATTTCGAAAATATCGGATATGTATCAAAAATATATACTATAAATCTGATATTTTTTTATATTTTCGAAAATATCATGATATTTTCGAACCCTGACCAAAAAGTTTTTCCATTTTGAGTTATAACCAATTGCTTCTTGAGTACAGCTTTTCTCGGACTGTTATTTCTCGAAATTCGAATTAAAACACCAAACTTAACGCTATTTTCAAAAAAATCTTTTACTTTTATTGAAAGAAAAACAAACAAACGACAACAACAATAACAAAAAAATAATCCCAGAAATTCTCTTCGATTCCTCCTAAAAAATAAATGCCGCAAATTTCGTGTATTCGAGAAAAGTTGCTTAGTGAATTTGAAAAGCTTAGTGCTTTGAAAATCCTTTTCAGTCTATAGAGGCCTATATACAGGAATAGACCACTAGGCCTATATATTGTATATAGGCCTATATACAAGGCCTATCAGGGCCCTCGCTAAGACTTTTTATTGAAGGGGGGAGAGGACCTTTAATTGCCAAGTCAAATTTCAGTATTTGCCAACTCACTCAGAAGCAAAAATAAACGATTCTCGCCAATTCAGCAAGTTTGCCAACTAGTTTTATAATTTTGCCAAATTACCACGATTAGAAAATGTAATATAGTTCTTATTTGTAAAAAGTTTAATAATATTCATTTATAATTTCTTCATTTATAATTCATTTATTTTTCAATAATATTTAATAATATGTAATTAGATTTGCCAAGTCTATCAGAAATAGAAAGTATATTATAGTTTTTATTAAAGTTTTAAACAAATTTGCCAAGTGTAACAGCATTCGCAAACGTTTGTGTGTGGGGGGGGGGGGGGGCTCCCCCACGCCCCCCTCCCCCCCTTTAGCGAGAGCCCTGAGGCCTATATATAGGAAATCTCCTTGCACTCTCCAAGGTACAAGGTAGCACCTTCTCCTGGAATAGACCACCCACAAAATCCCAGAGGTAAAATAACATGACAGGCGATGACAATGGTCATTCACACATGGCATAGAATTCAGGCTTGCAGCAGAAGAGGATTGGCTGGACTGGAACGGATTCAATTGATGAATGAGGAACTGCAAAGTTCCTTATTTCTCGTTCATCCTTTCTTTGTTTTCAAATAATGTGTTTATCTACTTCTAGCAGCTTTATAGATAGTGAAATCTTAAATCTCTATTCACCGGAAATGAGTACTGGCAGAAATGGTAATTGAATCCGCTAATTTAACAAATCGAAACAAAATTACTATTATAACTGTAGGACTCCACATAATTTATTCAGTCCTGGAAAGAAAAAAAAAAGTGATCACCCGATGTTATTCTATCACCAAATTATCGTATAGAGATGCGAGAGGTATCTTTTGACTGAAAATTGGGACTTCTTTTCGGATTTATGAATATATATATATATATATATATATATATTAAGATTGAAAGTTCAACTTTAAATTTTCACTTTGTAACAACGACTTTAGTCATAATACTTAAATTCTTTCGATCAAGGCATTTGATGATGTCAAAAGTGAGTGTTACCATTTAAAAATAAAAGTTTGTACAATTTTTAATGTATAGAAGACCTTTATTTCAAAGATTTTATTCATACCCGAAAAGTAAACACAATTCCCAGTTGAATGGTATCTCTCCCATCTCTATACGATAATTTGGTGATAAAATAGCATGGGACTTGTCCCTCTCCCCTCCGTCCAGACTAGAGGAATTCCATTCTGCGGTTCAGTACACTTCAAGATTTTAAATCCATACCGTATGAAAAACTTGCGATTTTTAAGTGATTTTTTTTTCTCTCCGACCAAAACTCACCGAGTTACAATACTTTGAATTTTATAAAATTTTCCTAGCTTTCCAACACTAAAATCAGCCACCTTTTAGATCGTGTACATGCGAAAAACGGCTATCCGATTTAAGTTGGGTCCTCATTCACAATGGGAATGAGACCATATATCTGACTACAAATGTAAATCCGTGAGATATTGAAAAGAAAAAGAAAACACGGACGATAATATATATGCAGAATGCCTTAAACAAATACTAATAGATGTTGCATCGGTATTACTGGCAAATAAGTCCAAAATATTTATAGAAGCATTATTAAAACAGGTCAGTTATGTATTGAGATGGGAGAAAACCCTCTGAAAATACTTTATTAATTGCTTTTTAAAAGTTATGTTTCTAAGATTTAAAGCTGCATTTGTCTTTTTACATATTTTCCACCTATGTAATGCTTTATTTAAATGTATTTGGGATGCATTTTTCTCACTTGTTAACATATTTTTGATCTTAAGAACTCAATCATCCATTTGTAAATGGTCCTTTTCTATGGGTGAAATAGCCTTTTAAATGGTACGAAAAACTGGTATGCTATTTTCCTTTTTCATAATTCTGTTAATTTTAAAGATACAAAGATACAAGTGTGCAGCTTTTCTAATGATTTTGTTGAAAAAAAAGGACATTTTTTTCTAATTGGCCAGTTTGGTCCAGAGAAGTCGTTTAAAAATTAAAAAAGTTATGGGGATTACTATTTCATTGACATAATCTTATTTTGAACACTTTTGTAAATTACATCGCATACTTTGTGCCAACAGCTAAAAAAATTAAAGCCCATTTTAACCTTTTTGGGACACCCTGTATACCATCTACCTGCTTTTATATATGCTTCTTAGTTAGCATTTCTGAAGGCTCATTCTTAAAATTAAATTATTTTCGATTATCGTTTAAAAGTATTACAAAACGTTCATTCACTCTTGCATCCTACATGTACTATTAATATTTCATTTCATTTTGAGAGTCGATGATTTGACTGCCTATAAACTTCTGTATAAGTGATACTATTTACTGGTTCTTCTAATATCGTTACAGACATATTTCATTGCAGTTCAGCAGGACGCATTTGGTATATTTCAACGTGGAAGCAAATAAGATCCTCTCTGTGTTTTGGGCAGATGTTTTTCTGCTTTCCAAAGTAATCTCCCCTCTAATGGACTTGAAGCGTCCACAACGAGGTTTGTTATTTCTGGTCGCCTTTCACTATCGCAGTCTTATTAATTTTTTTCTTTTTTGTGAAACAGATTCATCAAAATCACGAATTACACGTTTTGAAATGCGAATTCCACTAATATACACATTTTAAAACTCGCAAAGCAAGTCAGAGGGAGTTCGAAAGCCGATAAAGATTTATTTTTTGTGCTGTTTACCAGGAACTGTACATTAAAAGAAACCTCTTAGTCTTCTTAGTAACAAATCAATATTTCGCCAATATTGCATTTATTTTAAATACTTCCAATGTAATGCCAATATTGGTTAAATATTAGTTTTACGTACGAAATGTTTACAATACCAATCCGGGCTGGCAAGTTTCTTCCAAAAATGGAAAAAATCGCAGAAAAAATCGTGGAAAAAAACCGACCGCAAGAAATAGGTTTCTTCCAATAGTGGAAGAAATAGTTTTTTTTGATAATAATGTACTACATATGTTGCAACTTATATTTTTGAGATGTAAGTAAATGTATTTTCTTATGGATAACATTATGTAAATTTAATTAGTCTTTTATCAACTTAATTATGTATGCCAAATTTATAATTGCACGTACACTAGTTATTCACTAATGTCATACGTCATACACTTCGTCAAACTAACATTTTTTATTATGCAACTAGAGAAGTTTTAACAATAAATAAATAAATAAATAAAATAAAAAAGAAATTAAATAAAAAGAAATTAAAAAATAGTTTTATAGATTTGCATAAATTTTATTTAACTTATATTACAGGGTGCATAATGGTGCTTACCTTTCACTACAAAATGTCAAAAAAATTTTATAGTAATCTTTGCCTTATTTAAATATAGAATTTCTGCGAATAAATGAGAAAATGATTATTATTCACGAACACTGGTATTATTGTAGTCAAATGTAGTATTGTATGGTATTATGTAGTCACACAGCTATGCACCGTGTATTACTTAATATAATAATTGCACACATTATTAAAAAATCATATTCTTAATTTTCTTCACCACGGTTCAACATTGTATAAGAAAACAAATGTTTGCCCTCTACCCATTATCTTTTCTTTTCTTTTTTTAGTTTGTTTATTTATTTATTTATTTATTTTACCTCCATTAATAAAATTAAATCACATTTCTAATATTAATATTTCATTAGATTGATAAAGTTAAACTATTTTATATTTTTTTGCTTTGTTTAAAAATCTTTTATAAAGTTGATGTATCTTAATTTTTGGCATTGTTTTAGTTTTATTTCAGTTTGTTTTAGTTTTCTTCCAAGTTCTTCCGATTTTTTCTAGTTTCTTCCACCTTTCTGGAACCGGAAGAAACCCACCTGAGGACAACACTGTGGAAATATTGGCTTTACACTTTATGATATGCTAATATATACTGGGTCATCGAAAGAGGTTTTACGCATTAAAAAAAAACCCTAGCTCCAAAACTAATTGAGAAAACGCAAAAATTTTCTTTGCAAAGTATTCTGCAATTCTCCAGAGATTTGTTAGATGTAACTGTTTTGCAGTTGTGACTTTCAAACGAGGCGCAGAAGTGATGCGCGGAGAAAGTATGATGAAATGTATCCATTCTTTTTCGATGACCCTGTATAGAATTTCCAGAATACAAATGAACTACTGATTTATGATGAGTAATACTAATAAATAATACAACATAATCCATACAAAACAGAAAAAAAAAAAAAAAAAAAGATTATACAGGTTCATATGAAAATGGATTTAGTCTTGTTTTCTTGTATAGATTTAAATTTTTGTTAGTAAAACTGTTTTACTCGTATATTTTCTTCTATGGATTTAAATTTTTATATGAAAATGGATTTAATGTTGTTTTCTTTTTCTTGTATGGGTTAAACTTTTTGAGATGAAAACAGATTTAATCTTATTTTGTTTTTCTTGTATGGGTTAAACTTTCTGTGATGAAAACGGATTTCGCCTTTACTTTCTTGTATAGATTTAACTTTTTGATATGAAAAGGAATTTAATTTTATATTCTTGTATAGACTAAAATTGTTTGTATAAAAAAAAAAGATTTAGCCTTAGTGTCTTGTGTAAATATTTAATTTTTTAAAATTTAATTTTTTAGTATAAAAACAGATTTAATTTTATTTTCTTGTATATGAACTAAAATTTTTGGTTATGAAGACTGATTTAATCATACTTTCTTGTATGGATTTAAATTTTTCACGTGAAAATGGATTTTTGTCTTATTTTCTTGCATGGGTTAGAATTTTTGGTATGAAAACGAAATATCTCTTATAATCTTGTTTTCTTATATGGGTTAAACTTGTTTTTGGTTAAAATTGATTTCGCCTTGTTTTCTTATATGGACTAAACTTGTTTTTGGTTAAAATTGATTCTCCTTATTTGTTTAACTTTTTTAAATAAGAAAATGGATTTAATTTTATATTCTTGTATTGACTAAAATTTTTTGTATATAAAGTGGATTTAACCTTAGTGTCTTGTAAGGATTTAATTTCTTGCAACTTAAATTTTAAGTATCAAAACTGATGTAGAATTATTTTCTTGAAATGGGGACTAACATTTTTCGTATGAAAACTGATTTAATCTTACTTTCTTGTATGGATTAATTCTTTTGAAATTAAAAATTTTAGTATGAACACATATCTAGAGATTTTCTTGAATAGACTTAAATTTCTGAAATTTAAATTTTGTGATATGACAGAAGATTTAATGAAATATTTGGTTATAACGAACAGTATATTTATACAAATTCAGATTTCCTCCCTCTGTGAGCGAAACTATCACACTAATCGCAGAATATAGAATCCAACACGGTTCTGTTTCGAGAGGATCACTTTTCTATGGTGTGGTCTGTGGGGGCCATTGTTTTCTGAATTGACAGCATCCGGTGCTTTTCCTACGCTTTGTTTAAACAGTCATTACGGGGATTAGTCATCCCCGAGGGTGGATATAAAACCATAGGTGTCTATTACTGCCGACACAGGTCTAAATGACGGGTGGATGAAACTCCAGGAAATGTAGTTTATCCTATAAAGACACAGGTTAAAGAAATAATAATATACAGTAAAACCTCTGTCGACAGAGTTCTCGGCTAAATGAGCCGGCAATCAATTTAAAGAAAGTAAAAATATAATGAATATTTGGCCCAAATTCGGTGTTTAGTCTATTTGACCGTTTAGTCAAATATTTGGTCTGGCCGAATTCTAAACAAACATTTGGCCGAATAGCTGTTACTGAATATTGTTTTATATGTGAATAATAAATTCATAATAGTAATTAATAAGAAGAAATATTTTTTTAAATGCGTTTTCAAAAATACTGTATTCGTGCTGACTCTAAAACAAAAATCCCTGACGGCTCGGCCTACAGGTACAAGTAGATTTTGAAGACACAGACCGTGGGGCGCCTGTTTGTTGGGAATTGCAGAAGAAATGACCTTTTTGCCATGATGCGGTAGTTGAAACCACCCACTTCGAAACCTAACTAGTTTGCAAGCGGAGCCGGCAGATATTTTTTTTTGTTTTTATTTATTTATTTATTTTTATTTTTATTATTATTATTATTATTTTTTTTTTTTTGTGATAAGGGTAAGTCCTACAAAAAACTTGTCAATATAAAAGTTTTAGATAATATTAAGAGATTTTATACCCCTTGCTTTTATGTATCAGTTTGGAAGAGATTTGTGCAGAATTATTGCAGTTACCGTGTCCATAAAAAAGTGACATAGATAGATAGATAAAGTTTTGAACTGGGGGTGTTTTGGATTCTGGGAGTCATGATCGGCTTAGATCTGCAAAATTTTTTCAAAAATTCCAACTTAGGTGAGAATGTAATAGGTAGTATTTCTTACGAAATCTATCTAAAAGACCGCCGGGGGGGGGGGGGGAATTCAGTAAAAAGACCACTCTTGCTTTCAATTCAAAAACATATTTCTACAATCCTGATAATTCCTGCTTATATCGTTCCAGCTTAGATACGAGATAAACGCGGTCATTACGTCCCGCGTAGGTACTCCATGGACTAACTGAATGACTTTGACTTGAAAAGTGCACTCTTGCGCCCTGTTCAAATATATACTTTGAACTGGTTGTGTTTGTTTAGAGTCTCTTTTTATCAGTAGTACTGGTACACAAAAACAAACTGGTTTGATACCCTCTTTAAATGATAGTGTTTAGTCAATCCTTCCATTTTTAAGGTTTGTGATATTGGAAGGTTCTTACCCACAATGCAATGTGATATTTATATTTTTGGCGTCCCTCGTCTTATGAGAAAATTTCACATGAGAAAGCATGGGAACTAGGTAAATTGGTTAATAGCCAGTTTTGTACTAAACACTATATGGGTAAATCAGGTTTCCTACTCAAGTTTGGAAATAAATATGTAAACGTTTTACAGGAGGAAAAAAAACATTTTTTTAGGAGTGTTTTCGAAATCATAAAAAAAAAAAATAATAATTTAAAACAGGGGAGAGACAATTAATATAACAGGGGGACGTATGCCCTGGGACAATTTGATTTTTATGAGGGAGCAATTCCAGATTTATTATTAATCTATTATCTGTCAGTTTATTATTTATTTATTTATTTATTTATTTATTTATTTTCAAAAATAATGTTGCAATTTAAACATAAAAACAATTCATGCAATTTTTTTAATTAAAGTGAAAAAATATTTTAATTAAATTCAATTTTAGAAAATCTTTCAACAGTTCCAAATGTGACATGGAAAAAGTTTATTTAAAATTAGGCAACTTTTTTACATTGAAAACCTTTCATAGTTTGTCTTTTAGAATTCTTCGATTTTGGAAACTTTTTCGACGTGAATTTCTTTAATGAAACCGTATTTCTTTTCGCTCAGCATTAACTTACGTGAAGACACTTTTATACATGAAATTACTTAAGGCTATACTAAAGCTGATTGTCTTGAATTACATTTAACCCAAAAAATATTTGAAATATCTATACGAGGTCCTACCAACATTATAAAATTAATTAATTCCCAAATGAACATCCCAAAAGGAAGTGGTTTATTAGCAAATTTGTTATGGATATGTTGCAGGCCTCATGCACAGTATATAAATATACATACTGCCAATATTATTATACATTTTAAAACTAAAAATAATTTTATGCACGACAATCAACTGGTGATAACAGAGGAAGGGAAAGTCCACTAACAGAGAAGTTGTATTGTGGGAATGAAAAATGGCTACTTAATATTAATATTGATAAACCAGAAATTCTTCTTGTGTATTGTGCTACTCATACAGAGATCTCAGTGTCCAAAAATTTTCCACCTATTCTAAATGAAGTACTAAAATCAATTATAAAAATATACCAAAGCTTTCAAATTTATTGTCAAATGTGAGAGTCTGTTCACGAAATTTTGTGGCGATAAAAAATGGAGACCTTGTAACACTTTTGTTTCACACCGAGGCAAGTTGAAAAAAAAAAGTAACAAAACTCTTCTAAATATAAATATATGTATTTGATCTTCATAGTAATGTCATAAACTGTGAAGTTTATAACATGAATAAAATTATTGCACTATGTATTGTAAAAGTGTAATTTTGTATAATTACTTTATGCATTATAGCATAAACAGAGCGAAAGTAAGCATTTGAAAGCAGAAAAGTATCATTATATATGTTGAAGAATATGTGCTATATATTTATTAACCAACACAGAATCCTGATTTCAGAAACTTTTATGTTTATTTAAAAAAAATACATATAAAAAAACTTTAAATTTTTTTTTAAATTGCACTTTGTTTTCCAAAAGTGTAATCTTTGTAGAATTACATTATGAATGCATTATAGACTATAGAATAAAAGTAAACATTATAATGTTGTGTAGAGCTTGTTAACTTTGAAAACATATTTATATTGTAATGAAACAACTAAAGCATCCTGATTTAAGAAGCTTTTTTATTCAAGCTTTTATTTATTTTGTCAGAAAGTTAATTAAAATATTGGACTATTGTCTTGCAATTGCAAAAGTATAATCTTCTAGAATTACAACATTAGCATTATAGACTAAGGAGCGAGAATAAGTATTTGAAAGCAGAAAAGTATCACTGTAATATGTATAGTTGAAGTGAAGAATATTTATATTTTAATGAAATAAACCCGCCATCCTGATTTCAGAAGCTTCTTTTCATACAAGCTTACAGAGTTTCCCCCAGACAGTTTCAGAAGAGTGCTGCACCCTGCGTGCCCTTTGGTTTACAAAGTAGCACCCTTCTTGCCCCTCATAAAATAATTACCACCCTTCTTGCCCCCTCCAGCAAAATAATTAGCACCCTTCTTGCCCTGAGTAAAAAAGGTGCCCTTTCTCCTTTTTGCATTAAAAAATTTGCTTTCATTGTAAAAACTGACTTAATGTTGTCTTAAAAAGAGAGTTTTGACAATGAAATATCAAAAGTGGCTTTAAAAACCAAAAGAATACTTTTAACAATTAAAAAAAGTGTCCTTAAGAATCTGAAAAGTGCCCTCAAAAATCCAAAAATGCCCTTAGAATTAAAAAAGTGCCCTTTTCTCACCAGCAGCACCCTGCCCTTTTTTAAACCTTGGGGGAAACTCTGAGCTTATATATATATTTATATATATATGTATATATAAACTATAAACTTAATAAAATTGCTGTACTATGTTTTGAAAAAGTGTAATATTTGTAGAATTACATTCTGAATTATAGCATTATAGACATTATAATATTGTGTAGAGCTTGTTAACTTTGAAAGCAGAAAAGTTTCATTGTGTATATACAGTTGAAGTGAAGAATATTTATATTTTAATGCAGAATCCCGATTTAAGAAGCTTTTGTTATTCAAACTTTCTTTTTTCTTTATGCTAAAATAAGTTTTCTGAAATAAAACATGTTAAAAAGTTCATTTAACAGTGGTAATGAGTTTTGATAAATTTGTGTAAAATATGCACATCAGATATATATGTTTATATATATTACGGATTTTAAGTACCTATAGGTAAAATTGTGGGATTAGTAATTATTTAAATTCACAAAAGTCGTGTTGTCTTATTATCGTCATAAAGGTATAAAAAATATTACAAAAACTGTATCAAGCTGTGAAGATTTCTTAAATATACAAATAATAAAATGTAAATTTCAATTATTCACTCTTTTTTTTTTTTTTTTTTTTTTTTTTTTTTTTAATTGAAAAATATATATATATAATAATTTATATTTGAACTATCAAAATGAATTTTTTGGTATTCGGTTTAGCCGGTCTTCGATCAAAACACTATTTGAACAGTAGAAAATTTTCGCTCAGATCCTACCGCTTATAAAATCCTTGATTAATTTTAAAAAATCCGACGGTTATTAAAATATATTTTTCCGGGAGAAATTCAAATCAGTAGTATGACGTTATAAAATCTCTATTGAATAAAATGAGCCACGACGGCCTTTAAAAATCAGAATCTGTTGCTAATTTTGCCTGCTAGAAAACCTGATTGATATATTAAGCTGTTACAAAGAAAGACAACAGATTTAATGATAATAACAGTAATATTAATAATAAAAGCTCATCTAAAAAAAGACATAATTTTTATAATTTGCGTAAATTTTTGGCCATGTCACAGTTTAGGCCTGTTGAAATATATGGCAACGCAACAGGTTAAGTGGTGCAAGTCACCCTGAGGGGTCGATTCAGGCAAAATTTGGCGCCGATTTAGGGTCCCTCCACAAAAATCTATTTAATAAAACACGGCTCTTCACAAAATTCCTTTTAATAAAACAGGCCCCTTCACAAAAAATTCCTCTTAACAAAACAGGATCCTTCACAAAATTCCTCTTAATATAGAAAGAGTCCTTCACAAAGTTCCACTCCATAAAAACATACTCTTCATTAATTATTCTTATTTTGTTAAGTTTTATAATAGTACGTAATTTGCAAACAAAACAACTTCACCAGAAAGGAAAAGTTTACCAGAAGAACTTAAACAAAGATATTATTAATAAATGCTTGTTTCGAATTTGAATAACTGGATTTCATCTTTCGTCACAAAATGTTATTTTTCACAAAAATATAACAAATTTTACAAAAAGAACTTTTACTTTTCACAAAATGGGCCTCAAGAAAAAGAAAAGAAAAGAAAAAAAAAAAAAAACCTTTCATTTAAGAAACTGTTTACTTTTAACTTCAGATAATTTTTCCATAGGAACATGGGATTTTTCCCCCTTCTTAGACACAGAACAATATTTTCCTAAATAATAAATTCGAGAAAGGGAGTCACATAAAACATTAATTTTCGTATTTTAATTCAGTCGCCTGAAAAACAATCCCCTATCTAAAAATTATACTCGATTGGAACATATTTTGTTATTGGAAATAAGCTTCTATGTTTCACAGATTAATCGCTATAACCTTTATACTGTAAAAAGCGAAAAATGTTTCGTAATCTGCGAAAATGCAATATAACCAGTACGAAAATATAGAATAATCTCTTATCCACGATTCTTAAAATATTTCTTTATCTTTAGATATCTCCAAACACCCATACAAACCTGCCAACTTGTAAGGTTTAACCTTACAATGTAACGATTTAGATCAAATTGTAAGATTGTAAAAGTTGTTTGCTATAACTTAAATTGATTCTTCAATATGTTACTTATTGAGTAAAGGAATAAAACTGCTACACACATTGTGTTTATGTTACAAGGATGAGTGCGATTAGCAATATGATACTTCACAGTAATAGTAATTCACAACATGTATTCTATTCCAGGGAATTTTTATTTATGCTGTGTATTTAAAAAAAATTTCACAGCAATGCTGAATACGAAACTAAAAGACTTTTGATTAGAAATTTATGTTTTTTTTTTTTTAAATAAAATATTTTAATAATTAAAAGCATGGGAGATGATTGCTATGAAGAAAAGTATGATAAAGAATTGTTGAGTTAAAGCCAAATCAGCCTATTTAAAGTATATATAAAAAAAGAATTATCAGTGCTAATATTATTTGGGTTATGTCTTTTAACTTAAACAATCGTTTAATATTTTTGCATTTATCAGCAAATTTTTGTCTCAAAACATATATCACCTTACAAGAGGCCTTCATAAACACTTTTACCAAAGATGCATAATGAAGTACGTCGGGGAAATTGTAAGGTTTTCTGAATAGACATGTTAGCAGGTATACCCATATATTTTCGAGATTTAAGGAAGCATTTATAAAAACAACGTATCCTTTGCTGTCACTGATTTTTGGAAAAATTTCCGAGTAGATTTTATAGTGTAGTATTAATCAGTCTTATCAAAGCGGAATATCGGTTTTTGGATGCTATCCATTCTCAATTAAACATTTTCAGCTGCGCAATTGAATTTATACATGCAAGAGTAACAAATTAATGTTAATGTTAATGCTGTTAATTTATCACGTATGTCTGTAAAACATGTTTGTTAAACTTGAAAATGCTTACTCAAGAATGGATAGCATCCGAAAAACCTATATTTAGGGTTGAGAAAGCTGATTAATACTACACTATAAAATCTACTTGGAAATGTTTCTGAAAATCAGTGGCAGCAAAAGAAACTTTGTTTTTATAAATGCTTCTTTAAATCTCGAGAATGCATTGGTTTCTGAGGTTTTTAAAGATAAAGAACGTTTTTTCGGAATCGTTACCAACTCCGAAGAGGTTATTGTATATTTCGTTCGTGGTTTTATTATATTTTCCTAAATTACGAAACGCGTGCCTTTTTTTACAGTATATATTTAGGAAAAGGGAAAACGCTATTCGAATTTTCTGAAACATGAATCAGGATGTCCGATCATCTTGAAATGAAAATGAATTTGTGATCATGTCCGCAAAGATTCACGTAGTCAAAAATAAGCATTTTTTAGAAAAATCCTTAATTTATGATTCATTCTTCCAAATTAGCCGTTTGCCCCGGGTTGTCACTGGCCGTTTGCAATTAAAGATTGAAAATCTGTCGTAAACTATTCGAGACACTTCTCGCATTTAAATGTGAATTAAAATGGATTAATTTCTTGCATCGTGGACGATGCTTTTGTCCTGACAAATACCGTTTCCTGTCACGTACCTTGGTTTCCGAAGTAAATCTCCCAGAGAGAGGAGATTCGAAACTCGTAATATTCCCCAAAGAATCTTTTGTCCCCCTCCCTTCCTTTCTCCATTATACTGTCCCCCAGGGAAGAAGTTAAACATGTTTCCTTACGATAAGGTTGCAAACACCAACTGGAAGCTCCCTATACTTATTTTCAAACAGAAATCTTCGCAGTTTGTATGTAATCTATTGCTAAAATACTGTACAATTCACTTGGAACGAGTTTTGGCTGAACGAATCTGATATACAGCTGGGAAAATACAATATTTTGCTTAATATAATGTTTATTGAGGATTTTATCGTTTCGGTGGGTTCAAATATTCCATATGTTGATTCCAAGCACTATGATGTTGTTAAATCTATCTATAACTTTATATTTTATGATTAGTACGTGAAAATATTTTAGGACCACTGTTATTGAAATACAAATTGACAAAAAATAGGTAAGTGAAGATTCGCTTACCTTTCATTCGTTGGATCCACCACCGGCATGACTGTTATAATCCACTTGTAATCGTCGAGCATCGCTGCTTTGATGAAATAAAAAGATCATAATTAGTAATATATTATATTTCACTATGTGTGTATTACTTTGATAAATAACTCCAGCGACGCAGCTTGGAAAAGCAGGATATTTATGACTTGAATAAATTATAATTAAAGTTACATCAAATTAAATGAAATATATATGTATGCGGGGAAACAGAACGCCCGCTCTGATAAACACAACTACATTTTATAAAGTCTACAGACGAAATGAGAAGGGGGGGGGGGGAGAGTACATGTAGTTACTAACCGCAGACAGCGGAAAAAAAACAGCTGAGACATTGAAATTGTTTGCGAGAATAACAGAGTGATTGTTCAAACTTCCGTTTGATGAAAGTTCGTATCAGGCTTTATACTGCACAACAAATTCTACTAAACTAAGCTGCGGACCTTATTTTTGAGTACCACTATTACCGAATACTAATTTTCACGTTATTTAAGCTCAAAATTTGCGATCCATTGTGCGTCGCTATCCTTCTTTCAAAGTACCACTTTTCTCAAATAGTAATCTTATTGAATCACAGATTAAATGTTTCTATAGAGTGTTTGGTTATGAAGTTATGATGATATTTTGTAAGATAAGTCATAAAAAAATAACATAACGGAAATATCAATAAACAACTGACAGAGATAGACGCTCACCCTGGTTCGAACTGGTCCAAAAATCATGAAATTTAGAGGGCGGGTACCTAGATAGACTCGAGAAAAAAAATTTCAGAATTCTTCCCCTAAAAGGTAAAATTGTATTCTTAACACATTTCACCCTTCAGACAATATTAATGGTGTTAAAACTTTGCAAGTTGGAGTGTACATTATAGCAGAAACTTTCGCTGAGAAATCATTCTTAGTACTTAATTCCTAAAGAAGTTTAAAGGAAAAAAAAAACTATAGAATATATAGAGATTGCCTTAACAAACGAAAATCAAATTCGAAAATTCTTTCTGAAGTTAATTTTACATTTACATGTGTAATATCCTCTTCATAAATTGATATATATATATAAATTTGCGTGAACACAAGTTGTATATTCTGTTACCTAATAATGATAAAAACAAAAATTGTAAGACTTTTAATCTCGAAAAAGTGACATGCTTTTGATATTACAAATGATGTCATTTTCAAATGAAAACATACATTTTTATTCATAAAACAAGTATTTTCCTACAATTGCGTCAAATCGACGTCATTTTCATTTCGATCTTACAGATATTAAATCGCATGGTTTATTAAGAAATTGTCAGAATGTTTCGAAATAAACTTTATAAAACTTTTTGTTATAATGATACAGTTAAAAAAAAATGTTTTAAAAAATGTTACTACGAATTACCTTCCACGCTTAGAAGAACTGCAGGCAACAACTAAGTCATCTATAGTAGAAGAAGAAACAAAAAATAAAAATAAATAAATAAATGGCGTATTCCATAGCATAGTATGTTCCACAAAAAAAAAAAAAAGAAAGAAAGAAAAAGACGCATTTTATTGCTTGTGGAAAACCCTTTAATTTAGAAGGGTATATATAGATCAATATTGAAATTCTGTGCACACACACAGTCCAAAATTTCTACTGGGGTTGATGAAGAAAGGGGTATATTCCCATGGCCCAAAATAAATCGTAATTTTATATTGAAAACTTTTCTATTATTTAAATTTCTTTATTGAAAAGAAATAATTATTTCATCCTTAATTATATACCAGTGGACTTTTGCGAGGCTTTCGCACTGAAGTGTTTAAGATTATTTACTATATTTTTCATTAATTTTTAATTAACTGCAATTTTTTACTATGTCAAAATCATGTTCATTTATGGTATCTCATTCATCTTTGTGCGTTTTCTGGTATGTGCAGCGCACCGAAAAAAAAAAAGATTAGACATCAGAAATAATATCTATGATTTTTATTTATTAAGAATTATCTAAAATCGCTATTATTTTGTATCTATTTAGCAGAAGATTAAATCTATTTCCATTATTTATTTAATTTTAATGTATTTATAATTAATTAAATTAATTAATTTGAATAAATTTTAATTTATTTGTAATTAATTAAATTAATTAATTTTAATAAATTTAATTTTAATAAATTTTAATTTATTAATTTCTATTATTTATTTAATTTTAATTTATTTATAATTAATTAAATTAATTAATTTTAATAAATTTTTATTTTAATTTATTAATTTCTATTATTTATTTATTTCATTTTAATTTCTATTATTTATTTAATTTTAAATTTATGTAGAATACCCTAAACAGGACCCGGCTAATTTTATGTGGGGCACTGAGGCAAAGATTCAGTTAGACAGCCCCCCATCCCCCTCCTCCTCCCATGAAATTTCTACCAATACTTATTTTAAGGAAAAACACTATTTTTGGCATTAGGGGTCCCCGACCATCCCCAGAAGTGGAGCCCGGGGCAACTTCTTTCTTTGTTTGACCTTGCAAAATTCAATCCCTGACTATAAATGTTATTCAACGATTTTCTCCGACCGCAAAATCCCATGTTAATCTCTGAGAAAATTTAAATAGGCGATCACTCATTACTTAATACAATTATCAAATTATGGTTTTCACCATCAAAAGTTAGACGTCCCATGCCGACACAATGCGTCTTAAGACTGTTCTCAAATCCAAAAAAGCTACTTTCTGACACATTTTTTAATTCATTTTTATTCTGAAACGGTTCAAATTGGCAGGTGTTCTTATTCATAAACTGTGTAAGCGAAAAAAGACGTTTTTCATTTTTTGATACAGAAAGATGATCTTTCAGAAAATACTGTCAAAGTTGGCGTTTTGAACAGAATTATCGACGCTTCAGCGCAAGGAAGGAGAAAAACATGCCGTCACGTGGCACAAATCTCTTATAACTCGATAAGTAATTCATTTATCAAAAAATGGAAAACTCATTTCGATTCCAAATCGCTTCAATAGTCAGACCTGGCAATTTTATGTCTTTGCGTTTAAAAATGTCTCAAAAAGTTTCGCGTTGTTGAGCAGGTCACTTGAGATACAATAGGTAATAAGTAATCGCCTATTTTAATTTCCCCATAGTTTAACATGGGACTTCGCGATGGGGGGGGGGGGGGGGAGAAAACCTGTATCGCTAAAAAGTCTCCTCTACATAAACTACATAAACATAACATACATATATTTATATTTATACACAAACATTTATACACAAAAAAAAAACATATTTATACACAAACATATATTTAATGATGGGCATAACGATTATTTTGATAATGAATCATTCTGGCATGCGCAGAAGCATATCTGTCAAACTTCTTTTTTTTTTTTTTTTTTTTTTTTTCACTTACTACCAGAAATTTTGGAAAAAAAAAAAAAAAAAAAAAAAAAAAGAAGAAGTTTCTGATTTTAATTAGAATTAGATTACTCGCCCGATAGAAATAAAACAGTGTTTCGTCAAAAGAATTTTTTTTTTTCAAAATTTCTGGTAATAATTGAATAAAAAGAAAAATTAAGTTTGACAGGTATGCTTCTGCGCATGCCCGAATGATTCATTCGAATAATCAAAATAATCGTTATGCCCATCACTAATTATCTACACAGGTGTGTTTCCGATGACAATACAACATTTTAATAGTTTTAGAACTTAATTTATATATTAATGCATTAGTTTTAAGCCATTTCTCCGTTAGCTAAATAAGTCGCCAAATATTCTTTAGCGTTACGTTACAATTGTATACGAGTTTCAACAACAATAAAGTTAATTATGCGCCAAACCACGTTCGCTAAACTAGACCAACTGGCTGTGAAGCTGCAACAACGAAATATTTTAACCATAAGAAATTAGAAAATATAAATAAAGAGTGTAATATCTAAAAAAAAAAAAAAAGCTTTAATCAATTAATAGTTTCATATTAATTAAATTATGATTATACGTTGAGATATCAATTTAGGTATCTTTAAAATATGTAGTTTAATTTTTTTTTCTTTCCTGTTGTTCTATCTTAAAAAAAGAAACAGCGAAAATTATATATTTTTTAAAAATAAACATATCTTTACTAGCTCCGCTTTCTACCAAGCATTAAAAAAAAGCATCTAATTTTCCACAATCGTGTTCAGTGCCCACGCCAAATTAATGTATTGTAACGGAATTATGTTGGAAAAATCATGAATTGCAGTCATGAAGTGAGGCGTGATTTGCATTTTTCAAGATAAACATTGAATGCTTATAAAAGAGTGTATTTAAAAAATAATTATTTTTACTTCCTTATTTATTTTTATTTGTTTATTATTATTTTTATCCTTATTTGAATGCCATTCATATATATTTTTTTAAATCAAACATTGTTTAATGTTAATTAAATTTGTGTTACACATGTGTTTACATTCAAAAACATAAAATATTTTCTTCCTCAAAATAGATAAGTAAATAGAGATCATGTGCCAATTCTGAATATGTAGATATGAATAAAATGCATACCATGAATTTCACGAAACATACGTTTATTCCTTTTTGTTTAATTTACACTCCTCAAATTTAAAACTATATTTCTGTTTTTTTTTTTTTTTTGTTTTTTTTTCTCTTTTCTTTCTCTCTGTCTGCAATCCTCTTAAAGCGAGTAAAGAATTATCTTCTCTTTCTCCTCGTTTCGAAAATCGATTCCATTGAATAAGTGTCATTATTATTATTTTCCCCCCCTCTTTCTCCCGTTCAGCAGCTGCTGGGTTCTTTTGAGATGATAAACTCAGTGATTTTTGGAGATTTTCTTTGTTTAACTTTTGTAGCTATAGCTTTACAAAACTATAGTGAAACTCGTTTAATACGACCGCGGCTAAAACGAGGACACGGTTAAAACGAGCAATTTGCACGTTAAGAATGATTTACCATTTAAACTATATTAAGATTTTCCCGCTTTTTACGAGCTACAAATGCAAGATCACGGCTAATACGAACAAAACATCTGTTCATTTGAATGTGATTTTCGGCGAATACGAGAGTTGATTTAGGAAAGAAATCCCTTTCTTTTCGACTCTGAGCTATATTAACCAATCTTTTCATGTATTTTATTGCAATGTTAAAATGAAAAGAATATCATATGTGAAGTGAAATCAATAGCTCGAATATTTAATATTTATTTTGCTGTTAAGCTTTTTTTTTTTTTTTTTTTTTTTTTTACGGAAACCTTATGATATTATGTTAATTTTAGCACTGAGACAATTAGAACAATTAATAGTTGATATTAGCTTATTTATGCGAGTGGTTTTTTTTTTTTTTCTTGACGGGTATTTCGATTAACGGTTAATACAAAGGCTTTTATAATACTCTTGCTTCTGCGTCTCATATTAACTGAGTTTGAGTGGTTTTTTTCCCTCACGGGTATTGCGAATAACGGTTAATACGAAGAATTTTATAATACTCTTGCGTCTGCGTCTCATATTAACCGAGTTTGAGTGGTTTTTTTCCCTCACGCGTATTGCGAATAACGGTTAATAAGAAGACTTTTATAATACTCTTGCGTCTGCGTCTCATATTAACTGAGTTTGAGTGTTTTTTCCCCCCTCAAGCATATTGCGAATAATGATTAATACGAAGACTTTTATAATACTCTTGCGTCTGCGTCTCATATTAATCGAGTTGGACTGTATATTTTTTTTTCTCTCACAAAAGTAAAAAAAACAAAAATAAAACCATTATATTAAGGCATTAAAATAGTAATATAAGAGACTGTAGAAGATTAAGAATATTGTAAAAACGTAGTTAATTAACAAACGAGTCTGAACGTTTAAGTGAAATAAATTTTTTAACAGTTACAGAAAGAACAATAACAACAATCCTCCATGGCTCGGTCTACAGGCACAGGTAAATTTAGAAGACGCAGACCGTGGGGCGCCTGTTTATTGGGAATTGCAGAAGAAAAACCTATTTGCCATGATGCGGCAGTTAGGACCGCCCACTTCGAAGTATACCTCTGCCTGTAGGCGGAGCCAGCAGGGATTTTTTTGTTTTTAAATATTTTTTTTGCTGTAAGAGTTGGTTCTATAAAAAACTTGTCAATATAAAAGTTATTAATAATATTGAGAAGATTTATAATAAATTTAAACGTATTTGATATCTTGTGAATTGACGAAGTTATGAATTTTTTTCTTCTGAAACACCCATTCCCCCCCCCCCCCCTCTCTTGGGGGCATTTTTAATGAAATCAAAAATCTGTCATACATAAATTTTTGGCCCTTTTTCTAGAAGTAATAATAACTTCTAAACGGATTCGATACGTATCAAAATTAAGAAGTTATGTGTTTTTTCTCTTTTCGCGTCTGCTTATAGGCGGAGCTTGGAAAGAGTTGAGTTTGGAAGAGATTTGTGCAGAATTATGTAAGTTATCGTGTCCATAAGAAAAGTGATATAGATAGATAGGTAAAATTTCAACTGGGAGTGGCTTTGGGTTCTAGGAGTCATGAACAGTGTAGATAGATCTGCAAAAAATTTTCAGGAATTCCAACTTAGGGTAGAATGTAATACGTAGTATTTCTTACGAAATCTACCTAAAAGAGAGAGAGAGAGGAAAAATGAGTAATTGTTTCAATTCAACCGAAATTGGTTCCAAATATTGTTCTTTTAGTAAAAATAATCTTTGTTATTGATGTTGTTAGCTGATTATTTCCCAATGCTGCCAGTCATATTGACTATTTTCTGAATAAGACTATTTTACAAAAATAATTTAAACCCTTTTTTATTTTTTTTTTATATATTTGTCTTCAAAATATAATTTAATAAAATTTATTAAATTTTATCCTTTAGAATAGTTTTTATTTTATTCAGTTTTGTGTATTTATTGTTGTATAATAAATAACTTAAATCATTTCTAATTTGACTCAAAAGAGACCTAATTTTTTCTTTATTATATATTTAAAAGGGAAAATAAGTAGCAAAACCTAGTTAATCTTTAAAGGTGAAAGTTAAAAATTATGATTTGGTAAATATCTCTTATTATATGATGGATTAAACGTTTAATATTTAACGCTCTCAAGTAAAAATAATTTTTATTGATAAGGATTATGCAGTTTGGTTATTAATATAATTTAAATGTTGAATGGTGAATCTAAATGTTTTCCTTTTATATCTAAGATATGAGTTTTAATTATTCCCTAAGTAAATTTGGATAAAAGGAAAGTTAATTTTGTCTATGTATATAAACCTGAAATAAGTAAAATTCGTTGAAGTAGTAAAATTCGTTGAAGTATAACCAATTTGGAGATGTCAAATTAATTCATCTAGAGTTCTGGGTATTTTGTAATTAAACTTTGAAGAATTTTAAGAGTAATTATTTACCTTTATATATACATGGTAATGGAATTTCTCTCATTTATAATGTTATTAGCAAATGAGTGAATTAATTGACCAAGGCTCCTGTTCTTTTCAGGGGAGATTTTATTGGGTTATTAAAATTTTAATGTAAGCGTCTTTGAACACAACGCATGCTAAAATTACTGGTGGTGATTGTTGATGTTTTTTTTTTTTTTTTTATTGTTAAACTCATACTTAAGTTTTAACTTATTTAAAGAATTTGTATTTGTTTATTTTGGGAAATTCTTTAAAGGGATGTATTGTTTTATTTGGCTTTTCACTAAACTTAAGTAATGGGTCTATTTTCAAAATTTAAATGTTGAAAAACATCCTAACATTTCTGAACAAGACTATTTTACAAAAATAATTTAAATTCACTCTGCGTAAAGTTTTTCTGTCTTTTGTTTGTTTACTATTCTTCTGTGATCCCATAAAGAAAAGTTAACCTCACCATTGACTGGAGAATAGAGTTATTTTCTATTACCTTTTGTATTTTGAATACTAATTTGAATATAACACATGACTATACAATCTGATTTTGGTCATATATCCTACCCTAACTACATACATGTATGCGTTGAACGTGCATATTCATGACAGAATGACAGTAAATTAAATTTTATCTCTTTAATTAATAGCAATTTTATAAGCAGGAACTCTTAATAGCTGGCTTTTATTCTGAAAGATACATTAATTTAATCATAGCACAAGGCAAATAAAAAGCTTCTAGCTAGCTCACTGGCTGGCACACGCTACCCCACACTGCAAAAAATAATTGTTGATTTTACAGTATAAAACTGGCACCCCAGCTGCAAGTATTATACCGTAAAATTAACAGTATTAAACAGTAAAATAAGCAGTAATACGCTGACGTGCAAGCAGCGTATTACTGCTTATTTTACTGTTTAATACTGTTAATTTTACGGTATAATACTGGCAGCTGGGGTGCCAGTTTTATACTGTAAAATCAACAATTATTTTTTGCAGTGCACAAATATTTCCGTCTTAGCTTAGATGGGCTATTTGCGCCCATAAATGAATGAATATTTTTAAAAATTGTCAAAGCTTCATCAGAGTTCTGGAAAGTAATGTAATTTTTGGAAAAGCCTTTTCTCATTACGAAGAAGAAGAAAAAAACCCACCAACGACCTAAAAATAACCACAGTTAATTAAAAATATTAGAAAATTGAAATCTGTTTTTTTCGTTGACAGATTTCAGTTTAGCGGCAAAGTGCCCTATTTTATGGTTAATCTTATCTTATGATCAAGTACTATAGTCGTAAAAAAAAAAGGTGGGGGGGGGGGTGAACCAGAGAATATACGCTTAGTTTTATTTGAGAGTTTATAGGATTTCTTTAAAACAATCCAGCAGGTATATAGCGTATACCTGCTGGAAGTTTCTTCAGAAACTTCTTTTTTTTTTTTTTCCAAAATTTCTGGTAATAATTGAATAAAAAAAAGTTGAAGTTTGACAGATATGCTTCTGCACATGCCCGAATGATTCATTCGAATAATAGAAATTATCGTTATGCCCATCACTAATACAAATCAATAGATAATATACAGGGCTTAACAAAAGACTTTGAATACCTTTTTTTACTATAGATGGTAATTGCTGAAATTGAGTTTTCAAATGTGTTATGTGTTTTTTAATTGTTTATTTAATATGAGGCGTTGAGAACCAGAGTGGACCAACATCGCCTGCTGTGATTTCGAGAAAAATGCTTTCCAAAATTTGTACAAATTGTTGTCAAACTCTTTTAGGCCAGTTCTGCCAGTGCCAGAGGAGACCACAAGCTTCTTCAGCAAGTGATTAGGTGGCAGTGCCAGAGTGGACCAAGCCACTTGATTCACTCATGCACTGGCAACTTGATATCCAAGTTACGTTGGACCATTTGTTAAGCTCTATCACTTAAATATTTCCGAAATGAATAAAATTCATTATACAGCTAATTACATGACATGACATACAATATACAATGCATTGACACTTCAAACTCATTTTTCTCAAATATGTGGGATAGTTCAGTCTGGTTCTCAACGCTATGTTAACATATGTAATGTTAATATGTTAAAAGGGGGGAAAATAATCCTAATACACAAGTATCATTGAATTAAGAGATTACTTCACTCACACGGAAATACTAGCTCGCTAATGTAATCCTATGGGAGCAATTTTTTAAAGTATCTCGCTTGCATTTCAAAATTTTTATTTGTATTTATTATAGCAAACTTTCACTTTCGAAAACGGTTCCGAAAGTGAAAGTATCATAATAATAATAATAATAATAATAAAACCTGTAAATAAAATGGAAAGAGTAAAAAATGCCCTTCGTAGAGATCGAGCTCAGCTATGAAATGCGCAAAAATAAAATAAAATAAAATAAAATAAAATAAAATAAAAATATTGAAATGCAAACGAGATACTTTAAAAAATTTCTCCCATAGGATTATTAACATTAGCGAGCGGGTGTTTTCGCGTGAAGTTTTGTTACATACAGTATTCTGAATCTGTTGGAAAGTGTTTTATAAGCTATTCTTAAAGTATAATTTTTCTTTCTTGTTTTTAATTGTACCGCGATAAAACATCACAGTTAACTCTCAAAAGCTTGTCAGCTGTTTGTTTATTATGAATCTATTTAGATTATCCGTAACTGCGCGCAGAATGGCAAATGTTTTGAAGCGACAGGAAACAGCTTTCCCCGGAGAAAACTAAAAGCAAAACCGAAGAAAGACCACACTGGATATCTTGGGTTACGCTTTTCTATTTTTAAACGCACTGTCCGAGGAGGGGTAAAAAGAGAATGTCTGGTTTGGTTAACAAGGAAACGATTAAAGGAAACGTGATTCACCTACAAAAGGGGGATTAGTGCACGCCGATGGACGCAGAATTAAAAGAATTTTGTTCCAAGGTTGAACACTTTCGATTTTTTTTTCCGGTCCAGAAATTCGAATTGTAGAATAAAGATTCTTTCACGACGCGTATGTCCGCGTATTCAATATCGGATTTAATTCATATCGGATTTTTTCTTATTTTCTTTCTTGAACAGTTTCAAATTTTGTTGAAAAGTGTTAATGAAGCGAGGAAAAAATTGTCGGTGTTATTTTTTATTCGATATCAGTTTCGAATGGAGAGCTTATTCTTTCTTTCGGTATCAGTTATGAATTTCAGCAGAAGTGTTCGACATAAAATTAATGACCTTTATAAATTGTATAATTTTGTTTTTCAGTTTATACGTAACGATTTAAACTAGGCTGTATCAAATATTCGTAACTGAAGCGCATTAGGTTAGCTTGTCATAGGTCGATGCATTTTTTTTTTCTTAAGGCCCCTTTTATAAAAAATAAAGGTTATTTTTGTGAAATTTACTATATTTTTATGAAAAATAACGTTTTGTAACATAAGATGAAATCTGGTTACTCAAATTCAAACCAAGCATTTATTATTAATAATAACGTCTTTAAATCCTTCTGCTTAAGTCTTCCTTTCTGGTGAACTTGTTTCGTTTGCAAATTATACTTATAAAATCCAACAAAATAAAAACAATTAATCATGAGTATTTTTTTATGGAATAGAATTTTGTGAAGGGAGCGATTTTATTAAGAATAATTTTATGGAGAGGCCTATTTTATTAAAAATAATTTTATGAAGGGGCCTGTTTTATTAAAAGGAATTTTGTGAAGGGACCCTAAATAGGCACTAAATTTTGTTTGGATTAACCCTTACTGGTTGGTGTCTATGGAATTCAGAGAACTTATCACACCACAACTGAAAGTAGCTCTTGAGAGAATACCGAATTAAAAGAAAAAATACTTTATAAAAATAACAGGTAGAAATTAATAATGTAATAATTACATTTCATTGCTAAATTATTTATCTCATTGTGAATAATCAACGACGCTTATATACACTACGGTAATGCATAGTTTCACTACTGAAAACTGTTGGGAAGGCATCCGGCTACGAAAGAACTCAGCGGAAAAATTGTAAAGTGATTTTGGTTAGTGAAATCTCAGATTCCTCTCGCTAATATTTTAAACGTATGGGCGTGGGATGAATTCTTATTTTTAAAATATTTTATCGGGGAATTAATATTTTTAGCTTATTTTTTCTGTGTTCTCTTCTTTAAAGATGACTCTTTCTTTTTTAATTGTCAAAATATTTCTAAAATATATGCTTAATTTAATATTTTATGTGTTAAAAGCTGACGAGCTGTGAGTAAAATTTCAACACCTCAAATAAAATTAACTATATATTTTAGAAATATTTTGGCAACTAAAAAAAAAATAGAGACATTCTTTAAGAAGTAAACACAGAAATAATAAGTAAAAAATATTAATTTCGTGATGATATATTTTTAAATAAGAATACATTCTACGCCCATAGGTGTATCTCACTGATCAATCCCCTTAATGCTTTCTCTAGAACATACTGTTTTGCAAGTTAGAATCTTAAATATTTATAAAGTTGAATCTTTTATAGGCATCTGTTTTACTATTACTAGTAAGTAATTAGAAAATAATAACAACTTGGAACCTGGACAACTGGCTAACAGGGAACCACAATTACTCAGGCCACAGATAGAATTTCATAAATCAGCCACGTTTAACCCTGTCTTACTAAGATCTATGTTTGTGATAAGTTACATTACAATTGATCAAGCCATTGCTGAGAGATATCGTGTTCATTTCATTGTCAGATAGGAATATTCGCTCACCTTCGGCTCGCTGCTCTTCAATTAATTGTTTAGTAATAAGTAAATTAGGAATCACGTGTTCGTAATCAAACTAATGTGATTTTTATGAATCATAAAGATTTATAGCATGAACTTTTCAGCTTACCATATTTTTTTCAGTAAGTTGTGAGAACAACGTTAAAAACATTTATAGACACATTTAAATTAACACAGTGAAATTACAGCATTTGTATTTCGTAAGAATACATTTCCCACTTTTAAATTCATGTTAAAAAAATTCCGGGACTATATGCCTCGGTATAAAGGCTCCGGCGCAATTAGACGCCCGCTCTTATTTTGAAAATAAGGCCAAATAGAAATGTTTACAATGCATAGAAAATTTACTGTTGCTTCAATGAAGTGTAAACAGTAGAGATCTGCACGGACCTGGTCCTTGCTCGAAGTCCGCGCGCTGGTCTCGGGACAATTTTCTGTTATTAATCTCGGACCGGGTTGGGCTTCTGAAAAAAAAAAAAAAAAAAAAAAAAAGTCAGATATATTCGAAACCGACCAAAACTCAACATCAAATCGAAAAATTTACAGTCCCAGTTAAAACGGACCCGCATCAAACAAATTTCGGGTTGGATCAGATGCGGATAAAATCGATTTACCTGACCCGATATCACAAAAGCAATCGCATCGACTTCAGTCCGGATCACTTTTTTGAGCCTTTGCATATGAATTAGTTTTAGAATTTTAGAAATTTTAGACATTTTTTTGTACATATATAAATATTATTATCCAAATTTGAAAAAAAAAAAAATCACCAGTTCATCGAATCTATTTAATGAATGCTTTAACTCTTATTTCGTTCTCTCAAATTCGTCTTCGATTCTCTCACCCCGTTTTTGTCCTTAACCTTGTCCCTCTGCGCTATTTCCTCTGATAAAGGGTAGCGTGTCCCGCATATTGCATCTGCGCTGTTATTAAGCCTTTCTGTACACATCTGCTTCGGCGAATGGGAGAACTGCTTTTGTGCGTTCGGCATCCGATAGAATTTGCGGTTGAAACTGGGAAAGCGAAAATACTTTTTTTATTAAATGAATCTCTAAAAAAAAAAAAAAATTCTATGCAGAATTTGCCCTTCCTTGACCTTCTGCACTGTGATATTTTGTATAGAAATATATCTCACTCGTTATTGTTAATTTTATTTCCTTATTTACAATTTTAAGATATTATCTTCGAGCTGTGATGAAATTTAGCTTAGTATTATTATTTATTGAATTATATTTAGCATAGCATACAAAATATATTATCCAGCAATGTATACTCAATTGTTTTTTTTCCAAATCAGCATATATACTAACTCGCTCACAGAGAATACTACAAAACTTAGAGCTCATGTCAATTATGCCTAATGTTCATTGCTAGGTCCATTTTCGCAAATAGCGGGTCAGGGAAATATAAAGTGCGGGACATAACATTATAAACAGTTTTCTGCCATTGTACTGAACTTATGAGAACTAAACAATATCTAAGTGGCACAAGAAATAGTTAATTTTAGATTAATTAACAATATTTGCAGAACAAATTAATGTTCAAAAACGAACCCAACTCAAGTAATTACATTTACCAAAACTGGGACATTTTCATTAGTCGCCACTTTTTTAAATAATGGCCTTAAAAAAAAAAAAAAAAAAAAAAAAAGTATAAAACTGTAAACTTTTGTTAAACTTTCTGTTAGTATTAATCTAAAATTAAGTAGCCCAAATAAATACGTTAATATTAACAGTTATAATAACATATAATAACAACATAGAGGGAAATGTTACTTTGTCCTAGCACATGTTCCGCCATTTCAGAGCTTTCTTCAGGGGAAAAGACAAATTTTGTTGAGCAATATATTTATTCAATCCTCTAAACCTCTACTAGTCCAGGCATTTGGTAGAAAATAAAGGAAAGTTTTGGTGTAGTTTTTTTTGGGGGGGTCCCTTTATGTTTTTTGGGTCGCTGAACACGAATCCGAGGTTTTCCAACAAATTTTTTTTCGGGAAATATGTTTTTTTTACAAAAAACGTGCAAAAAAACGGACTTTTTTCCGTTTTTTCAAAATAATTGCAAAATTATGCATTTAACGTGAAAGTCGGTAATATATGAATTAAAGAAAATAAAATTTCTTACATTTTATGTATTGAAAGTTTTTTTCTCTGATCAATCGTTTAGCCGTGAGAGTGCCTCAAAAATGGGTGGAAAAAACAAAAAAACTGTAAAAAAAAACGGGAATTACGGTACTGTATGTCAATGTAACATAGAAACTAATCCTTTTACGCAAATGTTAACTATTAATGTTACTAAAGATTATATGTTTGACTATATTTTATGCATTTGAGGTAAAGGAAAAGCGCGGATCCGACACCAGGGGAAGGTGGGAGCAGTGGGGCAGATCCAGCTACTCTCATGAGTTGAAGGTGCTACTCCTCCGGAGAGCTCGTTTTCTAAGAGGCGATAACATTGTAGTACAGTAGAAATAGCATTTTACATTACAAAAATTCGGGTAGTTCTGATATTTGTGTATGTTGTAAAGGTTGACCCTGTAATAAAAAAACCAAGTTTTCGACCTTCTAGACCTTGTGCGTTTTTCACAATATTGAAAAAACCAATATTTTTCGGCACTTTTTTCGATTTTTCTTAAATATCTCAATTTTAGTGCATTTTACAGAAAAAAGCACAGTTACCATTTTGTAGAGCATGTAAATTGTCCAAATAGGGGGTAAGATACAGAGCCGGGAAAATAGGGTTAAATTTGGAAAAAATGTAAAAATCCACAAATGACGTTAGTTTTTGCTTAATAACCTACTTTTAGTGCGTTTTAGAGACAAAAGCACTTTCACCATTTTGTAGAGCAGAAACTTCTCTACAACATGCAGTATTCATGTTTGTAAATTGTCCAAATAGGGGGTAAGATACAAAGCCGGGAAAATAGGGTTAAATTTGGAAAAAATGTAAAAATCCACAAATGACGTTAGTTTTTGCTTAATAACCTACTTTTAGTGCGTTTTAGAGACAAAAGCACTTTCAGCATTTTGTAGAGCATACAATTCTCTACAACATGCAGTATTCATGTTTGTAAATTGTCCAAATAAGGGGTAAGATACGGAGCCGGGAAAATAGGGTTAAATTTGGAAAAAATGTAAAAATCCACAAATGACGTTAGTTTTTGCTTAATAACCTACTTTTAGTGCGTTTTAGAGACAAAAGCACTTTCACCATTTTATAGATCAGAAACTTCTCTACAACATGCAGTATTCATGTTTGTAAATTGTCTAAATAGGGGGTAAGATACGGCAAAAACTAACGTCATTTGTGGATTTTTATATTTTTTCCAAATTTAACCCTATTTTCCCGGCTCCATATCTTACCTCCTATTTGGACAATTTACAAACATGAATACTGCATGTTGTAGAGAATTTTATGCTCTACAAAATGGTGAAAGTGCTTTTGTCTCTAAAACGAAGTAAAAGTAGGTTATTAAGCAAAAACTAACGTCTTTAGTGGATTTTTGCAAATTTTACCATATTTTCCCGGAGCCGTATCTTAACCCCTATTTGGACAATTTACAAACCTGAATACTGCATGTTGTAGAGAATTTTATGTTCTACAAAATGGTAAAAGTGCTTCTGTAAAATGCACTAAAATTGAGTTATTTAAGAAAAATCGAAAAAAGTGCCGAAAAATATTGGTTTTATCAATATTGTGAAAAACGCACAAGGTGTAGAAGGTCGAAAACTTGGTTTTTTTTATTAGTGGGTCAACCTATAATAAATGAAACTACCGACTATCTCATGCTTTAAAAAGTTGATTATGACAATTTTGTTTCTAAAATGCTCTAAAAGTGGGTTATTAAGCAAAAACTAACGTCATTTGTGGATTTTTACATTTTTTTTCCAAATTTAGCCCTATTTTCCCGGCATATCATCTTACCCCTATTTGGACAATTTACAAACATGAATACTGCATGTTGTAGAGAATTTTATGCTCTATAAAATGGTGAAAGTGCTTTTGTCTCTAAAATGCACTAGAATTAGGTATGAGCACTCCGGCAGAGGAGCACCTTCGACTCATGAGAGAAGGTGGAACTGCTCCACTGCTCCCACCTTCCCCTGGCGCAGGATCCGCACTTTTCCTCTACCTCAAATGCATAAAATACAGTCAAACATATAATCTTTAGTATCATTAATGGTTACCGTTTGCCTAAAATGGTTAGTTTTTATGTTACATCGACATACACTACCGTAATTCCCGTTTTTTTACAGTTTTTTGTTTTTAACACCTTTTTTGAGGCACTCTCACGGCTAAACCATTGATCAGAGAAGAAAACTTTCATTACATAAAATATAGGAAATTTTATTTTCTTTAATTCATATATTGCCGACTTTCACGTAAAATGCACAATTTTGGAATTATTTTGAAAAAAAAACGGAAAAAAGTCCGTTTTTTTACACGTTTTTTGTAAAAAAAACATATTTCCCGAAAAAAATTTTGTTGGAAAACCTCGGATTCGTGTTCAGCGACCCAAAAAACATAAAGGGACCCCCCCCAAAAAACTACACCAAAACTTTCCTTTATTTGCTCTTTTTTATCCCCTAATGCCTGGACTATACTACGTCTTCATTCTTAAGCGTTTTTTGCTTTTAAGCATGCTTTTTACAGTTTTGTAAGTAGAGCTAAGTGCTATAATTTTATGCTACAGTAAAAACATGCGAACCGTTTGCCTCTCGTGTGAAATGCTGTTTTTTTTTTTTTGAGTTATGACACATTTCTTGAGGGTAAGCTATATGATTCTATACCATATTTCTGTTTTCAATATCACATTTTCTCTGCATTTACAAAACGCACAACATTGAATGAGACATCATTCGAAAGGTTTTTGAACCGGCTTCTGACATAGTATACCCACATTTCGTTAAAACATGCTTTTTGATTAAAAATTGCAGTTAATAAAAAATTGAACCAGCATTGTTTTCATAAATTAAATGAAAGGTTTTTCTCAAGCCAGTGTTGCCACAAAAAATAAAATACCGCATTATATCGGGCTCAACAATGATTATTAAAAAAAAAAAAAAAAAAAAAAAAGTACAAAAAATATAAAGTAGGACGTCTCTTCGCGGGCTTATTTTATATTTAAAAGTGTAAAGCAAAATTGAAATTCAAATGTTTAGAAGGAAAAGACACCATCGATCGATTGACATTATTTTTTTTATCGATTTTTTATAAATATGCCGCATGGTTTTTCCCTTCAAAATTTACTTTTAAAATCTAGGTGCGTGTGACACATGATGATTATTTGGAATTTGACTGGCCATCGCGTCACTTCTTAAAATAGTTCGCTGGAAATTTGGTATTCAAATTTACGAAACCAGTAAGCAATGTATTGTGAATACTTTGTAATGTTAGCACTAGCTATTAGAATTTAATAGAATAAAATCCATTTCTCTCTAATGAGATATTAAAAATCGGAGTGGGTGTACGTGTTATACGAGGATGCATACAGGAAAAAGTACGGTGAGTCCTTTAAAATTCTTGTAGTCCTTAGAATTTTTCTAGACTACTTGGATTTTTTCTTCTCAAGTCTGTATGAACCCTGGTTAAGAGCCTACGCTAGTCACGCGAAGAAACGCTCGAGCTAATGTCAAGTCTATGGGAAGGTTCTTGCGCGATTTCTCGCTGGCATTTTAATATTTTTAAATGATTCTTTTTGCATAGGATAGCTGAGGTCGATCTGTAACGTTGTTAGTTTTTACTTTTTTGATTTTGGTTACAGTTTTTTTTTTTATAAGCGGACATTTTCAATTTTGGAACCGGTTCTGAAAGTGAAAGTACCCTTAAATAAAAAAAAAAAAACTGGAACCAAAATTGAAAAAGTAAAAACTGACAACGTTACAGATCGACCTCAGCTATCCTATGCAAAAATAATCATTTAAAAATATTACAATGCAAGCGAGAAATCGCGCAAGAACCTTCCCATAGACTTAACATTAGCTTGGGCGTTTTTTCGCGTGACTGATGTAGGCTCTTAAGGGGTTACTGTATTTTAATATATATCAGATTTTTTTTATTGTATATTCGATATTTTCAAAACAGTCAACTTACTGCTGATTATAAATATTTCCAGACAATGTAAATGGGAAACTAAAATCATATGACAAACTTAACATGAAAACTTACAAAACAATATTAAAAAAAAAATGTTTTTTCCATCTTTCTTTTTTTACTTACAACAAAACTGATGATCGAGTAATTGAAAACAACAGAAACAATTTTCTGAGAAGTTAAATAATTTGCTTGTTTCGCTCACCAAAAAACAAACTGTAGGATTCAGTATGAAGAAAATTTTGTTTTATATTACAAAAATAAATACCAAATATATTTTTATTAATTGAAAAACTTTAACGCAAATGTAAACGTGTCTGATTTTTTATTCATTTACCTGTTGTGTAGTTTAAACTGAACTGAGCCAAAGCAAGAAAAGATTCTTTCCAATGAAGCTGTACATAACTTTTTATCTAAATTCGACAGTTTATTTTCCAATCTTTATCTTCTAAGTTAATATTGACCCGCATAATTATTGGTTCTATATTTAAAAATTCATCTTCAAACATAAAGCTAGGAAAAGATTTTTCTTTCTCGTTTGGCTAAAACAGTCACTGTCAGAGGTTCTTTGAACGACACGGTCAATAATAGTTGAAAAATTCATTTACACATGTTTTAAGTGAAAATGTCAACAATATCATGCACAATATTTAAAAAATAAATATCAAATACCGTTCAACTGGGGTGATTTTGTTTCATTTTTTGTCCATTGTTCTCTTTAAAAATCCAAAACTTATTGAAATTTTCATTTAAACAATTTCTAATTCTTTTTTTTTTCTAGAGTTCTAAGATATCATTTGTAAATTTTAAAATTCATGTTCAGTATTTTTAAAAAATAGTTTTATTTAAATATATATTTTTCTAAAGCGGAATATAGTAACCTTGGCTTGGGGCAACTTTGTCTCATAACTAAAAAAAACCTTGAAGATGCCTTATAAACCTAGTACTAGATGGAACCCTTCAAAACTTGACGGCAAACAACTTGATAGTACCATAAAAATAAAATTCATAACTGATTTAAAAAGCCCCACCAGTGGCTGAGAGGTTGTGCTCTCGAAGCTGGTAGACGGGAGGAGCTGGGTTCGATCCCAATCGCGCCCGTCGGCCTAATCGTTCGTGGTTTTCTTCGAGCCGTGGATTTATCCATGCGTAAATACGGATTAGGTTCCCTTAGAAAGACCCCCACGAAGGGCACTCCCCCCGGGCATATATCCCTAGTGTAGATAATTGGCCTTCAATAATCAACCCAACCCAACTGATTTAAAAAGCTTGAAATTTTTGAAGAATAATTCAAATAAAATAAGAAAAATCATTCTGTCCATAGCAGGGATCGAACCCACACGATAATCGAAACAGAGAAGAAACGTGCCTTATACCACTCGACCACCGCTTTCGCATTTGAGTGCGCTCTAAAACTGGTTAAGTTCTTGATTTAAGTTTACGCATGCGTATTGGACACGGTTTTATGTGGATTTGATAAAAAAAAAAAAGCCTTCCCTTTTAAATGTATAGATTATGCTAGAGTAATAAGACATAATAATAATAATACATCATTTCGTCATTAAAAATTACAAACTTTGTACTAAAATGAACAGAAAGACGAAATTTTATTAAAAAATGATCTTTATGAGAAACATGTAAAAACAATTTAGAATTAAGACATGATAGTTTAATGTTTTTCAAAAGACAAATATTTAGATATATTCATTTATTTCAACACTGAAAAAACATTTCTTTTAGAAGAAATAGGTCTTGGAGGGTTAAATTTTTTAGGATCTTTTAGCTTATTCTTTAAAGTAGTGATTGGAATTGAATATTTTTCAGCGGCTTTTCTTTGGTTTTATACATCTTGTAAAACAACATCTACCGCTTTCTGTAGCGTTTTATCAGTATAATTTTTATAATTACGACTTCCTACGAGAGCCCCCCCCCCCCCCACTTTCGTAGGGTAGTATACGGTACGGGGGGTGGGGTATACGTACGAGGCATTATTACACCAGCACCATTAAAAATTAATAATAAATATATATTAGAACAACGTTTATGTTTGAAGTAAATGTTTGAATGTTTGCTTTTATGATTATATTTTCAAAAAAGTTAAATATAATAAAAAACCTAAATTTGTGGTGACTTTGTCCCGAGACAATTTCACCCCGAATTGGCATTCAAAATGCCATTTTTAAATGAAGTCAATGTAAAGTTTAAAATATAAAATTAATACATATTAATCTCATTGATTTGTTATTAAAACGTATTAAGAAATGAAAAAAAAAAAATGTACTTACCACTTTACAGCATCAGGTATAAATAACTTTTCCAAACAAAAGTTTCTCCCAGTAAAATCACGCTCAGAAAGTAAACAAAACAAAAGGAAGTGATGCCAAACTCAATTTGTAAAAAGCTGAATTAAATAATTTATGTTTAAGCTGCTGCTCCAATCTTTCAGATTACAAATTAGTTTCATTGTAATAAGTCTTATTTATTACACGTTTTGTTTTTGTCCGCGGGGTGGAACAAAGTCACTTCAGAGTGGACAAAGTCACCCGGTCGACGGCATATGAAAATATCAAGCATCATGATATTTTGAAAATAAATATCGGATCTATATCACCGAACCCTGCCAGTTAAGGATTAAGTATTGTAAAGTTGCAACGTTTCTTTCTTTTCTTTTTTATCCACATTTAAAAATTTTCTGAGAAAAATGGCTTTATTCTAAGTCACTGGGTTGCAAGTTGCAAGGAAAAATACTTTTATCGTCTTTTCAGTTTTAAAGGCAAACCTCGTTTCTTACATAGTAACCCCACCATCCCTCCAATTAAAAATTGTAAAGAGAAAGATTAAAATTGAATTAATAAATAGCTTGAACATTCCTTCTTCACGATCGCTAGAAATAGGATGCAAATTCTTTGCTGCTCTGTCCATTGTTTGGCTAAAAACTTCATTGTCTATCGAAATACAATCAAGTGACAAGGGTCGCCTAAAATAGGATGAATAAACGAGTCACTGTAACCATAAAGCAAGGACAAGTTACGCGCCTCTTTAATTCAGTTTCAAAATCTTCAGATACCAATTTTTCATGATAATTAAGAGAAATGGTACTTTCATTAACTCTGCATTACTCACTTACCTCTGTGATATACAAGCTTCTACAAGCGTCGATACAGGTAAAATTTGGGGCCTATTTAAAGCCCCTTCACAAAACTTTATTTAATAAAATGAGCCCCTTCACAAAAATCAATTTGCTAAAATGGGACCCTTCACAAAATTCTTTATAAAAAAAAAAACAAGTCCCTTCACAAAACTTCTTTTACTAAAATAGGCCCTTTCACAAAATTCTATTCCATAAAATCTTACTATTTATTAATTATGTATTATTTTGTGATGTTTTAATATGTATAATTTGTAAACAAACAAGTTCACCAGAGAGAAAAACTTCAGCAAAAAGATTTAAAAAAGTTTTTTTTATATAAATGCTTGGTTCGAATTTGAGTAACTGGATTTCAACTTCCGTTACAAAATGTTATTTTTCACAAAAATATGATAAATTTCACAAAAATAAACTTTATTTTTCACAAAATGGGCCCAAGAAAAATAAATCTGCATTGACCCCTACTCTATTTTCCTCTTGTAAGTTTTGAACTAAGTAGATTCAGAACCTGTGGCTCTCTTTACCTTCCTCCCATCGGTATCAATTTTTCAGCCGCGGCAGTTGCTCTCGAACCGACTAATGCATTAAAAACTTACAAAAGGAAAATGGCGTCCTGTATCATAGAGATACACATGCGACTAACGCAGAGTTAAGTGGCTATGTTTTTATCCAACTTCTGAAGTACCTTATATTCCGGCGTATAACGCGCACCCTAATGATCTGACAACTCCTGTCGCGCTCGTCGACCTAACCGTTCGGAGTTTTCCGTGGTTTTCTTCGAACCTTGCCGTAAATACGGGTTAGGATCCTTTAGAAAGACCCCCACGGAGAGCATTCCCCCCTAGGGCCTATATCCCTCGTGTAGATAATCGGTCGTCATAAATCAACCAACCAACCAACCTAACGATCTGACACTTCATTTTTCTACTTTTAGGTATTTTCGTCGTTGTATCGCGCACCCAGGGCTGTACAAATTTGATAAAATCTTGTAGTCAACAAAAAATTCGAGTCACCAGTAAAAAAATATTCCCATTCCCCCTCCCCGTCATTGATTTTCAAAAAGCACCAAAGTGTTTCATGAATTAATTGAGAAAAAAATAATAGCAAGCATAGTTTAGAATTATTAGTTACATAGTTCGAAATAGTACATTATTTAGGCAAATACTAATATAAACTAAATTTTCTAATGAAACTTATCAAAATTAAATATATTTCTGAAAGAAAACAAAAATACTGTAAATGCTGAATTAACGATAATGTTCGAGATATGCTGATTGCCGAATGCTTCAAATGTCCGGATAGTGCTACAAAATCGATATCTGATGAGTGGAGCATCGATGAAATAGTGAAGCAGGATTTTTTTTTTTTTTTTTTTTTTTGGCCTCTGTTCCTGTTGAAGTCAGTCAAAAAATTCTGATTTTATTATTTTAAAATTTGCATTTGATAAACCTATTTTTTTTCTAAAAAGTTAAAAATATTTTTTGTTTGAATATAGATTCTAAATTAATTTATTTCTCAATATTGGAGAAGAGAAAAGTGGCGTTTGTGCTCATTTCTTAGGTCAATTTTTGTTTAAAAAAAAAAAAAATGGATTTTACTTTGGTGATTTTTTTGTTTTTGTTTTTATAACTTGGCCGCCAGATAAAAAAAGTTCGTCGCCAGTGGCGACATGGCGACCGCATTTGTGAAGCCCTGCGCGCATGTCACCCTTTTTCCCCCAAAGAAACTTTCGTGCAATATGTAGCATGAAAATAAAGAGCATTAAAAAACAATTAATTAGTACAAACACTAAATAAAATAATGAAATGCAAAACAAGGATATGTGCTACTGCCAAGCCTACCTGCTTGAATCCCCACAAATCGTTTGGAATCGCTCATTCATTAGCCCGTCTTCTTTTCTTGTTCATTAATATAGAAATTTTAATTCTTATGCTTAATTTTTACTTTCTTCTCTCTATAATAATAGAGAGAAAGTATTGTAATCGAAATCTTTTTCGACCCGGTTTTCGACGAATTTACACGTTTTAGGGTTCAGAGGTCCCGAAAAGCATGTTTTTACAAAATGTCTGCCTGTCTGTGTGCCCTCTTTGTATAATCGAAAAGTATATCATGTTATGATTAGAATTGACTTAAATTTCATTATATATGTTTTTAACAATTGCCAGCAGGCCCCAGTTGAATTTGGGGTTATTAAGCCGGAAGGGGGCACTGTGACAGTAATTTTTGTTTGATTTTCTAGATTTTTCGTAGTTGTGTTGTACATTGGCTGCTCGTGCAGCGAAGGATGTTTACCATCCAGGTAACCCGTCGATTTGCAAACATTTTGACGTACAACAGATTGACTAAATATACATATATATTATTGGCTCTATGATAGCGAATTTTGAAGTATTATCATCTATACAGCGGTTCCCAACCTGGGATACGCGTATCCCTAGGGGTACGTAGCAGGCTTATTGGGGGTACGTGAAAATAATATCGGTAATGAAGAAAATCACAAAAATTGTTCAACTATAAACTCATAAACAAAGTTGGTAGTAAGTAAGTCTCATGCGTAAGTCCAATATGTTACTCTCCAAATGAGGGAAAAGCGCGATCTAATAATTCATTAATAATAATTCAATGTCGCTACCTTCGCCTGCTTCTAATCATATTGCATGATTACTTTTGTTTTCCCCATCTTCGCAAAAATTGAAGAAAACCAAAAACTCAGTGAAAAACATTAAGATAATTGTTATCCTTCACAGAGCTTGTCGAAAGAGCATTTCCACCTTATGCATGTATTAAGGATGTGTGTATTAAGCATAACATAGAAAAAGTAATAACATAAAAATAACATAGATAATAATAACATAGTAATACATAACAGTAATAACATAGATAAAGTAATTTATATTCCTTCTTCTATGAAGCATAACGCTGCTCCTGACTTGAGATTATAACTGTCTTCGTTTGAATCAGATTTTAAAAAACTCAGCTCTATGAAACAAGTCTAAAGGTCCCCTTGAAAGTATTAAAAGCCATTCTTGGCTACTTGCAATATCATGACAGCAATACTGTTATAAACTTTCATAGCAAATTATTTTAAAAAATGTTTGCTTTTATGTTAAGCTAATATTATAAAAAGTAAAATTTACTTTAAAATGCAATATAAAAAAAATAAAAGGTTAGAAATGTCAATGTAACTTGAGTCGATTTGTTTAGCCCTGCTAAGAATATTAATGATTTAATAAAAACAAACATATCTGCGTTGTGTAGGTGTGCGTTGTGCGTGTTTATTAGAAAAGGGGGTACTCCTAAATGAAAAGCCTAAAGAAAGGGGTACGTGAAAGAAAAAATGTTGAGAACCGCTGATCTATGGTATAGACGACAGTTCTGGAATTGGCACATCCGAATAGTTAAGGCTGCTCGTCAGTAAACTTCCTGATTCCCCTCGCTAATGTTATTCCTATGGGCGTAGGATGCATTCGTATTTTTGAAATATCACCTCGGGAAATTAATATTTTTAAATCCTGTTTCCTGTGTACTGTTCTTAAAGAATGTCTCCTTTTTTCTTAGTTATCAAAATATTTCTAAACTATGTGCTTAATTTATATTTTTATGTGTTAAAATCTTAGCGAAACTGAATACGATTTTAACATTTCATATAAAATTACGTATATATTTTAGAAAAAAAATTGACAACTAAGAAAAAAAAAGAGACATTCTTTAAGAACATACAAAGAAAACAGAAGTTAAAAATATTAATTTTCCGAGGAGATATTTCAAAAATACGAATGCATCCTACGCCCATAGGAATAACATTAGCGAGGGGAATCGGGAAGTTTACTGACGAGCAGCCTTAAGCTTTAATTTTTATACCCGGTGTATAACGCGCACCTTCAAAATTTGAGAAATTTTCTTGTTCCAAAAGTGCGCCTTTTATGCCGGAATATACGGTATTTGATTAATTATAATTGTAAAAATATTTATATGAACAGCTCTTTTTTATTCATACTTTGTAAAAATATTTTATTTTAATCTGCAAAAAAAAAAATGACATCGAACGTGCAAACGAACATTGCTCCCATCATTTCAAGGACAATTTCAACAATAAAATGGCAAATTATTACTGATAATGGTATTTTAAAACACATTGTCAATCAACTATTTTACCCCATGCCGTGGGATAAAATAAGTATAGTTATTTAAAGTAATTAAGTAAATTTAATTAAGTAAATAATTGCCCATTAAATAAATATGTTCTTTAGAATGCTGAAAATATTGAACAACAGATTTATTAAGAGAAGAAATAGTCTGGATTGTGATTCATTGGGGGATCAGAAAAGACAGCTGCAATATGTGATACATCAAATATGTCATCTTTCTCAGAAAACATGAAATCGGAACCTACACTCTCTTTTGCGAACTTAACTATGTATTCTTGATTAGTATGATCCCAAGAAACATCTAATTTGTTCTATTGTTTAAAAACTCTGACCTAAAATCCAATTATGATAGTTCCGCCACAATTACTATTTTAAATTAGATAAGTTTTTTTCTCATAAATAAACAAAACTTCTTCTAAATCATCAATAACTTTGTTGGCAAGACTTTTAGCTGTCATTTTGGGTTTCCATTTCTCTTCTCTTTCCTGTAACTTTTCAAAATTTCTTCTATAACAACTGGTATAGCTATTGGCTAAAGTAAAAAAAATTTGTTTGCTAAGCTTAACAGTATAGCTATTTTACCCCGCATAGGTTTTTTGGCTCTAAAATATTAATTTTACTTCATTTTCTAATAAAAAATGCAGAAAGTTAATCTCGAATAAGTGTTTTATGCTGTACAATGGATAAATAAGCTGACAAGTTCTTATTTTCTTTAAATCCAAAGTTTTTTTCATCATTACAACCAAGTCATATCGTCCAAAATTGTAAAATGGCTACCAACTATAATAATATATCAACAAATATTTTGTTATCAATTGAAAAATGATAACTGATACCTGTAACAGACTAATTTGGAATAAAGCAATTCAAACAATTTAAATTTATTTTTCAAACCTACTTATTTTACTCCATTAATTATTTTAACCCATCTGATCCTAATTTAAAAAATAAAGAATAGGATTTCAAGTTATTCTAAGCATTTTTTTTTTTTAATCATTGTTTGTCTATACTAATATTATAAAGGAGTAAAGATTGTTTGTTTGTTTGTAGGGGGTAATCTCTGGAACTACCGAACCGATTTCAAAAGTGATGGTGGCAAATTGATGGTGACAACTCCTGCTCCAACATAGGCTATATTTTATGTCGGTGCCATTACCCCAGGGGGGTGCAGGAGCGAAAAACGTTCTAAAATTGCGATCTTTTCTATACTGAAGCAGCTAGAAATTTGAAATTTGGCGTTGTAGTTACTTATAAGATGTAAATGCTCTCTAAGAACAAAATAAAAAAAAATTCGAAATTTAAAAGGGTGAAATGAGCGAAAAGCGTTCTAAAAACATTCTAAATTACAATTTCTATGGAATCTCTAGAACTACCGAACCGATTTGAAATTTGGCGTTGTAGTTACTTATAAGATGTAAATGGTCTCTAAGAACAAAATAAAAAAAAATTCGAAATTTAAAAGGGTGAAATGAGCGAAAAGCGTTCTAAAAACATTCTAAATTACAATTTCTATGGACTCTCTAGAACTACTGAACCGATTACAAAAGTGATGGTGGCAAATTGATGGTGACAACCCCTGCTTCAACATAGGCTATATTTTATGTCGCTGTCACTAACCCCAGGGGGGGGGGGGGTGCAGGAGCGAAAAACATTCTAAAAGTGCGATTTTTTTTATACTGAAGGAGCTAGAAATATGAAATTTGGCATTGTAGTTACTTATAAGATGTAAATTCTCTCTAAAAACAAAATAAAAAAAAATCGAAATTTAAAAGGGTGAAATGAGCGAAAAGCGTTCTAAAAACATTCTAAATTACAATTTCTCTAGAACTACCGAACCGATTTGAAATTTGGCGTTGTAGTTACTTATAAGATGTAAATGCTCTCTAAGAACAAAATAAAAAAAATTCGAAATTTAAAAGGGTGAAATGAGCGAAATGCGTTCTAAAAACATTCTAAATTACAATTTCTCTAGAACTACCGAACCGATTTGAAATTTGGCGTTGTAGTTACTTATAAGATGTAAATGCTCTCTAAGAACAAAATAAAAATAAATTCGAAATTTAAAAGAGTGAAATGAGCGAAAAGCGTTCTAAATTACAATTTCTATGGAATCTCTGGAACTACCGAACCGATTTCAAAAGTGATGGTGGCAAATTGATGGTGACAACACCTGCTCCAACATAGGATATATTTTTTGTGGGTGCCACTATCCCCAGGGGGTGCAGGAGCGAAAAACGTTCTAAAATCGCGATTTTGTTTATATTGAAGGCGCTAGAAATTTGAAATTTGGCATTGTAGTTACTTATAAGATGTAAATGCTCTCTAAGAACAAAATAAAAAAAAATTCGAAATTTAAAAGAGTGAAATGACCGAAAAGCGTTCTAAAAACATTCTAAATTACAATTTCTCTAGAACTACCGAACCGATTTGAAATTTGGCGTTGTAGTTACTTATAAGATGTAAATGCTCTCTAAGAACAAAATAAAAAAAAATCGAAATTTAAAAGGGTGAAATGAGCGAAATGCGTTCTAAAAACATTCTAAATTACAATTTCTCTAGAACTACCGAACCGATTTGAAATTTGGCGTTGTAGTTACTTATAAGATGTAAATGCTCTCTAAGAACAAAATAAAAAAAATTCGAAATTTAAAAAGGTGAAATGTGCGAAATGCGTTCTAAAAACATTCTAAATTACAATTTCTCTAGAACTACCGAACCGATTTGAAATTTGGCGTTGTAGTTACTTATAAGATGTAAATGCTCTCTAAGAACAAAATAAAAAAAAATTCGAAATTTAAAAGAGTGAAATGAGCGAAAAGCGTTCTAAATTACAATTTCTATGGAATCTCTGGAACTACCGAACCGATTTCAAAAGTGATGGTGGCAAATTGATGGTGACAACACCTGCTCCAACATAGGATATATTTTTTGTGGGTGCCACTATCCCCAGGGGGTGCAGGAGCGAAAAACGTTCTAAAATCGCGATTTTGTTTATATTGAAGGCGCTAGAAATTTGAAATTTGGCATTGTAGTTACTTATAAGATGTAAATGCTCTCTAAGAACAAAATTAAAAAAAATTCGAAATTTAAAAGAGTGAAATGACCGAAAAGCGTTCTAAAAACATTCTAAATTACAATTTCTCTAGAACTACCGAACCGATTTGAAATTTGGCGTTGTAGTTACTTATAAGATGTAAATGCTCTCTAAGAACAAAATAAAAAAAAATCGAAATTTAAAAGGGTGAAATGAGCGAAATGCGTTCTAAAAACATTCTAAATTACAATTTCTCTAGAACTACCGAACCGATTTGAAATTTGGCGTTGTAGTTACTTATAAGATGTAAATGCTCTCTAAGAACAAAATAAAAAAAATTCGAAATTTAAAAGGGTGAAATGAGCGAAATGCGTTCTAAAAACATTCTAAATTACAATTTCTCTAGAACTACCGAACCGATTTGAAATTTGGCGTTGTAGTTACTTATAAGATGTAAATGCTCTCTAAGAAAAAAATAAAAAAAATTCGAAATTTAAAAGGGTGAAATGAGCGAAATGCGTTCTAAAAACATTCTAAATTACAATTTCTCTAGAACTACCGAACCGATTTGAAATTTGGCGTTGTAGTTACTTATAAGATGTAAATGCTCTCTAAGAACAAAATAAAAAAAAATTCGAAATTTAAAAGAGTGAAATGAGCGAAAAGCGTTCTAAATTACAATTTCTATGGAATCTCTGGAACTACCAAACCGATTTCAAAAGTGATGATGTCAAATTGATGGTGACAACCCCTGCTTCAACATAGGCTATATTTTATGTCGGTGTCACTAACCCCGGGGGGTGGGGTGGGGGGTGCAGGAGTGAAAAATGTTCTGAAATTGCGATTTTTTTTATACTGAAGGAGCTAGAAATATGAAATTTGGCATTGTAGTTACTTATAAGATGTAAATGCTCTCTAAAAACAAAATAAAAAAAAATTGAAATTTAAAAGGGTGAAATGAGCGAAAAGCGTTCTAAATTACAATTTCTATGGAATCTCTAGAACTACCGAACCGATTTCAAAAGTGATGGTGGCAAATTGGTGGTGACAATCCCTGCAAAATTGTTAGGCAAACTGCGTTTGAAAGGTAAAAAATTGTATTTTTCTTGATATAAATTTCAAATCTAATGATTATGCCATTTTTCAAATATTGAATTTGAAAAATTATCAAATTTCACAATGGAGTACCATAGCGAAACCTTCATGCGTAAAAAGATAATGATAAGGGCGACGTGTTCTGGCGTGTATATTGGCTATAGCACGAGTCACAAATTATAGTAGCCTAATTATTCTGTTAAAATATAAAAGTGAATTATGAAATGTCAATATTTTGTTGTATTAAAAGTTCGTTATACGAACTTGACCAGCGTAGCGGGCGTAGTTTGCTAGCAACTAATATAAAGTGATAAAGTTCTCTCGATTTTTAAATATTCAATTATAAATTATAAACTAAAGGGGTGACATCACTTTGACGCCCTGAAATTTATGGCTTTTTCGGGAATTCGTTTTAAACAAATGGAAAATGTTTATAAAATTCCATTTCATTAATTTATTATGCATATATTAAAGTAGATAACCGTATTATTGCTATTTAAAATTGGGCGGCTTAACAGCTGATGGGAGGGATCACTTTGAAAAAAGAAGGTCTAGCGATGGACACGTAAACTCATTGTAGACTTGACCTAGAACAATGTAACAAAAGAATTTGTTTTCTTAACTAGTGAAATTAGCAGCAGTTTTTAAAAATATGCAGTTTTAGTGAAATTGCACCGATTTGAAGTAAAATGTAAATTTTGAACCACAAATTCTGTTACTTAAAGTTACACAGAACAAATAGCTAATTCGAAAAAATCCTACGTATTTCACTAGAAAAATATATCATGATTAATTTTCAAAAAGATCAAATTGATTGATTAAAAATTGGCGGAGATAGAGTGTCCAATGATTTTTAAAATGCCATTCTGGATCGGGAAAAAAAAACACGTTTAAAATTGTTACGATGTGGCGCGCTCTACTTCTATAGCGCAAAAATTGTACTTTCATTTTCGATAACGATTTCTAACTAATAAAATATGATTGTCATGTGTATAAAAGTGTACTTTATGAAAAGAAAAAAAAAACCGAAATTTTGAACAGGTTACGATGTTGTTACTAGTGTTGCCTGGTGTCCCAACTTACGCGGGATGTCCCGATTTTTAGAGGTTCCAAGACCGATTCAGGGGAATATCTGCGCAGGATGCCAAAAGTCCCGATTTTTCGTGATGCACTAATTCTTTTAAATTTCTTTTAGTGCCATGTTATTCGTTAGTCTTCATCAATTACGACTTAATACAACAAAACCTATGAAAACGGAGACTGTATAACGGATTATTTTTTATGGTCGCGCCAAAAGGAATATCATACAATACAAATCTACATGCTAAAACGGTAATATATCTAATACGGATTATTTTTCTGTTCCTTAGAGATTTTGTTTTTACAGGTATTAATGTACTTTGTTCACTAAAACCTGTGAAATCAGAACCTGTCTATAACGAAATATGTCTTAAACGCAAAACTTTCATAGTCACTCGGAAGAAATACAACACAATTATAATTGCTTAAACGGAAACCTCTCCTAAACGTAATTTTGTTTCGATTTCGATTCCGCTTTCGCAGATTTTACTGCATAAGATTAATGTGGTTATTTAGTATAGTAAACTTACTAAGACGTAATCTCAAAAGACTGGATAAAGATTCCGATTTAGCAGGGACGCCATTTGGGAGATACTAGGCGAGGAAGTCCCCCCCCCCCCCCTCAAACCTATCTCCATCTTTACATAAAAACTAATTAGTTTAAAACAGTGGATGCGTTTTAGAAGATATGGATTTAAAACGAACAATGATTAAAGAGGACATTTTAAAACTTTTTATTTAAACATTTTAAAATTTTAACGTAGAATTCCGACGGTGCCTTTGGGCAGATGCAATGCACATGCGCATAGGATCTCACTCGGTTGCATTATCACAGAGGGAGGGGGGGGAGGAGATACGTGCTCTTTATTTACTGTGTTCTTTTATTTATTGAATATGATATGGACTTACGAATATACTATTTGTATGATACTTCATAGGTCCATGAAATTTTCTTTCTTGCACTGATGAATATGGCGGTAATGTCCAACCGATTTACATTACATAGTTGTTTACGGATTGTTTGTTTGAAGTTTGCATCGAAAATAGTACTGTATTTTTCACTGAGGGAAAATAATTTTTAAATAAAATTTTTGAAACACTGTTTCATTCTCTCCCCCTCTTTTAAATAATAAAGAAGCTTATTTTACTGATATTGTTATAGTAATTTTTTGACGGTTTCTATCTAGTTTAGATTTATATCGTCTGAAAAGCTTACCCCCCCCCCCCAATTTTTGTACTCTTTCTCAACAGGGAGCACAGGCGCAGAGTATGACATACCCACGGTGCATACGGTTTTTATTTTGTCACCAATATTTAAGAATGATTATCTTCGCCTTATTTAATCGCAGACAATTGTTACAAATTCTGTGATAAAAAAAAAAAAAAACACTTTTTGTAAAATAGTGCTGACAAATGTAAAAACCGCAGGTACGATCATGAGGAATGTCATACCCTGCGCATGTGTTCCCTGGTTAAATTTACATTTTTTCAATTCTACAGAATGATATTCAGCAAAGTGCGAAAATTTTGTGAAATACAGACTTTTGATTGATTAATCTCGTTTCGCAATATTCTGAAAATCTATCTGGATTGATGCATACGAGTAGTTGCCATTTTCTATATGCTACGAAATGAAAACTCTGAAAATTGATCTATCATAATAGATTGTTTTTAAAAATTATTAGGACAAAGATTTTACGTTTTCACAGATACACAATTTTTAATCGACTTGCAACAAAAAAGGTTATACAATTGAGGGTGTCGGGGCAAGAGAGTGCTATGCCACATTTTTCAACTTCTTAGATATTTCAATTTGAAAATTTGTTCAAATATTCAAATCAAGATATATAACATAAAATCATTTCGCCAATGTCTTAGTAGCACATAGACCTGTTAAACATAAACCGATCAAATGGTCAGAACTCAAGTGTACAGTAGGAGTCATAAAGAATAAGAGTTAACAGTTGCAGTTAGCTATAAAGCGAACAAACAAACCAGGTGATCACTTTACCCAACAAAATTCTGTAGGTAATGTGGGTTACCAGAAGTCTCGGTAATTTCCAGCTCTAAACGCTACTGGTAACCCGCAAAAAGTCACGTGATATCGGTCTCTGAATGTTTCGGGTTACATCAGGGCTACACTACATACCGGGCTTGCTCATTCATTATGATGACATCACAAAAGGTGGCTGACTAGGAGGAAAGACATACAGCGATTGGCACAAAACGATGGACGCGTTGCTTTGGACCAATCGCTGGTCGCGGTCAGCCACCATTTGTGACGTTTTGAGAGTGAATGAGCAAGCCCGGTATCTAGTGTTGCCTTGGTTACATCCATGTGTTACCCTATGTAACTCGGGGTTCGGTCCGTAAACGTGCCCCATAATCATGTCATAATCTTCATAATCATGTGGATTCTTCATAACCTGTATTTTATAAAATTTCAAAAAGTGCGAAAAAATTCGCAAAAGTAGTGATTTCTGATTGATTAATCTAGCTTCCAAAAGAAGTGAAAAATCTATCTGAATCTCTACCCAAGTCCAACCCGTGTTGCCATCTTAAGCTCGTATTCACCGTCTACCCCAAACTAGAAAACCGTAGTCGAACGCTCGAATAATATCAGGGCTACACTACATACCGGGCTTGCTCATTCATTATGATGACATCACAAAAGGTGGCTGACTAGGAGGAAAGACATACAGCGATTGGCACAAAACGATGGACGCGTTGCTTTGGACCAATCGCTGGTCGCGGTCAGCCACCATTTGTGACGTTTTGAGAGTGAATGAGCAAGCCCGGTATCTAGTGTTGCCTTGATAATATTCATCATTAATCTGATTGGACTTCAGCCGGATCAGGTCCAATCAGGTTAATCGTGAATTTCATTTGAGCGTTCGACCGAGGTTTTCTAGGTTGAGGTAGATGATGAATACGATCATGAGTCCTTTTCCTTTCGGACTACATTTAGCCCCCAAAAGAGTTGTTCAGTCTCTAGCCGCAACTATAGCTCATTTTAAAATTGTGTTTTCTTGCTAGAAATGGCGGAACAGATGTTTGGCGACTTTTTGGTTGGCGCGATTTTCAAGCCCGCGCCAAACCAATAACTTAATACAATAGCTAAGTTGCCATTAAAGGAAAAAATCTCCTAATTTTGGCGACTTTTTTCCTTTTTATAACCGATTAAAAAAAAAAAAACTGCGTGAGTGTATGACATCATAGCCGAAATGGCTATAGGGTGTCTCTATATTAAAGCGGCGACATATGAACAGAATTCGTGCTCAGACTGTGATCAGACCGCTACCTACGTTATACACGGCCGGTGCATGACGTTTAAAACGTCACATGGAGTGGATCATTATTATACAGCGATTGGTGCAAAACGGAAGGCGCGCTGCTTTGCACCAATCGCCGTGCAAAAATGATCCACTGCATGTGACGTTTTAAACGTCATGCACCGGCCGTGTATAACGTAGGTCGTGCTCAGACAGACATTTTTGTCCAAATTATGGCAAACCTACATTCCAGAACATGGCGTTACTCGCCTGGACGAGTTCGATCGCGACCAACGAAATACGCGGCCGATTCATGAAGTTTAAAAGGTCACACGGATTGGATCATCTTTACACAGCAATTGGTACAAAGCGGCGCGTCCATTGTTTTGTGCCAATCGCCGTTTAAAGGTGATCCACTCCGAGGCTAACGAAAAAGAAAGGCTACCGCGGTGCTTTACGCATGTCTTTTTTTACAGACCGCCAGAGTCACGTGTTGCTCGAATGCACCAATGAAGGCGTACGAAAAGAGTACACGTCACTCTAGCGGTCTGTAAAAAAAGATAAGTGGAATGTACCGCGGTAGCCTGTCTTTTTCGTTAGCCTCGATCCACTCGGTGTGACGTTTTAAAAGTCATTAACCGGCCGTGTGGTCGCGGTTCGATTAGACAAGTGAGACTAGGATGCTTCTATATAAGAGTGACGATATAAGCACACACTGTTAAAAATCTTCAGCTTTTGCTGCAGTCTCACTCCACCGCTTTCAGAGAAAACGGTTACGTTACTATATTATGGAGCATTTTCATTGGTCAAAATAGAGATATTCTATAAAAGCGGTGGAGCTACAGCTGCAGATTTTTAATAGTGCAGGGCGCATGCTCAGATTGTGCTTAGACAGACGTTTTTGTCTAAACTACGGCAAACCTACATTCTAGAACTTGGAGTAACTGGCATGGATGAGTTCGATTAAACGAGTGAGACAATTTAACAAGCATTTGCTTAGCGACAATGGCAGGTTTTCCAAGATGCTTGTTGATTCGTTTTTGTCCAAAATCGTCTCAACCAATCAAATTTTATACCCCGTATATCGCCCCTTTCATACATAGGCACCCGAGAAAGGGCTACAAATGAGCTTTTCTTCCTTGATTAGTTGGCAGCATAGTCCAATTATCGGCTTTATGGATACATTTCGATGTAAACAGAAACGGCCCTTCGTTCTCGTACTGGGTTTAGTATTCTGGTTTGGTTCTCCTCTGCGTCGCCCATAGTTATTTTCTCTGTCCTGCTGGTCAGCTAGACCGCGACCTTCGTTATACACTGCCGGTGCATGACGTTTAAAACGTCACATGAACTGGATCATTTTTACACACACTGTAAAAAATCTTCAGCTTTTGCTGCATAGTCACTCCACTGCTTTTATAGAAGATCTCTATTTTGACCAATGAAAATGCTCCATAATGTAGTAAAGTAACCGTTTCCTCTAAAAGCAGTGGAGTGTGTCTGCAGCAAAAGCTGGAGATTTTTAACAGTGCACGCGATTGGTGTAAAGTGGCGGCCCGCCGTTTTGCACCAATCGCCTTATAAAAATGATCCACTTCGAGGCTAACGAAAAAGACAGGCTACCGCGGTGCATCAAGGCAACACTAGATACCGGGCTTGCTCATTCACTCTCAAAACGTCAAAATGGTGGCTGACCGCGACCAGCGATTGGTCCAAAGCAACGCGTCCATCGTTTTGTGCCAATCGCTGTATGTCTTTCCTCCTAGTCAGCCACCTTTTGTGATGTCATCATAATGAATGAGCAAGCCCGGTATGTAGTGTAGCCCTGGGTGCATTCCACTTATCTTTCTTTACAGACCGCTCGAGTGACGTGTTGCTCTTTTCGTACACCTTCATTGGTGCATTCGAGCATCACGTGACTCCAGCGGTCTGTAGAAAAAGATATGCGTAAAGCACCGCGGTAGCCTTTCTTTTTCGTTAGCCTCGCCGGCCGTGTATAACGTAAGTCGCGGCCTTCGGCCACGGTGTGCCGTGCCGGTATTTTTTGGATTAGTTGGGACGATGCCGCCAACGGCGTAGCACAGGTTCCAAGCTGTGTGTCAACCAACCAACCAACCAATGTAAACAGGGGGAAAAATCCTTGTTTTTCAACACCAATGTCAGTTTTGGACACCGAAATCACATCGACACTGTCCGGAACCATGTTATTAACAATTTCTAGGAGTAGATGACAAGTACTGCTCTCTCACGAAGACCTCTTTTTCCACGACATCCGAGGAAGGAATGGATATCTGCCTATTTTCAAAGGTTTTTTTTAAATATATACATTTAAAAAACTGATTAATAATGTGCAACATATTATAGAATATATAACCAGCAACATTGATCACCATGTAAAATAGCCATATATTTTAAAAATTTTCCGCTCAAAATATCCATAAAAATAACAATAAAATGTCACTTCCGCAAAATTTCAAAACTTAATTTTTATCAAGATGTTTATAGTCTGTAAATTTTATTATGATGATTGAAATATTTTTTGGGGAATGAACTACTCCCATAACTTTAGCCCTGCAATTTAAAAAGTTACCCGAGTTAACGTTGTAACACACAGAAAAATCTTAAAATCTTATGACAATGCATAACTTATATTAAAATAAAAATGAAAAGTAATATAACAGTAATCTAATCATAGCAGAGGTTTAATCCCTAAATAAACCTCTTTAGAGTGTTTTAACAAAGTTTCATATCATTACATGCATAACATTTTGCGTTAGGTTTTGCATTAAAGGAGGATGTTAAAAATCTCATTTTTTAGAAAAAGCTGAAGTTGTAATTCAACACAAGATTAATTTTCTCAATTAAAAGTTTCTTCGTGCATAGAAATAAGTAGTAATCCTAATTACTCCGACATGACAACGGTTCGCGATTTTCATGTCTCTGAAAACCTGTTTTTAAATAGCAAATTTATTATTTACACACAACCACTGACAGAAATCTGCAAAAGAATAATATAAAGTCTGTCAGACGCAAAGTATTGCATTTTCCTTCGCTTTAAAAATTCAAAATGGGATTACTATTCGGAGTAATATATTTTTTAAATTATTCCTGACGGGGGGGAGGGGGGTGCAGTACAATATCTCAGATTCTGTCAGCGCCGTAAAGGTGAAATGTTGAACAATGATGAATCTCGCGACGTAAACAAGGAGTAGATATAACGTTTGAGAAAATTTCTCCTCGGCCCAACACGTTCTGGGGGGGGGGGGGGAAGAGGGGGCTAAAGCCACACCTAAGAATGTATAAGGGACTGACGGATGAAATTTTGTCAATATGCTAAATTCTAAGTCTTCAAGGTTATCCCAGATTAGTGTCCTGCATCGGGTCGGGTTACCCGCTTTTACCGACCCTCGGATCGGATCGGGTTGGCGGTATATTTTTGTGTTGTGGTTCGGGTTCGGGTCTGGTTGACTCCTACTTTTTTGTTGCGGGTCGGGTTCGGGTCAAGTTGACTTTCATTGTTTCTGGTTTAGGTTGGGTTTTGACTCTTGCGGGTCGGGTTCGGGTTGACCCGCTTTTCCAAAAGAATGTCCATAACATTTTTGCAGGTTAAAAATATGTATACAATAAGACCTCCATAATGGACACTCCCGAAAAGAGAACTTTTACGCTACTTGGAAAGGAGGAAAAAATGACATTCTTCTAAGCACTTAATCATAGGTCGCTTTTTTTTTTTTTTTTTTTTTTTTTTTTTTTTCAGAATGGGTTCTGTGCAACAATTTTCGAATGTCAGGAAAAGAATAAATTTTCTTGCGGTTAACCTTTATGTACTAACGCCTTATTATATCTAATGTTTTAATACCGGGTGTCTTCTTTTGCAATTAAAATTATGAAAGAGAAAAATGAAATTGAACTGCCTGGTCGGCATATAACGAGTATTTTCAAGTTATCGAACAAGTCTTTGGTAATTACACTGTAACTTGTAAATTTTGTCCATTTAATAAAAAACAAATGTCAATTTCAAAATCCCGCGCTTTCAACAGGAAGCTGCACATAGAAGTGAGTTAGCATTTACATTATTAATAATAATTACTGGATCGCATTTCTCACCTATAAACATTAAAAGGGATATTTTCAAATTACAGTTTTCTGACATTAGTCACTTTTTTGATAAATTATGGTCTCTCAAACTGTAGTTCAGCTTTTTTTTAAAGTATAACTCAAACATTATTTGGCAGAATATGCTGAAATTTTGTAAAGAAGTTTAGAAGTTTCTAGTAATCGACTTCTAAAATATTTATAGCTTATAATTAACAGTTTTTTCGAATATTAATTTCCGATTTTTTATCATACAGATATGGAAATTAGATACAACAGATTCTGAAACTTTCAGTCCATGTTAGTTGAAATTTGGTTTTCGGGCATAAATTTCAAAGTAAATTAAAAATATTATTTTCCAATTATAGTGTTGTCATTGGAAGTTGCCATTGATCGAACATTTCAAAAGAAAGTCCTGATTTTTTTTTTTTTTTTTTTTTTTAATGAGAAAACTATATATTTGAATATTAGTGAGTGTGTATGTGTTCATTTTTATACAAAAAGATAAAATTGATATTAGACATATAATTGTGGACTACTTTTTCATAATTGTATTGAAATATGGATTAATTTTCTCTTCCTTCGGTTTCGGGTCGGATTTAAGTATAAATATTTTGGAGTTCGAGTTGACTTTAAACAGAATTTTAAAGTTCGGGTCGGATACATAGCCCGTCCGATACATAGCCGACCCGTTCAGAATTCTAATTCCGTGTCCTCAATTTCGACTGTAGATTACATCTTTCGACAAAATCTAAAAGTATAGAGAAATAGTGAATACTTTTGAAAAGTAGTTTGTAGTCGCTACTTTTTAAAGCAAGTAGTTGTAGTTAACTACATTTTTGATAAAGTAGTTGTAGTTCGCTACTAAAAAAATAACTTTTCCGGCCCCTGACTTATTCATATTCAAATACGTATTTATTTCATAGTTCTGTTCAAACATTTTGTGAAAATTCCAACAATCAGACATGCTAAAACCTAAATATGAGCCGGAAGAATTATTCAAGGTTGAATCTGACTCACAGAAAGAAAATTAGTCATCCCGACCCGAAAAAATAAATAGAAGCAACCCGACCCGCTGCAGGACTCTATTCAACGATCTCGAGGTGTCCGCTATTCCGAGGTTTCACTGTATTTGAGTATTAAAGAATATAAATTTGTCCATTTTTCTATATAAAACTAGGGGGCCTACCCCCTGCGAGCTATGCTCGCCAACCCCCGCTAGCTATGCTCGCCAACCCCCGCTCAGACTTCGAGGCCTCTAAAAACATGACAGCGTGCTTTGTTTTAAAAATATTGTTAAATCTGTAATTGGGTTGCCATGCTTTTAACGTTTTAATGGGGCATTTTTTGATTATCATGGCCTCATACACAGCTGTTGCGACAACTGACGACTGTTTTCGGGATTGATAAGTAAAATCAATTACAACTTGAAAACCAGCTTGTATAAAATGATTAGGTATAAATTGTGGCTACCTCTCGGACTTTTATAACAACGATCTGTATTTGATTCTTCCTTTGCGTTTAAGGATGAGAAAAATTCCATCTGCTTGTGAATAACATTAAGAATTACGGTATTGAAAAGTACTGTGTTTTAGACATTTTCAGTAACAGGTTTTAATTTTCTCTCTATTTTAGTGCACCATCATGCATATTTTCATGATATTTTAAATATGTAAATTATTTATTTTAATTAATATGTATATACAAATTTTCTAATAATTATTTATCATACAAAATTAATTAAATATTTTGTGCATGCATGCCTGCATTTATTCGCATCAATTGGTGAGATATTTAAACAAATTTGCTATCCGCGATAATTTTACATCATGTATACACTTGAATAGTGTCCATAAGAAAATCGGGTACTTTTCCAGTATAGGATCCTTTGCTTTTAGGTTTGGCGTAATTCGAGCTTCAAAAAGGGATAGATTCGTTAATATACATAGATTTGTTGCCAAAAGTTATGAAAACAAACCCAATGAACTTTTGGTGCTTTTCTATTATTGGGGTCTTGACGCTTTTTTAAAAAGCTTGGCGGAAAAAAACTAAGCAGAATATTTTATTCTCCTTCCGTTCAGTTGGGCAATTATTATTTTATATATTCGTTTTAAATATCTGAATTAGTGATTTTATAAATTCGTTTAATTAAATTTTACAAAAAAATAACAAAATGATATCAATAAATAATAATTACTATTAATTCCTTTTCCCCCCTTTCTTTTGCGTTTACATAAATGACGTCATTTGGACGAATTTATTCAAAATATTTTCAGTTTATAAATTAAATTAAATGCTGACAGACGACTGAATCCTGACGATAGAAATGTGATTTTTTTTTTTTCAAATTTTTCTGAAAAACATAATTTAATCACAATCTTGTGTTCATTATCGATTGAAATAAAATATAAATTCAATTTCAATTTGAAAATGACGAATAAAAAGAAATCAATAATCCCTATCGGGATCCTGTTCAATTTTTTCCCTTTTTTATCACAAAAAAACTGAGTAATTAGTTGCCATCTTTACAGAAATGTCATTAAAATTAGAAAAAAATTAATATCTCGAAAACTAATTCCAATTTCAAAATTCTATTACCAGTTTTGACATCCGCGGATTTTTACGGACAATTGGTATTAATTTCACCATCAAGCCTTTAATATTTTATTAAAAATAGCCCTGAAACATCATCAGTCGTTTAATCAGTCGTTTCATAAAATCGTTTCATAAATTCGTTTCATAAAATCGTTTCACAAATTCGTTTCATTAGGATTTTATATATATAGGGTAGATATAAAATTGGTATTAGAGATATAATTGTTACATTACTTTTCATAATAGCATTAAAACATGATTCATTGTCCTGTCATTGAGGGTTTGGGTCGGGTGCGGGTTGAAATATGTCGGGTTCGAGTCGGGTTGCGGGTCGCCGAAAATTATGCGGGTTCGGGTCGGGTTGCGGGTCGAGGAATTTTTTTTTTTTTTTGTCGGGTTCGTGTCGGTTTGTGGGTTGACTTCAAATGGAATTTGCGAGTTCGGGTCGGTTTGTGGGTTGACTTCAAATGGAATTTGCGGGTTCGGGTCGGATACAACCCGACCCGTGCAGGACTCTATCCAAGATAACGCCTTGCGTTGTCTGCCAATTAATAAATATCTTTCGATCCTGCACTAAAAATAAGAATATTTTTTTGTTAGAAAACGAGTGCTGGCACGATTTGTGGCGGAAAAGAAACGTAGCATCGAACCATCAAAATAAAGTAGGATCAGTCAAAATTTCTTGTGCTGTGTTAGCCCAAGATAAAGACAAGTTATTGTTTCTAAGAAAATAAACTTCAAAGTGTTCACCCGGATTTTTATGATTATTTCTTTCTTGTAAAATGTTTTTTTTTCCCTTCAAATACCACTTTACGAAAAAATAAACTACAAAAGCATCACTAATCCAGGGTTGGCAAGGTTTTTCCCACCCCCGGTAAATACCATGGTAAAAACCGGTATTTACCGTCCTGGGAAATACTATGTTTTTCCCACATGGGAAAAACTGATTATTAAAAACATAAATATAAATTCAAAACAACCTTTAAAAATGCAAACTTGAGTTCTAAGTAAGTAGTTTGAAAGGTAAAAAAAGAAAATAAAAGGAAGATCTAAAAAAATGGATAATGCAGTGCATTTATTTAAATATTTACACACCACACAGATTCCCAAACATTTACCAATTGTAATGGTATTCATATGATTCGTCTTCCACTTCCACATTGGGAGTTAGCATCATATAACAAAATACTAATTTAGAGGCTTTTTGTAAACCCAGTCTATTTCTAATCTTGTTTTGGATGAAAAAAAAAAAATTGAAAAAATAGGCTTCAGAGATGCTGATGATGCAGGACATCCCTGAAGATGTTCCATAAATTGGAGAAATTTTGCATCTATTCCTGTTTTACTTAAATTCTTCCACAATAGTGCAGGTGAAATAGTGTTTGTAATGTCTTTGGAGAAAAATGTCTTCGGAAAAGGTGCATCTTCTAACTTGAACTGTATTGTATTGTAAGTACTTTGGATTTAAAGTCTGGAAATATTCATGAGCAAACCCCTCCTGATCTTGTGATAACTTTTCACCTTTATATTTCGAATTCTTCAGATGTGCCAAAAAATGGACAGGGGTCATTGCTTTATCAAAGCTAGATTTCTCTTTGTTGAAATGTGGATTGAGTTCCTTATTTTGAAGAAGCTCTAGATAAATTTCAGAAGCATCAGCAATATTGGCATTATTATCGTATTGTAACTTTGTAAGGGCTTTTGCAACTGGTTCCAGTTGGTTGTACATATTTTTTGCTTCTTTATACATATGAAGATTATTTACTTAATGTTGTTATCAATTTCATCTTCGTGATTATCCACAATTTGAAGATAAAAAGGCCTGTTAGTAATAAAAGTTTTTAAACAAGCTATTTGTGAGTTTCACCTGGAATTTGTGGTTTAACCGAATCGGCATAATCTTTCAATAAACTACGTGGAATATAGTGATTTCTAAAAAAATTCTGAATTTTGACAACATTAGCCATAACAGAATCAGTAGTTACATTCTTGCCAAGAATATTTAAATAATGTGATGCACATCCATATGTAACTGGTATAAAATCTTCCATTTCAAGATTCTGCCGCATTGTAAGCATTTTCTGTTCATTATCCAAAACGAAACTCTTTACAGTGGATCATATGTAGCTTCTACTGCAATTTTTGCCTCACGAGCATTTGTATAATACTCACTCGTTTTCATATTCTCAATTTACATTGCACCTTCTATCAACGTAATCATGTAAGGTACAAAGTGTATTGAGCCAATCCTAGAAACATTTACAGGATCTTTTTGTTTAATTATTTGGATATACTAAAATATTTTACTAAGAGAGGAGCATTCACACAAACACTACACAACAACGAAAAAAACAACAATTTTTATTGTCAAAATATGCGATATAATTTCGGTTAAAAACCTCCCTCAATTTTGCATCCCTTGGCAGTTGCCCCCCCCCCCCCCCCCCTAGCTACGCCACTGCTAATGATGTAAAAGAACATTTTGCGTAAATATTACATCAAACCAAAATTGTAAAATTAAAAACAAAAATTGTGTTTAATAGGTCTACTTAAAAAGTAATAAAATTTTTATTTAAATTTAAAACAAATTATTTGTTGTTTCTCTTGATGACACTGATATTTTTAAGTTTAATAATTTTATTTTATTGTGTTATAAAATATTTATTTAGTAAATTCATTTTTATTAAAAAATTTATGAGCAAATTTTATGTTTTATGCAATAATTCTTATTTATTTATATTCCTTTCCTACAGAATAATTTTAAACTTAAGGGAAATTTGTAATAACTATGTATGTTTAACTTTAATTTTACACATCAGATTCAGAAAGCCAGAATATTCCTTACGTATTGTCATTTGGAAGTTTTTCCCAGTATTTACCACTTTTTCCCGGTGGGATGGGAAAAACAAGTTTCGGACGGGAAAATGCCAACCCTGATTAATCTGATTGTTTGTTAGTCGACTTTTCCAGATTTTGTAAAGACTGTCGTTTAATTGAATCGATCAATTATAATGTGCATGCCGAGTTTCTATTTAATCCATTGACCATTTAATTTTCAGAAGGAAAACAATTTGGTTTGTGATTCATTGTTTAAATTTTTTCCTGTAAAATAATTTTACATTGCTACTCTTGCTACTTAACTTTTTTTCAGACAACAAAATCGCGGAAGAATTAGGCCAGATTTATTTAAACACAAAGAATTTTGAAAACAAGTAATTGTTTTCTTTAAAATTGTTTTGGATCAGTTTGTCATTTCATTTTTAATTTAACGAACTGGAACACGTCTCCTTTAAAAATAAAACTTTTAATGATATATTTTTCCCCGTGAAAATGTTTTCACTTGAATTCTTTAATAAACATTTCATTCACCTGCGTGAGAATTTTAAAATCGAGAGGTAGTCCAAATAACTTTTTGTTGTTTTTTAAAAAAATTGTAGGGCACATAAACTGGTTTCGTTCGATATTCGTCTGGTATAAGAAAAGGTAGAAAAATTCTTTTTACATGAGATTTTTACAAATAAAATTTCCTGTTCTACATGTATTGTAATTCTGTTCCTCGAAATTAATCGGGATTGTGTCATTTTGAGGATAAGTTTGAAGAGTTAAAAGTTTACATTTTTAGAAGGCAGGAGAACACTGACTTTTAGTTTTACTTACGAGACAAAACAAAGAGAGAGAGAGAGAGGGAGAAAAGAACTTTAGTAGTTTCGTGTGTTAGCCCTGCCGCACGACGCGTGGCAGTGAAGAAATTTAAAAATAAAAAAAGGCGGAAAGACCTCCTGGAAGTAAAACCGCCAGGGTTATATTGCGAACCATTCAACCCTTTCGCCGATGCCCCAAACACGGGCAACACTTAGGAGTAAACGCGCAGAAGATCTCTGGTGAGTTTGTTTATTTATTGAGGTTTTCCGAATCTAATTTTACTTTCATTTATTAATTTTTATTTCGCTATTTTAAAAAAGACAGTAGACTTTAAAAACTATTTTTTTTCACTTTTTAATCAATTCATTTAGAATTTGGCACAGTTCTTAAGAACAAGCTAAAATATGATGCGCTAAATTTGAAATTAAAATGAATTTTAAATATTTTAATTCGACGAAAAACTGACATATTTCAAAGTGTCCCACTTTTGCATGAAATGTGACAATATTTATTTATGAGATACTTTTCCTATACTACAGTGGAAGTTGGCATGAATTGTTAAAATTCACTGAATGTATAAGAAGGGATTTTTTTTTTTTTTTTTTTTTTTTTTTTTTTTTTATGATTATACTTTGTTTATTCTAAAAAAGTAAGATCTATATTTCCCTACACAGAAAAAAATAAAACACAATTGAAAAATTCTTAGGTTTGTTTTTATTTTATTTTATTTATTTATTTATGTTTTTTAATGGCTATTTAACAGTTCCCAAAATGGATACACAGTGGTAACCAAAACAGGCATGGCCCAATTTGGGCACATACCTAAGAATCTTTCGACCCAAATTGAGTTTTATTTTTTTCTGTGTATGCACATAAATTTAAACACTAAATTACCTCTGAAATGCAACTTTTTATTATTGTATAGAGGATATACAGTATAAATTTTTAAATAATCTGATTATTAGAAATGCGCATAGAATGTTTCAAAATTTAGAAATGTGCGAAATTTTTAATTTTGAGAAAACAGTAATTTTTGTATAAACAACTGTTTAAATATATATAATAGGTATGTTTACAGATATAGGCTTATATCTCTGTGAAGTAGCGTCAGAATTGAAAAATTCCTTTTCCATCCGTTGAATTATAACATTTACTTTTCTAATTCACAATAAAATAAAATTTAAAAAAAATGATTTTTTGTTCTTTTACCCGAGTTTATGTTGGGCTGGCATTTTATTTATTTTCGTAAAAATTATATTTATGTTGTACATTTGTTTAGAGAAATCTTTAGAAATGTTTAACAAATTACGGAGATGTATTTAAAAAATTTTTTTTTTTCTTTGCAGTGCGTTAAAATTATGTCTTACTTTTACCATCTTTTCCTTTCATTCGAAACTATACGTTGATTTTCTTATATAATGTAATTGTCCAAGTCAATTTTTTTAATCTGTGTTTATGTACTTAATTATCATTAATATTGCTGTTATTCTGTATTCCATGAATTTCGAACAAAATCTGAAAATAAAATCTGTGTAAGTGTGATTTTTGAATCATTTTATTTGTAGGATATCGGAAATATTGGCAGGTTTTGTAGAAATTCATTCAGGCCGGGATCGGGCCGAACTTTTAGCTTTTATACCGGGCCTGGCCAATAATTTTTTTATACGGGTCCGGCCCAGAAGTTTCAGCCTGTGCAGATTTCTAATTGAGACATTAATTTTGAATATATAATTTGTAAGGTAATCAAATGCACATAAATATATGATTTAATGCACATAAATCTATGAAAAAAACAGATCTGTCTCTATAAACTGAATTTCATGTTCTATATCAATACTATCGATTAGTGGAAATGGTAAAATCTTAACATATATCATTTGAAAAATTCATTTGTTTTATTTATATTGCCGTATATGTCGTTTTTCAATAATCTCTAGAGGTATTTCAGGGGTCAATCCAGGCAAAATTTGAGACCTATTGAGGGCCCCTTCTCAAAAATCAATTTAATAAAATGGGACCCTTCACAAAAATCAATTTGAAAAAAAATGGGCCCTTCACAAAATTCCTTTTACTAAAATAGGCCCTTTCACAAAATTCTATTCCATAAAAACTTACTATTTATTATTTATTTATTATTTTGTGATGATTTAAAATGTGTTGTTTGTAAAACAAACAAGTTCACCAGAGAAGTAAACTTGAGCAAAAGTATTTAAAAAAATTTTTGCTTATAAATTCTTGGTTCGAATTTGATTAATTGGATTTAAACTTTCGTTACAAAATGTTATTTTTCACAAAAATATAATAAATTTCACAAAAATAACCTTTACTTTTCACAAAATGGGCCTCAAGAAGAAAAAAAAAAAACTTGCATCGACCCCTGTATTTAACTATCATTAGAAAGAAGTATATATTGTTGTCATTTTAATAACATGCTGTTGAAATTACTTCTAATTTTCAAACCTGCCTCGGCTTATAATATGGATCAATAGAATTTATCTAATTTCAATTCGTTTTATATTTTTAATGTATATAAATGAACTTTACAAAGAAATTTTAAGCAAATTTTTGAGTAAAATCACTTGAAAATTTGTATAAATATGCAAAAATTCAGCTTTTTTTCTTTTTTTTTTTTCTAAATATATATATATATATATAAATTTCGCATTAACATTTTAATTATTTTTATATTAAAAATAACATAAAAAATCGTTACTGAAATTTATTAGTTTCCCTTTTCTCAAGTTAACCAAAAATGTAAGCATAAACCAAAGCTAAATTATATAATCTTACTATAGGAAGTAAAGATTACATCGTAATTGTAAAAACATTATACCATTCTAGACTAATAGCAACTTGGAAAAAAAAAAAAAAAAAAAAAAAATTAGAATACTGATTACATTTGTAATAATAACAGTCAAAATAAAAGTATAATTATAGTGTATTACAATGCAATACAAATTTTATTTTTATTTTATTCTTTAAAATTAGTTTTAATAGTAGTTTAAAATGGAAAATGCAATTGAAATGATCATTTTTAAAAAGCCATGACACGTTATATAAATCGTAATTTTAAATTAAGCTGTTGAATGCTATTGTAGAAATTATAAGCCTTGGATTAAATTTTAAATTGAATTGTAAAAAATCATATTTTCTTTTTAATGTATTCATATATACACTGTAAAAAAAAAATCCTGAAAATAACGGAAATTGTACTGGCAATCGAGACGCCAGTACTATTTCCGTATTTTAACGGAAGAAACATTCCGTAAATTCCAGGAAATTTTCCGTGATTTCTGAAATATCCGTTTTTAAATTTCCGTTTTATAACAGACATCTTCCGTATTTTTTAGGAATTTTTATATCGTTAAAATGAATTTTATAGGACACACCCCCGGTTAGAATGAGTTCCAGGATTGGCCCGAGTCTAATGACAAAAAATAGGCCCACGGATAGGACTGGTTCAGACCTGGATCCTAGAAGAACTCTAGTAAATACAACAATCTTAATTCGCATTTCAAACAAGGAGATTTCTGTACGCAAACCTCTGAACGTCATTTACGGAAGTGGCACTGTTTTGAAAGAAATACGGACATTGTACAGTTTTGTAAGAAATACGGGAAAATCCATTCAATTTAGGGAAAACTTTCTGCATATTTACGGATTTGAAATCTCCTTTACGGAACTAATGTCATTTACGGAAATTGTACTGTTGTTTTGGAAAAATGAAACTTCTCCGTAAAATTTAACGGAAAATCTCTTGTATTTTCACGGATTTTTTTTAGAGTGTAAAGTTAAGAAACAACAATAGTGTGTAAATGTGAAACATGTTTGTTACTTTATATTTTCCAAAAAATATAACTGCAATATATATATATATATATAAAACTTTAAGTAAAATTTAACCATTGAAACATAAGAAACTGACCACATACACTGAAATCCCGATACCAAAGAGCCCTGTCAAATTACAAATTAAAATTGTAGTCCTAATAAATGTAACACTATTAATTCAAATTAAGAAGAAAAAAAAATTAAATAAATAGAAAATAAGAAATGAAATATAAACCACACGAGTATAAACACAAATAAAAGCTTATAAAGTAATTTACTTTTACAAGGGCAAGAAAATCACATTTATAAGCAAAGAACGATTGTTTTCTGTATATGACACCAGCTTTTGCTAAATATAGTGCCATATCTCGCCCGAACAATCGCTGAAACAATATTGAATAACAAGACCTTTACAATGGAATATTATAAATTATACATACAATTTGAAAAAGAGTGTGAAAAAGAAGAAAAATAAAATATATATTACTTATATTAATAATATCCCAAGATATTTAGTATATTGTTAGCACATGTACAAAATTGTATCCAAAAGAAGAGGTTAAATTCACAGTTAAATAGAAAATCCTTCAGATCATAAATTGTATCCTACAGTTACAGTTATTTTTATTTAACTACATAGATTACAACATTTTAAAAAATGTAGAAAAAAAAATTATGATATACATATAAATAAAAACTATTAATTAATTTATTTTAATTTTAATTTAATAAATTAAAATATATTATATTACTTGATAATTTGAAAGTATTTCATAGATATTATTACGTCCATACTAAATTTCCAAGTTTTAATATTTTAAATAAGCTATACTGCTGCCATCTATTGTAAAAATATTAGACTATTTTAGCATACTATCAAATTCATTATATAATTTACTTTTGCTGCTGACATCTGGTGTACAGATATTCTACTAAAACTTTAATATTGTATGTATAATTACTTATATGCAGCTGTAATGTAGTGTAAATATATTAATTTTACTAGTTAGTATTAATGATATATATAGAGAATAAGAGTTACTAGTATAATATATTTTCTATTTTAACTAACCCATTTAAAATATATCTTAATTTAACCCAAACATTAATGTAGAATCCATATGATGCTTTCATTTTATAAATTAGTATTATACTTAGAAATAACATAGATTATTCAATATGGCAATGCACTTATTGAAATTTAAATCCAGCTATATAAATAATACCATGAAAAAAAAATATATAAAAAACATAAATATTAATTAAATTAAATGATCTAAAAATAAAATAAAATAAATAATATAAAACTAAGAGATATGTTTATTACTATATTTAATAAATATTTAATATTTACTAAAATTAAATATGTTTAACATATTAATATTATATTGTATTGATTAACCCATTGTAACATCCTTGATAATTTTAACTTTTGTTACAACCCCAATAATATTAACTCCATATAATCATAACAACAATTATAGAATTCGCCCACATGTAAATTTTAATTTATGAATGACTTTTAACTAAGATGATCCTATGCAGCACATGCTCTTAATATGAGTTATAATTTAGCGAAATATATCAACAGTCAAAAGTTGAAAATTAACGTTAAATTTTAAAATATGAATGACATTAAACTAGGATAATCCTATGCAGCAACGCACACAATAGGATTCATAGTTTAGCCAAATATATCAACAATCAAAAGTATATACATTCAAGTTTTTCCAGATGTTTTTCCTTTTTACAATTTCAAAATTTCCGAAAAATTGAAATCAACTATTATAACATACTTTTCATCCCTATATGAATGAAAATTCCAGCAGGTGAGCACAGGGTCATACTGAGCCAGGGAAAAAGGGCGCAGCTCGAGCAAACGATATAGTTTATATAATTTTCTTAAATCTTCATAGGGTTATTTTAAAAAAAATGTGTTAGGGAGTTATCCATAAATTTCGGAAAATAAAATTAAGATGTTACTGGAAAAAGTAACGAAAACACTGAATAAGTCACAAATAAAATTATGCAGGAATTTTAAATTTATAATAAACTTCCTTTATTTAAAAGAAAACCCGACAGAATGTTACTGTGAAGTTGAAACTTTTTTTTTGTAGGCGCGTTCGTAATTATATAAATACGTAGCACCTATAGTTGTCGTCTGGTCCGTCCGTCTGTCCGCATATAACAGCGCACCAACCGAATGGTTTGAAATTTAATATATATAATCGTTGCAGAATTTTGTCGAGTCATTTCCAATTTTATGAAAATCTAATCAAAAATGAAAAAGATATCAATAAAAGTTTTCTTCATTCTATTACACCCTATCATACATAATTAATTCAATGATATCCCATGATAGGTAATGCTTCTAGGTTGCCATGGTGATTACGTCTTATTTAAGATGGAGATATATTATTTTCGTATTACTGAATTTAAAAACCGAATTTCTATACTAAAATTGTTTAATTATAGCAATCATATAATCTTCAGACATTTTTTTGGATAGATGTTTTCGGAGAAATATATATTAAATGGAAAAATAATCTAAGTATGGATTTCAAGTTCTGAAATTTTCAAAGCTAGGCTTAAGTTTCCCATTGGAATTTTTAGTAAATGTCAACAAAAGATAAAATGTTACCAACTTAAATTTTTTTTTATTTTATTACGGAAATCAATCATATAATAACAGACGATATAATAGATATAGGCGAATATATATTCATTTCACTGAAATAATAACAGTACGAATGCACCTCATTTGTCACGTTTAATGTGCAATTCGAACTTGTTTTTATACTATTCGTATGACTTTTTGAAAATAAACTCTGCCTTGCACTAATACTAGGTTATTTTCAAGAGAAATGTACCACAATTTTTGTAAATTGTGGTACCATTGAATATAAAAATACCCGCCAATCCTTACCCATAATCCAAAAGTTAAAAAAACATTTTTCCATGCATAGCCCAAGAAGATTGTTTTTTATTTATATCCCATTATTATTAATATGATTTTTCACATTTGGAATACCTATAACAGACTTCGTTTATTTGTTTTGTTTCTGTTTGTGATCCCTGTATATTCTTTTTGCGTAAAAAGGAGAGCTTTTACGAAATATCGCCTTTTCTGCATGATGGATTATCCAAAAGCATATACCTACATATTATTTGGATTGCAAAAAATTTTCAATTTTTAAGGGACGGGTACTTAACTGTAAAGTTTAAGAACAGCTGTCTAATAAACACCGCTCAAAACAATTAAAGGATATTGCAGTTTTAGGTGGATTTTGTATCTGGGAAACTTTTTAGCTGATTGATACATGGTCGACAGACATAGTAGGTTATATGAGAATAAATTACACATGTTTGGCAGAAAAAAATTCATTTTATTGCGCATTTGTGTACAAAAGGAAAAAAACACAATTTGTGCATATGAGAAAAAAGAATAAGAAAAGGTGTTTTCTTCAAAGAAAATCATTTTCAGTAGGGGGTATGGTTTCCACGGGCGGCCAGCAACGTTGAACACCTTTGAGGCATGGACTCAATGAGGCTACTAATGACGAGTTGGGGTATTCTGCCCCACTCTTCCAGAAGAGCTCTTTCCAGTTCTTGGAGAGTTTGTGGGGGTTGTTGGCGGCCAGAAACTCGTCTTCCTAGAGCGTCCCAAACGTGCTCGATTGGATTCATGTCTGGAGAATACGCTGGCCATTCCATTCGAACGATTCCTTCCTCGAAAAGGAGATCCTCCACCCGGTTTGCACGATGTGGCCTGCAGTTATCGTCCATTAAAATGAAGTTATCTCCGATTGCTGCAGCGTAAGGGACTACAATAGGTCTGAGGATCTCATCCCTATATCGGCGACCAGTTAGAGCTCCATCTCGAATGATGTAGAGGTCAGTGCGCCCGTCAATGGAGATGCCACCATACACCAACACTCCTCCACCGCCAAATCTGACACTTTCGTGCACGAACGCAGGATTATTCCTACTGCCAGGGTCCCTCCAGATGAAAATACGCCTATTATCCGGATGCACAGAAAAACGGGACTCGTCAGAAAACAGAATATTGCTCCATTCATTTCTCCTCCAGTTGACATGCTCGGTTGCCCACTCCCTGCGGTCGCGACGATGCCTTGATGTTAATCTAACACATACCATCGGTCGGCGAGCATACAGACCTACAGCATGGAGCCGGTTTCGGACAGTCTGAGTTGAAATCGTGGTGCCTGTAGCCGAGCTAAGGTGTTGTTGGAGAAGAGTAGCGTTCATGTTTCGGTGTCTCCGAGCTGTTAACGCTAAATACCGATCTTCATTGGGCGTTGTTGCCCGTCTACGACCTTGCCCTGGTCTTCGGCCTGCACATCCACTCTCCAAAAAACGGTTCCAGATCCTGGAAATGACACTTTGTGACACTCCAATGGCTTGCGCTACTTCGGCTTGAGTTTGGCCCCCTTCTAACCTATCAACAATTCTCCAAGCTTCTGAATCTGTCAAATGACTTCGCTGAGACATCGTACTCATCGAAACAAAGCAATCACTGAATGCCGATCATCCTTGTCTTCATTCTCTTTTATCCAGTTGAAAGTCAAATTTCATTTGCTGCCGCTGAAGCGACGTTTTTGACGTCGAACTCAAAATTTGCATAATCCACAGTTTGAAAACCAGAAAAATTTGCATTTGTGATTATCTTCTTCTATTTTCGGCAAAAAAAATTTCGTTTATCTCTTTATTTTATATAAAACTTCAAATATCCTTTAATTGTTTTGAGCAGTGTATTACCTAAAATAGCACAACTACACACCTACAATCAAAAGTAGAGTGTATTTCTTTGAATTTAACTCGAAGTTACAGTGATCAGTAAATGAAAAAAAGCGCACAGTTCACCAGCGCAAACTGCTGGATATTTAAATACAAAATTGAACCTACCTATATATTTTTAGTTAATAATATAAAATATAAAATTTGGTGCATTTTTACCAAAAGAAACTCAAACTTAGATTACTGCTATAACGTTCATTGTAAAAATATTTCACAACAGCACTCCCTGTTGAGTGAACAAGGCTTAAATTAAATCAACATAATTTTTAATAAATTATGTCTTTCATATTAAATTTGGTGAAATTCCACAACATGGATGAAGAGATATAGCTAATCACGAAAATCGTGAAACACACAGCACAGCAGCGCCACATGTTGAGCAATATACTCCGAAACCTAATCAGTACCAATTTATGTCAAGGTCTAACTGAATACGAAGTTTGATGAAATTCCATCTGGCAGATAACGAGGTATAGCTATCATGTATCACAGCACAGCAATATCAGCAGTTGAACTGTATACATCGAGACCTAATAAGAAACTTCTTAAGCCAAATTTTTATTGATTATAAAATTGTAAACACACGCATTGCAGCACCACCTGTTGGGTAACATGCACCCAAACCTAATCTGCAGTTCTGCACCAATTTATGCCAAGGTCTAACTGAATCTGAAGTTGGTTAAATTCCGTGCATTAGTTCTTGAGTTAGAGCGGCCACAAAATTTGTGTCGGCGCATAGACTAACATATACAGACATTTAAAAAAAATAATAAAAAAAAAAGTCATCGTGCTCAGAACATTCCAAAACGCATGTAAATCCATCAAAAAGTGGAAGTAAAAAAATTTTTACGATTTCAGTACTTTCTTCTTATAAAGAAAAAAGTAAACGCATGTCCTTTCGGGTCTGGCATCCTAATAATATAATATTGGTCAACAACATTTTTTCTACTGGGGAAAATATAGGTGTTCTACACTATGTGAGTGCGTTGATTCCAAATTTCTCTATCGCGTCAGGATTTCGAGTTATAGAAACTACCAATGTTTAAATTTGACATGTGAGACTGTTTTACACAACTGAAACTTGAGCAATATTATTTGTTTCAGAGCAGATTCACAATCTGGATACATTATTTCAGATTTATTTTTCTTTGAAAATCCGGATATCTTTGTCATACAGAAATAACAGTCGAAGAGTTGATTTTTCGGTTCACGCCATAGCATCGTCACAGAAAAAGATGCTTCCTCCCCCCCCCCCCCCTCTTAACCATTCTGTTAACCATGTATTGCACACAGTACAGCATATATGTGGTGCCCACCATTTATCCTGCTCTCCACACCAAAGTAATGATGCTGTTTCAATTTTGAAACAGAAGGCAGCAGGATGGCAAAAACTTTACATCCTGATGTACAATGTAAAAAAACTCAGAAGCGTTTCGGCACAAGGCGGAAAGGTTTCCGGAAATTTATAGTAAACTTTGTGTTCGCCTCAGTTACTTGTTATTTCGGAATCGTTACACGTATTTTCGGAAAAATATTCAAAGCGGTGAATACTCTGAAGAAGTCAGAAACGTTACATTCCATAGCGAAATGTTTCCGAATAAGTTGTGTAAAATGTTGGTTACTGAAAAATTTGGAAATGTTACTCATTCCGTGTAAAGTTTAAAAATGGAATTCAAAATGAAGTAATATTTGCGCATGCTCAACTACTCCGACCTACTGCACATGCCATTATCACGTGATTTGTATTGTTCTTTGAGAGGAAAAGACAGCTTAAAACATATGCAGATGCAATGTATTTATATGAGCTGTAAGTATTCTGTTTTATAATTTCTTTTATTTGATAGAATGATATGCTTTATTTAAAAGAATTAATATTATCAGATTCTGTTTTATTGCATATTAATATTACATTTGCAGTTAATCTTTTGTTGTACATACAAAGTTAAATAACTCGTTCGATAGTTTCTTTATAGTCTTGTTCCCATGAATCTATAATAAATATTAGATATTTGATTGATGAATAATAATGTAGTACTAGTATTAATGAAGTACAGATAGCACCGTTTATACGTCTTTAACATCTTTTCGTTTTGAGATTGGTTCCGTTTCATAACTTTTCTAATGATGAAATGTATCGTTTATATGACAGAATAAATTCTTAATTTCACTTATACTATACGTTTTTCCTTCATTTTTTATGAATCAGATATTTATAAATAAATATAATTGAAAATTTCATTTATAAATCTATAAATAATTCTTTTTTTAAATCCGGTCTCGTGAATTCCATTCTGTAAGTAAATAGATACATATACATTATGAAAATGCTTTATTTCCCAAAATAGATGTATTATTTTTAATACCTTTAAATAAATACTTTTTTTAATCTTGTAAGTAGAGATATTTTGTCAAAAGATTTTGTATCTGTAAATAATTATTTTATACTTATAAAAAGATATATATTTTCTCAGGTTATCTCAGCACTTCTCAAGTTATACGAATAAAATAATACCTTTAAATGAATATATTTAGAAGCATGATAATTGTAAAACAAAACACTATATTAAAAATATTTACAAATAGACAAAACATTTTTAACAATATCTATTTATAAGTATACAATTCGTGAAAATAAAATTACCACAGATATAAAATATTTTGGAATAGTACATCTATTTACAAAATTAAAAAAAAAAATGTTGAAAGGCATTACTAAAATGTATCTATTTAGAGGATGGAACTCACGAGGCTGCATTTAAAAAAAGAATTATTTATAGATCTATAAATCAAATTTTCAACGTTATTTATTTACAAATATCTGATTCATAAAAACTGAGTGAAAAACGTATAGTATAAATGAAATTAGGAATTTGTTCTGTCATATAAAGGATACATTTCATCATTAGAAAATTTATGAATCGGAACCAATCTCAAAACGAAAAGATGATAAAGACGTATAAACTGTGCTGTCTGTACTTTATTAATACTAGTACTATCATTCATTAATCAAATATCTAATATTTATTATAGATTCATGGAACAAGAGTATAGAGAAACTATCGAAAGAGTAATTTTGTATGTACAACAAAAGATTAACTGCAAATTTAATATTAATATGCAATAAAATTGAATCGGATAATATGAACTCTTTTAAAAAAGTGAATCGTTCTCCTAAATAAAAGAAATTATGATACAGAAATACACAGAAACATTTCCGATATATACACAAACATTTCCGAAATATGTAGAAACATTTCCGAAATATACGGAAATGTTACTAAATGCTTTTCCGAAATATACGGAAACGTTACTATATACTTTTCCGAAATATGCGGAAACATAACAGAACCGACAGGCCATATTGCTGCCCCACCAGATAGAGTAACGTTTCCGAGTTTTTTTTTTACAGTATAATAGAGAAATTTGGAGTTCAGATTTGGAATCGGCACACTCAAATTAGTCTAAAACACCTACATTTGTCAAAGTAGCTAACAAAAAGTTTTTTTTTTTTTGTGTGTGTTCACCAGTGTAATAGGACATGTTTTTATTTTCTACTATCTTTACAAGAAGAAAGTATTGGATTCAGGAATTTTCGACTTCCGGTTTTCGACTGATTTATACGTTTTAGAAAGTCCTGAACACGATTTGAATGTTTTAGAAAATGTCTGTCTGTGAGTCTGTCTGTCTGTGACAAAATTCTTGTGGTCGTTCTATCACAAGAACTAATACACGGAATTTAATAAAACTTTAGATTGATATAAATGGAATTAGTTTTGGTGTAAATCGCTGAACAAGTGGCGCTGCTATGCTCCAATTTTCAGGATTTACACGATTTTAGCGATAGCCATATTTCAAGAATTAATGCACGGAATTTATTAAAACTTTAGATTCAGTTAGACCTTGATATAAATTGTTGCTGATTCGTTTTTGGTGTAAATCGGCCAACAGGTGGCACTGCTATGCTGCATTTTTCACAATTTCCTCAATAGCTTTATCTCAAGAACTAATGCACATAATTTCATCAAACTTCATATTCTGTTAGACCTTGACATAAGTTGGTGTTGATTAGGTTTTCGTGTAAATCATATAACAGGTGGCGCTGCTATGCTCAATTTTTAGATTCTAAAATGCATAAGTAAAAAAATTACGCTTTTTGAAATATTAACATGTAGAATATAGTTTTTGGATTGGCGCATCAGACTAGTTACATTTAGTATGATTTTGCTTTACAATTACTTTTGTTATTATCTGCATGTAGTAATGATTGTACAATGTACATATCTTCGCATTTATTGTTATCTCTTTATGTTTCAGCATTTAGTAATAAAACAAATGAATAAACAAAAAAAGTTCACTTAAAGCTCTATACAACGTTGCTGATACTTTTATTTCAAACATGTTTCACTCTTTAAACTTAAAAATAGTGAAAACTTATAACAACAACAAGAGCTGGAAAGTTATGTCTATTTAATCGATTTAATGCGACATTTTCTAAACGTCTTCAAAAATTCTTCCATAACCCTATTCTCATATCAATAGTACGCTAAGTACCTTTGCTAAATATCAGTAAACCTTAATTTTTGTCAATTTTATAAGCTATCTTTTTTTTTTTTTTTTTTTTTTTTTTTTTTTTTTTTTTAAACCCTAAAGTAATTCCCAAAGAGAGAGAGAAAGAAAGGAAAGGAAATCTGACCCCCAAGGAATTGACCCTCAGAGCTATGGAGTTGACCCCAAACTTGTAGCTCAGGAAGAATCTCCCTGTTGTAGCTGTTCTACGGTGTTTTGAGTGACCACTAGAAATTCAACTATTTCCTACTAATCCCTTTCCCTTTGCCCATTCTTTTCTAGAAAGTGAAAAGCAAGACATGTCTCAAAGTGGTGGTGGGGGGAAAGGTGGGTTACAAATACTTTGAGTAGCATCCCAAGATTAAGAGGGATGTATGGTGATCTAAATTTAATCTTTATTGGACAGCTGTACCAAAGAACGTATAGTAAGGTAGAAGGGTTTAAGTTCTTTGTTCTTTGGTTGTACCAGGACTATAGAGAAGTCTACTTTACTCATGTATGTACTATAAACTTTACTCTATCATGGAAGTAGGGTAAGTCCAGGGCTGTACCCATAGAAGTAGGATAGTATAACCAAAGATCCTATACATCGTGGAATTTCTTTGGTATAACCAACTTCCGCTGTTATATGCGGACAAACGGACGGACCAGACGACGACTATAGGTGCTACATATTTATATAATTACGAACGCACCTAACGAGATAATATAATACTGCAAAATTCCCCCCCCCCCAATAAATAAATAAATAAATAAAATAAAATAAAATAAAATAAATAAGTAAATAAAATAAAATAATAATAAGATTTTATTTAATATCTTCGACTTTTGCTCAATACAAAAGTTTCATGTCTTTTTAAAATGTGAAAATATATATCGTTTAAATTTAATTAATTTCAAATAATATTTTATTAGTGGTGAAGATTAAAAAATATATACATCCGTCACGCAAACAGGACTATGTAAGAGGGCTTTCACTAAGCAAATGACGTACTTTTAAAGTATAAGTAACTGGGAAGATTTTGTCTTCTCATTGAAATATATAAAACAAAGATGGAGATCAGAAATATCTTTCTTCTCTTTTATAAATAGGGATTAATGATTGCGTGTCTCGGGACGTACATAAAAGGTCATCGGGCCACTTGCGGCCTGCGGGCCTCGGATTGAGTATGGCTGATCTAAAGTCTTTGTGAAAGCTACGCGTCCTTTTAAACATTTTATGAATGTAAATTCTAAAAAATTAAGAAAATAATATTTTGATAAACTAATATTATTTGATAAATTTTGGTGTTTCAATAAATTTTATGATAAATTTAATATTTTAAACATACTCTGGGTATAGAAATCATTGCAAAATCGATCGTCAAAATAATGATGTTCTTGGGTCAAACTGTGCGTCCTTAAAAACATTTTTATTTTTTAAAAAAGCCCTATGTATTACAAAATATATTTAATAAATAAAAAGTAGTTTGCTGTGTTTTTACAGGTTCTTAATATTTGAAGTAATGTCAGATACACTTACTATCTCAATTAGAGATGCACCGAATATTGAGTTTTGCCGAATACCGAATATAAAACGATAAAATGCATAAACGACGGTATTAACGATGATAGTGTATTCTATGGGTTTTGATATATTTTTCTCATATAAAAAGGGGGAAAATGCTTTAGAAACTGTTTTCAAATACAAACATGTTTTCAACGAAGAACTAAATTAACGATAAAATACATAAACCACACTGTATTCTATGGATTTTGATATTTATTTTTCTCATTTTTTAATCTGTTTTTAATGCATTTGCCTTAGCACAGTTAAAAAAATAATAATAAAAACCAGTCAAACTTGGCCTTTTGATGATAAAAAGGGCTGTAAATCTCATACACTTGGAACTGATTGTTGCCAGATCATTCCTGTAACCTTTGTGACCCCTGAACCTGACAAAATGATAGGACATACATAAATGAATATGGGACTCCTTATCTATGTTCCGTATTTTAATTTCTAACAGACCCCACTTTTTTTCGTGTCTATAAACGTCGGGTAAAAAGGAAGACATCAGCGATTCGTGTCACATGACATGACACGTTTTTCTCAATTCTAGCGCTTTTGCGTCTGAATCTGTTCAAAACGCCGACTTTGACAGAATTCTCTGAAAGATCTTCTGCCTTTACCGAAAAATGGAAAACGTCTTTCAATTATGAAGTTTTTGAATAAGAATATCTGCCAATTTCATGCGTTTCCAAATAAAAATGAATTAAAAATATCTCATGATGTTATACGGTTTGGATTTGAGAACAGTCTTAAATAACTTTAGCTTACAATTGCGCAAACTATATGTTTAGGTGAATATTAATGTCTTATATACACACACACACAGAGAGAGAGTTTAAAAAAGGAGCAGGGTGCTGCTGGTTAGAAAAGGTCACTTTTTTATTCTTAAGGACACTTTTTGAATTCTTGATGGCACTTTTCGGATTCTTAAGGCAAGGGCACTTTTGTTAATTGTTAAAAGTATTCTTTTGGTTTTTAAAACCACTTTTAATATTTAAAAGTCAGAGCACTCTTGATAACAAGATAACATAGAATCAATTCTTACTATGAAAGCAAATTTTTTTAATGCAAAAAGGAGAAAAGGCTCTTTTTTTACTGAGGGTCAAGAAGGGTGCTAATTATTTTACGGGGGGGGGGGGGGGCAAGAAGGGTGCTATTTTGTAAACCAAAAGGCAGGTAGGGGTGCAGCACCCTTCTGAAACTGTTTCGTACTTACGAAAGTTATATAATTACTATATACAGATGGATTTTTTTTGTGTGTGTTATGTAATAATATTCCATACAGAAACATACATTTCATGAATCTTATGTTTCTTAAAGGGTAACTAATACATTGCGATATGTAGTGGGCAGTGATGGAAAATTAGAAAATAATGAATTTGAATTTGTAAATTTCATAATGCACCCGATGAATGGTTTTGCTAGCTCTTCACCAGTAGAAAGATTATTTTCCAAGTTTGATGTCATCCAGAATAAAAGTATGAATTGGTCTGTAGCTTAATACAACACTAGTGATAATTTTTTGAGTTCTAAATATATTTTAAATTGTTTCTTTCGCTTAATGTGATTTAGTGTACTTCACTTTTTTTTTACATAAAAGTAGATTACGTAATCAAATTATTAAAAAAATATTTCAATACTTAATGATAATTAGTTTTTTTTTTTTGAATGTGATGTTAAATTAAAAAGTAATGAAAATTAAAGTGTAAAAGTCAGTAAAATACTTGCAAACACAATCAAATGTTGTATTAAATACAGTAGATCTTTATAACGCAAGGTTTTGCGTTACATAGAATTTTGCGTTATATAGATCATTTCACACATCATTAAAACTTACCTTGTAAACGAGACAAAATATGTCTGGAACATATCAATATACAGTTAGATCTTTATATTGCATTCCTTGAGACCGAAAGTTGTGCAGATAATTTTTTTGACAATATAGATCATTTCATATATTGTTAAATTACCTTATAAACATGATCCAAATATGCCTATGGACAAAATCATTATAATACTTTTTTTTTTTTTTTTAATTTAATAATAGAAATATTTCTATTAAAAAAATCTGAATTCGGGAGATAAAGAGGAAATAACGTTTGAAACTTAGTCTTCTAGAGATTAGTCATATTTCTATAATGCGGATTATAGGCGCTTTTTAACTGTGAAATTCGTTGTTTAAATCTGAAAAGCTATGTGCGTTATATAGAAAATTGCATTATATAGAATTGTGTTATAAAGATCTTCTACTGTATTGTTAAATGTTATTTTGACCAACCCTTACAAATGTTGAACTACATTTATCATTTAGCAAAATAAATTTTATTTTATTTTCCTAGTCAAAATGAGTTGCGACCACTGATGGTTAAAACATTAGTTTGACCAGGACGGTTAAGATCACCCTTGGTTAAAACCAAACCAATCCTAAAAGTTTCAATCCCGACACAGACTGTGTCATTCGTACAAAATAATGACATTAAATTACTTTTTTAACTGGGATTTTCCTAATACATTCATTAATAAAGGTATTTTTTACGTTGTAAAAAGTTTTAATAACTTCACTTTCGCATTAAAATTACCTACACTGAAAAAAAAAAGTGTTGATTTTACAGTATAATACTGGCATCCCAGCTGCTAGTATTATACCGTAAAATAAACAGTAAAATAAGCAGTAATACGCTACCGCGCATGCGCGGCATCAGTGTATTACTGTTCTTGTCTGTAATGCTTTGTGCCAAAGTTAATTTTTAACACTTTCCAACATAGTTGTTAACACTTCCCTACATAGTTGTAAGTGTTTGACTACGGTTTGCCTGTCCGTCTATCTGTCTGTGCTCTAACTCTCATAAATATACTCGGATTGCTATGTAATTGATATGTTATTGAGGTTTATTATAGCATGTTCGGTATTGAAAATGAAGTGTATAGCATTTATATAGTTACGGGATACTCAAAAGAAATTGTTTGCAGAGTATTTTAATGATGTTACACTATTTCAAACATATTGAAACTGAAATAGTGTACTAAACATGTTTATACATATAATACTAAAACATGTTTACTGTAGAATAAATAGGGTGTTCTGTGCATAGCATTTATCGTTCATTCACAGGGACACACAAAATAATTCGGTTACGGTACTGCCTTTGAGCGATAATTGCTACAAGTTCGTTTTCAATTGTGACATGGGTTTTTAAATTTAAACTAATTTTTTGCAGATTAATTGATGTGTATATATGCTATAGATCATATACAGAGCTGCACAAAAGAATTAGAGTATATTTCGCTTATTGACAAAAATTGCTGAAAGGGAATTTTTAATTGCGTTTCCCAACTAAACTAAATTTTGGCATACTGTGTAACGTGTAATATATGTACAAATCTGTAGATCTTATACAGGGCTTCTAAAAAAATCGGATATTCTTTCTGTTTGGATATAGAATCCTGAATGAAAAATAGGTTGAAAAAAGAGTAGAATGTGAAGTTGGTTGGGTAGTTTTACTAATTAGTACTTAATTTAACTGCTCAATTAGGCGAATCAAAACTCTCCAAACTCTAGGTTCGTTTGGATAGATTTTCGTTTAAAAATGTAAAATCATAACAATTCGAGAGTGTACGCTGTCGAAATCAGTGTGCCCCACCGAACATAAGGTTCGTTTAGAAAAATTTTCATCTGAAAATATAAAGTCATTCAACATAGATTCTAAGTATCTTTAATTTTATTATCAGGGGCCCGGGCCGAGCGAGCCAGCTAGCTAATAATTCTAATCATAATATAGGTTAGTTAAATAAGCAATTAATTACACATATCTGTAGAGAAAATTAAATTTTAATTATATTTACAAGTAGACAAAATATCCATGCATATACACTATCTGGCCAATGATGACCGGTCACTTGCGATTTTAGACGTTTTGTTTAATATCTGGAAAAATACATAAGGAATTATCCTGAAACTTCAGGCGTGTAAACAGCATAGTCGACGTCATATATTTCGGTGAAGATATTTTTCCGAAACCCCATAGGGGGCCGTCAATAAATTGAAGAAAAACGAATATATTTTGGATAACCCTGTAAAAACTAATATCGCAAATGCATTGAAACGGTAGCACATGCTTAGGAGGCTTCTTATAATAAACTATATTGAATTTTATGAGGATAGCACGTATAGTCGTGGAGAAATTAAGGTTTTTATAAAAACAATCCCAAATTTCACCAAGTGTTTTGCTTATAATTTTCAGAGTTCTTAATATAAACGAATGTTCTTTTCAGGAACAACGACACACAACATTATATACAATACCCTGCAATCAGAATTAAAAAATAATAAATATTGGATGAAAAATGAGCAGGTTCACTAAATATTGTTTCACTGCGCATGCACGAATTCAATCAAAATATACTGTGCATAATATATTAGCTAAATGTATAGACCAACTTTTGTGAAACTCTCAAAAACATAGCTTGAAAATTCTGATAGTAATCGTCAATAGAATAAGCTTGAAATTCGCTGTTCCCAAAAGGAAGCAAAAAGATAAGGGGTTGTATCCAAATATACCAGCTTATGAAAGTTTCAAAAACATTAGCTTGAAAATTCTGATAGTGATAGTCGATAGAATAAGCTTGAAATTCGCTGTTCCCAAAAGGAAGCACAAAGATGAGGGGCGGTATCCAAATGTGCAATGAGAGACACTGCATTCTTATTATATCAACTTTCATAAGCTAGTATATTTGGATACAACCCCTTATCTTTTTGCTTCCTTTTGGGAACAACGAATTTCGAGCTTATTCTATCGACGATTACTATCAGAATTTTCAAGCTATGTTTTTGAGAGTTTCACAAAAGTTGGTCTATGCATTTAGCTAATATATTATGCACAGTGTATTTTGATTGCATTTGCGCATGCGCAGTGAAACAATATTTAGTGAACCTGCTCATTTTTCATCCGATATTTATTATTTTTTAATTCTGATTTTAGGGTAATTGTACATAATGTTGTGTGTCATCGTTCCCGAAAAGAACATTCTTTTATATTAAGAAATCTGAAAATTATAAGCAAAACACTTGGTGAAATTTGGAATTGTTTTTATAAAAACCTTAATTTCTCCACGAGTATACGTGCTATACTCATAAAAATGAACATAGTTTATTAAAAGAAGTCTCCTAAGCATGTGCTACCGTTTCAATGCATTTGCGATATTAGTTTTTACAGGGTTATCCAAAAGATATTCGTTTTTCTTCAATTTGTTGACGGCCCCTTATAGGGTTTCGGGAAAAAAAATCTTCGCGGAAATATATGACGTCTATCATGTTGTTTGCACTCCTGAAGTTTCAGGATAATTCTTCATGTATCTTTCCAGATATTTAACAAAACGTCTAAAATCGCAAGTGACCGGTCATCATTGACCATATAGTGTACGTGTAAGGAATGTAAGTACCAATTATTAATCGTGACACAATAGGATTATTTCATAAAAATATATCAAGCATGATTTAATGCAAGAAGACAACGATAAGAAAATGTTACATTTAAGAAAAATATTTTCAAAAATTGATCTAGTTTTATCTTTTATATTTTTCTCAATTCTCTTATGCCAGAACTTGACAGTGAACAACGTTTTCAACTTCGTGGTATATACTATTTTACTCCATTTTATTTTATTATGTACAAATATATATTTATCTTCAATTGATTCTTCTTGATCGTCGTGAAATGTATATTGAATATGTTCTCATTTTCCCAGTTTTGGCAAAAATTCTATTCAATATTTTTCGTTTAATTATGTAAAATAATATTTTTTTTTTTAAAGTCAGCGTAAAACGTATCAAGATCATTACTGCAGAAATAAATCTTTAAAACATTAAATAATTAATATAGCTACTTGCTACAGCACCGCGCGAAACAAATTTATCAAAGACTCTCAAAACAGCATTAGAAATCGGGGAAACCAGTTTTAATCCTAAGTGGAAAGTTTATTTGAGGAATAAAAATGACCTTCAGATAGTTTCAGTGCCGTATTTGAATACGGTTTAAGAAATATAACTTCTGTCGTAAAACTTGTCGCACGCCTGTTGGAGTGTTAACTTTTCTGTTATTGATATTGCTCTTTTCTTTTTTCTTTTCAGCCTCGCTGCAAGCAATTTCAGTAGCGATCAAGGCAGCGGTGACTCTTGTCACTACAGCAGCCATGGCAGCGATAGCAATAGCGGGTCTTCTCCTTGTTCTCCAGAGGAACCGGACCGGTACTCCAGATCAGGCACACCCCAACCCATGCCGCCCATACCCTCTGCTCTGCAGGAGGACAGTCGGGCTGAAGAAGAAGAAGAAGAACCATCTTCTTACCTGAAACAGACGGGCACGTCATCCTCTAACAACAAACAGTGTGTATATAGTGATACAAGGACGGGTTTGTGCGATGGCAATGAGAGAATATCCTGTTTTTTAACAGAGCGTTCGGACTCTGGCAACAAAACAACAACAAAATCCAAAAATGAGCCCGATTCCGAAACCATCAAACATTTCTACCTCCAAAACAACTCTTGCTCGGTGCCAAATTCCAAAAGTGTTTCATCATCATTCCAAAGAGCTGAAAATCAGAACTGCATTTCTTCTTCCAATTGTGAACAGTCTGGTGACAATTCCATTTGTTCCGCGGACAAACTCGGAATCGCTTCATTCAGTGAAAGTAGTAGTCATTCCACCGAACATCACCATCCGCTTTCGTGCGCGAAACCCACCTGTGTTCAACCGAGTTTATTCTCTTCAAACAGCACAAATCAATCAAATGGTTCCTCTTCTCACGAACTGCAGCGGTGCAACTGGCACCAGTGCAAGTCGTCTCTTGAGAGCAACGACGTACTAGTCGAACACATCCGATCGCAGCATGTACAAGTTCAAAAAGACAAAGAGAGTTTTGTGTGTTTGTGGGAAGGTTGTAAGGTAATTATATCGTTCAATTATTGTATTTCCATGGTTGGTAAGTAGATTTGTTAATGTATTTTACTAAAGTGTCAAAAATTGTTTATAGATATCTTTTTTATACAAAAGTCTCTTGACATTTTCCCCATAAAACATTTTATGTACATCATGAACATTACACTTAGATTACACTCTTGAATACAAAATAAGTACATTTCTTCGATAGGATGGCCCTGTAAATTTACGCACAGCTTTCACTAGTCTTGTGTGGACCCGGAACATATCCTCCAACATAGCTTGCAGAATTTCTGCTGCTTCTGCAGTTATGCGGTGTTCTAATTGTTCTAGACTGTTGACCTTCACTTGGTACACTTTTGACTGCGTTCCCTAGTTGATAATGCCTCGACCGCGGTGTATAGCATCCTTTGTACAGTCTTTAGTGCTGTCGCTTGACTTCCAGACATCAGCAACACTCCCCTTTCATTCGAATTTGTTCACAAGATTTTTTTATAGGTTGGCTGCTAGAACCAAGTTTTCTAAATTTTCAATGGAAATCTTATTCGACCACTCGACTAAAGAATAAGTTCTGTAATCTGTTCTTTAATCTGAGCTCCATACATCTTTCCTCGCAGTCGAGTCAAAATGGCGACTGTTCTTTAATCTATTGTAAACACTCTTCAATATTGCCTTCAAAAATAAGTAATTGGTCAGAGATTTAAGAGAAATGTCAAGAGATTTTTGAGTCACCCTGCATATTGATTGTGTTTAATTTTAAGGTTGGTAAGTATTTTTTTGTAAATATATTTTATATGCTGGTTTAACGGCGGTCAAAACTTTTGTAGACCTCTTTTTACCTAATTATTTGCAGGGCCGGTGCTAGGCATGATGGCTTATGACAACGAGGCAACCGCCTCGGGTCTTCATCTTTCCAGAACCAGCATTTAATTATAAATAAATTGACATAAAAATTCTGATAGATAAAATATTTGCCTCGACCGGCTAAATATCTAGCACCGACCCTGGTTATCTGGGCTATACTAATCTTTTGCACTCATTAAGCTGACTTCCATTGTTTGACAGAACCTGTCTTGCTATATGTTTATTTTAGTTTATGAGAAAATTAATTGTGCTGTGTGTAAAGTTGAAATAAGCCGAGAACATAAAAGAACGAAGATTAACTTTCTAATAGTCTTTCATTAGTTAATGACGTATTTATTTTGTCTTATGTTTTTTATGTAGTATAACAATCTCTTTTAAATATTAGGAAGTGCAATTAGTACTTACTAATAGACCGATCTGTCTGTCGGCAATTTCTGCTGCAGTGACATCCTGTTTCCAGTATAACCACTTACTCTCTTCTTGAAAGATCTAAAATTATTAAGATAGTATTCTCGTTTAACTTTTATAGGACGAATTTTTGTAAATATAAAAATGTGAATAGAGTGAAGTGCCACAAAATCGCCCCGCCCCGTCACCAGAATTCGTCCTCCTTGTTAATTTTTGTGGATATTGCTGCTGTCTCTTTGGCAAGCTTATGAATTACTTTTACACTTCCCAATTGAGCATTAAGGCTGTGGTAGGGATGAGATTCTTCCGCAATTTTCCGCTGTTTTGCCACTTCCCGCTTTTTTGTTTATTTTCCAAGATTTTTTCTTCTGTGTATACCGTTCGTTTTTAACACTTTCCAACCTAGTTGAAAAGTGTTTGACTTCGGTTTGTCCGCCGTCTGTCCGCGTCCTAACTCCCGTAAATATGCTCGGATTGCCCTGCAATTTTTATATGTTATTGTCGTTATCTATAGCATGTTCCCTATTTCAACTGAAGTGTGTAGCAATTATAGTTTTTTTACAGGGACCACTCAAAAGAATTCCGTTACATTACGGTCTATGGGGAAAAATCATTTGCGGTTTACTTTAATGATGTTACAAATTTCAAACACATAGTAATTGATGAATATCACTAAGGTGCATTACAAAAAGCTTAATATGGAATAGGGTGTGCATAGCACTTATAGGTACTTCACAGGGACAGTCAAAAGAATTCCGTTACATTACGCCTATGGAGAAAAATCGTTTGCGGTTTAATTAAATAATGTTTCACTATTTTAAACGCATTGAAATTTATATATATCACTAAGGTGCATTACAAGAGGCTTAGTACAGAATATTGTGTTTATAGCAGTCATCGTTCATTTACAAGGACACACAAAAGAATTCTCTACTGTCTGTTAACAATAATTCCAGGAAATGCGTTTTAAGTTGCTGAACGCAATTTTAAATTTAACTCACTTTTTGTCTATTACTTGGTGTGTATAAATTCTGTAGATCATATACAGGGAAGCACAAAAGTTCGCGAACACATTTCCGTTTATTGACAGAAACTCCAGAAGGAAAATTTTAAACTGTGCTATACACGTTTCCTAACTAAACTAAAATTTAGCATCCTATGTAGTATATATACAAATCTATAGATCATATACAAGGCTGAATAAAAGTATTCGTATATTTTTCCGAATATTGTATATGTTGGAAATTCCTGAAATTACGTTTTTAAATATGTTATGCGTTTTTCAAATTGTTTACTTAGATGTTATCTTTCAGCTTATTAAACGGTAATGATTTGTAAAATTATTTTGGAAGCGTTGGAAAGTGTTACATAATGTATGCTTGACGCATGATTTTTCGTTCTTGTTTATTCTTTTAAAACAAATTAGAATCATCGTAAAACCAGACTCACCAGTCGGTCGGGAAAAAAATCGAGAATTTCGTCACAGTTGCAGAAAAAAAAATTACTAATTTTGTCAATCGTTCGAGAAAGAAATTGCAACTTTCGTCAAGTGATCTAGGGGATTTTTTAGAGATCGACGTCAGCTATTCAATGAAAAAAAATAATATAAAAAAATATGTATGGAAAATCTATTATCTAATAATACTATTAACTTTTTAGACCTAAAACTTATACTGCACGATAACAAAACTATTACAGACATTTATGACAAACGTCAATGTTAACTTTTGTGGGTATTGATGCTGTCTCTTTGGCAAGCTTATGAAATACTTTTGCACTTCCCAATTGAGCATTAAGGCTGTCGCAGGCATGAGATTCTTCCGCGGATCCGCAATTTTCCGATTTTTTGTCACCCCCCCCCCCTTAAACAAAACCTTCTGTTTTTTTGTTTTTTTTTTCTGGTCATTTTCCAAAATATTTTCGTTTGTGTATGATGTTCGTTTTTTATTCTGTTAAAACAAAATAGAATCATCGTAAAATCAGACTCGCCAATTCTCCCGATTTTCCGATCTTCCGAAAAGTGGTATTTTGCCCATATTTTTAGTTTGTGTCCAAAAAAAATAATAAATAAATAAATAAATAAATAAAAAACCTATTAAGGGGGAAATTTTGCAGGTCGGGGATTATTCAGATATGTTCTTGGAGGCAGAAGATAAAGGCATGTGATTCGTATGCGAATTATTAATTTTTGGCCGAATTCTGCAAAATCAATTCACAAAAGAAAAAAAACGAGAATTTCGTAAAATGATCGCAGGAAAAAATCAATTTCGTCAAAAGATCCAGTAAAAAAACTTGAATTTCATCAATCGGTCACGGAAAAAAATCGTAATTTTCATCAATCGGTCGCATAAAAATCGAGAATTTCGTCAAACAGTTGCAGAAAAAAAATTGTGAATTTTCTCAACCGCTCGAGAAAGAAATCGCTACTTTCGTCAAATGGTTGCTGGAAAAATCGTAAATTTCGTCAATCTCTCGAAAAAAAATCACAAATTTCGTCAAACAATTGACGAAAAAATCGTGATTTTCGCCAAACGCTCGCGATCTAAAATGGCGAATTTCGTCAATCAATATCTGAGAAAAATCGCAAATTTCATAAAGAGGAGAAAAAATTGTAAATTTAATCAATCGGTCGCGTAAAAAATCGAGATCAAATGATCGAGGGGACTTTTTAGAGATCGACGTCAGCTATTCAATGAAAAAAAAAAATAATAAAACTAGTCGTTGGGGGCCACCGTAATACTTACCCGTCATGGATATGCATAATGTAAAATATTAAAACAAAAATGTGTAAACTACTTATAAAATGCATAGCAATTCAAATAAAATCGTGGCTTGATGACGTCATAACTTTATAGGCTCGATTACTGAATTGCTTGAAAGAGGTTTTTCCTTATAACTCCAAAAATAATAGTCCTATTAACTAGCGGTTTATTGCATCTGATTAAGCGTCAAATTTCCAATTAAAATATATCTTTGAAGTGAAATTTGGATGAAATACAGGGTCATGAAAAATCGAAGAGTGTGGAAAATAGGATTACAAATATCTCAGCAACTAATTATCCGATCGACTTCATGCTTTATGCAAAATTTATGTTTTTTTATTGTCTTTTATATTCATTTCTTAAAATAAACAATTTCGAAAATTTTTATATACCTTTTATCAGAACGAATATTTCGAGAGTCCGAAAAAAATAGATCCGGTTAATCGAGGTTATTGAAATGAAATAGGCTTCTTCCCATTATTACATACTAAGTACATACCAAATTGCAAGTGTCTATCTCAATTTTTTCGGGAGATAGAGCGTTTACAGACACACAGACGGACGGCAAAAAAATTTTTCTAAAAATATGTTTTTTGGAATCTCCAGTGTCTGAAACGTGTAAATCCGTCAAAAAAAAATTTTCGATTTTCAAAACGATTACAAGACTTACCCTATACTACGTATGATGGGTAAGTAAAAAAATATATCGCGCGTCTCGCTACCACGGTACAGGTCCCCAGTTCGATTCTGGACTTTGGACTGGACAAGGCTAACTCAGCCTTTCATTTATTCGCGGTCTATAAATTGAGTTCCAAGCTTGGGACTAAACATTGAGGGTTCCGCGTTAGGCTGACCACCTGACCTTGGACATATTCTGTATAGCACCTCAGGGCCCATGGTCAAGAAAACAGGGCTCGGTATTGTAGCCCATAAGCCTTAATCATTTGAGGGGCGAAACGGTTCCATTGCTAACATGTTGAAATGAATGAATGATAAAAGAATATGTGAACACCTTCATTTTGGGGGCGGGGGGAGCTATATTTCACATACATAAAAAAACTGAAAATTTTGTACCAAATTTTTGGTGCCATTGTGGCATTCGGGAATTAAAATAAAGTGGCCTCATAAACGTATCACCGCCCTTGAAAGGGTTAATGGATTGTAAGTTTAGTTCTCGAAAACAAACTCTCCCTTTTTTCTGACATATTTACAAAATCTTTGTTATTTATAGACATATAAGAATACAATATCAGTAGCGTAGGCTGTGCTCGGGTCAATTAATTTTGAGCTCGTTCCCTAGTGACTACTATAGTTTCTTATACTGTAATTTTGCAATGCAGCGGCGTTTAAGAGCTTCTAAAAATTTAGCGCACTGAGCAATTTTTGAGATACTACAAAAATCCCACTTAAAATTTCCGTTTGGTCCTACCTAGAAGCCTACGCAGTCCTACGTAGAAGGGTGCGGGTCGGTTGTCCCGACCCGAACCCGAAAATTCCATTGGAACCAAAACCGAACAAAGAAGGAAAGAAAAATCTCTGACGCGGCCTACAGGCACAGGTAGATTTCGAAGACTCAGACCGTGGGGCGCCTGTTTATTGAGAATTGCAGAAGAAATTACCGTTTTGCCATGATGCGGCAGCTGGGACTACCCACTTCGAAATCTACCTGTGTTTGTAGGCGAAGCCGGCAGGGATTAATATATATATTTTTTTTTGCTATAAGGGTTAGTCCTATAAAAACTTGTCAATATAAAAGTTGTAGATAATATTAAGAGGATTTATAATGAATTTAAGCGGATTTGATGTCTTGCGAACTGACGAAGCTATGAATTTTTTTCTTCTTAAACCCCTATCCCCACCCCCTTTGAGGCCATTTTTAATTATACAAAAATCTGTCATACATAAATTTTCGGCACTTTTCCTAGAAGTAATAATAACTTTAAACGGATTCGATACGTATCATAATTAAGAAGTTACTAGATGGAACCAGTCAAAATTTGACGGCAAACAACTTGACAGTACCATAAAAATAAAATTCATAGCTGTTTTAAAAAGTTTGAAATTTTTGAAGAATAATTCAAATAAAATAAGAAAAATCATTCTGTCCATAGCAGGGGTCGAACCCACACGATAATCGGAACAGAGAAGAAACTCACCTTTTACCACTCGGCCACCGTTTTCGCATTTGAGTGTGCTCTAAAACTGGTTAGGTTCTAGATTTAAGTTTACGCATGCGTAAATGGGGCAAATTCGTGTGAAAAATGAATTTGACGGAAATCCCTTTTCGTTTTAATATATAAGATGATTTTTTTTCTGTTTTTACAAAAGCCCCCCCCCCCCCCCCCCTTGGTTCGATTTTGCCCATTACCGAACTTGACCGATATTTTATGCCCTTGGATTTTATGTATCAGTTTGGAAGAGATTTGTGCAGAATTATTGAAGTTATCGTGTCCATAAAAAAAGTTATACGTGGGTAGTTTGATAAGTTCTCGACTTGACACAGAGATGGAACAAGTATGACCAAATGACAATAATGTTTGTAAAGTATGATCCTTTAGATGACATGCCGCTGAATTTCAGACGCGTGAGTTTATTGGTTATTGCTGGGCGATAAGGTAAAGTAAACAAATTTTGACATTTTCTAAAAATGGAAAAAATTGAAGTTCGAGCTGTCATAAAATCCATTGTTAAAAAAGAGTTAACCCCCATGGACACACAAAAAGAGTTACATTACAGCTTAAAGGATTCTAGTCTTTCATATTCGACGATAAAAAAAGTGGGCTGCTGAATTTAAACATGGTAGGAAATCAATACACGATGACGAACCCCCAGGACGCCCCAAAACCGCTACGACCGACGAAATCGTCTTAAAAATTCAGAATGCTGTATTGCATTATCGCCGACTGAAGACACGCGAACTTGCTGACATTGCAAACATCTCGATAGACCGTGTCCATCACATTTTACACGATGTTTTGGGTATGAAACAGCTTTCCGCTCGATGTGTGCCGCGTTTGTTGAACATTCACCAAAAAAGCCAAAGAATGAAGATTTCTCAAGAGTCTTCTGGAATGCATTGTGTTTCAAGTTGAAAAACAAAATGAAATATTGTCAAAAATCTTGTATTTTCTTTGTCAGGCCGAGAACTTTTTGAACCACCCTCGTACAGGGCTGCACTAAAGAATTCGCACATAAGAGTGTCTTAAATGTATTAAGTTGCAAAGGGACTACATTTAAAAATAATATGAAATTATGTCAAAAATCTTGTGCTTTTACTGCCAGGCCGAGAACTTATCAAACCACCGTCGTATAGATAGATAGATAGATAAAGTTTTGAACTGGGGGTGGTTTTGGGTTCTGGGAGTCATGGTCGGCGTAGATCTGCAAAAAATTTTCAGATTTTCCAACATAGGAGAGAATGTAATAGGTAGTATTTCTTACGAAATCTACCTAAAATGCCGAAAATAAAATGAAAGAAAATTAGTCCATATTTTAATAGAATTATATAATGTAGTGTGCAATTAATATCTGTAATTTCATTTATATATTTTTTATATAAACATATAGTATATATATACTCATTATATTGATATATACTGTCTGATTCCACTTCTCCGTCCACACAACTTCGAAATAAATCCGGTCTTTTGATATGCTGCCACCACCGATATGAATACGTGATATCGGGCACGATACTTGATGTATATTCAAGAAAAACCTAACTCTTTCAATTAAAGTTAAAGTAACAATTTATTAACACTATTTACATTTAAACTCGGATGTAAATTATCCGGTTTAACACTAAATCAAAACAATTACAGAAAACGCTCTACGTGTACCGTTAGACTACGTCAATTCATTCCGCACTCATATTTCTATTCATCTCACACCCGCTCTCAGCGCTCATTCCCCGAGCAACTTTCACACTTCGCTGCTCCGCCCGAACTAACTTTCTCTCTCTCGTAAACTGCAGAGCACCCTCCTTTCTACGGGGTTTCTCCTCTGTTTCCAAGGGACCTTGACAACCCTTCCTCCCTCTTGACGGATCTGTCTTCCTAAATAAAAGAGTGCAATAGCTTTCTTATCTATGAAAGACCACATTGCAATGGAAATACTTCTTTCATTCTGTTCCACCTTCCTTCCACTCATATTCTGAGTCGCTCCCCTTCGGATTAAGATTCTTCTTAAACCAGCCTCTAACGGTACACAATAGATACATATACAATACATACAATATGCTAATCCCTTAAGAATAGCTTTCAACTCTTGCAGCTGTGAGAGAACCTGACACCCCCCACCTTAGCGGAAAATATGCCTTTTAGGGGCTAATTTTCCTCAAACTATGTAATGTCTGAGAAGAGTTCAACAGTTCCTTGATAGGTTTCTTCATTACTACAATTACATAAATATTTCAAGGTGTCTGAAAATTTAACTACTGACATCTCTAATGAACCATATACTAATTTGATAACGTACAGAAAAAAAATTACACAATATGCTAATACACTGTTATAAACACAAGATGCAAATACAATTATAAATACAAAAAAAAATAAAATTACACTAGTATTATGTCATTTAATGTCAGTCCTTAGGCTGATATTGCTGGAGTGGAGGCGGTACTACCTTTTCCCTCCAGTCCTTCCTCGTTAACTTAATTGGTACATCCCTTTTCGTAATGCACCCGCTTGAATGGCTAACTTCTGCCTCTGAGGTCTTAATTAAATTTTCCTCTAACCAATCAGGCACTTGCCTGTCCAAGTCATATTTGTACGTAATAAAGACATTGTACAATTTCTGCCTTATCTTACCCCTCTCCGGTTTACGACCAATCCGATTTTTCTCCATTTCTACCAGTTGGATAGGACCCATAAATAATTCCTTATTTTTCCTTACGATTGATTTTATATCCCCAACTTGAATATTGGTTAACCCTTTTATTTCAAATCCCTTCCTGTCTTTATTTTCCGGTTGTTCTCTGTCTAACAACAGATCTTTCCTACAGTCTTCAAACTCCCCGTCACTATTCAAGACAATATCGACTACTTTATTTTTAGCCATAAATGCTCTCATTTCATCTTGATACACCAGTTTCTTACTTCCGTCCCCTAACTCAACTATAACTGCAGGTCGACATATTTCCTCTTTCTCCTTATTACTCTCATTCATTTCCCTCGTTAATCGACATTCTACACATGATTCACAATATATTTTAGCTTCCTTCGCCATATTTTCCCAATAAAATGAATGCTCGATTCTTCCTAACATTTTCTTAACCTTCTGATGTTCTCCATATAAGGAGGTATGCGCTAATCTTAGAATTTCCTCCCTTCTAATTTTAGGTAATACTAATGAGGAATTTCCACACATGAGGTAATCGATCAACTTTATATTTTTCTGATAATTCCAGGCTCATAGATTTCAAAAATGTTCTCAAAAATGTAAAAAAATCGTTCAGTAATTGCTAAATTAAGTTTAAAGTTACGCGAAAACCACGCGACTTGAAAACGCTGCGTGATTGGCTATGACGTCACTGTTCACGATGTGCCAATGTTTACATTTTGTTAGCAAGCGGCGTTTTGGTTCTCGGCTCGGGTTTTGCAAGCATTTTAAATTTTTTTACATCGAAATTTATTTCTGCTTGGTCTTTACGATATTTTTATCAACCTCTCATTTTCGTTGTTTCTCATTATTCTAAAGAAAACTTATTTAACTAAATGTTGATGCCGCTGACGTAATTGAATGTATTGTGACATTTTGACTTTCTCGGCTCATAATAAAGAAACTGTTGCATATAGAAGCATGAAAACTTGCAGTTTTATAGAGAAATGTATAATAAATACGCTAAAGCAACCAGTTTTTAAATCCAAGAATTATTTTAAGAACTATTTAATGCTAAATTTGGTTAAAATAGCTCATTTAAAAAGTTTTTTAGGATCAAAAACTGTGCATAGCAATTTAATCATCTTTCGTAGACATACTTGACAGGATTGTGGTGTGCAATGTGCAAACATTTTTTTTTTTTAATTTGTTACATTTTTAGAAATTTTCATTGAAAATTTCATTATCTGAATAAAGATTTAATTCATAGTTTGAAATAATATTTTATTATCCACTGTTACTAGATTAAAATAGCCTAAATATGAAATAATATTTACAAATACTTTTCAATCGAAACATTTATTTACACGCGATTTTTAAACAAAGAAACCTTTAAAATAATTAAATTATGACGTGCGAAAAGCAATGAATGGTAAAAATTACTCATAATTAAAACGATATATATTTAATTCGTTGTATTTACGTCATATAAACGATTTTCTTATAGTATGTAAAAAAAAACTTTTTTTTATAAACATTATAAAACTTCGGGAGGCAGCAACAGTTTTAACTTAAGGCTGTTCTCAAATCCAAAAAAGCTACTTTTTGACACATTTCTCAATTCATTTTTCTTCGGAAACGCATGAAATATGCAGATGTTCTTATCCAGAAACTATGTAATCGAAAGACGTTTTCACTTTTTTGGTAAAGACAGATCTTTCAAAAAATATTGTCAAAGTCGGCATTTTGAACCGAATTTTCGACACGGCAGCACCAGAAAATAGAAAAATGTATGTCACGTGACACGAATCACTTATAACTCGATAAGTAATTTATCCAAAATGAGAAACTCATTTCGATTCCAAATAGCTTCAATAGTTTTAACTTAGCAGCAACAGCCTGCAAATTTTATGCTTTTGCGATTAAAAATGAGTCGCGTTGTTGAGCAGGTCATTTGAGAATCACCTTAAACATTTTATAACAGCTGATTTTCCAATGTTTAATTGATCTTTCTTAACGAATCACGGAAACAGCCATCAGTTTTTGCGACAACGGTGGATGCGGTCTGGGGCGCCGAAAACCCCCACTCAAAGAGAAATGAACGGCAACCCGACTACAGAACATCGCCACTTCTTGTGATAATATCATTTAATCTCCCATAATCAGATAAACATTTTAAAACAAAGAAAATTAGCGTGTTTTTAAAGCCTGCAGGCTCTGGGTGGGAGTTGTCGAGCATAGCTCTTAGGAGGGCATATACATATGTGTTTATTTATATCTAATTCAAATGTATAAATATTTTCTTATTTTTCCTAATCAAAGCTTATATTTTGATTTCTGCTTAAAAATGTATCACAAAAATACATTTTTCTTTTTTTCAGGTTAATTATAAATTTCTGTCTTTCTTTTATGCAAAAAACATTAATTATATACTGTTGAGCATTTAAAAGAGACAACTAGCCTGATATCTGACTGTTTGTACACATCATATCAAATATGTATATATATATATATATATATATATATATATATATATATATATCGGTTGTCCTATCAATGCTTTATATATGTGTAGACGGAAATTATGTTTAAATAAAAAGTGATAAAAAAGTATTTATACTTCTGAAATCATTTCCACCTGGTTATATTGGGGTTTGTAATATTAAAAAAAAAAAAAAAAAAAAAAAAAAAAAAAAAAACTAGAATTAATACATTTATGTTATAAATTTAAAAAAAATCATCATGTGTGGTGATAAAATTTATCAACAAATTATTGGTTTGAGTTAAATTCCAATTAATTTATATTTACATTGAAAAGTAATTCATTTTATGAATTAAATTAATCAAAACAATCATGGATATCTTAATTTATATTTTAAAGTTTCTTTATTTAATAATTTATATAAATGAATTAAGGATTTTTTTTTTTAATTATTGTAACGTTTGATGGAAGATTACCGTCAAATCCTATATCTTTCACACATTGTTAGAAATGCTTTTGCTTCTGGGGTAAATTGATTGATTTATAAAAATCACATTTTTTTTTTCCCTAATAAAAAATAATTATTCTAACTGACAATATTGTATAACTTATAACTTGTATAAATATTTTGCTATTGTAATAATTTTTTTTCTTTGAAAATTTAAATGCTAATGGGGAAAATCAAACCTACTTTAACTGTTTTTGTACTATACTATTTTTTTTTTTTTAGTCTTAAAAAATTAAGGCTAACATTTTTCAGTTTGTGAGTTGTTTAGATTTTTAGTAACATTTGTATATACTTAAAGATTATATTACTCTTGATAATGTAATGCACACGAATTTTATTAAAAGAAGAAAAGAAAACCGTCAATCGCGCTATTCAAAGCGTGAACAAATACTGCGTTTCTTTCCTCGTCATGAACTATGACGTCACAAGAGACGCGTAGGAAAATCATCGTTTTCCCAACACGGTAAAGAGTGCGCTATAAAAACTGTTAGAAATCAACAATTACAGCTCAAAATAGAAAAACAAACATACTGTTCTTCTTATTTTTCTGTTTTCTATTATATAAAAATAAAATCAGAAAACGTGAAAATTCCTAATTGAGCTACAGTTTCATCTACTAATTTCTCTTTATGATACAATAACCCATTAACTAGATAGTAAGACCCTCTATCATTTTCAGCTAATTCCCAAGCTTTCTCTAAATCTTTACAATTCATTTGGGATTTCTGAAATACATTTGAACTACTTTCCGTAACTTGATTAATCTTACTTTTCTCTATCTCATCTTTTTCCTTCTCATGACTTTGCAAATTTACCGATCTCGTTTCTACGACATAACGGTTATTATTATCATTTCTAATCCTTTCCCCTTCCTTCACTTTGTTCCTACTATCTTCCTTACATTCCCTTTCTACCGATTCTCTTAATGATTTCTCGTTGTTTAACACTGACAATTCATTAGCCACGTCAGGATGTAAAATTACCTGTTCCTTACTATTATCAATTATCGCGCAAAGTACATCCAGATGAATTACATTAGTTTCTCCGCGTTTTGGAATAGCTAAAGGTAATTGAATTAATGGTGATTTCACTGCCTTACCAAATATCCCTTGTAAATATATGCTACCAGCCCCTCTCAATTTTTCTGCTGGTACTAAATCTTTATGAACGACGCTAATTTGACAACCAGAATCCACCAATCCTTTTGTTATCTTCCCATTTACACTAACTTCCACTTTCTTGAGATTATTTAACTTCTCTCCAATAACTTTAGTTCTCCAATTCCCTTTTGCTCCGATTCTTGCCATACTCGCTCCCCTTGGTAATTCTTTAATTCCTCTCACTGAGACATTATTGATACTAGCCCTTGGTTCTTGTCGGTTATTAATTTGATTACTTCCCTCATTATTTCCTTTTGTACAAAATCGCTGTACATGTCCTCGTAAACCACACTTGAAGCAGGTAGGCATCGCATCGTTAGGCTTCTTATATTCCAGTTTTCTACCCGAAAATGGACTAACTTCATTCTTCCCATTTTGTCTCCAATTACTACTAAATCCTTCATCTTTTCCCCTTCTAGAATCTTCATTATTTACGTACCTTTCTTTATCTTTATAACCCTTATAAGTTACCGCATAAGATTTTTGTTTAGCATCGAAGAAATTATCACATTCCTTAGCAATTTTCGAAACTTCTAACCAATTACTGTGCTGAGTTAATCCAATATGCGTCGCGGTTTCCTCATCTAGGGTATTTAACAACTTATCCGTGACAATTAACTGATTGACCTTCTCATACGTATCTGCACCTCTAATCTTACAGTAATTTTCCCACGTTGCTATTAAACGTGACACAAATAATACATGAGTTTCATTTTGATTCCTTCTAGCCTTCTTGAAGTTTTCCAAATTTCCCTTAGAACTAATTCCTTTAACTTCTCATAACTCTCAATTTGTTCCCTAGTCGTGTATATTAGCAAATTATCGGCCTTATCCCCTAGCATATTTAGTAAAATTTCGGCCTGCTGGGTTTCCGGTACATTTTTTGTTTGGAATGCTCGTTCTAAACTGCTAAAAAACAGATTCCATCCCTCAGTCCCTTCTGGAACCTTGATAGACAAAGTTTTAACACTTTTAATCAATTTCTCTAGGCTACTCTCATGATTAGATTCTCTAGTCTCATTAGCGTTATTAGCCGAACTTTGAATCTTTATCCTTTCCAACTCTAACTCATGTTCCAATCTCAATTTTTCAGCCCTTTCTTCTCTATCTAACTTTTCACGGTCTAACTCCCTTTCTAACTTTTCCCGTTGTAACTTTTCCTCCTTTTCTAACTTTTCACGTTGTAACTTTTCCTCCCTTTCTACCTTTTCCCGTTCTACTACTAACGCTTCTTGTTCTAAGCGTTCTGTAACAATAGTGCTAGATAATTCCATAACGGCTCCCTCTTCATATTCGTCGCTCTCCACTATCTTTTTGTTAAGCTTAAACCTGGTATCATCTTCCAAGACTTCAATCCCTAACTCTTCACATATCGCCTGAAGATCCACCCTTTTTATTTTTAGTAAGAAAGCCATACCTTCTACTGATAATTATTACCAACCTACAATAATACTTAATCACAATATCAAATTAATACTTCCTCAAATCCTACTCTCATAAGTTACCTCCACATATTATACTATTTAACATATATCAAATAAGTAATAATACAATAATAAATTTCCTTAAACAATGATACCCCACAATTTGCTTCCAATAACAAAGTAACAATAATCTCAATTTGACTATTATGCAATACAGATTTTAAATTTATACCATTAAATAATAAAATACAATTTACACAATAATACTGATACGTTGCAATTTGAATAAAACACTGATGCCAATCACTACATAAAAATATCCACCTAACAAAAATTTGCATGAAATACACATAAATTCCTAAATTTAATCTCAATAAAATATTTCAATTTCAAAATTAGTTCTCACATTAAAAAGTAAATCACAGCACTTTTTTTTTTCTCTGGGCCTTCAGTTCTTCCTTGAAGGTTATTTCAATTTAATTTAAATTCTACACAAATTTCCTTTCCTCATTTACTATCAATATTTCAAACTTAAAGCAAACAATATCACTTAATTTAAATATTACTTTAATAATAATTTAAATTTAAAGAAATTTCAATTATTCCTTCCAACTATTAACACAATGCATTAATTTTAATCATTAATCTTATCCGTTTAAAACAATTAGAAAATCACTTCTAGTAATTAATATAAGATCCTTTTCTTAAAACAATAGTGTAAAATGGTTGTTAATATCTCATTTGATTTAGACCAGTGGTTCCCAACGGGGGGCGTATGCCCCACAGGGGGGCAATTTGACTTTTCAGGGGGGCAATTTAACTTTTCAAGAGGACAATTCGGAAATTTTGTGAACCCATACCTTCTATATTGTTTTTCTAATAGTAATGTTGTAGACTGAAAATAAAAGTTACACATTCAAATTTTAAAAACAATATTAAAAAAATAAGTTTTTTATTCAGTTTGTAAAAAGTATCCATTCAAAAGTTTTAAATACATTTCTACCAGAATAATTATAGACAAAACTTTTAAAGATATTTAGATACTTTTATATATTTAAAAATTCTTTATAATTTTTCTGATTTATAAGTATTTTAGAATTTTAAACAACTTTTTCGATTATTTATTGAATGACTCGCACTGCAATATGCCACATGAAAATTAATTTTACACATGAAACTATTCAAGTGTATATTTAACAATTACTTGACGACCTTCCTTTACAGAATCTTTTATCACGTTTTATTCTGATTAGAAATTGTTGCGTAATTTAATTGCAGAAATTCTGTGATTAAATAAGACAAAAATGTTTTATTCAAAATTATTGATTTTTCTAATCAAGGATTCTGAGCACTCTATGCATCACGCATACGTGGCGACCGTGTGCCAGTAAACTACGAGGAGTATCAGACGATTAAAAAAATATTTGATTCATCCATTACCTTCGGCACGTTTCAGGATCAATGTTAAATGCTTTTTACTCTATCAGGAGTAAATTCTTTTAAAATTTTATAAGAATTATATGTTATAGGGGTAGGGGGGCATCATCATTTTAGAAATGTTTTGGTGGGGCGCGGCGAAAAAAAGGTTGGGAACCACTGATTTAGACCAATTATTATATTGCACATAAATTATTATAAATTAACCACAACATTAACCCAAATTACCATCAATTATACACAATAAAATAAAAAAAATAGGTTCGAGAATGTCAGTAGAGTAAAATGATCAAAACACCTTACCTCGTACTTCATTCGCTGGGGCAATTCTCTGCTCACTTTTCCACAGGGTAAATCTTGCACTCTCGGGCAACAATCACTGTAATTTGAATCACTGTGTACACAAACACTACACACAAACACTGGAACTAACACTACACACAGCACCAACACTTCCGCTGGACGATCCGGCAAGGCACTCTGTAACAAGGCTAGCTGGCACTGGTCTACGATGATAGGGCACACACACTTCCGCTAGACGATCCGGCATAAACTGACTGTAACACGTCTAACTGGCACTGGTTGTCTACGACGATAGGGCACAAACACTCCGCTGGGCGATCCGGCACAAACTCTCTGTAACACGGCTAACTGGCAATAGTCTACAACGATAGGGCACGAACACTTCCGCTGGGCGATCCGGCACAAACTCTCTGTAACACGGCTAACTGGCACTGGTCTTCGGTGATTCAGATCCCGTCGCTGCCAACATTGTCGGATTCCACTTCTTCGTCCACACAACTTCGAAATAAATCCGGTCTTTTGATATGCTGCCACCACCGATATGAATACGTGATATCGGGCACGATACTTGATGTATATTCAAGAAAAACCTAACTCTTTCAATTAAAGTTAAAGTAACAATTTATTAACACTATTTACATTTAAACTCGGATGTAAATTATCCGGTTTAACACTAAATCAAAACAATTACAGAAAACGCTCTACGTGTACCGTTAGACTACGTCAATTCATTCCGCACTCAGATTTCTATTCATCCCACACCCGCTCTCAGCGCTCATTCCCGGAGCAACCTTCACACTTCGCTGCTCCGTCCGAACTAACTTTCTCTCTCTCGTAAACTGCAGAGCACCCTCCTTTCTACGGGGTTTCTCCCCTGTTTTCAAGGGACCTTGACAACCCTTCCTCCCTCTTGACGGATCTGTCTTCCTAAATAAAAGAGTACAATAGCTTTCTTATCTATGAAAGACCACATTGCAATGGAAATACTTCTTTCATTCTGTTCCACCTTCCTTCCACTCATATTCTGAGTCGCTCCCCTTCGGATTAAGATTCTTCTTAAACCAGCCTCTAACGGTACACAATAGATACATATACAATACATACAATATTCTAATCCCTTAAGAATAGCTTTCAACTCTTGCAGCTGTGAGAGAACCTGACATATACTGTAAATCATTTAAATAACGAACACCTCGGTGCCATCGGGTTTGTCTCTTATTAGGAGGTGTGCGCTAAAATATGCAAATTTATTTGTGTTGGGGATTGTCTCCGCTATACGGGAGTGACTGTACGGAGTTCTTACTGTACATGCTATTACTTCTGAATAGCGAATAAATTCAACGGCTCCAAGGTATCCGCTATTCGGAGATTTTATTATATAAAGATTTAAAAAGTATTCCCCAAATAAAGCTTTCCACTATATGGGACTGTCCGTTATGAAACTTTTACTGTATATAGATTTTATCGGAAAAATATTTTAGACTTTCTTTTGAAAGATCGGGTAACCCGAACATGAGTCAAAATGCAACCCGAAATCGACCCTAACCGGAAATAATGTAAGTCAACCCGACTCGCAGTAAAAACGTAAAAATCAACCCGTCCCGAACACGGCCCGTAGCGAAAAAAAATTTAACTCGACCCAAACCCGACCTATGACAAAAACTAGAAGTCAACACGACCCGCAATTAAAAAAACTTACACCCGACCCGACCTGACCTGAACTGCGAATCTGATTGGAACCTCCAAACTTCCAATATCGTCCCCCCCCGCCCCCCTTGAAGGCTCTCCAGATCCGTTCTTGAATATGAGTAATAGGAGCCTTAAGTAATAGAGAAAGAAGTAGATATGACGTCATATGAGTTTGAGGAACGTATTAAATAAGGCTTCTATACTAGATAGGAGCTCTAAGTTCCCCAATTAAAATTAAATTTTCTAATTCGCTAAAATAAATCCGTTCAAATTTACCTTATAACAAATAGCCTACTCTCCTTGAAAAAATATTTGCTTCGAAAAATGTCTAAGTTCCCCAATTAAAATTAATTAATGACCCTTTTTAATTAAATCATTATTGACTTTTAAAATTCACCTTATAACAAATAGCCTACTCTCCTTGAAAAAATATTTGCTTCGAAAAATGTCTAAGTTCCCCAATTAAAATTAAATTTTCTAATTCGCTAAAATAAATCCGTTCAAATTTACCTCATCCTCCGCGAAAAAAAAAAAAAAATGCTTCGAAATTTTCTAAGTTCCCCAATTAAAATTCATTAAAATAATCCCCTTATCAAACATCCTTATCAACCATCCTTATCGCCCAATGCTCTTATCGCCCTCCCCTCCACCGCACAGTCACCTTCACACCGCCATGACCTTCACGCCGCCGCACAGCGCACAGAGGTCACACCGCCGGCGTAGAACCCCCATTATATATCTATTTAATCATGATTCAATACTAGAGCTCTATAGGAGCTCTAGTATTGAATCATGATTAAAACCCGATTATGGAAATATTGGCATTTTAACATTTTGAAGTTCTCTATACAACATGTTTAATTTTGAAATTGATTTTTCTACACAAACATTCTTAAAATTCCGGACAACGACAGTTACACTCTAAAAAAAAAATCCGTGAAAATACAAGAGATTTTCCGTCAAATTTTACGGAGAAGTTTCATTTTTCTAAAACAACAGTACAATTTCCGTAAATGACATTAGTTCCGTAAAGGAGATTTCAAATCCGTAAATAGGCAGAAAGTTTTCCGTAAATTTAATGGATTTTTCCGTATTTCTTACAAAACAGTACAATGTCCGTATTTCTTCCAAAACAGTGCCATTTCCGTAAATGACGTTCAGAGGTTTGCGTACAGAAATCGCCTTATTTGAAGTGCGAATTAAGATTGTTGTATTTACTAGAGTTCTTCTAGGATCCAGGTCTGAACCAGTCCTACCCGTGGGCCTATTTTCTGCCATTAGACTCGGGGAAATCCTGTAACACATTCTAACCGGGGTTGTGTCTGGGCGGTAATTTTTTGTGAAAATAATAGTGATATTTTTATTTTTTAGTGAAATCTTTAGAAATTTATTTTATTTTCATAAATTACAGAAAAATATTTTTTTAAATCTACTTTTTTTTCTTTATAGTGCTTTGAATTGTGAATTTTTTCACTGACTTTTTAAAATGTTATATTAATTTTATTAACGTGAAGCAATGTTAGGTTATTAAAGGTTTCATAAAATAATATCTTTGCAAATTATCGATATGTATATTGTATTGAACAAAACTGATTTGTCTTATAAATTTGTGAATTAAACTAAAATTTATTATTTTATAAATTATAATTTTTTACAAAGTTTATTATTTTTTTCTTAAAATTTATAAAAGTAATTAGTCATTTTTTCTTTACTTTCATAAAAATGAAGTTTATAATTTTATAAAGTTTATAATTTATTTCGTTAGTTTACAATTTTATAAATTAAACTAAATTAATTTAGACTAAATTAATAAGTCCAAATTTAAACTTACCTATCTCAAGGTGATTAATTTCAAAATTTTCTCTAAAAATCTATTTTTAACACTTTCCAACCTAGTTGAAAAGTGTTCATGACTTCGGTTTGTCTGGCCGTCTGTCCGTGCTCTAACTCCCGTAAATATGCTCGGATTGCCTTGCAATTTTTATATGTTATTGTTGTTATCTATAGCACGTTCCCTATTTCAACTGAAGTGTGTAACACTTATAGTTTTTTTACAGGGACACTCAAAAGAATTCCGTTACATTACGGTCAATGGGGAAAAATCATTTGCGGTTTATTTTAATGATGTTACACAATTGCAAACACATTGTAATTGATATATATCACTAAGGTGTATTACAAGAAGCTTAATATGGAATAAGGTGTGCATAGCACTTATAGTTCATTTACAGGGACAGTCAAAAGAATTCCGTTACATTACGTCTATGGAGAAAAATCGTCTGCGGTTTATTTAAATAATATTTCACTATTTTAAAAGCATTGAAATTTATATATATCACTAAGGTGCATTACAGGAGGCTTACTACAGAATATTGTGTGTATAGCAGTCATCGTTCATTTACAGGGACGCACGAAAGAATTATCTACTGTCTGTTAACAATAATTCCTGGAAGTGCATTTTAAGTTACTGAACGCGATTTTAAATTTAACTCACTTTTTGTTTAATACGTGGTGTGTATAAATTCTGTAGATCATATACAGGGAAGCACAAAATTTCGCGAACACATTTCCGTTTATTGACAGGAACTCCAGAAGGAGAATTTTAAACCGTGCTACACATTTCTTAACTGAACTAAAATGTAGCATCCTATGTAGTATATATACAAATCTATAGATCATATACAGGGCTGAATAAAAGTATTCGGATATTTTTCCGAATATTGTATACGTTGGAAATTCTTGAAATTATGTTTTTAAATATGTTATGCGTTTTCCAAATTGTTTACTTAGATGTTATCTTTCAGCCTATTAAACGGTATGATTTGTAAAATTATTTTGGAAGTGTTGGAAAGTGTTACATAATCTATGCTTGACGCATGAATTTTCGTTCTTATTTTATTTTAATATTTTTAAGGTTTCATAAAATAATATCTTTGCAAATTATCGGTATGTGGGTATTAAACTAAACTGATTTGTCTTATAAATTTGTGAATTAAACTAAAATTTGTTTTATAAATTATAATTTTACAAAGTTCATACTTTTCTCTTTAAATTTATAAAAAATAATTAATAACTTTTTGTTTACTTTATAAAATTATAAACTTCATTCTTATAAAAGTTTATAATTTATTTCGTTAGTTTAATTAAACTAAATTAATTTAAACTAAATTATTAAGTCCAAATTAAAACTTACCTATCCTAAAGTTATTAATTTAAAAATTTTCTCTATAAATCTATTTTTTCGTTTTTATATTTTAAAAATTATTTATTTTAACAGAACCATACACAAAAGCACGCAGCAAAGCTTAAATATAATAATTTAATTTATTATAAATTTGTTTATTCGCATAAGTTTTTTAACTAAGAGATAAAGAAAATTTACTTTAATAGCATGTAATAAATACGTCTGCTTAAGATAATTATCGTTTTTATTTGAATTGATAAATAAATCAATAGACAAATTATTTTAAAAATGTTTATGTACTATTGCAAAAAGAATCGATTATTACTGTTAATACAATATTTTACGCATATAATACATAAAAAAATTAAATTTATCTGTTATAAAGCATCAAAAAATAAAGAAAAATATAGAAAATTATGAAAAGAAAATATTAAAAACATTGGAACTCTGAAAATATCCATCTAACTATGAAACCTTCAAGTTTTTGCATCATTAAAAGCATCTCAAATAAGTAACAACATTTGATTACGTGTCGTGTCCAACCGTAGCGTAGTTGTCTTGCCCGCTGGTTTAGTAAACGGAAGGTCCTGGGTTCGATACTCTTCGTGGCAAGTGGTGGTTGTTTACTGAAAACTCGCTCAGAAGTGAACGGAAAAAAAGTGTATCTATCCCTTATAAGATGTTACTTGAGAGATAACTTTTTTTTTTTTGAAGTGAAAACTTCTTTAGGCGCGTTGGGCATTTTTTGAGATAGGAAAAAACCATTGAACTCGCGACACTGTTGCTGTAACCGTCACTGTTACCGACACCTCTGTATATTTGAAGTGAAAACTTCTTTAGGCGCGTGGGGCATTTTTTGAGATGGGAAAAAACAATTGAACTCGCGACACTTTTAATATAACCGTCACTGTTACCGACACCTCTGTATATTTGAAGTGAAAACTTCTTTAGGCGCGTGGGGCATTTTTTGAGATGGGAAAAAAACATTGAACTCGCGACACTGTTACTGTAACCGACACCTCTGTATATAAGTATGTACATGTATTGTGTATAGTTCGGTATGAGGTAGGGCGGGGTATGAAGTGTATGAGTAGCGTGAACCAGAATTTTTAAATAATAAACTAAGCGACATTTGAAATTCAGTTCCTACCTGAACGAAATAAATCTTTAAAGATGTATAAGGATCAGCCTAATTAGTCATTTAACGAAGGACATTGGACCCTCCGCCCCCCTTCGGTCCCCCTTTTATGGGGTTTTATCTAACTATGCTTCGTTTCCATATCTCAACAACGGACAGTCCAATTTCAACGCGACTTATTTCAAACACTATAATTCACTGAGTAATGAATCTCCGTAACATCAAAATAAATGTATGAGTAGTGTGAACCAGAATTTTTAAATAATAAACTAAACGACATTTGCAATTCAGTTCCTAGCTGAACGAAATAAATTAATCTTTAAAAACGTATAGGGATCAGTCTAATTAGTCATTTAAGCAAGGGCACTGGACCCCACGCCTCCCCTCCGGCCCCCCTTTTACGGTGTTTTAACTAACTATGCCTCATATCCATATCTCAACAACGGACAGTCCAATTTCAACGCAACTGATTTCACACATTATAATTCACTGAGTAATGAATCTCCGTAACATTAAAATAAATGTATGAGTAGCGTGAACCAGAATTTTTAAATAATAAACTAAGCGACATTTGAAATTCAGTTCCTAGCTGAACGAAATAAATCAATCTTTAAATATGTATATGAATCAGCCTAATTAGTCATTTAACGAAGGGCACTGAACCCCACGCCTCCCCTCAGGCCCCCCTTTTACGGTGTTTTAACTAACTATGCCTCGTTTCCATATCTCAACAACGGGCAGTCCAATTTCAATGTGGCGGATTTCAAACATTATATTTTCACTGAGTAATGAATCTCCGTAACATTAAAATAAATGTATGAGTAGCGTGAACCAGAATTTTTAAATAATAAACTAAGCGACATTTGAAATCCAGTTCTTAGCTGAACGAAATAAATCAATCTTTACAGATGTATAGGGATCAGCCTAATTAGTCATTTTAACGAAGGACACTGGACCTCCCTCCCCCCTCCCCCTCCGGCAGTCCTTTTACGGTGTTTTATCTAACTATGCCCCGTTTCCATATCTCAACAATGGACAGAATAGCGCATTAAATGAAAATTGTAATATAATTTTTGTAGTAGTAATTTATAATAATGAATAAAAAAACACTTCATTTAAAAGTATTACCTGCACAATAAAACATTTCCTGACGATTCAAAAAATACACACGCAATTGGTCAAGTTTTCACTTCTGCGTGTTTTTTTCGGTCTTGACGGGATTCGGTGAAGTCCCGGAGTGCCACATTTTTTTTTTTTTTTTTTTTTTTTTTTTTTTTTTTTTTAACCGAAGACGTCGTTATAAAGACAATTGTACGCGTATATTTTTGAGTGGATATTATTATTTTTTTTGTTGTATTTTGAACAGGAAAATGGATGCCGATTTAAGTATGCAGAAAAAACGAAAATCACACGAGCGATTTTCGGAAACTAATTTTTTGAAAGAGTTAAAATTATTTTCATTATGGTTTTTAATTAATATCTCATTTAATTAAAAAAAAATGAAAAATCTGAGCACCAGGAGAAAACAAAACACCTGTTCAGGGTTGATATTTTCTTTTCTAATAGTATATTATATATATACCGTAAAATCCCGAAAGTAAGCCCCCCTCCCACTTTTAAGCAATTTTGATTTTCTTTTCCATTCCCAAATATAAGCCCCCCCTCATTTTTTTTTCACAAGAAAATTGATTTTAAAAATCCAAGCAAGAGAATTTTCAATCTTTTTGAAAATTTGGGCAGATTTCCATTTTTGCTTTTATATTTTGATAATGAAATACCCTCCTAACCCCTTCCCCCACAGACACACATGAAATGTCCGATTCCCTTCTCTGCCCTCCCCAATACAAAAAGTTCTAAATCTTGAGAATCTTAAATTCTTCTGGCCTTCTTACTGCTCGCTAGTAATATAACAACAATAAGTAAAAAATCAGTCCTCCAAACTTTAATCTCCCTCTCCATCCAAAATTTATGTTTCCCCCTCCTCCCTCAGCATACAAAGTTTAAAATCTTTAAAACTCTTTATTGAAAAATATATGCTCTATTTGTTGCTGTCTAATGACAATAAATAAATAATCAACCATTATAATTACCTCTCTACCCCAAAAATTTCTGCTTCCCCCCTCTTTGTCAGCTCCTATAATTTTTTTTAAAAAACTTTTATTGTCCCACAGTGGCGCAGACGATTAATCTCGGTTCCCGTCAAGATCACCGAAAGTGAAGCAGCATCGACCATGGTCACTGTTTGAGAGGGTAACAACCTCTCTTGACTGCGAATGCTGTAGGACCGTGTACGTTAATGGGAGCTGGTGCACGTTAAATCTGCCCGTGGCTTCAATGTCCTCCAAGTTTGAAAACGAAACTTCTGGGAGTGCCAGTCCAGGTGCAGGTGTCTCATCTGGAATTGATTAAAAAAATTAGGTGACCAGCTCTAGAAGTCCAACCTCTCTTGAGGCTCTGGCACCCGTTCTTTCAGAGAAGTGCCATGGCACTTTCTCTGACACGACAACAACAACAAAGCTATTTATTAAAAACAAGAGGGGAAAATTCTGCTATAAGGCCGAATATAGATTGCCACACACGGCTTTTATTTAAAAAATAAATAAACTAGCTGTAACTCAGAATAAAAACGCAATGACAACAAACAATTTTAAAATATCTAAATAACAAATAAAAATTCCCCTGTTAAAGTGTTGAGTTGTTCAATAACCATTCGATTTAGAAAAATATTTTTCTACCACTGAGCATTTTTTTTTAATGAAATTTAATTCAAGTTGCTATGGCAGCAGACGATAAAACGATATCTTTGGAATAAGGGAATAAATAGAAGAAAAAATTTTGTTGATGTTTGTGATAAAATATTTTTCTTTATTTTTTAAAAATGTATATACATAATTCACTTTTATATTTTAACAGAATAATAAGTTTACTATAATTCGTTACTCATGCTATGGCCAGTATACACGATACACGTCGAGCCACAATGCCTTTATCATTATCTTTTTACGCGTAAAAGTTTCGCTACGGTACTCCATTGTGAAGTTTTGTAATTTTTGAAATCTAATATTTGAAAAACGACATAATCATTAGATTTGAAATTTATATCAAGAAAAATACAATTTTTTACCATTCTAACGCAGTTTGTAAAACAATTTTGTGACAAATACTTTTCGAGTTATTAATTTTTTAAGTAACTTCAAATGTTTCATTTTCCGAGATTAATCTGTGGCAACGATGGATTGCTGTGACTTTTCATAAACATGAAAAATGATAGAGATTGAAAGAATAAGCCACCCTGTGTGTGGCTAAAAAAATCTTCTGTCCTATTTGTTGCTCTCTATTAACAATAAATAAATAACAAATCATCTAAATTACAAACCCCTTCCTTTGAAATTCATATTACCCCCTCATCCCCGATAATACAAAGTTAAAAATTTGTAAAACTCTTATTTGAAAAAAAAAAATCTTTTGTCCTATTTGTTGCTTTCTAGTAAAAATAGATAATTTGTCACCTAAGTTTTCTCCCAAAATGCCCCCCCCCCTCCTCCACACACATACAATATTTAAAATCTTTAAAACTATTTTTTTTTTTTAATCTGGTGTATTTGTTTATTTTTAGTAACAATTAATGAATAATCAATCATCTAAAATACCGTTCTTTCTCCCAAAAGTTCTATTTCTCCAACTGCCCCCCCCCCCCCCCAAACACACTAACTTTAAAATATTTAATATATTTTAACTGTCCACTATTGTTTAAACACTGTTCTATTTCTTATTTTACAGTAAGGTAATTCAGCTCATCTACATCATCTCATATAAGTATCACTCATCTAAAATAATCATCCCCTTTGAAATTTTTGTTCTGTCCTTTTCTCACAAGGGAGGGTGTTGGATTTCTAAATATGCGAGAGGGAAGCAAAAATTTTCATCTTTTTTTGCAGTTTGGCTGTTCTTTCCTCCCTGAATCATGTGTATATTTTATGTTTTGAAATAAATATGTTCTCTAAAATAACTCCCTTCCCATTAACAAAATATCAGCTGTAAGTTCAGTCAAATTACAAAAAAGACTGAAATTTTCTCTCTGCCTTCCCCCCCCCCCCCCCCCCCCCGCTCCATATCTAGAAATTCACCTTTTTTCCTGGGGATGGGGAATGAAAATTTAAGGGGAGAGTTACATGATCAGTTATTTATTGTTGCTACAAAGTAACAATAAAGCATAAATATAATTTTAAAGATTTTAAAGTTTGTGGGGAGGGAAAGGGAGAAGCAGATTTTTTTTTTTTTTTTTTGGGGGGGGGGGGAGAAAATTAGATAATTATTTAGTTATTGTTGAAATGTATTATTTAATTATTGTAGGGGTAAAAAATTAAAGATTTTTAAAGTATGTACTGGGGGGGGGGGGCAAAGAAAATAAAGAGGACTTTTGGGGGGAGATGAGGTTAATAATTTAGATTGTTAATTAAATATTGTTACATGAAATAACAAATAGAGCAGAAAAAAAAATAAGAAATTTAACATTTAATGATATGCATTTGCAAGGGGAGGGTCTTCATGAGATGCGGGGGGGGGGGAGAAAAGCAGAGATTTCAGGAGGAGGGGTTGATTTAAGTGGTAGTTTAGGTTTATTTATTGTTAATATAGAATATTAAATAAGTTTGCAAATAAATTTAAAATTAAAGGGTTATAAAGGTTAAACTATGTTTTGGTGCTAAGGTGGGGGGGGCAAAAGCAGAAGCAGTAATTTAAGCAATAGAGGGGGATTTAGATGATTGATTATTTATTGTTACAATAAAATAACAAATACAGAAAATATTTTTTTTAAAGATTTGACTTTTTTTTTCTTTTTGGTGGGGGGGGGGGGGGGGTATATTTTATATATTTATTTATTTTGAGTGAAAATATGCCAAAATACAGAAGATTCTCACCCCTTTTTACTTCTAAATTAATGATAGAACAGGTTTTTAAATTATTTTTTTTTTTAAATCCCGATTATAAGCCCCCTCCCACATTCAACCCTTTTTGGTTTTGAAAAAGGGGGGGCTCACACACAGACACACACACACATATATATATACCACTTCAAAGTATATTTCTGAATTTTGATTCATGTTTCCAGATTTTTTTAAAGTTTTCTACATTTTAAAGCAGTTGCATCCACTTCCCGGGCAGAAACATACATTCCCAGTATTTTTCAGGTTCTAACGATATCACTGATTTTTAAAATATATATTGATATTTACATAATAATAAAACAAAATCTTGAAGTCATTTTAAGGATTTTTCAGAGATTTTTTTTCTCTCATTGCCTTTGAAGATATTTTTTCCCGTTTAAGAGAATTGTGATTTGGATATCATTTCGCACTTCAAAAAATTGAAGGGATGGTGCGTGTTTTATATTTATGTTTTTATGAGGAATTTTTGGTAAGAATTGAAAGTTTTATATATGTAAATGCCAGAAATTATATACAAATTCAAGATTTGCTTGGAAAATCAGACTGGAGTGTGCATAGCACCCCCTGTGTACACTGCCGAAGGCAGTGGGGCCTTGCAACTCCAGCTTCATTTGTATAGATTTTCATTTAGAAATGTAAAATCTTACAAATTCGAGGTTGTACGCTACCGAAGGCAATGCTTCTAACAATATTAAGTTCGTTTGGAAAGATTTTCATTTAAAAATCTAAAATCAAAACAAACAGGATAGTGTGTTGTACGTCTCATCTGGTGCATGCTATCGAAAACAGTGGGCCCCCCATCTCTAAGTCCGTTTCGATAGATTTCTGTTTAAAAATATAAAATCATACAAATTCGATGTGGTGCATTACCGAAATCAAAGAGGCCTCCAACATTAGGTTAATTTGGAAAATTTTTCATTTAAAAATTTAAAATCATTCAACATTTGACTGTAGGTATATTTAATGTTATCACGGGTTCGGGCAACGCTGGGCTGGTCAGCTAGTAGGGCATAAAATCAGGGCTGTACACCTTACTGTTTATGGGATGGGATTATTTGATTAAGGCCAGCTATCACATTCTCGTGCTGCATAATTGCCAAGTCACAAAATAATCATTAACTAAAGATGTAGAGACTAGAAGTAGTTTGTGAATGAAAATTTCAGAGTTAAGAAGAGAGCTAAACTTGGCTCTACATAATCTCAGAACTTTTCATGATAAGAGTCACAAGACTTGGCTAAATTTTTTACATGTGGTGTTTTTGATGGGATGGGTTTTCCCATCAATAGAAGAATTATATGAGAGTATATCTACAAACTGATAAACAGTATCAATGTAATGCTAAAGACTGTGATAAGCGAGCCATGTTTAAAAAATTTTTGTGAAAATAATATCTCGTTATTGATCTTGAAAATGGTACTGATTGAACGTATGAAACTTGTTGATATATTTATTAAAAGGTATTTGTAAACCTTTGTCTACTGTTATCATTTTAAGCAAATACATCTTTACTTAAGTTAGTTCAAAAATGATACTTGATGCACCATTTTTAGTGGGATTTTTAAATTCAGCATCAATAATTACATTCGAACAGCTAAAATTATCACAAGTTTTTTTTATTATTATTATTATTTAAACCAATCTGTGTTATTTGTGCAACATTTACTCTTTTCCAATTCTTGCAATAAACCAAGTTTTAAACCTATTTCAGGTCTATAACCGTGCTTCATGTTCCTTGAGCTGGCTCGAGCGTCATGTATTAAGCCATGGTGGTAACAGGCCTTTCAAGTGCATTGTAGACAAATGTTGTCAGAGGTTTCCTACTCAAGCTGCGTTGCAACGGCATGTCAACTCCCATTTTGAAAGTAATTCTCAAGGCATCAAAGCAAATAAATGTCACGAATCATTTTCAAAGAGCTTTAGAAGAAGAAAGCACCTAAAGTACAAAAAAAGAAGCGCTTGCGGTAAATAGATTTTTCTGCCTTTTAATATAAAGTTTGTTTAGATGTAATCAAATTCTGTTTTCTACTGAAATTGTCAACCCCCCCCCTTCTTCCCTAAGTTATTATCTTTTAAATTATTTACTATTAATAGTAAAACAGAAGTCTCCAAAATTTTCAACTTTATAACTATTTAAAACTCTAAACTCTATTTTGCAGAACAGTATGTTATGTAGAGAAAGCCTCAAGGGCATTGGTCAGTGAAATCTCAAATCCCCCTTGCTAATGTTAAACCTATGGGAGTGGGATGCTTTCATATTTTTAAAATTAAACTAAATATTAATTATAATTTTAAACCTCAGGAAATTAATATTTTTAACATATTTTTCTGTGTACTCTTCTTGAAGGATGTTTCTTTCTTTCTTTTTTTTTTTTTTTTTTTTTTTCAGAATATTTCTAAAATATATATACTTGTTCAACTCTTATTGAGTTTTGCTAAGATTTTAACACAATTTAAAAAAAAAAATAAATAGATATAAATTTTAGAAATATTTTGACAACTAACAAAAAAAGACATCATTTAAGAACAGTATACAGAAAAAATAAGTTAAAAATATAAATTTCTTGAGGGGATATTTAAAAGATATGAATGCATCCCACGCCCATAGATTTAACATTAGTGATAGGAATTTGAGATCTGACTGACTGGTTTATGCTGAAAATTCAAACCAAGTTTTTTTTTTCCTTCTGGTGACCAAGTTATTTAATTTAGCAGCATTTTTATTGACCCAAGAAATGAACATAAACAGCACTTTTTTCTCTCCTCGCAATATTAAGATGAAAAAACTTAAAAATATTTTTTATTTGAATATTGTTTCTAACTTTCTTTTTAATTTCTTTGGCAAAATATGTTCATCAACTGTAAATTTTTAAGTAATAATTTTACTGACTTCGACAGGAAAATAGGCAAAAAATTGTTTTCTGCTTCACTATTTTATCAATGTCCCCCTCATCGGATATACGTTTTGTAGCACTCAACTATCCAGACATTTGAAGCATTTGGATATCAGCATTTTCCGAACATGCAGGTTAATTCAGCCTTTACAGTATTTCTGTTTTTTTCTTGTCTTTTCTTTCTTCTTTTTTTTTAAGAGACACAACTTTTATCAAAACTTGGATACTATCTTTCTAAATTATACTAAATTCTTTCTAAATCAAAATTATTGCTATTCTAAACTATGTAATTAATAATTCTAAACCATTCTTGTTATTATTTTTTCTCAATTAATTCATAAAAAACCTTTTTTGAAAATAAATGCTGGGGGAAGGGAGATATTTTTTGCTGACTACCAGATTTTATCAAATTTGTAAAGCCCTGTGCATTAAAACATATTTTGAGGCATTAAAAATATTTTAAAGTCATTTTTCAAAAATGTAAAGGTTTTTTTTAATGGCACTTTATGTGTTATTTAAGAATTTTTAGCTTAACAGCAATCCGGCTCAGGTTATTACCAAAATAACATTTAATTATAATTTATGATGTTGAAATAAGAAACAGATTTGCAATTTTCTTTTACAAAGACTAAAACAATAGAAGTGTTAGAGAATCTCATTACTGGTTTTCAAATAAATGTAATTATTTATGAAGCCCAGCAGAAATTGCCTCATAACTTAGACATAAAATGAATAATAAAAAGGTTTGATACATTATTCATTGAGAAAGACTGTCAGTTTTTTATGATAATAAGACTCTTCATCTCAAAACAAACAAACCAATATTCTAATCAAATGTTTGAATAAGTAACACTTTGAATGTTTAGAATTAATATGACTAAAAAAAAAAAAAAAAAAAAAATTGTCCTGGTAAAATTTTTTTTCCCCATTACTAGTTAAATTTGGTGTCATTGATTTAACACTATTACATTTTGTTATATTTTTTATTTTTCATCTTAAATAAAAAGGAGTATACCATTTCGTTAAATTTAGTTGTTTCTGTCCCCCCCCCCCTTCCTCTAAAATTTACCAAGTTAATTCTGTTTTCAATATTTCTTCAAATTTCTGAGTACTTGTTTATCTCGTCTTGTATGTGTAAGTATAAGTTTAATATCTGTTTTTCTTTCTTTCTTTTTTTGTAGTGCTGATTAATATTATTTTGTAATGATTTGTGTAATTTTATAACTTCTCGAAGAAGATTAAATATTTTTAAAAGTGTGATTTTTAGAATAGCTTGATAAGTTGTTAGAGTATATATTCATAGTTATATAAGTTTTCTTTTGTAATGAACAAGAAAAATTATTTGATTTATAAATTTTTCCATTTCTTTCTTTCTTTTCACTTATTATTATTTATCTGAAGATATGTAAGGAATTCTGACAGTCTCTGTATTTGACTATTCACAGTTTATTGTTTGAATGTAATTTCAACTCAGTGATAGAAATGACAAGATAGGACACTATGAAACGGATTATCCTCAGAACCTCAGAGGTGTTTTCATAATATTTAAACCATTATGAATCGTTAATATTGTTGACAAAACATATTTATATATATTCTCATTAAGTTCTTCCTGCTTATGACTACAAAAGAATAGTTTAAAGCTACTTTAAGTTTAATTTTAGAGGGAAATCATCAAAAACACTTAAGTAAAATCAGTGTATCAGAAATAACAGGGAGGAGGGGTGGGGGGGGGGGAATCCTGTTTTGTGTAAAGTATCTTTGTGTATATTTTATTATAAGCATACATGTGTGAAAAACACTGTTTACATTGTTGGTATAAATATGACTATTGGTATTTAAAGAAAAATCATTTAAAGTATCATTGTATTATATATAAAGTTATTTTACGGTATTACAATAAGGTTTAAAACCTTGTTAGGAATTACAATTGTTAAAATTTTCAGGATGCTTAAATTTTGTTATTTTCTGGTCTTTTGCTTCTCTCAACTTGAAATTTCTGAGTTATTATTAGGGAATTAAAAAAATGCGAAATTTACAATGATACGATTTATTTATATTTTTAGAAAATGGATCAAAAGACTGCTTATAAGCTTAACCTATAATTTGTCATTTTTCTCTGACAATAGTTTTTTATGTTGAATCTGTCCTGAAACTTTTTATTTTATAAGGTAGTTCTGATCAAATATAAAATTAATTTTGTCTCTAGATAAGTACAATTTTGAGATATTTAAGTTTACATTCCTAATAGAGAAAATGTTTTTGTTTTCCCTAAAGCGCGATTCATCTTTGAATGTGAATGATTGCTAATTGCCATCCCTTTATTCTGTTTCCTAAATTAGGCATCTCAATGCCATATTTCTCCCTATCATCATGACTGCTAACTAAGGCAATGCCATCTCCAATGACTCGACCAAACTTATTTTATTACCATATTTGGGGCAGATACTCTCGCAAAATATCCATTAATACACAATATCAAGCTTTATTATGATAACATCATTTCCAATATCATTTAAAAATAGAATTCTATAAGTAAATGTAAACCTAATATGTGACTTGCAGTAACATTTGGATACTGCAGAAGTATGTAGATACACATACAACTTCATTAATAAAATCTGTACACAGTTCAACTGCACAGATAAGTTATATACTTCCTGAGTGGACACTGAAGTTTCCCAACTTGTATAAAGATCATAAGCTAGAAATGGATGCATGTGAATGTAGATAACTGGGCCACCCTCTACTGTACATATACAAAAGCTGTTCATTCACAAATGATGAATAAATACAAATATATTACTTCCCTTACTCATGAAGAAAATTTCCTAGTAATGATCATGAAGACAACTCTTATTATAGATAGAAAGAAAAACAATAAAATATTAAATTTATATTACTTATTTTAAATACTAAAAAAATTGTTTAAAAACAGGGTTTTCTCTTTACAGTGAATGGAAGTAAAATGTAAAAAATAGGTACTAGTTCAGGAATTATCATTCTAACATGGAACCATCATCCCACTGTCATTGAAAAGAGTTGAAGTGGGAAGATGACATGGGAACTTAATTTGACTGCTTATTAATGAAATAATATAGCTAAATTATGTGCTATCAAAATGTTAACATTGATCATTTGTTTTCTGAATGTTTTTCTGTGCGCCTGCAACAGATTTTCAGAAAACTAATGATTAAAGTTGACATTTTGATAGCACATAATTTAGCTATGATCTTTCATTAATAAGCAGTCAAATTAAGTTCCCATGTCATCTTCCCACTTCAACTCTTTTCAATGACAGGAATTCATAATTTTCAATGTCAGGAAATGAAAGACCTTTTCTTTTATTTGTAATCTGAAGAAATAGCTCTGAAAATTTCATGCAAATGAAAATTACTTTTATGATAATGTCAGAAAGTAACAAGTTTAGTTTTAAGAATGTTTGAGTCCCTTATTCAATAAAAGAAAATGAAATGGAAAAAAAATATTTTCTTTTATTCTTCCCTGCCATTTATGATTACCAATTGCTAAGAAAGTTAACATTAACTTTGTATGTGAAATTACATTGAAACGATATTACTGTAAATAGAAAAGTATAAGATTTTTGGAATTCACTACAGATTAAGTTTACTTTAATTACTTTTTAAGTAATATGTTGGGAAGTAGTTCTATACTATGTGCTGTATCATTTCCTCCTTTCTAGTGTTACCAGGTCTAATGTCACAAAAAGTGGGACAGGGAAAGACAAAAAAAAAAAAAAAAAAAAAAAGGCGGGACAGCGGCTTCTAATCGCGACATACAATTACAGTAAATCCTATGAAAACGTAATCTGTGTAATAACAAAATCCTCTTTTAAATGTATAAAATTCATGGTCCCCACAGAAAAAATGCCATACAAATCTACCTGCTAAGACGGAAACCTTAAAATGGAATCTTTCTCTGGTCACTTGAGATTCTGTCTTAGAACGTTTTACTGTATTAAATAAGCAATTTTATACAGTAAAATCTGTTAAAGCAGAATCACTACGGACTGAAGAATAAATTCCATTTCGGGAGATTTTCGATTGAGTAGTTATATTTGTATGGTTTTTCTTCCACTGAGACTATGAGATTTTTATGTTTCAGACCGAATTCTGTTATAAACAGGTATCGTTTTCACAAGTTTTGCTAGACAAAGTACAGTAAAACCTGTAAAACATGGCATTCTTCTAGACAAAATTATAAAAATGTTCTGTTTTCACAGGTTTTACTGCATTAAGTTCCACTCGATACAAACTAATGAATAGCATGATACAAAAAAAAAATGTAAAAGTATTTATGCATCATGATAAATCGGGACATTTGGAGTCCCGCAAGACGGGGTCTTGGAATCAGGGTTCGTAAATATCATGATATTTTTGAAACTATCAAAAATAGCTAGTATTTTGGTATATATCTGATGCTTTCAAAATAATCAAATTATTGGTGATTATAAATATTTTCAGACTGAATATAAATTAGAAACTAAAATATATTGCATGTAGCAAAAAAACTTCACAGGCAATATTCTAAATGACTTTTTTTTTTTCTTTTTTTCACATACTTAACAAAATAGAAGATAAACTAATTGGAAACATACAGAGTTTGCTTTTTAAACTCACAAAAAACAAACTATAGGATTTAGTAAGTTTTAAGAAAATTTGTTTTCTACAACAAAATTTTAAATGCAAAATAATTTGTTTTTATTGAAAAATTTGAACATAAATGTAGTAAGCTTGTCTGCTTTTTCATTCTCTAACCTGTTGTGCAGTGTAAACTGAACAAAACCAGAATAGATTCTTACTAATGAAGCTGTAAATAACTTATCTAAATTAGACAGTTTACCTTTCAATGGTTGTTCTAAGTAAATATTGTCCCACATAATTATTGGTTCTACATTTAAAAATTCAGCATTAAACATAAAGCTTGGAAAAGATTTGTTTTCTTTCATGGGGGGGGGGGGCAGAGGGGGCTGCAAACGTTCTTTATCTACAGAACGACACAGCCAATAACAGTTAAAAAATTCAGTTACACTTGTTTTAACTAAAAATATGAAAAATATCATACGCAATATTTTAAAAATATCAAATATGTGAAAATATCAAACGTCATAATATTTTGAAAATAATTATCAAATATATATCATGATATATATCACCGAACCCTGCTTGGAACCCCCTGATAATCGGGACACCTGGCAACACTACTCCTTTCCCACATTATGTAGAACCTTATGAAGTCTAAACGTATACTTCTTTTCTTTCAGTTTCTTGTTTAATACCTGGATGACTCATGCGGAAAGATGTATATACGTCTGTGGCTGAGTCTCAAATTTTCATGTATTCTTTTTGTTTGATGTCACCCACCAGAAGTATCACTGTACACATTTATGTGACCTCTCCGTCATCAGTGGAACTCATTGTCAGGCCAAACAAACTTTTTTGGCTTAAAATGCATTTGTCGTTTTTTTTTTTTTTTTTTTTTTTTTTGAAAAGATATTTTATTAAATTTTTAAATGAAATCTAAATCACGCTTAAATATGCAAAATTTTCCTAATTTCACTAAATCAAAATTTTAGTATGTAAGAAGTATTTAGAACTTTAAATAGGTATTTGAATAAATAAGATCAGACATTTAAAAAAAAAAAAAAAAAATCATATTACTGTTGAAAATAGATAATATTTTTTTTAATTATTCTTTCAAAAGAAAAAACAAGAATTTCTATTGATCAGAAATAAATAAAAATGTAAATAATTAATTGAAGGGGTGCTTATAGACAAAGCACATTGTTGTTCTCACAATTGAGAATGCATTCTTTGCATTATCATTAATACATTTCACTGCTCATCTGTTGAGTCATTTCAGAACAATTTTCAGCAGTGAACATGTTAATAGCAAAGTTTGCACTTGGATCCTAAATAAATATCTCAATGGATCATTAGGTAAATACAGCAGGTTGTTATTCTGAGTACTCACAAAAATTTTTTCATTTTTATAAATCGCTTTTAAAAAATCTAGTTGGCAAATAAATAATTTATATTGATAGTTAACCAAATCATACGTACAAAAAGTTTAGTATGCATTTAGTATTAACAACTCCAAAATAGTTAATATATTACAGTAGAAGATCTTTCACCTTGAGGCAAGAGGTTGGCATTATATAGATCAAATTTCACACATCATTAAGCTTGCGATGTAAAAATGGCCAAATATGTCTGGAACATATCACTGTATAGTAGATCTTAATATTGCATTCCTTGATACCAAAAGTTGTGCAGATTATAAATTTTTGCATAATACAGATCATTTCACACATTGTTAAATGATCTTCTAAACATGATCCAAATATGCCTGGACCAAATCATTCTATTACTCATTTCCAAAAATTTTTAATTTAATAACAGCAATTTTTTCATTAAAATCTCTGATTTAAGGAGATAGAGTAATAATTTGTGAATCTTAGAGCAGGGATGTCCAGCATTCAGTAAGAAAAGGTGCACCCCATGTAGTGGATAACGCTGAAGGGTGCGATTTTTCACATGTCTGGAAACTACATGGAACAATATTACCTCACTATAGTAGGGGCAAGGTTGCCAGTTTGGCTTCCTTTTTTAGAAATTTTGAATTCATTCCGGAAATTCTGAAAGAAGAATTTTTTAAGTAACCCAAAAATGCCTGTCATTAAATAAAGTAAAAATTATTATTCGATATTTCTGGTATGAATTCGAATTTTCTGAATAAAAATGGAGACCAAACTGACAACACTGGTAGGGAGTAGCGATATGCAGATGTCTTATAAGATGCACAGACACTACACAATGTGAGCCATAAAGACAGCTACAATGCAGAGCTCAATGTGAAAAATAATTGCAGAAAAAAAAAAATACATTAATCATAGTAAATTTAGAATTGCATTTTCCTGCGAGGCCTATCAAAATATTTTGTAGAGAAACAAGCCAAGAATTTAATGCCGTCTATAATAAAAAATTATGTGGAACAATAATCATTTTAAAGAAGCATCTTTTGAAATGGATTTTTATTTTAAAAACTCCTTAGTAACATTAATCATTTGAAAGGGTGCCTTGGCACCAGCTGGTGCAGCATTTGACAGCCCTGCTGTAGAGGGTAGCAATATTTCTTATGTGGATTGCAGGTGCTTCTTAATTACAAAATTCTTTGTTTACATCTGAGATGTTGTGTGTTATATAGAGAATTACATTATATTATATAGAATTGCATTATAAAGATCTTCTACTGTATTAATTAAACTAAATTAACAAAAAGTGTCTGAATTCTATATTAAATTTCTCACACATAAAATTTGAGAGCAAAAATTTGCGAAATTTTATTATACGTTTGAATGTTCCTGTATGGGGTTTGGTTCATGATGATGTGCATTAACACCATAGACCAGTGTGGTCCAACTATTTTCATGTCTGGGGCCAGATGTTTTAACTCTTTTATGTGCAGGCCAGATTTTATTATTATTACAGTTGCCAAGTATTAGAATAAACTTGTCATATCTCTACAAAATTGCTATCTATATTTATTAATTAGTACTTTCAACATATATTCATTATATTATCATCTTTGATTTTTTTTTGGGGGGGGGGCTTTTGATTCAGTGAATACATCGAGCGTTGTTAACGATTGACGAGGACAGAAATTTTTTCTTCCATCTCAGTTGTCATTCTTTGGAGATTAGACTTTAAAGCACATTCACATATGTAATGTGCTTCCAAACATTGAAGTCGCATTCAAACCAGAGTTATGAAGCTTGCTTTGGGATACTTGTGAGGCATTACAAATTTCCAGAATTATTAAGATTGCAAACTTTTTTTTAAAGCAAGATATTACTTTGAAGTTTGAAGGTCACAAGGCTTCATCTGAAATTCAAGATATTGATCCTCAATCTTGATTGTGATAAGATCTACAAAATGTCAGAGTGTGGTCTTGAAATTTTTAGTCAAAATATCTGATTCTTCCCTCACTTTAGTGACATATTGAACAAATTATGCAAAATCAATGTTAGTTCAAGTCGCTTTTGATTTCCTCACAAAATGTGAAGATTTTTGAATATTTTTTAGATATTCCTCAATTTTTTTTTTTTAATAAAAGCTTTTATACGGCCATCAACTAACAAATATTTAGTCTCTTCTCTTGAAGTGTCGAATTTTTCTCAGATGATCTGCCATGTACAAAAAATAACTAATTTTGCATTACCTTTTTAGCCATTTTTCATTTTGAACTTTCATACAAATTTTCTTCAAAATGTAGAGAATTACATTTTTTTAAAAAACTTATTTCTTAACTATTGAATGTAGTCTAGTATATATTACTCACCTGCTGAGTATTTGATTATTGATCATACATTTTTTGTACTTTTATTGTCTTTATTTTTTATCATACTTTATTTACCATTATTATTTTTGTAATAATGTTATTGGCTCAAATGTTATTACATTCATGGGCTGCAAAAAGAGGCATCACAGGCTGCCAGTTGGACCACACTGTTATAGAAAAAAACAAATGCTGTTATTAATTGAGACTTTATTTCCCTTTTAGTGATCTATGTTAGCAAATAGATCTTTTATATTTTTACTCATTGTGTGCTAACATTGCTTTTAAAATGACTATCCAATGCAAGTAGTATCTTGCTACTTAATTTGTTTTTAGATCTACAGAGTTATATTTTTAGTATAGATTCATTTAAAAATAGTTCATTAATTCCTGAAAGCTGTTGAAAAAAAATTCTAAGATTGCTTGAAAACTAAAAGATGGATGACATACTTATTTAATTAAATTTCAAAATTATATTCTATTTCTGTTTTATTTAATAATAAGTTAATGGAAACATATATTTCATGAGTAAAAAAAAATAATAATTTTTTTTAACTTTTTTGTTAATAAAAATTTTTATGATGCATAAATTTGAAAATACCTTTTTCATTCTAATTTTATTTTAATTTTGTTTTTATAAAAATGTCTTCAGTATTAATAATTTTTTTATTGTTAAGAAATGTTAAGTATATTATGCATAAAATATTTTAGTAATGGCTGAAAATCACTGCACAGTTTTTTAAGTTGATATGTTAGCATTGACTTCTAAATTTAAATTGCTTATTTTCTTTGTGGCTGCGATAGATAAATAAGTTTAATATGTTAGGGAAAAATAAATGTGTATGATAATTGGTGAATTTTGATTACAAATAATGTAGAATCTAACTCTAGTCACATAATTAAAATAAATTGCATTTTAGTTCATGAATTACATTAAAATACATAGTTATCATTTCAAAGCACTTTTAACACACAGTATAATAAAAAAAAATATTTTCTTATATCAGTTGTTGCCTTGTTGCTCATTGATTTTCTTTTCAGGTCGAACCGAAGACTTTTTTGATGCCAACATCATGGAACAAATTCAGTACAAATTGATAGAGAAGCATACTTGCTCAGGAAGTTTTAGTTTCTCTAGACATATTACATTTCATAGCAGGGTAAATATATTTATCAGTTTTGTATTTCTCATAATGCAAGTAACATCAACTGTTACTTATTACATTCTAGGTGGTGAATAATTAATTTATACTAGTAATTAGTAATAGTAATTAACAAATTTTATTGTCTATTTTATGTCATATTTTCTTAACTGTATTTTAGCCACAACAAGAACATACTAGGTATTCAATTTACTTGAAAAATAAAGAGCCCAGAGAAATTAAAATTACCATAATTTCCAGCATATAAGCCATGGTTAAAATGGGTGTGTTTCCAACCAGAAATTTATTGAATAAATGAAGTCAAATAAGTACCAAGCAGAAATAACTGACATTTTATTAAAATTAATTTCTGGTTGGTAACCGATATGCGAGCCGCAGCTTATACGCCTGAAATTATTGTAGTTTATTATTCCTATTAAAGTTAATTTTTAAACAGTGGAGAGATTTAATCTCTCCACTAACAAATTCAAAAGTCAATGAAAATGACTTATTTTGGCACAGTCATAATAGTAAAATGCTTCCAATTTGCATATCAAAATGTATGTTTTCTTTTAAAAATTAAGGCAATTTTTAATGCCAGATTTTTGCTATTGACTCCTTTTGTATCACGGCTTTGTTTATCTATGGAAATAACAATTTATCTTTGCAATATGAGACTTTATTCCGGTTCATGCAGAAAATAAAAGTAAAAACTTTTAACAAGGTAAAATCTTTCAAATTCATATCTGTCTGTCTATGCAAAGAACGGATGCAATGCTAGTTTACCTATAAAATAAAAATTTAAACAATAGTTAAATGAATGAGGAAATATGAAGAATGATACAACAAGCTGTATATGTAATATTAATTTTGTAATCTCTTAATAAATTTATTATAAATATGTAGATTTCAATTTTGGCAAGTTAAAATCCTTCCTTACTTTCCCAGCTATTTAATATAAGATTTACACTACAAACACAATTTCTGTAAAGGCTGTTCTCAAATCAAACTGGCTACTTTATGACATATTTTTTAATTAATTTTTGTTTGGGAATGCATGAAATTGGCAGGTGTTCTTATTCTGAAACTTGTTATCGAAACAAGTTTTCTATATTTTGGTAGAGGCAGATCTTTCAGAAAATACTGTCAAAGTCTGCGTTTTAACTGAATTCTCGTCATGCCGAAGCGAGCAAGGGGAAAAATGTGTTGTCACGTGACACGGATTGCTTGTAACTCGATAAGTAATTTATTTATCAAAAAGTTGAAAACTCATTTCGATTCCAAATTGCTTCAATAGTCAAGCTTGCCAGTTTTATGCATTTGCAATTAAAAATTTGTCTTAAATTGTGTAAGAAAGTTTCATGTTGTTGAGCAGGTCATTTGAAAACCACCTTTAAAAAATTAGATTAATTTTTTTTCTTGCTAATTATTCAAAAATAGCATTCCTTTATTGTAATGTATATCTTGATTGTGGAGTTTTTTTGTTGTAAAATTTTAAACATCTAATAGTAATTATGATAAATAATGTTTCTATTAGAACATTTAGCTGGTTTGTATGAATATTTACTTTGTATGTAGAATTCTAATACATTATTCAGCTTTTATTATAATTTGATTACTTAATTTTGTTGATGGTATCTAATAATAACAAGACTTACTTAAATCTTTGCACATTTAGTAGTTTGTGTCTTTTAGTAAAATGTTGAAAAGCTTTCATTTCAGATTTATTATTACTGCTGACAGACCTACCCATGATTACTGTAAGTGTAAATATCTCACTATGCTGGTTGGTTTTTCCAAACTAATGTAGGGTTAGGCTTTCCATAGAATACACATGGATTTAATTTTGAAAATGTGAAGAATGCAACTTATTATTATCTCTTTTATACTTTGTTAGAGATATGAAAAAGTAAAAAAAAAATGCCCTTTGTTTATTAAAAGTTACTATAGAAACTTAATTTTCCTTTGTGCTCACAATTGATTTTGATTACATGCAAATGAACCTTTTGAAAGGCTTCAGAAAACCTTTTTTTTAATTAATAAATATTTTTTAAAGTAAAAGACACTCAGAACAATGAAAGTATTGCATATCCGTAGATGTCCACATATATATAGATATATAATTAATTATAGATACAAAATAATAAATTGTTGCATAATAGGCGCAAAAGCAGTACATAACATATGCAACAAGCATATAGTTACTTAAAATATGAAATATTTGTATTTCATGAAAGAAGTTGTATGTAAAACTTTTATGTAACTATTAACTAGAAACACAACATTATAACATAAAAACTACACCGGCGAAAGACAGTCTGTTTCTCATCAGTCGACGGACAGACAGAATTATCTATCACCCCCCTCACTATAAACTTGTAGGTTTCGAAACATGAGCTAACCTTGCATTCAAAACAAAGCTGTCTTTAAAAAAAAAAAAAAAAAAACATTAATAGCAAATTAAAATACAATTCAAAAGTTACTTTTATAATAGAAAACACATTAAAAACTTATTGCAATATGTACATATTTAAAGCCAAAATAATCAAAAATATTAAAATTAAGTTACATATATTAAACTGCAAAATATAATTAAAATGAATGCAAGGCAGCCAGTCTTCATCCATACCTACAAGAAAAAGTTGAAATGGACAAAATATCCAATAATTTACTTACTACAGAAGTCCTTCACCTTGTAGAAACAAAAATAAACTTCCATTCCATTATCCAGTTCCTCATTATCACCAGCCAAATCCACCGCTTCTTTCCATTCAAAACATCCACGTCACCCTTTCTTTGTTAAAGACTTTATGGAAGACATAATCATATAGAATGATCCAGAAGCAAGCCACATATTGTGGTCATCCTGCCAAACCATAATGTTGCCAATCAGTTTTTAGTAATAACTTTAAATACCATTTCAAAAAATTACAAGGATAATTGTTATTATAAAATAAATTAGCCAAAAATTTATAATTGCTTATTGAAATTGAAATTATTGCTACAAATTTTATTGAATCTAATTAACTGATTTATGACAATATTAATATAAACTTTTTTATGTAAATTAGAGTACCAATGAAGCATGCTCCTGGTAAAAATTTAAAACAATTTCTTTTGTCAAATAAATCCAAAATCAATGTATTATCCAAAATATTAAAAGATATATCTAAAAAATCTGCACTATAATCACCGTAGTTTTCCTTATTTAATTTTAAACAATCAGGATATATTAAATCACATACACTTAAAAAATCATAATCAAAAATTAAAACATCATCAATGTACCTAAAGATTTTCATAGTTATACTGTAATTCATGATGTAACTATATTCATAATAAAATAGAAATAAATTAGCAGCAGTGCTTGAATAATTTGTCCCCATACCAATACCACATACCTGATTGAAAGTTTGTTAAAATATACATAATTATTGAAAAAACAGAAATGACAAACTAAAAAATGAATTTCTATTAATATTCAATTAATCTTCAATATAAAAAAGGCAAAAAATATTTCTTAAAATGTTGTATAAGCTATCAATAGGTATATTTGTGAACATATTTTCAATGTCAAATACCTGAATCTTCTGAGGAGTGAAATTTAGTTTTTCCAAAATATCTAGGCTGTTGTCAATTGACCAGAAATAACTGGAATTTTTAAATTTAACTTTTAAAAAATCGTAAATCTTTTTAAGCATATTTTGTAAGGCTATATTGAAATTACTATTAATACACTATAAATTTCACTCCTCAGAAGATTCAGGTAGTTTATTATTATCAGGTATAGTATTATAGGTAATTATTTGTTTAAAAGAGTACCTGCTTAATATTTTCTTTATTTTTACAGAAAAAACAAAATTAATTTACATTTTACGAATCTTCCTTTTTTTTTTCTTCCACCCTAGAGATGAGATGGGTCTGATTTTTAGACCAGTTTTCGGGTTAAAACTCAAACTAAAAAACTTATTTATCTTAAAAAAAAAAGTCTACTGCTGTGTGAAGAACAAGCCTAAATTTCTTAAAATGTTTTAAAAACTGTCTTAAAGTAAATTTGAAAGATAATTGAATTGTTAGTGATGCAGTATAAAGAGAAATGCTATATCCTACTCCCTAGTGAAGCCTTGATGCAGTCAGTGTTAATAAAAGGGAAAAACTCTGAGGTATCCCTCATCCATCCTCTCTTTCTGTTTTAATGATTCTTTTTCAGAATCAAGTGAAAAAAGAACTCCATGTTTATTGGTTGTACAATACCCTCCCCCCCCCCCCCCCCCAAAAAAAAAAAAAAAAATGAATAAAATAAATAATAATAAATAAATAAATAAAATAAAATAAAATACTCCAATTGTAAAAGTTGCAGAGAAAAACAAAAATAGCTATTCAATTGGAAATTATGTCTTCTTTCAATCTATGTTAAAAAGATAAGCTTAGGGGGTCATTTTCATGCAGAAGTAATACCAAACTTTAAAATTTTTATTACAATGCTCTATTTTGACAGCATTTTTTTTTTCCGCCGGTAACTTTTACTTTGAGATACCAAACAGGAAGTCATTCGGTCCAATAGTTTAGGAATTATGAAGGTTTAAAGTTTGGAACTCCGAATATTAAATTCATTTTTAGGGTTTCGTTCATCTCACAGAACCCTATTACTCCCGCTTCATTGTCTGTCCGTCACAGAGCCAGTTCTCAGAAACTATGCAACTTACAGTCATGAAATTTTGTGTACTTATAGCTAAATACTTATAGCCTATTATGAAGCTCAAAATCATTAAATTTGAAAAAAATCGTATTTTAATATATAGAGATAAAAAACCAAAAATCTAACAGCCTTTTCCTATTAAATTTAAACATTTTTCGTTATAGCAATTGCCAACAATTAAAAATCCAGAATAAAATTCTTTCTACAATAATTAATTTTCTATTGAAAGATTTCCATGGGAAAAATGAAATAAAAAGTTTCACCAATTTAAAAAAAAAAAAGATTAATATGACATCATATTGGTAATAAAACTGAAATTCTCAAACATTTCTCAATAATACAAGGAGTATGAGTATGTGTAAATACAGAAAACAGCTTAATATGATGTCATTAGATAATTAAAAAGAAAATTAATCTGACGTCTAACATTTTGAAAATGTGTTTAATTTTGAAATTGATTTTTTTTTTAAATATCGCATTTAGTCCACATGACAGATATTATTATGACATAGATAGTAGCGGGCTTCGCCCGCTATCGAACTGGTTCAGATTTTCGAAAAAATGAGAAAAATAGACCAATAAATTTTTACTTTATAAAAAGCATGACTTTTTTTTTTTTTAAATGAAATTTATTTGGATTTATTAAAGGAAGGATAAAGTGTTTTGAAAGGAATATTAAATGAAACCCTTTGTGCGATCTTCGATCACACTTACCCACTTGTTAATATTTGTTTAGCAAACTGCAATGCAAATAGTTTTTTAAGCATAACTCAACAACTACGTGGTGAAATGAGCTGTAATTTTAGATTCCCATATTTGAAGCTTTGATAAATCTGTTTCTGTTTAAAAAATGTTATAATTCATGTTGTTTTCGAAAATTGTCTTTTTTTGTAATTAATTTTTGAAAAATATAATGAATTGTAACCTATGAATTTTTAACAGAAATAGATTTCTAAAATCTTTAAATATGGGAATCCAAAATTACAGCTCATTCTGTCAAGTAGTTTTGAGTTATACTTAAAAAAAATCCACATTGCAGTATATTTTGCACATATTGAATTTAACATTAAACCTGTGTAATTCATAAATTATTAGACCGATTGACTGAAAGTTAAATTTTCTGGGGGTGAAAAAAAAATTATATTTATATTTGTGGAATATTGCCCTTGATAAAGTGTTCTATGATATTAGTTTAAATTTGCTTCTTGTCATTTTTTCACCATATGCACAATTTTTTCTTCATATAACTTTATTTTCAGAATCTCATATTTTTAGATATATTTCTTTGTGTTTTATTATAATTATCTGTTCTTATAGTGTCCATTATTTTTGTGATTGTGTGGTTATTATTCACAAAAGTTTTATTATATACATATATATATATATATATATATATATATATATATATATATACACAAAAATTGTACCAAAGCATATATATATATATATATATATATATAATATATATATATGCTTTGGTACAATTTTTGTATGAAGACAGCTACCTAAGTTTATTTGTTTCGCATGAAGACAATATAATTTCCAACTGAATGGCTATTTACAGTTTTCTCTGCTATGTTTAGAATTCAAATAAAAATGACCATAATTCTTTTTTTTTTTTTGGGGGGGGGGGGGGGGGGGTTATTGTAGAATGCTATTTTAAAGGGAGATTTGCCTAGAAGGCTGAAAAATGGGTGACTCTTTTTTAGCACTTTCCAACCTAGTTGAAAAGTGCTTATGACTTCGGTTTGTCTGGCCGTGCTCTAACTCCCGTAAATATGCTCGGATTGCTCTGCAATTTTTATATGTTATTGTCGTTATCTATAGCATGTTCCCTATTTCAACGGAAGTGTGTAGCACTTATAGTTTTTTTACAGGGACACTCAAAATAATTCCGTTACATTGCGGTCTATGGGGGAAAATCATTTGCGGTTTATTTAAATAATGTTTCACTATTTTAAACGCATTGAAATTTATATATATCACTAAGGTGCATTAGAAGAAGCTTAATATGGAACAGGGTGTGCATAGCACTTATAGTTACTTTACAGGGACAGTAAAAATAATTCCGTTACATTACGTCTATGCAGAAAAATCGTCTGCGGTTTATTTAAATAATGTTTCACTATTTTAAACGCATTGAAATTTATATAGATCACTAAGGTGCATGACAAGAGACTTACTACGGAATATTGTGTGTATAGCAGTCATCGTTCATTTACAGGGACACTCAAAAGAATTATCTACTGTCTGTTAACAATAATTCCTGGAAGTGCGTTTTAAGTTACTGAACGCGATTTTAATGTTAACTTGCTTTTTGTCTATTACGTGATGTGTATAAATTCTGTAGATCCTATACAGGGCAGCACAAAAGTTCGCGAACACATTTCTGTTTATTGACAAACTCCAGACGGAGAATTTTAAACTGTGCTACGCGTTTCCTAACTGAACTAAAATTTAGCATCCTATGTAGTATATATACAATTCTATAGATCCCATACAGGGCTGAATAAAAGTATTCGGATATTTTTCAGAATATTGTATATGTTGGAAATTCCTGAAATTATGTTTTTAAATATGTTATGCGTTTTCCAAATTGTTTACTTAGAAGTTATCTTTTAGCTTATTAAACGGTATGATTTGTAAAATTATTTTGGAAGCGTTGGAAAGTGCTACATAATCTATGCTTGATGCATGATTTTTCGTTCTTGTTTTTTCTGTAATAGGAATGAAGATTTTAGCTCCAGGTTTTTTGTATGTTATTTATTATTATTTAAAGAACATTTAAAAAAATTTTAAATAAAAAATTGAGGATGTGACCCAAGTTGCATGGGTGGATACCCTAGCGCGAGTACCGTGTATGATACAGTAGAACCTCGATTAACCGAGCTTCGATTAATCGAGGTTTCTGTTAACCGAGCCAATAACAAAGTCTGATTTTTTTTTTTTTTTTTTTTTTTTTTTTTTTTGGTGAATGAACCTTGAAAAATACCACACGTTTTAGTTCACTGTCCATGCTACAGGCTACATAATTATTCAAAAGAGAAGAGAATAATAAGATTTTATTAATTTAGAATTCCAGCAAAGGGTAAACTTACCGACAGACTGAGAACTATTTGAGATTATTAATCGCATTAAAAGGTGTGAAGAAGTTTTGGAAGAGGACATTTCCGAATGGCTGGACGTTGAAAACCAACATCCAAGTTTTCAAATCCTTAATGATGAAGAAATTATACAAGCCGTTAATTCCTATTGGACATTAATGATGCTGACCAGGACTTTGAGGATTCAAGGACTGTAAGTCATACTGAAGGTGTTCAAGCACTAAGAACTGCCCTAAAATATTTGGAGCAAAGAAGCGATGTTGCGCCGATAGATCTTCTGCTGCTCAAAATTTGGCGTGATCGGACAGCCACTGATAGAAAATCTGGACTTAATTTAGAATAGTTAAAAAAATTTCAATTTGCTTTTTAAAATTTACTGTTTTTAGTTGATTTCCTTTTTAAATTTGTTGAGCTGTGAAACATAACTTTATATAAGTTTATTTTTATTATTCAAAAAACGTTTTACTCTATTTTATTCTAAGAGATGTTAAATTCGCGAGCACGGTTAGTTTTTATGCACAATTTCTATTAACCGAGATTTCCGATATCCGAGGTACTAGCGGTCCCAATTAGCTCGGATAATCGAGGTTGCACTTACTTACAATCAGTCAAGATCCGATAGATCACTAGAGTTGTCTGCAATCAATTTTCAGTGAGGATTATGAAAGTAGATAAGACTGTGTGGAACTTCAAGCACTTTTAGTCAAAAAGTTGAAAATAAACAAAGTGGTAGCCATTTAAAAAGGTCTATTTTTACCCTTTTTTTCGCGCTTTGGTGTGCTTCTAAAAATATTTATTTTAAATAAAAATGGCTGAAAGTAGTCCAAGCTCCATTAAATTATGTTCCCTTTAATTAAAGCAAGATCGGTTAATAGTTTTTACATTGTGATTCCACCCCGCTTAAAAAGAGTCATTTTGTATAAAATGCGTTTATAGTTTTACAAATATGTAAATGTGGTGAAAACATGTTTAATGCAACTTCTATTCGGTTTGCTATTCCCAGGACCATAGAAGACACGCTCCTCTTCCTGAAATAGTAAATTTTGCTCGATCTGCTTTAATCATTACTCCAAAATAGCCATTTGTGCTACTAGGGTCATATTTCGTTCAACTGAAAATATACGTCGGTCGTCCATGCTTTTTGCAAATGAATGTGCATACGGTAGTGCTGGGCGATATATCGTAATACCGTTATATATCGATATTTCTTTAAGACCGCGATAACGATATTGAGATTTCAATCCTTCTGATATATCGTTTGAAACGGTATTTCATTCTACTTCCGGAGTTTTGGAAATTATGAAGTTACGAATTTTAAGATTTACCAAATACTGACGCCGATATTGATATTTGCGGTTTTGTGCAGGTGTCGCACACATACCGGAATATGGGCAAACAGTCTACTGTTCTGATGTACCGCTTCAGAGTTCATCAGAGTTCATCGAGAATCGAAATTGAAAGACTCATTCGAGGATCGGCATTTCCGATCCCCATAATGGAGTGATATATGAATTAAAATATATCGATATATCGAAAATATCGATATTTGGTCAGCGATATATTACGATATTAAAATTCTGATATCGCCCAGCCCTAGCATACGGTCCATTAGTTAATCCCATTGAAGTCACCTTTAAAGCTGAAATATAACCTTCATTGAAGATGCTCACAGCTATATAAGTTGAAATTTCAATGATTTTGGTGCCAATTTCTTAATGCAGGTGTTCAAACTCTCGTTTGAATTTTGTGTGTATCTTTCTAAGCATGGTGAAACAAATCGTCGTTGGAAAGTTACTCGTTGATTGGCCTAATAATAACTATGAAATTACTATTAAATAACTGCAAAAGGACTTTGAGTTGTGCCAAACTGTTTCACAGGTATAACCTACAAACTAGGAATAAGAATTTATTTTTTTCAATTGGGGAAAAAAAGCAAATTCCCCCTTAAAGGTATTTGTAGATTTCCGTCTGTATTGAATTATATAAATTTTCTACTAAACTGATTTTCAGAAACATAATAGTTATGAAAGTCATAGTTGTATAAGTATCTATTATAATTGAAGATGCACCTTTTTTAAAATGGAAAATAAAAAATGTTTGCTTCTTTTAGGCACATAATTAGTAAAGGCTGTAAATTTCATGTGTTTAGTATGAAACTAATTTTGTGAATATGCCAATAACGTTAGAGTGTTTGAGGGAGAGGGGATTGCAAAATTGAGAACATCCTCAAATATGAAAGATATCTGCTATTGTATTCTTCATTTGATATGCCATGAAATGAAATAAAATTGTGTACTGATATTTGTATGCAAGAAGCTATTTATAAATAAGAAAGTTAATCTTTAAGCAATTTTAAAATGTTATTCACTATTATTCTGATATTGTATTTGAGTAGGTCAGACTTTGATTGCACAAAATTTTTCAAGGGCCTTGATAAAAGAACCCAAACTCATCTCTATTTCCCCTCCCCATTCTTTAAACCTTATATTATTCTTTCATTTGAAGGTGAAGTTCTACATAACTATATCTCTCTTTCACTTAATCTTTTTCTTCATAGGTGTTTGCATGCACAGTAATGGAATCAGAAGTAATCTTTTTATTACTTGAAGAAGATTCTTTCTTTTCTTTCTTTTTTCTCTATTCTTTGTACTATTTCCAGGTAAAATAGAAAAATGTAATAGTGCATTTTTAGATACCTTATATTTTTCACTTTAATTGTTATTTTCAAAAATAAATTCGTGATTTTTTTGTTTCCTTCTTTTCTTCTTTTCCTGAAGTAAGTTTTTAATTTGAATTCTGTGTTGTTGAATACATAGGGATTGAGTTGCAATAAGCTGCAGAAATTGTTCCACTGATTTCCTAAAAGCATAATTTAAATATGTTATTTTTTTTGTCTCCCCCCCCCCCCAAAAAAAAACAACAACCTTTAAATGATTTTATTATTTTATATGTATTTATATATGTGTCATTTACAATAAATGTAACTTCCTGCCATCAATTTAATTCAGAAAATTTTAATATATGTGTAAGCTGAACAACTTAGAGCTTGGGTGAAGAAAAGTATATGATAAAAGTTTAAACATTTAAAAAATGTTTCTCCTTTCCCTGAAATAAGTATGAATGACCTGGCAAGTTGCCACTGATTTAAAAGTATATCTGGCAGCACCACACAACCCATTACAAAGCAAATTGCTTCATATCCCTATTATGGATGACTGTCACCTTAATCAGGGTAATGTCTGTAATCAGACTACCATTTATTTTGCTTTGAACAATACTGTGCAATATTGCTAAGTGTATTTTTAAACTGTTAGCAATCTGATAAGAATATTTTTTTAAATAAATGATTCAACGATGATTAAATTAAAATTAAAACTAAACTCTGCAATCCATTAAGATTGTGGTTGGCAGCAGGGCCAAAACTAGCTTTTTTTCATGTGGGACAAACATGGATTTTGGCACCCCCCTCCCTTAGCAAAATAAATTTACAAATAGAATTTTACTAAGTTTCTAATAGCCAACTTATTTTTAAATTAAAGACATGTAATCATAAAATACATAATATTGAACTATGTAATCAGCTTTGTCCAATATTTATTCAATAAAGCCTGTAAAATAATAATAAAAAAAAAAACAGGAAAAAATTCCGCTTTATACAGATTTCTGTCTTAGCAAGTGTAATTGTTGATATTTTTTCTGTTGGGACTATATAAGTTTTTCATTATAGACAGATTTAATTTTAACATATTTTACTGTAGTTGTAGCATTACATTACAATTGAACAGGCATTTAAAGTCATAGTGATATGAGTTACAATGTCTTATGAACTGAAAAACCAGAATTTTCTGTAGGTATAACAATGAGTTCCATTACCATAAAATATCTTTGTGTGCTATCTATATCCAGTTTTATGGAACTGTCACTTATATCTGTCTTTCTATTAATACACTGATATGTCTAGATATTTTCTTGAAATTAACACTTATTTTCAAAATTATGATAGTGACTTATAAAAAAAAACAAAAAAATTTAATTTTTATGAAGTATTTTATTTTGTGAATTTTCCGCCCCTTAGTGTTCAGTGTTCCGGGCAATCACCCAACTCGCCCTCTTACCGTCATCCCCAATTTTTCTATCTATTTGTCTGTTTTAATGCACTTGGCTCAGTTTTCTTTTGGATTTTCCAGCTGCAAAGCATTTTTATCCAAATTTCATATATATTTTTGTATCAAACGACAAACCAAATCTTCATTTAGCGCCCCCCCCCCCCTTCTGTTCTGGCACCTGGTGTACATGCCCTCTCTGGCCCCCTTTAGTTTCAGCCCTGGCTGGCAGTGCTCACTTGTACTTTCTTGACCATAAGCCTTGAGGTACTACATAGGATAGGTTCCAACCTGGTAGTCAACCTAACATCGAACCCCCTATGAAGACATTTATTTGCAGATTAATAACCTTCATTTTTTAATACCCTTGAATATATTGTGTATTTTTCTTGATTCCCAGCATGTACAATATTATGAACGGTTACTGTATTGTACTATCAATAACAAATTTAAAAATTGAAGTCATGCTACTAGTACTATGCCTACTCTGCAACTCAACTCTTAAATGTATTCAACTAAAGATATTTTATTTCAGTTTGTGGACATCAATTACATCTCTTTTTGTTTCAGCTTGCAATTTTAGTTTCATATTATTTTATTTCAGTTTGTGGACATCAGTTACATCTTTTTATTTCAGCTTACGAATTTTAGTTTCACATTTTTTTGTTACAGTTTGACTTTTTGTTATGTTTGTCTTAGATTATTAAGTTTTGTTAACCTATTGTAATTCATTGTCCTCTGTGTCCTAGATATTGCATTTCAACTTAGTAGGTCCAGTGGCAGATTTCACTTTTCATTGTCATGTTTACACATTTTGTTTTTCTTTTTTATAATGAATGTCTATGAGCTTTTATTTTTCTCACCCTGCTGGGAATTAAGAAGTATGGTTGACAAAATACTTTATATGACATATTGTTAATAAATTAATTTTAGTTTGATAGTGTATGGGGGTATTTTGTTCTAACATTATAGTCCTGACATCTGAAATATTTAGTACAAAAAAACAAACAAAAAAAAAAAAAAAAAAAAAAAAAAAAACTAGGTAAAATTAAATTTGATAAAAAATGTTTTTTATTCTTGACTTAACTCTTTTTTGTAATTGCTTGGTAGAAAAAAAATTAAATTGAAAATATACATTATCTTTATTACAATAAGTTTTATGCCATCAAATTTTGTATGCATTGTTAAAACTAAATATTGACATTTAAAAAAATACTTGAATTTTTCACTCTTTTCCATGAGATTTCAAATACCAAAGTTCAACTGTGTACATTTTTTTTCCTTTTAGAAAATGTTAGGGTACTCTGAATATATATATTAAATAATAAAAAAAAAATAAAAATAAAAAAAATCACATTTTACAAGTTATCTTTGAGCAATTTGAGCTCAATGTAGCTATAGATTTTTTTTTTTTTTCAGAGTGTCTAGCCTGAAAATGTCAGGAAATTTTATATGTGCCGGAAAAGTCAGGAAAATTTGAAAATCCCAAGAAAAAATTAGAGAAATTTTAAACTTCCAAGAAATTAGGAAATATTTTCTTTTTATAAAACTAAGGATTTGAAATTGGAACTTCAAACTTTGCTCTTCATAAGTACTGTAAAGAGTATTTCAACCTCTTGTGCAAATCATTTTGTCTACCCCCTTTCAGTCCTTCCTTGTAACTCAGAGATTTTCAATTCCAGATTCACTGAAACTGTATACTGAAGGTTTGCTTAGGTGTTTCATCCTGTTTATTTATCTTTGTTTGGGAACTGGATATTTGTTAGCTTAATTTATTGAATATTTATTATTTGTATTAAAATATGTCAAAGCAAATCTGCATGTAACAATGACTGATGTGATAGAGAATTTCATCCTGATTGAACATAATGGATAGAACCTGTTGCTAAAAGTGTGTATCTGCAGTATGTTTTGCATATAAAATGTGCAACGTTTTGTAAATTTTCCAAAAATTTGTTAAAGAAATCAGTAGTTTGTGCTTCAGAATCCGTTGTGAAAGATTCACTTTCAAATTCACACTCACAGCTTTTAAGATTTTTCTTTGTGTAACATCACAAAATCTCGATACCTGGATTTTTTAAAAATTTTATTTATTTATTTTTTGTATGGAAAACCTGGAAAGTCAAGGAAGTTTGTTGCTGAGCTGGAATAGACACCCTGTTTATTTGTATTTGTTTGTACCCAAATAATCACTGATTATACAGCAATCTCATTGGTCTATTCAATGCTAAAAAATCTTCCTTAAACAACAAACAATACTCATTGTGAATTTAATCATCTTTTTTTATCAAGAAACTATACCTTAAACTTACCAAACTGCACAAATATCTGCAAGACCTTTAAAGCTGACTCAGTGGGAAAAGATTAATTTGTTTATTATCACTTGATAAAATTGAAGGGTTCACATACTCCTGCATACCTTTTAGAAAAATTTCCCAGTATTTATCAATAATATTTAAATAAATAATGACTTAACACACTCACAAAGTATAAATTATATTGTTAAGTATATTTCCCTTAAAGCAAAACTATCTGGGAAATAAACACCTACAATCATGCCCGTGAAATCTGTTTTGAATTCCAAGAATCACAGGATTATGAATTGCAAAAGGTTAAATATTTATTGCATTCTTTCTTTTAATGTATACTTGTATTGTTTTTCTATAATTGTTTATTTGCTCTGTTTTCAATTGTTTTTTATGATTATTTTATTATATAGATTAAAGCTAGAAGAGTTGATGAATCTGGAAAAACAAATGTTCTTTTACAATGGACACCACAAAATATGTAAGAACATCTTTTCTAACTATTTTATTTAATTCTGTTTTTCAAAATACCAAAGCTTTGGTATTTTTAGAAGTAGGGATTATTTAAATTATTTAGAGATGAAAACTTTATGAGCAGATACCAGGGATGAAAATCTTCTGTGGGTCTATACTTTATAGATTTTTAGTAGTATTATAATATCCTATTTTTTTCTTTTTTAAAAATCATTTTCCCTATTAGAATTTTTCTTACAACTTCCACTAGTGAAATGGAATGTCAGAAACAAATGCCAACTGTATCAATTTTGACATGAGACTCCCAATTTTTACCTTAACTTCTGCTTACCCACCTTACAACATATTTATCTCAATTTTAAACACTTTCCAACATAGTTGTAAAGTGCTTATGACTTCAATTTGTTCTTCTGTGCTGTAACTCTCATAACTATACTTGGATTGCCCTGTAATTTTGATGTTAATGACATTTACTTTAGTACAGCCGCTGTTAAAAATGTTAAAATTCATTTACAGGCACAGTCAAAAATATTCCATTACATTACAGTCAATAGAAAAAAATTTCAAGTGCATTTTTATGGTATTATACCGTTTGAAACATAATGAAATTGATATGCATTCTTGAAGTATACTAAAACATGCTTTCTGTAGCACATAGGGCACAAAAAATATATTATTCATTTACAGGATCTCACAAAAAAATTCCATTACATAATTGTCTACGAGGAAAAATTGTTTGCAGAGTATTTTAAGGATGTTAAACTATTTCAAGTATAATGAAATTGATATGCAATTCAGGGGTGGACTATAAGTTGCTTACTGAAAAGTATGATGTTCATTGCATTTATTGTTCATTTACAGGGACACACAAAAAAATTCTGTTACAGTACTGTCTATGAGCAATAATTGCTGGAAGTGTGTTTTCAACTTTGGTTTAAGTTTACCTAAATTTTTGCATAGTAAATTGTGTGTATAAATTCTGTTGATCATATACAGGGCTATACAAAGGAATTCGTAAGTATTACTGACTGTGGGAGTGAATTGCTTAAGGGTAGTTTTTAATTGTTTATGCATTTTTCAGCTGAAGTATATTTAGTAGACAAATAGAAGTTTGTGAAATATAAATATGTTGGTAATTGCTTGAAAGTGCTTCTAAAGTTGCATTATGCGTGAATTAAATTTTAGCTTATGTGGTGTCTTCAAAATTCTTTAGGAAGGACAGTATAAAAAAAATTAGATTGCATTTCCATCTATTGGCAAAAATTGCTAAAAGTGAATTTTCTAACTGAACTAAATTTTAGCGTGCAATGTAGTATATATGCAAATCTATAGATCATATACAGGACTGCACAAAATAATTTGATTACGGAAGGTAATTATTAAAACTGGATTTTAAAATGTGTTTTGTTTTCTAAGCTGCTTACTTACAAATCTTCTTTCACCTTATTTAATGGTGAAGTTTCATTAGAGTTGTCTGGATATGTTGGAAAGTGTTTAATAATCTAAGCTTGACACATGATTATTTATTCTTGTTTATTATTCTTAAAGAAATTTAAGCTTTATGATCTGTTGCCAAACGGCTTATCATGACTTGTTAGTTTCAATCAGCTGTATGAATGTTAGTGTTATAGTTATTTCAGTAAAATCTTTAAACAAAAGTAATTAAAACAATATAGTATTTCAGCAATATCATTTTTATTTTATAAATTAATTAATTTAATTTTTATTGCATTGTGAAAAGAATAGTAAAATTCATTACTAAATCTTTCACTTTGCTCTTTAGCAATCGAGTTAAACAGGAAAAAAAAAATGAGAACAAATATGTATTATCAAGTATTTATTGCTATTTTAATAAAATATTTGTCAATGCAGACACAGTCGTTATTCTGTCAACACTTTATTACTAATTATCTCTTTGGAGATTTAATTAGAATGTTACAAGAACTTGATTAATGTTTTTTGAAATTCAAAGATATTATAATTATATATCTATATATATATGTATTGTATATACAGTATGAAACTGTTTATTTGGAAACCAGAAAACCAGTTATCCAAAATGATGTTTCCAATTGACTGATTTCTGAATTTTTCTAGAAAAATGTGACATACAATGCCAGTTTGCATGTGCATTGCTTCATACACTATCACATGCATGTTATAAATTGATGCCAACATTTAGCACTTGAAATTGAAGTATATTTGGTTAGATATTGGGCATTTCAATTTTTATGCAGAGTTGTTGTTTCCAGGGGATTCCCATAAATTGGCTTCTTTCAAACTCTGGTTAATCTTTGATTTTGATTTTGAATCTGATTCTTAATCTGTGTAATGTAATAATTGATTTGAAATCCGAAACAATGCCACATTTACATATATTCTACAAATCTGATCATAAGGGTTATTAATTTAATGCCCAACCAGTTATCCGGAATACATCTGGCCCCCGACTACTCTGGATAAATGGTTTCACACTATGTATTAGAGTTTTGCATTGGGTCAGGTTAATGCTATATTTTTTTCATTGTGGTTTGGGTCAGGTTGACATCGACTTTTTTGCTGTGGGTTGGGTTGACTTCTACATTCTGGCTGCGGGTTGGGTTGACTTACATTGTTTTGGTTTCTAGTCGGTTTTAAGTTGAGTTTTTACTCTTGCTGGTCGTGATGACCTAATTTTTCAAAAGAAGGTCCACACTATTTTTTCAGTTTAAAAATCTATAAATGATGCACACTCTCGAAATGCAGACACCTCTATTTAGAGAGCGCTTTTCAATTCATAACACACTTACATGTTTGTACGTTTTTAGCCCCAAATGTGTACTCCTCCCAATCTACACACACGTAACATGTGTATTTGTACATAAACTATCACAAACATGATACATGTGTTTTTGTGTATCAAAACAAAATGTTGGTAATATTGTTCATATTCTGAGAGAAGAAAAGAGGGTTCTTAAATATACTGTAAAGAAAGAATAATCTATGATCACATTTCTCATATACATTTTATCTCATACAATAATTTGAATATATATGCTTATTCATATTCAAATGTGTATTTATTTTCATCTGAAACATAGTTCTGCGAAAATTCCAATAACTCTGCTTGCAAAAAACCTAAATTTGACCCGCAAGAATTATTCTATGGTGAACGCAACCCACAGAAAAAAATATTAGTCACACCGAAAAAAGAAAATTAGGGACAACCTGATCCGATGCAGTACTCTATTCAATGATCTCAAGGTGTCTGATATTTAGAGATTTTACTCTATTTAATTAATAAAAAATATAAATATGTCCATTTTTCTATAATAGTTAAAATTGGTATCAGATATATAAATATCGAGAAAAAAATCACAATTGCATTAAAACATGATTTCATTTCGGGTAGTTGGTTTAAATATTTTTGGTTTGGGTCGGGTGCAAATTGAAACATGTCTGGTTTGGGTCGGATTGCAGATTACTGAAAATTATTTTGGTGTGTTCAGGTCAGGTTGCAGGTCTATGAAAATTTTTTTGGCTTGTACAAATTGGATTGTGGGTTGACTTCAAATGGACTTCCTATGCAGGACTCTACTGTGTATATATATATATATATATACACACTTACATATTTTATTGTTAAGAGTATTTATAATGTTTGCTGTTTTTATCCCTGAGATACTTTTAGTCTTTTGCAGTGGTAATAAACAAGAACATCCATTTGCAAGATTTGGTATTTGTCTATTATCCCTTCAACCGCATTCTATTTATTTTGAAAAAAAAGCTGTTGCCAAAAAATAAGATTTAACACAAAAATGCACAATTGTTATGTTACTTTTGTTACATATTCACAATTTTTTACCAATAACTGTGCCTCGTCCATGTATCCTGAATGTGGAAGATTGTAAGGAAGGTACCCCTGGCAAAAATTTAAAAAATATTTGATTGATTTTTTTTTTTTTTCTTTGCAAAAAGTTTTTTGTCAATTTCTACAATCTTTTTATCAAGTTTACAAGTCATAAATCAATAGTTTTGGAACTTAAAAAATAATATAGCAGATTACTACAGATAATATTGTTATTCAAACTATTTTAAGTTATACTTCTCCATTTGGGACCTCAATAATAGAGGACAAAACATATTTTTTCTCAAATTATGCTACACTATGCCTTTTCAGGCATCAGAAATCAAACTAAAACATAAACAAAAGCTTGTGGCCAAAGCACAAACCATGCCAAGTGAGCAAGGCAATTGAAACAAACAGTAAATATTGTACAGACAATGAAAAGAGTTCTTCCAAAAGGAGGAATTCTATCTTTTAAAGCAATTCTGAACTTTCTCTGTATTGATGCAAAAATGCAAGGAAAATTTAATAATCAGACGTTTTGTCTACTTAAATTGTCAGAGCTTGTTTCTGAATTGCTCTGCAAAAAAGCCATCAAATCAAAGGTGAGCTTATAATATAAGCAACTGAAAGTCGTGTAAATGAAGTCGTTTAAAGTGTCTTTTCCACAGTGAATTTTTTACTTTCTTCTATCTTTACAAGAAAAAAGTATTGGATTCATGAAAATTTTCGACTTCCGGTTTTCGACGGATTTATACGTTTTAGAAGGTCCTGAACACGATTTGACTATTTTTAGAAAATGTCTGTCTGTCTGTATGTGACAAAAATTTTCTGGCCGCTCTATCTCAAGAACTAATGCTCGGAATTTAATAAAACTTTATATTCAGTTAGTCCCTGATATAGATTGGTGTTGATTAGTTTTTGGTAAAAATCGCCCAGCAGGTGGCGCTGCTATGCAGCATTCTTTGCGATCTCCGCAATAGCTCTATCTCAAGAACTAATGCTCGGAATTTAATAAAACTTTATATTCAGTTAGTCTCTGATATAAATTGGTGCTGATTAGTTTTTGGTAAAAATTGCCCAGCAGATGGCGCTGCTATGCAGCATTTTGCAGGATTTACACGATTTTAGCGATAGTCATATCTCAAAAAATAATGCACAGAATTTAATAAAACTTGAGTTTCAGTTAGACCTTGATATAAATTGGTGCTGATTCTTTTTAGTGTATGCGAAACCTGTGTGAGATAGAAGAAAGTTTTGGGATTGACACATCAGACTAGTTTTTTAATTTAAAAAGGAATGGAAATTTCCATAAGGTTCTTTTTGCAATAGAAATATTTTGTCCTATTTATACAACACTTTTGTGCAATTTGTGATGCATTTTTGAGGATGTATTTCTGAAGCAAAGATCACTTTCATGTGCATTGCATATATTTAGCATGGTTATATTTTATTTTCTTCTTTTGAAAGAAGAGGAAAAATCTTAAACAGCCACATCATTCAGAATAATATTTGCTTTGAAAAATTAATAATCACTGTGTTTCACATATGTTCATCAAATATATTTGGATTTATACCTTTAGAAAACTGTCTTTAATTTTCTTTTTTTGATTCAATAAACCTATACATTTATTGTCAGTTTATTTTTTTTTCTTTCTAAGTTACGAAAAGAAAATAACAATCATACATACAGTTACATTTCATTTTATTGTATAAATATGTTAAAATGCAATTAAATTGTAAGAGTATAATGCTATTGTATAGATAGAAAAAAATGTCTGCCTTTTTTATTTCTATTTCCCACTTTTATGCCTTATAACTAATCTAATTCAATGCTTGGTATTACAGATGGGCGGTAGCTAGCAAATTAGGATAAATAACAATGTTATTGTTTTATTATTTATTATTTGGTAACAGATTAACAGAAAGTTCTTGCTAAATTTGGAATGTATTATCTTCAAAATATTTTTAAAAAAATTTTATTTTATACATTTTTAAATTATAATAAAAATAAAATTTACGAAATTTGTTTTTTATTTCAATTAAAAAAAGCTTTATAAAAAATTTTTAATAAAGTCCTATTTTAAACATTTATGAAAGTGTCAAAGCAAAAAGAAACAAGCAAAATCGTAAACAATTGAAGCTGCAATAAAAAACTCTTTTCAAATCTTTAAGAGGAAGAGGAATCACTAAACCTTATTAGCTGAGAAACTTGGCTCACAAACACCAATCAGAATCCACTTCGCCTTTTGATTCTCGTCAAAATGTAATCTGCCAATATGATAGCCTGCATCTGTATGTAGCTGTTACAGTTTCAAGCAACCGTATATAACTTGACAGTTATTTTATTGCAAATAATCATTATTGTTGGATTTTAACAATATAACTTCTTTCATTCAGTATGATTAAAAAAATTATTTCTAACACTTACAGTGATATAATTTAAAAAAATTGCAATTTGTTCTGTAGACGCATAGAGTTGCTTGAAATCATTTGAATCGGTAGGGTTTTTTTTTGGAATGAAAATAAGATGTTCTTCAGTAAGGGTGGGATGAGAAGGTGATTTTTAAAGACATCTCTGGCTGTCGTGTTTGGTAGATGGCAGTTTCTTTAAATTTGAATGTGTAAAAGGTATGTTACTATATACTCATAAAGTATGAGGGTTTTTTTTCCTTTTATTCTGATGCTTTTTTGGAAAGGGGGGGGGGGGTATGTGATTTTTATTTTATTTTTATTTTGTATTTTCACGCATTTTTAGAAAATGAGAGCTGGAAAACATTTTTATTTACTGTGATTTTATTTTACTGAAAAAAGATGAAAGAAAGAAAGAACATACCATCTTATAAGTTGTGCGGTAACTTAATTTTAATACAATTGTCATAAATTTGAAAATCATATTGGAAATTTGTTAGTATGAATTTCATTTGATTATAAGTGTATAAATAATATTTGTGGGATTCGCTTTGGATATGCATTGACAGATATGTTCGTATTGAAGTCGGGGATCAAATTGGTTTTTTTTACAAATCATATTAAAAATGTGTGGTGTCTCTTCTTATTGTTTACCAATAGCTAATTTCTAAACCTTTAGTTTTAGAAGTATAGTTCCAGTTGCAAAAATGTATCAAACTTTGTTTTGCATCCATCCCATAAAAATAGATTTATGTTAAAAGCAAATTTACTTTTACTATTTACTTACTTTTTACTATTTACTTTTTAAATAGTTAGTAAATTAAAAATTTTATACAATGTGTGGGTCTTATAAGTTTTATTTAGAAAAAGTTTATCTGTGTTCTAAAAAGTTAAACAATAAAAATTTATTCTTCAATACCAAAACTTACCAAGTTATGAAATTTAGAATTTTATGAATTTTCAGCGCTTGAGTGACTAAAAATAGAAAAACATGTTTTAAGTACCAGAAAAAGTTGAAAATCCATGAAATTCAAAGTATCATAACTAGGTAGGTTTTTATCAGGCAAAAATTGGGTTTTAACCATGTAAACTGATATTAATCATGTGGATTCATCTCAACAGAAAACAGTGTCTATACTTACTTCCGAAATTACTTCAAACATTCTGTTTAAAGACCTTTTAATTAAAATGTCTGCTGGCATCATACATAGTGATTAGCTATAAGTTATAAAAATAACAGGTTGTTGGAACCTGTTGCCTATGCAACTGTGGAACAATGCAACCTGTTAACCAAAAGTAACTCTATTTCCCATCCCTTCTTAGTATATGCTTATTTGTATAAATGTTTAACATTTTTTTCTTTGTAAGGAAAACAAATGCTGCTTTTAAAGAAAGCTTTTTTTTTTAATTTCTTTTTAGTCTACCTGACTGTTGGGTTAGTCAAGACTCCATAATTAAGTACAAGACAGTGCCGATCTCATCACTGCCACTTGAATCTCTCGCATCTTCAGGTCTTATGGAATATAGTGATACACCTCGGGTCAAACGACGACGGAAATAAATATTCTTCTGCAGCTGTGAGAGATATGTTCCTGCAAGTGCCATGCATTCTAAAAAAATATTTATTCAATATCAATATACTAAAACAAGTCATTTTAGAGGATCTTATTTCATATCTGTTGTTCAGTCTTCAACAAAGTACAACAACGTTGTTCAGTCAACATTCATGTTAGGAACCTGCAAATTGGGTTACATTTTTACCTTTTCTTAGTCATTTATCTGTTTTTCAGTTCATATTCAAATATCCAGCTGTGAAAAGAATGAGTGCATTTACAACTTCATCAACATCATCATGTCAATATTATTTACATTTTTTAATGTAAATATTTATTGCTGGATTTCACAAGAGTTTAACTGATTTATAAACATAATTACTATGATTGATCTTTTTTTCTTTCTTTTGCAATGCATTTTTAAATTTAATTTTTGCTTTTAGAAATATTCAATACTTATTTTGAAAATGCTAAAAAATTAATAAGTGAATAAATTTATTATTTTTATTATAAACATACTCAGCTAAATTTTGTGTGCTTAGTTTTGAACCAAAATTTTTTGGGGTAGCCTGACAATTGTAATCAGTCTCTTTCATTTATGTACCACTGTGTTCACAAACATTTTATTAAAATTTGTTATTGAGATGTACAATGTCTGTAGCATTACTGAAAGTTTGAATTATCATTTTAATTGTGTTTAAGGAGTACATGTAAAGTATTTTTTGTTGTTAAAACATTTTCAGAAATATCATTTCCATTGACATTTTTCATTAACATAGTACATATTTTTAACAATAAAATCAGTTAAATTTGTAGTTTGTACTGTAATATGGGCTATTTGTATAATTAATTCTTGGGCACTCTTGGTGTGTTTTAAAATCTGGTAATGATTTGGCTCCTTTCTTTATAAATTGAGCAAAAGATTGTCGTACAATCAATGTTGCAATTAAAAAAAAAAAATCTTTCAGGGATAAATAAGAACTAAAGAAATGTAGCAAAACCCTGTTAATCTGAAAGTCTAGATAATCTAAATTGAAACTCACTTTAAAAAAAAAATAATTAAAGGAGTCTGAAAAGAAAAAAAACTAATACTATTAAAAACTAAGAATATTTTTTTTTACATGCATGTTATTTTATTTCTTTGAAAAATGAATACAAAGAAACATTGTTTCATTTTTTGCTGTCTCTCTTTGTTGTTCTATTTATATTGGAACTTCTGGTGGAAAATTTCTTTTTTTTTAAATGCCATCTGCAAACATTTATAAAAATAGGATAAGCATATCCAGATTTTTAGAAAAATTATCATTTTTGCACGGATATCTTGGCAACAAATAGATTTGAATATTGTTTTTGCATGATGAAAAGAGTTCACATTAACATGTGGAATAAATATTTGCTAAATTTGGGGCTTGAATCATCTACAGTAATAGCAAGATATAGCATCCACACGAAATTACACCAAGTGTCCCAAACAAAATTATGTAAATATTTGATTTGTAGTTTATTACTTTGTGTAAATATTTCATTCAAAACTACAAAATTCTTAAGATAAGTCTTGCGTTTTATCAAGACATCACCTACACAATTTAAACTAGTCAGTTTGAAACTTTTGCAGGTTCTTAACAAATCACTTTCATCAAAATCTGGTTATCAGTGGGTCACTCTCTATAAAGGGCACAAAGATGGCAACCTTATAAACAGCTTGAACGATGTTTGCAGTAAATTTTGCCAGTGCCTTTGTACCCTTATACACAAGGCTATTGGAGGCTCTGTTTCCTCCCGATACTTAAAACAAATAGTCATCATTAATATTGAGTTCGAAATTGTATTGCATAGATTCAGAATGATTTTATTTAAAAAATAGTGGAGGATTATGGTACTAAATTCTGCAGTTTTAGTCGGACCAATAATTGTCTAATCACTGGGAACCACCCTTTTATAGTGTCCAAATATGTGGACAAAATATTCATTAGTCAATGTGTGATTAAATACTTGATTCTACGTTACAGATTAAAGGGTATTTCTTTTTTGTATGGCTTTGGCAAGATAAGGAAATTTTTCACTAATACTTTCTGTCAACCTACTCGCTATTTCATAATCAAAAAACAATTTGTTCATTACTTACACAATTCATTTCATTTATCCAAACAGAAGCAATTCATCTAATATATATATTATCAAAAGCAAGTTATTTAATTCATACAGAAAATAAGTAGTAATACTACTTCATTACTTTTGCTTCCATGATTGTTGGTAACATATCTTATTTTCTTAAACCTAAACTGCACCAAGTTTAAAAAAGTGTGCCAAAGCCTCTATAAAAAAAAAAAGAAGTATTAATTAACAAAAATTAACGAATCATTCTATAGTTTTTATTTTTATTTTTCCCATTTATAAAATTATTTTGACTTGAATTACATCATTTAAATCAACTATTGAAACGATAGTTCATCATCCATATGAATGTAGTTCATGTCTGAAGTTATACATTTTTACATGCCAGCCAGTTGAGTACAAATTTTCATGTGTCATTGTTATTTCACCTCTTTCATGTTTAGATACCTGTAGAAATTTATTGTGGCAGAAAAATTCTGTAAATGTCTGTAGTCCTTTAGTTTGCATATTCCAAACTGTGTCATAGATGCATTTACACATTAAATTGTTATTCCCTAAACTTTGCCTTTTGGCTTTCTAGGAATTGTATAATTCAAAAAATTCATTTAGATTATTGTTACTTATTGTTAATAATTTAAGAAATATCTATATTTAAATGAAGACACAAATCTACTAAACTTCTTTTGTTAATGATTTAAATTTTTGTATTGGGAAGCCTGTACAGTGCCTATTATAGAAAATTGTGCAAATATGAGCTAGTCATAAGAATATTGTCTTTGTATATTTAAGGAGAATAAAAGGTTTTTGTGTGAAATGCAACATCTTATTTTAATATCTTCTTATCTTTTCAAAACTTATTTTGTCTTCCTTATAATTTTTTTTTATGTTTTTCTAATTGATTCTCTTCTTAAAATATATACATTGAAGCATAATCTAAAGGACATTGCTTTTTTTTAAGCATTTTCAGTTGTATTAGATGTAGCAGGTTCTTTTTTTTTTAAATAACCATTTTTGTAACTTCATCTATTCAATACATATTCATATCATTTTGATATTCAAAGCAATTCAATGTTCAATTTTCTCATTATGCGTGTAATCATTTTGATTGGATAATTTAAAATGTTGAAAAGTGTGTTAATTTCTTGAAAATCTTTCTGAAAAATGACTTGCTTGGGTAATGAAAACCCTTTAAAGGAATTAGTGGTGGAAGTGTTTTACTTTTTGGCAGATTTCTTTTCTTTTTTTAAATGTCATCTGAATTCTTCCCTAAAATTTCTGCTGCTTCTTTTTTGCCTATATATACATAATTATTTTAATTTATACAGATATAAATAAAGACATGTTTTTGCACATATATTTATTTGCAGAGAGAGGGGGTTTAAACCCCTTTGTGACAGTATATGTGCCATTTAAGATTCATAAAATCTTTGAATTTGAAGACCAGTATTTTAGTACAGAAATTTTTATCTTATGAAATTTTGGTCTCAGATTTTCAGCTATTAAAAAAGGCAGAAATTACAATATGGAAAAACTGGTGTCAAAAAATTAAAAGAAGTGTAAAAGGTTCTCATTGCAGAGGGATTGATTATGAAATTTTTCAATTTTCTGGTTTTAAAAAATAAGAATAAAATAAAATGTATGCAGTTTTTATTTGTTCAGTCAACAAAATTTTCCTTTTATTTACAGTTTTTTACATGACTGCTATTTTTTGTCAGGATTTTATATGGATTAAAATATGGAATATGAAATGAAAGTATGCTATTTTATTTTAAAATGTTCTGAGTTTTAAAAAAATTGCTGTTTAATTTTTTTTTTAAATGACAAGTCTCTCACTCCTATGTTTACAATTAGGTTTTTTAAAAAAATTAAATTATGGTAATAAAAAAATTTAATCCATAAAAATTCAAAATTTCATATTTAAAACTAAATCTCTGTGTAAATAAATATCTGGTCAAAGACATTTTTTTTATATTTGTCTCAAATTTAAATAATTATGTATATATTTTTAATCATGATTCAAAAATAACTTTTTTTTTTTTTTTTTTTTTTGTCTGGAGGTAGTATGTTTGGCGATTGGAATTCGCACCAAGAAAAAGTCTCAAGTTCTGAAGTCTGGCATACTACCTGACTATACTACTGTCGTGCTAAAGAACTGCTCAGAAATGAGGATAAGTTATCTGACTTTATACATAAGTATAAATGAAGCCACAAACTTTGGGGCTTGTTTTCTAAAGACCCCTTGACCATCTCACTTTATGGATTTCATATGATCATTTATTATATTCTATCATATATATTATTATTTCTCCTGTCAACATCCCTTTTTCGCAGAAAATACGAAACGCAGAACGACGAATGAGATAGCATATGAAAGGATTTTGAATAGGCTTCTGACATAGCACACTTAACGTTTCGTTAAAACATGTTTTTGATTACAATTTGCTGAAAATTAAAGATTAAATCAGCATTGTTTTCTTAAAAGAAATGAAAGGTTTTCCTCAAATTATTGTTGCCACAGAAATAAAATACCACATTATAGGATGCTCAGCAATTATTATAAAAAACACCGTACAGGTTTATTTTATATTTATGATTATAAAGCGAAATTGAAATTGAAATGTTTAGATTTATATTTCTATGTCCCATGTTTTTCCCGAAGCGGATGACGTCATCCTCTAATGCAGTCAAAATACGATTGTTGGTTTTTTTTTTCTCTAGCGTGCCTTTTGCAATCTTAGATCAGTTTTTACTCTAACTTTGATGGAATAAATTAGATGATATTCTGGCTTGACTAAAAACTAAATGTTGTTTGCAGATATTTTTATCCTTACTTTTTCTTTAGAAGTTTAAACCTGCATCTAATAAATATTACATATTGATAAAAAATGGTACTTCTCTATTATCCCGTCGACCACTTTTCATAACAAAAAACTATCGCCAAATAAACGGGAAAACGTTGCCATTGGAATATCAAAATAAAGAAATAAATAAAATATAAGAATTTAAGGACACAATTGTATTTTAATGAATGAAATAACTAATAAATCAGTAAAACATAATGAAAAATACACGCACATGTTGAATTAAAAACCACTTGATGACGTAACAAACACATGCTTCTGACACCAAGTAAATGGGACTGCATTTTTGGCGTTTAATCTTATAGTTTGGCGATAGTCTTTTGTTATGAAAAGTGTTCGACGGGATAATAGAGAAGTATACCTAAAAAATATTAGATTTCAGTGCGAAATCCTCGCACGAGCCCTCTGGTTGATACATAAAGTGTTGTCACATTCTCTGTTTCTGACCTTGGAACCTCCCCTTTGTAAGTTTAAACAATCTTTAGTCATCTTTTGTGTTTTCATGCAATTTTCTCTCTATTGCTTGGCTAGTTTTTGTAAGCATCATAATCTCAAAAAATATATCCATTGCCATTTTTTTTTTTGCTCAATTTGTTTTATTTTATTTTTCTATAGATGTTGCATTGCTGCTCAAAAATCATAGTTTGACACTGAAGAGCATTGTATATCCTTCTACTAAAATATTAAATTTTAGCTATTTTTAATATCAGTAAAATATAGTTTTAGTCAAATTGCAAAATATATTTATAAATGTTAAGACTTGCATACCTGGCATGTAAATATTGTTGTACTATATCAAAGGATAGGAAAATGTAGCTTCATAATGTATGTAATGATTGAAAGGAAGAAACAACTAGTCAGTACTGTCTTTTCTTTAATGTTTCAAGGTTATATATGAATATATTACGTAGAATCTCATTACATTAAGGTTTTTTTTTTTTTTTTTTTTTTTTAAGTTATTTTGGTGCTTTTCATATCTAGTATTTCATTATCAAGAAACAAAGTTATACCTAACCCTGTTAGAACTGATTTTATGTGCAGTTATAGTAGAAAAGTGTGATCCGACTTAGTATATTTTTTATTGTGTTTATCATATTAAAATTCTTTTATATATTTCATTTTGAAATTTATTAATCAGTTTTCATCAGTAATCCACTCTGTTAAATGAGCCATATGTAATTTTCACTCACTGATTCCAGGTGTAATTAGATTGATAATTAAATTACATAAACTGTAAACATTGAACATAGATTTATGCAGTCTAAATTTATTAATCAGTAAAGTATCATTATTTTAAAAATATGCTGTATAATTATTTATTTTAAATGAATACTTTTAAGTATTTAAGTTGATTCCTGTTACTACTGTCTAAATTTCAAATACTTGTTTTAAATGGTTTGGGAGTCCAAAGAGATTTTCTGGACCAACAAAATTTCTGCTGAAAAGCCTTTTATAATTTTGGAATATATTTAACATCTCTGTCTTTGATTAGTTTGGTGTTTGAAATTGATTCATTAGTAGGTAAATGACAGACATGTGTTTAACAGATGGGTTTTTTTTTTAATCATCTGAATTTTTTTTCTTAAGTCAAAGCTCTACTTGTGCTGTTATGGAAATTTATTAATTGTAAAAAGAAATTTTATGCCACAATGCATTTTTTTTTTAAGTACACATAAAGAATATCATAGTCTAGCTATGGTGAAATATGTAATTTGATAAACTTTTGTCCTGTCATATTGCTCAAGATATCCTCCCTATTGTGTGTGAGTGTGTAGATTCTGAAAGCTATTGACTTTTTTGTTATCTACAAGGGGGCTCTGTACCTTGTAAGTCATGCTCAATTGAAAATTATTTTAATTTCAGACTGCAATTGAAAAATTATTTTAATTGCAGGCTGCAATTTGAAAAATTATCTTAATTGCAGGCTGCAATTGAAAAAATTATTTGAATTGCAGACTGCAATTGGAAAAATTATTTTAATTGCAGGTTGCATTTGAAAAATTATTTCAGTTGTAGACTGTTATAGAAAATTTTATTTCCAATTAAAGGCTTTAAAAGTTATTTATTTTTCTAACCTACTAAGGACTTTACCCTCTGCAAGCTACACTTGCCAACCCCCATTCAGACTCCATATGCTGTACAAAAAAAATGCTCTTTTTAAAAAAGACAAAAAAGAAAATGGCTGCAAATGCAAAACTCAATAGCCATTTAAAGAATTTTTGAATGAAGGCTTCAGTGAGTGAAATAAGCATTGTAAGTGCTTTTATGTTTTTTAAATATATTTGGAAACAAAAATTAAAAGGAAGATAAAAATGTGATGTCAAAATAGACATCTACAAGTATACTTTGTTGGGTCACACATGAAAAATTCTCTTATGAGCGTGCTTGTATTTGCTTCTTGCATTGTCGCTCCGTCCTCTCTAGGTGGTTCCCTCTGTGCTTAAAGGTAGTGGTGATAGATCGACTTTCATCTGCAGAATGCTTTTTCTCTCATTCCTATAATCAGTATAGTGATTTAATATCTGTGATAAATAGTACAAATATCTGAGCACTTTTCAATTCATTTGACTGCGACTCACGATGCATGCTAAAATTGATGCTGGGCATTTCTCGGGTAAATCTGTGTCTGACTTTGAAATGTTTTAATATTTTCAGCCAAATCCTATAATGAATCCTTCAGTCGTTTTGAAGGATGCATTATAGGACTGCTGGATATTTCATAAAACAAAAGCATTCACTGTGACCAGTTAATTATTAAAGTATATAAATGCAACTTTGGCATTAGATAACACATTAAAAACTGCATTTATATTGATATAGTTGTCATCAAATCACAGTATTAAAAGAGAAAATGATGTCCATATAACATAAAACAACTTCATGCTTTTGTTTTCATAAAGTTTGTACATTTGTATACAGTTAAATATGTAGAGAGATTGTATAAACTGACAGCACTAATGCAGTAATAAGATAAATTGTATTTGTTGTCATACTTAGAATCTTTTTTTCCCTTGTGCATTTGTATTAAAATATAAGATTCAGTTTTTCAGAACTGTTTATTTTTTTTTTTTGTACTTGCTCTGCATTTTACATACATCTACAAAGTTTTTTTATTATTTTGATACCCTGAAAATTCATACTTAAAAAGTATATAGGGTCATTCATAAAAGTATATAGGGTGACTGCACTAATCATTGATCAATTTGCGTTGATCAGTTGATATTATCTCCTATCCAATAAAATATTGCACAAACATTTTTTGCTGCTTGCTTCATAGTAGTTATACAATACTTGAGTACACTTCTGTAATTAACTAATAGCAGTGGCTGACAAACCACTAGAGAAACTTAATTTTTTTACACACTCATAAAATTTAATTAATGACGCAGTGTAGACAAATCAGGGGTTGATCTAGTCAAAATTTGGGCCCTTTTTAGGGCCGCTCCACAATAATCCATTTATTAAAATTCCTCATTCACAAAATTCTATTCTATAAAAACATGCTCTTCATTAATTTTTATTTTGTTAGGTTTTAAAATGTGTCATTTGCAAACAAAACAAGTTCACTCAAAAGGAAAAGTTTAGCAGAAATGTTTATAGGAAGTTATTAACAAATGCTTGGCCGGAATTTGGGTGACTGGATTTCATCTTTCGTTACAAAATGTTATTTTTCAGAAAAATATAAATTTCACGGAAATAACTTTTATGTTTCACAAAATGGGCCAAAAAAAAAAAAAAAAACACGTTTTGACTCCTGCAAATATTACTATACACAATTTTATTCAGCGTAAAAAAAATGGAAGAAATCATTATTGACTATAATTTCATAGTGAGCAGGGCAGACTAGAGCAGCTCTGAAAACCAAAAATATTCTTAATTGATCAATTACTGATGCAATCACCTTACTTGATTTTATTATGAATGTAGAAAATACCTATCTGTCCCCTCCCATCTTTTTCTTTTCCTTTTTTTCCCCTCAAAAATTAGAACTGTTGTATTTTCTTTGTTTATTGCTTATAACATGCAACCAAATATGTTTGTCTGATCTAAATCTGCAATTTTTTTTCTTTGTTCAATTTGTACTTTTCCTTTTTTAAAAGAATGGATTAAAATTCCTACAACAATTTTTGTGTAAGCTTCATCTTCGTAGCATTTTGTTATATAAAGAGTTTTTTGCTCATTCATGCATCATAAGATCACATTTTATTTAATGCTCATTCCAATGCTGAATTTTTTTTTTCTTTTATTGCATGTACAAAATCGCTAAAATGTTCCAAGTACACACAAGCTCACAAAAACCATAAGCCAGCTTTTTATAGTAGCTGCATTCTTTAAATTAACCAAATTTCAGAAAAAAAAAAGGATTCCATAAAATTTACAGTTTTTCTCAGTTTTTGTAACTGTTTTTAGCAATACAAAATCATGAGGTTTTTTTTAATGCAATAAACATTTCATCTTTGTGTATAACATTATTCAGGTTACTTTGTTTATCAAAAGTCTTTATATAATTGATTTCTAAGTTACATATTTGCTAATCTTTTATATTCTCCCCAATCCATAGTTTTTTGTTTTTTCATTTATTTCTTTTAAATGTTATTTATTTATTCATTTTTTAATTATTATTAATAATCATTAACGCTCTGACCACTTGCTTTTTCAAAATCCTTTCAATCGATTTGTAATGGACCAGTATCTCCTCTAATATTACATATTTCAAATCATCATATATTTGAAATATGTAGTAAATTTATCATTTGCATTTTCAGCTTTTGACTGTGAAATTTTTAAAACAAAATTGCTTCAAAAGTTGTGTATTATATAATTTTTTCTACAAATGTCTTGCCTGTGGAAATCACAATATAAGTGGTCAGAGGGTTAAGTATCCCATTTGTTTTAAACTGAAAATTGTTCAATACTTATTTTGTCTCATTTGATATTTCAATCATACATTTTTTGTAATTGAGACGTCTCGTTGATATTTATATTGAATCTAGTCTATTTTACAGCCCTGTTAAAACAGTTTTATTTTTTATGAACATTGTTTTTTTTTAAATTTAATTTCTTCATTTTCTTTTCATGGAATTAAAAATGTTTATCTTATAAACAGAAATTTTGAACCACATGAATCAATAACTAACGCTATGGTTATGCAAGAAATTATTATATGTTTTAGGAAGATCTTTTTTGACAGTTAGTTTTAAAAGTTAGTTACAGAAACAAACTAAACTGTATAAGTTTACATTCGTTTATATCTTATTTCTTTATCCCATAATAGAACAAAACCTGATAGTGTTTGGTACTCTGAAAACTTTAAATGTAATTTTTTTTTTTTAACACTAAAAATGGCTTTATATCTAAAAACTAGGGAAACTGTACATCAATAGATCGTCAAAATATATCAACTGGCAGTGAAACTGTAACAATGAAATATTTTAAATATTAAAATGAAGAAAATAAAATAAATAAAAAGTAAAGAGTTTAATAATTTTTTTAAATATTTTTTAATGAATTAATAGTTTAATATTAATCAAATTATGATTATACATTGAGAAAACAATTTAGAAATCCTGAATAGATAGTTTAAATAATTGTTTTTTTTTTTCTTTCCTGTTGGCATATCTTAAAAAAAAAGAGCCAAAAATGTAACTTTATAATAAATTCGCTAGTTTGCACTTTCTACCAATCGTAAATCAAAACAGTGATTTTTCCAGTATCAGAGACCACACCAAATTAACTTACTGTAGCAAAAACATTTTTGGAACAACATTGCACAGTTAGGTGTGATTTTTAAGATAAACATTGAATGCTTATAAAAGTTTTTTTTTTTGTTTTACTTACTTTTATATTTATTCAAATAACTGTTGGAACATAGAAATATACTTTATTTTTATTTATATAATTTATTTGTTATGCATGTTTCTTTTTTTTTTTTTTCGTGTGTGTGTGTGTGTGTGCTGTTGCATGTATTGAAATTCTTACATATGCATTTACTCTCTTTATTGTATTTTTTTTTTCTGTTTTTAGCAGTAATCTTTGTACAAGTCATTTTAAATATAACTTACTCAGATGCAGTTTTAGTCATATACTACCTCTCTGTTTTACATAGTGCTATATTTAAATTTCAGTATATTACATACAATACCATTTATGAAAATGATTTGAATTCATCCTATTTATATTGGTCTTTTTTACCAAGCATAGATTTTCCTGAGAAATTCTGGCTCATACCAATCCCACCGTACAAAATGTAGTTATTCTATTCATGAGTAGAGATTAAGGTTTTAACCTCTCTTATAATTTATCCTGTTTAATTTGTTTTGTAATTTATTTTAGAGAAGTATTTTTTGCTAAATTTCTACCATTTAATATATTTTTTGGATTTTCATACTTTAGTCGCTTCACAGAGCAAATTGTTTCTTAAAGCAGTTAATTGTGTTTTGGACTCTTCTAATTTGTCTGGTGTAACAATGAACTAGGCTAAAATATGCTTCAATTTTAATTTATATGTTTTATTATTATTATTATTATTAAGATTAAAAATTCGACACACATTTACAATAAATACCTCATAATTATTTGTTTACAGATGCAAATACTTCCAAATTTGCCATGAGAAACATAGTTATTTATCTTTAAATATTGTCTGAAACTAATAACCTATAAAAAACATAAACTACAAAATAGCATAATGAACAGAGGAAAGTACTTTCAACTAGGTAAATTATATTCAATGGTTGGAGTATCATAGTTGAGATTTATTCCAACAGAGCGAAAAATGTCAGAACCAGGACTCGAACCTGGGTACTTAGGCTTGCCGTGCCAACGCTCTTCCTACTGAGCTATCCCAACGATATCCTGGCTGGCATATTTCACTCTTATTTGTTGCACAAGGCTGCCGCAGCCTTGTTCAACAAATAAGAGTAGCATAAAATCTTGTTTACAAGATGAATTTTAATTCCAAATTTAATAAAATATGTACCATTTTAAAGACTTTATTTTAAAATAATGGCATCATTTGGAAAATTATAAAAGAATAACTCATAAAAAAGCATATCCATTAAAAAAAAAAAAAAAAAAAAAAAAAAAAAAAAAACAATAAAATTTGTGAATTTATAAAAAAAAAAAAATATTTGATTATCACTGTAGTTCATTTTATTTTATGTTTAAAAAGTTTACTTTGGCTGTACAGTTTCTGTTCACTTTCTCATGAACAACATTACAGTTGTGTTGTTATTTTAAACCTTATTATTATTATTTTAATTTTTTTATGAAATTATCTTTCTGTTATACTATTTAAAATTTATTTCTGAAATATTGTAAGATGGGGAAAAAAAAAAACATGCTTTTAGGAAAGAACTTTTACACCATGCTGTATAAACAGGGGTGAGGATCTTTTTTATTTTGGGGGGATTTTCGTTTTTTTTTAGAATTTCACCTAAATTTCTCCCCTACCAAAATTTCTGTAAGGATAAATGAATAGTCAATCATCTCAATTTTCTCCCACCCCTTCCAAGATTTCCTTTGTTTCTCTTCTACCACTCCAAAAACACTAAGTTTACAATTTTTAAAACTAACTTTTTTTTTTTAATTCTGCCATATTTGTTATTCAGTAGTAACAATAAACAAATAATTAATCATCATAATTCCCTTCTTGAAATTTCCAGTTCCCCAATTTGCTGCTATTAAAAGTTTAAAAGCTCTAAAAAATTTTAATATTTTAAAAAATTTCAGCCATGTTTGTTTCTTTGCTGTAATAATTTTCTTCTATAACAATAAAGATGTTTGTCCCTCTCCCCATCACACACACTTTTCTTTGTCCCTAGATAAAAAGTCAGAACTTCTGTATATGATTAAAGGTGGATAGGGACAGTAATTTTTTTTCTTCTATTTCACAGTTTAGTTCTTCTCACCCCTGATAAAACTAAAATAATTTTTGGAGGGTCAATCTCAACATTTTTTGCCAGAATTAGTTACTCGACTACTGGCATTTACACTTATTTCATATTTTGATAACTTTTCATTCTTCTTTATATTTGCTAAATTTCACTTTGTAAAATACATAAAATGTTATATATTTTTTTTCTTTTCAGTATGGAATTAAAATAATATTTTAATTGATGTTTTAAAAAATGGTATTAAATAAAAGTACATTTTCTATATCTTTACCATATTGGTTTTAAATCATGAATCACAAAACAAAAGCAAAAAATACTTCTCATCAACTTGATATTCGTTATTGGAACTAACATTTTATATATAACTATCCAATCAATACAAGACTGGAAAAAAAAAATCAATAGATACATTTGGTAAAAGGGTACCTCTTTTGTGAATTGAATACCTTATTAAGGCTGTTGAAGTTTTACTTCTGTCTAAACGTGATCCCTATTTGATCACCTACTCAAGTATGGACACTGCCATTTTTATTTGTTGTGGCTTGCTTTAAGTGTTTTGTAATCTAAGAATGAATCGGTTGTTTTTCATTAAACACTGCCATATCAAACAAACTGCCTCTTGTTTTTGACCAAAAAAAAGGTGTGGCTATACCTTGTTTGTTCTGTTTAAAATTTGTTCATTTTTTTATGTATGTAGTATTAATGTATATAGATAATTGTGTGTTTGCTTTGATGTACAATACCACTGTAATTCCTTTTTTTTCTTCTTGTGTTTGTATTTATTTGATATGTGTTGTATTATTTTCTAAAATGATGTATACTTCTGAGGCAAACAAATATTTTGTATATGTTTTTTATTTATTGTATTTTTATTTCTTTTGTACTCATAGATTTTCTGTGGCTGGTGAATGTGTTTTCACCTACACAGGATTAGCAAGAAAAGTTTCTGAAATATATATATTATCAGTGCTACGTATATGTATGCTGCTTAAATTATTATAGCTTTTGTTTATGTTCCTGTATAGAAATAAAAAAAGATACACTTTGCAATGTCTTGTTCTTTATTGATCTGCTTCATTTGGTGAGAATTGTATCATTTATATATGGATGTCTGAAATGTAATATACAGTTGGTTTTATTTTATTTGGATAATTTTGGTACATTATCAAGTATAATTATTTTTAACACTAGTGGCATGCAATCAATTTGATATAATAGGATGATCTCTTATTTGTATTTTTTTTTCTTTTGTTAAGGCATAATATAAGTGAGAGGTCATTGTAGTTGAAAAGTGTTTGACTTCAGTTTGTTTGTCTGCACTCTAATTTTGTAAATATATTTGTGTATTGATATTAAATTGACATATGTTATTGATATTCACTATACCATGTTTCCTATTGAAAATGAAGTGCATGACGAATGAATCAGATTCCAAAACATCCAGGGCCGGCCCAACGGTATTTTGGCGCCCGTGTGAATATCTGTCGGGCACCCCCCCCCCCCCCCCCACAAGCCCGAAAAAAAGGAAATACTCTTGGATTATTCTTAACTTTTTATATATTTGTTACTTTTAAACATACTATTACTAATTACTTATGATATTATTTAAAGAATACATAAAGGCATTAAAATTCAATCCCTTTTTGTATATAATAATCTGGGGACGCGGACAAAAACGAGGCAAAGAGACTGATCACTGATCCCCAACAGACAACCAATTGCCTTCCCCCCCCCCTCCTTTGAGGGGCAAGGGCAGAAAATTAAAAAAAAATCATCCGATCTGATGTTTATATTCTTAGAAAGCATATTACCATAATTTTATCTTCAAAAGCCATCATAGATTCTGGATAACTTAAAAACAAGAAAATTTGCGACAAAATTTTTTTTATTTCAATTTTCTCGCAATATTATTTTTGTTACATAACATCTTACTCAAAGCTCTTCCATTTATACAGAATTTCAAAGATCTGATAAGGAGAAATTTACTCACAAAAAATACATTCTAGAACTTGAAGTATACTATGTGGCAGAATACTATGTGGCAGAACCACAAAAAAAAGTTTCTCGTATTTTAAACAAACTACAGAATTTATTTGTGCACTGATAATTATGCATGGAAACTGAAATCACCCCACATGCTTAAAGCCACGGGGAAGTTGCAAAAAATTCGACCTTTCTCAAAGGATGCCCTTGCCAAGATGTTCTTATTACCTACTCCTGGACAATTAATGGACCAACAACTGACAACTATATCCTGGTTTGCCCGAGAGAGATTAATTATCACTTCTTAGAAATACTTATATTGGTCATTTCCCTACCCGAAGTGTCCCCTCTCTCACCAGCCCTGACAACAGCACATAATATTTTACAGCTTTGTTGAAAGACTACTAAACTGGAATTCTTAGAACTGATTTTTTACCATCACCCTCGTGACAAAAAAGATAACTCTCGCTCAGATTCGGAGTCTTCAGAAATTATTTAACTTTATTTCTTCTGGCGCCCTATTGCTCCAAGCCACATACTAGTAACTGTTTTTCCTTTGACTCCCCCCCCCCCTCCTCCCTCACACACACATTCACTTATGTGTGTGTACTCGTTTTGATTACGTTAGTTCTCAAATCCGAAATAATTGTATTTCTTTGTGTAATCTTTCAAATATTTGTAAATTAAAATGTAGAGCAATCAGTGTCATAACATTTTCACTTGAGTTTGAAATTCTGGGGTGGGCCGTGCCCCCCCCTCCTTTGAGGGGCAAGGGCAGAAAATTAAAAAAAAATCATCCGATCTGATGTTTATATTCTTAGAAAGCATATTACCATAATTTTATCTTCAAAAGCCATCATAGATTCTGGATAACTTAAAAACAAGAAAATTTGCGACAAAATTTTTTTTATTTCAATTTTCTCGCAATATCATTTTTGTTACATAACATCTTACTCAAAGCTCTTCCATTTATACAGAATTTCAAAGATCTGATAAGGAGAAATTTACTCACAAAAAATACATTCTAGAACTTGAAGTATACTATGTGGCAGAATACTATGTGGCAGAACCACAAAAAAAAGTTTCTCGTATTTTAAACAAACTACAGAATTTATGTGTGCACTGATAATTATGCATGGAAACTGAAATCACCCCACATGCTTAAAGCCACGGGGAAGTTGCAAAAAATTCGACCTTTCTCAAAGGATGCCCTTGCCAAGATGTTCTTATTACCTACTCCTGGACAATTAATGGACCAACAACTGACAACTATATCCTGGTTTGCCCGAGAGAGATTAATTATCACTTCTTAGAAATACTTATATTGGTCATTTCCCTACCCGAAGTGTCCCCTCTCTCACCAGCCCTGACAACAGCACATAATATTTTACAGCTTTGTTGAAAGACTACTAAACTGGAATTCTTAGAACTGATTTTTTACCATCACCCTCGTGACAAAAAAGATAACTCTCGCTCAGATTCGGAGTCTTCAGAAATTATTTAACTTTATTTCTTCTGGCTCCCTATTGCTCCGAGCCACATACTAGTAACTGTTTTTCCTTTGACTCCCCCCCCCCCCCCCCCCTCCTCCCTCACACACACATTCACTTATGTGTGTGTACTCGTTTTGATTACATTAGTTCTCAAATCCGAAATAATTGTATTTCTTTGTGTAATCTTTCAAATATTTGTAAATTAAAATGTAGAGCAATCAGTGTCATAACATTTTCACTTGAGTTTGAAATTCTGGGGTGGGCCGTATTTTTTACTACGAGGAACAAATTTTAAAAATTTTCACTTTAAATAAAAAATTCCGAAACCAATTTAAAGATTACATAGCTGAAAAACTTTGTACAAAGTTTCATGGTTTTATCTTTCATATAAAATTAAATATGAAAAGTCTTGATAAAAAAATATTTCCCCGCTCAACAACACAAAACTATAGCTGAAAAACAATTTACAAAGTTTCATGGTTTTATCTTTCATATAAATTTAAATATATCAATTTAAATATAAAAAGATTTAAAATATATTTTCCCCTTCAACAACACAAAACTATCTGACACATTTTCTGACTCGTTTTTAAGCATAAAAGCACGAGACTTGCAGGTATGTTTTTTGATGTGATATGAAATCGAAAAGTTTTTTCATTTTCTGTTAAAAGAATTGCATCTTGAGTTATAAGTGATTTTTGTCTCAGGACAGCAGTTTTTTTCCATTCCTGCGCTGTCGTGTCCGGAAATTCAGCTCAAAACGCCAACTTTGACGGCATTTTTTGAAAATTCTTCTGCTTTTACCGAAAAACTGAAAAACGGTTCGATTACATTAGTTTTTTAAGAAGAGCATCTGCCAATTTGACACATTTGGGATAAAAAATGTGCTAAAAAGCAGCCAGTTTGGATTTTGGCCTTACACAACGAGTTTTAAAATAAACCTTCTCTCTCTCATCGGAAAAAGCTGTTCAGAATAGATAAAAAAAACAATTTTAAATCATTGATATGTTTCTTAAAAAATATAAATATTAAAATTAATAAGATGAACTGACTTCACAAAAATTTTACAATGCATTGTTTTCTTCAATGTTAATAAACATTACTCTTTAAGAATAAGTTTCCATCGACGTTGTCTGATTTTTTTCTGAAATTTGAACTAGAAAAACATTTTTTTCTAAAATGAACTAAATTTATCTCCTTTATTTCCTGAGAAAAAAAAAAGAAAGAAAGAAAGTACGGACCAGGAAAAAATAGTTACATAGTCCTAATTTCATATCAATAAATGTTTTGACTTTAAACTTATTTGTGGTGCATTTCACATTGTCTTGTTGAAGCAAGGCCGAGGGGGGGGGGGGGGGATGTCCTGGGCACAAGAGTAGAAGGGGGCGCCAAAAGAAGATTTGGTTCGTCCTTCGGTACAAAAAACAAATAACGAAATTTAGGAAAAAATGTCATGGAATCGGACGACCCAAAATAAAGATATATTCGTTAATTTTATACTCTTTGTTTTGAACAGGGCGTGATTTTTCTATTAAGGGACTGCTTAGGGGCGCCAGAGAATAATATTTGATTAACGAATTCATCTAAGATACCTGTAAGATTTATACACTGTCCCAATTATATTTGAATTGGTTCAATATTTCGGACATCGTGATGACAAAATTTGCTTTTGTGTGTCTCTGTAAACAAACTATACGATTTACATACTTGATTAATGAACACACCCAGATCCAAGGTACTTGTAATATCAATACACTGTTCCAATTAGGTTCGAAATGATTCAATTTTCGAACATTATCTTGTTAACAAGATCTGGATTATATATAGATAGATAAAAACGAAGCGATTACAGCAGGTCCATTTCTAAAGAAAGCAATATAAAAATATTAAGATAAATATGCTTCCTAACAATTATTTCATATTTAAAATAAAAATTAGGGGAATGGATTGAAAACTTCTCTGTATACATTTATTTTGGAAAAGGATTGGAGAGGGCGCCAAAATGCTTGCGACTGAAAAATTCCTATTTTCGGCCATGTATTGAAATACTATTACACTATTATTAATTTAATACAGATTAAATTAAGAATAACTAAATAAAACGATGTGCTGAAGTTAATTTTTTAATAAGATTAATTACATATATAATTTTTAGTTAGAGAAATTTACCTCTGTTAACCTTTCATTTGCGTCTTCGACATAAGATTTGGCGCTCCGATTATATTCCTTTTTTCATCATGGTTTTTACTTTTTCTTTCTTTTTTTTCGGCGCCTTCTTGATCCTTTAATAATTTCCTGATTTTTTCATCCACGGCATTTTGATTATAATCTTTAAATTAATATTGTGTAATACAAATAAACGAAAATAAGTAATTTGTACGATTCTCTGCAACTACAAGATGTTACCTGCCAAAGGACACTTGCCACTATCAGCTGCATGAAGGGACAGTCGAGAGTCGATCAACCAGCGGGAGAAGAAAGAGTTCAGAATCGTAAAAATGTCAGTAGTTATTAATTAACCTCCCTCAGTCCTGGTGTTGAATAGAGGTTTGGCTATGTCTTTCCTGGATGTAATTTGAGTGTTAATAGCCTCGTTTCTTCAGATAAAGGAACCGGGCATATGGTCTATATGGAAAGATTTCAGTGTCCTTGAACTGTTATTTAAACCCAAGGTAGAGCCACTCCCACAGACCGCAGCCTGGAAAAAATGAAAAAGAAAAGGAAAAAAAACGCGGAATCTAAAATAATTTTTTGTCGGTGATCTTTTGACTTTTGAGCGCCCCTTAAGCCGTTTCGCGACTTGGCGCCCCGTGCAGTCGCACACTTCGCACGCCCCTTGCGCCGGCCCTGAAAACATCTATACTCAAATCACTTGAAACAGAAGTTAACAGGGTTACATTAATTTTGGCAAAGTGCCAAGTTCGCTCTTTCAAGTAGCTACATGAGTGAAGTAGGTGCAAACATCCTGCCCAAACAGTTCAATAACAATGTGTTAATACATTAGGTACAATACAAGGTAAACTGTACATTACAAAATAAATAACATACATTCCATCTCAGTTCAGGCAGCCATGTAACCCACCATCAGATTTCAATGAAACTGTGTGTGTTTGTTCTTACTATTAAAATATAATTGCCAGTATTTTTTTTTTTTTTTTTTTTTTTTTTTTTTTGCTCATATAATGAATTAGTTTTTGAGAAAATAAATGTAAAAATTTTGAAAAATTGACATAAATTGGAATTTTTGACTGCTCAGTTTTCAGAGATAGTGTACATCAGGGCTGTCCAATGTGGCGCCTTTTGAAGACTTTTGTGGCACCCTTTCAAATGTTTCCTTTTATTTATTTTTTCTCCTTGTTTGTTACATTTTTTTTTTTTAATTTTTTACTAACATGCAATGGGTATCTTTTCTCTTTCAAAGTTCTAGATAAAAAGGGAAAAAATATGAAATAAAAAATAAAAGCAAAACCAGTAATAATTTTTAAAAATGTGATAATCTGTGAATAATAGTAGTAAGATTTGGAAAAATTAAAAGACATCCAGTCTACTACTGGCGCCTGCCTTCACTGGCGCTAAGGATATTAATTTTAAAAGTGATAATGATGTAAATACGTGGTCACATGTCAGTTCAAAATGATTGTTAGAAAAATTAAAAAATATTAATCAAATGGAAGATTATTCCATGCAGCTAAATTCCATGTTTGTTTTCAACAGAACGATCTTTTTTGTCGCAAATGAAAATTTTCTGATTCGTTTTTTGTTTAGTCTGTAACTTAATTCTAATTAGCTGACATTTTTGTGTTTGATACTTTTTGTGAAAGAGGCTGCAATTTATTTCCTTATGTGAATTATTCTAAAATAATGGCAAAAAGACAAATGACATATATTTTTAATAATGACTGGGAGAGCAAATATTTGTTTGTCAAATGTAAAGGTAATCCCATGTGTTTAATTTGCAACAATAGTGTTTCCATTCCTAAAAAAAGCAATATTGAACGTCATTATAGTACAATGCATTCAAATTTTGACTTAGATTTTCCCCTGAATTCAGAAGTAAGAGGAAAAAAATTACAAGAGTTAAAATCCCTTTTAGCTGGTTAGCAAAAATGTTTCTACAAACCTATAATCATAGGTTTCAATCAACAAATGTCACTGTCGCATCATTTAAAATCGCCCATTTACTAGCTAAGAAGAAAAAAGCTTTTAGTGATGGGTAAATTGTAAAAGAGGCAATGCTTTGTGCAGCCGAATCTCTCTTTGATGAAATGAAAAATAAATCTGAAATAATCTCATCCATAGAAAAACTTCAACTTTCACATCAAACGGTAGGCAGGAGAGTTGAAAAGATTTCTCGTGGTTTGGAATCTCAAGCACAATCAGACCTGCAAAAATGTGAACGATTTTCATTGCAATTTCAGTGTAAAAGAAGAGTTCATGCGAATACTCCAGCTTCATGGGCGTACAACAGAAGACATTTTTGATTTTTTAAAAAGTTTTATAAAAGAAATAAGCATGCCTCTGGATAAACTAGCATCTATCATCATAACGAATGGAGCTAAAGCGTTGGTCGGAAAAAATAATGCAAAGATGAAACATTTCCTGATTTTCTGACTTATCATTGCATTATCCATCAAGAAGCTTTGTGCAGAAAAGTACTCAAGTTTGAACATGTTATGAATATTGTAAAAATCATAAATTTCATCAGAAGTTCTTCCACTCGTCATCACTTGTTTAAGGATATATTGCAAGACGCAGAATCTGACCAACAAGATGTATTATTATACACTGAAGTAAGATGATTAAGTAGAGGGAAAATGTTAGAAAGATTTTGTATGCTCTTACCTGACATCAAAACTTTTCTTGAATCACGAAATGTTTTTCATAAGGAGTTGGAAGACGTTTGCTGGTTATTCAATCTCACATTTTTGACATTTAAATTGAATGATTTGAATTTGGAGCTACATGGAAAAGATCGTAAAATTTTAAATATGATAGGTTTTCTAAAAAGTTTTTGAAACAAGCTTGAATTGTGGATTTCGAAAATGAGACAAGGATCGCTTTCTCATTTTCCAAATTTAATGTCAGTGGCTGTTAAACACAATTCTGAAGGAATAAATTTTGAACGATTTGCAGATTACCTCGAGACATTTCTTGACGATTTTAATAGGTGATTTGTTCGATTTTCAGCGATTGAAGCTGATGCAGTGTTTTTAGCAAACCCTTTTGCTAAAATCGACGTTACCAAAATTGCGGGATCAATTGCCTCTAACTTCAAAATTGACCAAGTGGAAGATCTTGAATTAGAAATTATAACTCTTCAAAATGACTTAATTTTGAAATCGCATTTCAAAGATAAGAATTTTGGAATTTGGTAGATTAAAAAAAAATACCCTTCACTTCGTAACGTTGCCCTGAAACTTCACTCGTGCTTTGGCTTAACTTATCTATGTGAATTGCTTTTCTCTACAATGAAAATTGTAAAATCCAAGAATCGATCATCACTGAGCGATACGCAACTAGAAAACATTTTATGTGCAGCATGTTCAAACTATATTCCAGATTTTTCTGCTTTAGTACAGGAAAGCCAGTGTCAAATTTCTCACTAATAGGTGAGAATAAAGACAAATTTAAAAATTATTTTCTTTAAAACAATGTTTGCATGTTCTTTCTACTTGAAGTATGAAGAATTTTTTTTTATTTTTATATAGGCGTTCTCAGAGTTATATAATGTACATTTAATGATAACCATAATATTCCTGCATCGTACAGGACTTATGGTTACTACAATGACTATAAAACATATTGCTACTATAGTGAGATAATAAATATGTATGCAACTGCCCACTCATTTGAATAATGGCGCCCTTCATTGCTTGTCACCAGCTCAGATGCACCCCTGCTTACTAAAAGATTGGACAGGCCTGCTATATAGCATAAATACAGTCATATTTCAATATTTAATCAACAAATCATCTTTATGCATGATAAATAAAGTTTGTAATTTATATTTAAAAAAAAATACTGTTCAGTTTAAAACATTTCAAGTGTGCTAAAAGCAAATTTTTATCTTCTTTAAAATCAAGAATTTTTTATGAAAATTAATGAATTAATTAATGCTTTATCAACTAAAGGCGGAGGTGCTATAAAATTTATTTTTGTTATGAATTGTACATAAAAGAATGCTTTATCTTAGTGGGATTTTGAGTTGTCTTTTAGTATTTCATATTTAAAAATATCTTATGGGGCAGTCCAGATCAAATCGCCCAGAGTCATTCCATGTCAGATCACCCAGACCATGTAACCCACCATCACATATTTCAATGAAACTGGGTGTGTTTGTTGTTAACATTAAGGCATAATTACCATTAATGTTCTTCCTCCTTGTTGAAGTAGTTTTTGATTAGTTGTTTTCACTTTATATATGAGTTGTTCATTTAATCAGAAGAAATCGCAAACATTGCAGTGAACTTAATATGTTAACCTTATAATATGTTAGCTTAATATGACACCTGTAACCCCTTGACCTACATTGCGAGATATATACATACATCCCAGTGGACTATTTTTTATTCTACTTGTACCACTTTTTAAAATAATCTCTGCTAAACACTATTTTTGTTACATTTCTGTTATGTTTTAAACGGAACAGTATATTTTAAAAAATAATCTACGTATTTTATTTATCATGCATAAATTATATGAAGATGATTTGTTGATTAAATATTGAAATCTGACTATATTTATGACACAGTAATTTTGAAAATCGAACAGTCAAGATAACAACTCTTGGCAATTTTCCAAAACTTTGATAATTTGTTTCTCAAAAGGATACTAGGATATTTTCAGGAGAAATCTTCTCAATGAAATATCTTTATAAATTGTGGTATGATTGAACATAAATATAATTGTCAGTCCTGGCCTGTAATCAAAGGGTTAACAAAACTGATTGATTCATGGCCATCTGCTACAAAAAGCAAAATATGAGCAAGCATGAAATCAGCTGCTGCATGAATGGGACCTACTTTATTAAGATAAGCATGTCTTAATAGTCTTGTTATATGAAAAAACGTAATATTGACTAACATTATAGCAGATTATAAATTTTCACAGCATTCTATTGGATAACTTTTTCATTTTACGATCTTATTGACATATTATCATAAAACGAAAGTTTTAAACATAATAGTTTTGCACAATATTCAGATTTTTGAAATTCAACATCTCAAAAAAATTATTAAAAAATAAAATTTTGTATTTTTTCTATAACAGCTACTCAAAGTAATGAAAATAGTATATGTTAAAGAATTGTTTTATTAAATAGTGTCATTTTAAAAGTTTCTTGGGAGTGAGGAACAAAAATGTTTTTTTAGGGGATAATCCTATCCCTCCCCCAACAATGTTGTTGATATTTTCTGACATAATATAAAATGTATAAATAAATATTTCCATGGATCATATATTGAATAAGTCTTAACTCTAAAAATAATGACATTTTTAAATATAATTTAACTATACTAAAAACAACCAAAATCCTGCTACTTTTAGGGAGAGGGGGAGTTCTCAGTGGTGAGTCGAAAAAAAACTGAAGGTATACTCTATAGGCAGAGGGTAACATACTAGAGAGTATATGCTATAGCTAAGGAGAGCGTGCAGAGTTTCTTAAATATTTCAAAAGGTATATGGCGTATACCAGCGTATACTCTCCACTACATCGTTGAAAGTTCTATAATCAAGTGAAGACGATTATAAAAACTATAGTTGTCTATTGACTCATTCCGACCGCTTATACGAATTTTGCGCTGAATGGATTTTGATGAGTCTTGCATTAATTAGTTAGATAATATTTCAGGTAAAGTTTTAGTGTATAACGTATACGTTTCTTAGTTATAGAATTATGAGTGAAAGTTCTATGATCAGATGAACCCGATTATGAACGATTAGCCTTTTTAAAATATTCTGCTAAATTAATTTTGAAGGACTTGCACTGTTGGCTAGATAATTTTTCAGGAAGGTTTTAGTATATAACAAATATATCATTCTACGTTTTTTAGTTCTAGAATTACGGGGAAAGTTCTATAACCAAACGAATCCGATTATGAAAGATTAGCCCTTTTTAAAAGTCCTATTGGGCGGATTTTGATGAGACTTGCATTGTTAATTTTTCAGGGATGGTTTTAGTATACTGCATATCGTTCCATCGTTCTTTTCCAAATCCTCATGTAAATGATCAACCAAAATAGTTGGTCCTTAGCAATGCAAATTTTTTTTGACACATTAGAAAATATAATAGCTCAATGGCGTTGTATCATTTTCAGCAATGTGGAAGGACATTCCATGTAAAGGTTCATATTGCTTTAAAACACAAGATCAAATTCATCGATATATTTCGTTTGATTGAAGGTTTGTTAGGAGAAACCGACCAGTGAAGCCTGTTAGTGTGTATATTGTTCACTTAAAAGAAGACTGTCACAATAGGAAAAGCTGGAATTTTAAAAGAGAAGCGTTAGCCGAAAGATAACAGGTCGTTGGCTGTATACTACAAGATTACCACGACCGTTCTCCAGCGGCAACTGAAACTGCGACATTATTTCTCTAAGAAATGTACGTGATTTAAATGTCTACTAATGAGAAAAAAAATAAATAAACGGAAAAATTTCGTATTATGGCACCCTTTTTCCAAATGAATGATATATTATATATGTATGTATTATACAATTAATTAAATAAAATAGATCAAGTAATGCACAGTTGCGATAGCTCAAAATATGTTTTTTTTATTGCATCTGATACAGTTATATAAAATTTTGAAAAAGTCGATATTGTCTGATTTAGTTTAGCTCCAGCGATGTCTTCAATCTTCATCTTCTGCGCTTGATTGTTCTTCATTTACTTGTGCTCTTCTTTATCCTCTGCTACTGTTTTTTGTTTTTTTCATTCCATTTCTCCTCCCAAAACTTTTTACATTCCTCAGGTGGATTTTCACCCAAAAATTTAATTACGTCGTCGTAGACTTTTTTCCAGCATCCCTGTTAAAAGAGACACTAATAAGTAAAAAAATGTAAACTTTGCATAAAATGTCACATGAAATTACAATAATTTGTGAATCGTTGCTTCAATGAATTCCGAATACTTACTAAATAAAGTTTGCTATAAGTCTGCAGCTTAATCAATTAACAGTTTCTTTCTTTCTGCCATGTTATAAATCTATACTAATATTATAAAGAAGTAACGTTTTTTTTTTGTTTGCTTGTAGGGGGTAACCTCTGGAACTACCGAAGCGATTTCATAAGTGATGGTGGCAAATTTATGGTGACAATCCCTGCTCCAACATAGGCTATATTTTATCTCGGTGTCACTACCCCCAGGTGGGCTAAAAACGATCTAAAATTGAGATATTTTATACTGTAGGAGCTAAAAACTTGAAATTTGGCATGGTAGTTACTTATAAAATTTAATAGCTGTCCAAGATCAAATTCTAAAAAAAATTCGAAGTTCAAAAAGGGTGAAATCTGCGAAAAGCGTTCTAAACTACCGAACCGATTTTAAACGTAATGCACGCAAATTTATAGTGACAATCTGTGCTCTTGAAAAATTGAAACTTGAAATCTTGAAATTTGACATGGCTGATACTTTTTAAGACACAATTGCACACACAGAACAGTTTTTTAAAATAAATCGAAATTTAAAAGGGTGACAGAAGAAAAACAGTTCTAAATTACGATTTTTTATATATTTTTTTATTTTTATTTATTTATTTTACTAACAGGATTAGAAATTTCAAATTTGGCATGGCGATTACTTTTAAGATACAAATGCTCGCTAATAATGGTTTGTAAAGAAATTCAAAATTTCAAAGGGTGAAATGAGCGGAAAGCGTTTAAAAAGCTTTCTAAATTGCAATTACTATGGAATTGTTAGGGATAGAAACTAAAAATTTGACATGGCTGTTGCTTTTAAATCATAAATGGTCGCACAGAAAAATTTGAAAAAAATCGAAATTTAAAAGAGTGAAATGCGCGAGAAGCGTTCTGAAAACGTTCTAAATTACGATTTACTTGGAACTATTAAGGCTAGAAACTTAAAATTTCGCCTGGCTGTTACTCACGTAAATGATCACCCAGAACAGTTTACTAAAAATGCAAAATGTAAAAGGACAGGAGCAAAGAATAAGAAAAAAAAAAGTACTAAAATTACAATTTATTAACTTCGTATTTGGTATGGTGGTTACTCTTAAAATGCAAATGCTCGCTAAGACCGGTTTCTAAAAAATCGAAATTTAACAGGCTGAAATGAGCGGAAAACGGTCTACATTATGATTTAATTGGATTTATTCGGTTTAGAAACTAGAAATTTAGTATAGTTGTAACTTTTAAGATCCAGACGCTCGGTATAAACAGTCTATTAAAAATTCGAAGTTTAAAGGTGTAAACTGAGCGGAAAACGTCATAAATTATGTTATTTTCTTTTTCTAAATTGTTAGCAATAGAAACTTAGAATTTAACATGCCTGTTATTTTTTATACGTAAATGCTTCCATAGAACAGTTTTTACAAAATTCGAAATTTAAAAAAGATGCAGAAGGAAAAATCATTCCAAAATTGCAATTTTAGTGATGCTGCTGGTATAGGAAGTTGAAATTTTTCATGATGGCTATTTTTAAGATTTCAATGCTTGCTAAAAACGGTTTAAAAAAATCGAAATTTAAAAAAGTTAAATAAGCTGGAAAAGTTCTAAAAACCTTTTAAACAATGATTTATCTGAAATTGGTAGGGATAGAAATTTGAAATTTTACATGGCTGTTACGTTAGAGACACAAATGCATCGCATCCATTTTTAAAAATTTTGAAATTTTAATGTGAGCAGGAACAGAAAAGTTTTAAAATTGCAATTTCTGTGATATAGTTATTACAGAAATTTGATTAATTAGTGTGGCTTAATTGGTAATTTCTAAATTATCTGTGGCAGTAAAATTTCATCTAATGAAAATAGGCCAACGAATATCACTTGGCATTTTTCAAGAACTACGCGAGCAAAGCCGCGGGTTTTGCTAGTATAAATATAAAGTAACTGTTTGATAAATATTCTTATATTAAAATCTATTATTTAAATTCAAAGCAACAATTAAAATTGTTACAAATATTGAATTTGTTAAATTATACTTAATTTTATTAACAGTTTAAAAAAGAGAATTTTTATAAACAAATCAATTGACTAATATCGAAATTTTTTTTAAGTGGATAGGATTTTCGGGGTTTACCTTCTATGTAAATTCTGGCTACTTCAATATCAATTCTAAAACTCTATCAGACTGGGTAGACAAGCAAAACTTTAAGCATTGCAAGAATCTTTTCTTAACGCAAGAGGAGAAGTATCACGTCATGGAATGTTGCTATGCGTCCAATAGTAAAATCCGTGTAAGTTGGTAAAAGTGCTATTATATTCGGAAGTCTGGCGTAACTTTAAGCGTCACCTTGATCTTTCGTTATTCGCTATTATGCTATTGATCCGCTGAAGTCCCGACTAGCAGGTTTTTTGTGACCAGGGCACTTTCAATTTTTCGTGCCTCCTTAAATTAGTTGATTTACTGATATTAGTTTTTTTTTTTTTTTTTAAGTGTCAACTCAAAACATTAAGTTTTCCGGAAAATTAAAAAACGGTTCCAGGAATAAAAATAAAATATTTTTTCTATTATTTATTGAAATGTGCTTTTAACCAGAAATTGAGATCTATTTTTGTCATTTCATCGTATTAATATCTTAAATATCACATTTTTTTAGTTGTGTCACTTTTCAAATAAATGTGGAATATGTTAAACACAGTACATCAATTACTAGAAAATAATGATAAGAAGTCTACTTATTAATGATGTTAATGGATATTCAATGATATAACCAAAATGACACTGAGTGCAAACAAAAGTCCTAAAAGAAATAAAAACGCTGGCACAATTATGATTTTTTAAAATGAAAATTTAGATGAAATTATGAAAAATTTTGTGCCCCTTAGAAATTTCATGGCCAGGTCATGGGCTCCGGATGCCCGTGCGATAGTCAGGGCCTGTAGTCCGCTGTGTGCAGCAGTGAAGCATTTCTCATGTGTGGTGGGAAAAAAAAGTTGCAGGTACTGATTCATGCTGGAAAGACATCCCATTGAATTTTTCGAGCAGCAGTTGCAGGCCAAGATTCGCGTTGAGTTTAAAGATTTACAAAACGTGATTCCGTTGGTTAGTAAGTATACTCCACAAGTTTGGATTCAGTATTTTGCTTTTTGATGCAGTTTATTCTGCATTTCGTTTCCTTCTCATTCATTCAATAGCGCTTGCAATGATTCGAAGCATATGGGACTTCGGTTCGATTTTCGACTTCAGTTTCTGAGGTTTCTAATTGGAACTTCTCCTAAAGTTTTCATAAGAAAAGGGAAATCGCGAGTCAGTTGTGAAGAGGAATTAACTTCGCATATTCCAATTAATTCTAATTAATTTACACCTTAGCACCCCCCCCCCCTAAAATAACATTTTTTTTTCTCAAAATTACTATCCTAAATGTATTTTATTTTCTACACTGTAAATGTATCTAGTCCCTGCCTTTTTCCCTTTTATTAAAACTGATTTTCAATTCATTTGTATTTCTTTCTCTTTACGTTTCTCTTATAAAAAAAAAAGAAGAAAATAAATTATTTAGTTCGCCTAGCAGCTGTGGATGTATCTCTATCCCACGGTCAATCAAATTTACCAGATGCCCTCTGCTATACCCTTTCTCTTTTACATTTCTGTTCCTCTATCTTATTAAATTGTATTATCATTGTAACGTGCATGTCTATTTTTAATTTTTAGTAACACTCCTTAATACAACCCTATGTGAACCAGACTTTATGTGGTTTGCGAAGCTACTATATTCATTCCTCTCTTTTGGCATCTAAAAAATTCATATTTGATCGACACCAAACTCCCATTGACTTAACGTTTAACGGAAAATAACATATGCGCTTCTATCACATTCTCCTCGCCAAAAGTACGTTAATTAGGTTACTTGGCTTTCTGTAACTCTGCCATCCCTGCTCGGTATCGGTATCCACCGAAGAAATTGTTTAATTAATCATCATTCACTCACTGTTTGTCTGTGATTAAAAGATGTAATTGTTCGTGCCTCCTCTCCAGCGCTCTCCGGCATACCATGCCTATTTATGCTCGTACCAGAACCTTGGTCAACTCCACTTTGTAATAAAGAAAATTTGTTTCTCAAGAAAATCCTGTGTTTGCATCCATTCGCTCTGTGTAATCTCTTTACTGGGATATTAACAACTATCTTACTTTGCAGCTCAAAGATCCGAAATCTATCCCATTTATGCCTAGCGTCCCAGTTTGGGATGCTTTAGTAAAATGGGAAAAAGTGCATTTCACACCACTTTTTATTATATAGAAATTCGATGTCTTATTTTATCGAGGACTCCTCGATAAAATAAGACACCAAATTTCTATTAAATAAAATTGGTGTGAAATGCACTTTTTCCCATTTTACTAAAGCATCGACGCTAGGTATAAATGGGCTATACTCCGCCCCAAAAAACTTCGTCATATCAGTACAGACACACAATTTTTCTAATCGTATTTCTGGCAATTTTTTACAACATTTATACACGATAATAATGCCTTCGTTTCAATGTGATAACTGAACGTTATAAAATTTTTAAGAAATATTTCTTTTCTGCTTATCATAAAAGTTTTGTCAGTAAATTTCCTTTAAATATTTAGAATTGTTCTCGAGAAAATAACCAGAGTGGACAATGTGCGTACACTTTTTAGGATTTCCAAGGATTCTGAAACCATTATTTCAGATCCGAAATCTTTGCCTAAGATTTTTCTTTAGGATTAGAAATTTTCTGAGATTAATCTCAGAATTTGTTACATTTTACTACGATTAAAAAGAGCGAAAAATTCTATTCGAAAATTGTAGTAGAACTGTATGCAGCCTGGGTGGAGAACACTAGTTTAAGTTTAAAATAGGAAAGAAAAAATATCTTAATCTAACACGTGTTATTACATTAAATTCAAGGCACTTTTAGTCCATAAACAGGGCTGCCACTGGCGACTATTTTCTAAATCCATCTCGCACCACTTTCTCAAAACAACATTCTTTTACATACGCTTTAAAAACATGTTCAAGAGAAATATACAACAAAATGTATTTTTTTAAATAGTGGTGCGAATAGAATATAAAAATAGTCGCCAGTGGCAGCCCTGATAAGATAACATTGTAAAAGGGAGGTTGTAAATTTATTTTTTTTAAGTTATTTTGTATGATTGTATATTTGTTTCCAAGCTAGAATGAAGTTGTAATCTAAAAAAAAAAAAATAAGCATTTTGAGTTCGGTCGATGTTCATCCATATCGCCTAGCATTTTCCATGTGGTTATTCATGTCAACAACTAAAATATTTTTTATTATTGAGTTTTTTTTTATATTGCTCAAACATCATTTTTTTTATTAATTATGTATCTTTATTAAATGAATTTTGATCTTTTTTTTGTTGTTTCCGTTGATTTGTTTTGAATTATTCATATAAACAGATGAAATGTTAACAAATAAATTATTACAAACACAAAAAGAAGGGTCTCATTGTATCAGTAAAAATATTTATATATTGTACTTTATGTACGATTGAGTATTATTGATTATAACTAATTTGTTTTGGTTTTAACGGATACGGCGCAGAAAATTGTTACTTTTTTGAAGGGAGTCGCTAAAATACTTCGTCCAGAGTGCCAAAATCTTTTCCCTCAGGGCGGACAAAATCCTTCCCCAGGACAGCGACAATTTTTCGCTCACCATAAGCTTAGGCATAGATTGCCATCCATGACCATCCTCCTCTTGACAGGTCAAATTTCTGAAGACAGGTTTATTTTTGTGGTCCGAATTTTCTTAAAGCATTCGTTGTGGTATTCTTTTACGAAATTCGTAAACAACATTCGTTCAGTAACTTGTACTACACATCAAATTTATAATTGAATCGAATAAAAGATCCGTCGGGTGGTCAGTTCTTTTACTATTATACTCATTTGTAAACTTCCGGAAGATGCATTGGCGTTAGCGCCCTCATTCGGTAATATTTTGAACCGCAATATATATATATATATATTCTATTAAAGAAAATCTCGCATCTTGACAGGTGCAAATCTCACTTCCTTATAATATACAGTGTGGTCATAAAAAAACTTTGCCGATATATCGAACTCTAGCGGCCGGTCCGTTCAACCGATCGAGATGAGATTTCAGATATAGTTGTTCACAGGTATGAGCTCGGTATTCTGTGAACGGCAACAAATTGGCGCTCACGGTTACGGTTATAGCTACAGAAACTCGAAATTTTCCAATGGCAACGCCCATTTTTTTCATCGCAAAATGCTCACCGCATGCGAAAACCCTAAAGAGCGTTGGAACGGTACGTGTATCGCAATAAACGGACGTTTTATGCCAATACCGGCTCTATTACAAAGCCAGGTTTCAGAGGAAATACTGGTTTGCTGACGTCATCAACCTCGGTCCCGAGGCTAACGAAAAAGACAGGCTACCGCGGTGCATTCCACTTATCTTTTTTTTACAGACCGCTAGAGTGACGTGATGCTCTTTTCGTACACCTGCATTGGTGCATTCGAGCATCACGTGACTCCGGCGGTCTGTAAAAAAAGATACGCGTAAAGCACCGCGGTAGCCTTTCTTTTTCGTTAGCCTCGCGAGGCTAACGAAAAAGAAAGGCTACCGCGGTGCTTTACGCGTATCTTTTTTTACAGACCGCCGGAGTCACGTGATGCTCGAATGCACCAATGCAGGTGTACGAAAAGAGCATCACGTCACTCTAGCGGTCTGTAAAAAAAGATAAGTGGAATGCACCGCGGTAGCCTGTCTTTTTCGTTAGCCTCGCCTCGGTCATAAATCAGGTCACAATATTCTCCCATTCCGTACTTGTTTGTAGGAAAGTATAGGAAGTGTAGGAATTATCTGTGGTGTAGGAAGAGCAGTTCACATCACGTGACTTTTACCGGAGAACAATGAAAAAAGCTGTAGGACACACAAATAGAAAAAGCATTGATAAAGGTAGCGATAGCTGTCCTACAGCAGCAGCAAAAACCTGTTCCTGACGTCACCTTGCACAGCTCTATAGTACCGTGCGTTCCAGAGACAACGTGTTGGGGAATCAAAATGTGTTTTGAATTCTGATGTTATTTTAAAGTAGTTCAATTCAAGATCGGATTGCTTTTAATTAAGGTAAGTACTTATTTACAGTATATATATGTGTATTTTTATGAATATTAACAATGTTGATCATTATGTATTAAAATATGTTTAACTTGTCGTTTCTGCGCGAGTAGGCTTAACTCCATAGCTTTGTCCGAAGCTCGTGTTGTGAAAATATTTTATTACATTTGCACTATTTATTTATTAGTAAATAATCTCGCGCAACAGTTTCTATGCATTATTCAGTATTCAATATGAATTTGCTTTATTTGTAAGTTTAATACTTTTTAGTTAAGACCTACCTTTCTTTTCATACATATCAATGGAAAATTGTGCATAAATAATTTCACATAGTTCGTATTTGTTCGTTTTTCATAGCTTTTAAATTTAGTACGATTTATGTAAATATGTTTATTATTAATATGAATTTAAATCAAAATTCTAAATCGGAATACCTTTTATTATGATAACGGAAATTTACGTTTTGATAAATTCACGACTGTTTCATTCTCATGCTTTTCCTTTTCCCTTTTATTTATTTTTTCATATTTAGTATCTTCCATTGCTAATTTTTTTTTTTTTACATACAGATGTAAATGTACATCGTAAATTTTTGAAGATGAAAATATTAACTTAATTAAATGCTTCTTATGATGTCACTAATTCACATGCAAAATTTTATCAATAATATCAGTTAGTAAGACTGTACTTATAATGTACTGTCTGTCATACGATAATTACATATTCGATTTATTTTGCCATATTACATAGTTTATACATATATATAATCTACAATAAAATTCACCAGAGGTGGTTTAATTATTATTAGAAAATATTAAATATATCAAGGGTATTATAATTATATCAAGGGTAATATACCAAGCTAAATTTGGTGAATATTTAGGGCCACTTCACAAAATTCCATTTAATAAAACAGGATCCTTCACAATAATCAATTTAATAAAATAGGTCCTCCACAAAACTCAATTTGATAAAATGGTGTCCCTTCACAAAATTCTTTATAATAAAACAAGCTCCTTAACAAAATTCCTTTTTATTCCATAAAAACTTACTATTTATTATTTATTTATTATTTTGTGACATTTTAAAATGTGTAATTTGTAAACAAATAAGTTCACCAGAGAGGAAAACTTCAGCAAAAGGATTTAAAAAGTATTTTTTAATCTTGGGTCGAATTTGAGTAACTGGGTTTAAACTTTCACTACAAAATGTTATTTTTCACAAAAATATAATAAATTTCACAAAAGTAACTTTTACTTTTCACAAAATTTTATTTAAATCAAATATCACATTTAAAATGTGTAGTAATTGATAAAAAAAATGTATGTTATAATCAGGGATGCCACTTTTCCGCGGAAACGCGGATTTCCGCGGTTTTGCTTATTTTCAAAATCCGCGGATTTCCGCTTTTTTTTCTTATTTCTCGGGCACATTTCTCTTTAATGCATCAAGCTGAACCAACCAACCAACCCATTTGTCGGAAGAACTCCTGAACACTTTCTCCTCTGTGATTGGTGAGTACGTTTGACGTCACATCGTCAGTGGGAGTAGTCATGATTCAACTGACCAATGAGCACGAAGTGTCGTGGCTTTCGATAAGTAGTGTCCGAGCCGTGCCGTGTTTGTTTACTTTTTACCGACGCTGCGCGGAAATAGATAAGTAAGATTTGAAATCTCATGATGGATTAAGTGTTTAATCTCGTCATTTGTTTTTTGATTTATATTTAATTATTGCGCCGCAAAAGACAGATTTTGATAGTAAAAAGTATTATGGGTGAAAACAAGTCCGTATACTGAATGCACGGCACGTTGTTTTGATTTCCAATTTTGCCAGATATAACAACGCCCGAAATCATATAGATAATCTACAACCTATCAAATTAATTGTTAATGGAATGGATCAAAGAATCATTAAAGCGGAATATTTATTTTCGTCTTTTTTAGTTTTAGTGGATCATAGTTTACCATTAAATGCTTTATAACATGCAGTATTCCTATTTAAAAAGATGTTCCTGAATGGTGCTGTAGTAAAAATAGTTATGCACAAGGACAAAAAGAACCACAATTGTGAAAGAAATGGCCGATAAATTGTAAATATCTGCACATGATAGAGTTCTGCATTGAAGATATATCCAGCGACTATTTACTCTTGTATTACCTATTATGTTAAAAATAAATTTTTAGTGACTGCTAGTGTTGTTAGAGAGCACGATTTAAAAAATGAAAAAGGTAAAAATTATGTTTTTAAAATCTTTTGTTTGTAGTATTTTCAGTTTCATTGCCTAAAAACTAATTTTATGTAGGAAAATGTAGCTGGACCTTCATATAAAATAAATAATTTGCTACAAGATTGATCTTCTCACCAAATGCTTTTGTAGCTGTGGCAGGTTAAACATTAGCCATATGTATCAACTAATGTTTTGAGAGAAAGCATGTAGGTTTTTAAATGTATTTGCTTATAAAAATTTTAAAGAATAGTTTTACAATTTTGAGGAATTCTCATATTAATATTTGTCATTTATATCAGATAATTATTGAATGAAATTTTGAATTAGCCATTTTTGTTATATTTATTAGTGTTTCTTATATTTGTATTACATGTATATATGTTTCAATTTGAATTCAAATAATGACACAAATTTTATTTCGTGTATCATTTTCACTTTTTTTGCTCGATTTTTACTCCGCGCACAGGTTTAACTTTTTTGTTCAATTTTCACCTCACGCGTCATTTCCTCTTTTTTGCTCTTTTCTCAGACTCATCCCTGTATAATGATAAATGTTATATTAAAGATGTCTTTTAAAGGACCCCCCCCCCAGGGGCGTAGCGAACGGGGGGGCTGGGGGGGCAGCTGCCCCCCCAATGTTTGGTAAAAAGGATTCAGTCGGCTTATCAGCAGATTTAATTAGTGTTTCTGTAGTATGTCAGTAGCCCGATTAAAAAAAACAATTCTGAAAATTCTGGTTGGCAGGACTTTAAGTCTTCAGAATGCATTTCACTACAACCTTACAATCATATGGCAAAAGCTAGTCGGTCTATCAATAGATAAGTTATGAGTAAAAAAAGTAATGGTTTCAATAGATCTATCTGGTCAGCCGGTATGAAAGTCACGTGTTCTGTCACATTTTCGAATCACATAAATAGCTAGTCGGCCTACCCACTGAAAAAAATTATCATGTATAAATCTTGTCTGCAGAGCCCGAAATGTTGGACATATACTATACCTTACCCACACATGGAAAAGCTAAGTCGGCCGTCGATACATAGGGCAATAGGGGAAAAAATGAATCTGATCTATTGATTTGAAAATATCAGAAATTTGTCCTACAGTAACACTCGCAACTTACATAGATAAAAACTATCAATATATAAACTAGGCCGACCGAATGCGAAAGTCGCTTAAGAAAATTCAAGAAATTTTATACTTGATACCTAGTAAGTAGGTTCTAGCAACGATATGATGTTTACGCCCTTTGGAACTGTTTTAGGAACGTTTGGAAAATAAAAACGAAGAATTTTTAAAACTATTTAGAAAAAGAAAATGAATAAATTAAAAAAATATCCGTGCATTTAACATTTAATACCTAAAACACTTCTTACTTTTTTTTTTTTTTTTTTTTTTTTTTTGATAAAACTAAAACTAAATTTATATGCTTGTGCCAACATAACATAATTACATAATTTTCACTGATTTTTCACTTGTTATTATAAAAATTAGAATTGGAGCTTTTATTAATTACTTAATATTTATTGTATACCCTGATTATCGTAATTTCCGGCGTATAATCCGTGGATCAAACAGTTATGTTTCGACCCAGAAATTTTATTTTATATAATGGAACATACTAGGTCGCTGTAAATATTTTACTTCAATTATTAAATAAAGTTTCTGGGTCTAAACATAATTGTTTGATCCGCGGATTATACGCCGGAAATTACGGTACATGTTAGCGATTACTTTTTTAAAAACTAAATCATACGTAAGAGGAATTATTTTTTTAATCAAGAATTCAGAAAGTAGAAGATTACAGGAAAAATTAAATTATTAAAAGTAGTTTTATGGTAAAAAAAACTTGAAGCGATTGCGGAACATTAACACGTTTGCACTTAAAACAATATAAATAGTTCAGCGTTTCAGGCCCCTAACTACCGCCGGGGCACTGCCCCGGGATCCCAAACTGATGGTTAAAAAATTATTGTATTTTAATATCTAATCTAACTTCCTATAAAATACCCAGCACCTAGCTAAATGTTAATAATAAAAACTAGTCGGATGTGCCAATCCCAAAACTTTCTTCTACCTCAGTCATGTTAATACTTCAAAATTCGCTATCACATCGCAAATAAAATCAATATTTTTCGTCATTCTGTTGTACGTCAGCTGCTTGCGAATCGTCGGGTTACCGGGATGCGATCAACTGATGTATACTAAACTACGAAAAGTCCTTCTGGCCTGAACTGACAGGAACAGATAGCCTCCCTATTCCTTGGTTTTACGATTTTAGCTATTTTTACTGGAAAACACGAAGGTAAAATGCGTGGAACCTAATTAAAGAAGATTCAATCCCAGTTCTCGTCAACATTGAATTTGAATGAGAAATCGCCAAATTAGTCCTCTACAGCCAAGTTGGCTTCATTTAGGGCAACCTATTTTGGTCGCCAAATTTGGCGATATTCCGCCAACTGTCGCCAATTTTTGCGAGAATTTGACGTTGGCGAATATAAATATATAGTGATAAGCATATAATAGGATTAATCGTTACAACAATGAAAGGAAATTTGCCTAAACTGTGTTAACTAAAACTCATAAATTAAACCCGTTTATGGATGAATTCTGCTGTCTTAGGTAAAATGTAGAGGTGATAGAGGCAAAACAAAAATTGCTCCGGATTCTTCGGATCAAGGCCGAACATTTAACGAAAAAAACTTTTAGGATTTCTAATTTTTTTGAATTTGCACATCTTTTTGAATTTGAAATCGTTAAAGGGCTATCACAGCGCCCCCTTTCGTCGAAATATCCCCAAATTCTGACAGAACCTGCTTGCCATAGCCAAAAACATAAAAAAAAATTGTGGTTCAATTTGAAGCATAACTTTATACACTTTTAGATGGTACAATAGTGAAAATTGTACAAAAATATCGATCACAGCGCCCCCTTTCGTCGAAATATCCCCAAATTCTAATAGAACTTGCTTGCCATAGCCAAAAACATAGAAAAAAAATGTGGTTCAATTTGAAGCATAACTTCATACACTTTTCGATGATACAATGAGGACGGACAGACAGACATTTTGTAAAAACATGTTTTTCGGAACCTCTGACCCCTAAAACGTGTAAATCCGTCGAAAACCGGAAGTCGAAAAAAATTTCGATTACAATACTTTCTTTTATTATAGATAGAAGAAAGTAAAAATCCATCAAAGTGCTAGAGTAAATGTTTTTGCGTGTCCGTTCAAATACTCCATACGCTTCGCATGCAAAAGCATCTCTAGATAAAGGTGAAAATAAGCACTCGCCAGTCTCCACTCGTCGATTAAACTTGAAAAACTGGCGATTAAAAATATGGAAAGCACCGGCCGAATGCAGGATTTTCCTATATCCGCCTGATCGACGAAATTCTTGATTTTTAAGCGGCCGTTCTACGAAATTCATGATTTTTTACTTCATGATTTGTACACGCCCGATCGACGAAGTTCATGATTTTTACGTGCCCAATTGACTATATTCGTGATTTTTACGCTCCTAAATGACGAAATTCATGAATTTTATGTGCCCGGTCGACATAATTCATGATTTGTGTGCTTCCGTTCGACGATATTCATGATTTTTACGCACCCGATCAACGATATTCATGATTTTTACGCACCCGATCAACGATATTCATGATTTTTACGTGCCCGTTCAACGAATTTCATAATTTTTACGCACACTATCGAGAAAATTCATAATTTTTACGCACACGATCGAGAAAATTCATAATTTTTACGCGTGCGATCGATGAAATTTGTGATTTTTACGTGCCCGTTCGACGAAACTCATGATTTTTATGCACCCGATCAACGAAATTCATGATTTTTACTCCATGATTTGTATACGCCCGATCGACGAAATTCATCATTTTTACGCGCCCGATCGACTAAATTCATGATTTTTACGCTACCAAATGACGAAATTCATGAATTTTAAATGCCCGGTCGACGTAATTCATGATTTGTATGCGCCCAATCAATGAAATTCAGGATTGTTACGCACCCGTTCGACGATATTCATGATTTTTCCGTGCTCTGTCGATGAATTTCATGATTTTTACCCACGCGATCGACGAAATTCATAATTTTTACGCGTGCGATCGATGAAATTCCTGATTTTTACGCGCGTGATCGATGAAATTCATGATTTTTACGTGCGTGATCGATGAAATTCATGATTTTTACGTGCGTGATCGATGAAATTCATGGTTTTTATGTGTCCCTTTGACGAAATTTACAATTTTTTCCGAAACTAATTGGTGAAATACACAATTCCTGAATTTCTGGAGATTTTGGCCCACCGTTCTCAGGTTGTGCATGTGTAATGAATATCATGTTGTGGGTTATTACTTAGTGAATAAACATACCTATTTTATTATTATCAGATCTTAATTCTAGACAAATAATTTAAAAAAGAAAGGTACATATGTAGTTAGCTACACAAGTACCAAAGCATAGTGGGACTTATGTAGTTAGCCACATAAGCCTGTTGTGTATAACTTTGCTGTTAACTTATTTTTAAATTTAAAATAGACTGGAAATTAATATCACAAGTTTATTCGAAACAATATAAATTAAAATATTTTTATTTAGTACATATATTGTTTCTTTACTGTAAAGTCATTAATTTTTTTTTAATTAAATATTCAGTGACATGAATGTACTTACTGGCTACTAAAGAAATTGTCACTAGCCAGTAACTGGCTACTAAAGAAAATCAACCTACCGGCCAGTGGCTACTAAGAAAAATTCCTTATTTTCACCTTTATCTCTAGAGCAGACAGCAGAATGTCGAGTCGAATGTGTCATGTCGCGCCAAGTACCTGCAGAATGATGAGTCAATTCCGTGTGATTTTCAGGCTAGGACGTGCAGTGAGCTAGTGCTATTCATGATATGTCATTCGTTTACTAACTGCTCATCAATATCGGACTATCAGAGCAGTTGAGAGTCGCATAGTAGTGATAGTACGATAGTTTATTACTTAACCCCTTCGTGACGAGCGTCTTTTACGGAATTTTTAATCACCGGTTTTTCAAAGCAGAAATTTTCGCCTAATTGAATCGCAGAAATGCTGTCATTAAATAAGGCAAAGCTTACAATAAAAATTAACTGGTGGGAATAATCAAGGATTCTGAGCATCTTATGCGTCACGTATACTTGTCGCTCATCCCCAAGGGGTTAATCTTACTTTGCTTGTGTTGAGATAATAGTTTATATTATGAAACGAATTCGGCACCAGCCAAGTGGAAATAAAAAAAGACAGATTCTAAAAAGAAGAAACTGGGAGGCTGCAAAAAGTTCGAAGAAGTTAACATGTCTGGAAAGTGGAAACCACTCGACAGGGAATGGTGATAAGAAAGGTATGAATGGTTTGCTTTTTTCAGTGTGATGTGTAATTCATGTAAAAAGAGTACAGTCAAACTTGAATAATTCGAACGTGTATAATTCGAAATCGTGGATAATTCAAATGTTTCTGTCGGTCCCTTGACATTCCTATAAAACACAATCAGTGGTGGATTAAGCACTCAAGAGGCCCCAGGCGCAATTAAATTTTGAGGCCCCTCCAAATATTTTCAGTACCCCTATAGTGTGCATTTTTTAGTTTTACAATTAGAATTACTGAAAGTGTATGTTGTTAATTCCATATGATATTATCTCTAATTGGAATATAAAGTTCAAATTAATTTCTATCGCATGCTAATAAAATATTGAAAGTACTTCCCATTCATTACATTATCATAATTTTTAGAACTAAGAGATCACATTTTTATTTAGCTTTTATTTTGAAAATAACTACGTTCTATTTACTAAACTATCACTGCATTCTATCATTCTAAACAAACGTGTTTCTCACAAATATAACTGTAGGATTTTTTCTTATCAATACATATTCTTTTTTTTTCCAGTAAAGTTCTTGGTAAATCTTTTAAATAATTACTGAGTTATATCAAAGAAACATTTTAGTAATACAAAATCATATATTTTATTTTTAACTATCAATTATAATTAATCAGTTAAAATTAATTGTAAAAACTATTAATTAAGAAATAATGCGACAGATTGACTATTTTACATTAGTCGGATTTGAAACATTTTTGAGTCGGCCAATCTTGCCTTTTGCCCCCCCAAAAATTTTCTTTCGCTACGGCCCTGCCCCCCCCCCTTTTTTTTCAGAACCGGGCCCTTCAAAAAAATTTTTACCTTAAAACAGGACAACTATATATTTAAAATTTCATAATAATAGTAAAATACCTCTGTTTATTGGTGATTATAAAAAAAAAGCATATACGGAAAAATAAATCAAATATGTAATTATCAAATGACAGACAGTGCATTGCATTAAGTTCTTACCTTACACTTTTCACTAACTAATATAATTTTGCATATGAATTAGTGACAAAAGAAGCATTTAATTAAGTTAATATTTTCACGTTAACACATTTACAATTTAATCTATGTATAAAAAAAGATATAAATACTTTACTCTACTCTTGTAGCAACGACAAAGTAAACATATTTTAATAGATAAAGATTAACATTGCTAATATTCATAAAAATGCATGTACGTACTTTAAATAAGTACTTACTTTAATGGAAAGATATCTAGTCTTTAATCGAAATGTTATTAATTTTCTTGAAAATGTGCTAGAACTCAAATATAAACTTTAATTTACACATTAACCAAAAGAGAAAAAAAAGTGTCTTAGGAATTATACATATTTTATATAAAGAAATACACGAAAAAAAAAAGGGTTTTTTTTTATGTTTGTATATTATATTTTATGTAACATGGATATTTTTATTGTACATTTTACGAATTATGAAATATATATTTTATGAATTATACATATTTTATTTCTATTAAAAGAAATAAAAAGAAGCGGGGGGAGGGGGGGGGGGTTAAAAAAATTTTCTTTAAAAAGGCAATATAATGAAATCATACAAAAGGATTAAAATGAAAGTGCCTTTCCTGAAATGAATAACATATGAAGTTACATGAAGCAAATAAAATGTAACTTAAAAGGAGAGAAAAAATAATGAATTACATTTATATTTTTCTTATTCAGTTGTTAATAATAATAAAAACTCTGATATTTATGAATTATTTATATTTTATTTTTATTAAAAGACATGAAAAAAAAAGGGGGGGGGTTAAAAAAAAGATTTTTTTTTCTTTAAAAAGACAATATAATGAAAGCTTTTAAAAGGATTAAAATGAAAGTGTCTTTCCTGAAATGAATATAACATATGAAATGGTTACATGAAGTAAATAAAATGTAACTTAAAAGGAGAGAAAAAATAGTGAATTACATTTATATTTTTCTTATTCAGTTGTTAATAATAATAAAAACTGATATTTATGAATTATTCATATTTTATTTTTATTAAGAGACATGAAAAGAAGGGGGGGGGGATTAAAAAAGATTTTTTATCTTTAAAAAGACAATATAATGAAAGTTTTTGAAAGGATTAAAATGAAAGTGTCTTTCCTCAAATGAATATAATATTTATAACATATGAAATGTTACATGAACGTATATACATGGTTATATACCCTGCACACTCTAACTTATTGCTGAAATAAGTTTTGGAATGAACTCGGTAAGTTATGATGACGAATGGGAAATATACGGAGTTCGTCATCCTTGACCGAGGTTAGTGACGTCACTCTGAGTGTCCCCGGGCTTTCTTAATAGAGCCGGTGTTGGTTATGCACGCACGAAAACAGCTCTGCGAACGGCCAAAAAAAACACGATCAGGGCGCACGAAGGAAATTTGCATATGACAGAGGTAAAACACCAATCACGGAACGCCGTTCGCCAGATAGTCAGCGTAGAAAACGGATAAAAAGTGGGGTGGGAATGTTAGTTCTTCAGTCGGGAGCTTGCACATGCCGACGAAATGATTCTTCCAGCGAAAGCTCGTGGTAAATTGGTAAAACTCTATTATAAAAATGGGATGATAATGCTGCGAAAACCTTGCGTATTTACCGTCGAAACCATCGCCAAATACGTGGCCCATGTAGCCCGCAAGCTCTTCGTGATTTAGTAAAGAAATTCGAAGAAACTGGCTGCACCTGTCATAGACCGCGATCCGAACGACCAACTGTTCCTGAGGATACTGTTATGGAAGTGCATCACATAGTGACTACAGGACACATGCAAACCGCAAGAGGTGCATCTCGTGTATTGGATATACCGAAATCAACTGTCCTAAAGCTATTGCGCTCTGTAATCCGCATGTTTCCTTACCGGTACCAGCGCGTCCAGATGTTGGAAGTGTGGGACCATCAACAACGTATAGACATTGCTAATGAATTTTTTATACAATATGATGAAGATAACGACTGGCCTTTTCGCATAATATGGACGGACGAGGCACATTTCACCTTAACTGGCAACGTCAACACCAAAAATTGTTTGCACTGGGCAGACATGAGTCCGCACACTGTGGCACCAGTACCTTTATACGACGTCAAAGTTACTGTGTGGTGCGGCATTGCAGGCACAATTATCATCGGGCCGTACTTCTTTCAGGAAGCGACAACAACGGGATTTATAACTTGCTCTGTAACAGGCTCCCGCTATACGGCAATGCTGCAAAATTACGTCATACCAGAATTGCTGCAGCGAAATGCACTGAATGACTTCGTTTGGATGCAAGATGGTGCACCTCCACATATAGCGAAGTCTTTTCGCAGGGTCCTGGAACAGCATCTTGGCGACCGTGTCATCTGACGCCATTTTCCATTTCCGTGGCCTCCGCGATCCCCCGACCTCACTCCTGTGGATTTCTGGTTCTGGGGATATCTCAAATCTAGAGTGTACATGTGGAATCCGCAAACTTTGCCAGATTTGAAAGATTCTATCAAACGTGAGATTGCAAACATCCCTCATGCGATGTTACGTTCGGCTGTATTGTCCACAGTCGCCTGCATGCAATGTGTATTTGCCTGTGATGGCACCCATGTGGAAAATGTGTAATCAAAATAAAAGTTTTCTTTTCTCCGATCTGTGTTGTAATCAGTGATTGGTGTACTGACTCTGTGTCATATGCAAATTTCTTCCTTGCGCCCCGAACGTGTTTTTTTAGAGAGGGGGGGGGGGCGTTCGCAGAGCTGTTTTTTTTGCGTGCATAAAGAGTCCGTTTCTTGCGATACACCAAGGCAACACTAGATACCGGGCTTGCTCATTCACTCTCAAAACGTCACAAATGGTGGCTGGCCGCGACCAGCGATTGGTCCAAAGCAACGCGCCCATCGTTTTGTGCCAATCGCTGTATGTCTTTCCTCCTAGTCAGCCACCTTTTGTGACGTCATCATAATGAATGAGCAAGCCCGGTATGTAGTGTAGCCCTGGATACACGCACGGTTCCAACGCTCTTTTGGGTTTTCGCATGAGCTGAGCAATTTGCGACGAAAAAAAAATGGGCGTTGCGATTGGAAAAATCCGAGTTTCTGTACCTATAACCGTAACCGTGAGCAGCACTTTGTTGCCGTTCACAGAATCCCGAGCTCATACCTCTGAATAACTATATCTGAAATCTCACCTCGATCAGTTGAACGGACCGGCCGCTAGAGCTCCATATATCGACAAAGTTTTTTTATGACCACCCTGTATATACATTAATTAAAGTTGATTTTTTAAAATCTCTTTTGGCACTGAGTCCTTTTAAGGTTTGATAGATCATTAGTGGAACATAAGAAGAGGGAAAAAAACATACAAAAGAAAAAAAAAACTGGTTCAGTTATAAACCTGTTAAAACTTACTTTAATGTCCGCTATCTTAGCATCATCCATGCCCTTCAATTTCTCTTTCCATTCATGCTAAAAGAAAACAAAAATCATTTAATTAGTGCTATTTTGTTGATTTTAAATGCTTTTTCTATTTTTTTTTATTTTTCATTCTACAGTTTTCGTGCGTAAAAGTGTGAGTAAAAACCTCACGCCAAAATAATCCATATCCCTTCTAAATCATACAAATAGACTAGATGTCTGTGTAGGTCAGGGCGTGACCTATAATCAAGATACCTCAGATTTTTCGGAAGCCCTATTAAGTTTTCGTTCATTAGATTCGGACCAAGATAAGCCCACACATTTGTCTGGGCCTTAGACCGAGATGATCTAAACTGAACACATCTTTAAACTGGAGGTTTGTATCCACCCCCGCCTGACTATAAACTTGATCTCGACCCACGGGACTGGCTTGGGGCAATTTTTTTTCATTGTATTCGGGTTGGTGAGGATTGAAATACAATCTTTCCGGACTATGTCAGGCGGGCAATTTCTTCCTAAAAATAATAGTTAAATTAGCTCTGATTCTTTAATCGAATGACTATTTTATTTTTAACGTCTCTATAAGCCAATTTCATGCGCTGAAAATCTAAATACCCCTTAAAAATTAAATCGTGTCTATTTTGACGCTTTGTATTTTCAAATAATACAGTGTTATTGTAAATGATGGACCCATTTTCAAAAAAAATGTATTTATTAAAGTACAAATCCAAAATGAACAATCTTTATATATCAGTGAAAAGAAGTTTCTAAGTTTTTTTAAAACATTATAAATGTTCAATGTGTCCACCGTTTGCTCACTTCTTGCGAACTCAAGAACGCAGAAAACCTTGTGCTCCACAGTAGCCATCTCACTCACAACTGACAATGAAACGAAATCGCGGCCTATAGCCGCGCGACCTCTACGGGCCGCCTCTGGAACCATCGCCGCTTTGAAAGCCGTGCACTCAGTAACAGCAGGTACGCTTTCTCGTGTGTGGGACGAGTTTGGCTATCGCGTAGGTGTTTGCTGTGAAGAAAACGGTGGACACATTGAACATTTATAATGGCTAAAAAAAACTTTGAAACTTCCTCTTTTCATTGGTATAAAGATTGTTCATTTTGGATTTGTACTTTAATAAATACAACTTTTTGAAAATGGGCCCATCATTTAGAATAAATCTGTATTTAGCCTATTTTATTATATCTATCATGCATCACTGAAACACTGCATATACATTTGCTTTGTCGACAAGTCTCCATTTAACGAGGAAAAACAATTATTCTTCATAAAATTTTGTATAATTATTTTTTTAAATGTTCAGATATATAGAAAACCCGTGCACGTTATCATCATCATCATCATCATCATCATTAATATTTTAATGTCAAGTCAGGAATTACCATTTACTCCTTGTCAATTTTCAGTGTTTATTATAAACATACATACAGAAAGCCATTAAGAGTTATTCTTCCATGATATAAAATATTGCAAAATGAATTTTTTTTTTTTTTTTATATTATGAGGTTCTGGTGTCATAACTGTAGCAGATCCTTTCTGACCCCTAATCGCATAACGCTTTGAATTGTTTTAAATGACAATAGATGTCAATGCCATGCAGAGCCTCACGACCGAGCTTCACGAAAGACATCACTCCGAATGCACGTTGAAGGCGAGGAGAAAAGCGCGCGAGTTGTCATTTGAGCGCGGTCCAGGTCAGAAGGCAGTCAAGAAGCATGGCGTTTACGTTCTAATTAAGATGGATTCGTTGAGCCGGAACTGTCTGTGGCTGAAATGTTATTAATTTAAAGACGACATTCATCTGTCCCTGTAAATAGTTCTGCTATGTATCTATTTAATCGTTACTTCTTCAATATACAGGGTGTCCATAAAAGAACTCCGGGGTTTTGAAGCAAAATATTTTAATTCAATGATAAATTTAGGTTAATGTTATACATATGTACTTAAAGGTAAATTTATCAAGACCATTTAGTAGATTTCAGTGTGTGCCCCGTTTGTGGCACGGTACGCATCCAAACGGTATTCAACCTCTCCCCATGTCCTGACCAACATGCAGGGACATGCGGGGCAGATGCCCCGGGTCCTCCATTTGAGCCCCCCCCCCCCTTGGGCTTAATCAGGATTTTTGTTAAAATTGTGCAAATGGTTCAAATTGGCCAAAAGTGACCAAAATTCTTACATTTTCAAAGATTTAGGAAGGCCTCCACTTCTACAATCTCCCTCCTGTGCTCCATGTACCCTCACCCCAAAAAGGAACAATCTACATCATTATAAAACTATTGTTATAAAATTTTATAGAAAAGTACTTTAAAGAGCATGAAGAATGAAGTAACAACATATCAAGTGTTGAAATTTGTTGCTATTAGTATGTGCATGCCATATTAGTAAGTGCATGGTTTTTCCATATTATGGAATCACTCAAATGCATGCTGATGCAATACAAAGATTAAATTTTATAATGTGGTAGACAATTTTATATTATACCAAATAACCAAGAGTGACTGAAAGACTTGCATTTACACTTTAAAAGCTCATATGAGTCGTTATATTCATATACAAAAAAAAATAGTGTTTTGTCATCTGTTAAAGTTGTGACCATCTTTCTTGTGATACCCTGTATACAGATGTAAATAGTACTTGGTTCGAAATTTATGTATACATACAATAGGTATGAAGTTTAATACTAGTCACCTCAACATAATTCCCAAACAATTTCTATGAACAGATAGAGGGGGGGCCCCCAGAATGATGCTTGCCCCAGGGCCTCAGAGAGTCTAAGTCGGGCCCTGTCAACATGTCTGGAGTGATGATTGCCAACTGAAGACTGCGTCGTCTCAACGATTTTTTCGGACTTCGTTCACAAGAAGTACGGATTCTATCGACGTTCTCTTCTGACACTCGTGGCTTACCAGGTGACGTTCGCTTTAACACACTTCCCGTTTCTTTAAACGCACGTAGCCACTGACGAATGGTTTATGTCCGTAGGTGCATTACCACCATACTCGCGCCGAAAGTTCCGCTGTACAATGGTAACAAATCCAGTTTCTATAAGCCAGATAACAGACTGAACCTTTTGTTGTGGCGTCGCCATCGCACTTCAATAACTGAATGAAATGATGGAATGAGCGTCTGCTACGTTACTTCAAGGTCAATGACGCGCAACGCTACCTAGTGTTGAAAAAAACAAACTGAAACTGGTGGAAATTTTTTTTATGAGCTACTGATTTCTTCTAAATTTACTGACCTGACCTAACTCATACCGTTAACTCGATATGATTTTTTAAAATCTCGGAGTTCTTTTATGGACATCCTGTATTATCTTAACAAGTTTAAGTTTTCGTCGTCTTATTTATAAGTACTAGTAAGTCATTCTACAAAATGGTATCAGAAATGGGATGAGAATTCCATGTTCGAAAGAGTGCTAACTTGGCTTACCTTAATTTAGAGATGATTTATTTTGCATGTTACGACAACATTATGATAAATAGTGAAGACATAGTCTATTTTTATTTATGTTCCTGTCAAGTTTGATTACCTTGCGAAGTTAGTTTTTATTTTCTTTTTGTTCTTAAAAATGGCGTCACAAATAAATCATATTAAGGAATTAGAAGTGGCTTTAAAGACAGAAAAGTCCTCTAAACTCAAAGTTCTTCATAAACTAATTTTTAGTACTACTGAAGACCGGAAAAACCGGCAAAGAATCCGTGAATTTACTCGATTTCCATTTGAAATCGATAGTACAAGTTAGGCGGAAAAAATCGCCAAATTAAAGAGGATTTTTCTTTAACTGAACTAATTACGATTTGTAACGTTTTAAGTATTGATAATAACGGGCCTCAAATAATTTACTGATAGAATAATTTATAACCTTTGTGATTTAAATGAGTTAAAGTCAAATATTTTGCACGAAGATATCAGTGATGCTGAAATACGCCACCGAAGTGATTACGTCACTCGTGTGCTTTCGTCTGCTATGGGCCACAAATGGCCGAGTTTCTAATGATAATGACATGAGAAATTATTTTAAAAAATCGTATTAAAACAAATATTTTTTTTCTGAAATTTTAATCCTTTGATTTGCATACATTGATGTAAGAAGTACTATTTTCTGAAATGTGATTAAATTATTTGTAGCTCAAATTTATGTTTTTTAGTTTTAAAATTTAAAAACGCCGAAGTTCATACACATCATCCTAGCAATTTAAGATTTAGGGGTAGCGCCATCTAGGATCAGTAATCTCAAAGAAAGTAGAATCAGTCTCGGATATTTTTCTGCTTTTTACAGATTATATGAATTTATTAATTTCTTTTTGATCGATTTAAATGATTTTTAAATAACTTATTTACTTTTATATTTTTTTACTAAATATTTAAGTTTTTGAATCATTTAAAATTTTTATAGAACATTATTGATATTTTAATGATCTAATCATAAAATACAAATTTATTTACCTTCATAATGATAGAAAATTTTGTATTCAGTAAAAATCTTAGGAACTAAAAAGTGTTATTTGCTTTTCCATACATATATTTACAAATATGACAGTCAGATTAGAAATGTCAGAATGTTAAAATTCAGCGATTATTTTATAAAATCACGTTTGCTTATAAAGTTTCTTTTGGTTGTTAGATGGGTAGATTAATTACTTTTTTTTTTTTTTCAAATTAAAGATTATGACATTAGTAAATTATCTTTTATGTTACGGCAGTTTGAGGGGGTGGAGGGATAAAGTGTTTAGGAGGTTCTAAAGTGTGAAGATTTTAAAAATGTTTCAGCAGTTTATATACATATATTTGTTGCATATTTCTGCACTGTAAATTAATTATTATTTCTATTGCTCAAATCTGATATAGGTATGTCGAAGATATTTTATATATTTTTTTATAAACAAACATGATTTTTTATAGCATGTTAAATTGCTAAATTAAAAATTTGCTTGTAAAAAAGAAAAAAAAAAAAAAAAAAAAAAAAAAGTATAAAGTTTTTTTATGGATATTTTGGATAAATTAGATTTTTTTTTCACGTTTTTTAATTAAAGATTATGACTACTATCAAACTATTTTCTTTCTTACTCTCTTTGCCTCCATATATAATTAACACTATTTAGTTTTCTGAGTTTCTTATTAAACAACAGATTTTGCACAGTACACAAGGTAAATAAATTATAATTAATGATCAGATTAATAAAAATATTAATTTCTATAAAACATTTTAAATGATTGAAAATCATAAATATTTAGTAAATAAAAATCTAGATAAATAAGTTACTTTAAAATAATATCACATAAATAAGAGAATATGATGACCTTTACTGATCGCAGATGGCGCCACCCCTAGACCTTTCTTCGATATACAGTAAAACCTCCATAACGGACACTCCCGAATAGCGGACACCTCTATTTAACGGACACTTTTCAAATCCCCACTCCCAAAATCTAAATTTTTGTATGTTTAACCTCTGAATAGCGGACATTCCGAATAGCGGACAGTAGTTTTGGCGATCAAGGATCAAAAATTATATTTTAACGAGAAAGAAAATGAAAAATTAAAATTAAAAAGCCTAGAAATTTATCAAGGCAATGTGTCACAAATTTTTTGACCACAGATAAATGTAGGGGTGGTCTTTAGAAAATCCCCAATGGCCTGGGGAATCTCCCCAATATCGTAATCGATTACTGTTTGATTCTTCAGATTTAATTGACATACAATATTCAAAGCTTCAAAATATGTTAAAGCCATTTTTATCGTTTTCTGAATGTATTGAGTTCTGCGTATACTGAATTTAGTGCCTTGTTTGTGATTAATGTTTCACGAATGACCGCAAAACGAAAGCGATTAACTTTAAAAGAAAAATTTGAAATTGTAAATGTAAGTGAATCTGAAAAACAGAAATAGAGTTTACGGATACTTGTCGAATGTTTTAAAATAGGTAAAACACAAGTGGGAGAGATTTTACGAAATAAAGAATTTGTGGATTATTAACTCTAACGAGAACATCAAAAATGTTAAATTGAGGTATACTGATTCCATTGAAATTAATTCTATATTCCTGAATTGGTTTACTTCACTTCGTTCAAAAAAAATCCTATCAGTGGACCTTTGATTCAGGAAAAGGCTTTAAAAATCGCCAAAGAACTTTGATTACACGGTTTTAAGGGTTTGGGTAGATGGCTGGAAAAGTTCCGGTCTTGGCACAACATCTCTTTAAAAACAATATGCGGAAAAGCAAAATCTGTAGCTCTGAAAAAAAGTGGAGGATTGGCATGAATAACTGCTATCAAATTGTGAAGGTTATGATGAGAGAAACATTTTTAATGTCGAGGAAAGCGGACTCTTTTTCAGAATTTTTTCGAATAAGATTTTGCGCTTTAAAAAGGATGGCTGTATCGGCGAAAAAATGACAAAAGAGCGAAGCATATTTTATTATGTTGCAATGTATTAGGGGAATTTTAAATTTCTCTTATAGATCAAAAATCTCTAAAACCCATGTGTTTCTCAAAGAACATACAATTAAAAAGAATGGTGTTATAGAGCGAATAAAAAAGCGTGGATAACCAGTTTTTTAGTGATTAAATGGTTAACTTCCTTTGATAATAGGATGAAAAAACAAAGAAAAGTTATCTTGTTTTTGGACAGTGCAACTTCTCATCCAAAACATTTTAAATTGGACAATGTTAAAACTGTGCCCCCCCTCCCAAAAAAAAGAGACAACTTCCGTATGCAAGCCCCTTGGTCAAGGCGTTATACGCAATTGTAAAGCCTGGTAGAGAAAGGTTTTACTAAGCCATATTCTTTCGAAGTTTTATTCCATGAATACAGTTGAGAACAGCCTAAAATTAGTTAATGTTCCCGATGCTTTCAAATTCGGATTTTCTTCAGCTGTAAAAAACATATAACCGGAATGCGTACGACAATGTTTCAGAAAAGCAGGCTTTATATTAAAAGAAAATGAAACACTTATTTCCGATAGAAAATGAAGAAGTATCGCAAAAAATAAATAAAGGAAATGGATCAGGAGTGAAGAATTGCAGAAATGCCATCAACATTCATGGTGACCTACTGAAAAAGAATAAGTTGACGTAGGCGATTATATTCCTTGAGAATCTTCGACAAAAGCTGACTCTATTAGTGATATGAATCAGATACTGAAACCAGGGGATGTTTCCTGTAATGTCGAGAATTTCCAAGAAATGGCAAAACACAGTGAGCATATTCACATATTTTTTTCTTTTTCCAAAAAAAAAGATGATTCAGAAGGATTAAATCTACTGATAGCATTAAAACGTCGCATTGAAAAACTAACTCCATGTAATCGCAAGCGAAAGCAAACTTTTGTAACAGATTTTTTTCCTTAAAATGTAATAAACAGTAGAAAAATGTATGTACAATTTCATTTCAGTTTTATTGCTTAAAAAAGTAATTTTAAATTCTGATTAATCATATAATAGAAGTTCTTGGACATATAAAAGCCCATTAATAAAACTTTAAGAATTTCTTAGCGATTTTGTGAATCTCTGAAGTTTTCCCAATAGCGGACACCTCCGAATAGCGGACAATTTCTGCGCTCCCGAGGTGTCCGTTATTTAGAGGTTTTACTGTATTATTTTTTGGATTGGGACGTTAGCGTTTGGAAATTTTAAAACTTAAATTACACAAATCTCAGCTAAAAAATACCTTAATTACACTTACGCAAATGATACCTCTTATATCAAGCTATCCTAATCAAGGGATAAAAGTTTTAGAAAACTAATATTTTTTTTAATATGATTTTTTAAAACAATTTCCCTATGCGCCTATGTGTCTCGCGTGGCCGTAGCAGACGACAAGAGATAAATGACGTCACACTTCGGTAGCGTATAGATTTTAATGAAAGTACTGAAAATTTTAGTGATAATAATATTAGTAGTGTTTCAAATAATGAAGATATGTCTGAAAGAAATGATTCTGGTCGTAGAAAAATGAAATGGCGCAACTTCTGATTCCTTATTCCGTTTTGAAACCTTCGCTTAGCATTAGTGAAGTTGAGAACATGATTGCTGCATTCGACGGTACTCAATATCAAAATGTAGAAAAATGGATTAACGATTTTGAAGATGTTATTTCTTTATTTAACTTAAATATACATAACTTAAATTAATTTTGACAAAACGATGTATGAAGAGAAAAGCAAAATTTTTAATACAAAGCGAAAGTAAATTGAATTCTGACATAAATTAAAATCATTACTTATTTCTGAATTTGGCCCAACGTGTAATTAAACAGAACTACATGAATTGTTATCTAAATGAAAAATGAGGGATAATGAAACACTAGATGAATATTCCTTAAATATAAAGCAGTTATGTTCTTGTGGCAATATCGAAGATTCTGCATTAATCCAGTACTAAGTAATAAATGGAATACAAGATTCTGTTTCATAAAAATCATTTTTATACAGTTATTCTGATATAAATTAACTTAATCAAAAACTTTTATGAGAAATTAAGATCTGATTATGAGAATGTAAAACCAGAAATTGACGCTAGGTCTAAAATGAAAACTGAAGTAGAATATAAAAGCAAAACTAAAAATGTAAAGTCTGATATTCGATGTTATAATTGTGGCGATAAAAATCATAAAAGTATTAACTGTAGAAATGGTAATTTGTATGGCTACAAATCATTTGATAGTAAAGGAAAATATATAGAATTTTCAAATGATCATTCTCAAGTAAATATTGTAACGAGTTCTAAAAATTTAATTCTTCATCTCAGATCATCATCATCTTGATTCAGAAAGTCAAGCTGCATTCATTAACTTTCACTTCATTAGTTTATACAAGTAGTCAGCGAACAATTTTAAAGAGAAGTAATTACAATAAAATTATAGATTATGTAAAATTAGAAGCAACAGATATTCGTTTGACTGGTTTAGGCAAAAGTCATACAGACCATTTGGTTTCTTTCAAGCAGAATTTGAGGTTGATTATTCTAAATTTCAAACCTCTGTTTTTGTGATTGAAGATAATTCTATTGATTTTAATATGATTATTTGTACTTATGAAATACATCAAGGCACTTTATTTATTTCTGGTAATAATCTAAAAATAAATAAATATAAAAATGATTCTAGCAATTCTTTGGTTCATGTTATAAATGCAAATGAAGTAACTGCAAATTCTAAATTTAACCCTTATTCTTCCACATTCCAAAATAGTCAGGAATTCTAAACCAGAACAAAAGTTTGCCATTTAACCAATTTAATTATTTCAGCACAAAAATTAAAGAATTACCTTTAGAAAATGAAAATTTAATTACCCAAGCTAAACAAGCCGAATCAAAATATAATGTTAGAAACAGAAATACTCGAATTAAAAGAATCATTTTTGTGAGAAAAATAAAATCAAGAATCGCGAAAACATCCTTATTATCTAAATTGTATGACATGGAAATTAAGTTAATACAAAAGTAACAGAAAGGCAAAATACCACCAGATCACACAGAAAATTAGAGAGGCACTTGCAAGACATAAAATCGCAATTAGATGAAGAAAGAAAATGTTCATAACAATATAGAGTACGTTTAGAGAAAGCCAATAACCGTTCTAAACAATTAGAAAAATAGTTAGAAGAATCCGAAGACGAGTGTTCTAGAATAAAAAATTCCAAAAGAAGAGTTGAAAGAAATTTAGATAATTTCTAAGAAAATTTCGAAAATCTGAATCAAGAATTTTGCTAGGAAACAAATAAAGCGATGTAACAATTCCAAAAACCTCAAGAATGATTCAGCTTCCGCAGATTTTGAAAATAAAGAAAAAGTGACGTGTTTCCCCGAAAATAAAAACAAACCAAATTTAAAAGTAGGAAATGAAGAAAACCTTAGAAAAATTGAGAAAATGTCATGTAATAAGAAAATGATCAGTAATGTTCGTAAAATTAAAGGTCTACAAACCATCAGATGAATTTGAAGATGAATCGTAAATAAGGTCTGGAGATTTTGAAGTTAAGAAATGCAATCAGAAGTTTGCTAAAAAAAAAGCCTGGTGATAGAAACTTTCTTTTAGGAAAAAAATAGAATTAAATTTTATGTAAATTCTGAAGTTGACGTTGACACCGATATGTCCAAAGATGACAATTTGACCAATTTTGACGAGTAAGATCTCCATCCTGACAAATCCCTTAAACTTCTGACCGTCGTGAACTGATGTATCCGTTTACTAAGCTGTATGTTTCACTGCAATAGAAGCGTTATTTAAATTAGTATAATTCTAAAGATATAATGCAATTTTAAAACATTTAGTAATGATTCATACTCTCAATGATTATATTTATATACGTAATTAAGATTTTTATATCAAGTTGGAAAAATCATGTTTTTCAGCATTAAAAAAATTACAGAGAAAACAATATTACAATATTGTCATTTTACTCGGCGGTTAGAGGGTTAATTTTGAAGATGATGTTATATTACGAAGAAATGATAAAAATTTACCCAGCTATGATTATGAAATGTGATGAAAGAAGAAAAGAAGTAAAATAAAGACGAATATGAAGAAATGACGCATAGAAAGAAGAAAAAGAGGATGAAGAAGAAACATCTAGTAATGATGCTAAACGACGTTAATTGCCATTATGACGGATGTTCTTTTTTAAAGACGGCTTATAAACTCTTAACCCTTGACTGTCAGACGAACTTTGTCTTTTTTTCAAAGAATTTTGCGATCTTTTCAGAATAAGGTCTGACTGTAAACTGTGACTTTTTCACGAACCTTTTTATGTTGAGCATTTGACTGTTTCAGATGTAGTGAAGATTTTCGTGCTTTTTCAACTGAGATAGGCATCAGCATCCTCTGAAGAAGACATTGTGCTATATTATGTTGTTATAGAAAAAAAAAACTTTGGATGCTGCTCTTTTTGCTTTTGTCTAATTAATAGGTTTTTGGTTTTAGAACCTATTAACGAGCAAATGCAAAATAACTGAAATGATTAACGCCAATAAAATAATATTTTTTCTTCTTGCCTTTTAATTATTTATACGAACAAAATAAAACATGACGTACCTTTCTGCGTTTATATTCATCTTTATCTTCATTAGCTATGGGCATAGGCTGAAATAAAACAAAATAATCCTATGTAAGTAAAATTTATGCAGAAAAGTTTTAAATGGCTATAAACTGGCGGCTCAATATGAATATACATGCCATGTAGCATAAAATTGATAAAAAGTAATCATATATTAGGACGCAATATAGAAAACTGGAATTCATACGTATATTTCATCCATTTATAACTAAATTTAATATAAATTTAGTAAAAAATAAAATTCTGTTTCATATTGTTGGGTTACCGGTACTCCCTTTTATTAAATTAATCAAATTCTCTATGCAATTATCCGGTATTACAATAGTATTCCCGTTAATCTTCTTTTTCACCAAGACTTTACCTAGATAATTCTATGATATGAATGAGCTTAACATTTCTATCATATGTGTAGACTATAGACACCATGATATGTGACATTCATCTAACAAAATAATAGGACACTCAAATTAAAAGGCTCACCAGACATGTTAAACTATAAAATGAGTTTATTAAAACACTAATATAATTCTCGGAAGCTTTATCCGATCAAAGGAAGAATAAAATTATTTTATAAATTCAATATCTGATATGAACATGACATAATCAATTCCTCATCAATATATCAATGTAAAGCTTTACACCTACGACTACCATTTGTTAAAATTATAGACAAATGACTTTTATTCACCTTAAAAGTCGCGCTCTAGTCAGATTAAAAGTCACTTTTCCCAGGACTTTTAAATCGAAGCCCGCTAACTACAACGATTTGCTAAGATTATGTTATAATTTAACAGTAGAACCGCAATGAGAAGTCATTTTGACCCGTACCAAATGAAACAATTTCGATTCGAACCAGAAATTTCTTTATGAAATAAGTTAAATATACACTGCACAAAAATAAGTTAAATATGTACTACACAAAAGTAAGTTAAATAAATAAGTTCAAAGCTTTAAACAGAAATTCTGGTGTGAAATATTTTTATGAAACTTGGGTGAAATTTCCCGCGGTCCTAGTGTTAAAATAAAGCCATGCTGAGGCATAATAAATGCGTAAAAACTTGCTTACCTGTAATATCCACAACAGTAGATTGGGTTCTGGCACTAATCACTTCATAGTATAGAATTGGCATCTTTATCGCACTAATCACTCTCACCACTCTATAAAAAGGTGAACTCTTGTACTCTGCCCCCTGAAAAACTTGTATCAACTTTTTGCTACCTCTCTTCCCTTCCATTCCCCCCGTCCCCAAATTTCTCATCACCAATCTTAATATAAAAATTGTTAGTCCCCCCTTTTACAGGTCCTCATTGGATTTTATAAATACAAAAGCTATCCTTCGATTGGCTCAACATTTTCTCTTGTTATTATTATTTTTTTGCTATCATCCGATGGTGTTCACCTAGATTGCCAGTTTCTTATTATTTTCATTTGCTATATATTTCTTCCGCACTCGTTTAGACTGATCCGGTAAATAATTTTCTTCGTTGCATTACTTCTGAGCAGGGCGCAACCCTTCGTGCGAAAAAGACTCTCACAATCTTTTTTCTCTCCTTTTCCAGATAAAATTACTTTCACAACTCTTTTATTGTTAAGATCCCGTCCTTAGCATTTTTATCACACGAGTAAGCATAATGGGGAGAGCACCTTGAATTTTGGAATATTATCTATGATAAACACCTGAGTATTTTAACAAAACGTACATCTTTTCGTTAGAGATCTGGGTGTTATACAGAATTTACAGAAGCTTTTACAAAATAGCATTTCTCTTATTGTCTGCTATGCAAGGCACCTGCAAGGATCGTGTACGGGGATTTTTTTGTGTAAAAAAAAAAAAAAAAATACAAGTATTTATTCCATTTATATTAATGACTACTACTTGAATTTTTACTCTTAATATCCTTTTCATGACTATCCTTTTTTTTTCAATTTCACGTTCCTTTATTAGCTAACTGGATACTAGGGAAATGGGGTGGGTTTTCCAACAATATACCAATTAGTTCAAAACGGGGGAAAAAAAAAGAGAAAGAGAAAAAAGAAGAAAAATAGTGTGAACTACAGTGATCCGGTATCCCAAAATATTAATACAGTAATGAAAGAAAAAACAATAGCTATATATGCAAATACATGTTATATATACAGACAGACACCGCCCATCCTAGGGACCAATGTTATATGCACAATGGAATTTCATGTCTTCTTAAATTGTTATTGCAATTATAATCACTTTTTAGTTTCCCTTAATCTAAAACCCCGTTAAGTTTCGCCAACTGAATGAACGTTGTAAGAGTCAGAATGACATGGAATTTGAACAGCAGAGACTTTTAGTTTAGATTATGAACTAAATATTCATTTATAAGTATAGTACAAACAGTCGCAGATAGAGAGTGCGTCTGTTCAAATAGTTTTCCGCCATAAAAATTCGAAAATTTTGTATTTAGACGTTACCGCTAAATATTCACATAATCTCTTTTTATTATTTGATTTGTGAATGAATTGAATTTATTATGCTACAACTGAAACTAAAATTATAATTAACTAGCAAACCCGCCAGACGTTGCCCGGATAGAAGGTACCTTCTCTCTCTCTCTCTCTCTCTCTCTCTTTTTTTTTTTTTTTTTTTTTTTTTTTTTTTTTTTGTATTTTTATCCTGGCCACGTGGATGGCAATTTTAAACGGCAGAAAAAACTGAAAATGGGAAAATAACCTTCAGTTTTTTTTTTCTTTTTGAAATCATAAATATTCACAATTTTTTTTTTAAATGAAAGAAACCATGAGCAGCATTAAAGTACAGAAAACCGGTAGATATGTATTGTTGTTTTTTAAAACTCCATCCCAGCCCGGACAATTGGAATTTTAACATGCACAAGAAAAAAAGGAAAATATAAAAATGGCCTTTATATATATTATGAAAATTACGCTCAGTACCACGAATGTACCGTCTAAACATGGGTATTTTTCTGTTTTTATAACTCCATTCGGCAGCCGACGGTTACTATTATACAATGCACAAAAAAAAAAAAAAAAAAAAAAAAAAAAAGCTTTCCCTTTATCTCTCGTTTTCGAGCTATGTGCTTGAAAGACGAAGCTTCCACTGTAGTCCAGTCATTTGGTAGAAAATAAAGGAAAGTTTTGGTGTAGTTTTTTTTTTTTTTTTTTTTTTTTTTTTTGGGGGGGGGGGGGGGGGGGTCCTTTATGTTTTTTGGGTCGCTGAACACGAATCCGAGGTTTTCCAACAAAATTTTTTCCGGGAAATACGTTTTTTTACAAAAAACGTGTAAAAAAACGGATTTTTCTCCGTTTTTTTTCAAAATAATTCCAAAATTATGCATTTTACGGGGAAGTCGGCAGTATATGAATTAAAGAGAATAAAATTTCCTACATTTTATGTATTGAAAGTTTTTTTCTCTGATCAATAGTTTAGCCGTGAGAGTGCCTCAAAAATGGGTGTTAAAAACAAAAAACTGTAAAAAACGGCAATTACGGTACTGTATGTCAATGTAACATAGAAAGTAATCATTTTACGCAAATGTTAACTATTAATGTTACTAAAGATTATATGTCTGACTATATTTTAGGCATTTGAGGTAGAGGAAAAGTGCGAATCCGACACCAGGGGATGGTGGGAGCAGTGGGGCAGATCCAGCTACTCTCATGAGTCGAGTGTACTACTCCTCCGGAGAGCTCGTATTCTAAGAGGCGGTAACATTGGGAGTGGATAAAAGAGAAAAAACTGTAAAAAACGGGAATTATGGCCTTGTATCGATGTAATATGAAAATTAACAATTTTAAGCAAACATTGACTATTAATGATACTAAAATATATAGGGTTAACGAAATTTTACAATGAAGTTGCCTGATAATAAATACGGTTACTTATTATCAATCATTATTTAATTATAAATAATTATGTACATTAGCAACAAATATTAGTAAGTGCCACAAAAATAGGTGTTAAAAACAAAAAGCGGGAATTACGGCACTGTACGTACGTCATATGATTAACTATATTTTATGCATCTGAGGTTCATTGTTTTCTATATAACTAAAAAAATATATAAATGGTATGTCTGTGACCAAAATCTCCATTTGCTCATAAAAATAAAATAATAATAAAAAAATAAACTTTATAACTTGCCTTTTTAATAACAGAAAAATAAAATAAGTAAAACATACTTTCGCTTAGAAGAGCTGACACGTACTTCAGTTCCTAAAAGTTTTTATTGCATAGGGTTGTTTGGCCTAAGAATCAGCCTTTTTCAACAATCTGCGATAAATATGTTGAGTACGTGTGCAGTCACGGTACCAACCGCAGGCAGTAGTTGTCTTTGATGGCTACCCTGATGACTTACAAGGTGGTACAAAAACTGCTGAGCGTATGAGACGAGCAAGTAAATATTCTTCAACGGATATATTGTTTGACGGTACAATGATACCTACCATTATTTTCAAAGAAAAGTTTCTTGCTAACCCAAAAAACAAGGGTCGGTTAATATCTATGATGAGTGATAAGTTCTCATCAGCAGATTTTACATGCAAGCAAGCAAAAGAAGACGCAGACACCTTGATTATAAACACTGCTTTGTCCTTGGCTCCATCAAATGAGACGGTGATTATAGTTGGGGAGGAAGTAGACCTCTTGGTCATTTTGATAGCTCTCTGCAGGGCTGAAAACGTTTTCTTTTTAAAACCTGGAAAGGACACTGTTTCTCCAGTGATATGTTCTCCAATTAATGCTGTGAGTTCAACGGTTGCGGAAAACATCCTCTTCCTACATGCTATGAGCGGGCGTGATATAACGTCAGCACCATTTATGCAAGGAAAAATGAAGTTCCTCAAAACTCTCGTGAAGAATTCAAATGTTGCTGACGGTGTGAAAGTATTTAAAGACTCCAACGCTACTCAAGAGATGATTGCAGCTGCTGGGGAACATTTCCTGGTCTTGTTGTACGGTTATAGTGGGACGAATGTGCCTTCGCTGAACCACCTAAGGTATATTTCGTACAAGAAGTCAGCATTTAAATACAATTCAAATATTGCGGCTTTACCACCATCTGCAGCTGCAGCACGACAGCACTCTTTAAGAGTATATCACCAGGTACATCAATGGCTAGGAGTTGAAAAAAATGCTGAAGAGTGGGGATGGACAAAAACAAATATTGGCCTTGAGCCTGTATTTACTTTACTACGCCCTGCTCCCCTGCGTTGTTGAAGCTTGTATCATGCAAGTGCAAAAAAAACTGTCAACAAAATTGTGGGTGCAAGAAGGCAGGTTTTTACATATGCCTCAACTGCGAAGGGAACTGCAACAACATCTGAGTGGTGAATCAAGATGAGGAAGACGAGTTATACCCTGAAACCGAGCTGGAGATAGATGGATTGCCCATCCATTGAATCCGTGGACCCAATGGAAGAGGAACAAGCCATACCACAAGGTATGAAATATTTACCATTAAGAAAACATTTATTCTATAATATTGGTAGTAAATAAAAAATCCACTAATTCGATACTTCTATTTTCTATGTTGTAGATGTCGATGAACAGCAGGGTCTTTCAAATAAAAGATTGCGGAAATAAGAATTTTGCTTTTTGACTTCATGTAAATAAACGAATGTTTGTTACTAATGTACATAAGAATTTATAATTAAATAATGATTCATAATGAGTCGCCGTATTTATTATCAGGCAACTTCATTGTAAAATGTAGTCAATCATATAGTTTTTAGTATCATTAACAGTCAACGTTTGTTTAAAATGGTTAATTTACATGTTACACCGACGTACAGGGTCGTAATTCCCGTTTTTTACAGTTTTTTGTCTCTTACACCTCCCAATTTTACCGCCTCTTACAGTATGAGCACTCCGGCGGAGGAGCACCTTCGACTCATGAGAGAAGGTGGAACTGCTCCACTGCTCCCATCTTCCCCTGGCGCAGGATCCGCACTTTTTCTCTACCTCAAATGCATAAAATATAGTCAAACATATAATCTTTAGTATCATTTATGGTTACCGTTTGCGTAAAATGGTTAGTTTTCATGTTACATCGACATACACTACCGTAATTCCCGTTTTTTTACAGTTTTTTGTTTTTAACACCCTTTTTTGCGGCACTCTCACGGCTAAATCATTGATCAGAGAAAAAAACTTTCATTACATAAAATATAGGAAATTTTACTCTCTTTAATTCATATATTGCCGACTTTCACGTAAAATGCACAATTTTAGAATTATTTTGAAAAAACGGAGAAAAGTCCGTTTTTTTTTACACGTTTTTTGTAAAAAAAAAACGTGTTTCCCGGAAAAAATTTTGTTGGAAAACCTCGGATTCGTGTTCAGCGACCCAGAAAACATAAAGGGACCCCCCCCCCCCCCCCCAAAAAAAAAAAAAAAAAAAAAAAAAAAAAAAAACTACACCAAAACTTTCCTTTATATGCTCTTTTTTGTACCCTAATGCCTGGACTACTGGGCATGCGTGGAAACGATCATAACGCAGGCAAACATAGGAAAACTGAAGTTCGTCCGTTAGCGTTCGGTGACTGTTTTTAATGAATATCTCGGCTAATTAACAAAAAAATGAAAAATTTGAGTCTCAAGTTAATTGGCATCTGCCTTCGTCTATCCTTATCCAAATTTGCAGACCCCTACGTGCCATCGCGCACAGTCAGGCAGACACACAAACAGCTTTCCTTTATTAATATAGATAGATATGGATCACAAAATTACAAGGAAAATATCCCTTCTTCAAATAATTTTTTCTGTCACTATATATGGGACTTTTTAACAACAAAAGAATGTATCTTCCTTTTATAAAATTCCATTACGCCTGTAATTCGAAAATAGCTACATTATTTTATAGTTATTTTACAGCTTTTTTATGATTGTTTCCATGAACTGTAAGGAAATTGTTAGCTTGAACGGTCCTTGCGCCGGCCAAACGGGATAAACCACCCAAGGCGTCGAAACTAGGGCGGAATGGGAGGCGCCAAAACGGATATGTTATTAGTACGTTTTAGGTTTTAAATTTTACTGAGTAAAAAACAAGGTAAGTACTTTTTAAAGTACAATTTATAGCATTTTCCATGGTTTGATTAACAGCAAAAGAGTTTTAAAAAAATGCTGCAAAAGTTGGCGTTTAATTCAATTTTCGGGCGCGATAGTCCATGAGAGGTCGTCATATGAGACTGCAATGAATTACAACTTAAGATATGTAGCACACTGTAAAAAAAATTTCCTGAAAATAACGGAAATTGTACTGGAAATCGAGACGCCAGTACTATTTCCGTATTTTAACGGGGAAAAAAAATCCATAAATTCCAGGAAATTTTCCGTAATTTCTGAAACATCCGTTTTTAAATTTCCGTTTTATAACAGATATCTTCCGTATTTTTTTGAAATTTTTATGTCGTTAAAATAAATTTTATAGGACCAAAAGAAAAAGAGTTATCCCTCAAGGAACGTCTTATAAGGGACAGATACGTGTTTTTTTTTTTTTTTTTTTTTTTTTTTTTGCCGTTCATTTCTGAGCGAGTTTTTAATAAACAACCACCATTTCCCACGATAAGTATCGAACCCACGACCTTCCGTTTACTAAACCAGCGCGCCAAACCACTACGCTACGGTTGGACAGGACACGTATTCAAATGTTGTAAGTTATTTGAGATGTTTTTAATGATGCAAAAACTTGAAGTTCTTATAGTTAGATGGATATTTTCAGAGTTCTATTGTTTTTAATATTTTCTTTTCAAAATTGTTCTATATTCTGCTTTATTATTTGATGCTTTATAACATATAAATTTAAATTTTGTATGTATTATATGCGTAAAATATTGTATTAACAGTAATGATTGTTTCTTTTTGCAATAGTACATATACTTTAATAATTTGTGTGTTGATTTATTTATCAATTTCAGTAAAATCAATTCTTAAGCAGACGTATTTATTACATGCTACTAAAGTAAATTTTCTGTATCTCTTTGTTTAAAAACTTATGTGAATAAACAAATTTATAATAAATTATATTATTATATTTAAGCTTTGCTGCGAACTTTTGTGTATGGTTCTATTAAAATGAATAATTTTTAAAATATCAAAACGAAAAAATAGATTTTTAGGGAAAATTTTGAAATTAATAACTTTAGGATAGGTAATTTTAATTTGGACTTAATAATTTAAAGTCCTTATAAAAATTATAAACTAACAAAATAAATTATACACTTTTATAAAAATGAAGTTTATAATTTTATAAAATAAACAAAAAGTTATTTTTTTTATAAATTTAAAGAGAAAATTATGAACTTTGTAAAATTATAATTTAATTTTTAAAATAATAAATCATATATTCTAATACGAGCAAATCTTGTGTGTGGTTATATATATATATATATATATATATATGTAAATTTTATCTTAAAAACGGCTCTAACGATTTTGACGAAATTTTGTATCCTACCGTTTTGGGGCACCAGAAAACCATTGGGCTAGGTCACATGTTCGAGAAAATTCGAATAGTGGGTCATTTTGGGTCATGGTCTAGCTAATTGTATCTAAAAAACGGTTCAAACGATTTTGACGAAATTTTGTATCCGACCATTTTCGGGCACGAGAAGACTATTGGGCTGGGTCACATGTTCGAGAACTTTCGATTAGTGGGTCATTTTTGGGTCAACGCGGGTGAAATTAATTTTATCTAAAAAACGGCTCTAACGATTTTGATTAAATTTTGTGTCCTACGAGTTTCGAGCACGATAAAATCATTGGGCTAGGTCACATGTCCGAGAAAATTCGATTAGTGGGTCATTTCTGGGTCAAGATCTAAAAAGTGGTTCAATTTACACTAAATTTTGCATCCAACGGTTTTCGGGCACGAGAAGACTGTTGGGGTAGGTCACATGTTCGAGAAAATTCAATTAGTGGGTCTTTTTGGGTCATTTTGGGTCATGGTCAAGCTAATTGTATCTAAAAAACGGTTCAGACGATTTTGACGAAATTTTGTATCCGACTATTTTCGGGCACGATAAGACTAATGGGCAGGGTTCGAGAACTTTCGATTAATGGGTCATTTTTGGGTCAAAGCGGGTCAAATTAATTTTATCTAAAAACGGCTCTAACAATTTTGATTAAATTTTGTATCCTACGAGTTTCGGGCACGTGAAAATCATTGGGCTAGGTCACATGTTCGAGAAAATTCGATTAGTGGGTCATTTCTGGGTCATTGTGGGTCAAGATCTAAAAAGCGGCTCAATTGGTTTTCGAGCACGAGAAGACTATTCGACTGGGTCACATGTTCGAGAACTTTCGATTAGTGGGTCATTTTTTGGTCATCGCGGGTCAAATTAATTTTATTTAAAAACGGCTCTAACGATTTTGATTAAATTTTGTGTCCTACGAGTTTCGAGCACGATAAAATCATTGGGCTAGGTCACATGTCCGAGAAAATTCGATTAGTGGGTCATTTCTGGGTCATTGTGGGTCAAGATCTATAAAGCGGCTCAATTTACACTAAATTTTGCATACAATGGTTTTCGGGCACGAGAAGACTGTTGGGCTAGGTCACATGTTTGAGAAAATTCAATTAGTGGGTCATTTTGGGCCATTTTGGGTCATGGTCAAGCTAATTGTATCTAAAAAACGGTTCAAACGATTTTGACGAAATTTTGTATCCGACTATTTTCGGGCACGAGAAGACTATTCGGCTGGGTCACATGTTCGAGAAAATTCAATTAGTGGGTCATTTTGGTCCTTGGTCATTACGTGTCAAGCTATTTTATCTTAAAAACGGTTCAGAGGATTTGAAATAAATTTAGCACCCTACAGGTTTAGGGAACAAGAAGGCTATTAGACTAGGTCTCATGTTCGAGAAATTTCGATTAGTGGGTCATTTTGGTCATGGGTCATTATGGGTCAAGCTATTTTATCTTAAAAACGGCTCAGACTATTTACACTAAATTTTGCATCCTATGGTTTTCGGGCACGATTAGACTGTTGGGCTAATTCACATGTTCGAGAAAATTCAATTAGTGGGTCATTTTGGTCATGGGTCATAATATTTGAACTCAAAATTAATTTTGACCGAGCATAGCTCGGTCTTCCCTGCTCGTTTTAGTTTAATTCACAAATTTATAAGACAAATCAGTTTAGTTTAATACCCACATACCGATAATTTGCAAAGATATTATTTTATGAAACCTTAAAAATATTAAAATAAAAAAATAGATTTTTAGAGAAAATTTTGAAAATAATGACCTTGGGATAGGTAAGTTTAAATTGGACTTATTAATTTAGTTTATTTTATAAAATCATAAACTAACGAAATAGATTATAAACTTTATAAAATCATAAACTTCATTTTTATGAAAGTAAAGAAAAAATGATTAATAACTTTTATAAATTTAAAGAAAAAAATATAAACTTTGTAAAAAATTATAATTTATAAAAAATTAAATTTTAGTTTAATTCACAAATTTATAAGACAAAGCAGTTTTGTTCAATACAATATACATATCGATAATTTGCAAAGATAATATTTTATGAAACCTTTAATAACCTAATATTGACTCACGTTAATAAAATTAAAATAAAATTTTAAAACGTCTGTGAAAAAATTCACAATTTAAAGTACCATAAAGAAAAAAAAGTATATTTAAAAAAATATTTTTCTGTAATTTATGGAAATAAAATAAATTTCTAAAGATTTCACTAAAAAATAAAAATATCACTATTATTTTCACTTAAAATTACCGCCCAGACACGAGACACAACCCTGGTTAGAATGAGTTCCAGGATTGGCCCGAGTCTAATGACAAAAAATAGGCCCACGGGTAGGACTGGTTCAGATTTGGATCCTAGAAGAACTCTAGTAAATAAAACAATCTTAATTAGCATTTCAAACAAGGCGATTTCTGTACGCAAACCTCTGAACGTCATTTACGGAAATGGCATTAGAAATACGGACATTGTACAGTTTTGTAAGAAATACGGAAAAATCCATTAAACTTACGGAAAACTTTCTGCATATTTACGGATTTGAAATCTTCTTTACGGAACTAATGCCATTTACGGAAATTGTACTGTTGTTTTGGAAAAATGAAACTTCTCCGTAAAATTTAACGGAAAACCTCTTGTATTTTCATGGATTTTTTTTAGAGTGCAGAAAACGGAAAACTCCAACTCGATTCGAAATAACTTCAATCAGGGTCGGACTGGGTCCTTGTAAAGGGCGCAGACCTTGGATTTTCGAAGGGCGCAACTTTTCTAAAGAAACTCATTATTTTACCACCTTTATATAGAAAGCCAATAATGTCCATTAATAATTAATAGACTGTAAAAATATAATCCGAAATATCAATATTTTAAAAATTTGATTTCTGTGTTAAATTTTGGAAATTTCCAATTATTTATAAAGATCTCTACACTGTACAAAATTTCAGAAATGTTTTCTGATGCCAAAAAAAAAAAAAAAAAAAAAAAAAAAAAAAAAATACGAAAATTTATTTGTAAATTTTTGTCTGCAAGTCCTTAATTGACCATGCAATCATGAACCAACCACAAGCTTCCGATATCAACAGAAACCTCTTTTCCAAAATTTATAGACAAACAAAGGAACTTTTTTTTTCCATAAACATCGCCGAAAACTTCTAAAAACCGTTGTTTTCGGGAGTTTCTGGTCGGTTCTTTTCCAAATGATTTCTGGGGACATGGAAAAGAGTTATGGAACTGTGCGTAATTAAAAAGCTACAGTCAATTTTCGTAAACTTCTCTGTTACCTATAGTAATAATATAAATAAAAGAAAGTTTTTGTCTGTCTGTGTGTTTGTTGACGATGGCTAGCGAAATCTACAGCTCGCACAGGTCTGAAAATTTCGATTTAGGCAGTGCAAGACATGTCCTCAGATTTGTGGCTCAGATTTTTAATATTTTGATAATTAGCCAAGATATTAATAAAAAACTAATCAAAAATTCATATATTTCTTTGAGAGCTAGCAAAAGCATCTGCGCATGCCCAGAAGCCGATTTACGCATCGGGAGGGAGTGAATAAGTAAACACGCGTTTTCTTTTTTTCTTTTGTGTGTGTGTGTATTATTTCATAGTTTTAAATCGGCAAAAATAATCAGTACTATTGAAATTGGACGTCATATTCAGAAAGATCGTACTCTTACGTCTCAAATGCTGCAATATATTCCATAAAATATCTTTGTTAACCTTTGGATTTTTTTTTTTTTCAGAAAGGTAGTTTTCCCGAAGGACATTTTGCTCCCTTATGTTAACGTTTCTCTAGGGTGTAATTTTAAAGGTACCGGAGAACACAAATAAGCTCTAAAAGCTAAATCCTTCTTTTAATCAATGTGAAATCGGTATTTTAAAATGCGAATTGTAACCCTTTCAACAACACCGGCGAACGCAGGTCACTTCGCGCCTCACGGAGACGATCTTTTTTCTATGCTAAAAGTATCTAAACGTCCGTATTTCAACACAGTATTTCTAGAGCATCTTGGTAGACAAGATTTACATAACTTACAAAATTTTCAAAACGTTCGGACATGCAAAAGTATTAAAAAAAAAAAAAAAAAATCTGAGAAATTTTCGAAAAAAAACGCGAAAAACCAGGTATGACGTTATAGTCCTATATGACATACATGACATTTTATAATCTCTATGACCAAGTTATAATCACATTCTTCATTCTATTAAATCCTATCATACGTAATTAATTCAATGATACCCCATGATAGGTAATGATTGTAGGTTGCCATGGTGATGACGTCTTATTTAAGATGGAGTCCTATTATTTCCGTATTACTGAATTTAAAAACCGAATTTGTAAACTAAAAGCGTTTCATGATAGCAATCCTATAATCTACCGACAGTTTTTTGGATAGATGTTTCCGGGTAAATATACATTAAATGGAAAAAGAGACTAAATATGGATTTTAAGTTCTGAAATTTACAAAGCTAGGCTTAAGTTTCCCATTGGAACTTTCAGTAAATGTCAACAAAAGATAAAATGTTGCCAACTTAAAATTTACTTATTATTAGTACTTATTTTTCTACGAAAATTGAAGGAATCGGGGCAAGAGAATGCCAAGCCACGTTTTTGAACTTCTGAGATATTTCTATTTGAAAATTTGATCAAATACTCAAATCAAGATATATAACCTAAACTAAAGTGTTTTCGCCAATGTCTTACTAAAATTTGAGATATTCTGAATAATAATATGGCATTACTTTAATGATATTACTATTACGTTTATTGCAAATTAGCTATCTTCATTGAGGGCATAAATATCTGGGGCAAAATCAAAACCTGTCATATATATGCTGCCACCAAGTGACATTAGAAACAAATTATATGTTGGATATTACATTTTACAATATTAAGCAACAGATTACAGTGTTAGATTTATTTCACCAAAAATGTGGCTTGGCACTTTCTTGCCACGACCCCCTCAATTAATCATATCATAATAACAGACAATATAAATCATTTTACTTAAACTAGTTATAGTACAAACGCACCTCATTTGTCATGTTTGACGTACAATTTTCAACTTGTTATTATTACATTTATAGACAATTCTGAAACAGTTCTTTTTTTCATATTAAAATGTAATTGTTAACAAAAAAACAAAGTTTGAATTACCTTCCAATTGCCGGGATAAAATTCTCTGAAACCTATTTTATAAACATTTACTAGAAATTATAAGACACATTTGAATTTTTACAAATACAGGAACACTACACTTTTCAGATAAGTATACGACATATATATAATAAATGCTTTTTCAGCAAACTCAATAATGATAATAAAAAATTAAATAGAAGAGACACTCTTTGGTGCCAGACAGTCTGAAATTTATTGCACGGAGACAGCCGCCATTGGTAACAGATTGAATATACTTTAGGTTTTAAAATATTTGGATTGGATGCTCTTCTGAAACAAAGAAATGTTCAAAAACAAACAGTGCTTGTAAAGGGCAATTTTTTTAAACTCCATCTGTGTTTTTTTTAACATCATCTGGACGAGGGCGCAGATTTACTGGCCGAGGGCGCACCGGCCCGCAGGCCGGTGGGCCGGCGGGCCAGTCCGAGCCTGACTTCAATGCCTGTAAATTTTATAGCTTTATGTGTAAGTGCGTGATGTGTCAGAAAGTTTCACGTTGTTGAGCGGACAAAAATATTTCTGGAGAACAGTTTTAAACATTTGTAACCACAAAATAAAATATATATCACAAGTTAAATCACATTGTCACAAAATCTGATTACTTTTATTAGGAAAAATAACCTGTTAAAAGTTTAAATTTATTGACACTTATTTGATCTGATATAGGCAATATTATGTCTGAAAGTTCCAGCTCCTTGAAATTTTGAAAAATCAGCAACACATGATTTTGAACACCAAGAAAGGAAAAATATATAAATGTTACCAGTTTATATATCAAAAGATATGTGATTAAAAAACTGAACTGGTATGACCTTAATCCCTTCACGACGAGCGTTACGTATATGTGACACATAAAGCGTTCAACTCATTGGTCATTCCTACCAGCAGTTTTTAATGAAAAATTCTGCATTTATTTGATCCAATTAGTAGAAATTTTCTATTTTTAAATACCGTTGACAAAAGATTAAAAATTATGTAAAGGGCGCCCGTCGCGAAGGGGTTAACTCATTTGAAATTCCAAATGCAAATATAAGAATTATGCATCATTAAATTTTTTACTTAACAGTATTCTAATAATGCTTTCAAAAAAGTATTTTCTGTTTAGAACCTTCTAACTCCTTATTCAGAAACAAAAATATTACAGAAATAAGCAAAAATTACTTTGCAGTCGGGCTCACATTCAGAAAATATCTAAAGAGGAAAATAACCTGTTAAAAGTTTAAATTTACTGACACCTATTTGATCTGATATAGGCAATAATATGTCAGAAAGTTTTAGCTCTTTGAAATTCTGAGAAATCAGCGCCACATGGTTTCGAACACTAAGATAGAAACAGTAACACATTTTTAATTCCAAATACAAATATAGGAATTATGCATCATTACAAATTTTACTTAACAATATTCTGAAAGAGCTTCCAGAAAAGCGTTCTCTGTTTAGAACCTCCCCAACCACTTATGCAAAAATTAGAAGCTTTTATGTTGTTTGGATAACTAAATATTGAAAACCAATATTGACGATACAGCTAATCTTTAGTTTATTAGCTAAAATAAGAATGTTTCTTCCAGATATTTTTGCAATTCTTAATAGTCGTTAATGCTTTAATTAAATTGCGGATGGGAGGGGGCGTCGAAATGAGATTTTGCCCGCGTGAAATGTCTGCTCGGACCTCCCCTTAGTTGTTAGCATAGAGTACAGATGAAAACGATTTCGTGAATGGTCAGAAAGTAACGAGTTTACAAATGCAGAACATCATTCAAGAGATCTACAAAAAAAAAAAAAAAAAAAAAAAAAAAGAAAAAACATCTGCAAGAGTCTTTTAGCATTATAGTGTTGATTTCGAAAAAGAGAGAGAGAAATAAATAAATAAAGGAACAAAAATATTACCATGTCATTTTCTTCCATGCACCGATCCAACTCATTTTTTTCTGAAAGGGCTGAAAATAAAAAGACATACTTAGGCATAATTCGAACAATAATTTATTTGTTTTAGTACTTATTGTATTATATGTTACTTGCTAAAAGTACTAGCATAATGCGCATGCATATTTTTGACAAATATATGTTTTTAGAATATAATAAGTATTAATTAATATTGCAATAATTAAAAATGTATAAATAGAAACACCCATATACACATACACACACACACACATATACAGAATATATATACTTCTGATTCTGTCTTAGTTGTCCATTTATGAACAAATATACCAAATCTACTTTAAGGGACTGTACTTTAAAAGATTAAAGTTGAAAATCTGTATTCTGCCATTTCATGTATGCAAAATACAGAAAAGTCAACGATATATATATGAATTTTCTGATTAGCATTCGGACTTTCGGTAGAAAATAATTGTTATATCATTATTTTAATTGTTTTTACGGCAATATCACTTGTTCGTAAAAACTCATTTATCAATATTTACACAGTCTCGAATCTCGTAATTTTCAAGGTAGTATATAGGAGCAATGAAAATTTGTATTTTGAATAAATGTGGTATAAAACCGAATGAAAAAATAAATATAAAGGTTCGTATTATCGTATTCAAAGCTTGCACAAAAATAATTTTGTATAGTCCCCTCAAGAAAATTTCATTGTAACGGAAGAATAAAATATCATAAATCAAGAAAATTTGGTGCACAAAAAAAAATTATATTCCGTGAAGAATCGTCTTTATGCAACGCGACCTGAGATCGAGGCTGTAATACATCAGCTGGTGGTATTTACTTTTGAATATTATCATAGCGTTCTATTGAGTATGTGTTATGATTGTTTATTCGTTAAAAATACAGCAAACTACTTCTATTGTTCTAGCAGTGTATACTTAAAGTATTGTAATATAAATTCAAAATGTCTTTCTGTATAAAAGAACATTCGCTATATTTGCAAAATTTTGATTAAACTTCATAATCGCAACCTGGTTTGAGACCAAAATTTGTCTGGTGGCGGTATAGTATTTACGACAGAGCATACTGGCATTCTGACGGATCAAAATATCGCTAGCATGGCGTATGGGGTATGACGTGCATAAAGTCGAGGGTAACGAAAAAGACAGTCTGCTGCGCTACCTTTCGCATTAGACCGCTAGAGTCACGTGATGTTCGTGCATTCACGGGACTCAAGCGGTCTGAAAATAAAAGCCATGTGTAACGCATCGCGTTCGAATTTTCCTTCTACATGTTATCATTATTACATTTCCTTGTATATTGATGGTTATTATATTGATAAACACTTGAAAGACCGATATATTCAATTTTGCTGTTAACTCAATTATCTAGAACTGATGGAAAACCTTATATCAAAAAGTTTAATTATTTTATTCCATCAAAAAAAAAAAAATAATAAGATTGAATCTTTTAACATTGACATACTTGGTAAAAGAGAAGAATTTTCATTTAATGTAAACACTTTTACTAATTTCAAATCTTGTCTACATTCATCGTTAGACAGAGATATTGTTTTAAATCATATGTTTAGATAAGAAATGTATGCATATCTCGTTTAATGTTATATGACTGAATATGCTTGTTTGAATGTAAAATAGAACCCCAATTTTCCAGGAAATTTGCTAATTCGAATGCGAAAAATGTCCTCTGTATACAAAATGTTGAATCCCCTTTTTCTTTCTTTTCTTTTCTTTTTTTTTTTTCTTTTACCAAAACAAATACTGTCCATGATTTTTTTTTTCTAATTTCGAATGTATTGATTCCTTCGATGTTTTTGAGTTTTCAAAGCATTTAAAACATTGCAGAATTACCGGTAAATACAGACATATAAAAAAACATTTTGATTTTTCCGTAATCGGGTAGAAAAATTAAAATTTTACCTATAACACCGTTTTTTATTTTATCAATCCATTCTTTACATTCTTTATTAGCTTCCGCAAACTGCAAGGAGCAGATGACCATACAAACACTCAAAACAACAAAGGTCTTCATCATAAACTGTCAAATGGATACGAACTCTTCAACGAAACCGATCCGTTTGGGAATCATTATGTCTGAGGTCCTTACATTTATACCATGTATATCACGTACAGATTCGATCAAGTTCGTACCCTTTGTCAACGGGGAAAGCGACGAACAATAGCTTTTTTGTTTAATTAAAATGTAAGGTCTATTTTATAGTATTCTTCTCAAAAGCAAGATAGAGGAAATATTCAACTGTAAATAGAACACAATGACGCTTCACCTATGCGAGGAAGTTTTTGTCATGCAACTATCAACTTTTTTCTTTTTCTTTCTTTCGTCTTTTTTTTTCCAATCCTCCCACCAGTTGTCGATTATTTCCAGAAAATGGGAAGCTACTTTTAAATCAAAATTATAGGTTTTGGACGTCATATACACACATCATAAACAAGAAAGAAAAATCATGCGGATCACATAGATTATGAAACACTTTCCAACAGCTATGTTTACATGTTGCTTTGTTTGATCATTAAATATTTTAACTATATTAAACTGCTCTGTATGTGCATAAAAAAAAAATAAAAAAGCCTTAAAAAATTATGAAAATTAATCTTGCAAAAAATATTCGCTTATGGAGGTATGTGGAGAGATTATGGAAGTATTTCTTCTGTTGTAATTAAACATTTAAATGGATTTGATGTTCTTCATACCGATATAAATTAAATTTCTATTTAGCATTTCTAGTCGTTTTTTAGTTAAATAACTTATATGTTGCGTATAAACGCAACGTGGAGCGACGAACACATAGTAGTTACCAAAAGAAGCTCAGTAAATACTCCAATATCTCACACCCGCCAGCACGACTTCGCAGTGCCGAATCGACTCATCTGAACATGAATTAGCAACCGGCCAACTTAGAAAAAACAATGAAGGCAACAAGAAGCACTGCAGCCACGACGGCCTGGAAGCTTGTCAAGTAGATCTCAGCAATGCGAAGATCAGACGAATAATCTCCCCCCCCCCTACCCGTTGTCAGGTATGAACACGTTCAGCTGGGCAAAAGCCCGGCAGGTACGGGCCTGGTCAGCGGTTTAAAAAATAATAAATTTCCAAAATTGTTTTAAAAAAGGAAAATATTTGTTTATTATTACAATTATATATAAAATATTATTTATCGATATTCTACGAAATTTAAAACAATAATTTAATTTTCAAAAATTACAATGAATTAGAAATGCAAAGATTGTAAGAAAATATTAATAACACACTGTTTGCCCATGTCATTTTTATGAGGAATAAAAATATTAAAGAGCAACAGAGCACAGTAAGTATTGAAAAGTTTCGGAAGAACTTTATATGCATTTTCATATCACACCTAATAATACAGATTTTCTTCAGATACTACACAAACTTATTTGTCCAAAATTTACATTTTAAAACAATTAAGGACATTTCTTTAGTCATAAAATATTTTTAAAGTATGCACAATTTTTTTTATATTATTATTGAAATAGAGAAAAATATATACCTGGAAAAAAAAAAAAAAAAAAAAAATATATATATATATATATATATATATAGTAAAACCTCTAAATAAATAACAGACACCTCGAGAGCGCGGAAACTGTCCGCTATTCGGAGGTGTCCGCTATTGGGTAAACTCAGATATTCACAAAATTGCTGAGAAATGCTTAATTAATTGACTTTTATATGTCCTAAAACCTCTATTATATGATTAATCAGAAATTAAAATTGTTTTTTAAGCAATACAACTGAAATGAAATTGTGCATACCGTTATCCACTGTTTATTACTTTCTTACAAAAAAAAATCTGTTAAAAATCTGGGCTTTTGCCTGTGATTACATGTAATTTTTTTTTCTATATGAAGTTTTAACTCTATCAGTAGTAATTTTAATCCTTCTGAATCATCTTTTTTGAAAGAATGATTACTGCATACTGTATTTTGACGCTTCTTGGAAATTCTCTATATTGCAGGAAACATCTCCAGTTTCAGTGTAGGTTTTATCATCACTAATGGAGTATAAAACAAAAAAAGAGAACTTTTCTTTGTTGTTTTTTCATCCTATTATCAAAGGAAGTTTACCATTCGATCATTAAAGGACTGGTCGCATTTTTTATTCGCTCTCCACATAACACCAAATTTATTAAATTGGATGTTCTTTGGGAAATACATTGGTTGCAGAGATTTTCTAGTTATAAGTGAGATTTCAAATTCTCCTAATAAATTGCAATATAATAAAATAGTAAGTCGCATTTTTGACATTTTTTCGCCTATGCAGTCATCCTTTTTTAAACACAAAGCCTTATGCGGAAAAATTATGAAAAAGAGTCTTTCATTGGCATTAAATATGTTTCTCACCTCATAACCGTCACAAATTGATTGGAGTTGTTGATGTCAATCTTCCACTTTTCTAAGATCTACAGATTTTGCTTCCCCACATATTGTTTTGAAAGAAATGTTGTGCCGAGACGGGAATCATTCCAGCCATCCACTGAAAGCCTTAAAATCATGTAATCAGAGTTATTTTAGCGACTTCTAAAGCTTTTTTCTGAATCAAAGGCTCACTGATAGGAATATCTTTTGAACCAATTTAGAATTATTGAATCAATTTCAATAGAATTAGCCTTCCTCAATTTCATTTTTTTGTGCGTGTGCGTGTTCTCGTTAGAGTTAGTAATTCACAAATTTCTTATTTCTTCTTTACTTCGTAAAATATCTCCCACATGTGTTTTACCTATTTTAAAACGTTCAGCAAGTATCCTTAAACTCAGTTTCTCTTTCTCTGATACACTTACAAATTTTCAAATTTTACTTTTACAGTTAATCGGTTTCGTTTTGAGGCCATTCTCGAAACATTAATCACAAACAAGACTTTAAATCCAGAGTACTTAGAACTCAATATTTTCAGAAAACGGTGAAAATATTGTTAACGTATTTTGACGCTTTGAATAGCGTGTTTTGAGTGTCAGTTAAGTCTCAAGAATCAATAATCAGTAATTGACATTGAAAAATAGTTTTTTTCCCCCTGCACTCGTCGCTTTCTTGCACGGCTACCTTCAGAAAAGCCGTGTTTCTTGTCGCCTTTAATTCTCACTCCTAAAAAATCAGTACACAGTTTCCGAATAAAAATAAAATAAAATAAATAGAGTAACTCTTTTCTTTGTTTTATAAAAAAGTAAAAATAAATAAATAAAATCGCATGTTAGGTTTTCAGTGATTATGTTTTTTTTACTCAGATTATATGACGCCATGTGATGTCTGATTTCTCTCTTCTATGTTATGCAAAGATGCAATCCAGTTAATTACTTTTTAACACTTTCCAACCTATAGTTGAAAAGTGTTTATGACTTCGATTTATCTGGCCGTCTGCCGTCTGCCGTATGGCTGTCTGGCCGTCTGGCCGTGCTTTAACTCCCGTAAATATGCTCGGATTGCTCTGCAATTTTTATATGTTATTGTCGTTATCTATAGCATGTTCCCTATTTCAACGGAAGTGTGTAGCACTTATAGTTTTTTTACAGGGACACTCAAAAGAATTCCATCACATTGCGGTCAATGGGAAAAAATCATTTGCAGTTTATTTAAATAATGTTTCACTATTTTAAACGCATTGAAATTTATATATATATATCACTAAGGTGCATTAGAAGAAGCTTATTATGGAATAAGGTGTGCATAGCACTTATAGTTACTTTACAGGGACAGTCAAAAGAATTCCGTTACATTATTACGTCTATGGAGAAAAATCGTCTGCGGTTTATTTAAATAATGTTTAACTATTTTAAACGCATTGAAATTTATATATATCACTAAGGTGCATTACAAGAGGCTTACTACAGAATATTGTGTGTATAGCAGTCATCGTTCATTTACAGGGACACACAAAATAATTCTCTACTGTCTGTTAACAATAATTCCTGGAAGTGCGTTTTAAGTTACTGAACGCGATTTTAATTTTAACTCGCTTTTTGTCTATTACGTGGTGTGTATAAATTCTGTAGATCCTATTACAGGGAAGCACAGAACACATTTCCGTATTTCCGTTTATTGACAGAAACTCCAGACGGAGAATTTTAAACTGTGCTACGCGTTTCCTAACTGAACTAAAATTTAGCATCCTATGAAGTATATATACAAATCTATAGATCATATACAGGGCTGAATAAAAGTATTCGGATAATTTTCCGAATGTTGTATACATGTTGGAAATTCCTGAAATTACGTTTTTAAACATGTTATGCGTTTTCCAAATAGTTTACTTAGATATTATCTTTTAGCTTATTAAACGGTATGATTTGTAAAATTATTTTGGAAGCGTTGGAAAGTGTTACATAATCTATGCTTGACGCATGATTTTTCGTTCTTGTTGAAGTTTACGAACGAGCCCTATTAAAATAAAATAACATTCCTTTTTTGTTTTTCTTTGTTTTTTGACATTTTATAAGACTATCCGAAAAATTGTTTCAGCTTGGGTACAAAGAAACAAAAATAGTCAGCATGTTATCTCACCTGAAATTTTAAGACAATTGTAAACGAGGTTATTTTAGGCGCATTTAAAAAGAAAGAGAAAATGATGTGCGATGTATTATGGAATTCTGGGGAGGTAGAAATTGGTACTTCTAGACTTATTCAGCAGAAAATCCAAAATCTTCCAAGATGAGACGCTTTTATTCTCCGACAGGGGAAGGGGATTTTCCCCAGGCCACCCCTACATTTATCTGTGGTCACAGAAATTGTGTCAAATTTCCCTGATAAATTTTGAGGCTTTTTACTTTTTTTTCATTTTTATTTCTTGTTAAAAAATCATTTTTCATCCTTTATCGCCAAAATTACTGTCCGCTATTTAGAATGTCCGCTATTCAGAAGTTAAACATACAAAAATTTGGGTTTTGGGAGTGGTGACTTGAAAACTGTCCGTTAAATAGAGGTGTCCGCTATTCGGGAGTGTCCGTTCTAGAGGTTTTACTGTATATATATAGTATATATATTTCGAAAATATATATTGATAAGAAAAGACATATTGAAAGGTTTTTTGAAAAAGTTTATTTTAAGTTTCTCATTTAAAAGAGTTCTATAATAATAGCTTGTTAAAATATTACTGATGTGATTGGCATATCCAATATATTTAAATAACAATATTCACAATTTTGACAGTTTGAACGTTTATTTCACATAAGAAAATATGACAATTACTTGCAGAATAGTTCAATTTTACATAACATCCTTGTCTTTTACCAAATGTATCATTAGTAAGTATAATAAAATATATGAAAGTTTTCCATATCACTAATGAATAATGGTTATATCACTAATGAATAATAGAATAGAAACCATAATGGTTTCTCCCGGACTGGAACTTGAGTGAGATCGAAGAAGGAATGACAGCATTATACCAGAAAATGGCCGGGTTTCGGCTGAAAACGTTTGGAGAGTGTGTTTTTAATTTTTAATATCTTGACAACAATTAACGGATTTTTGCACCTTTAAGTAATGAGTACACTTGTTATCATATATATTATTTCTCCTGTCAACATCCCTTTTTCTAAGAAAATACAAAACACAGAACAATGAATGAAATAAAAGTAACATGCGCCGCAGTCGCGTGCGGGACGAACCGCACACAATAGACCACCGATCCCAAGTCCTGAAATACTTTTATTGCGCCAGTACCTTTGTCTCGCTACGGCGCTTCGGCCGGTCAGAGAGCCGCACCACACTGCGGACCCTCTAACCTTGAACCCACGTGAGACGACGTAGGCCGTTGCAACACGCGGTGAAACCACGGGGAGTCACCGCGAGACTCATGAAGGACGGGCCGGTGCACAGTGGATCAAAGTATAGTAGATATCGAACATAGGATTATCACAATAGTATAAGCCTATATATATGATTTTTTTTGTTATATTTAGGTTTAAATAAGGAAAATAAATTCTATTCAATAGATCTGCATAGTTTTTATGAGCAATTTAATCTTTTTTTGTTCAAAACAGGACTTTTAGAGACATACTGGATAACTAAATTAAACTTGAAAAACAAAGTAAAAGAAAAAGCTTAGCAGACAATAATTTTATTACCTATCTTGTTTTTACTTATATCCTAATGACATTGGCAAAATATTCAAAACATTTGTTTAATTTTTAATTGGCAACATATGTAATATTTACATAACTCTTCAAAATCGTTCTACAAAATCGCAACATTCTTCTGCAACATTTTAGAGCCTATTTCAGTACATATTTTTTATCACCGCGATTGAGTTTTATAAAATTATTTTGTAGTAATATTAATTTTAGTATATTTCTTTTTTATTTGAAGCAAGATTATTTCATTTTGCTTTTTTTATATTCTTTTGAAAGATGATAACAAACCGAGATTTGTTTCTGTACCTAAAGAATTTAAATAATGTTTTTAGTTATGAAAAATCAATGCTTAGTTTTGTAAGTGAACACTGTGGGGTAAATGCTTCAGAAATCGATGAAAAAAATTTAAAGGAGCGTTTACGTAAGTTTTGTGTAGCTGTGAGAGATCGATGGCAGAAATCTCAACGAAAATTAGATCGTTTCAATACTAAAAACGATTCTTGGCTTCAGTGTTCCTTCAAAGTTGGTAATGAATTTAAACCATCTGAAGTTGAAAATTCGCAGAAATCAACTTCTCGGAAATATTTTTCAGATGTAACCGAAACTCATAAAAGAAGACTAACTCAAAGTTTAAGAGAGGATACTTCTGGTAAAGCTCTTTTGCATGCAGCAAAACAAAAATTAGCATCTGAGGGTTTGAAGGATCTTGCAAAAGTGAGTGATCATCTTATAAAAAATCCGAATGAAGTTTCACAAATAAAAAACTTTTGTGAGAAAAAGATTGAATTTTCAAAGGGAAAGTGTTTAGCAATGATGCTAAATCTCGATCGTTCTAAGGAACAATATATCACTTAAGGCAAAGTTGCATTGACGAAGGTAACAACCTGTGGCAGACGTATTATTATATTAAACAAGCGAAACTGGATTATTACGTTCCAAAAGAACATATATATTACTGATAGTTTGGTTCAAATAAATTTTCAGTCAATTTTAGACTTAACTGTAATTAGACTTTTAGATGCATCTAAAATACAATTTGAATCCAAAATACACTTAAAATTGATATGTAAATGGGGTTTTGACGGTGCTTTAAACCAAAGCATGTATAAACAAAAATTTGATGAAGGATGCTCATTACAATCAGATAGTTCAATTTTTGTGACTAGTTTTGTTCCTATTAGATTATTATGTGGAGCTGAAACTATTTAGCAAAATCCATCATCCACTAGATATTGTCGTCCTGTTAGATTTGAATTTGTCAGCGAGTATACTGAAATATCAAAAAAAGAATATCAGCAAATGGAAGAAGAAATAAAAAATCTACAGTCTACAGCACATAAAAATATAACCATCGATCACGAAATGAATTTAACAAGGATTGATGGAAAAATTATTACGGCAATTTCAAATACATCCTCCTGTTCAACATGTTATAATTGTGGTGCAAAGTCTTCGGAAATGAATAACATTGATAAAATTGTTAAAATAATTGTAAACACATCCTCATACAGCTTTGGTGTATCTAGTCTCCATGCAAAGAAATGGTCTATGGAATTTTGCTTAATATTTCTTACAATTTATCATTTAAAGCTTGGAGTGCTAGAACTGTGGACCAAAAGAAGCAAAAAGAAGAATCAAAGAGAAAAATTCAACATGAATTCAGAAAAGAATTAAGTTTGCTAATTGATGTTGTTAAACAGGGGAGTAGTTTGACACACGATGACACTGCAAGGACATTTTTTGCTGAGTTTGAAAAGACAACTAAGATCACTGGATTGGATAAAGAACTTATTAAATGCTTTGCAATTATAATGCAAGTTATTTCCTGTGACAAAGTAATTAATGCCGAAAAATTTGGCGAATTTGGACTGGAAACAGCTAAAGAATGTGTTTCGAAGTACGGGTGGTATTATATGCCAGCTTCTATTCATAAGTTATTAATTCATGGAAAAGATATAATTACAAATTTTGCTATTCCAATTGGCCAGTTATCGGAAGAAGCTGGCGGAGCTCGAAATAAAAAGTTTCGGAGGTACCGGGAGTCGCATACGAGAATATAAGTCGAACATGTAACGAAGACTTTTTGCACCATTTACTTATATCATCTGACCCGTTGATTTCCAGTATTAGACACAAAGTAAAAAAACGTTCAAAGGAACAAAAAATTTCCAGAAGCATTAGAACTTTCACTTTAAATAACACTTTAGCACTGTGACATTTTCCCATATCCCAGCTGAGTTACTTTACTATGGACCGCAGGAGTTGTCGGGCCGAACCTAAGGAAGCGATCCATCTCCTACGCTGAATGGTTTGGACATTAGGGAAACAATACTGGAGACTGACTGGCACCTACCCGACGGTAACGAATTATTGATTCTACTTGTGAGGTCGCAGAGATAGAGAGATTCCCAGAGACTATCGGACGCCAAGGGAAGTCCTTTAAAATCTGGGAATGAGAACCAGAGATCCACTACGATAGGCTGCCGTAAGTTTAAGAGGCCGGGATGAACCTGCCCCCGCCCCCCTTTTTTCGGAGGCTAGAGAAAAGAAGAGAAGAGGAGAGAGATGGTTCTTCGGAGGCAAAAGGGTAGGACGTGACCCTGGAAAAGCAGAGTCTGGCAGTGAAACGAGCAGCGCAGGGGAAGCCGGAGGAAAGAGACGCCCTGTCTGAAAGAGAGGCATCCCGGAGAGAATTCGAGTTGACATCCATTGGACACCCGGTCCAACGCGACAGCTTCACTGAAAGAATAGACTGAACCCACTATCTGAAGCAAAGATTTAGGACTTAATCACAATAGTTTAAAATTTCACCGAACTCACTCGTATCAGTATTTAATATATGAAACTAAAACTCTTAGAAGAATAAACTGTATTTGTTCTGTTGAATAAAATATTTTCTTCTAATGAAATAAGTAATGCTTCGGGCGCCACGGCTACCAGATCAACATTTCATTAATCCCCGAAGTCTTTACAGAAGATTGGTGGCAGCGTTAAAGGATTATTAAAGTAGTGAAAAGAAACAAGAGTGATTAAGGCTTATCAATTCGGGGCAGAGTAGGACAACTCGCCGAATTTCTTCAGAATCTACACCAGCCGTTGGGAACCTGAATCTAGATACCGAATCGGGGCAGAGCAGGACAACTCGCCGAGTTCGTACAGAATCCTGTGATAGAGAGACAGATCCCGCTGAATCGAGGAAGATCCACCGACCCCAAGGTGACCCGCCAAAACCAAGGCAGAGACCCGAGCTGATCTGAAACTGCATCCGCTGAACCAGCAACCAGAAGCATCCGAACTTTGCTGACAGTGTGGAGAGAAAAGAAAGCAGAATCACCGCCGAGAATCACAGAGCTATACCCAGGTGAGCACTTGTTTTATTCTCAGTGGAGGCTTAGTGTGTATATTTTTAATTTTGGACAGGAAGCAATTTTTCTTTAATTATTTGTGTTCGGTAATATAAGTAAAAATTTTAAATATTAATTACCAACAGATGTTTTTGTGTGTTGAAGGTAAATTAAAAGTGTAACAAACTTTAAATTCATCTTGTTTCTAGTAATTGAAAAATTCTTTTAATCTTTTTAATTAAAAATTTTTTTGTTTGGTGAAAAGCAAATTATGTTAATTGTATTTTTCGGCCGAAATTTTCAATGTGCTCTCTTATTTTGAAGATTGCTAAGGAATTAAATTTTAAATTTAAAGAAGTTGTAAGACTAAGTTGAAGTCTGTTAGTAATTCAGTTAAGTTAAGTAAGATATATGTTTTTTTTGGAAAATTGTAGCCTATATGTGGAATTGGTTTGCTTGTAATTCAAAATTTCATGAATATTGATTGTATTTTGTGTCGAGCAGAAACTACTGTATTTATTTTTATGTTGTTTTGGGGGTGGAAAAAAATTGTGTATTTTTTTTTTTATATTGCATTTATGTGCGGGAAATTGGAATTAAATTGTGTTAGAATTTAAAATTAGTGATTATGGCAGGCATATCGGGATTTCGAAAATGCGATCTACAAACCCTCGCGATAGAATTTGAAGTAGAGGTTTTGTCAAATGATACAATTCCTAAGTTGGTTAAAAAGATAACGGAAGCCCCCGATTATGATGAGACTATGGCATTAAACCAATTAAAGTTGATTGAAGAAGACCGTGTAGAGAGATCGAAATTGGAAAAAGATAAAATTGAGAAAGAACATGAGCTCGCGAGAATTAGGGCCGAACGGGAAAATGATACTTTAACGTTATCATCTAGTCAAATAGAAAGGGAACCTAAAATTCTGTTAAAAAATGTGTTACCTAAATTTGAAATGGGAAAATCGGAGATTTCCTTATATCTCAACTTATTTGAGAGACAGGCATTAAAAGCGCAATTAGATAAGTCGCAATGGGTAACAAATTTGCTAGGTTTACTTCCTATAGAATTGACAGAAGTTATTCTTAGAGAACCACCAGACGAAACGGACAATTTTGATTTTGTGAAGGGTAAATTACTCGAAAGGTTTAAAATTAGTGCAGAAGACTTCAGAATCAAATTCGTAACAACACCACGGACCGAAGAAAAAAATTGGAAAGATTTTTCGTATGAAATTACGAATTATTTCGACCAATGGTTAAGCGGTATTCAGGTGTCTGAATTTAGTCAACTTAGGGACCTGATAATTACTGACCAGATCAAACGGAAAGTGCCCTCTGAAATTAGACAGCATTTTATTGACTCTTGGAGTACAATAATTACGCCATTGGATCTGACCCAAAAACTAGATCATTATGAGACGGTTAGAAGAACAGAGATGAAACAGTCCCCGCCTAGACATTCAAATAACGGCAAACAGATTGAGGGAAACAGATTGGTTGATAGACCAGAGACAGAACCCCAAAACGCGGAAATGAAAAGAAATTGGAGGGAGAGGGAAGATAAAAAAGATAGAGATGTAATTTTTGATAAGCGAAAAGACAGGTCTTGTTTCCATTGTGGTAGTTTTTCTCATATCCGTAAATTTTGCCCCAAACTAAAATGGAGTAGTGAAATACCTGAAGTGGTTAATCAGTTGGCTGACCTCGATGAGTTAAACGAAATGTTCCAGCCCTATTTAACAAAAGGGATTATAAATGGGAAAGAAATGAAAATTTTTAGAGACACTGCTACGTCGCTAGATTTAATTAGTGCCAACCAGGTGACCCGAGAACAATACACAGGGAGAGTCGTGTGGGTAAAGCAACCGTTGCAAAATGATTTAAAATGTCTACCCCTCGCAGAAATAGAGCTTAATCTGTGTGATTTAGGAAAAAGAGTTAGGACTTACGCAGGTATTGTCGATGCAGACATAGAAATGGATTATTATTTATTGGGAAGCAAAACACAAAATTTGCTAGACAGAATGAAACCGAAACCGCCTGTTAGCTTTGGGAGTGCAGCACCGAAAAAAAGGCACAGGAGTGACCGCCCAATTCCCCCCAACCCCACGAACCGCTTAGTTTCGGCTTATCAAAAGAATGAAGTGAGAAAACCGGACAGGAAGGAAAAGAAAGGCTTTGTTCCCTTTCCCCTTAGCCAACGTGCAGGAGTAACGCATTGTGAATCTTCCATTAAAACGAAATTCACGACGACCCCGATCCGCGCGACACCCAAATCAAGGATGAAGGAAGAGGGTTATAAAGATAGAGCGAGGGTGTTTTATTTAAGGAATGAAATCCGGGAAAGTAAGCATGGGGAAAAAAATAAAGACACAGTCTTAAAACGAAAGGAAGATTTTAGGTTTAAATCTTCCGGACAGAAAACAACAAAAGGGGTAAACAGTTATTGTGCGTTAGGAAGGAAGCGAAAAACGGTTTTCAGTTCTGATTGTTTAGAAACCCCAGGATACATATCGCCGCGTAACGAAATAAAAGGCAGCGAGGTTAAACAGTCGAAAAACGACGCCGGAAATGATTTCCGACTAATTAGAGATGGTGGAAAAAGGCAGGATATTCGCAGATCGTTAGGTTATCGGCCAGGTATACCAAATTCCACATGTAGACTGTTTAAGTAGAATGGAATAAATAACATTCCACTCAGTAATATTGTATATAGTTTTTTTTAATATTGTAATTGAAATAATTGTGTATTTGAATCATACAATGAATATTGAAATTTAATTTAACGATGTGAGTCTGTAGAGTGTATTGTAAACTTGTGAATAATAATGTTTAAGGTAAGCCTCTATTGAGAATTAACATGTGTCGGGTATGGATGGAAGGCTAGCGCACCAGTAATGATGTAAGATTTTCCAAATGCTTGAAAAATCTCAACTGCTGGAGGGGGTAATGCTGTGACATTTTCCCATATCCCAGCTGAGTTACTTTACTATGGACCGCAGGAGTTGTCGGGCCGAACCTAAGGAAGCGATCCATCTCCTACGCTGAATGGTTTGGACATTAGGGAAACAATACTGGAGACTGACTGGCACCTACCCGACGGTAACGAATTATTGATTCTACTTGTGAGGTCGCAGAGATAGAGAGATTCCCAGAGACTATCGGACGCCAAGGGAAGTCCTTTAAAATCTGGGAATGAGAACCAGAGATCCACTACGATAGGCTGCCGTAAGTTTAAGAGGCCGGGATGAACCTGCCCCCGCCCCCCTTTTTTCGGAGGCTAGAGAAAAGAAGAGAAGAGGAGAGAGATGGTTCTTCGGAGGCAAAAGGGTAGGACGTGACCCTGGAAAAGCAGAGTCTGGCAGTGAAACGAGCAGCGCAGGGGAAGCCGGAGGAAAGAGACGCCCTGTCTGAAAGAGAGGCATCCCGGAGAGAATTCGAGTTGACATCCATTGGACACCCGGTCCAACGCGACAGCTTCACTGAAAGAATAGACTGAACCCACTATCTGAAGCAAAGATTTAGGACTTAATCACAATAGTTTAAAATTTCACCGAACTCACTCGTATCAGTATTTAATATATGAAACTAAAACTCTTAGAAGAATAAACTGTATTTGTTCTGTTGAATAAAATATTTTCTTCTAATGAAATAAGTAATGCTTCGGGCGCCACGGCTACCAGATCAACATTTCATTAATCCCCGAAGTCTTTACAGCACTCACACATCATGCATCCATTTATTAGAGAAAATTTAACTCTCTGAGAGTCTTTGCGCTTTTCAGCATTTTCATGTAAATAAGTATATAACCCAAGATACGTATATATCGAATTTAATTTTATAGTTAATTTTAAATAATTTTTTTATATTATTTCATCTTAGAAAATTCTTACAGTATAATATTTATTAAAAAATATTTTTGCCTACAGACAATTTACTATGCTTTCCGGAAACGGAAAATTATGTGATAGCTACTTGGAGTGTTTCAAATCCATTTATTTAAAAAATGCGCAGGTTTGCGCAAAGATTGCCCTATACCACATTAAAATACAGGCTTTTAGGAACACAAACATGTCTTTGAAATTTCACGCAATTTCATGCAATTTAAGTTACACAATTTTTAAGTTTATGATACCGTTAATTTTATATGGGCTGTTCATAATGTAAAATGATACATAAAATTCAATCAAAATGTAATCACTAATGGTTTAAAATGTGTTTTAGGATATTAATAATGAATATTTTAAACGAGTTATTATTTGTGGTTATATTGGTTTCATTTCTGAGCACATTTAAAAATCACTAAAATTCGAAGAAAAATTCCTCTGCTGAAAGGTGTATATTCCGAGCTATACAAATAAGATATAATTTTGTATAATTTAAAAAATAAACATATATTCGTATTTTGTAGATACTCTTTTAAATATTTCATTGCATAAAAATAATTATTTAATGATTATTTTTTGGCCCTATGTTCGCATTTTCTTAAGGATTGATCCACTGTGCGGCGTCCCCCCAACAGCTTTGGAGCTGGAATCCCAGAAGGGAAACCAGGCCCTAGGCCTTAAGTCAGGATGTTCAGACCCGCTTTTGCTTTACCATAACTCGAGGGGTGTGAAAACCTACAGAGGTAGTCACGTTCCCTCTCGTAGTGGACCTGAAATAAAATGGGTTAGTACAACAAAATGTAAACTCTACATATCATATCACTACACATATCATATCACTACAAAGAGCGGGAGGTGCTTTTGGCCAACCCGGGACCTCGAAGAAATCTTGTCCCAAAGCGCATAGCCACGCCTGGCTGGGTTGTCAATCACCGAAGGAATTCCCGCGAGGCATTAATTACCCCCTGGGCGAGCCCAGGTTGATGCCCAGCGACCCCCTTGGGAGATCACGCTCATAAAATATGCACTACAAAGAGAGAATAGAGAACCACTACTGGACTCTGAGGGACGTGGAAACTCCCCTCAAGCGCGCTAAAGGAGCGGGGCCGGCCGAGTTTAGTAATCATAAGTTATTGTTAGAAGAATACTGCTAGTCCTAACCTTGTCAGGCGCAGAAAGCTCTGACTACGCATAGAAGCGCTGGACTGGTTTCAGTACCGGCTTACGAGACGTCTCAAGCCTGCGAACTTTATGCACCATTACCTCTACCTCCGCCTCCTGCACCGCGGGGATCACGGGCGATCGGCGGTGCGTTCAACTGCGGTCGAAGAGCTCGGTGATTGCGGCCTGCTCTTCGGCGACCTAGGTTCCGATCCAACGTACGCATGAGGAGTCGATGAATAATCAGCCGGACTCCCTTTCTGGCGTAGCCGTCCAGGCAGAGATCTCTTGGCGCACGCGTCCGAAAGTCGCGAAGAAAGTACTTTTCCCGCACAGACTTCGAGAGCAAGAACCGAAAAAACACATGGCTTATGTTACTTACCTCGACTCCGCAAAAACAAATCTACTAAACAAATGATTAAACACGTATTTCAGTGAATTTAGAAATCCCCCCCCCCCCGCCCCAAAGGTGGTTAAAGGGGTATTCGAAAGTTTTAGGTCATTTCGCTTTCGCCATATCCCAACCTTTTTTTGGTAGAAGCGCGAAATTCAGGAAAACAAATGTACTAAAAACATTACATTGTCTACCCGTGCAAAGCCGGGACGGGCCGCTAGTCACTGAATAGGACCGAAAAAACACATGGCTTATGTTACTTACCTCGACTCCGCAAAAACGTGGTAAAAGAAACGAGCCAGGTGGTCACCGAAGGTGCCGTGTCCCGTGAAGACCTGGTTAATATAGAAATCGCCCTGCAATCGGCGGATGCCGACGAGTGGGAAAGATTCATATGCCTTGCGGCCGGTCCCAGATTGGTCCCATCTCTCTTGCCACTTGGACAAGGCACGTCCAAAGAGGTCTTTTTTGGCTTGGCAGCGCGTGACTAGAATCACTACGTCGACAGACTGTCGTGTAGTGGCTTCTTTTGCCAACTTGTCCGCCCTTTCATTAAAGATGTGACCAACATGGGCCCGGACCCAGTGCAAATGAACCTCAATTCCTGTGGTTTTAATCAGGTCCCTAATCTTGGCAATGGCCCTGTGCTGAGGCACAAGTCTGTGAAGCGCCTGAAGCGCCGACCTCGAGTCTGAGAAGACATCGAGTTCCCCGAAACCTCTCAGATGGGCATGGGTGATTGCTTCCTTGATCGCATGGACCTCGGCCGCAAACACTTCCGCACCGTCCGAGAGACGGAACTGACTCTCCGCAACTACTTGGTTCTCTGACACAACAAGGAACGCACAACCTACTGTGGCGTCCTCTTGCTTGGATCCGTCCGTGTAGTACGAACACGAAGTCCGCAGAGTCAGATCCGCGGTCCACCGGACCCGCCAGAGATCCTCAAGTTTGGGAGTGGGCTTCCAGAGGTCGACCGACTCGGAGTCTAATCCAGTACCGTCAACGCTCTTCTTCCACCGGACTAGGGACGTGTAGTCCCTGTCCAGCTCCGCACGCATGTCGAGGGGAACGATCCCTGACAAGACCTGCAGAGCATCCGTGGAGGTTGTCGAGTAACACTTGGTTACACAGAGAAGATTCCTCTGCATGCTGAGCAACCTGTTTGCTACCACTACTTTACTTGAGTAATACCAAATAGATGCTGCGTAAAGAATGATTCTTTCCGCTACGATAGAGTAAAGCATCTTGCGAAATTTCGGTCTCAGACCCCAGTTGGTAGCTGTGAGACGGCTCATCTTATTCAACACCTTAAATGCTTTCTCCTGGATCGAAGTCAGGTGAGGCATCCAACTTAGGTGGGAGTTGATTATGACGCCCAAATACAGAATCTGCCATTTAGAGCGGATTTTGTTCCCTTCCATGAGGATAGGGATAGAGGGGGCATGTTCTAATTTGCCCTTGGGCTTCACAACCGTGTAACCACACTACTCAAAGCTGAACGTGAGACTGCATTCCGTCGCCCAGGCGTGGATCTCTGAGAGAACCGGCCTTAGCAACTCCGCAAACCTCATAACAGCTCCTCGTCGTGCGGCCACGAAGACGTCATCAGCGAAAACCAAGACTACATAGGTTTCGTCCTTCTCGTCTGGCAGCCGTCTCAACAGAAACTCAATGACCACCAACCATAGGTAGGGTCCGAGACACGAACCTTGGGGTACTCCTACGTTGAAGTACTGATCTCCATCATCTGACAGGAGGACAGACTGACCCCATAGGTAGTCGTCTATCAACCCAAGGAGCCACGGTTCAACGTCCAATTCCTCCAGGAATCGGAGTACATCTGTACGTCGAACACTGTTGAACGCAGACTTGATATTGAGCGTCAGAAGACATGTGAATTCTCTCCGACTCTTCGAAACAGCTATGTACTCCATCACATGATGAAGCGCATTGACCGTACAGACATTCTTTCGAAAGCCGTACTGCCGTGCGTCGAGCAAACGTTTGGACTCCAAGTACAGTGCCAGGCGAGTTGCGCACATTTTGTCCAAAACCTTCCCAAAGGTCGGTAAAAGACAAATAGGGCGGTAGGTCATTGAGTCACTACGCTCCTTCCCTGGTTTGGGAAAAAACACAGCAATGGCCCGCTTCCATGTCCGCGGGAAACTAGACTCTCTCAGGCAGTGGTTGCATGGACGATCTCGAGACTGAATCCGTCATGACCAGGCGCCTTGTTAGGCAGCAGTGATTCCACTGCAAATTAGAGTTTATGAATCGAAAACAGCTTCGGTTCGTCGGTCTTAATGCACGCGACCTGGGAAACATCGTCAGCCGATAGAAAGTGGTGTCTTGTAAGTGCGGCTGGGAATCCTCCCAAGTCGAGACCTCTTGTCCGGACGGAAGCACAAGCATCTCTTGCGCTTCTCTTCTCCACTTACCTCGCACCACCTCGACTAGCTGGCCTAGTTTGTCCGTACTAAGTCCTTCAGAAATGAATAGCAATGAATGAGATGCCATATGAAAGGATTTTGAACGGGCTTCTGACATAGCCCGCTTAACATTTCGTTAAAACATGTTTTTTGATTAAAAATTGCTGTTAATTAAAAATGAAATCGGCAGTGATTTCATAACTGAAATGAAGGATTTTCATCAAATCAGTGTTGCCACAAAAATAAAATACCGCATGATCGGATGACGTCAACCTCTAATGCAATTAAAATACGATTGTTAATTTATATCTTGCGCGTACTTTTTGAAAAAATATCGAGTTTTTCATCGGGTTTTTATTTAATTTTTACACGTACGTCACCTATTGTTTATTTGTTTTCTTTGTTTAATCATGGCTGTGTACATGCGTACTTTATCAGAGCCACAGTAGATTACGTAATTTAAGGATTATATTCCAATTTATATACAACTCATTAGGATTCACAAAAATTGTAAGTATTCATTTTTTAATATTTCATTAAGCTGTCAATACGCCAGCTAAGTCTGACGTCACTTAAATGGCTGCTGGACCACAAAGTTTGAACATCCCATGTTTAAGTTCCCATAGGCTTACAAAAAAGTGTTGTACCAAATATTGATTTATGTATTTAAGACATTTCTGGAACAGTTTTGCAAAATCAGTATAGGGGTGTTAGCAACCTAGACAAATGACCTCGGCGAGAGAAGAAAATTTGGCAAAACATCTTCTGGCAATCTATTCCCATTTTCTTATAACTTCCTTAACTAAAACTGCTGCTGAGATATGACGAAATGATCTAAAACATTCAACCCCCCCCCCTTTGAACCCCCTTTGGGGGAAAATTTCTAAAATCGCTGAAATTTGTGTTTTATTCATTTTTTAGTAGATTTGTTTTCCTGATTTTCGCGCTCCTAACTAAAACTACTGCTGAGATATGGTGAAATGACCTAAAACATTCGACCACCCCTCTTTAACCCCCTTCTGGGGGAATTTCTGAAATCGCTGAAATAGGTGTTTAATCACTTTTTAGTAGATTTTTTTTTCCTGATTTTCGCGCTCCTACCTATAGCTGCTGCTGAGATATGACGAAATGACCTAAAACATTCGACCACCCACCTTTAACCCCCTTTCTGGGGGGAATTTCTAAAATCGCTGAAATATGTGTTTAATAATTTTTTTAGTAGATTTGTTTTCTGGAATTTCAAGCGCCTACCTATAAATGCTGCGGAGATATGGCGAAATGACCTAAAACATTCGACCATCCCCCTTTAACCCCCTTCTTGGAGGAATTTCTAAAATCGCTGAAATATGTGTTTAATAAAATTTTTAGTAGATTTGTTTTCTGGAATTTCAAGCTCCTACCTATAAATGCTGCGGAGATATGGCGAAATGACCTAAAACATTCGACCATCCCCCTTTAACCCCCATCTGGGGGATTTTCTAAAATCGCTGAAATAGGTGTTTAATAATTTTTTTAGTAGATTTGTTTTCTGAAATTTCAAGCTCCTACCTATAACTGCTCCTGAGATATGGCAAAATGACCTAAAACATTCGACCACCCCCCTTTAACCCCCTTCTGAGAGGAATTTCTAAAATGGCTGAAATAGGAGTTTAATCATTTTTTCAGTAGATTTGTTTTCTGGAATTTCAAGCTCCTACCTATAACTGCTGCTGAGATATGGCAAAATGACCTAAAACATTCGACCACCCCCCTTTAACCCCCTTCTGAGAGGAATTTCTAAAATCGCTGAAATAGGAGTTTAATCATTTTTTTAGTAGATTTGTTTTCTGGAATGTCAAGCTCCTACCTATAACTGCTGCTGAGATACGGCAAAATGACCTAAAACATTCGAACCCCCCTTTAACACCTTTCCGGGGGGAATTTTTTTTGTCCCTCCTACATAAAAGCTGAGATATGGCGAAATGACCTAAAAAATTCGACTCCCCCATTTAATCACCTTTTGGGGGGAATTTCCAAAATTGCTGAAATTTGTGTTTTATTCATTTTTTAGTAGATTTGTTTTCCTGATTTTCGCGCTCCTAACTAAAACTGCTGCTGAGATATAGCGAAATGACTTAAAACATTGGACCCCCCCCCTCCCCTTTTAACCTCTTCGGTGGGGAATTTCTAAAATCGCTGAAATAGGTGTTTAATTATTTTTTCAGTAGATTTGTTTTCCTGATTTTCGCACTCCTACCGATAACTGCTGCTGAGATATGGGGAAATGACCTAAAACATTCGACCACCCCCCTTTAACCCCCTTCTGGGGTAATTTCTGAAATCGCTGAAATAGGTGTTTAATCATTTTTTAGTAGATTTGTTTTCCTGATTTTTGCACTCCTACCGATAACTGCTGCTGAAATATGGTAAAATGACCTAAAACATTCGAACCCCCCTTTAACACCCTTCCGGGGGGAATTTTCAAAAATCCCTTCTTATTGCTTGCTTAGTAGATTTTTAGTAGATTTGTTTTAATTTATTTTATCCCTCCTACATAAAAGCTGAGATATGGCGAAATGACCTAAAAAATTCGACCCCCCCCCTCCCATTTAACCTCCTTTTGGGGAATTTCTAAAATCGCTGAAATTGGTGTTTAAACATATTTTTAGTAGATTTGTTTTCCTGATTTTTGCGTTCCTACCTATAACTGCTGCTGAGATATGGCGAAATGACATAAACATTCGACCACCCCTCTTTAACCCCCTTCTGGGGGGAATTTCTAAAATCGCTGAAATAGGTATTTAATCATTTTTTTAGTAGATTTGTTTTCCTGATTTTTGCGTTCCTACCTATAACTGCTGCTGAGATATGGCGAAATGACATAAACATTCGACCACCCCCTTTAACCCCCTTCTGGGGGGAATTTCTAAAATCGCTGAAATAGGTGTTTAATCATTTTTTTAGTAGATTTGTTTTCTGGAATTTCAAGCTCCTACCTATAACTGCTGCTGAGATATGGCAAAATGACATAAAACATTCGAACCCCCCTTTAACCCCCTTCGGGGCGGAATTTTCAAAAATCCCTTCTTATTGCTTGCCTAGGCCATAACAGCAATCTGCAGTCCAAATTGCGTGACCCTGATTTTAGCAGTTTCGGCTGGGCGTTGATGAGTCAGTCAGTCAGTCAGTCACCGTTTCCTCTTTATATAATAGTATAGATAGATTACATTATTTATTATTTTTTTTATTGATGGAGTTTAAATTTCGTTATCAAAAATTAGAGACAAATACTGAACTATTTACATTGTTTAAAGTGCAAATGTTATTATTCTTCCGCAATGGAACCTGCACGTGATGGAAATACAGTATAACCCCGATTATCCGAAAATCGGCTAAACCAAAATATACCTTAAAACTCTTTTTTTGAATACGAAAACATTTTTTTTTAAACAAGCTTGCTGTTTATGAAATAAATAAATAGCGTCAACTTACTTACATTTTGACCATTGCGTAAATGCTATATGCATTTTATTGCATAGACACATAACACATACAACACTTCATTTCTTTACAAAATATGTTGTGTTTTTTTTTGTTTTTCAACTTTACTTCAACGCTGGCTTATCACGCCAACTTTTAAACAACAACACATCTGACGAACACTTGCTGCAACTGAAAGCATAAACGCTTTAGCTGATTGTGGGGGAGTGAGAAGGGTGAGTAGTGTCATCTGGTAGAATAAAATTAGGAAGCCTCCCGGTTATCCGAAAATTCCTATGGAACCCCGGTTATCCGAAAATTCCTATGGAACCCCGGTCGACCGAAAATCCTTTGGTCCCATGCTTTTCGGATAACCTTGGTTTTACTGTATATTAAAAAACTTTATGGTTGAAAATTATTTTAAAATCCACGATAAATGAGTAAATTTCGATACAGTTTTCAAACAAAATGCATTTGAAAGTAGATTTTTTTCCGTATACGACTCTGTAAAAATTGAAAATGTGCTATGTTTAGAAGAAAAAAAAAATGGCAATAGCGAAAATTTGAAACTGAAATTTATTCGTCAGGTGTTACCAACCTCAAAATTACGTCCGCGCTACGCACGGCACGCTCGTTCTTTATAATATAAATTTGTAATATGGACTTCGGTGATAACGAGTTTGACATGCCTGTTGTAAAGTGTCATTCGAAACCAATGCGCCTCAGGGACGCCGAATGTAATAAAACGGCTCTGTGGGTATTAGAAAAAATCTACATCTCCACGACTAGATTGAAAGCATTGAATTAGAAAAACAAGAAAGAAAATCATGCGTCAAGCATAGATTATGAAATACTTTCCAGAATAACATACGTTATAGAAATTCGTTAACAAAATTTCACCTTTTAATAAGGAGAAAGATGGTGTCTAGGTAAACAATTTGAACAAGTTGGAAATTGTACGTCAAACGTGACAATGAGGTGCGTTCGTACTATAGATAGTTATATAAATATCCAGATTTTGATGATTTTTAATTCTGTGAAATGAATTATATCGTCTGCAGATTAATTTCTGTAATAAAATAAGTATCTCGATCGTTTGACGATTAAACTTCGGAAACTCCTATAACAAAAAAGCACCTATTTAAAAAAAAAAATTCAAATTTCTTAATAAATATTTTTATTAATATCTCCTACAGTTTTGATTCGATTTTCATAAAATTTGAAATGTCTCGACAAAACTCTGCAAAGATAATATATCTTAAATTTCAATCCATTCGTTTGTGTAGTTTTTGCGTTGCTATATGCGGACAGACAGACAGACGGACGGACAGACAGACGGAGGGACCAGACGACGACAATAGGTGCTACGTATTTATATCATTACGAACGCACCTAAAAATGATGAAACATTTGAAAACTCAATTTCAGCAATTACCATGTATATTTGAAAATCTCTGAATTCTTTTATGAATTCCTGTATATGGTCTATTGATTTTTATGTATACTACATATTATCTTAAAATTAAGTTCAATTAGGGAATCCTTTATACAGTTGAAAATTTCCTTTCAGCAATTTTCGTCAATAAGCGGAAATGTACTCGAATTCTTTCGAACAGCCCTATATAGGATCTATCTAATTTATACACACCAAGTAATATGCAAAAAAAAAAAAAAAAAAAAAAAAAAAAAAAAGTTAGAGAGAGAAGTTGGAGCTGGTGCTTGCATGAAAAAAATTTCCTTGTGTAGGTGGTGTTAAATTTTCTTCTACATGTGGTTTTAATATTTCCTCCTAACTGCCACGCATTTGGGAAGAAAATAATATCGGTTATGTATATTTTGAAACAAAAACAAATACTATATCATATATATCAAATCAAGCATCAGAAAGCACGCGAAGCTAACAGCTGCATACACCACCCAGACATTGTTGAAATAATCAATTGTATAAATATATATATATATATATATAGGTATTTTATACGAATTAAACAAAAACTCGATTGTTCGTCGTCTTCCTCATTGACACGGGATGTGTCGAGTAGCTACGTGGCATAAATATCGGGACCTCAACTCTTTTGGTTCGCAAACTGGTGGAGTTCCTGTCCATTTGACAAGTTCACGATGAAGACCTTCATGCTTTTCAGTGTTTGTATAGTCGCCTGCTTCTTCCAATTCACGAAAGCTAACGAAGAATGTGCTAAATATATGCAGGAGATTTATGCGATCGCTACAAGTAAGTTTTCAAGATTTTTTTCTGATTAGGGAAAAGTCATTTTTCTTTTCCTTTTTTTTTATGGACAAGAACATGGCGCATTCAGAAAGTAAGTTGTGTTGACTAACAGAAATTAATAATAATAATAAACACAAAAGGAATGCAAGAAAATCTTTTATTACATATTTAAATACATGTTTCACCATAATTGACATTCCTATTGAGATACTTATCACAGCGATACATTATACTTTGTATTATCATATTAAAAAATGATGCCGCCTTTGATGATAACCTAGATATTTTGGCATCATGATCCTGCTGGAATTAGTGGCCGACAAAGAAAGCTTTCAATTGTAAAAAGAGATATAAAAAATCAATCCTTAGACTACATGATGATGGAGAAAAACGTGTCAAGAAATGGTCACTCATTGCGGTACTCACACTGATCTGTCCGCTAAACTTTCGCATCGATATCCGTACCAATGGGGCACTCATGTTTCCTTAGCCATCCACTTCAGCAATATCACGGTCAATTTCTTCTGTTGACACATTCCGTTCCTTCGAATATCGTATGATTGAGCGCACTTCACACGCAGCAGGCGTTTCCATGTTCCTTGCACATTATCTCTCAACCCACTACCATGTATCTCTATTGCTGTCCCCTCTAACATTAATAGTGCTAATGCTACATCCACACCGGATATTTAAGATATCTCAGACCCTAATTTTTGAGGTGGTATGTTCCGGAATTTGAATTCCTGTTCACACCGCAAAACTCATCTAAGATAACGAAGGGGGATCCAATGGATGGAGTTGACATAAATGACATCACTTGATGCCGTTCCACACTCCTCCCGCGTCTGCCATATTTAGTCCGCCATATCAGCCATCTTGCACTGGAGACGGCTGATTGAACTTTCATCGCTCAAAGTCAAATATGGCGGATACAAGAGAGAAGGAAAGAAATCGTTTTTCAAGTTCAAAGCTCTCCACAGTGGAAGATTGATATGTCTACTCCTCTCTTTTCATAGCTTTAATAGGATAGCTCATTGAACGTCACCGTGTCTGAGATCTGAACAGATGGAAAGTGTTCGCATGTGCATAAGTTAAAACGAACCTTAAAAGCCAATCAGTTAAAGCGAAATTCCACAGCCAATCGGAGAGAATGGTAGTGGCTGTATCTAGTTATAGAAAGTTTCCACTCAAGTAAGTTTGTGAAACTTTCACATTTCATTCGGTGTTCCGAGATATGTTAAATATGTGGTGTGAACAGAGTATTATGCTTTGAAAGTGGGTACAACTGGTCGACTAAGATGCGTTCTCTTGAGATTTCAGAACAGATGTGGCACAAATTGCAAACGGAACTGACTTTCTGGACGCCAGTTCTATATACAGTCTAGTATGCCTTTATAAGAGAGTGGCAGCATATGCGTAGAGCGTGTGCTCAGATATGAAGTTTTTGTCCTAATTATAGCATTTCACTTTACAAATCTTGGCAATACTCGTCTGGAGGAGTTCGCTTAGACAACACTATAAACATTAACTTGGCATGGAAGGCCAGCTCATCAAGTCCAATATTTCACAAGGGAGATCCCAGTTTATCCACATCAGAGACGGGACTGTTATAGTAGAGTTATACTTATTTTTCTCCTAGTGATGTTCAGTGGCGTAGCGTCAGGGGGGGCACGACCATTTTACTACCAGTATAATTATATAATACCTTTAGCCTTATTTAATCTATGAACGGTATGAATTAAATAAGGCCAAATATAGTATATAAAAATACTGGTAGGAAAGTGATCTGTGCCCCCCTTGACGCTACGCCTCTGGTGATGTTAGTCATAAGATGAAACTTTACAATCGACAAGAGGTAATGTTTATATGACATTAAGATGGTATATACGAATAAGATAGATGTTATCATTTAAAAGCACTGCTAACTTTTGTCGTAAAAATAAGTATAAAAAAATATTTAAAAAAAAACCCTAACTAATAAATAAATGCTTTTTCCCCCTTACTCTATATTTTCAACACTAGATGGAAACCGTCAACACTTGACGGAAAAAATTACTATAACAATATCAGTAAAATAAGCTTTTTTATTATTTAACAGGGGAAGAGTATGAAAAAGAATTTCATAAATTTTATTTTAAAAGTTTTTCCACCGGTGGAATACAGTACTATTTTCGATTTATATATATATATATATATATATATATATATATATATATATATATATATATATATATATATATATATATATATATATTCTATTTACTAAATTTTATTAGTTATGAAGTTTGGTAATTTTTGCAATTCAATATTTGAAAAACGGCATAACCATTAGATTTGAAATTTATATCAATTTATATTAAGAAAAATACAATTTTTTACCTTTCTAACGCAGTCGAACAATTTTCTGACAAATACTTTTCGAGCAATTAATTTTTTCAGTAACTTCAAATGTTTCATTTTCCGAGATTAATCTGTGGCAACGATTAGCAAAAAAGCCAGTCTTCAGCAACGCGTAGTTTTTTTATTAAAGAGGATTATTAATTTTTAGACGTGTACAAATTTAAAATATTTCACATAATATTTTTACTCTTTGTTTCCTCTCTCTGCGTTTCCATGTTATTGAGGCACTATTAGAAATGGCATATAACTTTCTCTTTCGAAATTTTATAATATAGATTAATCACTCTATAATGGCTACCATACGAACAAGCTGAAACGTATTCAGTGTTATCACCTGGATTTGATCCTCACTTGTCACAGTTGAACGAATCCTGTTGTTAACAAAATTTGTAAAACAGTAAGACCCGTCCACTCTTTCTGTCAGACCTGGCTTTTCCCCTACTGGAAACCCCAAAACTTTTATCGGCATCGCGTATTAAGAAAATTATTGCTTTATTTTAAAATTTATATATATATTTTTTTTTTCTATTTACTAAATTTTATTGGTTCTTGTTTGGGCCTCCTTCTCCAGAACTGCAGCCACTCCTTAGCATACCTCTCCTTTTTGCATGGGCATTTTTACAGGGAACCATCAAACATCATTTGCACAGAAATTACTTGTAAATAATTACTTGTTTTCAGCAATTGAGTGTTTTGTATAATAATTTGTATACCATTTGATATCAGGTGCTACGATGGGTATATATATTATGAGTATTGTTGTTATGTTATTATGGCATAGTAGTAAAAGATTATTATGCTATAATGTCGGTCGGAGATTAAAAATCCCAGAACCAAATCTGGATAAAAGAGTTATGATAAAATAAGAAATGCGGGGGGGGGGGGGGGGATTAATTTAAATATGTTCTACACCTTAAAAAAAATTACTTCTTTTTAGCAATTGCGTGTTTGTCTTCTAAAAAACATGCTGCTGTTGTCAATCTGACGAAGGAACGGTTTTATATTCCGCTCCATAACGATATAGTCTAATTTAAATTTTTATGGTATTTGTAATACAAAGATTTTGTATTTTATTCAGTTACTTATTATTTTTATTTTTCAGAACTTGCAGCAGACGGAGAGATGGATCCGTGTATGGACAAATGTGGCATTGTAAGTTTTTTTTTTCTTTCATCAGCATTAATACTGCAATGTACCCGTCAAAGGGATAAATAAGACAGTGGCAGATATAGTCCGCTTTAAGGTAAAACAATCAATCGTCCCGGAATGGCAATGAGAATATCATGTTATAATTTTTTTTCTAGAATGCTAAAAAGAACAAAACATCAAAAACATCCTGGAAATTCCCGTTATAAAAACAGTCTGAAGTGACTCTACTCGGCTTTCCTAACATGTCACATAATACTATGCGTTCAAATAAATTGTAAATAAATAAAACTTCGATCCTAATTTTACAAAAGTGAAATGTTTCCACTGGTGAAAATGACCTCATATTCTAAAGAAAACGTCAATATCATTCATAAAGCTCAAACTTTTTTTTCATAATTATGACTTAATTTTTAATAAACTAACAGGCTAAGCCTATTCGATTTTTCCAAACGAGCCTCGAATGATTAAACAACTTTTAGTTCCACCTTCCACCGCCGGCTCATTCTGTTCTAAACAAAACTCTTTGCGAACGAACCTCCGGAACGTGCTCCCGCTGCCTAATGCACCGTATAGCAGGAGTGCGGCGCCAGATCTGTATACCTTTAACATTAACGCTATATTTAAATTACGACCGAACTCCTTCCCACCCTAAAATTTTGCCAATGACTTTAACAAAGAATGTACGGCGTAATTTGACTACCTGTCACTTCGCACTTAAAAATAAATAAATAAATAAACACGTGGTTGTTACGTACATATGAAGTAAAGCTTCTAAAAGTCAATCTATATCGTAAATCACAAATGTATTGCGTCAGTAACGTTGACGTCATAACAATGCGGACAACAATGAGGTTAAAATGCATGTTACTTACAACATTCAAGCTTTAACGTTAACAAATATCGGTAACTTTTGAAACAGCAACAAAATGATGCATTTTAGGTAACTTCCAATGCAAAAAGTCCTTCGGGCCTGTACCGGGAGGAAAAGGTTGCTCTCCTATAGCTTCGTTTTAAAATTTTAGCTAATGTTATTCGAAAACAGGAAGCTAAAATGCAAAGAGCCCGATTACAGATGATTCGTTAATACTGAATTTGAATAAGAAATTCGCCAAAATAGTCAGATATAGCCAAGTTGTCTTCATTTATGAAGACTTATTTTTAGGCGCTAAATTTGGTGCTATTTTGCCAAATTTCGCCCAGCTTAGCGACAGTTTGACGCTAACGAATATAAATATATAGTTTATGCGTATAATTGAAAACATATGGTTACAACTGTGAATTATAATAATTTGCGAGAAATCACGTTCACTAAAACTCATAAGGTAAAGCCAGGAGAGATGGCGCGGTCGGAGAGATTGCGCACATAGAGGTTCGGGGGGGGGGGGGGAAGGAGTAGAGTGAGCGCGCAGCGACTCCAGGTAGTTGTACAACAACAGTAGTGGAGTGTCTACTTGAAAGTACACGTTGATTGCTTTGAGCGTCTAAGATAAAGTATTACTATTTTGTTTTGTTTTCCCAAAGTAAGTGCTTGAATTTTCATAGCTATTCATCAGAATTTCAATACAATGTCAATAGTACAAAATATTTTAAACTTAAACGATTTCTCATAAGCTACTAATCTAGACTAACAATGTGAACATCAACGGTTCGTTTTAGAAGAGGTCATGTTTAAATAAAAGGCCGCGCAATTTCTCCTACCGAAATTGGAGGTTTGCGCATCTGCTACTTAGGAGAGATGGCGCAGTGTTCCCATTAGTTTCCATGCTGGGAGAGATTACGCAGCTTATTGGTAAATTTGCATACAAAAATGAAAAATGAAAATGGACTAATTTTAAGTTAAACGTGTTATTAAGTAACATAATTTTATCTTGTAATCTTATCTGGACTTGATTTTTCTGATTCTTGAATTTTTTTCCTTTAATTAAATTTTTTTAATCGTTTTTAAAATTATTTCCTTTTTCGGATTCTTTAATCATTAGGTTGAAATATTCACTCCTAATACAATAATATTTGTTCACAAAAACCTTACAACAATGTAATTTAAGTGAAATTATTATTGTTAACAATTTAATTGTAGTTATTATTAGTAACAATCTCTCTTACCCATGTGCGCAATCACACAACCATGTAAGGACAGATTGCGTAAAATAACTTTCTTGGTTTTATTGCAACTGTTCTACTAAATTGCAACATAACAACAAAATAGCAATGGAAATGCATAAAAAACAAATGAAGAAAAAATTATTCATGAACAGTGGGACAATTTTCACTTGTTTTATGATAATTTCTTCCCTTTTAATTAAAAAAAATAAAACAAATACAGAGTAATATTTTGGCAACTTTTAGCTTTCATTGTAATTTTTTTCATAATTTATACTTATTTTATTCTTTGAAAAATTTTTTTCGAAAGGTCCTCAAGATGTTCCATTGCTCCCCCTGGCGGGGCACAGTGGGGCAGGGAATGGGGCACAGTGGGACGGTGAGTAAGGCACATACAAAATTAGCAATATTATCACAACACATTTATTATTATTAAATACAGGTTTAGATATTGAACATAGAAGATATGATACTCATTTTCAAATGATAAGACTTAAAAATAGATATAATAATGGAACACATTTAAGAGTTGAAAAATTCTTTACAAAATAATGTATGATGAATTGAAAATAATAAGGTGTTATCAAATTAAACATTAAAGGATAACAACAAGTTTTCAAAAGTTCATTTATCATGGAATAACCTTGGAAGTCTACAGGAAATGATAATTGTGTCATTGTTATTTCTGTCCCTCCGCAAGCCATTGGTTTTGGTAATTTCATTTCAATGTCAGCAAGAACTGCTAAATATGTTGTCTCGTCATCAATGACAAAATTGTATGCGGGCAAAGTCTTTTCATATACTTCACTTCAAAGTCAATTTCACTTTTATTTATGATTTCTGCAACATAATAGCATATGGCTCCTTTCCTTTTCCCACACACTTTGACTAATACAAAATCTCCAATATTAATAGAAACGCTTTCTCTTTCCTTCATATCATCCTCAAAAATACTTTCTCTTTCTTCCACCTCATCGTCTGAAATACTATCACTTCAAATCTTCGTCTTCTGAAGAACTGCTTTTCCATAAATTTTCGTTTACAATCTTTTTTTTTTTTTAAATTCGAAACATTAGAAGAATACTTGTTTTTACCTTTATTTTGCTTTTTAATTCTTTCAAAAGTTTCCTGCTCTATTCTACTTTTTACAGGTGGTATCAGTCAATACTTCTGATTTCCTCTTCCTTCGGTTCCTCTTATAGAATTATCAGGTGCATATCATTTTATTAGAGGCCTTATTAGTTCTGGTGACAAAACAGGTTCATCAACTTTTTGGTTTTCCACCAGACATAAATTTAAATTGTGGCACCGTGGTTGTGTCTCTTCTGTAAATGGTCTAGATTTACTAGCTTTACTTGACTCATGTGATAGAATGACATGTTCAGTAGTTGATGTGTCAGCAACACATGCTGATGGAACATCGGTAACACTTGCAGCTATGAAGTCTTCTTCAGTATAAACGTTGTTATTATATGGAAAAATGCCTGTAGATGAAAATCCAGATAGAATGTTCTTTGCACAAACGGCCAGAGGATAAGCCTTGCCAACAAGCTCGGCTATATTCTGGATTGTTATCCTTTAATATATATTTACATTGGGGTACAGTGGGACACGTCCCACTGTGCCCCTATCAACATGTCCCACTGTACCCCCATAGGAGTATTTTTAAATTCAAAGACAAAAGTTGCACATAATTTATTAATAGAATTAAGAACATTGCACACATGTAATGAAGAAAGTTTAAGCTTTAAATTAATGCAATGATATTCATTATTGGATGATATTTTATTCCTCAAATTCAAGAAAGTAAAATTTACTTGATTTCTGCAACAGTGATAGTAAAAACAAAAATGGCTGTAACTTCCCTACAAAATGAAATGTGACTGGGACTAGTTTACACAGTGTTGCCATACAGGTTAACTAAATGATGCATACATTTCTAATTGTTGAGTATTTGAATGGTAGGAAAAATGCCTTTTGTCCCACTGTGCCCCCCTTTCCCCTACTTTAGCAAAAAATTAATATTTAGATTTTTTATTGCCATTCTTTTGAATTGTGCGCAGACTATCCTAGCTTTACCTTAAATTAATCATTGTTTTTTTTTATAATTCTGTCTTGTTTCAAAATGTCAGCCATCGTAGAATTTCAAATCTTAGCCATTTTTTAAGATAGAGAAAAAACAAAAAATGCACCGGCATCCTTGTATCAAGATCTAATACTTAAAGAAAAAATAAATCTGAATTTCGAATTTTTTTGTATATTTTATTTAGTTTTAAATCTTTTAGTGCTCACCATTTTGAAACAATATGGCGGATCAAGCTGGCCAACGAACTCGGTCAAGACATTGGTGAGCTTAATACACACAATTAGTTTAATCCAAATCGGTTTATAAATAGGAGTGCTATCGTATGACATAGATCAGATATATATATATATATATATATATACTATATATAAATCAACATTTCAACGGAGGGTGGTTTTGGGGTTTGGGGGTCATGATCGGTGGAAATATACTGACATTTTCCGGAATTGCTTTCCTCCGAACGGTTTCAATAGGTAGCTTTTTACTTTTTGTAATGGAAGCTACCTAAAATGACTGAGATATGGCAATTTGAAATTCTAGATTGGCTGACATTTTGAAACAAATCGATTTTTGCTATGCTGTAACTCTTGTATTTATGAATCGATATGAATGTGACTGAGCATCTGTGCAGGACATACCAAGGTCTCGACCGAATTCGTTGGCCAGCGTCATCCGCTATCTTGTTTCAAATGGCGGCCACTTTAATCTTTAAAAATTTTAATAATCCGAAAATTTGTATAAAGAAATTATGAATTACAAAAGTTGTTTTCATTAAGTGTTAGATCTTGATACAAGGATTCTGGAGCATTTTTGGTACCTTTCATTACAAAAATTAAAAAAAGCTACCTATTGTAGCCGTTTGGAGGAAAGCAATTCCGTAAATTTTCGGTATATTTTCACCGCTCATAATTCTCAGACCCCAAAACCTTCCTCCGTTCAAATGTTGATTTATCTGTATTTATATATATATATACATATATATCTCTGACCTTTGTCATACGATGACAGGACTCGTAAATATAAACCAATTTCGATGAAACTAATTATGTGTATTATGCTCACCAATATCTCGACCTAATTTGTTGGCCAGCTTTGTCCGCCATCTTGTTTCAAAAGGGTAACGACTAAAAGATTTAAAACTAAAAAAATATATATATAAAAATTTAGAAATTGAAATTTATTAGGCCTTGATACAAGGATTCCGGAGCATTTTTTGTTTTGCCTCTATCGTTGCCTCTATCGTGCCCCTCGGCTGAGATTTTCAAACAAGAGAACAGATTAAAACAAATCTGGGATTAACTTGTATTTTTAATGATGTTTTACTAATTTATTTGTTCTTTCGTTAATTAAAATAACAATTACGTCATTAAAGGGTGACGCCATGGTCTTAAAAGAAAAAAAGCATTGAAAAAATGTTGCGATGCATAGTTACGCACAATAGACCAGCTTCAACTGACGTCGTCACAAGCGTTTATCCATTTCCCGAGAGGGATAATTAAGAAAAATAATATAAATAAATTTCCAAGATTATTTTTTCTGTTTTCATTAATATATTGTAAATTTTATTGTTGAAAATTACTGATAGTTGACGCTTTAGTGTTAGGGAATTTCAGAATTTCTTGTAGTTTTCTTAGATTCCAATACAACGAGGTTGCTGCATTTAGTGATTTTCTTTTCTTTTCTTGTGTGTGAAGCGCTCATACAGGTTCAGGTTCAGCTGAGCAGGGTAGCCTACTGATTGGCTAATACTAATTCCGCTCAGCTGGAATTATCTGCTATTTCACGGAAACGAACCAAGAGGCAGATCCCGGCCAAACCCCCCGAAGAAAGCACTCGAAGCCTTCTTTATTTAAACTTGAAACAAGAATATATACAAAAGCAAATCACAATGGGCTGCCCGCATTCGGGAGAGCCTTGAATCATTTTTTCATTATATGACTTACTATAAATTAGAAGTAACAAAATTGATTTAGCTAACTTTTACAATGAAATTCTATTTACAAATTGAACCAATTGAAGTATACCATTTGAGACATTTACTGAATTATAATAGAAAACAATGGTTATTAACCAAATTAAATGTTCAAATAAATATTCAAATAAACACTATTTATACAAATATAAACAAATACAAAACAGAAACAAACATATATAAATAGAAGAATGAAATAAATGAAAATATCATATTAGTTACAATATAAATGTAGATTAAGATGTCTTTAAATTAAAAAAATTAAATGTAATAATCTAAAGTTAGAGACAAAAATAAGACATATCTTGACCATATCTAATTATAATATTTTAAAAACAGAATAATTCTTAATTTATGTTTAACAGATTTTTAAATTGAATTGTTGTTACTGTCGACTAGACCATAATTAAATGAGAGATGAGAAAATAACATATGTCCACAGTTAAAAATCCCAGAGGCAAGTCCTCCAAATTAAGAAAACAGTGACAATATTTTAGTTATTTAAAATGTGAACCGTATACTAGAATGAAAAGACTAAATAAACCAAAAATAGAAATTAAACATAAAAAATTAAGAAAAAAGCCTAAATTAAAAAAGGGGAATTACTCATTTGGAGGACGAGTGCCCTTTAGAATTGAAATTTCATATCGAAAGACCTCGAATTTTGCACTTGAGGCTGGATGGTTTCTTGAAATAGGTACAAAGTTCTTTATATGGGAGTTATGTCTATTGTAATGGATACAGTTTATACAATTGTTACAGGCTAAATTATGTTATAACAGACAGTTTCGTATGTCATGACTTGCTGCACCAATTGCACCCCTTATTGGATCACGTGTATCACACTGATGTACTAGGTGACCCAAACGTTGACATCTAAAGCATCTCGGAAGAAAAACATATATCCTGATCAGACTAAAACGAAAATTACGAAAATTGAAGTGTATTTTTCTCCATTATAATTGGATGTTAGCTAATGAAGTATCCGTTTCGAATATCTGATTGTAGATTCCATCTTTTTGGATCTTCTTTATAAAGTTCTATTATATGTGACAATTTCTTTGTTAAAATCGATTTTAAATATTCCTCTGTAATATTGTTTGGAACATTGAGGATTATTATTTTCCTTTTTTGAACAGTTAAGGAAACATTTTTTTTCAGTATCCAGCTTTCGAAGTGATATTTTCAACTTGTTTACATCTTCTGGATTTCTCAGTTTCAGTTGAAGAGTTCTGTTGGGGAATTTACAACAATTTTGTAACTCAATATTTTTCATTGCTGTTACGTTTATCTTTCCCATTGATTCTTCTATGTGGATTAAGCTATCTTGATTTTTTAAAGATAAAATACAAGGTGGGCACTGTCTCTTATTGATTATGTATTCTCTTAGATGTTTTATTTCTGTTTTTATAGAATCTATTGAATTTTTATACATTGTTTCTAGTAAATTCCAGCGAGTTGTTGGATTTCGGAACTCTTCTAAATATATATTCTGCTGGATAATTGTCTGTTTATCGCGTTCTTTCTCCTCTTGAAGGGTAAAAATTTACTTTTCCGAAATCTTAATTTTCTTTTGTAATTCAAGTTCCGTGGATTCTTTATCTTCTGTGAGCGCTATTATATCACACTTTTGTAACTCCATTATCTCATTATTACTTTTTAATTGTTTCTTCATTTCTTATATGGTTTCCTTATTCACTTGCTTCATTTCTTTTATTTTAGCCTCCAGGTCTATTACTGTGATCATGAATTCATTTCTATCTTCTTTTAGCTGTCGACAATATGGCAGTAAATCGTCATACTCTATATCTTCATCTTCTAAATTAATTGAGAGAAGGTTCACTATCATCTTCTGAATCCCCTGACGAGTTTTCATCGTTCAAGGAGTTAACTTTATCTTCGTTGTTTGAATTGTTTTCCATATGCTTTTGCACTTCCTTTTCTTTAATCCTTTGCTTGATTTCCTTCGCTTCTGAAGTCCCGTAATGTTTACCAACAGAATCGTGCTCAACAGTCTTTGTTTTATTCTGATTTATCGGGTCAGTTTATCCCTTATCTGCCATTCCAGTTCACCCTTAAAAGATTAACCTCTTTATAGTTGTTAGCTGTTTGTTGTTTTAAGTGTTTCAAAAGTTGTTGAATTAAATCGAACTCATCAAGTTTCTGCTTTTTGGCCCAATCGAAGGTACACAAAAAAACTTCTTACTTGAGACGTGTTGAAACATCCAACAAGTTCGTTAGCGTAACTGTTTTTTCTGCTGGTGGGTTCTTAATTGCCAATATTAGTTCTATTAACCAATCGAGGTAAGCTGATGAATCTGAGGGGTTTTTAGTCGTATATATTGTCTGGTGAATAATTAGTTGGTTCAGGACCTGAAAAAAGTCCAAATTTTACTTTTCCCCCCTTATGTATCGGAATTAAATTTGTTTCACGTTTAGACTTGGGTGGTTTTGACGGATCAACTGGTGAAGATAATTCCATTTGCTGATTCTCAAAATATTTATGACTAATTTCTTGTGATTCATCAGGAGATTGAGACATATTAGCCTTAGTTGTTGTCTTTTTCATTGACTTAGACATTTTGAATGAACCTTTATCTGTGTAGAGTTTTAAACCTATTGACTCCGAATAATAATATTTTCAGCTCAACAAAATTGAAAATAAACTTAAACTAATTTAATATTAGAGCTCCTATAATTAAATAATTTTCAAATTCTTTATAGTTATATAAACATTCATATACGTTAATGGTAGTACTGAGAATCAATTTCTAATAATTACATATCAATACTTATTTTTAAGTTACAATAATTTATATAGAGAAACACCACCAGTCAATAAATGTCAATAAATATTTCAAAATCATAGGGGAGGGGGGGAGGGAAAAATTGTAATGAAGTCTAGTCAACTTCGATTGTACAATTGGGTGATTCAGTACGAATTTTTTTCAACAGCCTCCGCTCCGTCATGAAAATCGAACAAAATTTGCTATCACAGAGCCAACTTCAGGCCGATTTCCCCAGCGTTTTATACAAACCTCGGCCTATTATATTACATCTAAATATAAAATTTCTTCGAAAAATATTCATAAAATCTTCACTAAACTGCAAAAAATCGAGAAAATCGCTATGACAGCGCCCTCTTCCGTAGAGATATCCTCTTTTTACATGGGACATGACGTCCATAGTCAAAGACATATATATGAAGTTTGGTTCAATTCTATGGATAACTTCGTACACTTTTCAATGTTACAGTAAGAAAAATTGCACAAAAAATCGCTATCACAGTGCTCCCTTCCGGTGGAATATCCCCAAATTTAACTGGGATCTGCTGGCCATAGCCAAAAATATTTATACGCTTTTCGATGATACAATTAGGACACACGGACAAACAGATATTTTTAAAAACATATTTTTCGGAATCTATGACCCCTAAAATGTGTAAATCCGTCGAAAACCGGAAGTCGAAAAAAATTTCGATTACAATACTTTCTTCAAATAGAGAGAGAAGAAAGTAAAAATTGTTAATTTGGGAAAATAATTATAAAAAAAAAAACACTTTTTTTTTTTTTTTTTTAATGAGTATGAATTCTGGTCTATGTTGCATAATAAAGTGGACATTTATTGTTGTTGCGTTATACGTATGTCGACCATAGATAGATTCTCTATACTATCTGTCACGCTGCTACAAATGAATGTAAACTGTACTTGGCACCAATTATGCCAAAAAACGATAAAATTCAAAACTTTGAATGAAAATTGCAAGCGATATTTCTTTTTTTAGGGTTTCGTTCATCTCACGAAACCCTATTACTCCCGCTCCGTTGTCTGTCCGTCACAGAGCCTTTCTCATAACCTACATAATTTACAAAGTTGAAACTTTGTGTATATATAACTGAATACCTGCTGTGAAGCTCAAAATATTAAAATTTGAAAAAAATCGTATTATTTTAATAAATAGAGATAAAAAACCAGAATTCTAACAGCCTTTTTCTATTAAATTTAAACATTTTTCGTTATAGCAGTTGCCAACAATTAAAAATCCACAATAAAATTCTTTCTACAATAACTAATTTTTTATTGAAAGATTTCCACGTGAAAAATGAAAATGAAATAAATGAAATAAAAGTTTCACCAATTGAAAAAAAGATTAATATGAAATAAAAATGATTGACGCATATTGGTAATAAAACGGAAAATTTCAAAGATTTCTCAATAATACAAGGAGTATGAGTATGTGTAGGTACAGAAAGCAGATTAATATCACGTCATTAGAGAATTAAAAAGAAAATTATTCTGACGTCATATCGGAAGTTTAACGGATTTCTCAAATGTTTGAGAATAATACAAAGCGAGTATCAATATGAATAATAGAGAATAGTAAATAATATGAGTTTGAGGAACGTAATGAATCATGATAAAAACCCGATTATGGAAATATTCGCATATTTTAACATTTTGAAGGTGTACAACATGTTTAATTTTGAAATTATTATTTTTTTAAATATCGCATTTAGTCCACATGACATGTATTATTATAACAGAGTATAATAGCGGGCTTCGCCCACTATCGGGCTGGTTTAGATAATTTATAAAAACGAAAAAATAGACCGATAAATTTTTACTTTATAAAAAACATGACCTTTTTTTTTTGTTGCTAAATGAAATTTATTTGGATTTATTAAAGAAAGGATAAAGTGTTTGGAAAGGAATATTAAACGAAACCCTTTGTGCGATCTTCGATCACATTTACCCACTTGTTTTCCTTTTACCACTGAGATAATATCAAATAATGGTTTTCATAAAAATGGAAAAAAATCATAAGTAAATGCTAAAGGAAATAAAATTATTATTATGGCGCCAATTTCAGAATTTGAAATGTAATTCTGTTGAAATCAGAATTATTAATTGTATGAGGGTCAATCAAATAATGAACCGGAAATCTGTTCCTATAAGTGCTGTGAATATGATAGCAGGTCCGGGAATGTAGTAGTAGTTGCTGGGGGGTTTTATTTTGTATCTTATGCCAATAACTTTAAGAAAAATTAATTTCGGCTTACACTGATTTGACCCTCGTACATATAAATATGACACTGGATTTTTCTTCTATAAATTTAGTTGATTTATGGACATTATGTAAACATTATGTATGGAGGATGCAGATTTCTATAGCGTTGCGTAAATGCATGATAATACTTTCTTATTTATCATTCTCATTTATAATTCATAAATTTTACTCATATTATGCCACGGATTTAAAATTCTGTAAAAGTTTTCTGCATAATTTCTAAATGTGTAACATTAGTTTACTTTATTTCGTTTTAGCCCAAACCTAGTGAAAACCACGAGGAATCTAAAAAGAAGTTGGTAAGCCTAATTCTATCTTTTTTCTGTTTTAGCTTTCTTTGGAATAATAGTTTCCACCATTGCCCTGGTTAACAAGTCTTATTTTATTATTTTATTCGAAACGTTGCATTAACATCTTCTTTATCATGTATTTAAGAAGTGTCTTTCTAGACAGTATGAGACAAATCTTCAGAAATTCTTATTTCTTCACATTCTAGACGTATTTTAAACTAATGTGTTGTGGCCGTCACAAAACTTTCTTCTATAATACGAGGGTCAGTCATTAAGTAAGTCCCAAAAAATAATTAAATAATAACTTAAAATGATATTCACTTCAAAACTAGTTTTATTAATCAACATATTCTCCACCAATATTTATGCACCTATACCACCGTTTTATCAGTGCCCCAACACCAGCTGCATAGAATTCTTTGGGTTGCTGTCTCAGCCACATTAGGACTTTAAGTTGAACCTTTTCATCATCTGTGAACACCATCTTGCAACTTCTTCAACATCCACCACACAGCTTCGACTTAGCCCCAAGTAATTTTCATCTGTTTAGTCCACTAAAAAACCGTCTTGGAAGCAAGATGATGTTCCCATATGATGGAAAGGTTCAACTTGAAGTCCTAATGGGGCTGAGACAGCAACTCAAAGAATTCTATGCAGCTGGTTTTGGGGCACTGATAAAACGGTGATATAGGTGCATAAATATTGGTGGAGAATATGTTGAGAAATAAAAATAGTTTTGAAGTGAATACCATTGTAAGTTATTATTTAATTATCTTTTGTGACTTACTTAATGACTTTCCCTCGTATAAATCAAATCGTCTGCAACCAAAATATAAATGACAATCTATTCGTTTTTGAGATATAGCTAACACGGAAATTGTGAAAAACAGAACATAGCAGCGACATCTGTTGGTGACACCCACACCTAATAAGAATCTATTTATGTCAAGGTCTAACAGAATATGAAGTTTGATGAAATTCTGTTCATTAGTTCTTGAGACATAGTTATCGCGGAAATCGAGAAAAATGCAGTATAGCCGCGCCACTTGTTGAGCGATTTACATCACAACCTAATCAGCATTTATTTATGTCATAGTCTAACAGAATATGAAATTTGATGAATTTCCGGGCATTAGTTCTTAGGATAGAGCGCCCACAAAATCTGTTTCTCATACATACATACAGACAGACAGACACAGAGAATCATGGACTGTTTTCTAAAAAACAGTCTAATCGTGTTCAGGACTTTCCAATACGTATAAAAATCGAATTTTTTCACGAATCCAATACTTTCTTCTAGTAACGATAGAAGAAAGTAAAATTTGTTTAAATTCTAACTTTAAAGCGAAGTAAGAGCGTTATAAAGGCTTAAATAACTGAATGTTGCTTCAATTGTTTGGGTGTAAATTATATAACTTTATAAGTATAACCCGATTGAGTTTAGTCTGAGCGATTCAACTTACTTATTACTAAGACATAAAACTATATTTGCAATATCTCTGAATGATTAAAATAGGAAATGCATTAATGCTTTAATTTCTGAAACTTAAAAATATACAAGTACGGAAACTTTTAGAAATATTAAAAAATGGAGTCTGTGTCTTAATTGAATTGATTCAAAAAATCACTTCCGTCTTGAATGAGTTTGCTTAATTGATTGCACTGAAATGATTCATAATCGGAGTAGCCTTCAAGAAGTAATCCTTTTAATGTTTTAATCCTGCTGAGGGGAGCATAAGATGAGGGAATAGTCCTCGTGCCTGCTGTTAAATCTATTACGGATCTGTAGAGTTGCAAAGGCTAGAAAAAACCCGGTTTAAACCTGGGAATAAACCGGGTTTTTTGGGAATAAACCGGGTTTTTTGGGAATAAATCAGGTCTTTTGGGAATAAACCTGGGAATAAACCGGGTCTATTGGAAATAAACCCGGGAATAAACCCGATTTTTGCAACTCTACGGATCTGTTAAGTGTGATGCCTTGAAACTTGTGCAAGGTAATTGCGTGGGCCATATTCATAGGCAATTGCGTTTGAGAGCAGTCGTGTCCATCTTTCCAAATTTTCGTCAGTAATGGGTATCAAATTATCCTATATGTCAGACCAGAATAATTATCAAATTCAACCATGATGCAAATCGACAGATTTAGTGGCCTACAACCATCGAAGATGATTCGTCTAACTGTTACTCATGGTTCCATTAATTAAACCTACTTTCGTTTACAAATTTAGCCGTATCGGATTACAAATTTAGTAGCCGTCGAAGACGATTCATCTAACTGTATTCATGGTTTCATTAATTAAACGTACTTCCGTTCACAAATTTAGCTGTAGTAGATCAAACAAATTTAACCGCAGCCGTATAGTATTTCAGGCAGCTGATCTTTGATTTCTTTTGGAACATCTTTTGCGATTGCGATGGCGGCGCTGCATGAATGTGGACGTGTTGGCTTCTTAAGCTAACTCTGTGCACGTAAATGGATCCTTTTTCCTATAAAGGTTCTCTAATTTTAAAAGTATCAATTGAGTCTGGCGAAAAGCGGATTTTTTAAAAATGTAAATGTAGATTCGGCACATGGCTGTTCGGACAAGTACGTAGTAAGGAGAAAATGTTGAGTTCGAATTCGTTGGTGTTTTGAATAATGGACGACTTCTATCTTGAATTAAGTTAGCTGCAGCAGTTTAACGATGATAATATCTTATATAGAGTTCTGAAATAAAGATTAGTTTTGGGTTCACTGAGTCCATAGTTAGTGGCATTATTCTGTTACGGTGCTTTTAATTAGAGAAATTAATTGTGAATTGAGTGATAGTTGATTTGAATTTTATTTAATAAAAGCATAAGTTTGAAGGTTTTTTTTTAAAATAAATTTCTTTTCAACAGTTTAATAATAAATCAAATTCATGTTTTATTCGTGATATAATGTTCCAACTCTAGCCATAACTAATCTTGCAGCAGTATAAGTATTTAAAATTAACAAAATAGTGCTAATTATATTCAATGGTTGGAGTATCATAGTTGAGATTTATTCCAACGGAGCGAAAATATGCCAGGACCAGGACTTGAACCTGTGTACTTTGGCTTGCCGTGCCAACGCTCGCCGTTTTCTCTCTGTTGGAATAAATCTTAACTATGAAACTCCAACCATTGAATATAATTTATCTAGTTGAAAATACTTTCCTCTGTTCATTAGAGCGAATTAACTGATTGTTAACATTTTAAAACATAGTTGAAAAGTGTTTATGACTTAGGTTTATCTGGCCGTCTGTATAACTCGCATAAATGTACTCGGATTGCCATGTTATTGAGGTTTACTATGGCATGTTTGCTATTGTAAATGAAGTGTGTAGCATTTATAGGTCATTTACAAGGACACTCAAAAGAATTCCTTTACATTAGGGTATATGGTTGAAAATCGTTTGCAATGCATTTTAATGATGTTACACCATTTCAAACATATTGAAATTGATTCACATCGCAGGTGCACTACAAGATGCTTACTGTAGAATGATATTCAAGCTAAATCCATGATCTATGGCGACTGCTTTAATATAGTTAATTTGACTATTAAATAACTCAGAATTTGAACAAATTTTACGTGCACGGAAAATAAGAGTATGGAAAGCTGCTAGTTTTTGATGTGGGGGATGATTGGATCTATAATGAGGGGGCAAACTTACTGCAAAAGGTTTACGGTAAACTGTCGTCGAAAATTCACAATCATTACGAATTACTAGGACATCTAGAAAAGCTACATGTTGTTGAGTTTCAATTTCAAAAGTCCTTCCGGCCTGTACCGGGAGGAAAATGTAGCTTTCCTATATCTTCGTTTTAAAATTTTAGCTAATGTTACACGAAAACAGCAAGTTAAAATGCAAAGAAACGTTTACAAAAGATTCGTTAATACTGAATTTGAATAAGAAATTTACCAAATTATTGAGCAATAGCCAAATTGGCTTCATTTATGAAGACTTATTTTGGTCGCCAAATTTGGCGATATTTCGCCAAATGTCGCCCATTTTGTCGCCAATGTCGCCAATTTTGCCAATTTTGGCGCTAACGGATATGAATATATAGTTTTATGCGTATGATTGGGAAAATTATTACAACAATGAAAGAAAATAATTTGCAAGCAAGCGTTAATGTGCTGTTTTGTTTCAAAATGTCAGCCACCCTAGAATTTCAAACTGCTCTATCTCAGCCATTTTTTAAGATAGAGGTAAACCAAAAAATGCTCTGAAATCCTTGTATCAAGGCCTAACACGTAATCTTACTTATAATAAAATCCAAAGGCGAGAAAGTGTCTGTAACGGTACCGGGTTGTACCACTCTGATCTGCGAGTCGACCGTAGTTAAACGCCATGTTAGGCTTGCTGAAAAATATATGCTAACACATAATAACACTAAATGATAATATCTTCTACTTGAAATAACGTCTGTTCAGCATATTTTCGTATAAAACATGTATATCATATCCAGTTATAATGTTTTAAGTTTTAAATTAAAAATAACAGATTAAACATCCGATTACCTGATGTAAATAAACGAATAATGTTGCCATTCAAAAACACAAATCCCATATCTAGAAAAATAAAAAAGGAATGACTCTTTGAACGTTTCATTAAAATATCCAATTATGCTCTTAAAATATTTGTAAAAGCATTTTAAAGTCTTTAAATATTTAAAGGATTTTTTAAAATTTATTTCTGTAAGCATTTTATTCCTGAAGCACTTTTTCAGAAATAGCGATGATACCTTTCGAGGCTTTGCGATGTGCGATGTATCTACCAGCATTTTAGATTTCATTCGTAAATACTATTCTGGCGCCATCTTCTGACAATAAATACAAATTATACGTTTCTGTTGGAAAAATAAATAAATTAATAATACAACTTTATTATAATTTGCATAATAATAAAGTTGTAAAATAATATAAAATGTACATAAGCATATTTTTAGAATAAGAAAATTCAGGATGTATTGATTTATTACAAGATCAACTTTTTTTAATGATTTAAATTATTTTCATTATTAATTTTGAAAGGGAAATATTTGACTTTGTGTAAAAATTAATGCATTCTTTTAGATTATGAAGAAACTAAAAGATCGTTTTCGTATTATTGAGAGCAAAAATTAATACCTATAATTTACTAACCATAGTTAATTATTGAGACCTTAATTAATTATTGAGATCATTATTAGGATTAAAATTATAATTATTCAGAAAAATATTTGGAAATTTTGAGTTGAAAAACCAAAATAAGGGAAAAGATTACGTTTCGTAAAATTTACCATTAACATAAGGTATGTACATTCAGGATGTATTGAATTATTACAAGATCAACTTTTTTTAATGATATAAATTATTTTTATTATTAATTTTGAAAGGAAAATATTTGACTTTGTGTAAAAATTAATGCATTCCTTTAGATTATGAAGAAACTAAAAGATCGTTTTCGTGTTATTGAGAGCGAAAATTAATACCTATAATTTACTTAACATAATTAATTATTGAGACCTTAATTAATTATTGAGATCGTTATTACGATTGAGATTTTAATTATTCAGAAAATAGTTAGAAATTTTGAGTTGAAAAACAAAGATAAAGAAAAAGATTACGTTTCGTAAAATTTACCATTAACATAACTACCATTAACAGTAAAATTTACCATTAACCCTCTATATTACCTAAAATTACCTTAACGGTTCAAGTCAGTTTTCCTTATTGTCGGTAAACAGTATATGAATATTTTTATCAATTATTTAAAATTTTAACTGAAAACCCCAATTTCTACCCACCGTCCTAGGACGGGCATTTACACTAGTTAAAAAATAAATTTGAATTTTTAATTTTTTTGTATATTTATTTTAGTTTTAAATTTTTAAATGGCCGCCATCTTGAAACAAAATGGCGGACCAAGCTGGCCAACGAACTCGGTCGAGACATGGGTGAGCTTAATACACACAATTAGTTTCATCAAAATCGATTTATAAATACGAGCGTTATCGTATGACATAGGTCAGATATATATATATATATATATATATATATGGATATATCTATATATATAAATCAACATTTGAGCGGAGGGTGGTTTTGAGGTCTGGGGGTCATGATCGGTGAAAATATATCGAAATTTTCCGGAACTGCTTTCCTCCGAACGGCTGCAATAGGTAGCTTTTTACTTTTTAGTATTGAAAGCTACCTAAAAGTAAACTGGATACATGGATCAATTGAATTAATATCAAGTACAGCGTTAATATTATATTTAGACAAATCAAGTAAAGTAAAGAAATCATCTAATGCATATATATATATATCAATTAATGCATATATATATTACTTTATATAATGCATATATATATCACTTAAAACTGGGATTAAAGGGTTATCCATTGCTAAACCTTCCGACATTTTAGAAAGCCTCCCTTAGAACACAAAAGTATTTTGAGATAAACAAATGCTGGTTAAAGCAATCAGGTTGCAATTAGGGAATTTCATATTGAAAAAAGTGAAACTCATTCAATCTATTTCTTAAACAATCTAAAGCACCTTGTACTGGAACATTTGTAAAAAGAGATTAATCTCTTTTTTAAAGGTTTAGCTATGAGTAACTCTTTAAGCCCAGTTTTAAGTGATATATATATGCATTATTTTGAAGTTAAATTATTTAAATTAATACAATTCCCATTTTATACACGTTACGTAGATGATTCCTTTGCTTTACTTGATTTGTTTAAATATAATAGTAACGCTGTACTTGATATATTTAATTCAATTGATCCATGTATCCAGTTTACTTTTGAAATTGAAACTCAACAACATGTAGCTTTTCTAGATGTCCTAGTAATTCGTAATGATTGTGAATTTTTGACGACAGTTTACCGTAAACCTTTTGCAATAAGTTTGCCCCATCATTATAGATCCAATCATCCCCCACATCAAAAACTAGCAGCTTTCAATACTCTTATTTTCCGTGCACGTAAAATTTGTTCAAATTCTGAGTTGTTTAATAGTCAAATTAACTATATTAAAGCAGTCGCCATAGATCGTGGATTTAGCTTGAATATCATTAACCGTATTTTATCTAAACCTCCGACAATCACTGATCCTGTTCCAGCAAATAAAGACTTTAAAAATATTATTGTCTTACCTTATTTTCCTAAAATCAGTACACAAATTTCTCGTATTCCAAATAGGTTTAGTTTCAAAGTTGTTTTCTCTCGAACCAATAAAGTTTCCTTCTCCAATCTTACAGATCCAATTGACAACCATAATACCTGGGGCATTTATAGAATTTTTTGTGAGTGTGGCCTCTCTTACATTGGGCAGACAAAGCGTGCTCTTAGAATTAGACTGAAAGAACGCAAAAATTATGTTAGAAAGCAGGAATGTGAGAAATCTACAATAGCTAAACATTGTTGGAATTCCAACCACCAGTTTAATTATCCAGAGGCTAAAATTATCCAAAAATGTAATTCAGTTATGGATCTAGACTTTTACGAAGCTTACTTTATTCATAAACATACTTCTTCATTAGTGAATTATATGACCAGCACTTCTTTTCTCTGGCACGTGTGAAGCGATCATGCGCAGTGACTCCTTTTTTCATATAGTTTCGGTTAATTACGCCATTTCTTTGGGATATATAAATTATATAAACTCTTGCTTTGTCCTTTTCAATCAAGCCAGTACTCGAGGCTATAACCGAGGGATTCTTTAAACCCATTTTAATCCTTTTTTTTCCCGCACTGAGGAAGGGGATCCAAGAATCCACGAAACGGCCGTATGTGATTTTTTTTGTGCCATTTTTTCATATTTGTGCGTTATAACGTTGTTAAAGGTTTTAGTTTATGATTTTTCTTTCTTGTTTTTTCTAGTGTGAAGCGAAAAAAAACTGGAAGGGCATGGACGAAGATCAAAGAGCGCTTATAAAAGTAAGTTTTGATATGTTTGGAAATTACAATTACACACATTTTTTTTCATCATTTCGATGAGAGAAATTTGTTTACTAGAACTTATGTTCTACATTATCTTCTAATAGAAATGAAGAGGATACAGTTGGTGGTCAGATATGAGCCACCTCCCAATTTCTGACTAAATTAGTTTACTTTTATTATTTTAATATGTACTTTTTATGTATATATATTGTATAACCAGGAATTTCTGTGGAACTCCACAGAAATTCCTGGTTATACAATATATATACATAAAAAGTACATATTAAAATAATAAAAGTAAACTAATTTAGTCAGAAATTGGGAGGTGGCTCATATCTGACCACCAACAGTTTTTAACAAAGGGGAGAGGGGAAAATAGCTTATTGGCGAAGGTCTCCTTAGAGCGCATACTCAAAACATTTTGCAAAAAAAAAAAAAAAATGCTAATGAAAGTACTTATGTACGTAATAAAAGATCGGTGAAATTTAACTGGGTTACTGCAGTAGAAAAGTCGTAAAAAAAATGAAACACTTTCGAGTATTTAGCGCGTAAAGACGAGTATGCGACACTATGCGATCTGTCGGGCAACACGTTTCCTCCCCAAATGTAAGCTATTTTAATGCATTTGGAAATTTCTTGTTAAATGTGTGTTTTAAATGCACATTATTTATGAATCTGGAGGCACGGCAGTGCCTCCGATAAATCGAAAAAGCACAGCCGTAAGCATCCTTTTCTGGAAGCAACTCAGGGCACTTTTGACCCCCCCCCCTTCCCATATCTCTGCGCTGGTGTATCCCAAAAACCTGAAACTTCGTTTTTATAGAGTATGTGGCAAATAGGACCAAAATTTAAAATTTCACGTTTCTGTCTTTTCTAATGCAGACGATATATGAACTCAAAATTTCGATTTTTTGTCACTCACTCACTCATCCACTCACGCGTCATCTGTAATAAAGATAGTATTTAGGATACAAAATAGGAAAAAATTAAAAAATTCGGAAAATTAGAAAAAAAAACAAAAATTAATTCGACCTTGTAGTCTTTAGAAACTTAAAATTTGGTGTAAAGGTAGTATTTACGATTCAATAAAAGAAACAATTAAAAAATTCGTAAAATTAGAAAATAAAATTAAAATATCGAAATATCTGTAAAAAATCGAAAATTCGAAAACAATTCGATTTTGTAGTGCTGGAAACATGAGTTTTAAGATAATTGTCCTATTACCTAGTACACCGTCCCTAATTATTTTATGTTATTTTCCCCGGATCATGCTTTTCTTTTCTTTTATTTACGAATTTCGGTGTCGAAAAGTTCCGCTATAGACTGTCTACGTTATGGGCGGTTTCTTTATAGACATGTTTGTTTTCTTTCACAGGTTATACTCTATTTAATTTGCATATGAAATATGGATTGTTAAATGATGTTAGCACCACAATAATTTTCACAGCTCCCCCCCCCCCCCCCCCCCGACATTACTGGCTGGTTATGGCTTGATAGTCCTTTCTAAATAAAATCATGGTGACTCTAAGATTATCTTGATTTATCTCTAAATTGAACCTAAATGATCCTAAGAAGACGGATCAAAGAATTACTATATTGGAATGACAATCAGGAAAATTAGAAGTAAAATCGAAAAATCAATAAATTTATAAAAAGTCGAAAGTTTGAAAATAATTCATTTTGTAGTCCTGGAAGCTTGACATTTGGCAGAAAGGTAGGGTTTAGGATACAAAGCAAGGAAAAATGTGAAAATTCGGATATAAAAAAAACGAGAAAAAAACGAAAAAAAAAAAAACATTGAAAAATCTAATATAGTTTGATTTATTGGAAATTTCCGGAAATTTTAATTTTGACTTTCTTTTTATCCTAAACAGTACTTTTGTGCTAAATATCAAGTATCTAGGGCTGCGAATAATATCTCAGATGGATAGCACTTTTCCTGGAAGCAATTGGGAGTACTTTTGACTCCCCCCTCTCATAACTTAGTGCTTGTCTAGGAACCTGAAACTTCTTTTTATCTACAGGACTTTGCAAACGAAACTAAAGCTTCAAATTTTTGGTACCCGCAAATAATAGGGGCTGAGTGTGGGCTTGGCGAAAATCAGTGGATGATCTCCAAAGAGAGCCCAAAATCAAGAAAAGGAGGATTACTTACAGAAAGAAAAGAAATCTCATCAAAAACGTCACCTGTAAAATAATGCAACCAAGTCTCATGACTCTTTTACAGTAAAAAGTTCTGAGATCGTGTAAAGCCAAGTTTAGCTATCTTATTAACTCTGAAATTTTCATTCACAAATCACTCCTAGTGTCTACATCTTTAGTTAATTATTATTTTGTGACTTGGCAATTACGTAGCACGAGAATGTGATGTATATAATTAGTCTTAATCAAATAATACCATAACATATTAAGGCAGTGGTTCCCAACGGGGGGCGTACGCCCCACAGGGGGGCAATTTGACTTTTTAGGGGGGGCAATTTGAGAATTTGGTAAAATTTAGACGTTCGCTTTTTAAATCCTAAAACGGTTTGAAAGATTCTTTTTTAAAAACAAACAAAAATAAAATAAAAATTTAAAAAACATTTTACATAATAAATTTTCTTGTTTCCACATTTTTTTCTATTTTTTCAAATTGATACTGGGGAAAACACAAAAGTGAAATCTCTACTGACAGATCCAAGACCAAAAGTTCGATCAACCAATTAAAACGCAATTTTTTAGAGATCTTTATTTTAGTATCCTAAAGCGAATATCTGATTCTTGGTTATAGTCAGGGACAAAATATATATATGTATTAGTTCTGGGAAAGAATTACATATATCACAATTCAGAGGGAACGGCCCCTTATTCTTGGCGTCGCCTAATAGTAATATAAATACAGCAGTTATTTAAAATAAGTTTTGAAAACTGTATAATAGCATTTTATAGCTGTTAATTATTTCATGATTTTTGGTATGATGCCATGAATATTTTTGTTTTAACGTGTTTAATCACTACCTCCGCTATATTACGGAGGAAAGGACGGTTTAACTTAGCAATGACTATATTGGAAATTATAATATTTCAATAAAAATTCCAGTGCTTAAAAATATTTTCTATGATATTTCAATTAATAATTTTTTTGTTTTCTGATTTCAAAAAATTTTTTTAAATTAAATTTATTGAACTGCATTGTATTTAAAATTCTTTATTCCATATGCATTTTTGAGTTTAAAATTTTAAAATAAGCTTTAATACTTACCACTTCTCTTAATTTATTCTTTATACTGCTCATTAAAATAATTCTTTTTATTTTGAGTTATAAATGGAAATTGTGATGTTTTGAAATACTCAGGTTTCAGTTAATGCAACTATTCCCATGAATTTTGTTTGTTTGTTTTGAACAGAAGTACTATGTGGAATATATAAGGCTCCATTAACACAAAGGTGGGAAGTATCCACTTCCTACCACTATTTCTGAAAAGAAATGTTTCTGTTATTGAATCGCAAATTCTATGATTAAATAAGGATTTTTTTTTAAGTGTATAAGTTTGTATAGGCCGTAAATAAGCTCGGGAATTAAATAAATTATTTCATTCTTTTCCCTTTTTTTTAATTTTTATGCATAAATAAGTGCGTAAAAAATATGTTCTGATTATGTGTGCTATTTTGAACTGTGTGCTATTTTGTAAACTATTTTGAACTGTATATTCAGCTATTGTTTTTCAAAACTGTTTGTGCTGTTTTCTTTGATATGCTTCTTGGCCAAATTATTCGATAAAGCTTCCTGTTTTGTAATTTTTGTATTTTTTGTCATGCAACAAGGGAATTAATCCTATTTTTATATCTTCATTTAATCGTTGCTATGCTCTAATTAACATTTGCTTACTTCACTACATACATATCAAATGTTTATTGATAATATATATGTATAAAAAAATAATTAGAAAATATAATTAGTATTTCTGTGAAAAATCTAAAAAAAAGTATTTAGGTGAATATTTAAAATTTGGTTTCATTCCGGCTAACCATGTTAAACTAGGGTTCATACTCATCAGGGGATTATGGGATTCAGGGGAAAATCAGGGGTTTAATTTCAGTCTTAAAAATCAGGGGAATCTCAGGGGATAATTCAAAATATTCCCCAAACCTGGGAAAAACTGACAAAATGATCAGCTACTCTGGAAAATCGCTGCTATTTTGAATGGTTTGTGGTGTCATAATGAAATCAAACTAAGACACGCCTTTTAACATCATGAGGTATAGAATTTGATGATAGCCACTCTTTCTCTCGGATTACCTTGTTTTTATCTATACTATTAAAAACCGTTCGCGTATCTATCTATGTAACCTCAAATACTCGAAAACCACAGGGCGCAGGGCTAGGAAATTTTGCACACGGGTAGCTGATAGGGGGCCCATGAACGATCGGGGCAAAAAATTCGAAAATTTGAAATGGATTTTTGATAGATTAAATATTAATTAAAATCTATCCACAAAGAGATCTCATCAAAAATACGCTTTTTTGTTTTCGGTTGGTTGGTTGTATAAAATCTCCACAGAAGTCATTAAATAAATCAAGGTAGGGATGATTTCAATTCCCAGTCGAGTATTTAAAATCGATGGATCAGAGATTATATGAGATGTAGGCAATCAACTTAATTATTGACCGTTGCCAAATGCTGAAAACTTAATTTTAAAAGATTTTATCGACTTAATGAATGATAATTAGCTGGGTTTAAGTTTTTTTTTTACATGACATATATTAGTATGATAGAGATTATTAATACAGAAAACTTTATTTAACAGATTATTTGTTAAATTTGTGGGGGATGGGGATAAACGACTTTTTATTGAATATCACATATATTTTACTTGACCGCGCGCCACCTGGCGGCGGCTTTTTCATTAATTGACCCTCCTTATTAATAAATCCAAATCTACTGCTCTGATTTCAACTAAACTAATTACATTTAATAAATTTAACATTTTTTTTTATTCACCCGTAACGTTTAATCGCTGTTTTATATAGATGATACCGCTATTTTAGAATAACAATTTTCGTAAAAATTAAATTTATGTTCCTAATAAAAGTACAGAGCCAGTATTCACTTATGCATACCAACAGTCAAAGTTAGTGATTTGTTGTTGAGCACTTGACCGCGCGCTACCTCGCGGCCCCTCCCTCAAGGTTTTTTCTCTAACTGTGCTTTATTTCCAGAACTCAAGTAATTATGTTCCGAACTTCTCCAAACCAGTTCCATTCTGCTAATTATCCTAAAAATCATCATTCATAGCTTCAGGGTGTACTTCTGGAAAACAGTTACCAGTATTTCTGAATAATAGTCTAAGCCAAATTTCAAATTAAGTTCCTAGCTTAATCAAGTGAATGAATCTTTAAAGATGTATACAGTGGTTCTTTTAATTTATCATTTGCTGAAAGGCACTTGAACATCCGCTCCCCCCGGCCCCTCCCTGAAGGGTTTTTGTCTAATTGTACCCTGTTTCCATATCTCAGCAACTAATTTTCCGATTTCAGCGCAACAGATTCCAAACATCATTTTTAACTTAATAGTCAACGTCTATATCATTAAAATAAATTTGTGAGTAGCGGGTACCACTATTTCCGAATAACAGTCTAAGATAAATTTCTAATTAAGTTCATAGCTTAACCAAACGAATGAATTTTCAAAGATGCATAGTGGTCCTCCTAATTAGTAATTTACTGAAGTGAACTTGAACATCCGTTTCTCCTTGTCACCTCCTTCAAGGTTTTTTCTCTAACTATGCCCCGTTTCCATAACTCAGCAACTATATCTTTCCGATTTCAGCGCAACTGATTACAAACATTCTACTTAACTTAATAGTCATCCTCTATAACATTAATGTAAATTTATGAGTAGTAGTTACCGCTATTTCCGAATAATAGTTTAAGCCAAATTTGTAATTAAGTTCATAGCTTAACCAAACGAACAAATTTTTAAAGATGCATAGTGGTCCTCCTAATTAGTCATTTTCTGAAGGACACTTGAAAATCCACTCCTCCCAGCACCCCCCCCCCCCCCACAACCCCCACAAGATTATTTTCTCTAACTGTGCCCTATTTCAATAATACGGCTAATAATGTTCCCATCTTCTCCAAACCGCTTTTGTAGCACGTCTACTATTACGGTACCGTAAGCAACGGGAACCTGTGTCAGATGTTCGTTCGGAAAGAGGTTTGTTTAGAACAGAATGCTCCCCTAGCGGTGGAAGGTGGAAATAAAAGGTTTTCCGGAGCGTACTGTTATGCCCGGTATACGGTGCCAAAACCATTGTAGATCCGGGACAGAATTTCGTTTTTTAAGAGATTTAAATTTATTACACGGACCCGGGCAACGCCGGGCGTGTCAGCTAGAATAATATACCCTATAAAAATCCGTGCGCGCATATATAAAAAACCTCAAAAACTCGGAAATCACAGGGCGCAGGGCTACGAAATTTGGCATACTGGTTGCTGGTAGGGAGCCCATAAACGACTGGGGCAAAAAATTCGAAAATTTTAAATAGATTTTTTTTATTTTATGTTTTTGGCGAATTTTTGCCTTTTTTATGTCAACCCGTAATCGCGCGAGTTCTAACCAGTTCTAAATGTTTACTGCAATGTCAGATATACATATTACGGACGCCACGCTGCAATACTAAGAAGCTGTAGCGGTTATTACGATAATACTTTTACCTCGCATGCAGATAATTAGAGATTATTTAATTGCGCTTCATTATTTCATTTTTTTAAAAATAAAAACAAACATTTTATCACAAACATCAACAAAATTTTTATTCTATTTATTCCCTTATTCCAAAGATATCGTTTTATCGTCTGTTGACATAGCAACATGGTAAATTAAGTTTCATAAAAAAATGCCCAGTAGTAGAAAAATATTTTTCTAAATCGTATAGTTATTGAACAACTCAACACTTTAACAAGAGAATTAAATTCATTTTATTCATATTTTAGAATAAAATTCATGAACTCCCGTGCGTAGAACGGGTTAAACAGCTAGTTTTATCTTATTTTCTGAAAAAAATTTTAGGGGAGGGGGGTCCCGTGGTCGTAATGATAAAAAATGTCGTTAATTGTTGACATGTGAAAATTATTTCAATCCGGAAAATACACCAGGAGATTCTCAGGGGATTTTATTTTGGAAAATGAGTATGAACCCTGTAAACGATCCCCTTTCTTCCTTTTATGCATACAATGCTTAAGCAACGAATCTATAAAACGATGTCATCTTGAAGCGCATATGAAGGCAAAACACAGTGAGTATATACATTCAAATTTAAGTTATTTTAAAAATTTAAAGGAAAAGTTTGAAAAAAGATCAATGCGGTTAAGTCTCTATTCACTGCACAAACTACTGAAGAAACTTCAATTAAAATTAAAGTTTTTATATGTGAAGATTTGATTTAACCATCAATATAAATACTTCTTAAAACAGTCCTGGGCAAAGATGTGAAATCTGTGCCACTTAGTAACAATACTGTTAGTAGAAAAATAGCTGAAATGAGTGAGGACATTGAAGCACAACTGTTGAAAAGCTGAAATCAAGAAATTTCTCCATACAAATGGACGAATCCACTCTAAGAGATAGTGAAGCCGTATTGTTTACTTATATAAGGTATATTGATATAGGTGAATTTACTGAAGAATTGCTTTTTTGTAAATCATTAGAGAGCACCATTACTGCCTCTGATATTTTTAATACATTGAAAAATTACTTAGATATAAATAGTATACCAATGACAAATATAACAGTTTGTGAGGGTAGATGGTGCTCAAATTATGATGAATAAAAGAACTGCGTGTTTAAAACTAATTAAAGATGAGAATCCGGAAATACTACTTGTGCATTGCGTCATCCATAGAGAGAGTTTAGTATGAAAAAACATTTCACCTATTTTTAATGATATATTGAAATCTGTTCTAAAATTTATCAACTCCATAGTATCCAACGCCAAATGTGAGCTCTATTCAAGCAGTTTTGTGATGACATAAACGCAGACCACGGTCGTCTTTTACTTCACACTGATTAAAGGGGAAATGCATAAAAAGATTCGTGGAGTTGTTTGATGTTTTTGGTGAATTTTTAAGTGAGAAATCTAACATGAAGCACCTACAAACCATTGATGAAAAGCATTTGTTAGTTGTTTAGCAGATATCTTTGAAAAACAAAATGAATACCTTGAATAAACAATTTTAAGGAAAAGATAAAACACTTGTTGATGCAAAAGCAAAAATATTTGGCTTTATCACATTCAGTGAGATATGGCAGAAACATATTTATGAGAGGAAGTTTGACCTATTTTGCTGGTTAAAAAATGCAAGATGACCGATGCTGCTATAACTGTCATTGTGGATCATTTGAAAATATTGGTGTTTGATTGGAACAATATATTTTCTGATTTAAAGCAAATGGATTTCCCATCACGGGTCATGCAGCCAATATTAGTGGACTTTTGATGATTCAATACGATGCCCAGAAGAACTCTGAAATTCAAAACGATGAGACAGTTAAAGTTAAAACCTTATTCAGTATAAAAGAAGTGATGGCATGGCTTTGTAACTGAGACAGAATCTAAATGTCCAGATACAAGAAGATTTGCAAGAAAAATATTGTTACCATTCCCATCATCATACATAGTTGAATGCGGTTTCAGTGCAGTAAATGATTTACTGCTGAAGAAAAGAAATCGACTGGACATAACTAAACGAGGGGACTTGAGATTAAAGTTGACTAAATTAGAGCCTGTTATTAAAGAAGCACAATGATCTCATTAACTTTATTCTCTTCATCTCGATTCTATTTTGAATTTATTAGGTACTCTTTTTACTGCCAGTAATTAAAATTATAAAAGCATCATAAAAAAAACTTCAATTAAAATTAAAGTTTTTATTTATCTATCTCAATTTTCTATTAAATATTTAAAAAAAATATTTGTTTTTTGACATCGCTGCATATTAATACTATTATTATTATTATTAACGATTTCTTCTTAAATATTTTCTTTTCGATTATATTTTTTATTAAGGTATAATAACTTCCCTGTGCGTATATAATTTGCCTTAATCAAATTATCCTACCCGTCCCATAACATAGTAAGGTGTAATAACTTCCCTGTGCTATGTAATTGCCAAGTCACAAAATAATCATTAACTAAAGATGTAGAGACTAGGAGTGATTTGTGAATGAAAATTTCAGAGTTAATAACATAGCTAAACTTGGCTTTACACGATCTCAGAACTTTTTACGGTAAAAGAGTCAAGAGACTTGGCTGCATTTTTTACAGGTGACGTTTTTGATGGGATTTAAAGTTACAATGAATTAGTTTAATTAAATTTACGTAGTTTCACCTGTTGGATTGATATAATTTACATTTAGATATTGAATAGGTCGCTGTTTCCACGCAACAATGCTTTTCGCTTGCTGTCTCGGATACTAGCAATATCGAAGTCAAATTGACAATGCTCAGAATCGGACCTTAATTTTGAGTTTGAAGCAATTTTAATCAATTTAAATTTTGTTCTAAACCGTATACAATTGCTAAATTTCATTATATATACATATGAATATGACAAATCTGTAATTAAATAAATGTATTTATTTAATTTAAACTTACTTACACTAGTGTAGAATGAAGAATAAAAAAAGTTTTCCTTTAAAGAGTATTTATCATAAAATCGTGGTTTTAACACTTTCCAACCTAGTTGAAAAGTGTTTATGACTTTGGTTTGTCTGCCGTATGGCCGTCTGCCGTATGGCCGTCTGCCGTCTACCGTCTGTCCGTGCTTTAACTCCCGTAAATATTCTCGGATTGCCCTACAATTTTTATGTTATTGTCGTTATCTATAGCATGTTCCCTATTTCAACTGAAGTGTGTAGCACTTATAGTTTTTTTACAGGGACACTCAAAAGAATTCCATTACATTACGGTCTATGGGGAAAAATCATTTGCGGTTTATTTTAATGATGTTACGCAATTTTAAATACATTGTAATTGATATATATCACTAAGGTGCATTACAAGAAGCTTAATATGGAATATGGTGTGCATAGCACTTATATTTACTTTACAGGGACTGTCAAAAGAATTTCGTTACATTACGTCTATGGAGAAAAATCGTTTGCGGTTTAATTAAATAATGCTTCACTATTTTAAACGCATTGAAATTTATATATATCACTAAGGTGCGTTACAAGAGGCTTACTACAGAATAGTGTGTGTATAGCAGTCATCGTTCCTTTACAGGGACACACAAAAGAATTAACCACTGTCTGTTAACAATAATTCCTGGAAGTGCGTTTTAAGTTGCTGAACGCGATTTTAAATTTAAATCACTTTTTGTCTATTGCTTGGTGTGTATAAATTATGTATTTCATATACAGAGCAGCACAAAAGTTCGCGAACACATTTCCGTTTATTGAAAGAAACTCCAGAAGGAGAATTTTAAACTGTGCTACGCGTTTCCTAACTGAACTAAAATTTAGCATCTTATGTAGTATATATACAAATCTATAGATCCTATACAGGGCTGAATAAAAGTATTCGGATATTTTTCCGAATATTGTATATGTTGGAAATTCCTGAAATTATGTTTTTAAATAGGTTATGCGTTTTCCAAATTGTTTACTTAGATGTTATCTTTCAGCTTATAAAACGGTAATGATTCGTAAAATTATTTTGGAAGCGTTGGAAAGTGTTACATAATCTATGCTAGACGCATGATTTTTCGTTCTTGTTTGAAATTTCCTTGTGTCTCCAACCGGCAATAACTCGCCAAAAAAATTTTGATAATTTTTTTATAGACGATATACAGATGTTCCGCAGAAAATATTTTTATAAACACATATATCCCCATGAGAAGAATATTCAGTAGTTTTTTCAAAATTTTCTGAGTATGCCTTTATGGAGACCTTACATGTCAGAGTCTAGATTTCGGAATTATATCCTCTTTATCAAAACAAAACATTGCACAGGGAGAAAATCGGGGGAGGTCACCTATGAAGATATTTTCTTTTTAATTTTATCTCTCAAATTTTGCATAAACAAACACATGATCCGTTTTAGTAGGATAAAATTATCATTATAGAAATAAGATTCACAGTAAAACTAATTTCGTTATACGAGTCATTCACCCATAATTTTAACTTTCAAGATAAGAAAACTTGTGAAATTCATCTTAATAAAATAGCATTTTTAAGCTTCCAGTTTTAAACTTTCTTGTTCTTGTTACTATAATTAAACATGTTCTTTTTCTGCATTAATGTTGAATACTGTATTATCTCTGTGAGACCTCTACTATCCATTTAAGAGACTACTTCACTCAGACGAAAACACCCGCTCGCTAATGTTAATCCTATGGGGAAAATATTTTACGATATCTCGTTCGCATTTCTATATTTTTAAATGATTTGTTTAAAAATTGGATAGCTGAGGTCCATTTCTATGAAGGCTCTTTTTTATTTTTTCGATTTTGGTTGCAGTTTTTTTAGTTGAGGATACTTTCAATTTCGAAACAGGTTGCGAAAGTGAAAGTTTCTTAATAAAAAAACTTGTAATCAAAATCGAAAAAGTACTAAAGGGCCTGCATAGGGATTGACCTCAGCTATGCAATTCAAAAAATCATTTAAAAATATTGAAATGCGAAAGAGATATCGTAAAATATTTCCCCATAGGATTAATAGTGAGCGGGTGCTTTCATCTGAGTAAGGTAGCCTCTTAATAGTGAAACTCAACAAGGACGGTAAAGAAGGAACGGCAAAAAAATTATTACCTATTTTTAGGCACGTCATATTAAGCCTAAATGGTAGCCACAGTTTTCATTGATTTTTAGCAACAGTTATTTACATTGAACTAAATAAAAAAAAAAAATTTAATTTATTTCTAAAAGTTCAGAAACAAATCTTGGGGACGGTAAGACTACAAATAAAGCAACATTGCTTGAAATTAATATTTAAATGATGATTTAAATTCTGCAGAAATTTTCCTGTCAAAGAACTACAGTCATTTTTTCCTCTAGCATACTTCTGTGCGAAAAAAAGGTTGAAAAGACTCTGTGGATGTATCTGGAGTGATAATTTAAAAAAGAGGACGGTAAGAAATCTAAAATCCCGGGACAAAGTTCAAAAATTAATAATAACAGTAAAAACGTGTCTAGTCTAATTTTTGTTACATATTTATATAAACAATTGTTACAGTTTCGTTAAAAAATTAAGTGGAACCAATTTTCTTGAAATTTTTTTTTATCTAGACAGCTCCAAACTTAAAAATCAGCATCAGGGACAGGGAACGGCAAGGGATTTTTAATGTTACATTTTGAACCACAAAATTGTTCAACACGTATTTATCTCATTAATTATGTTATACAGTCATGCAATGACATGTTTTGAAATATAAGAAATAAAAGAAAACCAAAAATGTGTGCTAAAATAAAAAATATTATTAAGGGACTTAAAAGTCAAAATTATGTGGGAATCACTCATACTCAGATTTGCTTTAAATATGTTATCACGGGAATTATTAGGAGACTGTTAAATACTGCTTTTACTGTATATTTAAAAATACTCCACTGCTATGAAAACTACGTTTAACGCAGTGTCTTTAACAGTCTCATTATTATCAGACTGTTAAAGACAGCTTTTGCTGTATATTTAAAAATACTACTATGCTACAAAAACTACACGAACTACTATGCTACAAAAATTGTGTTTTCAGCTATGTAGTTGAATTTATACATGCAAGAGTAACAAAATAATATTTATTTTAATGTTAATGTTAATGATGTTAATGTAACGTGTTTGTCTTTAAAGCATGTTTGTTGAACATGAAAATGTTTATTTGAGAATGGATAGCATCCAAAAACCTATCTTCCTAGTTGAAAATTTGGATTAATACACTAAAACTACTCGGAAACGTTTCCGAAAATCAGTAACAGAAAAAAAAAATTACTTTTATAAATGAATCTTTAAATAACGAAAATATATTAGTTTATAAGGTTCCTAAAGATAAATAACGCTTTTCGGAATCGGGGGGGGGGGGGGGAATCTGAAGATCTTATTGTATATTTTCGTTTTTGGTTATATTATATTTTATTAGATTAAAAAACATTTGTCTTTTTTTTTTACATTGTACAGTGATCAGTGAAGTGAGTAAAAAAAGACAGAACAACAACGTCCCTTGTTGCATATCCAAATTGATAACTAGATCAATATATATCTATTCTTAATTAAGGGTGTGTTCAAATACAAACTGCTTATTTTGAGACACATTTGTAAATTCATTTTTGCTCTAAAATGCATCCAATTGGCAGGTCCTCTTATTCAGAAACTTTATAATGTCCGTATTGTCTCGATTTTTTGATAAAGGCAGAATATATTTCAAAAAAGGCTGTCAAAGTGGACATTTTGAACCGAATTTCCCAAAGCGATAGCGCTTGAAACAAAAAAAAAATGATCGTACTGTGAAAATAATTGTCTGTAAATCAATTTCTAATTAATTGAACGAAAAATAAAAACATGGTTCCCTTATAAATGTCTTTATAAGTCACGCCGCCAAGTTTCCTGTTGTTACCTTTAAAAATGAGTCTGAGAATGTGTCTCAAAATTTTGAGTTGTTGAGCGCGGAAAAATATTTTTTTTTGAATACCGCCTTAATAACTTTAAATATAAAATTTGGTGCATTTCTCGCTAATAGAAACTGAGATACATATAATGTTCGTCGCAAAAAGCTTAGTACAGCAGTGCTCCTGTTCAGTGATCATAAAAAAAAAAAATAAGTAGAACTACTTTTCTTGAAACAATTTTATTCAGACAGCTCCAAACTTAAAAATCAGCACAAGGAATGGTAAGAAATTTAATGCTACATTTTGAACCCCAAAATCGTTCAACACCTATTTACCTCGTTAATTATGTTTTACAATCACAGAATGGCATGTTTTATAACATAAGAAATAAAAGAAAACCAAAAATATGCACCAAATTCAAACAGTATAGTACTTCATAATAAGCATTTTACAAATGAAATTTAGTCTCTAGAGGCTGATATATAACTATCACGGATGTGGTGAGAAAAACCCGGCATAACATTGTCACCTGATGGGTGATATACACCTAAACCTAAACAGGAAAAAATTATGTCAAGATCTAACTAAATGTGACGTTTGTTGAAATTCCGTACATTCATTCTGGAGTTGGAGTAGCTACAACATTTGTGCAACACCCATAGAGACATTTTCTATGGACATAGTCAAATCGTTTCCACGACATCACAAAACGTGCAAATAAATAAAAAAAGGGACGAAAGTTTTCCCGAATCTAGTAAGTTTGTCTTGGGTATATAGAAGAAAGTAGCGATTTAGCATAGTTTATTTTTTTTTGCGATCATAATGTCCTATTCAGATACGTAAAAACGAATTTCAAAAATTTGGCTTCGTGTCCACAAAATACAGTAGAAACCACTGATAAAGAACGTGGAGGGCGTGCGAAAATTATTCGTTATACGCGGACTTCGTTATATTCGATTCCCCTAACACACGTTGCGATTTGCAATAAAAGACTTTACTTTATCCGATATTTCGATATAACCGGGTTCGTATTATCTAGCTTCTACTGTATAAGGTAGTGGTCGGCAACCTTTTTCAACATAGGATCTGGTTTCCATGTCACTGAGTTGATGGCGGGACACACCTATGACCTATCGACATAATTGAAAATGAGAATAATAATAATAAAAATAATACGTCCGAGCATTTAATTTATACTTATTTATTATTCACAATAAATAAACAATGTGACAACAATATAAATAGTGTGACAATTAGTGTTTTCTCTCCATATCAGGCAACTGGCTGGGAAGTGGGCAGCAGTGTTGCCTATTTAGCGGATTTTTATCCAGAAATGCCGAATTCATATCTGAAATTCCAAATAGTAATTTCAGCTTTATTTAATGACATAATGTCAGTCGTTAAGTAAAGCAAGAATTACTAACCGGGATTTCCGGTATGAAGTCGTAATTTCTGAATAAAAAATCCGTTAAATTATCAACACTGGCGGACAAACGTAATTGGCCACTTAAATGACTGCCATTTAGTCCAGTGCTTAATAATTTGCTTGATGGGTTTCATTTATTTTAAAAGTTTTTTTACATACTTCAAACATTGATGCCATTTTTTTTTCGAATGATTACCAAATTGGGATGCATATCAAAATCAAAAACACGTTAGATCTCTTTCTGTATATTGAGCTAGAATTATAAATCACAGAACAATTTATTTAAAAAAATAAAGAAAAATAAGTCTGTAGGCCGGATTGATTCTAGTATGTTATGTAGTTATTTCTCTTGTAGAAATCTAGTAGAGATACACTTGTCTATTAACTTCTGATCTTAATCATCATGATATGTCATCACTGTACTCTATTTCATATCATTTGAAGTGAATATCTTCTTTCTCTTCATTATTTTTAACTCTAGTGATTGGTAAAAATATTATACGAATTGAATTTTTCCAATTGGGCGAAACAAATGCCCAGACCAAGAGTCGAACCCAATACCTTTTAACTTAAATAGTCAACGGTCAACCTATTGAGCTACCTGGACCGACAACCGGCGGATACATTTTACCCTGATAACCTTATTGGAAATAGCATCTAGTCTGCCATGCAGACAGCCCTACAGACCAGATCCAGATGCTACTGCCAATAAGGTTAACTGAGTGAAATGTATCTGCCGGTTGTCAGTCCAGGTAGCTCAGTAGGTTACGGAGGCATGCTATATAGCAGACCAGATGCTATATTGCTAATAAGGTTATCTGAATGAAATGTGTCTGCCAGTTTTCGGTCCAAGTAGGTCAATTGCTATAATATTGCTCTAACGTTTACAAGTTGGCTTGACAATTTTAAGTCGCGTGGTTGACGACAGCTGGTATAAGAAATCATTCCATTGTGCAGCGATTCAAGATTGACCCATCCGAACTGTCCTTGGAAAATCTCGATTGGTGTCAAGCATTAGCCAAGGGCCGTCAAAATATTCATTCCAAATTAGTGAGCTATGTCCCTAATTCCTCAGCAGACTATAGCTTTGTTTAGTTCTTAGGATTTCATGACAGCTTTTGGGCCTCTGGTATACGTAGACTGCTGTAGCTTTGGCATGTCTCTTGGCACAATACTCCCATTGCATTTTACATCCTTACCAAATCCAAATTTGCCTTGTCAACGAAGTGTAGGGCACCCAAAATTTTTGGATGCTCTATGAACCCATTTTTCCGAGGTTATATTTAGCTTCTGGTGCTCCCAACTCTGGAATGGCCCTGTATGCGGGGTTCTCCATCAGTTTTCAAAATTATAATTTTTTGACCTTCGAAATTCAATTTTAATGTTCCTTTTCATTTTCGGGGGAGATTTATCGTGGCGGTTTTTGTACGTTCCACTTCGGCACTAATTAAACACTTCGTTGACTTGGCTGTTGCGCTTCCATTTACCAGGATGAGTTCACTGGTACTAACGCTATTCACTGGTACTATATTGTTGCAATTTCATGTGAAATTGTATGCATAGTTTACTTTCCTTTATTGATTAATTTCTCTTTGACAGAAATGTTTGAAAACAGTGTACCGACAAGTAGAAGAAAAATTGGATGAGAAACCACCAAAGGAATGCAAAGAGTTTTGGGAGAAGACATTTCAAGAATGTGACGAAAACTAGAACAGGAGGAGAAAAAGTAGTGCATGAGTAAATGAAGACGAAGACAGCCGAGAAGTAAACTAAAAAAAACACTATACAACATCGATTTTTGTAACGTTGTATCGGTTTTAAAGATTCAATAAAAAAACATATTGGTAATCATTTGTGCACTGGTCCATTTTTATCAAATTAAAGGAATATATATATATATACTCTCTATCCGTTTCAAATCCCAATAATTTAAAACTAACTGAAAACTCTCTTATCAACAATTCTACCTTCTTAGACCTCAAAATTTATTTAAAATTCATCGTTCACAGATATAGACGACAAAAGAAATGATTTTAAATTTCTTGTCAATTCTTCTACATGCTTTCATGCATATTTCTATCTATATATATATATATCTTTCGAAATACATGAATAAATCCTTTATTGAGGATTAACACAATATGTAATTCGTCATTTAAGAATAAATATTTAAGACATTTGCTAAAACCGCTCTCAAACACTAATTTGATTATCCGCAAACAATTACTAGATTTGTTTGATATAATACAATGTAATGCTGGCAGGACGGATAGATGCTAGAATAAGGAGGTTAATTGTTGTTGTGTGGCTTCACACAATGTACTACAAAATCTATGTGTAAGTTCTACGTGTCTATTATGATATACTGCATGAGATTGGTTAATCTCTGAACTTTGTGTGTAACTCTTCATTTTACATGTAGTCACACTCACACAAACGAAGGAACAAAACAAATAAAAAAATCTTGTGCGATTTTTTTTTAGTTAAAAAAAGAATTTGAGATCTTTGAACAAAATATGCTACTGTACCATGAGTTACTTTCTCGTATTCATATTATTGAGCTCGTTGCATTGGTATATGTCATTTTTCCTTTTCCAGTTTTGAAGCGTTATTCTACTAATTTACAACATTTGCTCAATAATCCTTACACTTATTTCTTTGTATTTAATTGATTTGTGTGACGATGATGTAGTGATATGAGATTGATTTTTAGCTACAATAGATTGTCTCATGACAGAAACTTCACACTTTTGGTTAACATTGTGAAAGGGAATTATCCCTGATGAAGTTTCTCATAATGTAGCCTATAATACTTTGTTTTTCTGACCGACTTTGATTCTTTTTCTCTACAGGCAGTTCATTGGATGATTATATGTATGTTGTGTTGATTATATATATATACATACATATATATATATGTATATTTCTTTACTAGATGTATAGAAATTCAAAATGTTGCATTTGCATTGTACGAAATATTTCGATTTTGGAGCGAAATAAAACCTAATTTTATTGCACATTAAAAATGTTTTATTGTATTAAATTTATTAAATTTCTTCTTATAAGAAATTATATTTACAATGTATGTTAACGGAAAATTACAAAAAAATACAGTTTGGAAATTACGTGATATTGATGCAATTATAGGAGAGTTCTTTTATAAGAGATTGACGATATACGGGCAAAAAAAAAGTTATTTGTCAACAAGATTTTTTATAAAAATTTGGGGTGTTTGCCATTATTGTCAAGTTCTTGGTCAAGTCAATGTTTGTTTATTTGTCTAACTTTCCCATGCGAGTATCACCAAGTTCTGAAATATAAGTTGCTGTGGTTTGGAGAAAAACTTCTAATCTGATTATGGTGCTTTTGCGTATGTCGTCACTTTCTTATAAAGACACTGTAAATTATAGTAAAACGTTACATTTTTCTCGGTGTGCGATTTCAATCACTTTTTTAAGGTCACGCCATTTGTCAAAAGTATTTCGTCCTATAAAGAATTTTGAAGCTGGCTGAATAAAAATGATGTCATTTGTCGGATTCATACAAAAGTATTTTATTTTTAAGAATTAAAATACGTGCTTTCTCTTTTTTAATGATGTTATTTTAATCCACTAAAGCAATTTACTTATAAAATCTTTGAGAACAGTCTTAAACAATGTCTACATGTAATATGCATATGACGTCACAACCTCCGAATTGGTGCACATACGCAACGGAAAGATGTGGCTTTATTCACGAAATATGGCATTAAAATGGGGAGGCTAATCTATATTAATATTATAAATAAGAAACGTTTGTCTGTTTGCAGGAGGTAATCTCTGGAATTACCAAACCGAATTTCAAAAATAATGGTGTCAGTTTCTGCTCTAGCGTAGGCTATATTTTATGCCGGTACGACTACCCCCAAAGGGATGCAAGACCAAACAAGTGGGTAAGTGTGATCGAAGATCGCTCAAAGGGTTTCGTTTAATATTCCTTTCAAAACACTTTATCTTTTCTTTAATAAATCCAAATAAATTTCATTTTCAAAAAAAAAAAAAAAAAAAAAAGAAAAGAAAAAAGAAAAAAAAAAGGTCATGTTTTTTATGAAGTAAAAATTTACCGGTCTATTTTTCTCGTTTTTTCGAATATCTGAACCGTCCCGATAGCGGGCGAAGCCCGCTATTATACTCTGTCATAATAATATCTGTCATGTGGACTAAATGCGATATTAAAAAAAAATAATTTCAAAATTAAACATGTTGTACACCTTCAAAATGTTAAAATATGCGAATATTTCCGTAATCGGGTTTTTATCATGATTCAATACGTTTCTCAAACTCATATATTTACTACATTAAAGACGTGAGTATAAAACATCACAAATTTACTGAATGGTGTATACAAATGTTTTGTACATTACACCATTCAGTAAATTTGTGATGTTTTATACTCACGTCTTTAATGTAGGTCTTTAATGTCAGGACACGTCGCCCTTATCATTATCTTTTTAAGCGTGAAGGTTTCGCTATGGTACTCCATTGTGAAATTTGGTAAAAATTACAAAATTTTTGGTAAATTTTTGGTAATGTTTCATGGTGTAATCGTGCAGCATTTATATCATATATTTACTTTTCTCTATTACTCATATCGATACTCGCTTTGCATTATTCTGAAAAATTTGAAAAATCCCGTTAAACTTCCGATATGACGTCATATTTTCTTTTTAATTCTCTAATGACGTGATATTAATCTGCTTTGTGTACATACACATACTCATACTCCTTGTATTATTGAGAAATCTTTCCGTTTTATTACCACTATGACGTCAATGAATCAATTTTATTTCATACTAGCAAGCTACGCCCGCTACGCTGGTCAATTTCTCTTAACGAACCTTTAATCAAATAAAATATTGACATTTCATAATTCACTTTTATATTTTAACAGAATAATAAGGCTACTATAATTTGTGACTCGTGCTATAGCCAATATACACGTCAGGACACGTCGCCCTTATCATTATCTTTTTAAGCGTGAAGGTTTCGCTATGGTACTCCATTGTGAAATTTGGTAATTTTTGAAATTCAATATTTGAAAAATGGCATAATCATTAGATTTGAAATTTTAATCAAGAAATATACAATTTTTTACCTTTCAAACACAGTTTGTCTAACAATTTTCTGACAAATACTTTTCGAGCTATTATTTTTTTCAGAAACTTCAAATGTTTCATTTTCCGAGATTAAACTGTGGCAAAGATTAGCGAAAAACCCAGTCGTCAGCAACGCATAGCTTTATATTAAAGAGGATGTTGGAGCAGGGATTGTCACCATTACTTTTGAAATCGGTTCTGTAGTTACAGAGATTCCATAGAAATTGTAATTTAGAATGATTTTAGAACGCTTTTCGCTCATCTCACAGTTTGAAATTTTGAATTTTTTTAGATTTTGTTCTTAGAGAGCATTTACATCTTATAAGTAACTACCATGCTAAATTTCATGTTTCTAGCTCCTTCAGTATAAAAAAATCGAAATTTTAGAACGTTTTTCGCTCCTGCACCCTCCTGAGGGTAGTGGCACCGACATAAAATATAGCCTATGTTACAGCAGAGACTGTTACCATCAATTTGCCACCATCACTTTTGAAAACGGTTCTGTAGTTCCAGATATTCCATAGAAATTGTAATTTAGAATGTTTTTAGAACGCTTTTCGCTCATCTCACACCTTTTAAATTTCGAATTTTTTTAGAATTTGTTCTTAGAGAGCATTTACATCTTATAAGTATACCATGCCAAATTTCATGTTTCTAATACCTTCAGTACAAAAAAATCGAAATTTTAGAACGTTTTTCAATCATGCACTCCCCTGGGGGTAGTGGCACCGGCATGAAATATAGCCTATGTTACAGCAAAGACTGTTACCATCAATTTGCCACCATTACTTTTAAAAATGGTTCTGTAGTTCCAGAAATTCCATAGAAATTGTAATTTAGAATGTTTTGAGAACGCGTTTCACTCATCTCACCCTTTCAAATTTCGATTTTTATTAGAATTTGTTTTTAGAGAACATTTACATCTTATAAGTAACTACCATGCCAAATTTCATGTTTCTAGCTCCTTCAGTATAAAAAAAATTGAAATTTTAGAACACTTTTCGCTCTTGCACCCCTCCCCCCTGTGGTAGTGGCACCGACATAAAATATAGCCTATGTCACATACAGCAGAGCCTGTTACCATCAATTTGCCACCATTACTTTTGAAAATGGTTCTGTAGTTCCAGAGATTCCATTGAAATTATAATTTAGACTGTTTTTAGAACGCTTTTCACTCATCTCACACATTTAAATTTCGGATTTTTTTTAGAAATTGTTCTTAGAGAGCATTTACATCTTATAAGTAACTACCATACTGCTAAATCTCATGTTTCTAGCTCCTTCAGTATAAAAAAAATCGAAATTTTAGAAAGTTTTTCGCTCCTTCACACCCCTGGGGGTAGTGGCACCGACATAAAATATAGCCTATGTTGGAGCAGGGACTGTAACCATCAATTTGCCACCATCACTTTTGAAAACAGTTCTGTAGTTCCTGAGATTCCAAAGAAATTGTAATTTAGAATGTTCTTAGAACGCGTTTCACTCATCTCACCCTTTCAAATTTCGATTTTTATTAGAATGTGTTCTTAGAGAACATTTACATCTTATAAGTAACTACCATGCTAAATTTCATGTTTCTGGCTCCTTCAGTATAAAAAAAATTGAAATTTTAGAACGCTATTCGCTCTTGCACCCCTCCCCTCCCCCCTGTGGTAGTGGCACCGACATAAAATATAGCCTATGTTACACACAGCAGAGCCTGTTACCATCAATTTGCCACCATTACTTTTGAAAATGGTTCTGTAGTGAAAGAGATTCCATTGAAATTATAATTTAGACTGTTTTTAGAACGCTTTTCACTCATCTCACACATTTAAATTTCGATTTTTTTTTTAGAATTTGTTCTTAGAGAGCATTTACATCTTATAAATAACTACCATGCTAAATTTCATGTTTCTAGCTCCTCCAGTATAAAAAAAAATCGAAATTTTAGAACGTTTTTCGCTCCTGCACCCCCCTGAGGGTAGTGGCACCGACATAAAATATAGCCTATGTTGGAGCAGGGATTGTCACCATCACTTTTGAAATCGCTTCACTAGTTCCAGAGATTACCTCCTACAACAAACAAACAAACAATCTTCACTACTTTATAATATTAGTAGTATAGATTAATCTTTTTTTCAATTGGTGAAACTTTTTATTTCATTTTCATTTTTCACGTGGAAATCGTCTGACAGAAAATTAATTATTGTAGAAAGAATTTCATCGTGAATTTTTAATTTTTGGCATCTGCTATAACGAAAAATGTTTAAATTTAATAGGAAAAGGCTGTTAGAATTTTGGTTTTTTATCTCTATGTATTAAAATAATACGAATTTTTCAAATTTTAATATTTTGAGCTCTTTATTGCTGGTATTCAGATTTATACACGAAGTTTCAACTCTGTAAGTTACATAGTTTTTGAGAATGGCTCTGTGACAGACAGACAACGCAGCGGGAGTAATAGGGTTTCGTGAGATGAACGAAAACGTTCTAAAACCTAAAAACGTTCTAAAATTGCGACTTTCGTGATATTATTGGGACTAGAGACTTGAAATTTGGTATGGTAGTTACTTATGAGATATAAATGTTTGTTTACAACGGCTTCTAAAAAATTCGAAATTTAAAAAGGAGAATGAGCGGAAAACATTAAAATGTTCTAAATTACGATTTATTTGGAATAGTATAAGGTATAGAAATTAGAAATTTGATGGGATTATTACTTTAAGGACATAAATGCTCGCACAGACAAATTTAAAAAATCGAAATTTAATTGGGTGCAGGAGAAAAAAACGTTCTAAAATTACGATTTCTGTGTACACTGTAAAAAAAAAATCTGTAAGGTTACTAAGAATTTTCTAGGAAACTGGGATGCCTAGAACTTTTCATGTAACTGCAACAAAAAAAATTCATGTAAAATTACTAAAGTTGTTCTAGTAACTGTTACTAAATAATGTTCAGTAAACTTACTAACGATTCTTTAGGAAGTTTACTAAAGAATTTTTTGTAAATTTACTAAGGATTATTTAGTAAACTTACTAACGATTTTTTAGTTAGTTTACTAAAGAATTTTTTGTAAATTTACTAAGGATTGTTTAGTAAACTTACTAACGATTTTTTAGGGAGTTTCCTAAAGAATTTTTAGTAAATTTACTAAGGATTATTTAGTACACTTACAAAAGATTTTTTTGTACATTTACTAAAAATTGTTTTGTAAATTTGTGAGGGACTTTATAGTACATTTACTACGATTTATTTAGTATTGTACTTAAGGGGGGAGTTCAGGTTCAGCAGCCGGAAAATGTCATTAATTTGATTACTAAAAGCTCTGTAGTTTCAAAACCAATTAATGAAATACAATTTTTTTTCTATACTTTCATAAAATAGTAATGGTTTTCAAAAACATTCAAATATCTATATAGTTAATTATATGCAATATTAATTAGTTAAATTTTAATGACAAAATTAACGTTTTTAAAATATGAATTTTCAAATATGCATTTTGCGCACAAGATTTAAAAAATTCTACTGCAGATATATATTTAATATTGCATTTATATTTACTCATACTACTATATTTTACACTGAACCTAAATTTAAAAGTACATTCAAATTCATTTGCATAATTAATGGCTTTAAAAATCATTTTTAGTAAATTTAGTTAAAAAAAAAAAAAAAAAAAAAAAAAAAAAAAAAAAAAAAAAAAAAAATGCTCTTATTTATTCAATAAAAAAATTTCTATGACAAAACTCAGGCTAAATTGAGGTTCAGTGTAAAATATAGTAATATAAGTAAATATAAATGCAATATTAAATATATATCTGCAGTAGAATTTTTTAAATCTTGCACGCAAAATGCATATCTGAAAATTCATATTTTTAAAACATTAATTTTGTCATTAAAATTTAACTAATTAATATTGCTAAATATATATATTTGAATGTTTTTTAAAAAACATTAGTATTTTATGAAAGTATAGAAAAAAATTGTTGTATTTCATTAATTGGTTTTGAAACGACAGAACTTTTAATAATGGTCAAATTATTGTCATTTTCCAGCTGCTCAATCTGAACCCCCCCCCCCCCTTAAGTACAATACTAAATAAATCGTAGTAAATGTACTATAAAGTCCCTCACAAATTTACAAAACAAATCTTAGTAAATGTACAAAAAAATCTTTTGTAAGTGTATCTCTCCTCCCCCTAAAACATTTAATGTACTTTAGCAAAAAAGTTTTTGGTAATTTTATTAAAGTAATGTCAGAAAAATTACCAGTGATTTTGTAGTAATTGTATCTGAAACAGTTTTTGTATTCTTGCCAGAAAGTTCTTTGCCACTTTAGAAGAATTATTATTGTCAATTTGCTAATAATTTTTTAGTCTTGTATCGAAAATATTTTATTTACACTCACCAAAATGTATTTGTAACTGTACAAAATTTTTGCAGTAGTTTACTAATGGCTTTTCAATATTATGCAGAAAAAAATTTACGTAAATATTTACGTAAATATTTTTGTATATTGGAGTTGTTGTTATGGTATTCTTTTAATATGAAATCGAATTTTTACAGTTTTAAATATCTAGAATGGAGTTTTCCTCACATATATCAAAATACTTCGATGCAAAATAAGCAATAAGTCCTAACGTGTTTCAATATTACCACAGCAATCGCCATAAGTCTTTGTATGTTATGGATAAGAAAATTGACTTAAGTTTCACTATAGATATTTAAATATGTAGAAATTCAATTCGATATTAAATGAGCAGAAGCTGATTTTATGATTTTTAGGTAAACTAAAAAAAGATTTTAATACAGCAATATAAATAAAATATCCTTACTGAGTTTATAAATAAAACAACTGGTGATATGTGCCCTGTGAAAAAATGCATATGGCCCATAAAATTAGAAATTAGCTTAATATGTTAAAAAGTATAATTCCCCGTAAAATTAGAAATCTGTTTAATATGTTAAAAAAGTACGATTGCCCGTAAATTTTAAACTGGTGTCTTCAGGCAATATTACTTTTATGGGTTCATTCTGTGAGGAAGAAAAAGGGGATAATTGCAGTGTTATATGGGAAGGGAAGGATTTTTTTTTTCTGATTGCTACCACTATTTTCAAATAGCAATATTTGACGCATTTGATCTGTCATTATTATATATTATTTCTACTATCATTTATCTGGCAAATATTACTGTTTGGAAACGCAGTAGCATTTTAAATTAAAAAAACTGCCTAACTGGCAATCATAATATTAAATGTGCTTATCCTTACAAAATTATTTAATATTTTATTGACCAGCAATCTCAAATAAAATATATATTTTTTAATAATGCTTTTATGTAACCATTATATTTTTAAAATAATCTTCACTTTATTTAGTTGCAGATCTCTGCAAATAAATATGGTGATTTTTTTTCAAAGTGTTTTGTAACAAAATATACATACATACATACATGTTGCAGCTAAGAAAACATAGGTATACTCACCACTAAATGTAACAACAATCCTTTTGACTATGAATGATGCTCTGTAAAACTTGCCCCTTTTTTCCATTAATAAAGTATGTTTATGTAACACTTAACATTTTGGTCAAAATATTAGTCAGACTTGCTTTTCTTACATTAATAAAGTATGTTTATGTAACATTTAACATTTTGGTCAAAATGTTTACTAGTCCTTATTCAGTTTTCACCTAAATTTGTAAACTCAGAAAATATAAATTTCTGATGCTGAAAAAATCTAGGATAGTGTGATTTCATAAAATCTGTTCAAAAATAAAATAAACAGTCAAATATCAGTGATAATAGAATTTAATTAAAAGAAGAAAAAGGAGAATTAGAAAAAGAAATTAGAAAAAAAGAAAAAGGAATATTTGAATCTTAATATACATTTATTAAACATATTTTTACAAACAATATTTATTTTTATATACATATTTAGTAAAATTATTGAATATATATAAACATGTACAATTTGCATTAGTATCAATCAGGTTCTGAATCTTTAGTTTGCACATCTGCTTCTTGTGGGGAGGGGCTTTGATCTTTTGTATTACCTATAACCAAGTATTCCCTATTAAAAGATAAAACACATATTACATAAATATTTTAAATATTATAAAAAAAATAAACACACAAACTGAGTAATAAAAAAAATATATTTATTTGTAATTCTCACTGAGTAATCCCTTTTAACTGATAAAATTAATTTTGACTCTCCTCCTGCATGCCTGTCAACGTCTATTACCAAAAAAAGCAGGAGATTTACAAAATAAAACAGAAGATTTTATGAGGCACTATTTTATGATATAAAAATTAAAATTACTAAGTAAATTGAAAAAAATTTTTTTTTATCTGAATCATTACCTATATAAAATGAAAACAGAGCAAGAACTATTTAAATCTGAATATATATATATATTTCTTCACAACCAGATTTTTTTTTTTTGGGGGGGGGGGAGGGGTAGGACAATACCTGCCAACTTTATGAAACAGCAGAGTTCCAAAATAAATTCATAAAATTTTCTGAGGCATTGTTTTGTAACATAAAAACTAAAGTACTAACAAGGATGGTGCATAGCAATTTTGCACAGATGATTTTAAAGTATGTTGTAGGGGTCATACACCTAACTACTATTTTGAAAGGATTTTTTTTAATTGGTCTTAGTTTTGGAGAATTGGGGAGTTAAAACTCAGCATACGTTTAAAATACTCATTTGTTTAAATTTCTGGAAGTGAACTTAGCCCCTGCCGCACTCGTCGACCTAACCGGGTAACTATTGGCGGGGCGAAATGGGGAGGGGGGGGGGCAACTGGAGATACATAATATGATTAAGCTGTCACAGACCTTTTCAACGATATATGACATGAGGAGTGTCAATAAATTTAGAAAATGGCCATCCTTGGGGGGCAAAAGTGGGGGAAGGGACACCGGATATGCATAATATGATTAAGCTGACACAGACATTTTCAACGATATATGACATGAGGAGTTTCAACAAAATTTTAAAAAGTGCCCCCCTTGGGGGGGATGGAGGAGAGGGACACCGGAGATGCATAATATGATTAAGTTGTCACAGACCTTTTCAACGATATATGACATGAAGGGTGTCAACAAAATTTAGAAAAGTGCCTCTTGGGGGGGGGGGGAGGGTAAAGTGGTGGGGGGTGGGACACTGGCTATACATAATACGAATAAGCGGTCATAGACCTTTCCAACGATATATGACATGAGGGTTGTCAACAAAATTTAGAAAAGTGCCTCTTGGGGGGGCAAAGGGGGGGAGGGACACTGGTCATACATAATATGATTAAGTGGTCACAGACCTTTCGAACGATATATGACATGAGGGGTGTCAACAAAATTTAGAAAAGTACCTCTTGGGGGGCAAAGTGGGGGGGGCAAAGTGGGGGGGGGGGGACACTGGCTATACATAATACGATTAAGCGGTCATAGACCTTTTCAACGATATATGACATGAGGGGTGTCAACAAAATTTAGAAAAGTGCTTCTTGGGGGGCAAAGTGGGGGGGGGGACATTGGCTATACATAATACGATTAAGCGGTCATAGACCTTTTCAACGATATATGACATGAGGGGTGTCAACAAAATTTAGAAAAGTGCTTCTTGGGGGGCAAAGTGGGGGGGGACATTGGCTATACATAATACGATTAAGCGGTCATATACCTTTCCAACAATATATGACATGAGGGGTGTCAACAAAATTTAGAAAAGTGCCTCTTGGGGGGGAGCAAAGGGGGGGGGAGGGACACTGGTCATACATAATATGATTAAGCGGTCACAGACCTTTCCAACGATATATGACATGAGGGGTGTCAACAAAATTTAGAAAAGTGCCTCTTGGGGGGCAAAGTGGGGGGGAGGGGCACACTGGCTATACATAATACGATTAAGCGGTCATAGACCTTTTCAACGATATATGACATGAGGGGAATCAACAAAATTTAGAAAAGTGCCTCTTGGGGGGGCAAAGTGGGGGGGGAGGGACACTGGTCATACATAATATGATTAAGTGGTCACAGACCTTTCCAACGATATATGACATGAGGGGTGTCAACAAAATTTAGAAAAGTGCCTCTTGGGGGGCAAAGTGGGGGGGGCACACTGGCTATACATAATACGATTAAGTGGTCATAGACCTTTCCAACAATATATGACATGAGGGGTGTCAACAAAATTTAGAAAAGTGCCTCTTGGGGGGGGGCAAAGGGGGGGGAGGGACACTGGTCATACATAATGATTAAGTGTTCACAGACCTTTCCAACGATATATGACATGAGGGGTGTCAACAAAATTTAGAAAAGTGCCTCTTGGGGGGCACACTGGCTATACATAATACGATTAAGCGGTCATAGACCTTTTCAACGATATATGACATGAGGGGTGTCAACAAAATTTAGAAAAGTGCCTCTTGGGGGGGCAAAGTGGGGGGGGGGGAGGGACACTGGGGATACATAATACGATTAAGTGCTCACAGACCTTTCCAACGATATGATATGAGGGGTGTCAACAAAATTTAAAAAAGTGCCTCTTGGGGGGGCAAAGTGGGGGGGAGGGACACTGGCGATACATAGTATGATTAAGCGGTCACAGACCTTTCCAACGATATATGACATGAGGGGTGTCAACAAAATTTAGAAAAGTGCCCCACTTGAGGGAGGAAAAGTGGAGAACGGGACATCGTAGATGCATAATATGATTAAATAAAATTTCTTCAATCAGGCATATAAAAATCATGTGTTTTGTTCATCAATCACATAAAATTCACAAAATTTGTCAAACGGGCACATAAGAATCAAGAAAATAGTTCATCATGCATGTAAAAATCATTATTTTCAGCTATCGGCACACAAAAATCCTGAATTTCATCTATCAGTTGCATAAAAATCCTTAATTTCATCGGTCAGATGTAGGAAAAAAAATGTTGTCAATCAGGCATGTAAAAATCATGTGTTTCGTTTATCAATCACATAAAATTCACAAAATTTTTCAAACAGGCACATAAGAATCAAGAAAATAGTTCATCATGCATGTAAAAATCATTAATTTCATCCATCGGCATACAAAAATCATGGATTTCATGTATCGGTTGCATAAGAATCCTTAATTTCATCAGTCAGGTGCAATAAAAAAAATGTCGTCAATCAGGCATGTAAAAATCATGTGTTTTGTTTATCAATCACATAAAATTCACAAAATTTGTCAAACGGGCATATAAGAATCAAGAAAATAGCTGATTGTGCACATCATAACACAAACTATGTACATATATGCATGCGAGTTATCGACACCATTGAAAATGAAGGACTTTTTCTAAGATTATTTTTCAAATGTAAAAATTTAAGAAGCATAGTAAGTTCAGATTGCTTGCAACACTTAAAATAAGATCTAATTTATGTAAAAGACACTGCTTTATATAAAATTTAGGTATTTTGAACAATATTTTCAATTTTTACTTTCTGACATTTTTTGCATTTTTACAATTTTTAATATGAAAACAAAAGTGAATTTTTATAAACATATTTAAATTTTGTTTTGGATGACAAATACAATTTTGGATGAACAATGATGTTTTGGACTTATACTGTGAGTAATAAGCAGAAAATCAAGGAGCTTTTCAGAAGTTGCAAGTTGAAACTCGATAAAATCTGAATTTTCCCTTAAAAAAAATTCATGTTTATTACTCATTAATGTAAGAAAAATATAACTTTTTTGCATTAAACTTCACCTGATTTACTACACACAGTTAAAATATGATCTAGAATTTCACAAAACATGTAAACAAACTGTATTTTCATAACACAAACTATGTACATATATGCATGCGAGTTATCGACACCATTGAAAATGAAGGACTTTTTCTAAGATTATTTTTCAAATGTAAAAATTTAAGAAGCATAGTATGTTCAGATTGCTTGCAACACTTAAAATAAAATATAATTTATGCAAGAGACACTGCTTTATATAAAATTTAGGTATTTTGAACAATATTTTCAATTTTTACTTTCCGACATTTTTTGCATTTTTACAATTTTTAATATGAAAACAAAAGTGAATTTTTATAAACATATTTAAATTTGTTTTGGATGACAAATACAATTTTGGATAAACAATGATGTTTTGGACTTATACTGTGAGTAATAAACAGAAAATCAAGGAGCTTTTCAGAAGTTGCAAGTTGAAACTCGATAAAATCTGAATTTTCCCTTAAAAAAAATTCATGTTTATTACTCATTAATTTAAGAAAAATATAACTTTTTTGCATTAAACTTCACCTGATTTACTACACGCAGTTAAAATATGATCTAGAATTTCACAAAACATGTAAACAAACTGTATTTTCATAACACAAACTATGTACATATATGCATGCGAGTTATCGACACCATTGAAAATGAAGGACTTTTTCTAAGATTATTTTTCAAATGTAAAAATTTAAGAAGCATAATATGTTCAGATTGCTTGCAACACTTAAAATAAAATATAATTTATGCAAGAGACACTGCTTTATATAAAATTTAGGTATTTTGAACAATATTTTCAATTTTTACTTTCCGACATTTTTTGCATTTTTACAATTTTTAATATGAAAACAAAAGTGAATTTTTATAAACATATTTAAATTTTGTTTTGGATGACAAATACAATTTTGGATAAACAATGATGTTTTGGACTTATACTGTGAGTAATAAACAGAAAATCAAGGAGCTTTTCAGAAGTTGCAAGTTGAAACTCGATAAAATCTGAATTTTCCCTTAAAAAAAATTCATGTTTATTACTCATTAATGTAAGAAAAATATAACTTTTTTGCATTAAACTTCACCTGATTTACTACACACAGTTAAAATATGATCTAGAATTTCACAAAACATGTAAACAAACTGTATTTTCATAACACAAACTATGTACATATATGCATGCGAGTTATCGACACCATTGAAAATGAAGGACTTTTTCTAAGATTATTTTTCAAATGTAAAAATTTAAGAAGCATAGTATGTTCAGATTGCTTGCAACACTTAAAATAAAATATAATTTATGCAAGAGACACTGCTTTATATAAAATTTAGGTATTTTGAACAATATTTTCAATTTTTACTTTTCGACATTTTTTGCATTTTTACAATTTTTAATATGAAAACAAAGGGGAATTTTTATAAACATATTTAAATTTTGTTTTGGATGACAAATACAATTTTGGATAAACAATGATGTTTTAGACTTATACTGTGAGTAATAAACAGAAAATCAAGGAGCTTTTCAGAAGTTGCAAGTTGAAACTCGATAAAATCCGAATTTTCCCTTAAAAAAAATTCATGTTTATTTCTCATTAATGTAAGAAAAATATAACTTTTTTGCATTAAACTTCACCTGATTTACTACAAGCAGTTAAAATATAATCTAGCAACATAAAAGTTTCAGAAACATGTAAACAAACTGTAAATACATAAATATGCATGCGAGTGATCAGACACCATTGAAAATGAAAACTGCATAAAATCAAGACTTTTTCTAAGATTGCTTCTTAATTTTTTAAAATTTGAAAAATAAAATATGTTCAGATTGCTTGCAACACTTTAAATAAGATATAATTTATGTTATGCAAGAGACACTGCTTTATATAAAATTAGGTGGGTCACATAATAATAAAGTTTGGGAACCGCTGACCCAGACAACAAAATAAGATAGCTATACTTACATCTGGAAATGTCCACTTCCTGTCAAGATTGCGATAGATATCCGATTCATTTCGGCAGGATTACAAACCCACTTCATAAAATAGAGGAGAAAAAAAATAAAAATTAGATATGATGAAAGTATAATTTTAATTAATAGTGTGTGTATATATATATATATACACAACAAGGGTCGATCCAGACAAAATTTGGGGCCTATTTAGGGCCCCTTCACAAAAATCAATTTAATAAAATGGGCCCCTTAACAAAATTCAATTTAATAAAATGGGTCCCTTCACAAAAATCAATTTGATAAAATGGACCCCATCACAAAATTCTTTATAATAAAACAGCTCCCTTCACAAAATTCATTTTAACAGAAATAGGCCCTTTCACAAAATTCCATTTCATAAAAACTTACTATTTATCATTTATTTATTATTTTATGACTTTTAAAATGTGTAATTTGTAAACAAACAAGTTCATCAGAGAGGAAAACTTCAGCAAAAGTATTTAAAAAAGTTTTTGTTAATAAACGTTTGGTTCGAATTTGAGTAGCTGGATTTCGACTTTCATTACAAAATGTTATTTTTCACAAAATGGGCCCCAAGAAAAAAACCTGTATCGACCCCTGCACAAGTAGACTTACAGTTAGGATGTAGGTGTAAAATTGAAGTTTTTTTTAAAAATTATTATATCATTCCATACACATTTTAATATGTAATTCAGTTTGATATGAATCAATTTATGTTTTCTCTAATTTATGTGGGTAAGATTTTTTGGTTATTAGGTATGGTTAAACATGAAAGAAAACTTTGTTATTTTACGACTTTTATGTGAATTATTAGTGTACATTTATAAGGCGTGTTTCACTAAATAATTCAAGAAAAAAATATCTCATCATTACACATATTTAGTTATGCATTATTTATTATTTACTTGACCTTTACTTTTAATATTTTAAAATGTTTTTTAAATTTTCTTAATTTTTTTATTTTACTTTATTATAAACATTCATTATAATAATTTTGAGTGCATTTATAAATTCAAATTATTGTATAGAAAATGTAAACAAAACAGTGACCAGAAATCCGAAAAATTCTAAAATCTGCATAACCTCTGGTTTTAAGCTAGGAAGATTTAAGGGAGTCTATTCAATACTAATTAATAGTAACGTAACTGCAAATCAAGATAAAAAATCTTCCTTCCTTCTTCGTTTAGTTCCTACATAAAACATTAACAAGAACGAAAAATCATGCGTCAGCGTCAAGCATAGATTATGTAGCACTTTCAAACGCTTCTAAAATAATTTTACAAATCATACCGTTTAATAAGCTGAAAGATGACATCTAAGTAAACAATTTGGAAAACGCATAATATATTTAAAAACATAATTTCAGGAATTTCCAACATATACAATATTCAGAAAAATATACGAATACTTTTATTCAGCCCTGTATAGGATCTATAGACCTGTATATATACTACATAGGATGCTAAATTTTAGTTCAGTTAGGAAACGCGTAGCACAGTTTAAAATTCTCAGTCTGGAGTATGTCAATAAACAGAAATGTGTTCGCGAACTTTTGTGCTGCCCTGTATAGGATCTACAGAATTTATACACATCACGTAATAGACAAAAAGCAAGTTAACATTAAAATCGCGTTCAGTAACTTAAAACGCACTTCCAGGAATTATTGTTAACAGACAGTAGATAATTCTTTTGCGTGTCCCTGTAAATGAACGATGACTGCTATACACACAATATTCCGTAGTAAGTCTCTTGTAATGCACCTTAGTGATCTATATAAATTTCAATGCGTTTAAAATAGTGAAACATTATTTAAATAAACCGCAGACGATGTTTCTCCATAGACGTAATGTAACGGAATTATTTTTACTGTCCCTGTAAAGTAACTATAAGTGCTATGCACACCCTGTTCCATATTAAGCTTCTTCTAATGCACCTTAGTGATATATATAAATTTCAATGCGTTTAAAATAGTGAAACAATATTTAAATAAACCGCAAATGATTTTTCCCCATAGACCGCAATGTAACGGAATTCTTTTGAGTGTCCCTGTAAAAAAACTATAAGTGCTACACACTTCCGTTGAAATAGGGAACATGCTATAGATAACAACAATAACATATAAAAATTGCAGAGCAATCCGAGCATATTTACGGGAGTTAGAGCACGGACAGACGGCCAGACAAACCGAAGTCATAAGCACTTTTCAACTAGGTTGGAAAGTGCTAAAAATGGCACACACGTAATCCAACGTAACATCGAAATAAAGACTAGTGATTTGATTGAATAATAAATAATCATACCTGCCAATATTTCTAGTCAGAAAACCTTACAATTTTCCAGACGTACTTCATTGTGCATCTTTAAAAATTTATGTGTAGTAAAAGGTGTTTGTGAAAGCATTTGGTACGGAAATATATGGTTTGATACAAAATTTACTGATAAATACAAAAATAAATAAATAAATAAATGAGTAACTGTTTAAGTTAAAAAAGAAAGTCAAAGACATAACCCAAATAATTTTAGCACTGATAATTCTTTTTTAATCTACTTTAAATAGGCTTGGTTTGGCTTTACTAAACAATTCTCTGTCATACATTTCTTCATAGCAATCTTTTCATATGCTTTTAAATTATTAAAATAAAAAGATAAAATTATAAGTAAAAAAAAATCAAATAAATGTCTAATCAAAAAAGTTTCAAAATCTCTTAGGTTTTGCATTCGGCTTTGCTGCGAGAAATTTTTAAAATACACAGCACAACTAAAAATTCTCTGGCATAGAATAACGCGTTGTGAATTACTGCTTGGCTGTCATGTCGTACCATATCGCTGATCACACGCATCTTTTGTAACATAAAAAACACAATGTGTGCATCAGTTTTATTCTTTTACTCAATAAGTAAAATATTTGGAAAATCATTTCTAGTTACACCCAAAAACCTTACAATCTTACCTGTCATCCTTACAACCTTACAATTGGACCCAAATCCTTACATTGTAAGGCTAAACCTTACAAGTTGGCAGGTATGAATAATTAATAAAAAATAATAGAAAGATTAACAAAATATAACGAAATTTAGCTAATAAAGAATAAATATTTACTTACTTCGTAACTGGAAGTCAAATCCAAGATGGATGCCATATAGACGCTACTTATCTACTTATGCACTCCTTGTCCTTAATGTCTGTGCGACTGCGTCAGCAGCCATTACGTCCCCACAGAAAGCCTTCTCATTGGCTGATACGAGTTACAAAGATATTTCATGTAAGGATTCTAAAGCAATGGCTTACGTTGCACCCTTGTTACAGATAAAATGTTAGTAAACATACAGATTTCTGTAGCTTTACAAAAACAATTTTTGTAGCCTTACAGATTTTTTTTTACAGTGTAGGAGCTAAAAACTTGAAATTTGGCATTGTCGTTACTTATGAGATGTAAGTGCTTGCTAAGAACTGTTTCTAAAAAATTCGAAATTTAAAGGTGTCAAATAAGCGCAAAACGTTCGAAATTACGATTTATTCGGAATTGTTAGGGATAGAAACTGGAAATTTGATATGTCTCTGTAACTTTTACGATTAAATACTTACACACAACAGTTTAAAAAAAAAATCGAAATTTAAAAGTCGCGCAGGAGTAAACAGCGTTCTAAATTATGATTTATTAGAAACTGGAAATTTGAGATGGCTGTTACTTTTATGATGTATAAATGCTCGCACAGAATGGTTTTAAAAAAAATCGAAATTTAAAAGACGCGCAGGGGCAAAAAGTTTCTAGATATTGTTGGGTCTAGAAACTTGAAATTTGGCATGGTAGTTACATTTAAGATGTAAATTGTCACTAAGAATGGTTTCTAAACAAAATTGAAACTTAAAAAGGTGAAATGAATGGAAAACATTAGAAAATATTTTAAGACTACTGAGCCCATTTTTAAAATCCTTTGAAGATAATATTGGTGACATTATCTACTTAATACTGGGTTAATTTTACCTCTGTGCAAAGAGGTGGAGGTACGACAAACTTTAAATTTGGTATAGAGATAACTAAGACGTAGACGCGCACGAACAATGCTTTTTAAAGAATTAAAACTTTTATAATGAATTAAAATGACAGATAACAAATTTTATTAAAAGCACCAAATAAAATAATTTAAGACAGACATGAGTACACTTAAAATAAAATTTATAAAAAAATATACTTAAAAACAGTTAAAAATACAAAATAGTAGACGTTTCGCCAAGCGACACGCAAGGCATCATCAGTACAAAAACAATCCATTGCATAACAAACCACTGAACACATCAAGGAAAGTTGAAGTTATTTTAAAAACAGATAATATTCATTAGGGACAGAACGAGCTTCATTTAACGTCTGCGATCGCAATTGAGTGAACCAACCCTCAAGGAATAATCGACCATGGTAGCTGTTACAACCTGATTTCAAAATACTAGCGTTCGCAATTAGCGGGATGTGATTCGTTTGAAGTGAATGCTGGACAATTTTTTAATTCAAATTACTATTTTTTAAAGTACTAGTATGTTCTTTTAGGCGAATTTCCAATGATCTACCTGTTTCACCAATGTAGACACTATTGCAATCTTTACAGGGAGTAATAGAAACAACACCGGGTAATTTAGACTTATCATATTGAAATTTATGCTTAGTGAAAAAGGAACTCACTTTATTAATTGGTTTAAAAGAAACCCCAATATTGAATGATTTTAGAATGCCGGAAATTTTTTCAGAAATATTTTTATAATAAGGGATACAGATAAAAGAGTTTGGTTTACTACGTTGAAAAGGGGGGGGGGGAGTAGAATTCACAAAATTTAAAGTATTTTCTAAGATTTTTTTAACAAGACCTATACGATAGCTATTATTAACCAAATCGCGATAAATTTTACACTTCTCAATATCAAAATCATTACTGGAACTGCAATATCTAATGGCCCTGAAGGCTAAAGTCTTAATAACGGCTATTTTGTGGCTGAAAGGGCAAATTGAATTGAAATTAGTATATTGACCAGTAGATGTAGGTTTTCTGCAAACAGTAGTGGTGATAGATTGAGAGGTATCAGCAGTGTGTCTGCGGACTAGAATGTCGAGAAATGGTAATTCAGCATTATTTTCAATTTCAACAGTGAACTTAATAGGGTCACCAATAGAGTTAGAAATCGTGAGAATATTATTTAAATCAGCTTCTTTCACTATCAAAAAAATGTCGTCGACATAACGTCTCCAAAAAAGAATACGTGAACCAAGTTCAGAATTAATCTTATTTTCAATATTCTGCATTACAAGTTCAGCAATTACAACAGAGAGGGGTGACCCCATAGCGGTACCAGAAATTTGACTATAAAAGCAATTATTAAATATAAAACAGTTTGAGGTCAAACAAAAACTAACTAATTCAACAATCTCATCGACATTAAAATCAGTAGGTTGTGTCGGAGTGGGCCAGATATCTTTAATTATACTTTAGAAACCAGATCGAAAGGGATTGAAGTAAACAGCGAAACAACATCAAGAGAAGCCATGATATAACCGGTAGGGAAAACAAAACTCTGTAAATCATCAAGAAATTTGTAAGGTGAATTAAGACTATAACTGGAGTGAAGCTTAAGAGGTTTAAGAAGCGCGGATAAGTAACTAGAAAGATTATATAAAGGGGATTTAGAAAAATCAATAATGGGGCGGAGTGGGATAGATGGTTTATGAATCTTTGGTAACCCATAAAAGCGAGGGACTAGACCGGTGTAACATTTCAATTTCGAAGCAGAGTTAGGGGAGATTTTCTTAAGTTTTTCAAATTTGGAAATGATAATGTTCATCTTACGTTGAATGGAAGGAGTTTTATCTTTCTTAAGTACCGAATATGTATTTACATCGTCAAGTAGTTCATGAGCCTTTGAATCATAAGCCTCCCTATCCATCACAACAGTAGTTCTACCTTTATCAGCTCTCGTAATTACAATCGAATTGTCCGATCTCAGTCTCTTGATAATACGCAAAGAATCATTAGCACCAGCAGGAGCGTAATTTTTAACTGTTTTTAAGTATATTTTTTTATAAATTTTATTTTAAGTGTACTCATGTCTGTCTTAAATTATTTTATTTGGTGTTTTTAATAGTTTTCACATACAGACGTTAAAATGTATACATTTTGCAAAACAAATTTTATTGCCAACTAGATAAGGAAGTACTGCATATTTAGCCTTTCGCCGCACACACACATTCACACACACACACACACACAATATATATATATATATATATATATACCAAACCAATTTTTTTTAAACTTATTACTTATTGGCATTTTAATTTTTATGGTGATTCAAATTATACTGATGCTGTTAAAAACAAACAATTACTTTTTTGTAGGAAATAGACGCTGAGACTACTGAACTGATTTTAAAAATTCTTTCACTGTGCGATAGATGATAAACAGAGTTCCCAAGTAGACTGCATTGTATCTATTTATTTTTAGAAAGGTCTGGCTATGAATGGGTGTGAATGAAGATTTATCCTTAAGAGCCTACACTAGTCACGGGAAGAAACGCTCAAGCTAATGTTAAGTCTATGAGAAGGTTCTAGGGCAATTTCTCGCTCGCATTTTAATATTTTTAAATGCTTTTCTTTTGCATAGGATAGCTCAGGTCAATCTCCAACGTTGTTAGTTTTTACTTTTTTGATTTTTGTTGCAGTTTTTTTATAAGCGGGCATTTTTTATTTTGGAACCGGTTGGAACCGGTTCTGAAAGTGAAAGTACCTTTATATAAAATAACTGGAATCAAAATCGAAACAGTAAAAAGTAACAACGTTGGAGATCGACCTCAGCTAACTTACTTATTAACTTTATTAACTTAACTTTATTTCCACTTAACATTAGCTTGAGCGTTTTTTCACATGACTGATGTAGGCTCTTAATTCAAGTCTATTGTTCACCTAATGCAGTAATAAGAATGAGGTTTCCTCAAAATGTGGCTTAATTAATATTATTTAAATTATCAGTAAATTATTAGCAGTAAAATTTCCCTTAATATAAATAAGCACACAAATGTAACTTGACATATTTCCATAACCACGCGTGCAAAGACACAGATTTTTCTAGTAGCGTATAATAGTTCCATGATTTGACAAATGCTGACCCATTCTAGATATCCTGATTAGTTAATACAATAGATTTTCCAAAAGAGCTTGTCATATAAGGCAGATTTCTTAGTGAGATGTATTTATCATATGCAGGGTATTCTGCTAAGACTGCATAAACTGTATAGAGCGACAAAAGATAAACTGTTGCCAACTTAAAATATACTTATTTTACTTTGGAAAATAATCATACCATAATAACAGACAAAACAATCTATTTCATTGAAACTAGTTATAGTACGAACGCACACATTTGCCACGTTTGACGTATAATTTCCAACTTGTTTAACTTTAGTGTAGGCACTTTTTTATGTACCCGGTAATAGTTTTCATGAATTATTGCGTAAGGTATCTGCAAGTAATATGGCCACCCTAAGGTTAGAGATTTTAAAATGGTAGAAATAACTGATTTTTAAAAAATATATAATTGTCTACTAAAGCAACCCCTTTCTAGCAATGGAAAAAAAGCTAAATTTAAATTAGTCAAAATTTATACCTGTAGCAGTTTTTTTTTTTTTTTTAAACTGCGAGTTGATAAAGGTAATATAGTCATATGCAGATAATAGGCCCATAGGTGACATAATATGAAAAGATTTTATACTTAACACATAATAGCACCAATTATTACAAAATCAAATTTATTTTTTCAAAATTTATAAAAATGATAAAAATAAATAAATATGAATAAAGTTTAGAAAAAATTTAAAGCAATTTTTAAAATTTCACGGTAAAAATTGTTTTTACATTTTTTTTAACTTCACATGTAGGGCAAATAAAAACTTCTGTATCTTAACTGGTAAGTCCGACACATTCCTCGTGCACATAATTACGACAAATAACACATAATCTTATATCTACAGCTTTTTCCACCTTCCTAGCCATATTGCTAAAAATAATTAAATAAATAAATAAGTAATAAAAATATAATAAAAAACAGTTTTATAAAAGTGTGCGTAATTCTGTCTGAGCACTCGGATATTAAAATTGTTTTATACAGTAAAAAGCACATTAAACAAACTAAAATATCATGCATACAAATAATTATAAACACCTTGTTTAAATAAGATAAATAACAAACTTACCAGTGACAAATTTATAATGCGCCAAAGCAATTAACAGAAAAGCAAGAATGTCTGCTCTCTCGTGTAAGTTTTCCGAGAATGCGTCCAAGGCGAATTAAACCAGCTCTTGACCTCTCTTCTTAAACCCGGAAAGCCTACCTTCATCAACTCTTAAACACGCTGGGACTAGACCACCTCTTATAACCCCTCTTCGTATACCCGCAATTGGATTTAAGCGCCATTTTTTGGATTTCAATCAAATTAATTTCATTATTACGGCGTGGCCATACTAACTCTATTGGTCATATTACAATCAGATACCTTATAGACCGGGTGACTGCTGCATAAACCCTCAATTCATCGAGTTCTCGGTTGAAACTCTGGGATTAGATAGATAGAACTAGATTAGCACGTTAAAATGAAACTGGTCTGCCAAATCACATCTTGGTGGAAACCACCAGCAGACCAAATTTTAATGGTAGATTGGTGGGTCGCCATAGAGTTTTCTAATGAAATCCCTGGATCAGATACCATTTTACAACGGAAAGTGGTGTGTCAGTAGGACATGAAACGGATAAAAAGATACAGAAATTTCATTAGAAAACTCAATGGGTGCTTACTAATCTACCACTAAAATTTGGTCTGCAGATGGTTTACACCAAGATATGACCTGGCGGACCAGTTCTATTTTAATATGCTAATCGAGTTCTATCTAATCCTGGAATTTCAGTTGTGAACTCGAAAAAGTGATGGTTTGTGCAGCCGCGCTCCGCACTATTATATTATAATATATATATATATATATATATATATAGGTGTTTATATTTGAATCAATTTTTACAAATCACTTGGGTATTATTATTTTTTTTGTTTTTAAAGATGATTAATACAAAGGGAAAGCAAATTTTTACAACTACTCGGTATTGGCCGTACATAGTCAAAGTTTGGCCGAACGCTGTGTAGGCCAAGTACCGAGTAAACACCGATTACTCAGTACACTTCTAATTAAAAATATATATGTTGGTGCAATTTTGTATTTGAATACTCAGCATGAAGAGCTGTTGAATTGTGCTTCTCTTTATTTACTAATTCAGAGTTAAACTCAAAGAAATACACTCTACTTTACTTTGTAATTGTTGGTGTGTAACAGTTCTATTTAAATTAATGTATTAGAATAATATAGAAGGAAGTTGTGTGAAGGCTAAAAAATACTAGTTCTTATTATTACTTGTTTTGTTATTTTAACTGACATAAGTCTAAATCAATTGTTTAAAGACGGAATAAATTTAAAATTATGTAAGGGGAAATTTGAAATATGAAAGCTTAAATGAATTTAGTAACCTTAATAAAATAATTTGAGAATACAGTTTTGACCTAATTAATGAAAATTTGATATAAAACTACAATATATGATAATAACAATATCACAAATATGATAAAAGTATCCATTAATTTGGCAAGGTTTTATCCGTGCAAGGTTAATCTTTATACACTGAAATAAACTTGATCGTGGGAATGTCATCAGTGAATTACATTTTCTCATTTTCTTTTCATCTTCTACCCTTCCAGCATGTTCCATACAGACCTTCGAAAGAGGAAGGTCATGGGCTACTGATTCAACATAATAGGAAGGGCTTTCGAAGGGAAAATATTTTTCAAAAACTCTGTCAATATGTGAGGCAAACACCTTTCTATCGAAAGTATAACCAGCTGGATGTTTACTATACAATTGCAGACTTCCTTAATGAATACTTAGCTATTGCCTGTGCGGATGTTTAAACTAAAGCATGAAAAATTAAGAATAAATATTCTGCTATTTCCTTGTTGAATTTTGATGCATCCTACACATGCAGTATAGTATATAAATTCCCAGAAAAATACAGGAACGGCACTGATCCACTGGAACAGATTTCTGTATTGCATCTCAGAGCTGTCGTTACGATCCTTCTTGGAACATGAAGTACCTGTGTTTTGCCGTTATATTTTTGTACGCTTCGTTCCTGCATTCAGCTATCGCGGGTGAAGACTCCTGTGTTACTGGCGAACAGATGGTAGAAGTGGTGAAAATCGCCAAGAGTAACTATAAATTTTTATTTTATTTTCAAGCTTTGACTGTCCTACTTTGAAATGTATTGAAAATCTAATGCAATCACTTTAGTGAAGACGAAAAACGTCTCAGATGCTAGTATAAAATAATCACATTGTAATCTGAAACTGAGAATCTTTTCTTAGATGTTAAAAAATGCCTTAAAAAAATCAATACTAAACATTTCTCATATGAAAGTTTAATAGAATATAATCACTCAATGTTTTTACTGAGTGCTTAAAATACAACATTAACATTAAACTTGAAATTGTGCAGTTTAAAACAGTTAAAGCGCAAAAAAAAATAATACCTTTATAAGATTACACAATCTTCCTTATTAAACCCAAATAATTTCCTTTCATTTGTATGATTGAACGAATAGGTTATGTCGTAATTATGTCGTTTCGGTCATCTGAGGAAACCCTATTCGTCTCACTACTCTGTCTGTCTACCACAGAGTTCGTACTCGGAAACTATCTAAGTCAGAGATAAGTCAATTTTGCATTCTTATAGCTGAATACCTCCTGTCACACGACAAATCATGAAATTTTGAAAAAGTCTTATATTATTTTAATTAAATGAATTAGTTTAATGACATTCGACCGCTTCTGCGATTTTCTTAGATTTTAAAACATAACCTTAATTTCACCCACTTTAGGCGTGAGTTAGATGGTACAGTGGTATTAGTGTTTTCCTCCTAACTCTAAGATTCCAAGTTCGATTCTCGGCGACGGAAGTTTAAATTTTCGATTTTTACATTTCATTTGTCCCACGGAATTAATTATAAGAACGTTTTGCAATTTAAAGGTTTCGTTATTATTATTTTTTTTACCTAAATTTAAATCAGATAATTAAATATTGTTTTCAGATATACAAACATATGTTGTTACAATTTTCTGAGAAGCAGTTCTTGAGTATTTTTAATTTGATTTTAAAAATTGCTTCCTCTTGTTATCATTTTATTATTTAATTTAATGCTGCTGCCATCTATGTTCTTATTGATAAATTATAAGGATAAATATTTTGGATTTATTAATTAAATAATAAGGTGTTTTAAAAGGAATATTAAACGAAATTCTTTGTACGATCTTCAATCACCCTTTCCCACTTGTTTTTTCATCTCTTTCTTTCCTTTCCCTTCAATTTATATGCTAAAGCCATGTTGATATTTTTGGCTGTACGTTAAAGCCACTGTACGATAACTCTACTCTTCACATACGCTCATTTTCAAAGCATGAAGTATCTGCGCGAGTCGTTGTCTTTTTTGCTTTCTTCCTGCATTTAGCCGGGGTGGACAAAGATTCCGGAGTTACTCCAAAACAGATGGCATATATTATACATACATGAAAAGTTTCAACTTGAAATACTATATTCGTTGTAGTTGGAAGTCAAAGTTGAATAAATTTTCTCCAACACAGTGAAAAGTATCTAGGCCAGGATTCGAACCGGGGACCTTGGCTATACACGCCAATACTCTAACCACTGATAGTATAGCCAGGGTCCAAGGTTCGAATCCTGGCCTAGATACTTTCCACTCTATTGGAGAAAATTTATTCAACTTTGACCTCCAACTACAACAAATACAGATGGTATAGTAGGAAATGGCCACGAATAACTATAAATTTTATTTTTATTTTCTCTAAGCTGATTATAAAGTCGACCTCGCTTTTCGAAAATTAATTTACCTATTACAGATAATATCAATTATAAGGTAAGGAAAGTTTCCCTTTAACTTTTTAGTTTCTACTCTTATTGTGGAGATACAGCAGCATTATGTAATGACCAAGTATATTAGTCCCTCTGCGACGTGCGGTGCGCATGTATGGGAGTCTCAGAAACCTTGATTTTTCATACCAGAAATTTTGAAAATTTTTGCCTTATTTAATCACAGAATTTCTGCAATTAAACTAAGTAAATATTTCTACTTAGAAATACTGGTGATAACATATTAAAATTTCTGTACAGGATGCTCATCGCGAAGAGGATAACAAGAATTATTCCATTCTTAAGAAACACAGGAAACGTCTCACTTCTTTCGTTCCTTAAAAGATATATATATATATATATATATATATATATATATATATATATATATATATATATATATATATATATATATATATATATAAAGAGAGAGAAATATACTATAAATTAAATTTCTAGCAATTGATTTTTACGACTTATAGGTTTTAATTATACAACTAGAGACAGAATGGAAGTTTGGTTTCGTTTTCGGCGAGCTTCGTTCGAAAACCTGAGTTTCAGCTGTAACCCAATTTTATCCACACCCGAACTTGAAGAATAGTCGAGATAAGGACTCCATCTGTTAGTGTGTCCCATTCATCATTTGTTAAGTCAAAGCCCGTCCTAAGCACAATTGATATGATTCCTACTTTTGTTTAGTTATCACATACAGGTGCCCCCCCCCCCCTCCCCTCAAAAAGTGTACTCATATTTTGACTCTCCGTAACTTGTTGGAATCTTTCGTGTCTAAGAGCTATTTACTGAAGAAGATATTTACTTTAAGCAAGATGGAGCATATACGAGTAGTATTTTTTGGAACAGATGATTTACACTCACGCACCGTTGTTTGGCGATTTTTTGGTTGGCGCGATTTTCAAGCCCGCCCCAAACCAATTACTTAATACAATTGCTAGGTTGCCATTAAAGGAAAAAATCCCCTAAATTTGGCGACTTTTTTCCTTTTTATAATCGATTAAAAAAAAAAACTGTACACGAGTGTATGACATCGTAGCCTATTTTTTCCATCTAAGAGAAAATGTGTCCAGACCGGCACTCGAACCCAGAACCTTTGGCTAAAGTTGTTAATGTTCTTCCAATTATTGAGCTATCTGGACGACATCCCAGCCAACACAATATTCGTTCAGAACAACCATTTTGTCACGACATCTGGACTGTTAGTTAAAATAGCACAACAGAATAAACCGCAGGTAAAAGTGCTCCAACAAACTATGGATGATTAATTACACTTTTAATTATTTTTAACACAATCAACTAATTGGTAAATAAATAATTCACACGAATTGTAATTTTCCCATCTGAGCGAAAAGATGGAGCATATCGCCATTATTATTAGTGACGAATTTAGTGAATGTCCCGGAAAGGGTGCGGGAGGTAAAAATTTGTGTGCTACTCTGGCGATTTTGTTTTTAATTATACTTGTGTTGAGGAGAACAATACTTCACTTGTTAAAATCAAAGGAGGGGAAAATTGTCTATCTTGCGTTGTTTTATATTGTATCTATAATACTTAAAATAAGCATCTTGAGCAGGGTACGATGATATATATCATGATATATATCCGATATTTATTTTCAAAATATCATGAAGTTTGATATTTTTGTTATTTTGATATATTTGATATTTATTTTCAAAATATCATTGTGTGTTATATTTTTTATATTTTTTCAGTCTAAAAAAGTGTAAATGATTTTTTTAACTGTTATTGATTGTGTTATTATGTAGATGAAGAACTTTTGCTACGGCAATGACTTTTTCAGCTGAAACAAAAAAAAAAAAACCAAGAATGCAAAATCATGCGTCAAGCATAGATTATGTAACACTTTCCAACGCTTCCAAAATAATTTTACAAATAATACCGTTTAATACGCTGAAAGATAAGATCTAAGTAAACAATTTGGAAAACGCATAACCTATTTAAAAACATAATTTCAGGAATTTCCAACATATACAATATTCGGAAAAATATCCGAATACTTTTATTCAGCCCTGTATAGGATCTATAGATTTGTATATATACTACATAAGATGCTAAATTTTAGTTCAGTTAGGAAACGCGTAGCACAGTTTAAAATTCTCCTTCTGGAGTTTCTGTCAATAAACGGAAATGTGTTCGCGAACTTTTGTGCTGCCCTGTATATGAGCTACAGAATTTATACACACCACGTAATAGACAAAAAGCGAGTTAAATTGAAAATCGCGTTCAGCAACTTAAAACGCACTTCCAGGAATTATTGTTAACAGACAGTAGAGAATTCTTTTGTGTGTCCCTGTAAATGAACGATGACTGCTATACACACACTATTCTGTAGTAAGCCTCTTGTAATGCACCTTAGTGATATATATAAATTTCAATGCGTTTAAAATAGTGAAACATTATTTAAATAAACCGCAGACGATTTTTCTCCATAGACGTAATGTAACAGAATTCTTTTGATTGTCCCTGTAAAGTAAATATAAGTTTTATGCACACCCTATTCCATATTAAGCTTCTTGGTAATGCACCTTAGCGATATATATAAATTTCAATGCGTTTAAAATAGTGAAACAATATTTAAATACACCGCAAATGATTTTTCCCCATAGACCGCAATATAACGGAATTCTTTTGAGTGTCCCTGTAAAAAAACTATAAGTGCTACACATTTCCGTTGAAATAGGGAACATGCTATTGATAACGACAATAACATATTAAAATAGCAGAGCAATCCGAGCATATTTACTGGAGTTAGAGCACGGACAGACGGCAGACGGCCATACGGCAGGCAAACCGAAGTCATAAACACTTTTCAACTAGGTTGGAAAGTGTTAAAAAAAAATCTTTTCAAAGCTTTACGTTTGAAGCTGCATTTTAAAATGTAGAACCAATAACTACGTGGGACTATATTTACTTAGAACAGCCATTTAAAGATTGACTAACTAATTTAGATAATAAGTTATTTGCAGCTTCATTAGAAACAATCATTTCCGGTTCTGGTTTAGTTCAGTTTAAACTGCACAACAGGTTAGGGAATAAAAAAACAGCCAAGCTTACATTTATGTTCCATTTTTCAATAAAAACATATTATTTTGTATTTAAAGTTTAATTGTATAAAACTAAAATATTTTAATACTTTTTTTATACCTATCTATCTATATATATATATATTATTTATTTATTTATTTTTTTATTTTTTTGTGAATGTAAAAAGCAGATTGTATATCTGTTTTCAATTAGCTGAGCTTCAATTTGGAACGTAAGCATAAAAAATAGACATTTAGAATATTGTATATATTTTACAATTATATATATATATATTAATTGTTTTCATGCTAAGTGTTCATGCTATGCGTTTCAGTTTATAATTTCTAAAAAGTCTAAAAATATAATCATCAATAAATTGGCTATATAAAAATATCGGATATATATATTAAAAATACCCGATATATATCAAAACATTGGATATATTTTATATTTTTTGAAAATATCATGATATTTATGAACGCTGATCGCGAGCACAGTTTCAAAAATTGGGAATAGTAAGAGTTTTACAAGGATTTTGGGTCATACAGATCAGTAATTAGCAGCGCTGTAGATTATAGAAATTTGCAATATGTCTTGCATCTTAAGCATTGAACTATGACCTTTGGATGATTTCTACAGTTTGTTATAAGAATATTGCTAACTAGCTTGCTAATGCCCGCTAGTGGGCCCGACATTACTACATCGTGAACGATTACCTCCATGGTTTAATATTTTAAACGTTCACAATCTTTTGTGTTTAGAAAATCTTCAAAGTATAACATTGTTTATAATGAGGATGTAACAATATTTGTCTGTAAGGTACAACAATACAAATTTAACAATAACACTGGACTCAACAATGGTACAAAAAAGAAGTCTAGTCTTTATTCTCACGCAGAAAATCTTCAGAAGTGTTACCATTGTTTATAATGATGGTATAACAATATTTTTTATACTCACTGATAAATGGTAGGGTAATTGTATAACAGAATGGTGACATGTGCACTGAGCATGAGTACATACTGAGACGGGAGTTTTTGTAAATCTGATTTTTTTAATTATGTGAATTTTATTCGCATTGCTTTCAAGGCGTAAAACCAACAGAATGAAAAAGAATATATGCCAGTGTTCAAACCAATGACACATGTTCGAATCCTGGCCTTGATTTTTTTTCACTCTGTTGGTTTTATGCCTTGAAAGCACTGTGAATAAAATTCACGTAATTAAAAAAATTCAGAGTATTGATTTTACTATGATTTACGTAATAATACATTTACTTACTATAAAGCCGTTAACTTTTGACAGTCTTACCAACTAGTGCATTTCTTATGAAATTAAATGTCTGATTAAATAAAGCTTTTTCCGTCTCTTTTTTTCAAAATCTCAGACATGGAGGAAGGTGAGGAAATAGGTGAAGTCTGCAGAGAATATATGGTAAGTAATAAATTTTATTTTTCACGAAACCATACACTGCAAAAAAAAAAAAAAAAAAAAAAAAAAAAATGTTGATTTTAAAGTATAATACTGGCATTCCAGCTGCAAGTATTATACCGTAAAATTAACAGTGATAAACAGTAAAATAAGCAGCAATACGCTGCCGCGCATGCGCGGTATTATATATACAGTAATCCCTTAACATTCGCTAGGGTTACGTTCCAGAAAAACCTCGCGAATGTTAAATCCGCGAATGTTGAGTCTATCTCTCTGCACTAAAAAAGGAGTAACGTTCTATAAAATTTTAATTAGAGTGGCACAGCATTTCAAAGAACAAAAGGATATATGTATTAACAGTACGTTATGTACATCTTATATGTATGAATGTACACACATATTCATAAATATGAAATTTATTTAATGAAGATATAATTCAAATTAACTGACTGGAGAAATAATTACAGCTAAAAAGCATAGGTTTTTTTTATTAAAGTAATTTCGACTCTCTCTCTATTCGCAAAGATATGATAATATATGCAGCTTCAGCTCCATCTCTACGAGAATCTGTACAAGCACATTTTAAATTAATAGATTGAAGATTCCGTTACCTTAACACTTCAAATATTCCTATTGCAATGAGTATTCTGCTGTTGTTATTATTTTGTTCTCCTACAGCACTCGCTCCTTTTTCAGTAGACAACTGAAAATTAATTTGTAAATACACACTGAGAAAACACAGGGGAAACAATCTTTAACCACTGTAAATTCTGAAATCGCAAAAGATAATTAAAAAAAAAATCGCGAATAATCAAGTTAGATTCTCGCGAATGTTAAGTTTTCCGCATTTTCGTGTTCGCGAATAATCAGAACTCGCGAATGTTAAAACCGCGAATGTTAAGGGATTACTGTATATTATATATATTATTTATATAATTATACATATATATTATACTGTAATTATATGTGGTATTATATATATTATACTGTAAAATCAATTTTTTTTTCAGTGTAGTTATTTGCTTAATTTTTGTACCACCTACACTGTTAAAAATGTAATGTTAGGTTGAAATAAATTGTTAGTGATGTAGTAACTGCAACCATAAGATCGTGAAAACGTTTATCCTTATTTGATACTTTACATGAACCATGAAACTATAAAATATAGAACATTAATTTTGTTTTAAGTTGAATCATAGAGTTGTGTTGTGTTTAACGGATAAATATTAAACCAAAAACTTTTAAAATGTTAAAGAACAAACAGGTAAAATATTGAACTACCACGTGACCACAGTTATCCTTTGTGAATTTTCTTTAATTAGACCGAGATTTTTATTTAAAAGGGAATTCGACACACTACGAACATTCAAGCCTAAACCGGAATTAGAACCTGACATTTCTTGACTTCTAGTCAACATTCTAACAAGCGCGGTAAACTGCTTTATAAAGTATCTAAAGCAGTATACTGAGAGTGCATAGAGCCATTTATTTGTTCTGATTGGTTGTTGGATAACTTCATTTTTTGGTGAAAGTTGAAACCATTTTTGAGGTTGAACTCCGAAGATTTCTATAAAAGCTAAGAAGAACAACATTGTGATTAATCTACTAACGCCATTGGTTGGTTTAACTTTGAACTAGCTAAACCATTAGATAAACCACTAGCTACCACCATAGTATGAACGAAGCAGATGTAAAGTAATGCTTATAATCTTGTTATTTGCTTATAAACAGATATACAATTTAAATTATTTTATTATTTAAAATAGATACATTTTATTTACATACAACAGAAAATTCTTGCTACATACATAATTTTATTTAGTATGAGTAATTAACTTTTACTTATCTCTGTCCAACTATGTATGGCTATAGGTCAGTTAGGTATACAATTGTAGAAAAATAAAGTACAGCTCCTAACTAATTCTAGTCCCACCAGTGGCTGAGAGGTTTTCTGTTGTATGCAAATAAAATATATCTATTTTAAATAAGAAAATAATTTAAATTGTATATATAAGCAAATAACAAGATTATAAACGTCACTTTAAATCTGCTTCGCTCGCACTGTGGAGTTGGTTTAGTTACGTAGTTCAAAATGAAACGGATCAATGGTGTAAAGTAATTATAGATGAACCACAATATATCAGTCTTCTTAACTTTCAGGCCACACCAGTGGCTGAGAGGTTCTGCTCTCAAAGCTGGTAGACGGGATGTGTGGTTCAAACCATGTCGCGCTCGTCGACCTAACCGTTCGGAATTTTCCGTGTTTTTCTTCGAACCTTGCCGTAAATACGGGTTAGGATCCCTTAGAAAGACCCCGCCCCCACGGAGGGCACTTCCCCTAGGGCCTGTACCCCTCGAGTAGATAATTGGCTATCATAAACCAACCAACCAACCAAACTAACTCTGCTGTACAACAGCTTATGAAAATAAGACTAATACCAACCAGTTAGTAATAACGTTTACTAATTAATGCTATACTACTAATTAAATTTCCTTACCAGAATGCCTGCATACAGAAATTGTAACAAACTTTAAACGTTTCAACACTAACACTTAATCTTGATATCATATTTGGATTCGTCGGTAATTTTTACTGTCGGATACCAAACGGGAAGTCATTCGATCAAGTAATTCAAGAATTATGGAGATTTAAAGTTTGGAATTCCTAATGATAAATTCATTTTTAATCTTTGCAAAATAGATTCCAATGCGAGTATTTTTTTAAGTCTAACTCAAAAACTACTTGGCAGAATGAGTTGTAATTTTAGATTTGCATATTGGAAGCTTCTAGAAAATGGTTTCTGTTTAAAAAAAAAAAATCATAGAAGCAATTTTTTTTTCTAAAATGAATTTCAAATTATCTATTAAAAAATATTAAATGTAACCTAGGAATTTTTTAAGCAAAAATTGGTGTCTAGAAGCTTCAATCATGCGAATCCAAAATTACACTTTACCACACTACAGGGGGAAAAAATCGCCTCAAAACTTGGGCTCACTGTAAAAACAAGTTCGTATATATAAGGGTGATTTTATGTGAAATGTTTGTATTTTAACGAAAACTTTCTATTTTGAGTTGAAATCGTAAATTTGGGAATCTACCAACCTTCGCATTCTTTTTAATCAATTACAAAAAATACAAAGGTTGGTATGGTAGGTATGTTTTTGTACATGCGTGAATGATTCATTCGAATATCAAAATACAAAATAACGCATTTATGCTCATCAATATGCTCAAAATACAAAGGTTGGTATGGTAGCTATGCTTTTGTACATGCGTGAATGATTCATTCGAATATCAAAATACAAAATAACGCATTTATGCTCATCAATATGCTCAAAATACAAAGGTTGGTATGGTAGCTATGCTTTTGTACATGCGTGAATGATTCATTCGAATATCAAAATACAAAATAACGCATTTATGCTCCTCAATATGTCCACGCAGGTACTTATACTTCCAATTTGTTTTTTTTTTTACAGGTTTTCGAATCAGATCCAGACGCTTTCCAGAAAAGAGTGGTAAGGTTTTATATTCATATATAAGTTTGTGAGAAAATTTTTGATAACTTTTTTTAAATTGTTGACAAATTATATAATTGTGTGTAAAGCAAATAATGAATATTCTTCGAAGAAAGCTAAAATCTTTTTTAATAACATTATTTTTTTTTCCATTTTATTCATTTATTTGAGAATTTTCAATCTAAAAAAAAAAGGAAGTCAGTTATAACTGTTTTCAAGAAAAATGGAAGAAAAAAAAATCCCAAACAACGCCAATCTTTGTGACACATTTCTGAAGTTACTTTTTTTTAAGTGTGAAATTTGCATGGGTGACTATTGAAGTAATTTGTATTCGAATGGGATTTTTCGATTATCGTTAAATGTATTGCATCTGGAGTTATAATCGATTTATTGACATCTTTTCTGCACTGTCGTGTTTCAAAAATCGGGTTAAAATATCCATTTTGTCACCATTTTCAGAAAGATACTTTGCCTTTGTAGAAAAAAGAGAAACAGTATTCAATTTTTTGGTATCTGAATAAGAATAACTGAAACTTTTATGAATTTAAACATAAAAATTCGTGAATGTGTCAGAAAGTAGATAGTTGAGAATGCCTTACTACTTTTAATAATTTCATAATTTAAACAGATTGATTGATTATTTATGTTAGGTTCGGTACCCTTTGAACTATTTATTTATTTGAGTATCTTATAATATATTTTTTAGAAACAAAAACTAAATGGATTTTATGGAGGAAAATGCTAAAAAAAATGCAGTTCTTATGGTAAAAAATAATAATAAATAATAATTAAAGAAAACATAAGAAAATTTCAAACTCTCACTTCTACAATTTTGAACTTTTCAAAAATTTTCCTTTTGCATACTTTTTTTAAAAGTGTTCCCTATAACTGTAAGAACCAGATTTCCAAAAAGTTAATTAGTTTAAGGAAAAATAAATAAAATCTCATGCTATATGTAAAAATACAGTAAAAATAATTATTTACTTATTTTTATTTTAAAAAATAAACTACGATATCACTCGGATTTATCGATACCCGTTAAAACGATTTTCTCAACGATAAAATTTCATTCTTTTGATTTAGCTGTATTTATTTTGTATGTTGAATGATTTTCGTTTCAACGATAATTTTGATTAATTTCAAATATTTTAAACTCTTTTCTTAGCTACAAAAATTGTCAGTTCCCCCCCCCCCCCCCCTCTGTTGTATCTGGGGTCTTGGAACTCCGATAAATATCTCCTAAATAGGCGAATTCAACAATTATATCAACACTACGTATTATAAAGTCAATCACAAAATCATACTTTAAAAGTTAAAATTTGTTTCCGATTTTATAGTACTTATTAAAGAAAAATGGACTGAGGTCTTTATTACTTTGTCATGCTTTTATTGAAAGTTAATTTGGGAAAATGGTATTAATTTTAACAGATATAAAACAATAAGGCACATTAAGTTTTTTTAATAGTTATTTAAGATAAATATTAAATGCAATAACATGGCAACTTTTAAATATAATCACTTTGGGATCGCCCAATCTGAAATGTCCCATTAGTCTCCATGCCATTTTGGAGTGCATTTAGGCTATGGGGAAAATCCCAGTAAAAGATTTTATGATTTTTTTTCAAAATGGTGGCAACTGGGTTAAGATTTTTCCTCTAAAACATAAAATTAATTTGCCTTATGACATTCCGCCAGTCAGAAGTGAGATTCCATCAGTGTAAATGTCGTCATATTTAAAAGAAAAATCTTAATGTTTTTAATAAAATTTAAAAATATTAAAATGATTGCGTTTAATTATGCAGTAATCACGGAAGAGCAGAATACAGATTATTTATTGAGAAACAATATTAAGTAGTCAATGTAAATAAAGTAACAGTAAATAATCTATCATAAGAAGTAATATGTAAAACGAAATGTTTCTGATGAGGAAAATGACGTCGTTTGGAAAACAAAAGATGAATTTTCCTGCATGAATATAAGGTATTTTATTAACCCTGTGTCAGTATGACGTCTGATCTCTGAAATATCTGATTCATTTATCCCTTTTCCTGCATTTAAATAGACAGAACTTCTGCTTTTATTTAAAGATCTTTGGTACGCACAAAATAAAATATTGCTGAAATTTTACACAGGGCTTAATTTCTAACAGAAAAAGTACCTAATGTTCTGCAGTACTAATAACCGTAGCGTGCTCCTTCACCCCCCCCCCTTCCACCGTCACTCCAATCAGCATATTTATATTTCATACATTCTATATAATTTGCAAAAATTAAAGTAATTTTTTTCTTTAGCAAAATAAAAAAATTAAATATATCTATCTGCATTTACTTAGCTGTCAATTATTCCACTTTTTAGTTATCACTCCGGCCGAATAGAAATCTCTGCCTAATTTTAATGTTAATTAATCACAGAATTCTCCGATTAAATAAAGTAAGGATTGTGATTCGGAAATAGTGTTATCACAAAAAAAGAATAGTTCGCAGCTATGCACTTTTATGAAAAAATGAATGAAATTTTGAATGAAAGCCCATTTCATGTCCATTTCCTACGCGTACAGTAACATTATGTCACATATAGTGTTTTGATAGAAAAAAATGCAAAAGGTTCGATATGGGAGGAAAAGGAAAGGGTAAGTTACAGGGTTCGTACGGCTACCGTTACTTTTCCAGGTGACAAACCAGTATATTTTTCTAAAGAAATACATCAAGTTCAAACGTGCGAAATTTAACCTTATTTAAGAAGGATTATCTATAAGAAAATACTGGTACCGAATAATTTCCTGGTCTTAAAATTCCAGGACTCGTACGAACTCTGATTTTGGCTTGAGTTTTTCGGAAGCGCTTGCGGTGGGCTCCGGCGGAATTTAAGCCCTGATTTTACATCATTTACATAATTTCCATTTAATTATTATAATAAATATTTAATGAAACTCAGGAATAAAAAAAAAAATGCTTAAATGACTCTTACGGTAATATTTTCCTATTTATTTTCGTGAAAAGCGATTTCATTTTTCAAGTTTTTTATTCCACCAGCTCTGAAATTAAAAGGTAAATCGTCTGCTTATGAAAATTATATAACTTTTAAAACGTGCATTTTCTCACACAAAATTTCAATTTTTACAAAGCTAAATGATGTCTAGATTTTTACTGAGATAAGGACTTCAATAGAATGTGGTGTTCATGTGCAAAGTTTTGAGTATGTTTGTGTAAGTAATATGTGTTGAATTTGTAGTGTGACCTTTTTTTTCATTACATTATTCTTTTATTCATAAGCTTAAATTGTAACATACTTCCTTAATATATTCTCTTTCGTCGAAGTTCGACGGGTGCAACTAGTTATAATTATACCACATAGCATCTGTTTTACTATTCACAATACTCTAAAGTAAAAAAAAAAAAGATGTAAATGTGAAACATACATATAATTAACGGATTTAATAATTAAAAGTATAATGAAAGATTTGTACTGTTGTGTCGTTGGATGTTGTTGTTGGTGGTAGTGTAAGAGACGGGGCTAAAAAAGATATGAGGCGGTATTTTCCAATATTACCAAATATTTTCCAATATTTTCGGCCTATGGCGGAATACATTTAGAAATTATCCTGAAAATAAATGATGTTTTTATTATTATAATTTCTGTTATAATTGAAATAATTTATTAATGAGTTTTTGTCATCTGAAACATGATAGTAATATTGTTTTCATGGCTTTATCTTTAACAGGAAGAGTGCGTTGGAAAAATGAAAGAAATGGAAGAAGCAGAAAAGAATAAAATAAAGGTAAATAAATATATATACATACAAGATGATAAATTTTGAAATTATTTTCATCATTTAATTATAATATATTTAAATTATAATATATTTCATAATTTATCATCTTGTATTAAAATATTTATATAGTTTGTGCGCTCACAAGAGCTGATTTGTGCCTGGTGCACATCATTTGTATATTTTTACACCATTTTAAAAACGAAAAGATGATACAAAACTTAAACCCAGTAAATTGAAAATGCAAAAATTAAGAAACTATCAGTGCTCCCAAATGGTCCGCCAATTGAATACCAATATTTTTTAATAGAAAATTTCATGGTAGGTTTCTGCAACATTTCTACAAAACTTTACCTCCGAAGGTGGTTTCTGCAAGATTTGCAAGAAAAATCTAAAAATAAAATTTTTCTAAGACAATACCGGTATTCAAAAAGCGGACCATTTGGGAGCCCTGAACAATGAATATCTTATGGAATCGTCAGAGGAACTTCATAAGAATAATTCATACTAAACATATGTTATTTCGTCGAATATTGTCAGCATTAAGCCTAAATATTATGCTCCTTATAACATATCGAAAAAAAAAACAATAATTGAAAGAAATCAAAATAACCAAGAAATAAGAAAAATCAACAAAAGGAGATAATGAACGTAAAGATATATAAAACAACTCACCAAGTAGAGAGAAAAAAATGTCAAAAAGATGTACAGTGAAACTTCCATTTAACGAAGTCTCATCGTTACACTTAAAAACTTCGTTATAAAGAAAATTCGTTTAATAGAAATCAACTTAAATTCATGAAATTTTTCCTTCAGATATGACAAACAGGGTATTGGATTCAGAAGCATTTGATACAGTTTCAATTATGAAACCGTTTTTACATAACAGTTGTGTACGGTCGATGAAATCACGTCACATTTCCTAGCTTTGGCTCAAGCTTTCATCAGGTTCACACAGGTTCTCAAACTAATGTTTTCACTAAATTCTCTTTTTTCTGTCTTTTTCGATAATGTACTTCAATTTTTTTTTATTATTCCTTACACTAATCACTACTGGCAGAAGTTTAGATGTTGTATTAGCAGGAACAAAAATAACTTTGATGTTGTTCGATTTGCATTTTGAAGCACATTCTTGTGGATGTACAACGCAATTGTCTATCAGCAATGGAAGGTCAGAATAGTAACTGTCTGACTCAAATTGATATTTTTTGCTTCAATGCATCTGACGCCACTACATCACTGCATCTTCTATATCATTGAACGTAAAAAAGGGATTTTGACTTCCCCCAATTGTCAGCGCTGGAATCTCAGTGTGAGAGAGTAATTATAACAAGTGTTTTTCTTAGTGTGAAAAAAAATGTTTTATTTAGCACCAAGCAGAATGGAAAGTTTTTAAATGTGTTCATTTTCGTACAATCCGCGGAAATAAATTCGCATATCCATCGCAACAGCAATCTCTTAGTTTGAATTCTTTTCACGTACAAAAGTGGAATAAACTTCGTTATATAGAATATATTTTTCGTAATATGGAGATTAATTTATATGCTAATGGTGTTCAAAGTCAAAGTTCTGCAGAAAATTTCGTTAAGTAGAAAACTTCGTTAAATAGGAACTTCGTTAAAGGGAAGTTCTACTGTAATTGAAATCAGATCGAATACACGTGCCGTAGATAAACAATTTAGCATGTGAGATGTTGCAGAAAGAGTACACAAAATTACGGATAATAGAACATCTGTTGTCATGTACAAATGCTATGAATAACTACGTTACCTAAATGTAAACTAAAAAGACAGTAACTTGATAAAAAATAACGAATGAAATTACATAATTAAATATCAATATAGAAGTGAAATGGGGATAAAAGAAGTATGAGATAAAATAAGGCTAAATAAAGAAAAATTCATAATGATTATTAAATAGATGTTAACTAATAATAAATAATTATTTACATAGAATATTAAAGTAAAAATTAATTAGTAATAAATATTTATTAAAAATATACAGTAAAAGACATACTAGTACAGCCAGGGTTAAAATGCCATATACATGATGAATAAATGTGTAAATGATTAACCTAAATTATTATTTACTAAGCTGGTCGCTTTCGTGTGGGCCCAGATGCCTTCTGCAGCGTATATCCCGGACATCGCTTGGGGCCCAGAAACTGCCTTCTACATGAAAACAGAAAAATATTTTTAACTATACCACAATATCTGAAAAAATCCAAAAAAGCACGTAAATAATGATTTCACGGATATTTTTTTTTTCATGAGTCATTTTTTTTTTCATGATTGTTCATTGAAGTACCCTTTACACGTGAAATACTGAAGCGATTTCAATATTTTTTACTTTCTTCTATCTTTGCAGGAAGAAAGTATTGCATTCGTGAGAAATTTCGATAAATTTGTAGGTTTTAGAAGGTCCTGAACACGATTTAACAGTTTTCCGAAAATGTATGCCCATGAGTCGGTGTATCTGTCTATCTGTATGCGACACAAATTTTGTGGGTGCTCTGTCTCAAGAATTAATGCACGAAATTTAATCACAGTTCATATTATGTTAGACCTTGACACAAATAGACGCTGATTAGGTTTGGGTGTTAATTCCCGAACAGGTGGCGCTGCTATGCTGCATTTTTCCGATTTCCGCGATAGCTTTGTTGCAAGAACTAAATGCACGGAATTTCATCAAACTTCATATTCTGTTAGACTTAGACATAAATAGACGCTGATTACGTTTGGGTGTAAATCGCCCAACAACTGTTGCTTCTTTATTGTGTTTATACCGTTTTCCGTGCTAATTATATCTCAAGAATGAATAGATTGTCATTTAATTTTGGTTGCAGACGATTTTATTTATACAGAAGAATGTTTTGTGATGGCCACAACATACTAGTTAAAAATAATTTTGACAGTAACTAAGCAGTAAATTAATCGTTCAGCAAGAAATGCAAATAAAATATACAATAGTTGCGCAATTTTGTTCACAAAAAATTCTAGTTTTCTTTTAAATGAGCATTACTAAAAAGGAATTTATTAACGAGAAAAACAAAGAGATTCAAGTAAATTGAGCTAATTCTAATAGACAAAAAATAGCAGCAAGAAGAAAAAAAACTTCCAATCGCTTCAGTAATTAACGAGATAAAGTATGCCAGTATCAGTTGTTTTTCACCAGATTTCGCACCTGTTGTTGCCCTTAAGTGAATAATGCACTAAAAACATTAACAAGGTAATATTAAAGGGTACTTCTCTATTATCCCGTCGACCACTTTTCATAACAAAAAACTATCGCCAAACTGTTAGATTAAACGCCAAAACTGCAGTCCCATTTACTTGATGTCAGAAGCATTATACGTGTTTGTTATGTCAAGTGGTTTTTAATTCGACATTTGCGTGTATTTTTCATTATGTTTTACTGATTTATTAGTTATTTCATTAATTAAAATAACAATTGTCTCCTTAAATTCTTATATTTTATTTATTTATTTATTTTGATATTCCAATGGCAACGTTCTCCCGTTTATTCGGCGTTACAGTTTGGGAATAGTTTTTTGTTATGAAAAGTGTTCGACGGGATAATAGAGAACTACCTATTCAAGTTTTAAGTGCAAGGTTTCACTTAATGTATACACTGAAAATTCGATTTTGGACACGTTTAAGATGTACTGTTGCCTTAAATATAAATTTTGTAGTACTGCTAAAATTTCTGTTCTTTTTCCTCCTACGTTTTAACAGACCTGTCTCCAAGAAACGTATGTTACGATAATAGATAGGATGCCGGAAGAAATTAAAATTCCAGATGAGTGCTTTCAGCAGATGATGGAAAACTGCCCTCTTCAACAGGCTTAAAACACAAAGCAAACTGGCGATGTGCCCCATAAATGACTTTCTACACCACGGGATATTTCATCAAAATAATAGATAACTTTGTAAGCCTGAATGAAATAAAGTAGTCTGTTCAATTTTTTTTTCTGTAAAAAACTGGAATAAAAATTAAATAAAATGATTCAAAATGTGTTTTAATTATTCCCTTCAATTCTATACGTTTCTGTAACATTTAAATTGTTTTTGCATGCATTAAAAAGGGGTACTAGTTTGAACCAACTTTTGGTTTTGCACAAGCTGTAACTATAGCTGAGAATTGTTAAGATTTTTTTAACAGCATTTTCGAATAGTAGTCTTTCCCTTATTTAATCACAGAAATCTGCAATAAAATAAGGCGAAGATTATTATTTGGAAATACTGATGACGAAAAATCGTAGCTTTAAGCAGCCACGGTTCCAACTTGGAATCATAAGATAACGGAAAACTATATTTGTGATATTGTGCTTTGTGTGAACACGAAATGGTACACACACACACACACACACACACATATATATATATATATACAGTCTGTTACAAAATTATAAGACCACTCAGAATTTCACCTTTTTTCAACAAAGAAAATATTAGTTTGAATTTAAAAGTAGTTGTATGAAAAGAAATAACTCTATAATGTTTATTTAGCTCAGGGAGAAAAAGCTTGAATAATTTTTTGTTTCATGCCAAACGATTTTACGCAAACCCGTTGTTTCATAAATATAAGACCACTCTTATGTTATTAATAAAGAAGACGATTTTATTTTGAACTCAGAGTTTAACTATAACCTAAACAATCTGTAAAATTTAAATAGAATAATAAAATGCAGAAATTCTGAATTGTATCTGATTCTTTTAATTTATTAGTAAAATGCCTCATCGGAGTGAGCTGCCTGAAATAGAAGTGAGAAAATGGTGGTAAACTATATTTGTGATATGACGCTTTGTGTGAACACTAAATGTTACATGCACACACACACACACACATATATATATATATATATATATATATATATATACAGGGCTTAGTTTCTAAGCAAAAGTACCGGAGCCCTAATTTTCTGCCGTACTAACAACCGTAGCGTACCCCCCTCCCCCCCGCCCCTTTCGCCGTCACTCCAATCTGCATATTTATATTTCATACATTATTTTCAAAATTTAAATCGTTTTTTTTATGTTGCAAAATAAAAATTTTAAATACATCTATCTGCGTATACTTAGCTATCAACTATTCCACGTTTTAGTTATTACTACTTCCAAATAGAAACCTTTGCCTAATCTTAATGCTAATTAATCGCAGAATTCTGCGATTAAATAAGCTCAGGATTATGATTCGAAAATAGTGTTAATACAAAAAATGAATAGTTTGCAGCTATGCAGAATAGAAAAAGACTATTTCTGTTTACTAATTATTCTGATCAAAATAGCATAAAAATGATTTGAAATGGAAATAAATAAAATTTTAAATTTAAGACAGACTGAGCTTAAGCCTGCCCAAACCCGTAGACTGATATAAAAATCGAGCCCGTTTCATCTTCATCTTTTACGTGAGCGACACATTACGTCCCTTATAAGTGTTTTGAGGCAAAAGATTGGAGATGGGAAGGAAAGGAAAGGGTAATTTAGGATTCGTTTTTCGGAAGTGTTTTTTCACTGGGCTCCGGAGCGCAGTGTTTACGAACTACGGTGAATTCTGGTCAATATTTAAATATTTACGAAAAACAGAGAAGTACCGGATCTGAGCTCCGGTGGGCACCGGCTCAAATTAAGCCCTGTATATATATATATACAGTCTGTTACAAAAGTATAAGACCACAACATATTTTGCTATTTAGGTAATTAAAAAAATATCTCAATCAAAATAAAGAATATTCTATGTTAGTACATCAAGTTTTTAGTAAAATGTAGCAACTTACACAAATGAAATTAATTAGGAAAAAATAAAACATCACTATAACAAAAAAGTGTCAAAAAGAACTCTTACAAAATTATAGGACTACCTGTGGGAAAGAAGGTTTTCTCAAATTTAGTAAGAAGTTGCTCCATCATTCCTCTGAATAACTTCAAACACACGATTTGGCATAGAGTTAATTAATTTTTTAAGGAACGATTTGGAAATATTGTCCCATTTCTCCATAATGGCCATTTCTAATTCATATGTTGAATGATACTGTTTGTTATTTTCATAGACTTGGCGAAACAAATAACCCCACAAATTTTCTATGGGTTTTAGGTCAGGGCTTCGACTTGGCGAAGGTAAAACATCAATCTTTTCTCTTTTAAGCCATTCTTTTGTTGATTTCGATGAATGACTGGGAGCATTATCTTGATGAAACTTCCATTTTGCACCTCCTAAAATTGGTCCGAAAGGTATCAGACTTCGAAATAGCATCCGTTGATAACTGTCCGAGTACATTTTACCTACAACGCTTTGGAGATCGCATTTTCCTGCATATGAAAATGCGCCCCACACAATAACGGAACCGCCTCCCATCTGCCCACTGAAGAACTCGCCAGATCTTTGCCTTTCATCATGCCAGTAGTAATTATTGCCGTCTGGACCACAAAGATTGAATTTTTTATCGTGTGAAAACAATATATTTCTCCATGCAGAGTTCCAGGATAGGACATTCTTTGCCCACTTAAGACGAGATTTCAATAGTAGTGGTTTACTTTTTAATTTGCGACGAATAACACCAGCATTAGATATAAAAATTCGTCACACGGTTGCATGTGATCTTTTAGTTATCTATTGTGCTATTTTACGAGTCAACTGGTATTTTTATGTTGTCAGTTTGACAATTCGCCTATTATCACGATCTGATAACTTCTTTTTACGACCAGATCGTTTGTGCTGTCATTACAATTCTTTTTTATTTAAAACACTAGCTAATCCGCCCGGCATTGCCCGGGCGCAAATTCACAATCACTCAACATCCTACGCACTTGTCGCCAAGCGCTTTGGCGAGAAAATGAACTTCACGCATGCGTGGCATTTGGCCGGCAAACTCAAAATCGTACTAGTACCATTGAATAGATAGATGTTTTATTACAATTGTACATCCTACAACATTTCTCCTACCTTTTTACCTCGAGTTTTATCGTCAGCATTAAAATGATTTAAAAATAAATGAAAGCCTTCATTTTGTTAAAGATATTACAAAGATTCAATAGCTACTGAAGTAATTACTTAGTAGCTTAGGCTACCGAGCTCACGAAAATGAATCATTTCCTGTTTTGTAAACAGTTACATTAAATAAACAATAATTCTTTTTATAAAATAAGCTTAGAAAGAAGTAAAAATACATTTTATAATACATGATGTTATTTACATTTTTTACCTTTTATACTACTTTATTTAATCTCGAATAAACACAGATATTTATTTATTATATTTAGTTAAACGCTTTTTAACTTTTAAATTATCCCCCCCCCCCCCAACAAAAAAAAAATAATAAAAAAAAATCTTATACATTGATAAGAATGAGATACATTCTAAAGGGATAATACAGCACTGCAATAACACCAAATTCAATAAAATAATTAGGATCCTTAGGTTTTTACTTTTCAAATTCATCCTAATTAAGTATACATGTATATATTTAAATAAATTTGTTAGTAGAATAGAGAAGAAACCTAATTGAGCATTCCAGTAATGGATACTACATCTTAAAAGTCTTAAAATCTTAAAAATAAATGAAATTTTGTAAATGACCATTAGTATAAAAAAATCCAGTTTTCTATTACTGATTTTTAAAAAAAAATAACATGCAATTTTTTAAGAAAACAAGGAGGATATAAATGAATTAAGTAAAACCATTTCTTAGCTTGTTCAGTAAAAATTTCACTGAAAGACAGTGGAATTGTGAAGCAATATTTTATGCTTGAGTAATTCAACAAGATATATTGTATATTCAATAAGATATATTGAATATTCAATAAGATATATTGAATATTATTCTCTATCCCTGGGTTTGAGTCTCGAATTGGTTCATCTAATGTAATAACAGATGGCAGCACCATGCACTGATTAAATGAAAACAGATACAATTTTCCTCCCTCTTACAGTAATGTATTTTGAGCGGCTATAACTTTGAGATGTATCGTGTGTCGAATGGTTTTTTTAATGGCACAAAAGCAAAATGAATAAAAGGTTGTTGAGTTTTATATGATTTTCACTTATCTTATTGAAATATATTATTTTCACGTGTTCTAATGGCGATAATATAAGATCGGGTAAATTTTTGTTTATCGAATCGCCTTCGTTTGCGATACCTCATTAAAAAACATGCAAGGAAGAGTTCTAAAAAAAATAATAAAAGAGGAATTTTTATTGGATATTTTTTTATAAAGCAAAACTTTGAGGGGGAGGGGTCCATTACTGTCATGTCACATTTACCCTATTATCAATCAGCAACAAAATACTTATCTTAGCATTTCCTCAACAAGTAATTAAGGTAAATATAATAAACTTTCATCTATTTATTGTGATCATTTTAAGAAAGGTAAAGTTATAAAACATTAAATAATGCACATGTTCACAATATATATACATACATATTTATTATAATTAGTCAGAAATACTTCTTAATAAACAAGAAATGCGTGGTCGAAATGTCGAAGTATAGTTTCAACCGTTTGCCAATTTGTATAAGACACGCGAATATGTGCTACAGTTCATTTTCTCGCCAAACCGTTTGGCGTCAAGTGCGTAGGACGTTGAGTGATTGTGAATTTGCTGCCCGGGCCCGACATATTAATAATCTGTTCTATACGAATATGACTGAAATCTGTAAGGCTATCGAAATCAAGTCGAATGAGGCAAACTTCGTCATAATCGGGCTCATAAAACCCAAGATCGGAAAGCGCATCCTGGAGGTCGAAAGTGCAGCTAAAATATTTAAGGCTATAGATATCAAGTCGAATGAGCCTAACCCCGTCGTAATCGGGAAACATAGAACCAGATATACTCCTATAGTTCCACTTTCCACCGCCAGGGGGCGCAGTCTGTTCTGGAAGAGGCCTTTTCAGAACACTTGACCCAACCAAATTTCCTAGTAGAATTGAAATTTAACTACGGGTAAACATTGCCAAAATAGCGGAAATCGCGAAAGTGGGTTACATAATCGATCGGTTTCTAAAGGGTTAATGCAGATATTTTTTAAAACCCAACGATGCATTTTGAAGAAAATGAACGTGTCTATGATCTGAAGTCTACTGTTTGTCCGTATTTGCATTTCCCGAGTCGATGCCGATTTTTAAATCTGGACCAACAAAAGGAAATTCGCGTGAGTGAGTTTTGAAAAGGATTTTTTTTTTCGAGGGTTAAAATTAAATTTTTTCAAAACGGATACCAGATTTTAAAAAACAAAGGAATATAGATTAGGCACGGTATTTTTAGTTTTTCGTATCTTGTTTATAAACGCCAATTCGAATTTTTAAAGATAGGAGAAATAGTTAAAAAAGCGAAATTGACTTACGGTTAAAAACGTTTTCGAAAGGGTTAACGTGATTTATTTTTTAAACTAAAGGTTTCTGCCTAAACCCGATAGAACGTAGATGTATTTAGGTGTGTTTGCTTTTTGTTTGGTTATTTTAGAGAGCCGATGCCAGATTTAATATATAGCAGAAAATCGGAATTCGCAAAAGAGAGTCCTGCGCACGAATTTTTTTTGAAGGGTTAATATTCGTATTTTTAAAAACAAATACATATGTCCAAAAAGGAATAAATGTAGATATTGTCTGGTATTTTTAGTTTTTCGTACCTGTTTCTGAATTACCGATGGGAAATTTTAAAAATTGCCAAAATCGCAAAATGGCACCATTTTGCGACAGAAAATATACTTTGCATACAGAAAATATACTTTTTCGAAGGGTTAATTTTTGTATTTTTTAAAACCAAAGGTGGCTTTGAAAACGACAAAAACAGTTCTTTCATTTGGTGACCTTCGTTTTTCCGTATATTTTGTATTCCGGTAGATACAAGGCTCGTAAAACGGGAGAAAATAAAAAACACGAATTCGATGCTATTTGATTATTTTTTTTGAAAGGGTTAAATGTAAAATTTTTTCAAACCAACCAGATCGTTCGAGACGTAAAAGTATGTTCTTTTAAAATATGTAGACGGTTTTTCCGTATTTTTAGCCGTTTGTCCATGGCGAATTTAGAAATACTTTAAACAAAAACGGAATGTCTTCTGCTTTCTTTCTTCTGTTCCGGAAGATACGGAAATTGGTTTCTGCACATGCACCAGCTCGCTTCAGAATAATGACTTTTTTATTTGTGATCTTTGATCAGTTTTTAATTGATAACTACTTTAATTTTCAAAATTTTAAAATTCTGAGGCTCAGGTATACCAGGAGAGTGTTTGGACTACCTAAATCTAAATTTACAGACTTCTACCCAGACAGCACACTCTATCTATAAGATGTCGATTTATAGTCTAAATACATCTATAACGTCCATGACATCTTTTAGATATGCATAGCATTAAACAAATAGATGTCTATAAGCCATTTCTCATTTAGATTTCTATTAGACGTCTATGACCTGCAATAGACGTATTATATCTATCACTTTTTCGACGTCTAAAGGAAATGCTTTTTTCAACCTCCAATGGAAATACTTTTCAATTCATCCAATGGATTTGCGAATAACACGTATTATGCTCATCTTATGGAAAAAGTACTCCTACTTCAATGCAACTGCGCGCATGCGGGAACGGAAAGTCAAAGGTCGTTTGAAGACACTCTCGCCGCGGCTGGGGCTGTTGTTTATATTGTATACAGCGGCAATCTTGGATGTAATTATACTGACAACTTTTGTGAAAGGTAAGTTATTCATTTCTTTATTTACTTTCCTGTGTAGTTTATATAACATTTAATTACTAAATTCTTGTATCTTACATATATACAAGATTTAGGCTTAATGTTACGATAAGTTTCATCAGTCATATATATATTGTGTTTAAAAGGAAAAATACATCCGAAATGTCGCTGTATAAATTGTATATGCAGAAATATAATCTCACAGGTACAACGAAAGCAATAATGTAATTGTTTTTAGTAGTAATTGAGTGTTAATGAACTACATATTGTTTTGTTTATCACTATTATGAATCCTGACCCCACTGAATCCTTTGAACGCCAGTGTTAGATTATTTATGCACTAAACCATAATATTTATCAGAACTTTCGAATAATATTTAGATTTTACGATGTACATGAACGGAAAAAAAAGCTATTATTTATTTTTAAATGAATTTATTTGACAAATTCAGATTTCAAAGGGTAAAAAAAAAAAAAAGTTTTGAACATGTTTGCAACTGAAATACTTTGCCCTTAAAAGGGTTAACAGTTTCGTGTATTATTTATCATACAATTTAGAATTACACTAAAATAACTATATATAAAATTTTGCTAAGACTAAAACTAATACTATAAATAATGTAATTCTTGTTTAAAAAATTACTTTTTTTCCCCTGTATTTATTTATAATTTAGTGTCCCTTCTAGACCAATATTTAAGGGCGCAGCATCCTGCCTGCTCTAAAATTAGCAAAATGCACCGTACCCTTTTTAAAATATCGAAATGCATCCTTAATTATATCCAGAGGTCTCTTGTTAAAATCTTCCCCAATACCAGAGTATTTCTAAATTAATGTATCCAGAAGCTTGCAAAAAATCATAGACCTTCCTTCTTTCTTTAATAAAAACAGGAGATTATTAAATAAATGTTGTACTGTTTTTGGCTATGATGTCTTACACTCACACAGTTTATTTCTTTAATCAGTTATAAAAAGGAAAATAGTTGCCAAACTTTGGCTACTATGCTTGTATTTAAATTATTGGTTTGGCATGGGCTTGGAAAGCAGGCCAATCAAAAAGTCACCAAACTTCAGTGCGTGACAGTATCTCGTCTATTCCTTTTTTTTTTTTATCGTTACTCAACACAATAATTTTTTTTTCTTGAAGTAATGCCCATTTTCACTGAACAATGACTGTTTTCTGCTTCATTTGTGCTGTTATTATTTTCTAACAACCTGCCTTTTTCTTTCTAGAGTGAGTGAACATTGTATAACAATTAAAATTCTGATCCTATATGTATTAAATTTTACATTTTTTTCTTCATTTGTTGTCATTGTTGAACTTGTGTTCCGACACATTTTTTTTTTTTTTACATACCCAATAAAAGATATATATATATTTTAATTGTGTATTATATGATATTTATGCTTGAGTATATTTTTTCAAATCACTTTGATACTAATCTTTTGGTACTTGTGTATTAACCATTAGGTATAGGTGCAGATACCCAACATTTGGAAGGAGTCACTGGCTCCTAAACCCAAAAAATCCAGTGGCCACAATTGTAAAACAAATGCATAAAAACAATAGTGTTTATATAGGGTAAAAAACTAAAAAAAAAAAAAAATAATAATTAATTCAAAGTGTAAAGTAATTTATTTAATATAAACACGTGTACAACAAAATTTGAATATTAATTAAATCTTAAATCATGTACTGTCAGAAGATAAAGTTGGGCAAGATACGGTTTAAAAAACAATATGTAGATAAGCTAAGCAATCATGATAGCGGGGAATATCAGAAAAACAATATTTCTTATTTTGATTTTGCCAGACAAAAGTACATATGAAAGAAAATCTGAATTTGTGAGAATATTTTGCACTATAAAAATAAAAACACACTTCAAACATTTGTTTATATATATATATATATATATTTAAATCACAGTCTATGTCAAATAAAATTATCAGATGTTACGAATAACATTGCTATTCGAATATATTTAATAGTTTGCTGTGTTAAACAGATCATTCTGAAATGTTATTAAAAGATAACAATAATGTGTGTGTTTTGGTCTTAATCTTAAAAAAAAATATCAACATTTCACGATGGGGACTGGGAATACCAGAAATGGATTACTTTTAAATCACATGGCGACTTAAACATCGAAAGTTAGTGGCCACAGCAAAAAATTTAGTCGCCACGTGGCGACTGGCGACCGTGAATCTGCACCTATACCATTAGGGATGCACCGAATATTCAGTATGTAGTATTTAGTCATACTGCTCAATATCTAAAGAAAATGCTTTTTAAAATATTTTTAAAACCCTAGATAACTTTTATTTTTAACTGTCAATAAATAAAAATATTCAGAAAAATTAAGAAATAGAATCATATTTAAATAACTTTTACATTATTTATTTGCTTATTTTTTTAAAGTAACAAGAAAATTAACTGTTATAGTGCAGGGGTCAATGCAGGTTTTTTTTGTTTTTGTTTTTTTCGGGGCCCATTTTGTGAAAAGTAAAGGTTATTTTTGTAAAATTTTATTATAACTCAAATTCGATCCAAGCGTTTATTAACAAACTTTTTTAAATACTTTTGCTGAAGTTTTCCTCTCTGGTGAACTTGTTTGTTTGCAAATTACACATTTTAAAAGTCAAAGAATAATAAATAATAGGGGAGACTGGTACACACTGGACCTATGGGCATAGTGGACCACCCCCCTAATATTTTGTTTATTTAAAAAAATTTTAAGCTTCTCTTCTATCCTAATAGACAACAGCACTGCACTGATTATTTATAGTGTTCAGAAAATATGTTTAGCTCAGATTGAACTATTTTATCCTAATTGGTTGTTTTGATCTTCTAAAAGTAAAATTTTTCAACATTATATTTTAATTGTTTCAGTAATTAAAGGTTGTAGATAAATCCTATAAAACAGCTGTTTTGCAAAGCTAAGATACTTGTTTTTATTTAACTTTAAAGTTAATATGTTTAAAAGAAAGCTATAAACAATATTAATATGATTATTTATTGAATTTCAACATGGGGCACAGTGGTCCACAATCCACTCTGCTCATGTAATGCAGAATGTTCAAAATATTTAATAATTGCTTATTTTCTATAAAGAAATATTGTTTAAAAGAAGTTATTTAACTGTAAAATAAAGTAAACAAAGAAAAATAACAATTTATTTAACATAGTAAGAAATATTTTGTTTTGTATTTACTGCCTGTGATAAATATAACTGTAATCTAATTGGTGATGATTCTATTCAAGTAAGATTCATGAGATGCAAATTGAATGGAAATCAGTTTATTTTTCCCAAAACTGTAGATGAATCTATTGTTGATGTCAATGATTTCATAATATTGCTCCCAGACCCGAAAGTATTTCAGGAAAATTCCAGGCTCAATCTTACTCATAAGTATTTTGGAATTTCATTTGCAAATTTTAATGTGCGCTGATTTTTTTGTACTTAAGTAATAACTTCAACTAAATTGCAATTGTTCCTATATTAATCTGTTATTTTCAAAATATAATAATAATATTTTTTTTTTTTTTTTCAAAATGTTACTTGTAAATTTATATTACTATGTTATTTTGCGGATAAAGGGGAAATAAAAAAGGATTAATGAAAAATAGATTTATATTGCATTTCAGATAATGCCTAACAGCAGTCCACTGTGCCCCGGTGGGTGGACCAGTGTGCCCCATTTCTGGGGCACACTGGTCCAATTTACGGGTGCATATAAAAATTTTTATTTCGAAAAATGTATTGAAAACTATGTTATGAGAAAATTATGATGAATGTATAAAGGTATAAGGAATATTCAAAAATATTTTCATGCAGGGATGCACCCGGTTTGTCCGTTAAAGAGAAAAAAAATTTAACTGAAAAAGTAGTCCACTGTGTACCAGTCTCCCCTAAATAGTAAGTTTTTATGAAAGGGGGAAATTTTGTTAAAAGGAATTTTGTGAAGGGGCCCTAAATAGGCTCCAAATTTTGTCTGGATCGACCCTTGTAGTGTTTTCCCAAGGCGTTTTCAAGAGGGTGCAGCGCCCTGCCTGTTTTTTTTTTTTTATAGTTGTAAATGCGCTCTGCCCATTTTTATATAGCTGGAAAAGTGCCCTGATTATTTTGGGTTTGCAAAAATTTACTGTCGCGAATTTCACCAAAAGGTTGCGGGAAAATATCGCACAAAAATTTCCCAATATTTGTACTCGTTGGGGGAAAATTATAAATTTTGTTAAGCTATTGCAGGTAAATAGCAAAATTTGCCGATGAGTCGTGAAAACAATCATGAAATTTGACCACAATCGCATGTAAAAAAAAAGAAAAGAAACATGCAAGTTTCACCTGTAAGGTGCGTGAAAAAAAATTGGGAAATTCGCTTATCTGTCACCAAGAAAAGGCAAAATTTGTCAATTAGTAGCAGAAAAAGATCACAAATTTCTTCAATCGATTGCAGGAAAGGAATCATGAAATTCGTCAGTTGGTTACAGTAAATAAACGTGAAATTCGTCAATATGTCACGTGTAAAAAAAAAAAGAAAAAGAAACATGTGAGTTTCACCTGTAAGGTGCAGAAAAAAAATGAGAAATTCATTTATCGGTCGCCAAAAGAAAGCAAAATTTGTCAATTGGTAGCAGGAAAATATCACAAATTTCTTCAATGGATTGCAGGAAAACAATCGCGAAATTTGTCAGTTGGTTACAGTTACAGGAAGTAAACGTGAAATTCATCAATAGTCACGTGTAAAAAAAAAAAAAAAAAAAAAAAAAAAAAAAAACATGTGAGTTTCACCTGTAAGGTGTGGGAAAAAATTTGAGAAATTCGCTTATCGGTCGCCAAAAAAAAGCAAAATTTGTCAATTGGTAGCAGGAAAATATCACAAATTTCTTCAATCAATCTCAGGAAAACATTTTCGAAATTCATCAGTTGGTTACAAGAAATAAACGTGAAATTCTTCAATATGTCGTGTGTGAAAAAAAAAAAAAAAAAAAAAAAAAAAAAAACATGCCGGTTTCATTTGTAAGGTGCAGAAAAAATTTGAGAAATTCGTTTATCGGTCGCCAAAAAAAAAAAAGCAAAATTTCAATTTGTCAATTGGTAGGAGGAAAATAATCACGAAATTTGTCAGTTGGTTACAGGAAGTAAACGTGAAATTCGTCAATTTGTTGCCAGGAAAAAACTGCTCAATTCGCCAATAGGATGCTGGTAAATATCGCAAAATTAAGTTAAAATTTGCACGTATCAGTAATATTTTACTAAATATTAATTATTGATATACAGTAAAAGACTTTTTAAACATTGCATGTAATGTTGTACTGTTTCATGTAATATGTGTGATATTTAATATAAAATTTTACATATCAATGTAGCATTTGAGGTTTTTGACTCAAAAATTTAAATAAAAGAATAAATTTGTAATTTCGGCATACTTCAGGTCTCACAAATCTGAAAAATCGGAGTGAAAGGAAGAGACAAAAAAATCAAAACAGTACTGAAGGGACTCAGAAGGTATTAAAACTAAACTATTCAAGACAGCCATACTCAACAAGTGGGCATGCGGCCTGGCGACCTTTTATGTGCGATCCGAGACCTCAGAGAAAGAATCTACTAGAGAGTACATTCCTTTGTTATATTGTTAAAAAGCCAGTCCCAGGATCAGCTCGGATTTGGCGCTTTAGAAACTGTCTGTTTTGGCGGTGATCGCTTTCTTGGCAACTTCGATTTCATTCTCGCAATAAAAATAAACGTAAATAAACCAAACTGTTGCTCCTTCTAAGATTTAATCTCAAAGGAAGGATAGAAATAAGTTATGAGAGTCCACCCCTGATGAAAAAAGGATTGTTTAATCTTCTGGATGGATTTTCTTTTTCTGTTTTTGCTGCTGTATTTTATTTTAATGTTATAAAATGGCTTTGTCCTTGTAATAAATGTTACTTAAATTATATTTTTGAAGTGAATACTTCTTTAGGCGTGTTGGGCATTTTTTGAGATGGGAAAAAACGGGGGGCATTTGCTATAGAAATCTATATATTTACATTACTATACAAGTATGTGTTGCGGCCCACCTAACGTCGCAAATATACGTTTGCGGCCCGCGGTAATAAAAGGATGAGTATGGCTGATTCAAGATGTTTAGCATGCATAATAATTTTTTTTAAAAAGAAATTTCTTATTGATTAAAATTTAATAACTCAAACTGATTTAAAATTTGAGATTTCTTGAGTTTGACATCCTTGGATCTTTGCGAATAATTGTTCAAAAAAAAAAAAAAACCCATAATTAATCATTTTGAGAAAAGTTGGTGTGAAATATAAACAGTCACATTTTAACTATAATAGATGTTGCTGAATACTAATGAAACTTTCTTTGAATCTTTTTAGACTCCCAGTTGAAACACACCATCACAAACATTTGAAGACAGGAAGACTTGCATGAATATTTGGTTAGTATATTTTTTATTAAAAAATGCCTTGTTTTTTAGAATAATTAGTTTGTTGTGAGATTGCAAAATTTACACTAGATTGCATTATGAAATTCTAGATTAATTTTAATATCAGATCTTATGTTTTTACTCAAATTTTTTGGAGCAGAGTGGGAAGAGAGATATAAATGGCAATTTATTTACTAATGTATAATTTATAAATCTTAGAAGTTTATACTTTGGAAAATAACAGTACAAGACCTAATTTTTTTTAACATAATATTTAATGTATAATGTAACACATCAAAAATATTTTTTTTCTCTTAAGGTCCAAATCCAAACGGCTCACTTTATGACTTATTTTTTTAATTCTTTTTTTGTTCAGAAACGCATGAAATTTACAGGTATTCTTATTCAGAAATTTTGTAATTGAAAGACGTTTTCCATTTTTCAAATTACCAATTTGCAGCACAAAAAAGGTCAGAAACATGTCATCACATGACACAAATCACTTATAACTCGATAAGTGATTTATTGATAAAAAAAATGGAAAACTCATTTAGATTCCAAATCCCTTCCATGATCAGACCTGCCAATTTTATGCTTTTGTGTTTAAAAATGAGTCAGAAAGTTTCGTGTTGTTGAGCAGATCATTTGAGAACCAAGAGTAAAAAAAAAAAACAGAAAAAAATAAGTTATATATACATGAATTTCTGAGTTTTAAAAAATAAAGATAAAACTGACTTGTTTTTTATGTATTTCTTAATCCGTAACTATGGTGTAGCAGGAGAAGCTGCTAAAGTTAAGATTATTAACTTTAAAGGATTTTGTAAATTTTTAAACATAGAAAACAAACATTTAAAGTTCATCATGTCGTATCTTCAAAACATGTATAAGCATGAGATTTCTATATTTTGCATGTATTTTTGTTTCTGTACTTTCGTATTAACTGCATGCCAGCATTTTGCTAAGCGTTTCACTCATTTATTTGTGAAATCATGTATGTATTAATTATGTATCATCGATGTATTCATATGTATGTGTGATGTAGTGGAAAGTTCTGTAATTTGGTTTGCAACCAATTGATGTATTTTAATAAGTGCAACTTGGCACCATTAAGGCTGTTCTCAAATCCAAACAGGCTACTTTATGACACATTTTTTAATTCATTTTTGCTTACAAATGCATGAAATTGGTAGGTGTTTTTATTCAGAAACTATGTAATCTAAACACGATTTCAATTTTTTAGTAAAGGCAGATCTTTTACAAAAGATTGTCAAAGTCGGCATTTTCAACCAAATTACCAAGGTGGTTGGCAGTAAAGTGCGAAAAAGTGTCGCCACATGACCGGAAGCACTTATAACTTGATAAGCAGGCTTGCAAAAAAGCCGGCTAAAATTAATAAAAGCCAGGCCAGCGGCTTTTATTGGTTTTAACCGGCTTTTTTTTGCCAAAATTGGCCTTTTTTGGTCAAAATTGGCTTTTATATGTTGAAGCAATTTATTTATAAACTGTAGATTTTTAAGTATTTTTTAACTAATTTAAAAGACATTTTATTGAGTTAGGATTTAATAAATAACTTAATTTCTCAATAATGAAGACATTAATATTGGAATAACACATAGCAGACTGGTGATTTGAGTCAGAATTGTAAATATGTTACCTAAATTTTAACAAGGCATACTTAGTGCTTAACTATTGCTATATTTTTAAAATAAAAGCTTTTTTTATTATGATTAATTTAATTTACACTTTTTTTTCAGTTTTACTTCTTTAAATAATTAAATAGGACAACAGTTGTTTAATTACATATTTTATTACTCAACTAATTTTAAAGGCTATTAACCCACTAGTAGAAATAATGCAACATGACAGTGGGCATTGCAGATTTTTGAAGATTAATCTAATAGCTTAAAAAATACTGTACTTAAAAAAAAAAAAAAAAAAGCAAAATTTTACTTTGTCATTGGATTGCTGTTATCTTCTTACTGTATTTTCTTTGTAATTGAAAATTTTGCTTATTTAATGGGTTACTATTATTTCTTGTGATAGTAGACATTGTTGCGTCATAGATATATTTTGTTTTGCTGTAGATTGATACACACAAATTAGTTACTGGGGCTATTGATAGGCAAGTTTTAATATTTCTCATATCTTTAAAATCATACATACAACAATTTAATAAAATTACCATTTTCCACTGTTAAAAACAGTAATATGAATAACATTTGCTTTTCATTTCAACAAGTTTTATTTATTTATTTTTTTAACTGTTCTCTCTTTTTTTATACACTTACATCTACTAAAATCTCCTCAAATATTATATATTCATCCTAATTCCTCTTTCAACGTTGATCATTCCATAATTTAATCTCATCATATGGACTTATCTGGCATGAGTTTTATAATTGTTTAGTAAAAAAAAAAACATATTGAAATATATTTTTATAAGACATTAGAATACTGATTACTAACTAAATATGGATGCTCTCAAGTATTATATATGCTAATTTCATTTATTAATAATATAAATTATTAAGTTTTAATCCACAACAATTTTAAAAGTAAAAAGCAGTATATGTAAGAATTTTTCATTTTTGATGGTGATGTTTTGTTATTGTTTAATTAAATATAATCTTTAAAATGAACTGATTTAGTAGTTATTTCGTTATTTAAAATAATAATTGTGTCCTTAAACTGCTGCACCATGATATTAAAAGAGAAAATGCATTGAAAAAATGTTATGTTGCATAGTTAAGTGCAATACATCAATTTCAACTGACGTTATATTCACCAGCCGAGAAGGATAATTAAGAAAAATAATGTAAATAAATGGATATCCAAGATTTTTTTTTTCTATTTTCATTTATATTGTAATTTTTTTGTGTTTAAATTTACTGATAGTTGACACTTAGGTGAGGGGGGCTTTTCCATATTTTTTTATTGTATTTATTTTGATATTCCAATGGCAACATTCTTCCATTTGTTTATTTGGCATTACTGTTTGGTGATAATTAATTTTTCTTGAAAAGTGGTCGACGGGATAATGGAAAAATCATTTGATTCCAAATCTTCCATAGTCAAGAGTCTGTGCTAGTCACATGGGCTAATGTTAATCCTATGGGAGTGTTAGTTTGAAATTTCTTGTTTGCATTTCAATATTTGTTTGTTATCTTGTTTGTATTTCAATATACAATGGTTCCGTTTTTATTTTTTAAGTACGTAACCCTAAAAATTAAGAATAACAATAGCGAAGGACATAATGAATGATTGTTATTGAAATGAATCATCCCGGCATACACAAAAGCATTGCTGTTTACTTTCTTGCTATTTTTGATCAATTAAAACCAGAACTTTTGTAAAACAAAAAGAATTTTAAGAGCCTTGACAACTATGCTTTTGTGCATGCCTGAATGATTCATTCAAATATCAAAATCATTCATTATGCCCATCACTAGAAATCACATGCAAAAAATTAAGGAGGAGGGGGGGCTTACAATTGCTTCATTGAAGATTAATTCAGTTTTCATGTAACAAAATGTCATTTTGTGTGATTCGTAAAATGTTATGTAGTAAAACAGTGTTATTATTTTATTATAGGTGCTGCTCGAAGAAATCAGCTCTTACTATTGCAGTGATAATGGAGTAGAATAATAAGAATTTTGTCCTGTTCCAAAGATTTTTTTTTTCAAATAAAATAAAGTCACTTCTTTTTTTTTCCTTTTTCTGTTATAGTTATATTCTGTACCACCTAGTACTGTCACCTAGTTACTAATATTGCTGATAAGGAAAAAAAAGACTTACATTTTTATTAAAACTTTTATTGAGTAGTAGAGCTGACATGTTTAAAAAATGATATGATAATGAGAAAGCATGCAATAATTTTTAGTATTTAAATCATGTTGAAATATTTAAAACTTAAAATTTTTCTTGTTTTTCTAAAAATGCAAAATTGAGGTAGCAGTCAATTTGTAAATTTCCCTTTGTATCTGAAGCTCACATAATTGAAATAAGTTTTTGATGTAGGCAGACATTGACTAAAAAATAATTCTGAGTGGTTCTTTCATACAGTGAGTTAATTGGAGTAACATTTTTGTACTGATAAAAGAAATTTAAAATTAGTTCAATATGCAAAATAGATTTTAAAACATTTGTCTAATAATTTTATCAAAATAGAACAAAATAAACAGAATAAGAAATTTATTAATTTGTGTTAACAACTTTGCGACGAGCGTCCCACACTTAATTTTGAATCTGATTACTAGTATTTACAAATGGAATCCTTTGCCTAATTTAATTGAAGAAATTATATGATAAAATAAAGAAAAAATATTCTAAAATATTGGTATGAAAAATTAAAGATTTTATGCATGATGTGTAATGTATGTGTGACATTTATCACAAAGATTTCTTTTTTTCCCAAGAAAAATTTATCTACCAAAAGTCTTTATCCTCTGCAAGAAAGATTTGTTAAATTTAAATAATATGGGAGAAATAACAAATCTATTAGCCTCTTGTTGCAAAATACTGGAGGATTTAGAAATTTCTCACAAGATAAAATTATCAAACTGATTTTAAATACCATATTTACTTGTGTATAATGTGTACCATGTTATTTTAACTTTAAAAAAAAAATAAAATCTGTAGAAATCATGATTTACAATCTTTTCTCAAATCTAAATTACTTTTGCATGTGCTCATATATATTTTGCTCTCTTATTAAAATATCATAAAATAAAGTTTCTGCAATATGTATATATATTTTGTGAAAATGTGTATGGTTTGATGTATACAATTAGAAATATTCAGTGTATCATGTATGTGTGTACTGGATTTTAGACCTGAAATTTTTGTAAAAATGTGTGCATTATGCAGGAGTAAATATGGTAGATTTTTAATTTAGCTATGAGATTTTAGTGAATTACAGCAGACATATTTCATTCGAAATATTAAAAAAAATTAGTCGATGCTTTGATAAAAATATTCCAATATAAATATGGCAACAGTCTCCAAAGCAGAATATGCTTAAGAGTGCGACATACATCGCAGAACAATGAACTTCTCTGCAGAACATTTCAAATTCTCATTTTCAACACAATTCACTATTCATTCATTTGAAAAAGCACTAAATTTGTCTGTCAATCACCAGAAAAACTTCATCAATCGTTCGTTGAAAAAGATTGTGAAATTCATTAATTGGTCGCAGGAAAAGCTCACACAATTTGTCAGTCGATCATGGGGAAAAATCGTGAAGTTCTTCAGCTGCTGCAGTTTAAAAAAAAAAAACATGAATTTTGTCAGTGGATCATCGGAAAAAAATCTGAAATTCACCGGTCAGTCACATAAAAACCCGGCAACTTTTACCAATCGGTCGCAAAAAAGTGACAAAATTTGCCATCCTGTAGAAAGAATATATTGCAAAATTCACCTATCAGTCGCGGGTCAAAAAATGTGAAATATGTTTATCAACCGAATGATTTTTGATTGAAATTTCATGTTTTTTGCCAAGAAAAAGCGCAAAAATTTCTCAATCGGTTGTGGGTAAAAACCATGAAATTTGTCAGTAAATCGTCGAGAAAAATGGGAAATTCGTCGATCAGTAGCGAAAAAAAAACGCAATTTACTCCAATTGGTCACAAGAAAAAACTGCAAAATTTTCCAATCGGCAGAAAGAAAATATTGCAAAATTTGGCTATCAGTTACAGCTGAAAAAAAACCCCACTAAATTAGTTGATCAGTTTTGGGAAATCCCTCGATTTTTTTCAATCAATTCCAAGATAAAGCGACAAAATTTTCCAATTGATAAAAAGAAAATAATGCAAAATTCGCCTATCAGTCGCAGGTTAAAAAACTAAATTAATCCGTGGATTGTCAGAAAAAAAAATCACAAAATTCGTCAATCAGTCTTGTAAAAACCCACAGTTTTTTCCATTCTGTCACAAGAAAATCCGCAACATTTATCGATCAATAAAGAAAATATCGCAAAAGTTAACAATCAGTTGTGGATTTAAAAAAAAAAAATCGAGACATTCGGATATTAGTCGCTTGAATAAAAAAAAATAAAAAAATAAATGCAATTTTTGCCCATTGGTCCTAAGAAACAGCTGAACAAATTTGCCAGTCAGTGAAAAGAAAATATCAAAAATATTTAAAATTCGCCAATCAGTCGCCGATAAAAAAAATGCGAAATTCATCAGTGAAGTGTTAGAAAATATCTCGCAATTCTCGAATTAGTCGTGGGAAAAAAATTGCGGAGTTCGATGATTGGTTCTGAGAAAAAAAGTGAAATTCGCCAGTTACCAGAGAGAAAAATCTCAAAAATATTGCAAAAATCGTCTATTACGAGGGGGAAAAAAAACCAAATTTCGTCATTCGATCGGAGTAAAATTGTGAAATTCGTCATTTCTTTGGTTTTTGTGTGTGTTAGCGTTTTACGAAATGTCTTTAGCATTTCTATACAAGATGAAATCGCACTCCTACATATACAAGAAAATCTCTGTGTTTTATTTTTTTATTCCCACAGAACATTTGTGATCAGTTGAAGGTTCGTTGCAGAACATTGCAAAATATTCGTTTTTTTTTTTTGGGGGGGGGGGGAAATAATATACTGATATTATTGGAATGAAACATTTAGTATTTTTATCTACAGTTGTCTTTACCAAAATTATTAAGCACCCTCGTATTTTTATCATAACTTATTTCAAAGTGTTAGCAGGCCCATGCTGGATGTCTTGGAAGGGCGGTGGACAGAGGGTTATGTTGGCACTTTCATATTAAATCATGTGCCATCATTAAGGGTGGTTCAGGCAGAGGGTGCAAGGGCACGTATACCTAAGTGCCAGCAGGGGCCTGAATATTAGTCGTAGTGTCTGATGTTTAGTAATAGTATTCAAGTAATAGATATCGCATTTATATAAAAAAAATGTTTAATTAAGAAAGAAAATATAATAGTTTATAAAAATTCAATGGCGGTGTATTTTGTACATCAGTGGAGACTTACTGATAAAAATAATGGAAAAGTAGAACAAATTTTGAACTTCAACATTGAAGGATGTTTAGGAAGAGAGTAAATGAAGCGCAAGTGACACAATTATTTTAGAATTCACAACTGCTGTCTGTGTCTTTAATGGTTAAGTTATTACAATTAAAATGACAGCAAACTAACAACTCGACTTTTAATTAAACAATTTGCTTTAAAAAAATGAGTTTTTTAAAAAACTAAACTGCTTTGTTTTTCAGTAAGTTTCAGAATTGAAACTTTCATAGTATAGCAATTGTTATGCTATGCAAGTTAATAGGTAATCATGACAATTAGAATAACTCTTACCGGAAAAGCCAAAGTATATAAATCACTTATCTTCATCAATGAAAATATTTCCTAAAACTTGTATAATTTTTATTAACAGATATTAAAAGTTAAAATAATAAAAGTAACATATAAATTTAAAGTATATTTTAAAAATAAGATTTCTCTATTTTCATTGTTGAAGACAAATTCCATTATATTTTAACATTTTCTGCAAGAATTATTCTAATTTTCATATAGATATACTTAAGACATGCAAGGAAACAATGTCATTTCATTGGTAATACAGTCTTGGCTGAAAGTATTCAGCACCCCCATATTTTTAATATATTTGTAAAAGTAATAGTTATATACAAATATTTAACTGCATATAATTTAGGAATTTTCTTTTTAAGTTTATGGTTTGTAAAAAAAAAAAAAAAAAGACAGTTAACAAGCAACTCGTCATTTAATGAAGTCATTTTCTTTAAACACCTACTTTTTCAAAACTATAAATTACTTTGTTTTCTGGAAGTTTCATTGTTATGTCATAAGTTAACAGATCATCATGGAAATTGAAATATTTCTTGCCTGAAATGCCAAGATCTCTTCAGCAGCATAAATATTTCTTAAAATTTATTTTTGTTATTAACACATGTTAAAAAATAAAATAATAAAAATTACATATAAATTATTATTTTTTTTTTTTTTTTTTTTACATAAGCTTTCTTTATTTTCGTTTTTGAAGACTAAGTTCATTTT